>CM075689.1:2861875-4282812 GCA_037954015.1 Psophocarpus tetragonolobus
CACACAACAATTCCAAGTTAGATCACATCATATTTCGATCGATCCGCTTCAGATCCGTTCCCACCAACCTGCAACTAAAAATTTCAAGGCACTGCAATGGAATCAATTCAACAATCCAAATGGATCCACCCAAACAGATACACAATGAAAACCTAATAATCTTATTACACTTACACAGGTGTCTTTTTTCTTTTTATTTTATTGGAAATTATAAATTGCAATCGTCAGTAATGGACACCACTCTTTCTAGATGCACACCTCCCTCTTCTTCTTTCTTTCTTTTTTTTTTTATATTTTATTTACTGATCACACCTCGCTCATCATGATGGATATCTATGCTGCTCAAAATTTTATTTACCATTAAATGCACATAATATAACTTTTTTCGGGAAAAGTTTTTTTTTTGAATCATTGTTTTTGGGAAATTACGAAAACATGTTAAATATTTTTTATCATGTCATTATGTTTTCTATAACTTGTATGGATGCACAATAACATCTCTAATAAAATATCAAAAAACTTTTGGATCTTCACTTATTGTTTTTTTATATTGTAAGGCAATATAATTATTCATCTTATGTTTACTTCAATAAAAGATTAAATTTTATGATATTAAATTTTTTTTAGCCCCATATTTGAGAAAAAAGATAGTGAAAATATTATTTTTTTGGAATAGTTATGATTTTGAGTGGTCTTGTACAAGATCAAATCTCCAAAGTGTAGATCAAGCTTTCCACTCTAATATCTGATACTAGTAAAATAAGATTTTAGGTCTAAGATTCATTTTTAGATATGCTTTAAGAATTTTTTTTACAAATAAGCTTTCGAACTCTATCATATTGGGCTAATCCAACACAAACTACAAATTATATTAAACGCAAATCGAGTTGTAAACAAACTTCCATTTAAATGTTATTTGTATCAATCAAAAGCAAACTATAAACTATATTAGATATGGTTCACAACATTGAATTTTTTTTCCTAACCTATAATTATGTAGATATATTCACCTTATATTCACCAGCCTATGAGATTTATATTAAGTGTTTCATGGCATCAAATTGCCTTGTATTTTGAAACCTCTTAACTTACTAAATGTTAATTTATAATTGTAATTATAATAGTTTTACATATTAAAAGTTTCTTTTTACTTGAACGGTAGTATATATATATATATTTATTTATTTATTTATTTGTGTGTGTCTCACACCCTAGTGGATTATTTAATTATGAGTAGATGAGACCTACAATATTGTGGCCAATACCACATATTGTAAAAAATACATTAGGACAAGTGACGAAGTCAATGATAGGGTTATAATAATGTGGTCAATTTAACCATTCTGTGGAATTTGTTATTATACATTTTTTTTCTTATTTAAGTGAAGAGGGCAAAGAGAAGAAGTGGAAATCCAATCCCAATCAATGATAAGGATAAAGTCAAAAAAATTTACCTTAATGGAGATTAAAACAACAAAATTAAGGGATGATTTTAAGTGGCTGGGAAACTAAATTTGTCCCCTCACTATTGTCACCTCTCATCCCTAGTTGGGATTGCTAAAAAAGTAGGCTAAAACTTATTTTTGAAAATTATAGGGTTTGATTAGTTTGGTTTTATTTTTTAGTTTTTGAAAACAGTTTTAAAGAATAGTTTTCAAAAACTTTTTTCGGGAAGAAAAAAAAAAACTTGTTTGACAAGTTTTATTTGAAAACTGTTTTGAAGATGTAAAAATAGAAAACTTGTTCATATTTATTAGAATTTTATTAATGAAAAGCAAAAAACAACATATTCTGATTGTATTTTGAATTTTCAAAATAAACATGGAAAACTGAAAAGCAAAACTATTTTCAACTATTCCTGTTTTTTAGTTTTTAAAAACTAAAAAACTAAAACTGTTTTCAAAAACTATTTTAAGAAAACATTATCCAAACAAATTTTTTAGTTTTTAAAAACTGAAATACTGAAAATAGTTTTATAAAATTATTGTCAATCAAACACATAATTTTCTAAAAATTCTTTATTAATTGCATACCAAACATGAAATTATAGTTTTTCAACTTATAATTCCTAGAAAAGTAAAAGTATTCCTTATACAACATGACCTCATGTTAACACAAACTCAACGTGTCCCTATTAAGCACAATGAATGAAAGTTTTATACTACCCAAATTAAAGATGGATAATGCGTGTAAAATAAAAAAACTCAAACATCTCAATTTCAAATAAAAATTTAGTCTTTAAAAAAAAGATAAAATCTATTTTAAAACAATTCAAAAGATAGGGAATATGAGTTCAATATCAATTCAGTAAACTTGTTTAGATAAATTAATCTTTTATATAAAAAGACTAAATTATATCCAACAGCTACGCATTATAAAAAGGAATGAAGAAAATTCTTCCATAATTTGTTTAACTTAAATATATTAAAATTTAAACCTATAAAAATGTGTTCTTCCACTATATATTTTTAATAAAAACAATAAATTATTATTTTTTATTTTAGAATATCTTTTGTAGAAAATGTAATTAAAAATACAATTTTTTTTATGCGTAATAATCATTATTATTGGAATCATAATTTTTGAAACTAAATCTATTTCATTGTTAAAAGTATTTCTAGAAACATTTATATAAGTTTTTTGGAATCTAAATAGTAAAGGATATTTTTATTAGAACTTTACTTATTTATTACATTAAAGAGTTTAATGGAAATGGAGTGATAGCATAAAAAAACTACACTTTCATCCAATTCTTACATACAACTAATACTATGATTAATATCGGATAACGTTATGGCATACCCAAAATTTGGTAAGAGGGAAAAAACATAATTAAGTAAAAATAAATACAAGCATAAAACATAAAAAAATTAATGTTATATTTTATATATCTGATATTTTTAAAAATAATAATATAACTATATTGAGTAAAAAAAACAAAACTATATCAGAAAATAAATTAGATGATGAAATAAATTTAGATAATTATATTGCATATTTTGTTTTAAAAGAGATATATGCGAACATCTCAACAACATAAATAATTCATTAACAACAATACTTTTTCTTTATCTCTCTTTTTTATTAACACTTAATTAATAATTATAATTTTTTATCTAATTTTTTATCATATCATTTCATCTATGGTATGAGTACTTATATTTCTCTCTTTTTCTTTTCTTAGATGACAATTAACATAGTACCAATTTTCATGTGTTAGTTTTTAATAATTTTATCATAAAATTTTCGAGGGTATGAAATTATTTTTATAGTTGTACTTAGATAAAGACATCAAGGTATCAGGTCCTTCTTCTATTAGTTGTCGGCATTAAGGACCTAGAATTTATATAATCACCCAGAGTTTCCGACCCGACTTTGAGAATTGTCAGGGATATTAAATTTTTACTTTTTTTACTAAAAACATTTTTACCATTATAATAAACTAGCGAAAACGCAGGTGTTGTCGTATATGTGTATTTGCATTTCTATTTATGATCGAAGGTAAACATATATTAATGATGTCTAAAGAAGGTCGATTTGTGGTAAGGTAAAATATGTGAAGATGTGTATTTATTATTGTGAGAGAAGTCATAAAATATTTAGAAAGGTAAAACAATTATAAAATATGAATACCAAAATGTCATATTTCTATTATATAATATATATATATATATATATATATATTATAGATAAAAAATTATTGATTATAGAACAATTATGGATGTTTGATATAAAAATTTTAAAGTAATTTTATTATTAAGGTTGTAGAAAGCTAGATATTTTGGGTTCAAATTTTCTTTTTAACAAAATAGTTTATTGTTTATTTTTAAATAGGTGTAAAGGTAAAATAAGTATTAATAAAAGTGCAAATAAAAAAAAATATTCTCTTTATATATATAGAATAAATTATGGAGTTGTTTAAAAAAATTCTCCTTGATATCCATGTTAAGATTATGCTTCTTGATTAATATAATGACCTCTTAAATGTGATGCGCATGTAAAACACTCCTATCATTATATTTTGGGAATTATGATTGTACAACACCTATTTTAAGAAAAACTAAGAAAGAGTTAATAAAAACATGAACCTAAAAATCTTTTATATTATGTACTAGTTAAACTCATAAAAGAAACTATCGTTATTATAATAGAATTTGAAAATACTGTGATATTAACAAGTGAAAGTGATGCATTGGGTGAAGTAGGTGGAGAGGCAACTACTGCTATCTCTGTGACTTGAAAGACAGAACACTTTTGGCCGCCAAATAAACACAGACTATAAACGAAAGTTGTTTTGTGATGATGCCTTTGTTTTGTCTGTGGTGTTCATAACATTAACATTCGCAGATCTCACTCACCTTTCAATCCACATTTTCATTATTCTCAGCAAAGTCATGTTTTTGGCCAGACCCATTTTCCGAGGACCCTCCCTTTGGTCGTTGCACTCTTCCTATGCCTATTCCTCAGCCTCTGTCTCTGCTGCTGCAATTCATGCCAACAGAACCATCAAAGACGGACCCACAAACAATTGGACCCGAGACGAAGTCAAATCTATCTACGACTCTCCCATTCTCGATCTTCTCTTCCACGGGGTAATTCCTGCAAAAATCCTTTATTTTTTCTTGTAAATAATGTTTTGGAGATACCAAATGGATGAGTGACATAAACAAAATAATTATGTATATAAGTGGGGCAAATTCATACCATTTTTGGTATTGAGGTAAACCTAAGCTCAAATTATAGAATGATTTCAAGTTTCTTTAACGGTTGTTGTTGGCCCTATTGGCTATGTTGCAAAATTTCATGTTGACGTGGGTGTTTTGGATTTTCAGGCTCAAGTCCACAGACATGCTCATAACTTCAGGGAAGTGCAGCAGTGTACTCTTCTGTCTATCAAAACAGGAGGGTGCAGTGAAGATTGTTCCTATTGTCCTCAATCCTCTAAGTATCACACTGGAATCAAAGGCCAACGTCTTATGAACAAGGAGGCTGTTCTCCAGGCTGCAAAGAAGGTCACCTTTTTTTCTTCTTCAATCATATAATCAGCTTATCAGTGGTGTGCTTCTCTAGCATTTGGCCTTGTGACGTTATTATTGATATCTATAGAAATAGAACTTCAATCTGCCTCTCAAGTGACACTATGGAATGGATAAATGTTCTTTATTATTCATTTCAAACATTTCCTAACTTAAGCACTGTATGTTTTGTTATTAAAATTAAGAATTGTTGTTCATGTTTTGCTACGCTTTCAACGGAGAATCCTTTTCTTGTAGGCAAAAGATGCCGGGAGTACTCGCTTTTGTATGGGTGCTGCATGGAGGGATACGCTAGGAAGAAAGACCAACTTCAACCAGATCCTTGAATATGTGAAGGACATAAGGTAGTGCAACATAATTTTATTTGTCAGATTTATCAAGTACCACAGACGACAGAATGAACTGTTTAGTCTTCTTATTTGGACTTGTTTGTTAAATACATAACAAAAGGTTGATAGTGACTGAAAAGTATGCTGAATGTTTTATTTATTACCCATGTAGCACGGACACTTACAGAGATACGAATACAAACACGATACTGCAAATGTTTAAAATGTAGGACATGACTTATATATATATAAATAATGAAATAAAAGATGAGGAACGTAATTAATTAACTAAAGTGGTGATATATTTACCAATTTAGACCAATTTTCTATGATAGTAAGGTTAAAAGATAGGTCCAACATTATTTTTTAATGATATGAGTGTGTCCATTTATGTTGAGGTGTCAATTTAGGTATTTAAGTTGTATATAAATGTGAGTTTAAGTTTTTAAGCAAAAAATAATAATTTTTTCATTGGAGATCTAAGTAGAAGTGTTTGACAGACAAGTGTCAATGTCCAAAATGTGTCTGACACAGGGATACTTCAAACAATACTTTATTTGTTCAGTGAAAATGGTAACCCTTTTGCTATCTGCCTTGATCCAGGGATATGGGAATGGAGGTTTGTTGCACCCTTGGCATGCTGGAGAAACAGCAGGCTGTTGAACTCAAGAAGGCTGGTCTCACTGCCTATAATCACAATCTTGACACTTCAAGGGAATATTATCCAAACATCATCACAACAAGGACTTATGATGAGCGCCTACAAACCCTTGAGTTTGTTCGTGATGCAGGGATCAATGTTTGTTCTGGTAATTATATTAACTTAAAATACAATGCTACCTATTATTAATTTAGTCAACTTCATCAAGATGAATATAATATAGCTTTTGTAAAATCTTCTATAGATTAACAGAAATTTGTCCTTTTTATTCATTCAGTTATTCTTTCTTTATTCCAGAATCATAATATGTATATCTTATTTGGTGTGAATTATTCTCACTGTTTTTCTTTGCTCTGGATAGAGTAGTATAAATTTATTGATTTCATACTTTCCAGACTTTTGACAGTCTTGATAAATTGTTTATATGAAAATGAGAATTAACTTTCATATTGATTGTTTTTGGGAATAAAAACATTTCAAAATGTTAGCTTGGAATTTGGTTAATTTGAAAATTGTATACCCTGTTATCCGCTATTTATAGATTAATTGTGTAAGATGCAAATCAGATCTTTCTAAGTGGATAAATATTTCAAGTTTGGGAGTGAATCTCAATAATTTATTTTGTCTACAATGTTAACGTTGTAGTTACTTGAGAAAAGAGTTTCACTGCAGTATGGTGATGTCTAATGGACTTCATATTATTTAAATATCTTTTACGCAAATTTTATGGCATAATTTCTCTCACTTCCCTTAAAGCCATGTTTAAGTAAGCTCTTATGGATGATCAATATTTATTTAATGACTCAGCCTTGGCATCCCTAGCTATCAAATCTAAATCTTGCTTCGTATATAATTCAAAACTAACTTGAATTGCTATAGTTTATCTTTTCACTTCAACCTAAACAATGATTGTTCAAGGTCTCATTCTATCCACCAGTTCTTACAATTGAGCCATTCATTATTGGTGATGAATATGTGATCTATATGCGAGAAAATATCTCATTGCGATGAAGAGGATTATTTTTCTTATAATACTCTGACCAACTGAGAATTATTTACAGGAGGAATTATAGGGCTTGGAGAAGCAGAGGAGGACCGTGTAGGTTTGTTACATACACTGTCAACACTTCCCACCCATCCAGAGAGTGTCCCTATTAATGCACTTGTTGCTGTAAAGGGAACCCCTCTTGAGGATCAGAAGGTGAATTCATTTAAACTAGTTGAATTGTTTAACTAAACTAATAGCAAATAATTATAATCACCTTGATGGAGCTTAATTTCTGATTGAGTCTGATAGTTGAGTCAGGAGAATAAGGTGTGATTTTAAGATGTTGGAGTTATGAAATTAGCCTTTGTGGAGACACCTTTTACGTAGTGCCTTTCAGTAATGTGAAGATACTAGCAAAGGTTTATGTATTGGGGTGAGAAGTACAGAGCAGATAAGTCATGTATAGTAAAATTGACGGATAACACAATTATCAACCAGTATAATTTCTTCTTGTGTGGTTTGTTTGATAATTGTGTAAAAGAGGAGGTCGAACCTAATTAATTTGATGGGAGGTGATAAATCATGTTATGCTTGATTACTGGTGCTGTTCACAGATTTATATGATAGAAGCTAATCCAGGATTATTCTGTCATTGCCCCTAGCCTTTGATCATTTTAATGACTATATCTTGTAGGGATAGGATGTAATTGCCTGTGAATGTTGTAATTTCTGATTATAAGTAACGGACAAATCATCCAGTTCAAGAAAACTAGTTAGCTTAAATTAATTTACCATAAATTCAAGTTTGATTCCAAAAAAGCTCTTTGCTTTAAGTGATTATCAATATTTAATGCTATTCAATGAGTGAATGCATGAGATAAAGAGCTAAAAATACTTTTAAAAACTTGTAATTATTGTATATAAATAGGATTAAAAATAATATAATTTGTTGCATTGCATATAATTAAGATTAAGATGAGAAGTAATAGTAATTAAGTGGCTTCACACAAGTTATTGGGAATAACGTTTCTGAGTATATTTTCAGCCTGTTGAAATATGGGAGATGATTCGAATGATAGGCACAGCGCGTATCATAATGCCAAAAGCAATGGTCAGGTTATCGGCTGGCAGAGTTCGGTTCTCCATGGCTGAGCAGGCATTGTGCTTTCTTGCTGGTGCAAATTCTATATTCACTGGTGAAAAGCTTCTCACTACTCCTAACAATGATTTTGATGCTGATCAACTCATGTTTAAAATCCTTGGACTTCTCCCAAAACCTCCAAGCTTAGATGAAGGTGTGACACAAGACTATAAGGAAGCTGTTTCTTCTAATTGAATTCTTCTTTATCATAACAAAATATCTGTCATCCTTCCACTTTTCTAATACCACGTACTTATCTTATTCTTGTCTTTCAAGACAAACTCCAACAATTAAACAAACATTATAAATATTTATTTTTCCCTAACCAAGCGTTAAAATAAATGAGTATCAAAAAGTTGTCCACATTATCATACTCTGTTGTGAATCTAAGTATCGCTACATTTTTTTTTTCTTTTTGAAAAGCATTTGTTGTATTCAACACTCGCGAGCAACTATAGATTTTCATGTACAAATTTTTAGTGCTTTACGATGTCAGAAACTGTTGCCAACTATGGCCGCTGACTGTTTTGGCAGCCGTAGCTCCACGAATTTTATGTCCAAAACTGTTAATCAGTCATCATGAGACTCGGGGCTCAAAGCATGAAAATGAGAAAGAGAAAGGGAGAGGATGATTACTGAAGAGCGGGGTCCCACTCCCGTCAAGATCCTATCTTTTATCTTAACATTAATCCCTAATTCAAGAATGCGTTATGGGTATGTTTCAACAATGATTGCGAGGTATCCCTCTCACGGCGAATCCAAATCAATGACTAGATTGGATCCTTTCTAATTTCAGAACATCTCACCAACATTTGGGGAACCTCGCAAAGAGACATGTATCAGATCATTCCTTCATATTGCTGTAAAAGAGAAAATTAAAACTATTGAAGGGGTGGAAAGTTGACACCAAGGTCAACAAACTAGCTGCTCAAATGGATGCCACACACGAAAATCTTATCCAAGGCTCTCAATCAAATGTTGATCAAAGGATATGCTTATCAAAGGAATTTTGGAATCTAGTTAGGCAAAAGGAGACCCAATTATTCCAGAAATCAACAGCCAAGTGGATCAAACTTGGTGATGCCAATACCAAGCTTTTTCATTCCTACTTGCATTACAGGAAAAGAACCAATCTGATTGTGGCGTTAAGAACAGAACTTGAAGATGTTGATCAAGTAAAAAAGAAGTCTCAAAGCACTTCCATGCTATTTTTAGATTAGGCGATGGTATCACCTTTAAATTAACAGCATCTCAAAGAAATTTTCTATCTCAGCCATTCTCCCTCGAGAAAATCAAAGCTGCAATCTGGAATTGCGAAGCGGGTAAAAGCCCCGGATGGTTTTAATTTTTTCTTCAGGCCTACATGGTGGATTCCATACCCCTTGTCATAAAAAAGAATTATGAGGTTGGTTTGATGAAAAAAGTTTAAATATGAGAAAAAGAAAAAGAGAGGTTATAGATTCGAATTTCTACACTAATAAATTTAGGAAAAAAAGAGGACCTTAGGATCCAATAGCCCTTTTTTCTCAAGTTGGAGTTTTTTTATGATGTGCAAATAGAACAATACAATATGATGACAACTCAAGGAGAAGACACTAATGATAACTTATGGTGTCTGGACTTATTCACTTTCAAGTAACATTTTTTGTCTAAATGTCAATCAAATGTTTTTTTTAAGTTGGCTTTATATTTCTTCTCCTTATACATGACTCTAAAAAGATACTAAATATCATTATTCA
Organism: Psophocarpus tetragonolobus; assembly: GCA_037954015.1. Classification (NCBI taxonomy): domain Eukaryota; kingdom Viridiplantae; phylum Streptophyta; class Magnoliopsida; order Fabales; family Fabaceae; genus Psophocarpus; species Psophocarpus tetragonolobus. Next base: position 2,871,770 of record CM075689.1, read on the forward strand.
AATTTAGATAAAGTTTGTATGGATTCATCTATTACATAAAGAAATTGTTGGGTATCCTGGAATCGATTTGTTTGCCAATATCACAAGATCACTTAGGAATCAAGAACTTGGATCTATTCAACTTAAGTTTATTGTTAAAATGGATTTCGAGGTTAATCACCGGAAGGATAATATATGGTCAAAATTCATATCAATAAGATTGGAGATTACTTACAAATATCTCAATCACAACAACATAACTCACAGTCTATTTGGTGGAGAGATATCTACAACACACAAATTTGCTCACCCCTCTTTACTAATGATCTTAACTTTAAAGAATGTTGACAATGGACAAAAACTTTTTTTTGACATGACAGATGGGCAATAAACAATCATTTAATAAATCACTTCCCTAGATTATTTCAAGTGGCATCAAATTAGAATGCTCTTATCTCTAATATGGTGTCATGGTCAAGTACTCATTTGAATTAGGAATGAAGTTGGAGAAGGAATTTATCCATATGGAAAGAGACAATTCTAATTGACACGATAATTATACTAAAAAGTTGCACATTAAACCACAACAATTGGACGTGTGGGAGTGGACTCTTGGTGCTAGCAATGGCTACATGGTCTAATTAGCTTACAATTTCCTCTTACAACACCAACAAAATTCTTCTCCACCTCAACATTATCTAATCTTCAAAAACATTTGGAAAACAAAGGTACCCTCAAAAGTGCTTGTGTTTTCATGAAGATTACTTTTGGATTGTTTGCTTACAATTGAAAAACTTAATAAAAGAGGTATGTTATCTCAAAGTCTCTTTACTTGTTCTTTTTTCAATTAACATATGGAAGACTACAATCATTTATTCTGTCCTGCATTTTTGTAAGTCATATATGGGTTGAAGTCTTGAAATATTGAGGATAGCTATGACTTTCCTGAATGACGTTCTACAGTTGTATTCTCAACTAAGTTATGTTGTCAGAGGACCCAAGGCTTTTAATATAAAACATGTTTTTGGTATACTACTTGGTGTATATGGGATGTAATTGTATCTAAAGAGGAAACTCGTGACGTAGCAAGCAAAAATCAAATAATATTCTTTTGGTGATGGATGCTATATAAATCTGGGCCCAAAATTGGAAAGCTTTACTCATTTAAGTGTGGAGTTTTTCTCCTTGCACTTCCATAATTATAGAAAATGTCTAAAATAATATTAGGTAAGAAAAAGGTAACTTCTCTCTCCCCAGGCCTCTCTTATCCTTGGTGCAGTTATTCTTTGAGTCACACCTCTGGACGCACAACTCCGCGCCACCCACATCTCCTTCTTTCTCTCCCTCAATTCACTCTTCTAGCTTCCTTCTCACTTCAAGGTATGGCCTTTGTTCTTGCATTTTAATTTGTTCTTTGTAGTCTCAAATCACTAAGTCCGAATGGTGAAATCCAAATGACATGCAGTTGCAAAATGCGAACACAAACCAAATCTGAAACAAGCAGACTCATTCCGAAATTGCCTATTCAGATTTGGTCATCAACTGCATTCAATGCCAATTTTCCATTTTTCTTTCTTTCACCTTTAATGCCTTTAGAAACTCTCACAAACACATACTTGCTTTCTATGTAAATTTGGTAAACTACAATTTATTTATTAATATTATGTATTACTACATATGAGTCATGGCCTTCCTTGATTCTTATGATAACCGAGGTTTTCAAAATAGGATTGATTATTGAACCAGTGAAGGCATGAATTCAGGTTTCAAAGATTCAACGAGAGTTGAATCGGAGTTGAACCGGATTTAATAAAATATTGCTTTTATATTTATTTTATTAATATTTAATATACTAAGTAAAAAACAAGTTATATATGATTTATAATGCACAAATATAATACATCTTATTAAGTTTAAGGGTTATTGTCTTTATGATATTAAAAAGAGGTAAAGTCCCACGTGATTTAAAATGACTTTTGAGAAATATTTAATTCTAAATTGTTATTAATGCTTTGTAATTTGCAAAAATTTATTTTAAATATTTTTTATTTTGTAATACCTTATCAAAATATCTCTCATTTGTGTACCTAAAATTTCAAAAGCCACAAATTTTTAATTTTTATAATTATTTATATTTTTTCCTTTTCTAAAAAAAAAAAAAAGGCTAGCCCTTGAATCGACCGGTTCTTGACGAGTTTGGCCAGTTTTTCACCTGTTCTTTGCATCCGCGATTTTTTGAAAACAATAGATTAGATACTCGTCTGGTTCCCAATTAGACCGGTTGAACCAGTCGACCCGGTCCAATTTTCACAACTTGAATGATAACAATCATATTATTTATTGGGTCTTTAATGAATCTAATTCCTAAACTACAATATTACTTTGTCATTCCATTAGGAGGAAATACCTACTACATATTGTAAGTTGTAATTGACATTCTATGATTCAAATGTGGTATCTCAACATTTATTAAACCAATAGAAAAACTTAACATTGTGAGCTATACATGACATGAGTCATGTCTTTAAATTTGATATGTGGTATCTCAACATTTATTAAACCGATAGAAAAACTTAATATTGTGAGTTATACATGACATGAGTCATGTCTTTAAATTTGATTGGTCTCATATTTATAATATCTTTGATATATGTTTGGTATATCTAGAATGTTATGGCTCTTAGACACTTATCATATGTACTTCGTTTATATTATTATAGGGAGATTAATGAGGAAACACTTGAACAAAATATTATTATATTACTACATGTACTATACTTATATTATCACATGTACTTTGTTTTCAATATGACTAGTTCGGATTGCCATATCTGGACTTGTAAAAAAAAATTACAATTATAAGTTCAAATTACTTTATCTGAACTTGTAAAAAAATTTGCAAAATATAACGAAAAAGACAAGAAAGGTACAATAATTAAATTTACTTTTTTACTTAAGATATTTTTGTTATTTTTAAAAGTTTATAAAGGTATAAGGAGAAACTATGAAAGTGCTCGTAAGTATGTATATTCTCCCATAATTTATTTTTTTTAAATGTTGTACACTTGCATCCTTAATATAAGTTTCCTTTAACTTCTAGAAAAAAAAAAGAAAAGAAAATGTCTTAGATTTTAATTCGGAGGTAGTAATAACCTTTCATAACGTATTTCTTTAAAATCATATAATAAAAAGTTCGTGCATAAAGCAATTTTGTTAACCACCGTTACAAACACATTAAAGAACAAAACAGGACAATATTTCCCATAAAAATACAATATTTAATGTTTTGTATGAAATAATATTTGAATAAAAGATTTTTATACTAATGTTATCATATTTTTTCATTTATGACTTTTAAAATTTAATTGATATAGTCAATAAATTTTTGTAAATTTTTTTACATTTAAACTCATAATATTTAATAGAATTTATTATGATCTTTAACGTTCCACGCATACTAAGCTATGAAGAATTGTCCAATACCCTACATATCTAAACATACAGTGTGTACATTACATAAATCATTAAATATTTTAAATTAAAAATATTGATTTTTTTTCAAAAAAATTTCATTTCTAACTGCATATCATATATGCATTGACACAACAAAAAAGCCTAATACATCAACGGTACCATGACAATTTCTCCTACATCTCCACAATTTCTCCTGCATCCGATTCTACACGCATTCTAGAAGTATAATTTTTACTTCAAATTGGGCTTTCCGAATGTCTAATATAGAAGTGCAGGGATAATTAAGAGGTGCAGAGAGAAATTCCGGAAACCATGTGCAAAATCTTTAGATAACTAAAGCCTTTCTTAAAAAATGTGCGACTAATTTTTATTAATGATGTATAAATCATAGTTGGCCTAGAACTAGAATTTTAGACATAAATACCCAGTATGTGAACTGGCAAAATAAAAGTCATTAAACACCTTATGCTGTGAAGAATGAAGACCAAGCTGGCGTCCAGGTAAGGATTTTAGAACCGGTAATTGATATATTATCAATCTCATTATTTCTAATAAACTATGGATTTTATACCGTTGAGATTAAGATAGACTCAACAATAATGCTAATTCACTACAAACATGGCCTAACAATAACCCGATGGTGAGGAAGATAACCTGAAACAGCAAGGTTGAAACTGGCTTCCTTTGTAAAGTAGGTCTTTATACCTAATAAGAGTTGAACATTAAATAGATTACAGAAGACATGATGAATGATTCAAGATCCAACTACTTCTATATAATAAATATTCCTTTTTAGGAGGTCTACTAGCTGCAGCTCAATCAATTATTTATGAAATGCTATCAACTGTATGCGTGTTACCGATATCTCTACCTACAATTTGTTGAGACAAATCTTTGTATGCTATACCCTCTTTCTTTATAATACTTTGTAGTAAAAGAAGATAATAAATTTTATATATATATATATATATATATATATATATATATATATATATTCAAATTCAAATTAAATTATAGATAGATAGAAGTGGGTGTTTCTCCCGGAGTGAGTTGATTAGCATACAAAACTTACGTGTCGCGCAAGTGAGAATAAACCAATCGATTATGACAATAATTGATTTCGAATTATCAAGGATTCCACAAAACACCTATTTTTATCTTTTAAATAAAGACCTGAGATCTTCTATACAGAAAAAAATAATGATTGTCAATTGCTGATACAATTAGGCATGCCTGGGTATATTCTGTGTTCCGAATCAAGAAAAGAGATAATATAATAGCATGCGAATTGGATAAAAGATCAAAAAGGAAACTCTTGGAACGCAATTATTCAGATTTTCCAGCAAGGTAATAGTCCCCCACAGTGAGAAAGACGTTTTCTCCAACAACCACTTCCACAGCAGCTTGCTGTTCAATTGAATCAACAATTTTCTGCAACAGGAAATAAAATGAATGTGCATATTTCCACCAAAAACTATAACAAAGGACTAAAAGCTAAATCAAACCTTTCCATTTCCATCTTGAAACTCAGACTTTAACTTCGAATGATCTCTTGATAGCAGGTAAGTCTGCAAATTATGTGCACTTTTTGTGTCACCTGTAACAACTTAACAGTAAGTCGGAGCAACCAAGGATCACAGATAATGAAAGGGTATCAAAGTACTGCTAGTTTCAGGTTTCAGCAAAGGACATATGTGCTTAACTGAGAAAACAAACCTGTAAACAGTGAAAGAATGGCTTTTTTGTTCAACATTAATGCTGGTCTTGTCAAAGTGATACCAAATGACATGTTGGCTATCCCATGGAACCTCTCTTCACCAAGGACCACCTGCAGTTCAAAGAATATTAAGATGGAGTGACTTGAAACCAAGACAAGACTCATTCATCAAGAAACACAATTCCCTCGAGGCTACTGGCATATCACCAACAAGAGATAGGAAAGGAGACGCAGAAGTCAGAAGAACTATAGGATAACAAAATACAAAATAAAGTACACAACATAATTGCTCTCAGTTTGATCGTTTTTAAAATTACTACTTGAATATTTAATTCAGGCAAATATCACAGTTTAAGAAATATTCGAATAAACAATTTTGCCCAAATTGCATTAAAAAACGTATATAGCAATAAGGACAATAGAACTAATTGGGAGGTTTCCGGGGTAAGGATCTGGGGTAGTTAATTGCCAAAACTAGAATTGACCTTTGCACCATGGGAAAAGCTTTCTAGCATAAAAGAGAGATACAGAAAGGTAAGACAAAAAGTGTATTGCTTTTGCACGAGTATAGTCATTTCAATAAAACCTGATAGTAGAAGGCTTTGGTTGTTATTTTCAATTAACACATTTAAACTTGAGGCAATTACAATGGGGAATCACAATGATAAGGATCAATATGAGAAAGTGACCAATCAACTACAACACAGAAAAAAAGGAAAAGAAATGATTATACAAAACAGCAATTATCTTAAATTAGTGATAAAAGCTCGTTAGTTTTCTATAATTTTTTATCCTGTTTCTATCAGAATGTTAACAATGTAGCAGTTCTGCAACAACCAAGACAGTGAATTGTCATCATGATGCTTTTTACAGTTAAAAACATCATAGCACCAAGATGAATTTTTATTTTCTATAATTTTGGCATTTTAATTTTTAAAGGGTTGAAAGATAAGTAATTAACATCTCAAAAAAAGAAAGATAAGTAAAAAAAAGTAAATGATCGCTTAATAACTTGTTGTAAAACACCAAACTGAAAATAAAGCACAAGTGCCAATAGCATCTCAACCTCATTCATGTTAATAGAACATAATAAACCTGCCAACCCCCATAATGTCTAAATTAAAGAACTTACTGAATGGGCAGGCATCAGAGTATTCGGAAGCAACTGAGTACCAATAGCATCTCTGATGTAGGATTCCTGCAAAATATACATGGTAAAAGAAAATCACATAATAAATTTAACATTAGCATGGGAGTTAGGTGAGAAAAGCATAAGTGTAAATTGAATAATAACTAATAGGCTTAAATACACTTTGATGACTCCGAACTTTTGTAAAACCGCAATTTAATAAACATTATTGGAATTAGAAGCATAAAAGATTAATAAATACTAATTACCAAAAAATGTATAATGTACTGTAAATATTATGGGCATTAGTACCATAAAACTTGCCCTTGCATATTAAAAATTTGATTTTTACATGAGAACGAAGTCCTGCCTTTTTTCACAATTCAATTTTCTCATTCTAGCTTTCATGTATCTAACCCGTTCCCATACCAGCAACGTGCTATTTAACTGCCATCTTCAAGATTTATTTTGCCCGACTTATTTTACATCTTAATTGGCAATTAATTTGAAATTTAAGTTGGGTTATTAGTTTTCAAAATTTAGTTGTTTATGTTATTATGTTTTTGAAATTCAGTTGTTTATGTTTAAGGTCTATGATTTAGTTTTCTACCAGTATGTTGGATCACTTTTCTTTGGGACAGAACCAGTGTTATTAGAAAATGGTTATGGCGGCGGATGCCGCAATCCGCAATGGTCACCTTTCAGTGTGTGGTGATTGCCAGGGCAGAAACATCGTGGCAGATGATGGCGGACATGGCGCCCAGTTTGGCTTTTTTTCAGCTTTCGGACTGGGTCAACCCGACCTGGTTGGATGCCAAACATAGTTTGTGCATCTGTTTTAGGGTTTAGGGTACTTTTGTTTTACCTTCAACGCACCTCTACGAGACGACCCAGCCGCGCGCCTCCGACAACGACGAACCTGCAACGAGTTCTCTGACGCCGATGACGACCTCTTCTTCTCCTCGCGTGCTTCTCTTTTGCGCAACTGCGCTAGAGCTTCTTTCCCTCGCGTGACCGTGTCAGACTTCCTCTTCTCCTTCATGCACACTTCTCTATTTGTTCTTCAATAGAGGTTCTTTGTCTCATCTTTTTTTTTTTTATAAAAGAGACAATCTTTGTTTGTTCTTGTTCTGCGTCTCATTTCTTTTTCTGATTTTTTTCTTATAAAAGCCATATTTTTTATTTTTTTTAGTTTAACAATGTCAGGGGCAGAAACAAATACCCCAAATGTAACAAATACCTCCTCAAGTTGTAAAGGTTGACATAAAGACAACTATGGAAGGAAAGAAGCAGAAGCAAACTGAAACATTTAAAAAAGTAATGCAAAATATTGAGAAACATTTTGAAGAAGGCTTAATGGAAATGGAAAGTTCTGATGCTCCATCTCGGCTACCTCCCGTTGGTGATTGGAGGTTGAAAGATACTAGAAAGGGACCCACAGACCTTTTTACTCAAGCTCAATCTACAACTGCAAAAGAATAGGAAAAAAAAACTGGTGCAAGTAAGTATAAGAGAGCTTTGTGATAAAAAAGCTTTATAAAGGATGTGTAAGCATATCTCACTTTTGGTACCAAGCTGACATATCTTTCAACTTAATAAAGTTAGGAAGTTTTCAAGACATGCTTCACAAAGTTGGAAATTTTGAGAAATATTTGAAAGCTCCTTCCTACCATGACATTAGAGTGTTACTCCTTCAGAAAAGAAACGGAGTACACTAATGAGTTAATGAAGCCACTAAAGGATCAATGGGCAACTTTTGGGTGTTCCCCAACGTTAGATGCTTTGACGGATAGAAAACAAAGAAGCATAATCAACTTTTTTGTGAACTCCTTTTCTGGGACAATGTTCTTAAAGTTTGTGGATGCATCTGACTATGTAAAGACCGGAGAAAAGATGTTTAAGTTAATGGATTCTATCGTGGAGGAGATTGGAGAGGAAAAGGTTGTCCAAGTTATAACGGACAATGGAAGTAACTATGTTCTTGCTGATAAGTTGCTAGAGGAGAAAAAACCAAAAATTTATTGGACCCCTTGTGCTATACATTGTATAGACTTGATATTGGAGGATATTGGTAAGCTGTCCACTATAAAGAAGACCATTCAAGGAGCTATCTCCCTTGTTGGCTTCATTTATAGTCATTCAAGCACGTTGAGCATGTTGAGGTTCTTTACTAGTTGAAGGAAGTTAGTGAGGCCTGCAATCGCTCGATTAGAAACATCTTATCTTTCCTTGGAGAGGCTTCATGAAGAAAAAACGAATCTTAGAAAGATGTTTGTGTCAAAAAAGAGAGGAATGAAAGCAGGCTAGCAAAGAAGGACAAGGGAAAGGAAGACACTAAAACTGTCTTGATGCCTAGTTTCTGGAAGAATGTGGTTTTCATTTTGAAAGTGATGGCTCCTCTTGTAGATGTGTTTAGACTTGTGGATAGTGAGCAAAAACCAACTATAGGCTACATATATGAAGCAATGTACAAGGCGAAGGAAACCATTGTGAAATCTTTTAAAAGTGAAAGCAAATACAAGGATGTATTTGCAATCATTGGTAAAAGATGGGATATTCAGCTTCATCGCCCTTTACATGTTGTTGGCCACTTTTGAACCTAGAGTTCTTTTATGCAAACCCACATATGCAATTTAATTGTGAGATTATTAGGGGTTTGTATGATTTTATAAATAAATTGCTAGAAGTTTTGGAAATGGAGAATATTGTTCATAAGGAGTTGGCTCAATATAAAGCTGGGAGTGGTATGTTTGGGTCCACAACTGCTAAAGCAATAAGGTGTAAAGTTGCACCGTGTAAGAGACAAAACATTGCAACTTCTGAGCTTTTATTCTTCAAGTCATTTTTGCTTAAGTGTCTAAGTTTAACATATTTTGTTTGCATGTGTAGCTCAATGGTGGCAGATGTATGATCCAGATACTCCCTACTTGCAACAACTTGCAATTAGGATCTTTAGCTTAACATGTAGTGTTCCGGGTTGTGAACGTAATTTGAGTGTGTTTGAGCAAGTAATTAATTTCCTATTTAAATTCAACAATCAATATCTTCCTTATAGTTATTTCTTAAGTAATGAGGTATTTATTTAATTTTTTTAGATTCATACTAAGAGAAGAAATAGACTCGAGCATCAAAGACTACATGACTTGGTATTTTTCAAGTATAATTAAGCACTCCATCGAAGGTATAACCTTAAGGATGAAATTGATCCAATTAGTTTCACTGGGATTGATGCTTGCAATGAGTGGCTAATTGGAGAGATGGATGGGAAAGAAGGTGAAGATGAGAGGGTTCATGAAGGAGATGATGAACTTACTTGGAATCAAATTTATGAAGCTCTGGGTCTTGATGAGCCTAGACAATACACTAGGAGTTACAAAAGGAAACAACTTGAAATTGGAGAGAGGCAAAGATGAGCATCTTCTAATCCTTCTAAAAGAGCCAAAGGAGCAGCTTCAAAGAAGAAGGGAAAAAGGGTTATTGTTGAAGAAGTTGAACCATTAGAAGATCCTGATTCTAGCAGTGAGGAAGAGGAATTAGTGCCAAATGCTAATTTGGCACATTTAGATGGAGAAGAAGCTGAAGGATTTTTGAATGAGCAGCATCGCCCTGATGAAATTAATTATGCAGACATTGATGAGGATGATTAAATAAAATAGTTTTATGACTTGTCATTGTGTTTATTGTTTTTTAACTTTGTTTTGTTTTGATGGTTATTTAATCCTCTTGTTTTGGTTAGGAATTTATGTTTTTAAGTTTCATGATGACAATATCACTAGATTATGAATTTTAGATAGTTATATTGTTGGTTTTAATTAATTTGTTTATTATTTTGCATTATATATATATATATATATATATATGTGTGTGTGTATGTGTGTGTGTGTATATTTGTCCGCTAGGCAATATGACGCTTAAAGGTCCTGGTCACCATCCGTCATATAACCTTCCTGACAACCTTGGACAGAACATAATAAAGGTTCCCAATTTTGTGGTAAATTTGACATCTGTTACATACAAAATAGTATTTTGACCATTGTAGTTTTTGGGTGTTTAAATAGACCAAAAGACATTAATAATCATTCATGTTATTTTATTCTGTAAGAAATTAAATATTTTATATTTATTTCTCACTTAAATTCTGAATATTTATCTTTTATGATAGGTAGCTCAATAGTTTTGTTTTAGTTTTTTCACAAATTCAATATGTATATTGATAGAACAATAGGATTTTGTAAAAATTAAGTAGCAGACACCAGCAAATCTTTACACAAAAAACACAGCCATGGCATTTCAAAGCCAATTTACTGATCTCTTAATTCTCTACCTGTGAATGCAAAACCCTCTGAGTGACTGATTTGTCATCATCTAATGATTCGAAGTAAACCTCCACCATGTCAGTTGGCTCAAGAGCAACTTTCTTCCGTAACTTCTGAATTCTATTAACAATCTGTACAGCAAAATTCCAAAAATAAATTAATAGATTTAACTCAACTTCAGGCCTTAAAAGATGTTAAATAAAAATTTAAATTGAAGCAAAGCATGATAAAATGCAACATAGAGAGATTATTGTAAGAAACTAAGAATAGAATGAACAAAAGACAAAGCATAAAAAGATATAATAAGATATTTTTATACATTAACAATTTATTATGATCGATAGGAAAAATTGCATATACAAAATCTTCTAAGCAACATGCATCAGGAAAATTAAACACCCATTTCTATCATCTGTTAGAATCTGTTTTATTAGCTGTTTTATTCCTGTCAGGATCTATGTTTTATTAGTTGCATTGTTTCCTTATTTAGAAGATTACAATTATAGTGTATGATGGGAATATCCCTGAATCATAAGGATCTGGTTGTCTGGATGTTATTATTATTCTTCCCTATTAGCTTCAGTCTTGTATATATGAATTGTATTCTCAGCATAATTCAATAAGAAAAATTATTCAACCCTAAATTCTGAGATCATCCATTGCTTCTATTCTCCATAATAAATTTCATTTTATAGACAAAAAAAATAATAAAGAAAAGGACTCCATCCTTTTCAGAATATCACTTATAGAAACACCCCAAAAAAAGTCATCTGCTAATGCCACAATTCCAGCAGCCATATCAAACTGTTGGAAATAGGAATATTTTGGGGGGGGCAAGACCTTATTGTTTATTTTTCCAAGTAGCCTAGATACTTTGTATACGTCATATAGCTATGTTCAATGCATCATAGGCAGTAGGATATGGCAACAGAAGATACAAGGTGAGACTCGTCGTGAAAGGATTTCAACAAAAATAAGGAATTGACTTCACAAAGATTTTCTCTCCTGTTGTTAAGATGACTACCATGAGAGTATTGTAGCTATAGAGAATCTTCATTTGGAGCAGTTAGATGTTAAAATTGCATTCCTACATGGGGATTTAGAAGAAGACATCTTTATGACACAGCTAGAGGGCTTTGAAGTACAAGGCAAGGAGAATCTTGTATGCAAGCTTGAAAAAAGCTTGTGTGGCTTGAAACAAGCGCCGAGACAGTGATATAGAAAGTTTAATGAGTCTATGTTTCATAGATATGAAGAAGATCATTGTTGTTATGTTAAGAAGTATGTTGACAGTTATGTTATCCTTGCCTTATATGTTGACTAACGCCATGTTAATTGCAGGATCCGGTATGACAAATTAACAGGTTGAAGCAACAATTGGAAAAAGACTTTGAGATGAAAGATCTTGGTCTAGCCAAACAAATTCTTGGTATGAGAATCTTCAAAAACAGACCAAGAGGTATTTTGAAGTCATCCAGGAGAAATGTTGGAGATGCCAAGACCAGGAAAAAGCACCTTAGGAGACATTTTTACTTTGGTGACACTATTGTTAGTTAGAAGTCTAAACTACAAAAAAAAATATAGCTCTTTCTACCAGCGAAGCTGAGTATATAGCTATTTTAGGAGCAATTAAGGAGATGTTATGGCTAAAGAACTTTCTCAGAGAATTAGGGAAGGAACAAGATGAACAATCAAGGCGCTGTATGTCTTGCTAAAAAACTAGTCATTCATTCTATATGCAAGCACACCGAATTGAAGAACCATTTTATCAGAGATTGGATAAGTGATGGAGCTTTGTCCTTGTTGAAGATCTTAAGATAAAAAAATCTAGTTAATATGTTGACTAGACTGTTACAACTAATAAGTTGAAGTTTTGTATTGCCTCGACCGGCCTTCAAGCATAATTGAAGATGAAGATAATGCAGTAGGTGAAAAAGCTTGAGTTTATTGCTTACAAGGAACTGATGTATATCAAACTTCAAGTGGGAGAATTGTTAGTACTATGTAGTTTGATTTAATCCCACATCGAGTATTCTTTAAGGGACCTTTGCCTTCTTTGTTACTAAGCAACACCTTGTAAGGCTTTTTACACACACAAAAAACAAGAATAAAATCCCTAGTGTAGTTGTGGACGTAGGCATATATAGTCTGCCGAACCACGTTAAATTCTGGTGTCTCTTTTTCTCTCTCCCTATTATTTTTCTTCTATTATTGCATTGCTCACAAGATGCAAGATACACAAAAGTAGTCCCATACTTAGAGTGAGCCATCTGCCTCATGTTCTTTATCATTAGCCACTCCTATGGCATAAGTTCTAATCCTATTAATAATTTTTTGAGTTACCATTGGTTGTCTACCTCCTTCATTCATCATCTTTTATTAATGTTCCCAAAAATGTCCATAAGGCACTTTATCATCCTGGAAAGCAACAAGCCATGATTGTCGAAATGCAACCTCTTGAATGCTGTGGCGACGAGGGACGACGACAATACTGAGTGCGACAGTGATGGTTGGTTGTTGCAACGACGGTAGCTAAGTGTAACGGTGGCTAAGTGGGAGAGAAGGAGGAGGAATTGCAGTGCAAGACTTAGCAAGAAAAACCCTAGGTTGCCAAGTGCCAACAACTTAAAATAAAAAAAAAAGGTCCAATCACTAACAATTAAACATAGCAAAAATAGGTGAGTGTAAGTAGCAAGACGGGCCGGGAAAAATTAAAACAAAGTAAAAAAAAAAACATAAAGACGAGAGTCTGGGTCGGGTTGCACAGCCCACATCTTCTCTAAATGTAGCCCTAAACGCAGCTGCGATTTCAAGTATCTTCGTGTCGCACTGCCACGTCACAATGTCTATGGCGATCAAGACAGAAAAACCGAGTTGTTACCATTATGCCATGGCAACCGGTAGGAATCCCACCACCGATTTCTGCATTGGCAACACCATCTCCAAGATTCAATAATACTAATTGTAGTTGCTAAGTCTAGTGCAGAAACTAAGTATAGGCTATGGCTCTAATCACATGTGAGCTAGTGAGGATCAAACAACTTTAAGAGCTAAAGGTTTGTGAAGTCCAACAAATGAACTTGTATTGTGATAATCAATCAACTATCCACATTGCATCCAATTCGTGTTTCATGAAATGACTAACCATCTAAAAATTGATTATCATTTTGTTTAGGAGAAAGTGTTGTCCAAAGAAATTAGTATTGAATTTGTCAACTCCAATTATCAACTTGCTTATATATTGATTAAATCTTTAAGAGGGTATTGGCTTCAGTTTGTACATTCCAAGCTTGGAACATATAATTTTGATGACCTTGTTTGAGGGGGGTAATTGAAATTAGCTTGTTTACAAATTTATATTTATGTCTTGTTTGTCTTGTTTGTCTTGTCAATATTTTCTTTCCCTACTTTAGCCATCTAAGAAGGGTGCAATAGTTTGCCCCTCTAAATTACCCAGTCGTATTGTATCTAGGACTTTTAGGTCCTTTTATATAAATGACAAAGCTGAGTGAACAACTTAAGCTTTTTTCACCAAAATCACATTAGTTATTCAAGTACTTCCAAAGGGCCTTTAAATCTTTAATCTCTCGAAAATAATTGATTAAAACATATTGAATTCACAAATAATACTAGTGAATTAGCTAGGATGTTTCTTCCACGACAATTATTGTTATAATGGATTGTAGGCCCAAAAGAGATAAAACTAAATGGTTAAAAGACTATATAGGTTGATCTTAAATAATAGGATTTTTACATTTTAATGTTTTTTATTAAATTTCCTAAGACGATGACACATATAGGCTTGTCTTCCAATTAGGTCAATAGTGTGCCTATTTAAGGTACTATACTAATGTAACTTGGACATGAAAAAATGAATTATTTTATGCATTTTTTAGATAAATTAGAGTAACCCTAGTTTTTACACTATAATATAATCATTATTTTACCTCTCGGGCGGCACCAGCCTCAAACAATGACTCATCAGGACGCAAGTCCAATATCACTAGAACATCACCTAATACAAGAAGACAGATGGTCTCAAGAAAAAAAAAATGTAATAAATTCACAATTGAAAATCACTACATATAAATCAGCCCATTTCAAAAATTGGTGTTTTTCATGCTTTAGAAAAGAGAGATATCATCAGCTATTAAAGATTCTCACCATCTCCAGCAGCATCAACCTCCTTCTCAGTCATACCATCTGGTCGTTTAAAATCACGGAGAACCTGAATAAAAACAAAGAGAATGAGGTCCTAGTTTCCAGTCAAAATGTCTATACTTTAAGGGAAAACACCATGACAGTTGGATGCTTGTTGAAATCACGTTTTCAGGTGTCTATAAATTCTAAACTACCTCTGGTTATCACCGAATATAGATAGACAAATATTAAAGAAAATTATTTGTAGTCAACATCATGAACAGCTAAAATTAAGAGGAGTAATTTTGACAATAAGGATATCTGTAAAACTAAAACAGAATGCTATTGGCAGGTGTTTTAAAGAAAACAAAACTCAGTACCAAAGAATACTCAAGAAAGCATTCACCTAAATTTAGGAAAAGGAAAACATGTCTGATGATAATTATGGTTCTGTTTTGATAAACTTCTCTACAAGCACTTTAGAAGAAGAGAATAAGAAGGTAAAATGAATTAAACTTCTCGTAAGTTAAATCAACTTATGCACATCAACTTTTATAAAAGTTCTATTTTTTCTAAGCAGGGGACCTATACCAACATTACTGACTACTAGCCTTGAGAATACTAAAACTTCATTAAGTTCAATAAGACTTCCTTATCTCCACAGTCCACACTAACCATAAAGTTACACATGTTATTTAATTTTTATTTTGGTAAAGATCAATTCAAACTTAATTAAAAAGGGCAGGGCTCTACTGAATAAAAACAGTCTTAACCATAAGATTAGCACCTTAATATCAGTTAGCTTCAAACACTGATTAGCAATGACAACTTCTCCAGCCTTCTCAAAAGCCAAAATATTTTCCTGTGACATTGCTTTGATTTCTTTGGCAACAATGCCCATGGATTTTCCTAGTCTCTTACCTAAAACACTGCAAAAAAATATATTAGTGATTGTGGCACGCGTAAAGAACAAACAATCCAGAAAGTCATGAAATGCATACCTAAATTCAGGCTCGGCACGTAAAGATGCGTATTTTAAAGTATCATTACATGGAACAAGGGACCGCACATTGAGTTCCTCCAGCACATACTGCAATGCAAATAGGATTTTGTCCACAAGCAAATCAATGGAGAGGACATGGGGAATGTGGACAAACAGGATTTATATAATGAGCAAGGTAAACTGATTATCAGAAGCATCTGGGAAAAAGTTATTATCATATGAATTGATTGACATTAAAAAAAATGCTGAATAAAAACTAAAGCACAAAATGTGAATTGTAACAGCTTGTCACATCAAGCAATTACCTCCTTCAATTTTCCATTTATGTCATCAAGGAAGTCTTTATCGGGGTGAACTATAACCATCTCCCTGTAGTAGCAAGAAATGATTAAATGCTTATATAAAACCAAAAATCAATGTTCTTACAGACATGAGGCACATGTTTTTTGTGCATTTTTTATGCTAATATACCTAAGAGGAGTCTTAAGAGGCTTATTGTGCCGCTCACGAATATTTCTGGCAAGATCAATTATTGTCATCATCCTTGAAACACTCTGCTCAATTCGTTCTCCCCTCTGATGTAATTGTGCAGTTAAAAGGAAAGAGATAGCATATTAGGGGAATGCTATATATCTTGATCACAACTAAATGAAGGAGGCAAAATATGCCAGGAAAATTTACTTTCAAATCCTATTTCCCATACCATATATTTAAAATATGAGAAAAAAGAGAATAAAAAAATATAAAAAAAAAAAATTCAATGAACTATACCATTCCAAATGGGTTATTTGCAGATTTTTAACAAGAAATTAAGAAAATGAAGCAAAAGAAATAATTCTCAAGCAAGGTAACAAATAGAAAAGGCTCAAAAAAGGATAACACTCAAGCAATACAAGCACAAAAACAGCAACTGAATTGTATGTGGATCAAGACCATTGATGTGGCCCACACAGACCCAAAAGTGAATCTTATCATGCAAAAAGGTTAGTTTTGAACCTTCACTTCATCTTTTACATGTGTAATACAGTATAGCATTATAAAAACAGATGTAATACATAGCCCAAGTTCATCTATCAGTTTCCAAAAGAATCAAACCAATACAAATTAACAAACTGAAATACGAATTTCTTTTCGTACATTATAAAAGCAAAGATAACATTGCAAACTTCATACAATATAAATGTATACTAATAATGTAAATGTAGTCAACAATAGATTGCTGAGTCGCACAAGATACTACTAATTATCAATGTCTATTTTTCAACCATTTAATAGTACCAACTACAGGATTGAAAGATGTATACCTTTCCTTCCTCCGTAGGAAAACTACAATAGTGTATGCTTTCCTCTGATCCATTACAAACTTTTCGCATATTTTGATAGAGCACCTCAGTGAAGAAAGGTGTAAAAGGAGCCATTACTTTACATGATAACAAAAGCACCTGAAAGAATTCATATAATTAAGCCTACAATTGTTCCATCATAATGAGCCAACATTTTCTGGTCATATTGTAACCAACCAAGTTATAGATATAAGATATCACAAACATACATTGTAAAGTGTTGACAGTGCTATCCTGCAGTCTTCTTCCCCAGAACGACCTTTAAGTCTCTTACGGTTGAACCTTACATAAATATTTGTAAGGTTATCAAGAAATTTCAAAAGATACGGAACGACCTACATTATAATTTTTTAATAATGGTAGCATTTTAGTAAATATTACACAATAATTATACCATGAATATAGCAAAAGATGTAGCTTAACACCATAAACAGTGGGAGCAAATCTTATATATGTTAGCAACAATTGTGATCATGCAAAGCGAAAATTGCTGATTTTTAGAAGTGAATGAATCTAATTGTAAAAGCAATGAGTTAAAAAAAGGACACTGGAGATTAAATTGGGTGGACCAACTAATTCACAATTCAACTGGTTTGGGTACAAAAAATATCAGGTAAAATACCAAATACAAAAAAGACCAGCAGAAGCACTACTGACCGTGTAAAGGCGGTAACCACCCATTTCTTGTCGGACAAAATGAATAAGACTTTGGGTGGCTGAGTTAATCCATTGATCAAGAACATTTGATGACTTCAAAAGTGTCGCCTGATCAAAGGGAATAAAAGATGCTAGACCTTCAACTTCAAGCCTCTTTGCATTTTGCACAAGGAACCGATATGCATTATACCAAGGAAGGAAAACATCCCTAACCTATCAGAAAACCACAACAAAATGGAGTACCAGTTAATCAGTAAAAAAGAATCAATAGTGCTTAGAAAAAATGAAATCAACTCATATTTAAGAAAGAAAATGAAAATACAACACAGATAGATGATACTGACAACACCATAAACTCCTTCCTTCTTGAAACGAAGTGGCTCAGCACGCACAACAGGAGAGTTGATAAGGTACAGTCGCAAGGCATCCTATCCAACAGACAAGAAAATCTTAACTGATTTTATATTACAAATCTCATATGCAGAAATCATGGTCATAATTAAAAAGGCAAGCAAAACTGCTTCCTGATATTGCATGCCACATCCCAAGTAAATGAATTAAGAAAGCAAAAATGAACTTAAAAATTATTACCGCTCCATAATCATCAATAACTTCCATTGGTGAAGGATAATTTTTCAAGCTTTTACTCATCTTTTTCCCATCTTCAGCCAGGACAAGTCCATTGCAGATCAGATTCCTAAATGCAGGCTTGCCAAATAATGCAGTAGCCAGCACCATAAGTGTATAAAACCTAGAAATGGAAACAAAGAAAACTAAAATACAGAATCATGTTTGATGAGGAGGGTGAGGTTAGGCACAAAAACATTTTAAAAAATGTCAAAACAAAGAATATAATTTCAAAAGATAATGTGGTACTGTAAAATGATTAGACACGATATCAGATATAACAAATAAAAGCTGTAACATCATAAAAAACATAGTGCCGACCTAGTTTGTTACTAGTGGGGGATTCCTTCTTCCCTGGTTCTGGCTTGAACCAAAAATAGAACAACCGCCCAAAAAGAATTCATTAAAATCATAAAGATGTTCAATTATAATTTCTAAGCAAAAAATGAATCTACAATCAAGGCAGTGAACATGCTTCTATTACAAGACCAAATGTTAAAATAAAGAAACTGACCAACCACGTGTTTGATCCAGCCCCTCAGCAACAAAATGTCCTGGAAAATTCTTCTCAAACAGCTCAACATTTTCAAAAGGATAATGTATATATGCATACGGCATAGATCCACTCTCAAACCAGCAGTCAAACACCTGAAAGATAAAACAATTAATCCATAACAAAGAACAGTACCTCTGTCTACTGTCATATTTTTCGTGCTTAGAATACTGATAAGACATCTCTAGTTTTCCATTCTAGAAGTTTGCTTCCAAACTAAAGGTGGTATTGGCAATTTGGCATGATTTTGATAATCAATGATATATCCTATATTATTAATCAATGGTAATTATCCTTTCAATCAATTAACCAATGCAATTTTCACAACCCGAAAGAATAAATGAATACTACAAAACCATGATTGAGAGACTATGATACAAATGACTAACAAAATTACTGAAAAACTATCAATAAACATTTTACATCATCAACACGTCGAAGTACACGACCACTGGCAGATTTAATTGTAATATGATCAATATTGTGACGATGAAGGTCAAACACCTGTAGAAAACATTATGATGGGATTAGTGATACTTATCATTTGGCAAATGATTCCATAAGAACTAAGAAAACAAATACAACATTCATTTGGGAAACAGGACTTATGATAGTTAAAACACTTGAATAGGAAGAGTCACTTCATAAACTTGTCCACGATGTTCGCAAGATAGGCAACAGTAAGAATACTATGTCCATTTTCTTAATGCATGCTAGAAAAATTAACATAACAAATCAAGCTTTTAACTTTAATTGAAACTTCCAAGCTACAATAACTACATACATAAGCCACCCATCGCCCAACACATGATGTAAGATTATCTGGTCACATTACAGTTATTTCTATAAATTTCATTGGGGAAATCTGACAATTTAGAGTATGTCTGAGACAGCTTATAATTTCTTATTTCAGTTGTTTTTGTCCCATTTAAGCTGTTTTTAAGAAAAGCACGATTTTAGGGTAACAGTTTAATTTGGAAGAAATTTTTTTCAGCAAAATAAGTTGTTTTTTACAATCCGAACATTTGTAAATTAAGATTATTTCAACAGCTTTTTTTTTTCTTTTCAACTGTTTTTATACTCTTTTATCATGTGAAACTGATTTTTTGTTGCATACAGACGAGACTAATTGTTCTAAAAACTACTTTTCAGCAAAAATTTAATTTTGACAATCATCATTTATAACAATAATTGATTATTGATTTAATATAATTTTTTAAGCTATCCCAAACACACTTAACAAGCCAAAAGACAAACTCCATCCTGGTCACAACATACAAAGTTATATTTTCATAAGATGACTATATGGCTCAACCAGCAGAATTAAGGATACAAGCACTGCTGTGATTAAAAATTCAAGAAAATGTAATGAAAAAAAAAAACGAATTAGAAGTCTGGAACTCTCTACAGTAACCCTACATAGGCAGTCCAATGCCTATTAATATGATGTTTTCTCTTTTATGGTCCAACCAGTGATGAAAACTAGGGGTGTCAAAAATAGATTTACCCAATGGATCAACCCATACCTAGCAAACTGTGTAACCTGCTAAACCTAACAGCAATCGATCAACGGGTGGGTTCAGTTAATATAGATCCTATTTTGTTTAATATTTTTATCTATTGTTTAGTTAAATAGTGTTATTATACAAATACTTTATGAACTTCACATAGTTTTGTTGTTTTGCAGTACATTTGTTTAACTCGTGATAATAGCTTCTAGAAAGCATTTGTTTCAATTGTCAAAGCCAGTGTTGTTAAAATCAAAATTTTACACAGATCAGATGAGGGATAAAAATTTATAACTTAGGGATCGTAACTCAAATCATAAGATCTAAGTTTGTACATAAAGTATACTCATTTTATATGCATAAAAGTATTACATAAATAAAATAACTTCTAAATTACAATATTTTTTTGAACAATTATGAATTATAATATTAAATAAATTTAAGTTAAAAATTCATAACCATAATAATATATTATAATTAATAGAATAGTTTAATATGTTATTATTAATTTATTATTATTAATAAGAAAAAAGATAGGCCCATTCAAAAAATAGGTATATATTATAATCATTTTAAAATTTATGGTCCAACAAAGAGTTTGGGCCAAGGTGTATAATAATATTGAGAATATACTTATCCCATTTGAAAAAAAAAAGTGTATAATTTAACCGACTCGTAAAACACTTGGCAAAATAATCTTCAAAAGCAAAAATCTTGGCATATCAAAGAGACCCGAAGCACACATAATTAATGAACAGAGAAAAAGACAAAAGGAATGCAAATCACAAAAAAGAAGAATAAATTAGCAAATGGAGATAATTTGAGAAGATTGGGAATCGGTGACAGTAGCACAATCCCACAACTTTAGTTCACAAAACAGTTTACAAACAGACAGGCAACTGACACCAACTCTGGTGGTATTTGGGAGGAGGTCCAATACTTGTAAATGAAGGAGAACAAACATATGAACAAGAAAATCAGGTTGCAATAAGGAATGGAAGTGAAACACCAATGGAATGAAGTGCTTAAAGTTTTTGAAACCATTTTTTGTGGCCTACTTCTGACTCTTCAAAGATCAATGATCTCACAATTATAAGTGCAAGATAATGATCCCACTCACTATCAATCCAAGCACTGATCCAACACAGGAAGATGCTTGGACGTTGGATTGTTCAATCTTACCATGCAACTCACAATTTTAACAATGGTCAAGTCAGTTTAGTAATATAACATTTGTGATTGTGACATTATGTTTATATTTGAATTATTTATATTTATATTTTTATTAATTTGGTAAGTCAACTTATAATTTATTTTTTTTATATAACCTCTTAATTATTTTTTTAATTTTGGCAGGTTAACCGTTGGGTTGGGTTGGGTTGAGATTTTCAACCTAATCCCAAAACAGCTTCAACCAAAACCCGACCCTTTTTTTTCTGTCATGGTTTGAATAACCCATTTTGACTTTCTCTAAATTGAAAAACAGATATACAATATCCACCAAGAAGAGGTGTATACCAGAAAAGAAGATATCTAAGTAGGAAACAAATTAGTATTGATATCCTCCGATTGGTTGTGCAGTCTTCATGAAATATTTCAGTGAAGCAACCAAGGAAAAATTATTTAAGCAACAAGGACAATTACATATCCCCTTATCATTATTCTTCCAATAACTTCTACAATCCCATTCCTACCTAATGAGTAATTGTGTAGCATTGCAATGAAAATATTTGGATGATAAGTACAAAAATCAAACCCTTGCATATAACAAACTATAAAAAAAATAAGCAAATTACACAAGTTATATATGTGAATTCATGCAAAACAAAATTAATTTGCAATGACAAATATGCATATATGTATTTTTAGAAAGTTGAACAAAAGATTCTAACCTTTACACCTGAAAGTTCTTCAAGTTTTGCAACCGAATCTATGACAACTATTTCCTTCTCATCCTCACTAATCCATAAAGGGAGAGGGGTCCCCCAAAATCTACTACGACTAATTGCCCAATCTCTTGCATTTTCCAGCCAATTGTGAAATCTCTTATCCTGCAAAACATGAATAATAGAAAGATTTACAAAAACAGATAGCATACATTTTGAAGTTCATTTGCAAACCAAATTTCCCCAAAGATACGTTAAGGGATATGGACATATAGTTGTGTTTATATATTAGATGAGAGAAATCTTATTGTATTGATTGTATTGAAATGTACAAAAGACAGGTCACTGATCTTACATATATATAGAGTAGAGACTTTACCTGAATTCAGTTACAACACCTAACGATAGCTGTTTAAGACAGCTCACAATAACCAACTAGAGTTAAACTAACTAACTAATGATTACAAGGAGTTATCACTCATATACTCCAATGTTATGAAATATGAATAATACAGATCGAAAACATAGGTTGCATACAATTTAACATTCATTTCCAATGCCATATTTAGCCCTAAGATACGAATATGATATGGGATATGGTTGTGTTCATGCCGATCTTTAGGCGTTCTGTGTCTGCAGATTTCATGGGAGTTTCCAGAATTGAGATATCTTCTCGATATTTTTGCACATCATAGGCTGACTACTTTCTCACAGTCTCCCTCATTAGGATAATATTGTCCTTCTTAATGTATTCTTCCCTTTACTTTGTAACATATATTTACAGATTTATATTTAACAAGTGTACGGTACAGAAAATATTCACGTGTGCTGTAAAGAAAATAAATCCATTCTCAATTATTAACACAGACTCCCAATTAATAATATATTCACATGTGCGGTAAAGAAAATAAATCACCAAAGTGCTTATAGAAACAATTTATTCATTTACACCCACATTGGCTAACTCTGAAAGCAAAAAGGAAGAGAAGAAACAATATCAAATAATAAACAAACGATTTAAAAATAAATCTGGGATGTGTTAAGATACTATGTACCTTGACAAAATCAGGGACCCAGTATGTCTGCTTATTGTTTTCCAACAATTGCTCTTTCAACAACTCAACTCTAACAAACCTACAGTAAAGCAGCATAACATTTTAGGCATGCATCCAAAGAAAACCAGGCTCTTGTTTGTAGAAATGCATATTATCATTATTGACAAAAAGACTATATTTATCCAAAGAGTTTCACTTCTTAAAACCATGGAAAAACATGGACATTTAAGAATAGAACACCCTCAATAGTTTTGTTGTGTAGAAAAAAGTTACAAGGAAGCTTGAGATCAGAAAGTTGCCTCATTTTTTTCCACCCTACACTTTGTTTTCATCCACAAAAAGCAATACTAAAGATGGTACATTTGGGCCAAGCTATTATTTTCCTCTCTACAAAGTTGCCTCGTTTTTTCCTATCTACACTTTGTCTTCATTGATTCCAGAGAAAGCAATACTAAAGAAGATGACACATTTGGGACAAGCTATTAATTTCAAAAGCTATTATGAAATCTCAGCAACTTGGCTGACCTCTCAAAGATACCAGAGACTATACTACACAACTGCTAATGAAAGTTATTAGGATATTAAGTGCAGACTCATGCTGCAACTACTGCAGAGGTCACCACTGAAAATCGAAGACAGGCCTGCATTCTCTGTCTATTATTGATCACTGCACTTTTCCCTTGGCTTCTAGCCTTTTGTCTACAATATCATGTCATGCACATGACAGATATACATGACTTGGGAGGGACCCAATGCTTCACATATTTGACCATAATACAAAGTAGGAAGGATATAATGTGTCCGTATACTATAACCTTTGTCTTCCTCCTATGATACTATATTTTTGGGTAAAATAACAAAGGGTGGCATTACTAGAGCAAAAAACATCCAATCGGGAATGTTCCATATCATACTGCACACCACCACCATAGTTTTTAACAGCTAGAACCCATACACCACTGAAAAGAAAACATGATATGGAAGGCAACATGATTGCATGAGTACTGCCAAAGACAAGAAGAAAAATTCAACTATCAAAGAAGCCACAGCATGAACACGTAAATCTTACAATAGGACACGCAGAATATACCAAAGGGATGAATATACCATAACTCCATAAGTGATTGTAATAACGAAAGTAATTAAAAATGTAACATTTGTGCAGCTATCAAGTATCAATCTCCTAATAAAGTAATATTAAGAATTATTGATAATGATAAGAACTTTGGGAGAACCACACGACAAAAAGGTAGCTGTTGTAGTTGCAGTACACAAAGGCCCTATAAACCCCAAACAAGAATCCCATACTTTCTAATGTGAGACTCAAGTCTCATACCTTACAATTGGATCATAACAATTATCTATATATTCAATGTCACATACTATTCAAAAGGAAACCAAAGAAAGCCGACACACAAGCATTTAGAATTCATGTTTAGATGAAATGATGCAAGCCGGAGGAATCAGAAAATCAAAAGCAAACCATAGCTAATATGCCATTTTTTAAAGAGGATTAAGTGAAATTAAATCAAGCAAGCAAAATTAACTCATAAAGCTACACAAAACAGTCAAGAAAAGTTAAAATCTTGGCCAAACATGCTTACCAGCTTGGAACAGCTCTGTAGATAAGAGGAGTATCAGATCTCCAGCAGTATGGATAAGAATGAGTAAAAGCTCCAGATTTAACCAGCCTGCCCTTTGCCTAAGAAAGATGAACATGGAAAAGGAAATAATTAAGCAAATCCAATTAAAGTTTTAAAGAGAAATGTTAGTAACACACTCTTTGACATACTCTTTTAAATACACTTTTTACTATTGGTTAAATTTATTGAAAAATACAAATTTTGGTGGGTCCCACACCTCATTTAATGGTCTTCTTTCCTGATATTGTAAATTCCAACCAATAGTAGTGTGTGTTAGTGTTAGAAAGAGTTTGTTAGAAAGAGTGTTGCACTTCTCAAGTTTTAAAAGACTAATACTCTTCACTCCAAGACCTAATAAAATACTTCTATCAATGTTCTCAACTTAAGCTATACTTCAGATACTTAGTAGCATAGACATTCTTGTAAAAGGGTTCCTTTAAAAGACAAGCAAAAGGAGGGGTGCAAGATAATTTTTGCATAGATGGTGTCCTGTGTTCATATCATATGTATCTTTTTTACTCACATGCACTCCCAGCCAAAAATATCAATACTTTTCTCTTGTTTCATCTTTGATCAATACTCAAACAAGTATCTAGTCAAAGTTTAAAAAAGAAAGGGCATTTCTGTCCAAACTAGAGTTAATACATAATTGTAGTGACACAATATTTGGGAAAAAAAAGTAATGTCCACTCAGTTACATCACATGAGAAACATAGTTAATCATTCGAGTAAACAGCACCATAAATGATCCAAATTAATTATTGTTTCTCACATTTTAGATATATGGAACATACCTTCACAGCTTCAACAATATCTTTGTCTGCCTGTTTGATGTAGCAACCACTAAAATCGGTAATTTTTTCAGTAAAGCAGCCATCATCATCAACAGCTACAGTTAGATTATCCTAAAGGCCAACATAGTATTTAAATAACCATATGTTAATATTTTATCATAAAAAACATATTGGGAAGGAAAGGAATCCAACAATAAATAATAGACAAATCTACAAAAGTAACCATAAAACAAATGTAAATCCTACAATAACACCTAAAAACTTTTAGGCACTGAAGCATCTTCAAAATGGGCAAGTAAATAAACAGAAGGGAAAATCTCCAAAGTTCTGTACTATCACCCAGGTTGTTAGTACAATGAAGTAGCTGAGAGGAATGTCATCATAAAAGATGTAGTATTTCAGTGGGAAAAATGAACATAAGTGATACATATGAAGGCATGCAAGACAATGATTTAGAATACGTATTCCAATTGTTATTGATAGCGGATTGGAACATAGTGGAATGCCAAAATTCCACCATAAAAATGCTACAGCGCCATCATGGAAGGCATCCCTTCACAATGGCTATGGCATTTGGCAAAAAATTTGTAATGTCATGGCACTATGGTGACACCATGTCGGTTATTGAACAACACTGATTCCAACTACACACAGCAAATAATTGTACCTCTAGCATTTCAAGAGGGAAAAATAAAAACCATCCCTATAAAATTGTAAGTTCTTAAAAGAACACACCTTGCTAATAATTTGATTATCAATGCAAACACGAAAATCGTCTTCACCAAAAGCAGGTGCACAATGGACAACACCAGTACCACTATCATCAGTAACATAATTGTCGGCAACAACTCTAAAAGCTGTTTCAGATAACTCCTTGAAATAATCAAATAATGGTTCATACCTGCAGATCATGTAATCACGTGAGTTTCAATACTCAATCAAACCCCAAATGGAAAATGACATCAAAAAGTCTTGAAACATAAAATATAAAGTGATATATTTAGAGTAAATAAAAAAGATTAATGAAGTAGATGGAAGAACTACTAACTTTGTCCCCACTAATGATGCCCCTGAGAATTTCTCCAGCACTTCAAAAGAATCGAACACATTTTCCGTTTTTGCACCTGAAGCTCCCTTGGTCTTTGCATTTGTATTTTTAGGAACATCATTTGAACTATTAACAACAGTTTCTTTGGCCTTCTCCTTAGGGTTGTGGATTGCAGATAGCCGAGATTCAGCAACAATATAAACTTTACCAGAGTACTTATTGAGAACCTGATTTCATCAGGCCCAAAAATTAGAGTTCTAGTAACAAGAAAATAAGGAAACAATGTCAGTGTGTTCACTGAACAAATTAACAAAGGATGTCACATTATCAAGTGCTCAATCCATAGCTTTATTAGCGGATAGCGGCAACGGGATGACTACTATTTTGATCCTACTAAATTTATATTACTAAATACATACAATATATATAGGCTGGAAAATAAAAAATTTATTGCAAGGAAATATAACAAATATAAATATATATATATATATATATATGTATAAACATTGCTTGAGGGAAATGATAACACCTATATTACTATTGTTTGCAAGTACAAAACAGCAAATATAACATGTATTCCAAGTCTTATTGAGTCATTATTCGAATAAACAAAACATAAGGCCATTCCACTGTTAAGCCATGTCAAAGTTTAGGCTAGTGGATTTCACTAAAGCACTAGAGGTTGGCTGTGAAGCCATGGTAGAAGGGAGAAAAAGTTTGTACAAGAAAAAGGGATGTTGGAAGCTCTACCGGAATGGTAGCCAAAAAGCTCCAACAAGGTCGCCTGAGAAGAAGGGAATGGGTGAGGGTTGGATGAGCACTGGAAGGAAGAAGGAGAAGAAGTTTCAGTTTCACAAAGGAAAAGGAATAGAGGGGTCACTGAAAAGCTCTGAGAGGGTTGCTGGAGAAGAAGGGCATGGGTGAGGGCTAGGTGAGCATGGGAATTAAGAAGGTGAAGAGGTTGTGAGACAACGAGGAGTCTCATGTAAAATTTTGGGGTAAAAACCCTTTTTACCCTTTCTTAAAAAACTAACTCAGCTTCCAAAGCAATAAGGTTTTAACTTAAAATTAAAAAAAAAAAAACATAATATGACGTCGTTTTTCTGCATCCCTTTTTCCAATTAATTGCAACTTGCGCATGGAGGTGCCACGAAATCCTACGAGGTGCCATGTTTTGGGCTGCGAAAGCGGTGCAACTGCCCCTGCAAGGCGCGGCACCATGATGACCATCAAAGCGGCAAGAGACCGCTTTGCTCCGCACACTGCAATAGCAGTGGTATTGATAACTATGGCTCAATACAAATGTGTTTTCATTTTCAATTCCAATAATATAATTAAGCAAATAACTACCTAGTGTAAAATCAAATGCACACTTCTTCCTTACCATTATTTTACACATAAGTTCTTGATCATTCAAGATACTTTTGAAATATGAACAGAAGTTTTATTACAGGAATAAAACAGTCAATCATTCAATTCAAGGCAAAGACACATTGAAAGATTGCAACCAAAATCCTCCTACTGCTTAAAAAGAGGAGTTGTAAACAATCATACGCAAAATCACAACTATATTATCCAGACTACAGATCCAGGAGAACTTGCTATGCTAGCAACTTAATTCTACTTTGTTTCTACATATATATAGACATTAATAAAATCATGTCACAACTCCAATTCAAATAAAGAAAGGCTTGAAAGGTAGAATAGGCAGCCTCTTATGTTCCACATGAGCTATTACTGCAGCAAAGTTAACCGACCTTCACATAGGTAAAATTAGCATTGATGCAGAGAGCAAGATTGCTTGGAAGAGTCCATGGAGTCGTTGTCCATGCCACAAAAGATGCACCATGTGGATCGCCCACAAGTGGAAACGTCATGAATACTTCAGGATCAGATACATCCTGTGGCAACAACACAGAGTTTCGAATTAAAATAAAATTGCAACAAAATAGATAGAGCTAGAGCTAGAACTAAAAAGAGTAAATTGATTGGACTGAATTGAATTGCATGAAATGAAATGAGCAGTAACCTTATAATTCTGACCGGCCTCGAAATTGGAGAGCGGAGTTTTGCAGCCAGTGCTATAGGGCATGACCTAGAAGAGGAAAGGATATAAGAATAGTAATGGAAATGAGAAATGGAAAGCGTGAGGAAGGAATACCTTGAAACCTTTATAGACAAGGTTTTTGGCGTATAACTGGGAGAAAACCCACCAAACAGACTCCATGAAGTTGAGGTCCATAGTCTTGTAATCGTTTTTGAAGTCGATCCAACGGCCGGTGCGGGTGATAACGGACTCCCACTCGGAGACGTAGCGAGTGACGATGCTGCGGCATTCCTCGTTGTACTTGTCGATTCCGAGCTTGAGGACGTCCTCGCGCTTCTTGATGCCGAGCTTCTTGTCGATCTCGTTTTCGACGGGGAGGCCGTGGCAGTCCCAGCCGAAGCGGCGCGTGACGTGGTGGCCGGTCATGGAATGGTAGCGCGTGACAATGTCCTTGATGGTGCCGGCGAGGATGTGGCCGTAGTGAGGGAGGCCGGTGGCGAAGGGAGGGCCATCGTAGAAGATGTATTCGGGTTTGTCTTTGGTGAGGGATAGCTGAGTGTGGAATGCGTCGATTTCAGACCACAAGTCCAGAATCTTCTCTTCCT
Source organism: Psophocarpus tetragonolobus (assembly GCA_037954015.1). Lineage (NCBI taxonomy): Eukaryota > Viridiplantae > Streptophyta > Magnoliopsida > Fabales > Fabaceae > Psophocarpus > Psophocarpus tetragonolobus. The sequence continues at coordinate 2,901,294 of CM075689.1, forward strand.
GCTTCGAGAACGTGAAGTCCTTTCCTTCGCAAACGTCCTCCATGTCACAGCCGCCGCTCACCTGCTTCTTTTGCCACGAATCAGGGTTTATCAAACACTCACCCTCACCAAATGCCCAGCCAAATAAGTCTTCTAAACAACATCCTAATACTTTTTTTCTTTTTTTTACATCTTTCTTCTACTCTCTCAAAAATAAAAATAGTCAAACCAGTTTTATAAAACTGTTGTCAAACAAACAAACACTTGTACTATTAATAGAGGATATCTCTTTTTTATGTTTATTTTTTAAAATATTTATTTTATTCTTATACCTAATTAAAAGATAAAAAACAAACTACTTTATGAAAAGGAGAGATTCAAACCCACAATCTCTTTTTCTCTCATATATAGATTTTGTCACCAAATCAACTTTGTCACCTTTAAAAAAACTATTTTAAAATATATATATCCAACATACATAACTAATTATCTTATTATCTATAATATGTAATATATAATATTATATATAATGGAAATAGGACATTTTGATGTCTACATTTTATCACTTCACTCACTCTTGCAAATATAATTTTTCCTAGTGATATATGCTCATTTTCATAAGTTTTACCTTATCACAAATCAATATTCCTTAAACATCATTAATATTAATATATATATATATATATATATATTTCATCATAAATATTTTTAATAAACATGCAAATACAATAATTTTGACATATTAGTTGATGTCTGACATGTTTCTATCATATTATGATAAAAATAAACAGGCTAAATTATAGTTAGTGCTCCCCCATTTTAGTTCTTGTTAGTTTTTTGGCCCCCTCTAAATTTTTGCTTAAAAGGAAAAGGTCCAAACATTGGACCTCTTTATAATGCACAACAACTCATACCACTATATCAAATATCAAATTTAGTTTTATTTTTCAATTCAAATTTACTTAAGCCTTAATTAATGTTAGTTTCAAAATTAATTAAAACATAAATGTAAATATACAATTAAAATTCAAAACTAAAAATTTAATATATATATATATATATATTAATTATTTATTAATAATAAATTCCTAGGGATTATAAATTAAAAATTAAAACTAATTAAAAACATAAATTAAAATTATTAAAAAATAAAAATAAGAACTAAAATTAAAATAATTTTAATTTAAATTTTAATTCTTAATTTTAATTTTTATTTTATTTTTAATTTTAGTTCTTAGTTTTATTTAAATTAAAATTTAAATTTAAAGTTAAATTAAATACATTATTTTAATTCTTAAGTTAAATTAAATTTTAATTTTTAATTTAAATTAACTTAAGAAATAAAATTAAAAATAAAATAGAAATAGAAATTAAAATTAATAATTAAAATTAAAATTAAAAATGTAAATAGTAGTTAAATTTAAATTAAAAATTAAAATTATTAACAAAATTTAATTTAAATTTTAATTATTAATTTTAATTTCCATTTTATTTTTAATTTTAGTTTTTAGTTTTATATTTTAATAATTTTAATTTATATTTTTAATTAATTTTAATTTTTAATTTATAATCCCTAAGAATCTATTATTAATAAATAATTAATAAATATATAAATTAAATTTTAGTTTTTAATTTTAACTTTTAGTTTCAATCATATTGTTGTATATTTACATTTATGTTTTAATTAATTTTGAAACTAACATTAATTAATTTTAAGTAGATTTGAATTACAAGGTGAAATTTAATTTGACACTTGGTGTAGTGTTATGAGTTATGGTGCACCACCAGAAGGTCCCAAGTTAGAATCATGTTAGGACATTTTCCTTTTTATATTTTTTTTAATTTATAATCCTAGGAATTTATTATTAATAAATATATAAATTAAAATTTTAGTTTTTAATTTTAACTTTTAGTTTCAATCATACTGTTGTATATTTACATTTATGTTTTAATTAATTTTAAAATTAACATTATTAAAGGTTAAGTAGATTTGAATTGTAAAATAAATTCAACCTTGACACTTGGTGTAGTGGTATGAGCTATTGTGCATTACAAAGGGGTCTTAAGTTTGAACCATGCTAGGATTTTTTCCTTTCTACATTTTTCTAATTAAAATTATCACGTCATCATATTAATTAACTCTTAATTTTAAAACCTAACAATGTCATTTATTGCAAAACACATTAAATTAAAACTTTAAAATATTTATAATATATTAAAATAGAAATGCAAACACATACACAATGCCACGCTAGTATATAAAAAGAAGGTTGCCAATATATATGTCATTTTTTAATAATTTTTTTCCTCCAAGAAATTTCCTCCTTCCTTTTAATTATACTTTTTATTTTGTTTCATCTTATTTTTTATATAATTTTTAAATTTATAAGATATCATGTTTTAAAATTAAAAGAAGACAAATTATTATTATTATTAATCTTAATGATTAAATATTATATATTATTTGTGTATTATGTTAAATATTTCTTACATGTGTCACATGTTATAATGGTGTTCTAAATCAAATTGAAAACTGAATCGAAAACTAAAAATCACAAAAAATTGACTTAGTTTAAGGTGATTTTTGGTTTCTTTAATTTCTATATCGCACGATTCAATTTGTGGTTTGAGATATTGAAAGTACATCAAATCAAATTAAATATCGTTCATCCTTAGTTATTTTAGTAAATCCGCAAAAAACATCTACAATTACTTATTATTTCTAACTTTCTATGATTTTGAATTAATTTTAATTATGATTGTTAATTAATATGTATTAGTTGATGACCAATGCATATACAAAGAAAATATTAATGTTTATAATAGCAACATTGGCCTTAATGAAGAGAGAGGAAGAGGAAAGTATTGATGTGCATTTTCTCAGCAGGAGAACCATTGCGCTCGAGAATTTCGAGGCCGACAAGGCCTAGAGATATGATATCAAGGGTGAGACCAGACAATGCCGACAAAGAGGATGAGGAGACAGGAGATCCCAATATAGGTGATTTTGTTATTGTTATCCAATGGTAACTTGTGTTAAGCTTATGCAAATTATCAAACTAAAACTTCACTTTTGACTCGAAAACAATACCAAAATATACATTGCCATTGTTGTAAAAAATTCTCCAACGACAATTTGTTGAAGAGTAAAAAAAATTTACAAGTATTTTTACTCTCTGACAATTTCATATAGTAATAGGAGAGATAAAATGAATGACATATAAGTTTTTTTCATGGGAGTATGTGTGACTTCAAATTATAAAAGCTATTAATTTAAATTTCCTAAAGCTGATCAATGCTTATGGGTTGGGGTATTGTGATACTCTTTTACTCGAAAACACTTTATTCTTTAATTACAAAATAATATATAAATTTGTTTATTTTGACACTTAGGTAAAAGGATTCAAATCACGCAATATACACTTATTTTGCAAAACTATGATATAACAAAATGTAAACATATAAGTAAATACTTAAAACTCTAAAATATCTTTTACAAGACCCTTAATTAATAAAACTCATAATAAAGATTTAAATAATTCATATAGACAACAACAAACTATTAATTAATCCTCTATAGTTCAATGTCATGCCTAATTAGAGCATCCAATGAAAAAAGGTAAAGAAAAGTCGAAACTTTATCATCCATGATATTTTCAAAATCTTGCTCATTTGAAAGTGATGTTCAAACCAAACAAAATGCAATAATAAGTAGCAAAAGGGGGTAAAAATACATCTCGCTCATGTTAAGGCATATATAAAGAGAATAAACATTCAACTAAAGCACAACAAATAAACACATAAATTCATTTCACATCCATGACATATATTAAACATTATACACATAAATTTATTCATGCTAATGATGTTCATACAATGCAAATTCATGCATATTTTCTCAGGTACACGTCTGGAGTGGTCCTATTATGTGTCAATAACAGATAAGTATAACCATCTCACTATAGGTTCACCCGAAATGAATCTTCTTATATGACAGTAACACATAGATACATAGATACAATTGTGCAATGCAAAATAATTCAAGAAGCTCTGGTTCAAAGCACCATATAATAGGAAATATTTACAAAACTTATTTGATTGTCATATATATGTCTCTCATGTCATCAACAACATAAATCACAATATTAACATCTAATAATGTCATCACAATCTATCCTTAATTGCAGTTGGGATGACACCTTGTCAGACATACGTTACCATCATCATCAACACATTATACATCCAATTGTAATCAACATCGGTATCATATAGTTGGACAATTCCTTAATCAATGCAATTCAAATAACTTTTAACCATTCAATCATTCACCACAGACACAATTATAAGATACAACACAATAATTTAATAATGTTATCACAATCCACTTCAACCACAGCTGAGATGACACATTATCAAGCACACCCTTACCATTGTCAATAACACACTATACATCCAATTGTAATAAAAATCAATATTATACAATGGGATAAATACCTAAATCATGAACTTTAAATAACTTTTAAACATTCAATCATTCACCACACTCATAATTATAAAATACATCACAATATTTCTTATGTTTTGAGAATTTTCTCACTTATTTTCTAATAAGCCTCTATCACATTTGTACAGTATAAATGTGATATTTAGAATTTAATTAATCATATGACATTGTTTCTTGTCTATTTTAAAAGTTATGACATTTATCAACAACTCTTGCGTTGACCTTAAGAGCCAAAACAAGTGCTTACTATGTCAAAACTCATAGGAAACATGAATCCATCACCAATCATGATGTAGTGGACAACTTATTTTGTCAGTCTTTCCTTCATTTGGTAAGTAATCTTTGGTTAAGATCCATGTGACAGAGATCATTCAAGTTATAATGCCATGCTTGAATAAGGGGACCTCAACATATATGTTTGGGGGTTCAAGGGTTTCTTGGATGATGATGTATTGTTGTTGTGACTTAATGATTCTCACCAGCTTAAATAAGAAGTCAGTTCAATTGTTAGTTTTTTGAGATATATGGCAAAGCTTTGTCTTGTTGAAATAACATCAGAGTTTTTTCACAAATTAGAGGTATTTTTGGATATGCTTTTCTTTTACTTGCATATCTCTACTCACTTGTCTAATCACAAGCTTAGAATTGCTACACTGAATTTTTTGACGTCGAGGTTTCGATTAGGAGGAGACCAACGATTAGTGTTTTGTGCTCGCCTTGATTGTGTGTTGTATAAAATGTGAAGTGGAGGGACTCTTTAGGGTGGATGTCATATGATCATTCTAAAGTTATCCCAACCTCGACACTATGACAGTTGGATGATCTATCAACATAGAGTGTCCACTAGTCAATGGGATGTTCTTTTTTACAGAGTTTTGTAATGAAGTCAACGGGATATTGAGCTTTGATGTATTCTCCGAGCTTGAATTTAAGGTCGAACTCACAATTTGAAGAACCTTGTCACCATTCTTTTGGCTAGGTCAGATCATTTGAGGATTTGCTTGATGAGATGGTTTGTTTTGAATTGAATTTGGTGGCTCAAGAAGTATAGTTAGGATCATTTGGCAAAGTATATCATGCATAATGCCAACTTTTCGACAATTTGGTATTGGTTTTTATAGGCTACAAGACTTGAATAGTCAAGTATACGAGGACTTGAGCTCAAGACTTTTCTTCTACTAAGGTCTAGTTGATGGCATGTTTAGAGACGAAAAATGATAAGAATAGTTTACACCCTTATAGTGGGTTTGGTTAGGATTGGGATTGGCAGCCTGATGAGGTATGTTTTGAACTGGATAACATGTCATTGCACTCGTTGTCCACACAAAAATTTATGAGTTGCTTGAGAAGTTTGAAGAAGGGACCTTTTTTATTGTGGTAGAGTTGCACATGAAGAGGTTTATCTCACACTTGTTTAGATTTGCTTCAACACCCATTTGAGGGAGCATAAACTTAAAGAATTTCCCATCACAAACTCTGGAATAACATTTTTCTATATTAAGTCACATGTTGTCTTTTCTAAGTTTGGTGAGGTATTTGTGGTGCTATTGAGGTTCTTTCGATTTGATCATGATGTCGTTAACATAAAATTCAATTTTTGAATGATCAATTTATTGAAGACTTTGTCCATGAGGCGTTAGTATGTTGCCCTTGTGTTCTATTAGTTGAAAGACATTACTTTGTAGCAATGGTTGGTTTTCTTTAGTGATTGATGAACAAATTTTCTACTATACTCCTAGCAAGTGTACTAGTAGTATTTGATAAATATCAGGTCGATCCTACAAAGACTAGGTTGATACTCTAAGAACTTAAATAATAATTGTTTGTAAAGATTAAAAGAATTTATTTTAATAATATCCAAGTAACAAAAAGTAAATAACGCATAAAAGATAGACTAGGATTACTGATGAGAAAGCTTGGTAAGTTCCATTTTCACTACACCGTTCCTTAAATGCATAAATGAGTCAAAAATCAATGTTTATCACTCACGTTCTCATCACTCATAAAAATACCTTTAACTTCAATCTCTTGCAAGTAAGAGACTAAAATATTTGAGTATTAAACTACCAATTTCTCGCATAATCTAAAGTCAAATAACTTGATTTAAGAATAAAAACTTAAGATGATTAATGAGTTTTACTCTCTCTCTAGTAATAAACCCATTAGGAGTTATTCTTATTTTACAAGTTGAAATCTTCTCTCGAGCTCATTCAACAAATTAAATTCACAAAATAACTAACAATAAAGTATAAGATAAAGAAGAAATCTAACAATGAGCAATAAACATTAGATTAATAGCATCAAAATATACAATAGAGTTTAGACATAGTTACAAACAAAATCTAACCAAAGAAAGGCCTAGCCATCCATGGTGAGCGTGATCAATGGAGAAAATACAAAAAATATGGTGTGAATAGGGTGAATGAATGGAAGGAAACGAGCTTGAAGATGTCTTGGGTCAGCTTGGATGTGTCTCTCATACCCCTAGAAAAGACGCACTTTGAGTTTTAAAAGAAACCTTTCTATTTGCAGACTAAGTGTTGAGCGGCTACGCAAAGGACGCTAACTCCGAGACAACGAAAAATACCTTTTTGGGGTTTTCTAGCATTGGGCGGCAAACAACTGGTCGCTGGTGCCAAAATAAAAGGGACTTCCCTACTTAGCTTCAAAACATTGCTATAACACCACTTCAACTCAAATTATACAGACACTTTTCCAATATTTCTCAAAAAACCTATCTCAAGTAGTATAAAATAAGAAAATAAAGTAAACTATGCGCAAATGTAAAACTAAAACTAATGTTCCTAAGTAAACCTATTTTTGTATGAAATTGAAGGAAAACAAAACTTTAAATAAGAAGAAATTAGGATAACTGCTTCATTTTATCTATATAAAAATAGGTATACTAGGCAATTATCAATGATAAAAGATGTTTTTTCTTCATCACATGTAGGGTACATTTTGATTTGGTTGTACCCTAAATAATATCCAGAAAGCTCAATAGCTGACACCCATAATAATTGTGGACTACCTTATTGATATTAAACATTATTTTTTGATGTCTAGATAGTCAACGCACATCTTCCACTACTCGCTTGTCTTGAGGACCATCACAACATTAGCTAACCAGGTAGTATAGGTGACTTCATAGATGAGCTTCACCTTAGGTATTTTGTATGTTTCATTTTTCACTGCTTTTCTTCCATTTCCTCTTATTTTTATTTTCATTTGTGAGATTGGCTGGGTGTGTGGGAATGTTGTCAATTTGTGGCAAACAAAGTTTGGATTTATGTCCAACATGTCAAAAACACTCTATGCGAATAATTTAGTGTTTTGTTAGAGGACATGTTCTTTACTTTGCTTGACTTCTTCAGTTGTGTTTCTTCTAATATGTGTACATTGTCTTAACGAAGTCCAAGCTACAGAGAGAATGTATGGCATATGAGGGTTGGTTTGTTTGAGTGAGTGTCTACTTATGGGTGGAGGTCAGTCCATGTTGTCTATAGTTGTATGTTGTTAATGTTGCCATTAACTTCTATTTGGGATATTTCATATGAAGTGCTTTTGAGATTGTGTGTGTAACATTCTCAGGCTTCTTCTTGAGATGGTTTTATAGAGACAATAGTTCCCAACGAGCATGGAAATTTCATGGTCAAGTAGATTGTGGACACCACAACTTTGAGTGTGTTTAGCGTTGGTCTTCTTAGGAGGATGTTATAGGAGGCACCACCTTCTATCATGATGTATTTGACAAGGAAAGTGTGTGACAAATTTTTGGATTTGAAGGTGATTAAGAGTTATGTGTAATGCTGTGTGTATTCACTATCCAACAAAGCGAACGAAGGCCTCAGGGTATGACTTGATCAACTCGTGAGAGATGTCGAATTGTAAAAAGGTTGCCTAGTAGAGGATGTCGATTTAGCTCTCTTGGTCAATGAGGATTTTATGACTTCCCAATCAACAATTATGACAATTAAGACCATAAGGTTGTCTTGTTTAGGGTTGATGTAAGAGAAGTTGACATTTGTGAATGTGATAGATGGGAGAAACGTGGTTAGGGGATTTGTGATGACTTTTATTCATTTCAGAGCTCATACTTCTCAGATAACTTAAGCAACTATCTTTAGCAAAGCCACTAACAATGATGTGGATGATGCCTCTGGCTTGTCGAGAAGGATGATTTTGTCGTTGTCATTGTCTTGTCTTTGATTGCTGGGAAGGTTTCCTTTCTAGGGATCACTTCATTTATGACTTTGATCCAATTGTTTTGTTCTCTTAGATTGGTTTTGATTATATCACCTCATTGCCTAAAGCTCACAGTTGAGACACCCTTATTGAACTAGCTTTTTTGTCTTGTCTTTCAAAGTCACTTTGCTTTCGGGTTAGTTCTTACATTCTTTGATAGAGGACTATGAAGGAGACGTCAAGTTTTTCTAGAAGATTATGAATATTTATATCATTCTTTGAAGGTTTGGGTGCTAATGTGATTCTCCCATGGTTGTTATGGAGGCAACATTATTCGTTTCAACCATGATTCGGTAAAAACTATGGTAAAGTTTCCCCTTAACCCCATGGTAGGTGCCAAATGTTCTTATCATAGTCCCTGACTCTCCTAAATAAACATATTTTTAAGCTCCTATATTATTTATAGAAGCATGTGAATATCTGTCGAGACTCGATTGCCCAAGTTAGTGATTATAAACCAAGGTATTGCGAGGTTGATAAGTGATCATGGGCCGAGGCGGTACATCAACTAACCTATAATTGTTGCATAACTAGATTATGGAAATGATTCCTAAATTTGATAACAAATGCCATTTAAGATTACCTTGTTTTTACACTTTCAACTTATTCACATTTAATATAATAATTGTTAAGAGTTTGTTTGAGACTTAAATTTTGTAGTTTCAATTATTTTTATAAAAAAATAAAAATAGTTGCTATTGAAGATTATCTTATTTTTATCTTTCAACTTATTCACATTTAATATAATAATTGTTATGATTCCTGAATAGATATGATTCCTAAATTTGATAACAAATGCTATTTAAGATTAACTTGATTTTATCTTTTAACTTATTCACATCTAATATAATAATTATAAGAGTTTGTTTGAGACACTTAAATTTGGTAGTTTCAATTATTTTTATAAAAAAATAAAAATCAAGTTATATGTCTATAAAAAAACTTAATTTTTTTAAAAAACTGTTTTTTGTAAAAAATATTTTAATAATATAAAAAATTGTAGTTTATGATTATTTTTTAACAAATTTTTTGTTATTTTTATACTCTTCTACCATACAATTTTTTTTATTGCATATAAACAAAATTAACTATCTTAAAATATATATTTTTTTTAAAATTTATCCGAACAAAAATTTATACTGATTATAATTGACTATCCATATAACTTATTATTAAAAATTTAATTTTTTTAATTATGTCATATGCACAAAGTATATAAAATTTCTTGAAAGACATGAAAATGAGTGGAAGCTGATGAGGTACGAGAAATCAATTTTCAAAATATATGTAAAAAGCTCGAATATAATTTTTATAAGTATTTGTCATGCAAAATTTGACCAAATAATGGGCCAGACTTTCAATAATTATCTTGAAGGTTTTGATATATGCACATAATGTTTTGGAGCGTAAGATTATAAATATTTATGTATAACTTGATAGATACACTTATTTTCAATTAAGACGTGTGTATAATGCAGGTGGTAATAATGATGAAATTGTTGAATTTGAACATGTTGTAAGATGACACATGAAGGTTAATGTACAAATGAAGGGTGAAAAATAACCAAATAATGATGTAGAAGAAAGTCCAGTACTTATTTTGTTTAAAGTTGAGATTAATTTTGACAGAATATATCTTGAACCATTAAAGTTATGTTTAACCTATTTTTTATGTTTTAAAAGTTAAAATTGTTTGATTATTTTAATTTGAAAACTTTTTCAAAACTAAAATAACTTCTTTTTTTTTTTTTTAACTCACATCAATTTGTTCGAGGTTAGGAAAGGAAAGACACTTGTATAGTTTATTTTTAAAAGGTACCTCATTTATCTTCTTTCTTTTTTTTTTTTTTAAAAGTTAAGTGAGACATCTTTTTAAATTCAAAGACATTGCTTGCATCAAATGGTTATCAACCAAATCTTTCAATTATTAACATCATAAAAGTCCCTTTCATAATTCAGTCGAATATTGAACGGCAAAACCACCCTTGAATACTGAAAATCCAAAAACATATGCAAGAATCACTGTGACATTCACAAAAAGGAAATTTTGCATTAAGATTAAGACCTAGTCTTCCCTTCTTGAGATTTGTAAGAATGCATTCGTGATTTCGTTTTCACAAGAAACTTCTAATTCTTTATAGTCCTTTCCATTTATTAACAACCTTAAATAAATTAACATTTTGGGGGCAATATGATTACTCACAAAATCATAAGCTGACTTCATGTTAAAGGAGTCATCACTATACTTACTCCAGGCTAAAGTATCATCCAGAGATTTTACTGTAGAGGGAATCATAAGCAAAACCTTGTTAATCATTTGCTTATGAAGATAATCTTTAAATTTTTCCTCCAACTACTTCCTATAAAATTTTCAACTCTAGGAAAGGTACAACAACAGAAATATTCTATGTCAACGTACCAAATCGAGGCACCCATCCATCAATATAGAACTGAATATAAGAATCATCACCAAGTTTCAACGTGAAAAAAAAAAAAAATTAAACTGAACAATATTTGGTTCGGAAAACTATTTTTTAAATTTGAATGGTATGTTGAACCAAATGAATTATTTCAAATTGAACTAAATTGTTTTTTCCATTAACAAATAGGAGAATTTCTACTCTTTTATAAAAATACCATAGCTTTATGCTTCTGCCAAGTTTTGGTTTGAAAACAATTTCATTTAATTCTTTACAAAAAAAAGTTTAATTTAGATTTTCCATAAAAGCAATTGAGCTTTTATAATTCAATTCAGTTTTTCGTTAAACGCATCCTTTGAAATGGGTGGGTTGACAGCGTCAACAGGTCAACCTCAAAGGTTAAAATTTATTAAACGCATCCTTTGAGAGCTTGATAATCATGTTTTACCTCGTAGACATAATTAAAGATAAAGTAATTGCTGAATTTGGAAATATAAACATAAAATTCGTCAATGATATCAATTTGGTTTGCTTGAATGTTTAGAATGACTTCAAACTTGTGCAATCATGTTAGTCCTAAAGGATTTCTAAGGTTTGCCTTATATGCCATCTTATCATCTTTATCAAGTTTTTCTTACTATATGTTTAATGTCTAACTTTACGTTGAAAACAAATTTCAAATCCAGAATTAATTTTAAATCAATTTGCATATGTTTGATAAATAACATTTATGTTAGATAAAAAAAATTTTACTCTAAGGCTTATTATAACATTTGAAACCTTTTGAACCGTCTGAAAGTTGGTACTTGGTAGTTCCTATGTAGACCTTATCCCCATTTTGAACAAAGAAAATACAATGCCAGGAACGAATAATATTATGCTGAATGGATACAATATACTCCACACAGATCTTTCTACGATAACTAACTTAAGTTTTGATACAACATTCATTATGCATTAGGTAGGACAAAGGAAAAAAGAGCAATCAGGAGCTCTTCCAAAGACTGGATGAATCCTAGCTGAACAAAATTTTCTACATATTAGTCATCGAAATTCAAAAGTTGATAACATCACGGGTGGATGCAGTACAAGACAAACGAAATTTAAAGATGTTATTGAGAAATGCTAATATTTCATACAAAAAATGGCCGTCCAGAGAAAAGGTAGTCGTAGTATCAACGCTTGACCCATTGGAAACTTTTTCTTGCTTTGGCCTTTCCTGGTTTTTTCCTTTCTACCACTCGAGAGTCTCTTGTCAGAAAACCAGCTGATCAAGATTAAAAAAAGAAGAAGAAAGAAGCTTAATATATCACCATAGCACAGGGCATATAAAACCGAGCCACGATTAAAAGACTAACTAACATGAATCCCAGTGGGAAAGTTTGATATGTGAAATGATTAATCAAGAGTTTCATTATATAGTAGAGGAAAAAAAAAACTGTAGCAAAGTAAAATAATGGAGAAAAAAGACAAAAAGGCTATACCATTTCTAAGTGCAGGCCGCAAATCAGGTTCCCAGTTTTGCAGAGCCTTGCTGATCCCTAATCGTATAGCTCCAACTTGCCCTGTTATCACGAAGCATTCATTGACACAGATATGAATGATAGCTAAACAATTGAAGGTTGACAAATTATCCATAGGTGATTCTGTCCAACTTCCATTATGCTCAATTTCCTCAGTGTAGGTTTGTCATGGGAAGTTGAATAGAAGTGTCTATTCGGAGATATCAAAGTTCAAGCATTTAATTGTTAAACTTAAAAGTTCAGATCATGATTTGCTAAAGGACCAAAACTAAAGCAGAATGCATTTTGCCCTAAATAAAACCAGAAAAGATAATTTCAAGCTTTCCTGCAGTCCACACATAACACAATTGCTTCCAATTATCAATAGTTCCAAGCTTCCAAGTTCCAATCTAACTCTTGTTGTCAATTTTCTTTAACAAATACATGGGATTCTTTTTACAGCATGCCAATATTTAAAAAGTAGGAAGATCTCTTTAAGTTGGTTCATCTTTGTTAGCCATAAACCAGTATATTTACACTACACATAGAAGTATGGACAAGCTTCTATATCAAATAGTATTTGAAAATGTCAAAACAATATATTTTAAGCAACAAGCAAGTATGGAATATCATGCATAGCATGCAAGAAATATGCTTCTACAGTGGCATGCCCTGAATGTTGGTGGCAGACAAGACACCAGATGTTCCACAAACACTACAAAGCATTTACAAATTAATACTACTCATTCTTCAGTTAAAAGAAATAAGATTATTATCATATAATGGAAGAAGCTGGTGCTAATCATGGGTAGAAACTAACTAAAAGTAATTAACCTCACCTGAAACACCGCCTCCTTTCACAGTACAACTAACGTCCCAGAGCCCCAAAGTCTTTGTTTCAGAGAAAGGTCGAAGCAGAGTAGCACGGTGCTCAAGCATAGGAAAATAGACATCAAACTCTTTATCATTAACTATAAATTTACCACTACCAGGCTGAACCCAGACACGGGCAACACTACATTTTCTTCTTCCTGTTCCATAAGCACGTCCTTTATCATCAACTTGTTTCACTCTAGCTTTTGCAGCTTCCTCTTGCTTCAGACGCTCCATTTCAGCTCTAGTGGATTTTCTAGTATTCCTCTCATATCGCATGTCTTCAATTACACTAAGAGGGGGCAACCCATCAACTCCATCAAAGTCTTTCAACATAATCAAACTATCAAGCATCTCATCCGTGATTCCAGAAGCAGCAATCAAATCACCAAATGCACGTTTTGGGCCTGCAAATGGCAATAGGAAAATGGCATCACCTACTTAAATAGAGGTGTAAACACTACATAAACAAAATACCCATCATAATGAAGTGCCTAATACACACACATGGAAACATAGAGTGAACTCTGAGAAATTAAGGGCAAAGTATGAGAAAAACAAGAGCCAGGTACCTTGGTCTCTTTGTATCATATGCTTAGGCTTAGCCTTCAGAAAATAGAATTGAAAACTAAAATCATGGTTGTTTACAATATAACATACTCAAAATGGCATGAATAAATAATACAAGCACTGACAGTGTAGTACATTGTATAGTAAGTTTATTAACTTTTAACCTAAAAAGTCATACTAAAGATGATTTGTGATTAGTTGACAATGTAAAGACTATTGTGCAAGGCTATTAAACTATAAAAAATAAATCCATAGAAACAGATGAGTAGATTATGAATATATAAGATTTGAGTCCAATCCTTACAAGAACTACAATAATATAGTTATTGAGAAATAAAAAAAAAAAAGAAGAAGAAGAAGGGAGAGAGAAAAGAAGAAGGTGGTGTTAAAGGTTAACCTTTGACGAGAGCAGTGAGAGCTTGGTGTTCCTTCTGAAGCTCTTGAAGATCCAGTTGAGGCTTGGTGTCGGAAGCAATGAAATCCCCTTGATGGGCCAAATCCTCCTGGAAATAAAAAACATCACCCTTTTCTTCTTCATCCTTGATGCTCCAAGGTTTGAAATCCTCCACTGGCCCCACTCCAAAAGCCCCGTCGATCCCTTTAAATAAAGCATCCTCATCTTCGTCATCAAGGCCCTTCTCCTGCAACCACTCCCGCTCCTCCCCGCCCTCGTCTTTCATTTCGGTGAGGCTCTCGCTCTCCTCCTCCTTGAAGAACGCGCCGAACTTCTCATCGCTCTCTCGGAAATCCTTCCACACGCGGGACGCAAAGGGGTCCTTGCCATCGCCGTTGTTGGTGGAGAAGTGTCTGCGGGGATTAACCAGTGTGTGGGGCGGTCTCAACGGAAGGGAGAGGAAGCGACGGAGATGATAAGCTTTGGGAATCAGACGAGAAAGCATGGTGACCATTTATAGAGAGAGAATGTCATTCATTCCTGCATTGCGATGCTAGAAGAGAGTCACCGGTCGCGATCCGAGGTTATGGAGACTGAGTACGCTTTTTTATTAGGTTTACAGGATCACAGAGCAAACCCAAGTCGTTTAATCAAACACTCATGCTTCAATCAACGCAAGTTAACGTGATAGCATACAATATTAGCATTCCATGGAGAGATAAAATGATCAAAGTTGAAAAAAAAGTTATAAGAACTTACAAATACAAAATTCATGTATTAAAATTATATTTTACCTAAACACTAAAAATAAATAATAAAGAATAACTAAATTTTAATTTTTTATCCTTAAAAAAGCTAAATATTTGTTTCATGTAAATAAGAAAAAAAATTACAAACAAAAAAAGTGAATACTTATTTTATGTATCCATAGACAACTTCCAAACATGAGAAATCTAAAAAGTATTTGTGCATGTCTTCTATAATAGGAAGAAGCAAGAAAACTATATTTAATTATTTAAGGCTCCGTTCAACGTGTTTAATTTTGAAAATAAAAATGTATTTGATAAAAATGGTTTTATTTTGGTTTTTTATTTATCTTTGAAACAGTTTTCACTCAAATTAAAAAACAATAAAATTTGATTTTCAGATTTCTATACCTATTCTTATTTAAGTTCATTACTTGACGTCACTTGTTACCATTGACTATCACCTCTAATTGGTGGTCACCGACCACCACCTTTGACATCGGCCGTCACCTCTGACTAGCAGTCACCGACCGCCACCTTTGTCTGACGGTTACCGATCGTCACCTCTGTGCAATGGTCAGTGATCGTCACTTCTAACTTGCGGTCACCAGCCCCACCTTAGACGAACAGTCACTGGTCTTCACCTCCAATCGACTGGTAGCCACCTTTGACCAGCGGTCACCGACTGCCACCTCCGATCGACCGTCACTGGTCTTTACCTCCGACCGACGATCACCAGTCGCAACCTCTGACCGGTGATCACCGACCTCCGATCACCAGTCACCGACCGCTATGTCCGACCACCAGTCACCAACCATCACCTTCGATGGCCAATCACTGACCACCACCTTTGATCGCCAATCACCGACAACCATCTTCAACGACTGTTTCGATCGCCACCTCTAACTAGTATTTTGATTAAGATTTGAAAATAATATTTTAAATTTGAAAACAAAAACAATGTTGTTTTTAAAATTTTGAAAACTTAAAATTAAAACTAGTTTTTATTTTTATAAATTTCAAAAGTAGAAACCAAAAACCACCCCAAACAAGAAATTATCTCATTGGGTTTTGATTAAGATATCTCATTGGTCAGGAAATTATCTTTCCAAAGTTGTGAAGAAAGGAAGTCCTCATAAAGTTTGTTGTTCAAGCAATTCCATCATATGGCTTGAGTCCTTTTTTACTTTTATTGTTTTTTAGCAAGGAAATTCAAAGGATGATTAATTCCTTTTAGTGGGGTTCAAAAAAGAATTAAGGAAGAAGGATAAATTGGATGTGTTGGGATTGTTTGGCTATGCGAAAGGAAAATAGAGGTATGGGTTTCTAGAATTTTCATGCCTTCAATTTAGCCATGTTAGAGAAGTAAGGTTGGATGTGTTGGGATTGTTACAAAATTTTTCAAAGCTAAATACTTCCTAAAAGGGGACTTTCTCATTGCAACCTTGGGTAATAACCCAAGTTTCTTACGGCGTAGCATTAATATTTCACAAGTATTGGTTAAAGATGGAGCTAGATAAAGATTAGGGAATGACTCATCTATTAACATTTGGAGTGATCGTGAGCTTCGTTCAATCGAAACCTTTATATCAGTAGTCCACCTCTTCATGGAATGAAGGACCTAAAAGTTAGTGATCTTATTAACCCATCCACAAACACTTGGATAATAATATTATGGAAAGTCTTTTCAATGCTCAAGACTTGCACCTTATCCTATAAATCTTGATCCACTATCGCAATGAAAATGACATCCTCATTTGGAGGTAGAGCAAAGATGGGTGCTACTTGATAAAATTCGCCTACCATCACCTTACAACAGATGTTAATAAATAGTAGACAAGGTGTTCTCCCAGTTTATGAAGCGAAAGCTTAGGGCTTACAAAAGTCTTTATAATGTTTCTTTTGGAATAGATTGCAAACCTTTGTCAGATGACATCCAATATGACTCCCTAAAAAACTCAAAATTTGGAATGATCTTATCCATTTATAAATATCATCTTCTGCTAATTAACAACTCTTCCGTGAGTTTTATTGTTGAAAGAGTTTTAATCATTACTCTACTTCTGGTAAGTGCAGAAGTTGTTTTGTAATATTTGATAAAGATCAGGTCATCTCCATAAGAAATTAACAATTATATGCAATACTCAGTATTTAGATAAACTTTATAATATTCATGTAATTTGTATCACAATGTAATATAAACAAGATTGAAGGCAAATAAAATATAACAACAATATACAATTAAGCAAAACTCGATCGAAATAAATATTGGGTTCTCGATTCATGTTCAACTATTCATAAACTTCAAGAATTGAATCTCCTATTAATCTCAGATATCTTTTTTCCACAAAAGTATTCAAACACTGATCTCTCGATGAGAGAACCTTAACAATAATAATCAATCCACTGATTCCTTAATTTGAAAGATTAAAATAGTTAGATAATCGACTAAGAGAAAAATGAAAGAAGCATAAACACTATTTTGTTCATAAATTTAACGTTTATAGGTGTTTTTCTCAAATTCTTTTATCAAAATCCTTTTCCAATTCATTCAAGTAAATTAAATCAAGTTAAAAGTTGATCAAATAAAAAACAAGTATTAAAAATAGAGAAGAACATGAAATGAGGAATATAACCTTTGATAACTATTAAAAAGTTTACAAAATAGTTAACTGTACACTGATATCCCAACTAAGGAAGATTTAGCTGCTCATTGTCATGAGCAATCTACAAAATCAAGAAGATTACATTGCTTTGTTCTCTCTCTTATGTTTTATTATCCCCTATCAAGTTTCTCCCCTTTTTTCTTACTTAAGTCTTTTAATTGCATCTGTCAAGTTAGGAAGCTCTCGCCCAGCGTCTCTCACCCAGTGAGAGCATTAAATTCGTGATCCTAAGGTGAATCTCATTGGGCGATAAGTCTTGCCCAACAATAACCCCATATTTTTCCTTTCAGATTAGGTAATCTCTCAATGGGTGCCTAGTTCTCGATGGGGGATGTCTACTTGTGCCTGTTCTGTTGTTAGGCAGCACCTTTTGTTGGGCACAAATTAGCTTTTGCCTTAGGGATTTCTTCAGCTTTTTGCTGGGTGATATATCTCACCCAGTGACCTTTAGGCTCTACCTGAAATTTCACGGATTTGCGCCCAATGAGGCCTCTCGCTAAGCGACCTTCAGGGATACTACAACTACTCTGGTACTCTTTACTAGGTGAGGAAGCATTGATCCAACTTCATGTCTTCTTCCAAAAATACGTGTAAACATGTCAAAATTCTTCACATTAGTTGTGGTATATCACAAAATCATGTATAAGTATGTTATATAGTAACTAAATGTATTTAGAACTAAACTGAGTCTAAAACTAAGGAAAAGTTGAAGATATAGAGATAATTGACAGATTTTTATCACTAAGATAATATTAAATTCGACAATTATCATTTATGCGTAGGCAAGCTAATCAAGTCATCTATTCGTTAGGAAAGGTGACTAGATATTTTACCAACCCACACTACTTTGTTAATGCCCCTTCTTGTATTGACATCATCCTTATAAATGAACCAAGTTAACTCTTTTGTGGTAAAAAAAAAAAA
Organism: Psophocarpus tetragonolobus; assembly: GCA_037954015.1. Taxonomy (NCBI): domain Eukaryota; kingdom Viridiplantae; phylum Streptophyta; class Magnoliopsida; order Fabales; family Fabaceae; genus Psophocarpus; species Psophocarpus tetragonolobus. The sequence continues at coordinate 2,920,117 of CM075689.1, forward strand.
ACAATTTAAGTAACATTTCAATCCTTATTTTTATTATTGAAAAAATTTGAATTCATGAAATCTCCTTATATGTAAAATCTGTGACTTAATTCATTAAATATTTTTTAGTAACATTGTTTTAATATTTTGTTTTTTTTGATCCTTAATATTTTTCTTTTAGACTTTGTTGTTAAATAACAACTTTATCTAAACATATAAAGTAATAACAACTTTATCGTATAACTTGTCATGTTATAAGAAAGTTTGACAAAATATTCATGTATATATTTTTTAAAGTAAACTGTTTTTAATCTTTGGTAAAATAAGAATAGTTAATAATATTAAATAATTGTTCTATCAAACTCCTAATGATTAACAATTAACAACTTATGAGGCTTTCAATGCCTTGTTACATTATTAGTTGATGTTATTATTTGACAGTAATAATTAAAATAAAATAGTTTTAAATGATGAAAATAATTTTTTAAAATAACTAAATTAAGAAATCTCCTATTTTTTAGAAACTATATTATTATTTAAGCCTAAAATATTCACCAACATTGCATTAAGGTGAGTATATGTATTTTGGTCATTTGGTGCATAGACAATGTTTTAACTTGGAAAAAGAAAAGAGTTAGTATAATTTAAAATGTTGATTTAAATTCAGATTTATTGATTTTGTATATTTAAGTCACCAGTTAAACTAATTTTTTTATAAATCTTAAGAAATTTATTAGTCGAATAAAATTTTAATTTTATCTTAAATTTTTTATTTTAATCTAATTATTGATATTAATCATTCTCATTCTCAATCATTCTTATGAAATATGTTTTATATTTATTGGCAGTATAATTTTTTTTAATATTGGCAGTATAAATAATATTGAATGACAAATCTTATTGAATAAATTTTAAAATAATTATTATAAAAATCAATAAATTTATGATAGTTTACGATTCAATATCTTTTTTCTCAATATATATATATATATATATATATATTTGATTTAACAAACAACACTTTTTTAATTATTTATTTATAAAAATTATAGTTTAAAAACATAATTATTTCTATAAAACATATCAATCTTTTTTGTGTTTCTGACTGCTAAAACATATCAATATATACATGCATTTTATATATTATATGTTTGATTTATATAGTTTTTTGTACATAGTTGTTGAAGACGGCTATCTCCCCGGGCTTTTTAGCCGAACACTAGTAAGTAGTAAGTAGTAACTAGTAACTACTTTCGCCTCTCGACTCTCGAGGAGGTACGAGGTAGGTTGTTAATTAGAATGTGTGTCTGTACATCAAGTGCTTCTGGTTCTGGCAGATGAATGTTGCAAACTACGTTATGATGATGTTAGTGCAATCCAATAATTTTCCAAGCATAAACTGTTTGGGGTGCCAATGATCCGTGACCAACGCCATTCTGTGTCCCCTACAAGTTGTAATTCTGCCAACTGCCACAAGTCATAATATTAGCTGTATAACTGTTTAGTATATAAATTCAGCACGATACCACAACACCTTTTCAGTTTCTTTGTTTCTGGCATGGTTTGAATTAGCAGATTTGGAAAGGGCATAGCCAAAAGAGTTGAAATTCACGCAGTCCGGCCAGTTGTGTGTGTATATATATATATATATATATATATATATATTGTATGCTACAAGTTTTCAACCTAGTTATAGTATTATCTATTCTTGCTGCCTTGCAGTGGAAAGCCCCAGCAGACAATGATCAATGATCAATGAAGTTTTAGAAATGTAAATTTCATATGCGCAGACCTGAATCTTTATAGCACTGACAGCAAATGGATTCAGTCAAAATGATTTATTAAATTTAAACTCACTTGAGATTAAGTAAATATTTTATATTTGATATCTGGATGGGATCCACATGACCAGATCCTTCCTCCAAAATTTCTTCTAAATACTCTTACTTTTTACCTTTAAAGAATGGATTGTTATAGACTTATAAGGATTTTCTATCAGATATAAGAATCGCAGAGAGCTAAGGCTCTTACCCTGCCATCTCTGAGCTCAAATATGACAGACCCTTCAGAAAATGGAATTGGTCTTGTGGATGCCACCTGTGTTGTATAAGATTCAAAGTCAATTCTATGTCATTATTTTTATTTTCTAATTTCAAAAATACAGTTATGTTATTTTTAACCAACCAGTAACCATAAACTAATATTTACCTTTGGTTCACAGTTTAAGTTAAGACCAGCAAGGTTATCTTGATCGTTGCTGAAGCCAGATGCACAATTTCCATAATTCCGAACTGGTTTCTCCTCATTGACTCCTCCTCCTCTGTGTGCTTCAAAAAAATTATTCTCCATGGAGGGGAAACCACAATCTTTCCATTTCCATGCACTTTTGTCTATGTATCTCAGGTATACTTTTCCGTCTAAACCTATCAAAAGCAGTTGATTGCCTTCAAAGCTAGGACCAGGTGAACCAACCAATGCTACACCTTTATAGGGTGTTCCATGTTCTACCCAGTTCCATCCATACCATGTATTCCACTGGTACTCAACTAGACCACCTTCTCTTGAAAGCATGAAGAGAGAGCCCGAGAGAGATTTAGTTGATGGCCTTATAACTGTTCCAGGAAATTCTGATAGGATCAAATGTTGAGATTGGTAATGCTCATGCCACAAATCAGTCACTTTGTTATACTGATATAGACGACCATTTCTTCCGGTGACAAAGACTATATTTTCCCTGAACAATTCCTGGTCAACGATACTTGCAACTTTAACATTTTGAGGATTTTTGCAATCTTTCCATTTAAACTTCCTCATGTAAACCTGGGTAGAACATGTAAATATTTACTTCAAATCTGGACTGTGTAGCAGTATTTGATGTCTAAAGAGTTTATTCCCTGGAAAGTTTAATATTTTGTCCATGTTTGTGTGATAAATAAAATGTTTTAGTCAACTAAATGTATATTTGAATACATGAAGTTGATGAGATGAAAACGACTTTAATTTGACTGCGTTTAATTAATTCATTTATGCTAGTTTCTTAGTATAGTAAGATGACAAACTTCCGGAAAGACAAGTTCGTAAAGGCTCAAAGGGCAGAATTAATAATGTTCAAGAAACAAAGTGCAGAAATTAAGGAAGCAATATCATTTTTTGTTAAGAGGCATAAAATCATTGATGTGTCTTTACCTAACACCTTAAGTTTTTTGAAATGTTATTCCTTCACAGTTGACACTTTTAGCCTTTTTATCAAGCCTTGTCTCTTAACTATTCTAACTTCTAAGCAACTGAAAAGTAGTTAGGTTACACCTATTTTATCATCTTGTACCGTATGTTTATAGTTTGAGAAATTGTGTTACTGTTTACCTACCGTGAACTGCTGTAATCTTCCACTTTTGCTCACAAAGAAGATTGAATCTTCAGTTGTAGCCCTCCTTGCTTTACCTGGTAATCTATCCCATGGTTGACCTCCAATAATACTTCTTCCTTTCCTCATAGCAGTGCAATTCCTCCATGCTATCTCATTATCACTCCATTCTCTAAGGAACAAACTCCCAAACGTATCAACCATGAATAAACTTCCATTATAGCTCCCCACTATACCATTCATAACTGAGGAGCTATCATGCCTCAACCATACCCATACATTCTCAATACAAACGTATTCAAAAACCAAACCATCATTGGTTATCAAGAAGAATGATTTGCCTTCATACAACAATCTTAAGCGGAAGTTATTCCTAATCCAGTCATCCGGCAGATTGTATTCTTCTGAAGATTTATTCAGTTCACCACCTGTGCCAAGAGACAAGTAATAATTCTGTGCTTGGCTTTGCTTTCTCCTGCCTGTTCCTGAACTTATTCCTGAATCATTTGACTCATCTTTTGTGCCTGTCATGCAATTCCGGGGGCCACGTTCTTCTGTGCAGTATTCTGCATTCCATCCTTCGCTTTCGGGGACATCTAAGGTAGTCCAAACATATTTACTAGATGCTTTCCTTCGAATGTTTTGCGGTACAGTTGGTCCTGAACTTTCACCACCTAGTCCTGCTAGATGCAATTCTGCAAGTCTACCATCATCTAGTGCAAACAGTATCCTCCCAACTTGTAACGGTAAGCCTGCTATACCTGTTGCTGCTTTTGCATGTAAGGGATGCTCATGACTACTTCCCCATGCTCCTGGAAACTGATTATTCGGAACACTGCCTGTTTCCATGTGAGAATTCAATGTCTAGAATGTATTATTCAGATTCATAACTCTGTTTTTGGAGCATGAATAGTTTGAATCATGGAGATAGTATTCTACATCTTATTCCTCTTTTATAAGTTATAACTTCGTTCTTTATATACGGCTTTCAATGAGAGAATGTATACTGCAAATACTAATTATTCTTGTGTGTTAGGAAGTACAAGAACAGTGTTTTCTAATGTCGAAGTAAAGAATCTGATCTGCAAACTATCTTGTTAGTCTTTTCTACTGCTTGTGTATAAGCAGCAATAATCTTTCAAGTTCTTGACAGATTATAAGTTATGATATGGATTTGATTACGTAAGAGTTAACAATAATTGATTACTCTTGGTTCCTCATTATCAAACAACTGGAGTGTATGTAAACTATGCAGTAGACACAAATAATTATGGATGGAAGTGATAATTGTACTTAGTAAAAGTGATACAATCTTTCAGTAACCTCTACATTTGCTTGTATTAGCTTGTGATATTTCGGTGTCTCATTTTAGTTATACGTAAATAAAATTTGGTTCAAAAGTAACCTATCCATTTGCCAATCTCATTTTAGTTCTATAGCTCTTTGGAGTGTAATCTACTGTTATGATTAACAGTTTAGTACATGATCAAGATATTTCCTAGTAAATGGGGTATCCACCTTAATCGGATTAAGTGATAGAAACGGGGTCTCTTCCTGTGATGCTAGTGTCTTTTTCTCCTTATTTTTTTTAATTTCTATTCAGGAATCTATTCCCTAATCCAAAAGAGAATTCCACTGCATGTCTCTTATTCAAAATTTTAAATCGCTGATAATAAAGTTCACATTTAGTGAAATCCAAGGCAGTCATATCATCATAAAAGCAAATATTAATCATAGACGAAGTTAAATAGATGAGCAGTGTGAGGGACACACTCCTTATCAGTTATCGCCCTCTTTTTAGCACACACTTCATTGTTAGTTGAAATTTATTGAAAATAGCAAACTCAATGGAGAAAAAGTTTAAATGACATGTGAGACTTGCTAAAGATTATTTTTTTCAACAAATTTCAACTAAATAGATTTAGCACAATTAGATGACTGACCTACTTGTTTTTGCATTTGATATTCAATAACAGATCCAGCTGAGGTAGTAAAGAATAATGAAATGAATGTTTCACTTGATTCATTTTCCAACGCTGGTGTAATAGACGTCAAAGTTTGATGTTCAGGACTTCCATGAACTACCCATTTCCACTTCCTTTGATGTAATCTTCTCTCCACCAAAGTACCTTCCTATATCATCATAAAATCTTTTTGAAAAAAATGTGTTGTCCAAGACTGACAGGAATAAATTCTTAAACGGCTTCGTTAAGATCAAATTCTATGTTTTATACTAATACTTAATCACAAATCTTCGTTTATATGATTTTTAAAGTATTAATTGATAAAGTTAACAAACTTACCATAAATAAAATGTTGTGATTAGATATCAATGTAAATTTTTTTACACCAATGTATATTAATTAAATTTTTTACTTTATATCTGTAATTTTAATAAAAATGTAGTTTCTCCCTCGATATCTTTTTTCCTTTCAAAACGTTTCATTGGAATATCAACTTGAGAGTGAACATTCACCAATATCTTCTTGATTACTTCCCTTTTAGTTTACTATGCTAAGAAATATTTACACTTGCCTTCTAATAATGGTAAACATGTTCATAAAATACTTTCATCAATAGTACCTTGGTTAAAAGAAATAGAGATTCAGAATGATCATCACTTAATCCATGCAGAATGCACCCTTTAGATGGTACCAATGGTGCAACTTGTGCTGTTTTTTCTTGCCATATGTGCCTCTTCCACGATGGTTTTGATTTTTTATTATATTCATAAAGATCTCCGGCAGAGCTACATCACAACATAATCAACTTATTAGACCCCAAAAAGGTGAAGAATGATATTCGATACTTATTAAAGACAACATGGTGGTCCAAGAAATAAAAAAATAACAATACATTTTCACTTTGTTTTCTATTGTTCCTTTAGTGTTTTATTTGCAAATCAACGTGTTTCAAGCAACACACATATCACCCACCTTATTGTGTATACTACTTCGCGTGTAGAAGCAACCGCAGCTATGGCTGCAACATTTGCTCCTGCTGGTTGGCCATGATTTGACCATCTGTTCTATATATATTGGCAAAATAGGACCAAAATTAGTAATATTTGTTAAGCATAGAACTTAAATAGAATTTTGTGCTCCAAAACTTGAGTTTTACCTTGGAGACTCAACCACATCAAGTTCTACTAGTGTTCCATTCTTCGTACAAAAATAACCTCTTCTGTGAACAATGCAACAAAACAAACGAGACATTAAGAGCTTGATAGGATTCAGACTTTCAGGAATCATCCAATTCAAATATATCCTTGTGTTATATATGTTTAATCTCAGAAACTAAAATTTCAACGTGTACTCACTGCCCATCATCTGACACAACACCAGATTTCATTAATATCAAAGGATTATTCTCTTTATCATTATCTGTGATTTGATTGAGTGTAGGTGAGAATTCAATCCAAACTGGTTGTGAAGTTTCACCAAGTTGCAGATGCATCTGCTAAAAAAACAATACTCAGTAGAAGAGTCACTGATTAAAATGCGGAATCAAATCATAGTAGTGACTGATTTAAATGCATGCCAACTTGCCAATCTATATGGAGGTATTGTTTAACATGTTTCTGAATAGAAGAGTGGATATTCTGAATTAAATGGAATTTAGAGAAGTCATATTTATAACCTGATACAGAATTCCTGATTCAGATAGAGCAAGAATCATCTGATTGATGGTAAAAACTGCTATTGCACGTCCTGCTGATATGGGCAAATTATGAGGGGCAAATACCCATTCTAATCCATTCCAAAACCTCTCATAGATAGACCCACTTTCACCAGTGATCCATACAGAAGTCTCAGACATTTTGGTGAATGAAATTCTCTTTCTCAGAGGCATGAAAACCACATCCAAGGGCTCCACCACTCCTATTTTACCATCCTTTTTGTCAACTCTTATCTTTTTGTCATCAAATCCATGCTCTTGTTCCGAACTTTCTTCCCTGATGTTCACTTTAGGACACTCACTATGACCACCAGATATCAGATCACAAGGCAGTTGTACTTCAATCCATCTATCAGCTTCTTCACTGAACTTCCAAAACCTATCAGTTTTCTGTTCAAACCTTCTATTGCTTTGCTGAAGAAACTGATAAGGACAGCATGAAGCACAAACCACAGCCGTACAAAAGCTCACAGACAAGAGCCCCCAGATGCCACATATCAAATAGAACACTGACATGGTGGCATGGGGAGCCAGATAAAACAGAAACTACAAAAATTCAGGATTTGTAGGTCATTCTAAGAACATGCTTGATAGGTGTGTGCCATATGAGGGTACCCCATATGGGCCATGGATGTAAAGGCTTCGATCATCTGATTATGAGCTCAATTTTATTGGATAAATGAATTTTCATAGCTTCCAAGTAAAAGGGAGCTCACTATTTTAGATATGAGTATGTTGTAGTAGTGATGGAAAGAAGGGAAGGTATTTTGTGGGGTACCTACCATGTAGTAGCAGCAGGTATTGATTCTCAGATTTATAACTACCTCAGATGGCTTCTGTTTTCTTCAACTTTGAAGTTAATTATACGATAAAGTAAAATGAAACAACCTGTTTCTCACGCAGCAGTTTAACTACTATGTTGCTTTCATTAAGGTAAGTAGAGTCCTTATCGGTTCTAAGAGGCTGCTTTATATGACCAAATTGAGATTACTTCCTGCCCTTGATTTTATCATTATAGTGATGTTTAGGGGGAAAATTTTGATGAATTGTTGGTTTGTGTTTGTTAATAAACGTTGCTAAGATTCTAGCGTCGACTTTTGCTACAAGGAATACAGATTCCTCTACCGTGACATAGATTCTGCAACTACTTGTGAATATTGTGATATGTGTTAACTGTCTTGGATCATCACAAGCCTACCACCAATGGCTCTGATGTTCTATTGCTCTTTGACTATGCGATTAGAAAATCTTACAAGTTTCGTATCACACGGGTTTGAGAGAGTGAGATAGATGAATGACCTCATATACCATTGATTTTCTTTTCAAGACATTTAGTGAAGAAAATGACATGCAACACATCAGCATTTGGAAGTGGTTGGCCTAACTAGGGATGGCGAGTTTGGCATTTCCCATTCGAGTAATGTATATTTGGATTTGAGTAAGGTATATTTCGATTCAGGTATATTTTTTTATTAAATAAATTATATATTAAACTATTAATTATATTTTATTTAAAAATATATAAAATAAAAAATTATGAATAAAAGTGTAAGAAATAAAATTTTTAATTAACATATAATTTTAATTTTATTATACAATTATTAAAATCAAGATGAGTGAGTACAAATAATTACATACTTATACGAGATAATCGGTTAAAACCTAAATAAATTTGAGGGGTGAGTACAATAATTAATTTCATCCGTATACCTAGCTAAAACACTTATTTACAAAGTAAATAATTAATTAATATATGTATTGCTAGCAGTAAAATGATAGGTACACTATTAATTAAATAATTAACATATATTAATTAATAGTAAAATGATAATTAATATATATTAATTAATTGTATTTACAATTATTCTTAGTTATTGAAGAAGTTATTGGCTTATTGACTAGGAGTGGTAGTGGATTGCAGCGAATTTAACCTCTCCATCTCTGTTTTGAACACCCTAGACCATCCTCACACCAAATTAAGAAAAATATATACATAAATAATCATATATTTTATAGGATTGTAAGATTTTCTACCTATACATGGTCTTTGCAAACTTACTCCTGCATGTTCTCAATTTTTTATGCAAGGAAAACTTGAACTTGAAGGTTTTTCTTCATCAAAGTCGGAGTTGGAACATATCAATATCCACAAAGATAAGTGTGATTGTGATCCCATTACTTAAGTAATTTTATTACTCTGACATCCAATGTATAATTATTTTTACAATCTTACTAAATGAAAATGAAAATTAGCACGTGTTAATAGAATATATTTTTATAATAATAAATTGTCATGAATGATCTATAACTATTTCTAATTTACTCTTTAATCACTTTTAAAAACCACTTTTTACTATTCTTGTAAAAAATTAGCCCATATCACAAGTATAGATAAGGCATAAATGACTCCCCAATTATCATAAATTGTTATTAGACTATTTTATTTAACTCCAATTTAAGCTGCACTTTTTTAAAAATCAAATCACCTTTCACCTTCAACTTCATTTATGTGCTTTAGTTTTCAACTTCATTTAGGTGCTTTAGTCTATTTATACGCTGGTATATATTAAGTTGATTATTTTTTATAATATAACTAAAAATTATATAAAAATGATAATATAAAAGTTGATATTAATAATGTATAGAAATAACTGCATCTAATAGAGTAGGCGGCCTAATGTATGTATTACTAGTTGACAATTAGTGTTTTAAAGTGTGCATGAATAAATGTTTACAAGCGCAGTAGGGTGGAAGAAACGCGAGCTATTAATTGGCAACAATAAGATTGGTACGGGTTAGATATGTATAATTTAAAGGAAATGATGAATTTCTAAACAAGTTTTTAACCTTGGTAGCACTATTTACACAAATTATTTGAGTGAATTATTAATAGTTAGCAACTGAAAAAGGCAGGCCAGCTCAAAAAGGAAGCTCCTTCCCAGCATCTATCTTCAATAGTGATAATTAAGGAAGTTGATGTTGTGAAATTCATAGTCAAATGGCCCCTGGGATAAACATTTTTACCATTGCATTATTAAATTTAATTAAAATGCAATCATCGTATTAACTGTAACGACTACACGTGATTCCAACACCTACATAAGGGGTGTGAGTGTGTCACTTGAGCACTGTGTATAGGATTTTTGGTTTTCACGATCAATAAAACTATGATGATTCTTTTCTCTTGGCTTTTCTTTTGGTTCTCGTTTTTATCTTGTTAGTTTTTTAGTCTTAACTCATATGACATGTTCCTGTTTGATCATAGGAAACTTGTGAAATTACTTGGATAAGTCTTTTAAGACAGTGCGTAACACATCTCAGGAAGATAATTTTTACATCTTTGCACCAGAGTTAGTTACCAACAATCCAAAAGACTTTTGTATTACTAATTCGACTTTGTTGTTGCTCATCAGATTGTCAATCATGCACCCGAGGTCCAACACACCTTTGTTAAACCTTTGTCGGATGTCTCCAAAATTGAGGTTTTTACTGTACAAAATTTTCGATGCTGGTAGGAACCTATCTATGCTAGATCATTGTTGGATGTCTACAAAAATTTACATTGAAAAGAGCAAAATCAAATTATAATTGCATGAAAAAGGTACCTTTATGAAATTAATCACAATAATAATTCTCATACCTCACGTGTAACTTTGAACCTCACATTTAATAAAAATAATTATTTTTGTGTAGAGCCAAAATATTTGATGTCTTAGTGCTTACCTATGACAATTGATAATCCTCCTAAGCTTATGGTTAACTTGGCTGAACAAGATGATAATTTTATTAGGGTAATTTCTCTGGTAAATATTGTGACTAATGTGAGTAAATGGATTTGGGTCTACCATGAACATTTGTGTTAATATAAATGTGTTTTTCACCTACACTCCTGTGGCGGGTGGAGAAGAACAAATTTTCCTTGGTGATTTTAGATCTACTCCAGTTTTGTAGAAAGGAAAAGTTCTTTTACAACTCATATATGGAAAAACACTGACTCTAGGTGATGTGCTGCATGTGCTTACCGTTAGAGTAAACTTACCTTTTGTGGCACTGTTGAGAAATGTTTGAGTAAAAGTGATTTGAGTTTGACAAGATTGTCATGACTAAAAACAATATGTTTGTGAGAGAGGGCTATTGTGATCATGTTTCTTTGTCCTTAATATCTTTGAAGTGATTAATGAGAATAAGGCATTTGCTTCTTATACTTACATGATTGATTCATATGATATGTGACATGCTAAATGAGAACATTTTAATTCTTAAATGTTATTAATTTACAACGACTAGGCCTAGTCAACATGCATGATAAACAAATTAAGAAATGTGAAGTATGTGTAGAATCTAAGTTAACTAAAACCTCATGCTTGCTTATAGTGTTATTCATTACGATCTTGTTGATTTGAAACAATGTATATCTATGAGAGGTAGAAGTTATTTTGTAACCTTTATTAATGATTTCTCTAGATATACAAGAATTTATTTGATTATACATAAAAATGAAGAGGTCAATATGTTTTTTATCTTATAAAGCTAAAGTTGAAAATCAATTAAATAGAAAGATAAAAATGATAAGATCAAATAGGGGTGGTGAATACACTTTGTTTAATGACTTTTGTGAGAAAGAATGTATTATTCATGAGGTAATCTCACCATATTCCCCTAAGTTTAATGGAGTAGCTGAGAGGAAAAATAGAGTACTTAAGGAAATTATGAATGCTTTATTGGTTAGTTTATCTGCATTGAAAACCTTTGGGGAAAAGCCCATTTAATTGCTTTTTTTTTTACAGACTAGGACCCCTCATAAGAAAATAGGAAAACACCTTATGAGTTATGGAAATGATATTCACGCAACCTGAAAATACCTTAGAGTGTGGGGGTGCTAGTTAAGGTTATTTTACCTGATCCTATGAGAAAGAAAATAAGACCTAAGACCTCTGATTGCATGTTTATTGATTATGTTAAGCATAATGCAACCTACAGGTTTCTTGTTATTAAAAGTAATGTACTTGATTGCAATACCATCATAGAAGCTAAGAATGCTAAATTCTTTGAAGACATATTCCCTTTGAAATCTAGTAGGTCTGCTACCTCTAGTAATAGTACTATAGTTAAGCAATTAATTGAAATCTATAGTGAACCTATAATTGAGGACTTAAGGCGTAGTAACAGACAAAAGATAGAAAAATCTTTTGGTGATGATTTTTACATATATCTAGTTGAGGATGATCCTTTGATTTTTTTTGAAGCTATTAGTTCGTCAGATGCAAACCTTTGGAAACAAGCTATTAAGATTGAGATTGATACAATAAAAAAAAGCTTGGAGTTTAGTAGACTTGTCAAAGGATACAAAACCAATTGGTTGTAAATGAATTTTTAAGAGAAAGTATAACCTTGATGGATCTATAGATAAATATAAAGCTAGATTAGAACCTAATGAGTTTACTCAAAAGGAGAAAATAGATTATTTTGATACCTTTGCATTTGTTACCAGGATTTCCTCTATTAGAGTTCTGATAGCATTAATATCTATTCACAAGTTGGTGATTCATCATATGGATGTTAAGACAACTTTCTTGAATAGTGAATTAGAGGAAGATATTTACATGACCTAACCTGAGTGATACGTGATTCCTAGTCAAGAAAACAAATTGTGTAAACTCTTAAAATCCCTATACGATTAAAACAAATACCAAAACAATGACATGAAAAGTTTAATGACTATACTTACTCATGGTTTTTGTTCTAGTGATGCTGATAGATACATGTATACAAAAATTGTGAATGGTGAATGTATCATTATATTTTTGTATGTGGATGATATGTTAATCTTTGGTACATGCAATGATATAGTTTTTGAAACTATATCCTTCTTAGCATCTAAGTTTGATATGAAAGATATGAGTGAGACAAGTGTAGTTTTAGGAGTTATAGTCATAAGGAAGGGGGATAATATATTACTATACCTCCAACATTATGTGGAGAAACTTCTTAGAAAGTTTGTCTATCATGATTAAAATTTGTGAGTACCACTTATGGTACTGACTCTCAACTAATGAAAATTGAGGAGAACCAGTTTCTCAAACTTAATATGCCCAGATTATTAGCAGCTTGCTACACTTGATGAATTTCTCAAGATCGGATATAGCCTATGCAGTAGGTAGATTGAGTAGATACACTCATATCCTAATAAGGATCATTGGGAAGCACTTGCTAAACTCGTGAGATATTTGAGAGGTACTATAAACTATGGTATTGAATACTGTGGATTTCCCTTTGTATAGAAGGATACAATGATGCTAACTGAATCTCTAATTCACAAGAGGCAAAATATAATAATGGCTATGTATTTACACTTGATGGTGGTGCAATTACGTGAAGATCAACCAGAGAAACCATTATATCCAAATCAACAATGAAATACAAGTTTGTTGCTCTAGAAATGGTTGACACTAAGGCTAAGTGATTAAAAAACTTATTGGATAACATTCCTTTAGGAAAGGAGTGAAACCAACACCATTAGTGTCTATGCACTGTGATTCGCAATCAGCAATAGCTGTAGCAAAAAATAAAACTTACAATGGTAAGAATAGACATATACAATTGAGACATAATGTGATAAAGCAATTGCTAAATGATAAAATAATTTCCATAAATTTTGTGAAGTTAGAAGGAAACATCAAGTGGATTGAGAACCTTGGGAAGAAAGCATTAAGAAGAAAAATAATATTAGAAACATCGAGCGGAATGAGACTTAAGCCACTTGAAAACAGACAATGATGGTAACCCAACATTTGTGATTGGAGATTCCATGAAGAAAATTCATAGGGTAAGAACAAGTCATTTGTCAGCTCTGCTAGCACTAAAATTGATATAAATCAATTTCCTTTCCAATCTCTTCCTATGATGTGAAAAAAGTGTTGTATGCTGCATTAATAAGAACTTAAACTCTATAGTTAAATTTTACGAGAAAGCTTAACATTTTATAAAGTTTTTAATGAATTTTATATCCCTTATGGGTGGTGTATGATTTGCAGCATACACTTGATGAAATCACCTATATGAGTGTCAAGTATGGTCGCTTGCATGAGATCTTGTCAAATCTCTAGAGCACTCATAAATACCGAGTAGGCGTATGGCCTAAACGGGCAACACAACGAATATAGCGAAAGATTGTAGGTGTGTATTGTGATTAGCAGATCATTATCATATGCCACATGTTTTTGTTTCATATAGCATATCTAAACTAATTGCACTGTGTGGTAAGTACTACTAGTCTATGTCTGGTTCATATAGCATAACTACACTAGGTTCAATGCAATACATCTATTTGACAACTGAGCCAAACATTTCTTGTCTTTGAAACTTACTCTGACTTTTGTAATTTGTGGGGGATTGTGAAATTCAATTAATATGCAATCGTCGTATTAATTGCATTTAATACAATCACCATATTAATTATTTTTAATGTGTGTTTATTGCATACAATGACTACCTGTGACTTCAATGGCTAATTGAGGGATTTGAGCACTATATATAGGGTTTCTAATTCCCATTGTGAGATACACCTTTAATCATTCTTCTCTCTACTTCTCTCTTGACTTTCCCTCTGGTTCTTGTTTTTTATCTTGTTTTGTAGCCTTAGCTTTCCTTGAGAGGAGAGGTTCTTGTTATATCTAGAAGACTTGCAGAATTACTTCGATAAGTCTTTTAGGACAGTGTCCAACACGCCTCAGAAAAATAATTTCCACATATTTTCATCGGAGTTACCAACGGTTGATGCCTCATTTACACATTCTGCATTAATCCTTGTTCCTTCAATAGGAATGCGGCAAGCAATCTATTCTGCTTCCCAACCACATCAAACTAAACCATGCAATTCTATAAAAAACTATATATGTATACGCCAATTATATTTCACATTGTTATAATTTTTTATGCTCTAAAATTATTCAATAAAATTTATTAATTAAGTAACTCAATATTATTGATATCAAATTAAATATAAACTATTTGAATTTTTTTTATCCTAACAATTTAAAATATTATTAATAAAATTTTATAGACATTAATTGTGAATCAAATTTTTATTATCAATTAATACTTATAAGTGAAGAACACTTATACATGGATAGTGTACAAAATTTTACGCTGACATTTAATTACAACCTTTTGATATATGATAAATTTGTTAATTTTATTAATTAATACTTTAAAAGTTATATAAATAAAATGTCATGATTAATTATTAATGTAAAATTTTTTTACACTATCTATGCATTAATGTTAAACTCTACTTATAATAAGACATTATTTTTTTTAGTATTTTTTAGAACATTTAATTTAGGAGAAAAGTCAAGATGATTATAATATCAAATTAATGTTCTCCAAGAATGGAAAACATGAGAATTATATGAAAGAATTATGGATTTCATGCTTTGTGTTTAAAAATGGGTGATCTTATTATAATTTGGTGATCGTTTTATACTTTATATAGAAAGTTAAGAGGACTTTTTTTGTTTAAATCTTGCATATCAAGTCACTTATTTCTAAACAACAACCCGTTTTTACTACTCCACAATGCATGAACACCAGACAACAACCAAAGAATCATTCCAAGGTTGAGATTTGTTTACCAGGAAAAATTGTAGAAATGCCTTCAAAAGATCTTTTGGTAAAGCTATTTATATGTCAAGCCATTTGAAACACCTTAGTCATAATTGGTGAGCAAAATGACATGACAGGAATAAATGCTCTTCGTATTCTTTTGAACCATTGCAAAATGGACAAGATGAATCTTGTAGTGTGACCCCACCCTTCAAGTTGGTTTTGGTTGAGATTCTTCTGGCTATTACTCTCCAAGTCAAGAGTATTGCTAATGAATCTGCTTTTATTCTCCAAATCTTTTGGTAAAACTCTTGATTTTTGCAACTAAGTCCTGCAAACAAAGAAAGGTAAGCAGAAGAAACAAAGAATATATTTGAGGGTTCACTCTCCCAATTTAGGACGTCTTATCGAAATTGACTTGGACGAACAGTTTGTACTTGAAAGAGTAAGTCATCCAAGAGCTTAGCCTCCCATTCAAACCAACTTCTCCTCCATTCCCACTTCTACTCCCAGTGTCCATCTGCCCAGGCTCCATATCAGCAATTTTGCTAATTTATTAGAGGCATTCAAATATAATCTTGGGTATTTAAGATGAAGGGCTTGGGGACCAATCTAAGGGTCGTGCCAGAAAAGTATCTTTGTACCATTCCCAACCCCCCTATCTTATTTTAGAGTTGAACCAATGTTGTTCAAAACCGTCCCTACAAGCCTTTACTAAATCGGCCTACCAGATGGAGACCTTGTTAGAGCTCCTACCATTACTCAGCTTATCTAGCTTCTTCCACCCTCCATATCTTGATTGTATGACTTCTTTTAGAGACTTTCTTCCTCAAACATTAACCTCCATTTCCATTTACTAAGCAGCGACTGATTGAATTTCAACATATCTTTAATACCTAACCTTTCTCATTGTTTGGGTTGGCAAAGTGATTCCATTTCACCCAAGCAATACTCCTTTTGTCTTCTAGTCCACCTTAGAGGAATTTCTTCATTATAGTTATGATACCCTTTTCCACCTTACTAGGGAGCTTAAAGAAGGAAAGAAAGAAAAGAGGGACCAGTAATAGAACAAAGTTAATTAAACACAATCTATCAGCCATGCTAAGGAATCTGGATTTCCACCCCGCTAACTTCTTCTTGATTTTATCCATGATTGGTTGCCATGTAGAAGCCAACCTAAGATTTGCTCCTATGGGAAGACCAAGGTAGGTAAAAGAGGTCGTCATAAGTTTGCAGTTTAAGATACTTGCAAATGTGTTGACTGTCGACTCTGGCACCCCAACCCCGAGTAAAGAGCTTTTGTGAAAGTTTATCTTAAGATCCGAGCACACCTCAAAGCACATTGAGATGCTTTTGATAATGATTACGCACCTTATATCAGGTTTACACACAAATAGTGTATCATATGCGAATTGAAGTAAATCCACTTCTACTCCTTGGTTCCCCCACTTTGAATCCTTCATAGATACCAAAAGAGGAGGCTTGAGATACAAGAGTTGCAATACCTTTAGCCACTAGTAGGAATAAAAAAGGGGCGAGTGGGTTTGCTTGTCTGAGCCCTCTTGAAAGGAAAAATTTGAAAGTTAGACTCCCATTCACGAGTACTAATATCCTTGTTGATTCATTACATCGTCTAACCCATGAAATCCATTTACAATCAAATCCCATCCTCTTCATTATGTAGTATAGATAATCCCAACATATTGAATTATATGCCTTTTCAAAGTCTAGTTTCAGTAACAAGCAACTTTTCTTACATTTTTTAGCTTCGTGCAGAACTTCAATTGCAACTAACACTCCATTGAGCATATTCCTTTGACCCAAGAAAGCCGACTGGGATCTACTAACCATGATATGAGTCACCTTTGAATCCTTTTAGCAAGGATCTTGGTTACAATCTTATACAACAGCCAACGGGAGAGACAGGCATAACTTCGTTTAGGGATTGTAGATTGTTGCATTTTGGGACCAAAGAGATGAAAACATAATTATGCTCCCTAGGAAGGGCAAACATGAGTGGAACTCTTAAATGAAGCTCATGATATTTGGCTTTAAAGTTTCCTAAAAAGATTTGATGAACTTGAAATTAAATCCATGTGGTTCAGGACACTTTGAGTTGTCACAATTCCAAATTGCTTGTTTAACTTCCATGTCCAAGAAGTAGGTGATGAGCATGGCAGAGTCCTCCAATGACAGTCTTTTAAAAGGAACATTAAACATAATGGGTCTCTGGTCATTCTGTTATAAAAATCTATTAGCAAAGAACTGTTTGACCTCATTCTTAACGACGAGAGTGTTGTCTACCCAACTGCCATTCACTTCCAATCCCTCAATATTGGATATCCTCCTCTTCCCATTGACAATCAGACGAAAGAATTGTGTATTACGATTCCTCAATTTGGCCTATGAAATTCTAGCCTTTTACAACATGAACATTTGAAATTTGTTTGCTGTATCCCAGAATTGTGATTCGAGGTTGATTATTGTTTCCTTCTCTGTTTGATTAATGACTCCTTCTTCATTCTTTTTATACAGGGTCTCTATAGCTTCTTGCACCAGGATCAACTTCTTTTTTGAAGTCCCCAAAGCACAACTTCTTTTTTAAACCCCTCAATTTGAATATAAGAGCTTGTGCGACCCATCCTGTTATGTGCATGTTAGCCGATTTTTGTTGAACATATTTATCAAAACCTTTCTCTAGTAACCAAGCATGAAGCAGTCGAAACATGTTGCTGTTTCATGAAAATCGGGCAGTGATCAGATATTGCCCTCCCCAGTGTATACTGAGTGCTGTTTGGCCGTGTGTCTAGCCATTCTCTTGAAACAAAACACCATTCCAATATAATCCTTTTGGCAGTTCCATTCGATCTAAACCAGGTGAATTTCTTACTCATCATAATAGGTAACTTCTCCAATTCCATAGGTCCATAAAGTCGTGAAAATCATTTATCTCCTTCGACGGTGTTGATTCACCATGGAGGCCAACCCTTTCTTGAGGCATGCGGATAGAATTGAAGTCTCTAATGAGGCACCAATTCCCTTACATCCAGGCTGAGAATCTTCATGAATTTACAGTGTTAGTTCCCTTTCTGCCTTCGTCCGTATGATCCAAAAGCTTGTTATTATCCCGCTGATCATTGAAGACGATGCCCAACTTCTCGCCGATCTCTTTTAATTGTCGTGCTGCAAGTCTATTATTCTCAAGAACCTCCGAGAGATTATGCCAAGAATTATTGGAGTAGCAGGATGAATTACAAAGTGAATAACAGAGCTTACGAATGTTTCTCCTTCGAATGAAGGTTGTGCCCGAAAAGTGAACCATAGAACATTCTTCTTCCTCTAAGAGCCTTTTGTCATCAACATCTACCGTTTCTCCTTCTTGAAATGAATACATACCTCTTTAACCACTCCCCAGTTTTCAAATATCCTCCCCCTTCATTGCATGCCTCTGGAAAATGGGTTCATTGTATGTTTGAGCAGGACTTTTTAGAATTTTGTATGACATCATTTTACAACATAATATAGCTTTTTAGAATTTAGAATTTTGGTTTTTCCCTAGTATTACTAACTACTCCATTACCAATTATTCAATTACAGATACATCTACTTCTATATCCACAAGCCATATCATCCCAGTTATTGCAAGCCACTCTCAAATATTACTTCTTCAAGTTTATGGTATTAGATGAAAATGGAAGTTTTTAACTCTGATGTGATATAGCTTTCCTCTTGATGGACATCAGCCAAAAACCATACATGTGTATCTAGAGCTAGAAGGTATGATACTATGGAGTATAAAATATAATCTAACATTATTAATTATGATCTAAGGAAACATCTTTATCTTTGTAATGTTACAGGTCCAAGCGTTTTCAAATAATGCACTATAGTTAAATACTCGCACAGGCTATTCCAATTGCTCCTTGAGTAACAGCTGGAAACATATAATCAATTGATAGGATTGAAGTTACATTTTCTGTCATATTTAATCGTTTGAGTGCCTCATCAATTTGTTTAGTGAAAGGCCCTCACCAATTCTGAGGAGACCAACCTTAGTGGCCCAAGCTTGTTGCTCAACGCCAAGACAAGAGTACCGATTCAAGTTTTTATTCTGGAAGACGTCCACAAAAATTCAGAGCAGAGGCTCTCCATTTCAGAAATCAAAATCACAACTTCACTCGCACATCTCCAAGATAAAACCATATATATAATATGCTCCTACCAATTACCAAACCCAAACCTTTTTGGTCTCCTCGCCTACCCCTTCTCATCTTCTACTGTACACTACTCTTGGTGTGATAACGGTTAGCAGCCCCCGGGAACTATTATTCTGACCCTATAGAGGTTATGGATCACATCTAAGTTGCATAGTAGTTGCTGCCATAGTATGTTTGCAGTTCAAAGACGGTGATATTTTTTTTCTATTCCCTGTGATTTTATACCTTCACTACTCAGTAATTTATTGGGAATGGAATCATGATCTATAATTGACCTCGTTCTATTCTGACATATTTATGTGCAATAGGGTTCAGTTATGTCTTTACATGCATATTCATACTTTCACTAATTACATACATTTGACTCTAAATTGAAGGAATTTCATTGAAATAGTTACTTTGTTCTTTTGAAGCAAATTTGAACCCCTTCAAGAAGTGAGGGATTTGTGGCCTTTGTCTATCCAGAGACAGTCAGACTCATATTATCCAAAAGGAATACTCATTTTATTTGTGATTGACATTCACATGTACTTCTCAAGCCCTACAAGGTGAATGGAAAATTCCTAACAATTATGTGGGAAACATATTCTCTTTGTATGGTTGATATCTTCCTATTCCTGCAGAAGACAACAGGATTCACAACTGTTGTTAGAGACGGATAATTTTCAATTTTGAGACCCTTTGGACTTGACTGAAAGGAACCTTATTATCTGCATCTTGATATTTATTTCTACTTGGGTAGGAATGGATCATGCTAAAAAAGTTGTCTATAAAGCCCCAATACTTCCCAAAAGTTCTGTAGATAAAGATACTTGCAGGGTATGCTGATTCTGTTTAAGACTTTTAGTTTTATTAAATCCTTTTTCTTCAAGAACAAGAATGTTCTATGGTTCACTTACAAAATTGGGGGAGCAGGCCAGGCCGAATTACAGCAAGTAATCGACCTTTAAGAAAAAAGTCTGATGAATTTGCAGCTTCTAGATTTGAAGAAAAATCACTTTCACCTTCATCAGCGTAGTCTCTCCATTGGACTTCATAGTCATATTAATAATAGCATTAAAGGAAATATTACAGGTGAATGATTATAACCCCTCTATAATTTCCTGAGAAGCAGGATAAACATTTTGTTGCAAAGTGATAACCTTGTTTCAACCATCTTGATATATATGCTTTTTTTGACTATGAAAAGAAATAGAATGAATGATGATAAAAATAATATAAATATTAGGTAGATTAATAAGAAGAGAACGGAATGGAAAAATAATGAATCACACCCAGCTGAAGAAATAATGTGGTATAAATTCATTTGTGACAATGAAGAGATAATGTAATATAAACAAAGAAATATTGTTACTTTTTTAATTTTAAGAGAGTAAATTTTAGTTTTGTAAAATAGTTTTAGAAGGTGAGATGTATGCATTTATTTATTATTATTAAATATTCGTGCTATATTTGTTTTTCTTTTTTGTCCACTTTGTATTTTATGCTCACTAAATCATTGAGACTTTATTCCTTTTTCCTTTCTTTCCCTTATATAATAGAAGTGATTGAACAACACACTTTTTAGAAGTTTGCTATTTTATGTGGGAACTTACAATTTTTTGGTAGGTCTTCATTTTATAATTTTATAATAAAGAGTGTAATTTGGTAACTCATGCTATGGAGTTACATTAATAATATATGTAAAGTCAAAATTTATGATAGAAATACACAGAGAGATAGACCATAAAATCTCTATATTTTGATATAGAGAGAATATGGTTATAAATATATACATGTTGTAAATTTTGATAATTTGAGAATCTATGATGATAATTATGTCATAATGAGAGATATGTGTCATTTGACTATTGAGTTGATATGTAAATAAATGTAATGTATTGTTTTACTAGTTATCTGAATTATTGTTTATTTTATTTTTAGAAGAAATACTATCAAATTTGTTTTTTTTTTTTTTATTATTTCAAAGTTTGGTTTAATAATTTCTTTAAGAAAGTTTAAATATCAAGCTAGTAAAGATATAGTTTGTGAACTAATCACCGTTTAGAGTAGTGATGACAAAAAATGATTTGTTGGGTTTTTTTTATTAATAAAAAAAACTAACATTATTATTAATTAATATTTGTTTATTAAAATATCAATAAAAATTCTATCCAACAAAACTAACATATTATCTATTATCATTTATTTATAATAAAAAAATCAAATAAGGGTTTAGTTCCATGGTGCGAATAAGAAGGATAGTGCAGATACAGAAATCACAGATCAGGTATCTTTTTCTGATCTTATTCATGTTGCATCTATGGTGCGGGTTTTTTGTGGTTAACGTTATTGCTCGTTTTTATTTTCCCTTCCTTGTGGGAATGTGTTGTGTTCCAAATATTTATATTGTTTTGTCCTTTTTTGTGTGTGGAGTGGGCCCTTCATGATAGCCTCTTTGCCCCTCCAACAAAAGCTGCCGGAGATAATTGGAATTTGGCTGTCTTCTCTACATTGGCAGAGGACAGTGAGAGTGCTTTATTTCCAATAAGCTTGACATCTCTGAACGAGTTAAATTAGAACCTCAGATAACTTATAATGACATGTTTTCTTTCATATCAAAGGCAATACTGGACTACTTGCAGTTTGCAGTTTGTATGCTTCACTTCCTTGCCATAGTAATGTTGTGGTGACAATTGAAGTGTGGGTTTCAGACTCTCTGTATGTTTATTGGGAATAGGAGATATTTTCAAGCTAACATTTACTTTTTCCTTTTCCTCTTCTTAAAAATTTCTTTACAAGTAAAATAATCTCAGAACTTACTTATGGTCTAGTAAATTCGTGACTCTTTCGTTAATAACTAACAAGTAATTTTCTTTTGTTGCGGGTATGTGTTTTCTGCTGATTAATTCAAGTAAACATGCCGAAGGAGGAGTATTCTAGATGCATACCGAATACTAATAGAATATGAAATTTGATCCTAATTAAAAAGGGGTCAACATCATCAATACCTACTATTAATAACAAGCCATATTTGGATATATACTTACTGTATTCTGTATATTTGGATAGACATGTTACAAGTATTTTTCTTTGTCACCGTAGACTGAAGCAGACCTAAGCACTGTAAATTTTACAGTACTGTAACGTATACAACTTTTAAATTGTCCATTCGTTCATTTCCAATTTTGTAAAGTTCCATTACATTAGAAGTTGCCTGGCAGGAAATCGCAACAAAATCTTCGTACAGCACTGATATGCTCACAGACACAATTGAAATCTGACACGAAAATATGCCGGTGTTTCTCTGTGTACCATGCTTTCCTCTTTGTCCAAGGTGGTATAACTGCTTCTTCAACAAAAGTTGATTTCTTCATTATGTTATTTGAAAAATCGTTTGCAAAATTTAACAACTGCGTTTAGATGCCCCACTGTCAAAGCTAGGCCCAAATATTTTAAAGGTGTACTCTTAATAAGCTTGAATCCTATTTAAGCCTAACCTGACAAAGATATCTTAGTTTTTCCTTTGTTTATATAGAATGGATAGAGTATCTAAAAGAAGACTTTAAAGATCAAATCTGCCAATGTTGAGATTATTATAAATTAGAGAATAATGTTTTCAATAATAAGTAGTGGACAGATAATTCAACATCAGTTATATTTAGTAAATATATAAGTCTTTATTTATTGAGTATTATTTGTGTTGAGTTGAGTATTAACTTATTTTCTGTATACTATTTTTACTCAATGGATATATTACTTATCCAATTTAACTTTATTGGGTGTAATGATTAGATGTTAATCTGTGATTTAAGACTAATTAATCTTTGTTATTTTAGTTTTATAGATTTCGACATGGCTGAATATTCATGTTCTTTAATGTTTTTGTCTCTTAGGTTATGATATTCGCAAATGTTCAGATTTCAGCAAGGCCAAAATCCGAAGTCTTTGTAACCCTTACCTTTTTTGTGTTCTTAGATTATTTCCAAGTTCGAATTTCAGTGTGACCGAAATCCAAAATCCTTTTTTATTTTTCCTTTTAAGGACATTTAGGTTATTTCAATTACCCTAATTTCCTTATATCCATACAAAAGGTATTCTTAAAAAAATGTTTGCAAAATAAGATAAAATAAGTCCATCGACTAACTTATTGGGTGAGTTATGATTGAATAACATTGTAAAGTTTTACAATCTTAATAATAACTCACCTTTTATATAAATGGATTAAGAGGTACCCAACTAACCTTTGAACCTGACCCCTTCCAAGGGAATTATACGCAACCTCCTTAAGGAAGAAATCGTTGTCTATGTTAGGTAATTGCCTATGACAAGTCTAGTATAAAGGGAGGAGAAAAACAACTGCCAGAGACATTTTTTTTTACAACTAGAACATTTTGGCGATCACAGTGAGAGTGGCAGAGATCATTCCCACTCTTCTTAATCTTCAACGACCAAGACTTGGTATGGACCCCCTCTCAAGGCCTTAACCTCAGGAGGGCTACATTGGAACAGTTCATGGGTGAAATACAAGTTATGTGTAAAGAAACTGAAGACTCTTTGGTGTGCAAATGAAGTAGAAATGTGAAGCGTGCAAGTTCAAGAAAGGGCATGACAACAAATTCAAGTAGCACATCAGGAAATGCACACTTAAATAGTCGCACTCTAATGACTTGAAGTTGAGGCTTTTGCATACCTCAGAGGGACTTTCAACCATTCTCAGAAGTTATTGCGGTGGAACCCATTTGATGCATGCCTCCCTTGATCTTTTTCCTTGAGGTTCCAAGCACCATGAAATGGATGATGGAGGGGAAAGAAAATGGAGGTGGGGCGCCACTCTCAAAGAGAGATAAGCCAAAGTGTTTAGGTTTGCCACAAGGGAAGGAACCCTTAATAAAAACCAACTAGGAAGAGGTTCCTCAAGAGAAAGGATCCTCAAGACCTTTTACTAAGAATGTGCTCACAAAGAGACTATTTTCATTCAACTTCAAAGGTGAAATTTTACAATGAGGGGGAATGAGTATATATAGCCCAATGGGAGAGCTTGGGCACATTTTTCTAGGCAATGTGGGACTTGGGCTTAATTATGATTAAAACTAATTAACCCAAGTCTTAGGCCTTAAGTGAGGCACCTAAGTTCACCCCCTATGGGTGCAATTAGCATATCTTAATGTGAATGGGCTAGCCCAAAATCATGTCTTAACTTATGCACCCATTATAAGCTTACTCCTCCTTTTTAACTAAAGACACCTATACCTTATAAACTAAGAAGATGGCCGGAAATACATGGCCTTAAGGGAATTAAAAATACTTTCCTATTTATCTAATTAAATAAAATATTTACAAGCTAAAAATAATGAAGACTATGACTTCGAATCTTCAATGAGCTTTCGTCCATGCCATGCCTTCCTTGAGTCCTCCTAGCCATGATGCATCCTAGGTGAGATTGCATCACCATTCCTCCACATTTTCTAGTTCCGAAAGTTGATCCTTTTGACGGAACTCAAGACCTAAATCATAACCTTTGAACTTTTAGATCCTAGATGTTGATTAGGGGGATGATGCCTTAGGATGCAAGATATTCATAGGCACCCTCACGAGTTTGGCATTGGATTAGTTTAGCAAACTCCTTGACCAATGCATTGTTGGCTTTGATGAATTTTCCCAATTGTTCGTTACACGATTTGTGGCCAACAGTTAGAAACTGCCGACTATGGAAGACCTTTTTGACTATCGACAATCACAAGATGAAACGTTGAAGTAGTATCTCATATAACATCCTAATGACTACATTATAATATAATTTGTTTGAATTTCAACCTAGAAATTAGAAATAGATATCTATCTATCTCAAAATTTTAGTAATATATACTATTAAAAGTAGTATAATGTGGTAAAATAAAAATATAATATGTTGTTGAATTATAAAATAGAAATTTCATAATTTATTATTCAAATTTTAAAGATTTTTTTGAAATAAAAACAGTTTTTTAATAAACAAAATTTGTTAAGCAAAATTTATTCATTCAACAAAATAATTTTCTTCACTATTAAGAATTGTTATTAGGTAAGCGAAAAATGTTTGCTCAGCGAAATGAGTTTTCTTTACTGTTAAGGATTTGTTTTGCTAAGCGAAGGATGTTCGCTCAGTTATACTCATTTAGTGAAGCTCCATCACTAAGCAAAGTGGGACTAAATTGTGTTGAACGTTGCTCAACAAACCATTCATCACTAAGCGGATTTATTTTTGTATTATATTCGCTTAGCGATCGCAATTCACTTACGAGTGGTTCAGACTTAAGCTATAAATAGGGAATTCTAGGACCAAAATGAAGAAGAAAAACTAAGTTATTCAAATTTTGAGATTAGGATTCAAAAGTCTTCATCATTCACCTTTAAACTTCTATTGAAGTAAGAGAGGAAGTGAGATTTATAAATCTTTGTGATATTAATCTTAACAAACTTATATGTTTTTACTACTCTTATGAGTATTATTAGAGTTTAATTGGTATACATTGTCAATGTAAAGATGTTTACACCGACATTCAATCACAATCCTTCATTCATTGTAAGTTTGTTGACTTTACTAATTAGTACTTTAAAAGTCACATAAATGAAAAGTTATGATTGAACATCAGTGTAAAAGTCTTTTACACTAACAATGTATACCAATTAAACTCTTATTATTACTTCTAAAATTAAGTTTTGGTTGTCCATTAATGTACTAATTGTTCTTACCTCGATTTTCAGATGTTAAGTTGATTATTCAGTAATATCTAACTATTCTAACTTTTATTTCTCTAGATATCACTTCTGGTCATTTATTATTATTCTCTAGATATTACTTCTGGTCCTTTATTATTATTCTCCAAATATTACCTTTGGTCCTTTATTATTATTATTCTTTAGATACTATCTTTTGTTCCTTTAATTATTTATCATTTTATCATTCTCTAGATCTCACCATCTAGTCCTTTGTTATTTATTTATTCTCCAAATATCCTAGTCTGGTCCTTTGTTGTTATCATTATTATTATATAAGTTATTCCTTAGATATTAAATTTTGATCCTCTGTTATTATTTACCACTTATTTTATCCTTTGAATTATTTTTTAGAAGTTATATTTTAATCCTTTTCTACAAATTTATTTCATCAATATTTTCATATAATACATTCGAGTTCTTTGCTATTATTTATTTTAGATTTGCTTTAAATCTTAATTTTTATTACTCTCAATCATAAATTAAATTATGATAAACTTTGGTTTATGCAATTCTAATTTATAAAAATTATTATTCTTAGAATTATTAATAACTATTTTATATTTATATTATATATATATATATATATATGTATTATATTTTATTCAAAAGATTATTAGTTATAAGATGAATCTTCATTGTAAAATATATTTATATCTTATAAGATATTCAAGGGAATTTGTGTAAAGCTAGTTATGAATATTTCATGATAAATATGATATTTCTCAAAATCATATTTTTTTATTTTTATATAAGATAATATAAGTATGTGTTGTGGTTACAGTCTAATCTGATCTTCCACATCAGAAAATATGTCTTTTAGTATTAAAAATGAATCAGTTTTATATCAATATTTGTTATTATGTTTATCAATTATCATTATCGGGACAGAAACTTTAAGTTGAGAAATTAATTTATGTCATTTCAATTCTTTGAGATTTATTCATAAAGTATTATGTAAATGATGATTGAAATATAAGCATTATGTACTTTTTTGATTGCCAAGTTTAGTGACTTTTGGAACTATGTTGAGATATTGTAAGATGAACTTAGCAAAGTCCTAGGTTCCTTTGTAATAGTCTCATGCATATGCATGGGTGCCGTGTTTTTGGAAGCCATAACTTGGTACACTAGGAGATGAAAGGTAGGGAATGTGTTGAACCCTTAAATGGTTTTAAATAGATGAATATTCAGGTTGGTCCATATTGTCACTTAGGTTATGACAATCATCAGGTAGATAAAATGTTTAGGACAGACCATTTTGACACTTGGGCTAGAATATTCATAGATCTAAAACCTTCCATAAAATGCTCAAGATTTTTGTGCCTAATTTATCTATTTTACATAGGTAAAATAGAATAATTATCATAATTCTTTCTTATTTAAGACCTTATTTTCCTCTTATTTTGCTTAAAATTAGAATTAGTTAGAAATTTAGGTTTAAATTTATGTTTATGCATCTTTTATGTTTAATTTCTTATTTTTAGTAGTTTTGAGTCAGGTTTGGAAATGACCGAAGAAGCGAGGAAAAGTGAGAAAATTTGGTTCAAGCATTTGCCTATGAGCACCCAACGCTCACCATCACCAAGCGTCCAGTATGTCGCTGCCAAGGAAACTTAGCCTTGAAGAATTCTTATAACGCCCAACGACCACTTTTTGACCGTTGGGCGCTGGTCCTGCAAGTTGCAAAAATGAAAGGGCCGAAGTTTAGTGAGTTCGAGGGGTTACACATCGTACTAGCTAACGGCATGCTTGAGACTCGCCTTCATCCATCAGGGGGTTATTTTTGTTCTCTTAATCTAAGTTTACTTTCCAATATTGGTGTTCTTCTTTACCTCATGTTTTATCTTCATATATTTCGTGAATTTTGCTTGTTGAATGAACTCAGGAGAGGGATTTTATTTGCAAAATGAGAAAAACTCCCAACGGGGTTTATGTCTCGGAGAGAGTAAAACTCATTGGCTATCTTGAGCTCCTTTCGTAATGCGGGTTATTTGACTTGAGATTATGCGAGAGATCCATGGTCTAAAGCCCAGATAGCTTAGTCTCTTGCTCTTGAGGAATCAAGGTAACGATATTTTTATGAGTGATACGAACATGGGGAATGAATGAGGATTTTGAGTTCAGTAATGCATTTGAGAGATGGTTTAGTGAGTCAAACCCAATTGAATATCATACATGTAACCACCATTTTTATTTATTTCTACTTTATTTACTTTATGTTTAGTAGGATAATTTAATTTCTATCTTTCATTTGTATAAGTAGAAAGTAGTGACGATTTTGAGTATCAACAAGTCCTTGTGGATCAGCTCGATATATTTATCGGTTACTACATACGACCAGTGCACATGTCGGTAGTAGTGTAGAAAACTTTTGCACTCAAAGTTTTTGGCATTGTTGTCAGGAACTTGCGCTTGAAACTTAGGAATTGCATTCTTTTTTCTTGGAAAATTTTGTTAGGATAGTTTAGTAACCCATTTTTTTAATCTTAGTAGATCTAGTTTTTAACTTGTTCTCAATAGTTGCTACTAGCTACCTTTCTAGTGCTATGTGTGTTATTAGTTTTCAGGTAAAGTAAAAAGCACTCACAAAGATGGAAGGGCAAGCTAGTAGACAACTATTTCAAGTAAATGCCAACAATCCAAATCCTGCCAATCCAAACCGCTTCAACATTGTTGATGGCACAAACTTTAATATCCAAGAATGGGAGCAGTGATGTGCTGAAATGCAAAGAAAGAGAGATGAGACAACAACAAGGTTAGAGTTGTTGGCCAACCAAATCCTTTCATATTTTAAAGAAGGAGAACTCTTGCCCCAACACAACCGTCTTAGCCATATTATCAAGATTAGTCTTTGGGACTATGGTACAATTAATCCACTCAAGTACCTTGGTACCATCCTTAATCACAGTGGTATCACGAACATCTACAACCATGGTACCAAAACAACACTTTAGAGCCTCAAGGAGATTTTCAAGAATATAGTTATTGGCAAGCTCAGCAGGAAACAGTGGTTCCATACAAAATCCCATAAGAATCACCTCAACAATCATGGCCTCACGACATGACCTATACTACAAACTACAATTTTCAAGGCTATATGAATATGAATGATCAAGTTGTGCATCAAAAGCAAAAGTCCAAATTGGAGAATTTATTTAAAGAATATATGAGGTCCACTTCAAAGACACAAGTCATTTTAGAAAGGGTGAACAAGTAAGTTACTTAGATGGTGGAGCAAGTAACAAAAATCAATAGATCATGTCTAACTAGTTGTCAACCATAATCCGAAATCCAGGGTAGACACACCAACACCCAAGGTGTAGATGAAGATTATGATGATCCATTCACTAAAGAAGAGGAAGAAGAAGTGAGAAAAGAGAAGAGTGGAATGGAATTTTTCGAAAATAGCTTGGGTGAGAGCTTGTGTGTAGAGGAAGAGGTGGTTGAAGAGAAATAAGAAAAACTGGGAAGATTTTCCGTGCTAGTAGCCAAGATTAGGTGCTCGTGTCTCATGCGGTTCAAGAGGTCTATCCAACAGAAGCATAGAGCATCTTAAAGATCAATTGGAGAAGGAGAGTGAAGAAAAGAAAGTGAAGCTTCTTGAGGGGGAAGTAAAGTTAAAGAGTTGAATTAGTGATCCATTGCCTATATGTTGGTGCAAATGCTTCAAAGGAAGATTATCGGAAAGCATCACCAGTAGTGCTAAAGATACCTAAAACCAGGCCAAGGAGGCATAAATAACTTCTTTACTTCAAGGAATTCATGAAGAAGATGAGCAAGAATGATAGCTTTTGGCTTGGAGTTGAAAGACCCAGGTGGAGGCCCAAACTATCTCCCAGGAAGTTAGGCTCCATATGGGCAAATGTAGTAGACCTGTGAGGTTCTGGACTGTCAAGCTTGTGACATTAAACAAGCGCTCATTGGGAGGCAATCCAATCTTCTAACCCTTATCGCTTTTTTACTTTTTATATGTTTATGTACATATTCTGAAATTTTATTTATTTATGTGTCTATTTGATTTTGTGTTGTACTGTGTTTTCCTTTGTGGAAAGATTGTGATGTTTATGAC
Source organism: Psophocarpus tetragonolobus (assembly GCA_037954015.1). NCBI lineage: Eukaryota > Viridiplantae > Streptophyta > Magnoliopsida > Fabales > Fabaceae > Psophocarpus > Psophocarpus tetragonolobus. Next base: position 2,950,769 of record CM075689.1, read on the forward strand.
ATGTACATATGGAGAGTGTTTTGTTAAGAGGTTAGTTTTTATGTTTAGGCTACTTGTGTGTATTGTGTTATATCAGTGTTCTTGTGTTTTAGGTGTAGTTGTAATGTTAGTATGTTTAGGCTAGTGATCGTAAATACCATGTGTTTAGGTGATGCGTTAAAAACCACAAGTCTATGGTATTGTTAAGTAATAAAAATCGTTCTTCCAAAGTGACTATGCGTTTGGCAAAAAAAATAATTACTTATAATTTTAATTAATTTTTAAGGGTAATTTAAAATTAAAAAAATCAAAGTTCTATAATTAATAAAAATAATAAAATGAAGGTGAATGCTAAAATCAGACTAAGATAATAATTTTAAATAAAATAAAAATCTAATACTAGAAAATCATAACTAAAATAAAAGGAAATTTTTTTAGATTTTTAACATCTTTGAAAAAGAGCAAATATCTGATAAAATAAAGGAAGAGATAATTCAAGAATTTGAAATTCAAATTTTAGCAAACTTCCTAGATTGGGGATATCACACCATGACTACCTATTGAATCAATTTTAATTATTTTTTATGCTCTTATTGGTTCTCTATGAAGGTAAATTAACCTAAGGTAACATTCGTTCTCTTTCAAGGTACGAAGGCATATCTAATTAAATTGACCCCTACTTTTGTGGTAGCTATATTCAATTAAACTCGTTAAGTTTTTGTTAATTCATTGAGTCCTCAAAGGGTTAAACCTATTTTAATGATTTAATTCCTAAGTTCCTTCCCTAAGTTTTCAATAATTAAGTTCACATTTCGGTCCTTTCCTAATTATCTATTACTACAACCATGTTGGTCAAGCGTATTACATAAGTAAAATCAATAGAGAAGAAATTAAGAGAAATCAACATAAGAATAATAAAAATGCTTAATCAATCATCAATAAAGTCAAGGGTTAAACCTCATTCACAGAATAAAAATATCTACTCACATATGTTCATGACTATTAAAAATAAGAGAATAAAATTGCATCAAACCCAGAAATAAAGAGGGAAAAGGAAGACTTTTAAGTCTTGCTCTCCATGTCATCTTCGATCATAAGTTCAGAACCCCTAGTTTCGAATAAAAACTTTCTATTTAAACTAATGAGTTTTTTATGTCTAAACAAAAAAATGTCATAAAACAGAAAACTTAAACTAATTACACAAGGGAGTGCATATTTTTGCACGAAAGTATAATCTTTATTAACTAAATCATAATTTATTTTTTTGTTTTGAATTTCCTCTAGAGCTTTAAGTTTCACTCCAATGCTCTAAATCAGTCCAAAAGTGCATCAATATCTAACAAATTATATCCTAAACACCAAAAAACACTAAAAGCATAACAAATTCCAAAATATAATTAAAAACACCTAAAGTGCAAATATTAAACCTAAATGATAGAAAAGTAAATAAAATTCTAATTAAAATAAAACCTAAAAATATATAAAAATGCAACGCATCAATAGGTTAGACTTATTATGTTTTAGTTTTTGCGCTTAGGTTAGTAAGTGTTGTGTTTAAGTGTTTTAGTTTTGTAATGTGAAGTTGATCAAGTAGCCTAATGTATTTGTTTTATGTTTATGTGTTTTAGTAGTTTTTATGCATTTTACATGTTTCATGCATTTAGTTATATTTAGTGCATCTTGTTATGATCCATGCATTAGTAGTTTAGGTAGCATTTGCAGTTTGCATAGTTGTAGTTCATTCATGCATATTAGGTTGTTTAAGGTGTTTACATCTAAAATTGGCACATATGTGATTTTTGAGTTTTTTTTTTGTGTTAATTGTGTCAATTTTAAATATTTAGACAAGTTTGTTTAGGGTGTATTATTGTGATGGTATTCTTAATTGTGAAATTGTATATCTAGTTTATGGTTTAGGTATGTCAATTGTGTGTTAGCAATTTTGCTCACTTTTGTTTTTGTGAATTGCATATATCTTGATCTATCATTTTAGTGTTAAATTGATGGATTTAAGGGTTTGTACAAGTTTGTTTTATGTCTCATAGCATTTGTGCATTATTAGTTTAGTCATAGCATGCATATTTTTGTGTTTTGACTAGTTAAGTTGTGTTTTAGGCACATTTGTGTCTCATTTTGTCATCATTTTAATTTTGCATAATTCGTGCATTTTAGTGTTAATTTTATGAATTTGATTGCATAAACACGTTTGTTTAAATGTATATGATGTTATTGTGTTGTTGTTTGTGCTAATCCATGTGTAAATCGTATTTTGGGTGTAAGTTGTGAGTTTGGATGGCTAAATTCTTGTCTTTTAAACCAAAATCTGCTATCTAGTATACAATGCTCAACAGTCGCAATGTGGCCACTAGGCGTTGGTTTTGCATAATTTTGCATTTTAATTTTTTATACATGAATGCTCAACGCCCACTTTCTGGTCGCTAGGCTCTCATTCCACTTTTCTGCATTCTAGCACGAATACCCAACGCCCATTTAATGGTCGTTGAGCACTCATCACATTCTGCATCATTCACAGATGAGCGTTGGGTGCTTGTTCCCGGGCCACTGGGCACTCATGCCTGTCCCTGTACTCTTGCATTTTTCTGCATCTTTCTCTATTAGAGAGTGGTTAGTGGTGGTTCTGTAGCTACTGGATACTAACTAACAAAGATTATGTTCACCACCCATGCATTTTTAATATGTTTTTATGCATTGTTTCATTTGTATTCATTTTCATATTGTTCATTTTACATTCTCTTATCATGTATCATGTTTTCATACGTATATCATTTTGCATTTTCATTTTTGTTCAACATATGTATTTTGTTTTGTGTTTAAGTGTGTATGAGCATTATGTTTCTGCAAATATTTATGCTTGTTAACTATTTGTTTTGCATTGATGTTTTCGAATTTCTTTTGTAGGCACACTTCCCATGGACTTCATGGTTGACCAGTTCTTATTAGCTTAGAGACCAGATTCACTTCTAAGAAGGGGAGAGGTCCTTCGGAGCTAAATTGAAGATGCAATGAGAGGAGGAAGACCAAGCCAAATGCATTTGGAAAGACTCCAAAGCACTATTTATTTTTAATTTTTCTGCATGGCATTTTGTGTTGCATGTTAGAATTAGGATTTTTTTGAAACTTTAGTGGATATTGTGTCATTTAGCATTTCTTTTTGTCTTGATTCTTTATCTATCCCTTTGTTAGCAATAAATATCAATGTTTTTGTGCTATTTTTAATTCAATTTTAACTTGTGGTTGCCCTTAAGTAAGTTAAGTTAGCCTTGCTTAGTTGATTCTTTTGGTGAGTTTTTTCTATGAATGAGAGCATTAGCTATATGAGGTTTGAGCTTAATTGTTGATTGCTGTGTAAGTTAACATACACCTCATGTTGTTGATTTTGTTTGATTCTCACTGATTACTACTTTACATGCATGATTGAGAAATGACCAAGACCATGTTTCTTGAGTAGTCACTTAGCAAAAAAGCTTACATGTACATTACTTGACCTTTGTTGTCTCCTTTTGAGTTTCATTATTATATTCTTATTGTATGAACCCTTGAGCCATATTGGATGTATGCATGTGTTCCCTTACCTTAGGGTTGAGAGAGCATGTGAATGAGATTGATTATACACTAAGTTTGGGGGAGTATGTTTTAGGAGAGTCAAGAACATTAGAGATTATGTATGTTACATATAAAAAAAAGAAAGAAAAAGAAAAATAAAAACAAAAGTTGTGAAATAAAAAGCTTGAATTATGATTTGTGCTCATTGTAAAGTCAGAAATGTTAGTTGAATTTTAGGTTTTATGGATTTATGATTGTGTAAGGGGTGAACTAATCTCATTAAATATGTCTTCTTCAACGTTTCTCGAATTGTTTCCCAGAAAAACTATTTTTCTTCTAGCCCAGCCAAGATACAAGTCAAATAAAGCCTTGTGATATTTTTTTGCATGCAGCAATATTGATTTTGTTTAGATGAAAAACAAAGTTGATTTGTGTGATTGCATTGTGTGGCATAAGTGTAATGTTATATCCTTAGACAGTTGTGTGAGGTTGTTTGAATTCTATGATCCACATAGCTTGCCACTAGAATTGACTTTCATATGTGGACTTTCTTTTCTTTGTGGGCACCATAGTTAGATTGATAACATTTTGTGAGCATATAATTTTCAGTTGCTAATAAAAGGTAGGATGTGGATCTTGATTGTGTATTTGTGATATTGTACATATGTGATTGTCATAGTGTATTCTGTTCTACTGCATTTTGTCATTGTTCATTCTATTTCAGTGTTGTGTTAGCATACATGTGTTTACATCATTGTTTATGTCATCCATTAAAGTGACTTTTGCTTGAGGACAAACAAAATTTTAAGTTTGAAGGAGTTTGATAACTGCCTAATTTACCTATTTTTACACAGGTAAATTAGAGCAGTTATCATAATTCTTTCTTATTTAAGGCCTTGTTTTCTCTTATTTCACTTAAAATTAGAATTAGTTAGAAATTTAAGTTTAAATTTATGTTTGTGCATCTTTTATGTTTAATTTCTTGTTTTTAGTAGTTTTGAGTCAAGTTTCAGAAAAGATCAAAGAAGTGAAGAAAACTAAAAAAATTTGGTTCAAGCATTTGCCTGCGAGCGCCTAGCAATCATCTCTTTGGCACCCATGCTCACCATCGTCGAGCGCCCAACGCTAGTATGTCATCGTCCAAGGAAACTTAGCCCCGAAGAATTCTTATGGCATCCAACAACCACTTTTTGATCGTTGGTGTTGCGAGTTGCAAAAATAAAAAATGGGCCAAAGTTTAGTTAGTTCGAGGGGTTACACACTATGCTAGCTGAGGTTATACTCCAGAATCACCTTCATCCATCATCATGCTTATTCATCCCAATGATTAGCTAGGTTTTGTTATTTAGTTGAGATTTGATGTAGCTTTACTTGAACTTATCTGTATCTTTGTTCTCTTAATCTAAGTTTACTTTCCAATGTTGGTGTTCTTCTTTACCTCATGCTTTTATTTTCATATATTTCATGGATTTTGCTTGCTGAATGAACTCAAAAGAGGGATTTTATTTGAAAAATGAGAAGAACTCCTAATAGGGTTTATGTCTCGGGAGATAATAAAATCCATTGGCTATTTTGAGCTATTTTTCGTAATGCGGGTTATTTGACTTTAGATTGTGTGAGAAATCCATGGTTTAAAGCACAAACTGCTTGGTCTCTTGCTCTTGAGGAATCAGAGTAGGAGTATTTTTATAAGTGATAGAAACATGGGGAGTAAACGAGCATTTTGAGTTCAGTAATGCATTTGGGATAGGGTTTAGTGAGTAAAACTCAACTAAATAGTATACATGTAACCACCATTTTTATTTGTTTCTACTTTATTTACTTTATGCTAAGTAGGATAGTTTAATTTCAATCTTTCATTTGTACAAGTAGAAAGTAGTGACATTTCTGAATATCAATAAGTCGCTATGGATCGACGCGATATAGTTATTGGCTACTACATATGATCGGTGCACTTGCCAGTAGTAATGTAGAAAACTTTTGCACTCTTCAATTATGTAAGGTATATCTTTTTTTGGGTTGAAAGAGTTCTCATTTATATTTTGCGATATGCAGGTAACCTGATTGGCAAGTAGCCAGAATATTGTCATTGGTTGATAGCCAACATTGTGTTACGGGCAAATGACTTGATTTCTTGAGAACATTATTGTACCAATTTTGGGGAAAATATAGACTACCAATCACTTCCCAAACAAATCCTTGATGATTGGGGTGAATAATCACAAATTGATTATGCATCCATATATGAAGTCAACTGGGATTGAGTTTAAACATTGTGACAAATGAGATTGAATTCATACATTGAGTCATGTGAGATTAAGTCATAGGTTAAATCTTAGACTCCTTGTTAAGTTTATTGAGATTAATGTTGACGGTTTATAAAAATCTTACTTCTTTTGTGTATTTCCTTTCATATGTTTCTTTTCATATATGTTCATGGTGCAAATATAAGATAGATTGGATCAGCAGGCTATGATAAAGGATTCAGAGGATTTCCTTTGAACATGTTAGTTCATAAATGAGTTACTCTTGATGTTCAAGTAATTTTAGGTTCGTAAGGAGTCCATTACTCTGAATTATAACTTTTTAAAGTGTATCTATAATAACTAATTACTTATGTTATAAATGCAGTCCGTAATACATTATATTTTGGCTTACAATATTTACAAGAAGATTATGATTCTTTATGTAAGATAAAATTTTGAAAATATCCCATATTTTTTTATAAATACTTTTAGTTAAGAATTAGGGTTGTTACAATTTAGTGATATCAGAGCAATTGTCTTGTCAAGCCTAAGGTATGGACCTGACTATCGCTTGTTTGTGCTCTTGCATTCTTTGTTGAAAAATAGAAGTGTAAGATAAGTAGATACTAAGGAAATTTTTGTCTGTTGTGTGCTCTTGCATTCTCTATTGAAAAATAGAAGTGTTCTTGCATTCTCTATTGAAAAATAGAAGTGTAAGATTGAAATATACTTAGAAAGGGTAAGGAATCAAGAGCAACAGTTGTAAACCTTCAATGACTTACTCTAGACTAGACAAGAAGTCAAACTTAGAATTTACTATTATTGGTTGAGATACATTAAAGTAAGAAGCACAATTCTAGGAAAAGTTATGGCTAAGGAAAGACTTGATACTTAAGAATGTTCGTTGTGACTCACCTCTCTTTCCTAGGAATTGACTTAGAACGTGCCAATTACAATCTAAATTTGTTTTCTCCAATTTAATGTATTATTCTAAGAAAAGACTAAAAGCAACGATTTCTCTTTCAAGAAAAGATGGCTACTAGACCAAACTCTACGCAAGAATTATTAAAAATAATTATGACAATATTAGAGAATATGAACTAAGGACAAAACACTAAACCTACAAAATACCAAAGATTGGAAACATTTTGTAGAAATAACCACAAAATTTTTTTACCTTAATAGTGCTAAATCGTGGATAGTTGATATCGAAAAGATATTTGTCGCAATAGGATGTCTTGATATAGATAAGATTACATTTGTGACCTTTGTACTCAATGGAGAGGCTGGGAATTAGTGGAAATTCACCAAACAACAACTATAAGTTGAAGGAAGACCAATCACTTGGGAGACTTTTAAGCAAAAGTTTCGGAAGAAGTATTTTCTTGAGGATCTTTGAAGGAGGAGAAAAGTTGAATTTCTGAATCTTTGCCAAGGAAGTATGTATATAGGTGAATATGCAGCAAAATTTGATGAACTATCAAAATTTTGCCCATACTTCAACAAAGGAGTTGATGAACGTTTACATTGTTCAAAATTTGAGAATGGACTCTGACCGAATATCAAACAAGTGATTGGATACCTAGAAATGACCGTTTTCCCTATTCTCGTAAATCATTGCAGAATTTATAAGGATGATACGAAAGCAAAGCAAGTTCAGTGGAGGTAAGGAGGACTGCAAAGACACAAATGGAATGAATGTTTCAAAGAGAACAAACCATATCAACATTCTTCTCAAGCAACCAAAAATATGTATGGACACAAAAATTGTCCACGTTAATACTTCTAGTGTTGTTAATCCTGTCAAATGTTCTCATTGTGGAGGACCACACTTGGAAAAAGACTATAATAGGTTAAGAAGAAGGATGACTACATAAGGTTGTATATGGACTACCGTCAGCTCAATAAAATCACCATTACAAATAAATATCCTTTTCCTAGGATTGATGATTTAATGGATCAATTGACAGGTGCTTCGGTATTTTCTAAGATTAACTTAGATATGATTATCATCATATTCAAGTCAAAGCGGAAGATATTCCAAAGAGTGCTGACAAAACCCTAGTCGTCTTAGGTTTGCAAAAGCATACAAAGTCCCCTTAATGTACTATAGGATTGACCTCAGATCGAATCACAAGGAAACATGCAAAGATTGTTTCAGGTTAGCTCTAATCTTTTTCTTTATTAACAATAAGGGGGGTTTTAATTGCAGAAAAGAAATGAGCAAACAAGCAAGAAGGAATGAAAGAAAATTTGCAGGAAAGCATGAATAAATTTGCAGGAAAGTAAAAATTGCAAGAAAGAAAAATTGTAGAAACTAAAAGAAATACATTTTTGAAACATAAATGAATTCGTAAGAACAGAAAATTGCAGAATTGAAACAAGAATCTAAGAACAAAAGCATAATTGAAATCCGAAATTGCTCCTAAACCTAGCCTAACATGCATGCAATCAATCAATTACAAGGAAAATGCTAATTCTTGATCAAGAATTATGCATAATAGAAGGAGACAAGGGAAGAACACAAACTCGGAGCAAAACTGAAAACTGGAATGGAAACTGCAATTGTAAGCCAAGAGAGAAAATCTTCTCTCTACAAAAATTCTCTAAAACTTTACAAAATCTGAAAAGTGTAGTTTGGTCCTCAACCCCCTGCTGGGTTTTTACTCACATGAATAATGGGTCAAGCAAGGGGCCAATAGGCCTAAAACTAAATTACATAAAAATACAATGCCTAAAACAAAATTATGTAGATTTCTGCCCGAACTTCCAAAAAACCTCAAATAGCTCTAGACTCCAAACTCCATGCTCCAGATATCCAAATTGAATCCCTGGAAGTCAGGAATCCAATGCAAAAAGAATCATCCAAAAATAAGATCTACAGAAAAAGTTATGGTCAAAACATTAGATAGTGTCAAGACAGAATTAATGCATAATTTACTAAAAATGCAACTTATAGGTATGTTTTATAAAAAATATGATTTTATGCATAAAAACCTAAATGCATGATAATGCATGAAATAAATAAGAAAGAACATGTTAGAAGATATAGCAAGAGTATAAATGTTAACATATAAAATGAGTCATCAAGTGCATTTAGGATAAGATAAGTCATTATGAGTATTTGATTATGTCTTTTGAGGTAATCAATGTTCCTGCCATTTTCATGGACTATATGAACTTTATTTTTCATCAATTCCTTAATAAATTTGTAGTAGTCTTTATCAATGACATCTTATTCTACTCTAAAAGTCTTGAGGAACACTTGTGGATCGTACAACAAATCTTTCGCATGTAAATTTGTCTAGAGGTAAACTCGGGTGAACTCAGATAAATTCGGGTGAACTTGGATAAACTCAACTTTTGACATTGTTTGATTAGTTTTTTCTATTCTAAATGAACACACATACAGTTGATTCTTATTTTGCTATTATTTTATTAATATGTTGCTTTTATTTTTGAGCAAGTTGATATTTTGTATGTCTTTATTATGGACATTGGTGTATACTTATTTTTTTTATGAAATTTGTTGATGATATTTTATATAGCTTTATTATGAATTAATTTAATTTTAAATTGACTATTAATGAATTTTGATGAAATTTGTTGATAAATAGAATAATATTTTCCTATTTATGTATTGTGGTATGGATAAAAATAATTTATTAATATTTTAATATGAGCTAAACTCTTACAAGTTTATGAGTCGAGATTACGTGTCTTCCATAAGTTTATATAAATTCTCGAGTTTAAAAAATCATGCTCATGTACATGACGTATACCGATAATAATTGTCTATACTGAGAATTATATTCTACTATAAAGAGTATATTTACTTGGAATTAAATCCCTCCAAGAATTTTCTTTTACCACACACCTCACATCAATACCAACCAATGCCTATGTACAATCATCATACACCTTGCCTCAATATTTGCCAATGCTCATGTGCAATCACCATATAACTTGCATCAATGTCAACCAATGTCTATGTACAATCTCTATACACCTAGTCAATGCTTGTGTGCATCACCATATACCTTACATCAATGTCAACCAATGACCATGTAAAATCTTCATACACCTTGCATTAATTTTAGTCAATGCTCATGTGCATCACCATATATCTGGTATAATCCATATTATTTTAGCACATCTTAACTTGTTCTACCATAAGTCAATTGATCTGTGCAAAAGACATTGCACCAACCAAGGATGATTCTCCAACAACAAGGAATTACTCTTTTCTAATGTGAAAGATCAAACTAGATTGCAACCATAAAACATATTAAAAATATCTTACCAAATCACAGGTTCTTATACTATTGTTGGGTAAAAAAAATGTCAATACCCTTAGGTATTATCCTTTTAATTAGAGAAGTAAAGTAAAATAAATAACATAAAAATATAAAGTAGAAACCCTAAAACTAGAGAAAAAACATGATCACTGTCCAATGACAACCACATAATAACACACACTATGTGAAAAATTTTACAATGTATAGACTACTTTCCTTAGCCTTTGTACATCTACACTCTCTAAAGTAAATGATTTAATTACAACACCCTAAAACAATAGTATAAGAAAAGTTAAATACAAACTTAAGTTAAATACAAACTTAATCACAGTCCTTCATTTATGGTAAGTTTACTGACTTTATACATTAATATTTTAAAATTTATATAAATGAAAGTTATGATTAACCTACATGGTTAGTGTATACTAATTAAATTCATATTAAATTATGTTGTTTTTTTTTATTTTAAATTATCATAAAAATATTACAAAATAATAATTTTATTTAACATAATACAATTAATAATTTTATTCAACTATAATTACATGACAATAAAAAATATATAAAACGTGAATTTCTTAAAGTTTTAATTTTCTTACTCTTAAAACAAAATTATTTATAAATTTCTTAAAAATAATCTAAAAAGTAACTTTTATTGCGATAAAATACTTAATTAAGATGTTATCCTTCCTTAAAATAATACTACTATTATATAAAAAGAATTTAATACTTATGTATTTGATATTTAATCATAGTTTATTTATATCATTTTTAAAATATTAATTAATAAAATTAATAAATTTACTACACATACATTATTATGATTCATATAAATGTTTTTACAGTGCTATCAATACGTGTTTTTCACATATAAAAAATTGTTTTATACACAAATGACAGCATTAAGTCAAAGGAGAAAAACAAAATGCCAATAGCATAGGCAAGAACTCTGATGTGTCTTGGAAATGTTGATATTGAAAATTGAACCCCAACTGTATCAAACCCAATCAGTTTGGTTGAAATACTAGCTTTACTGAGCTTTTTGCTTCTTCGAACATCTCTTCTGTATATTTAATGAATGTCTTTATAGCAAAGAAAAAATAGCTAACAAGGCTTAAATGAAATCCTGTCCAGGGAAAACTGATTAATAGAACAGTAAGTTATAATTTTCCTGTATTATCTTGTGTTATGCAATGTAATTTGCCAACAATTAATGAAATTACAATAAAAGCTGTTGTAATTTGTAAGCATAACTGGCAATTTTATTTTACCAAAAGCTGAAATAATATGCCCCATTGAATTTGCATGATACGCTACACCAAGATCGGTCCTAAAAAGGATCGATTCTTTTTCCCTTTGTACCTTCCAATGTGCGCGTCAGTGAGACTGAGGCCTCTATTTCTTGCAAAGTCAAACTACACAAAGATGGGATGCTAGAAAATTTGGCCTTTGTAAGTAAGCAGACTCCACAGAACAGATAATCTGATTCCTATGGTTAGGAGTGAGAGAACAACCAAACAGAAGGTTTCACATCAATGGTTCAGCAAATCTCTGTACTTTACTCAATGTTGCAGATCTAGTTTCCTTGAAAGGAAGGTGGTCCATATGATGGCCATCCAGAATGGTGACGTTGCTGGTTAGATACCTGCAAGTCATGTGCCTCCACCACACCTATCATTCAAAAGCCCTTTATAAAGAATGTGCAGCTCAGGCCAGCCAAATGGCCATCACACCTTGTTTCATAGAAATAAATGAAGGCGCGTGACAAGTTGGTGAGTCAGCAGTTTGAGACAAGCAGTTCAAGGGAGAAATGTCCCGTCATTGCTTTGGTTTCTGTTTTATATATAGATGCAAAAACCACGGGTCACTTACAAGCAGATTTAGCTCCAGGGTCACAGTCACACAGAAACAAAGACTCTTTTAGTGTGTGTCAAGTGTGAAGTGTGAACTGAAAGATAAACAAATCTTTGGAAGACACAGTATAAAGGTACTGCTAGTTTTTCTTCTTATTGGTGTCATTCATTTTCATGGTTAACCCAGTCAAATAACATACATAGAGATATGGCTTTGATGTGATTTTCACTTTTCATGGTTAGTGCATTCACTAACTATATATCTGCCTTCCAGGTTTAATGTTTGGTGTCTATTTACATCTTAGAGAGAAAATTAGTTGTTCAAAATCTCAAAAAACACTTCTTTTTCTCATGAAGAGAGAAAAGAAATTAATTAGACCCTTGATGCATGTAAGTGATGGATAAAAAACAAAGTAACACAACTCTCACTGGTGCAGTTTTATGTTTTATCGCACTTCCTTTTCTGTGATTTGTTCCCTTGTTCTTTGTGAACATTCTGGGTGATTGGTTTGGTCTCCACGTGGAAGAAAAAGTTGAAAAAAGTTTATTGGAGGGTACACACGTCTCATTGCACATTCGACACACTTCTTTTATACACTCAACAAACTTCTCAGTTTGCTGTGTTCAGCATTATCTTTGACTATGGATGACTTGTAGGAAGATCTAAAGGGTTTGAAGTTGTCGTCATTTACTATTTACTATTATATTATTGTTGGTGGGTGGTAACAATCGTAGTTCCAGATAGAATAATGATGACAATTTCCTAGTTTGCCATGTTCAGCATAAGTCTTTGACTATGGATGACTTGGAGGCAGAGGTTTGAAGTTATAACATTTATATCTACAGTTATGTTAGTACTATATTGTTGTTGGTGGCCACCTAATTCCAGATTGAATAATGACAGCTCATATACATTGAAATTAATGTTCAAACATATATGCAGCGGGAAGTAATGGAAGACTGTATATCGAATAATACAATTACAGGTATTCATTTATTTTTGAAGTTTTAATTTAAGATTCTCTCTATATATTTTGACACAAACAAATAATCTAGTCTGGTATAATGTTTCAACATTTGTATGGCTTTGTCATTGACCTGTAGCATTTGTTTAAGATGTGTTTTGTTTGTTTGAAACAAAAATTGAAAAGCTAATTTTGTGATTTGCCAAATACTAGCATTGAATAATACAAAAATAGAATAATGATTTTAGCTTGAGATGGCGAATGGTGAAATGAAAATGTTTAGTCCATGTTAACAAATTTATGATTTAATTAGGAACGACGGAGAAGGAGTTAGAAGCCTTGCAGAAAGAGCATGAAGAGAAAAATATGAAAATACAAGAGCTGAAGAGACAGATTGAATTGACAAAGCATCGGTTGGAAAAGAAAAAGAAAGAGATGACGGAGGAGCAAATGGGAGGTTTCAATAGCCTAACCAAGAAATACAACAGCCTGAGAGAGGAATACAATGCAATGCTAGCTGAGAAATTAAGGGAATCAAAGTGAATCTCAAAGCCATTAACATTATTACTTCCGGATCAAAGCTATGAACATATATCTAATTTTCTCAATGTCAGTTGCTTGTATTTTCTATTTCAAGAAATGAGACTGAGAGGGACCATCCCCTAGACATAATACATAATCAACTTATTATTATGTGTCAAACTAAGCCGACCCATCTCATTTTAAGTGTTTCTTAGCACCAAAAAATGTTTTGAAAGAAATTTAGTGGACAAGTTTCTTTGATAAAAAATGATTTTTTTTTTGAAAAAAAAAAACTGTTTTTTAACTTTAAAATATATTTTTTCAATTAATCATCATTAATTATAATTAAATTATAATAAAATAGATGTGAAAATAAATTTTTTGTAGTTTCTTACAATAACATAACATTTAAGCAACGGAACGAAATATTCTGTTGTAAATTGGCGTCTCATGTCATATTTCTATCGATCACGTAATGTCAATTAATAAATTATATGAAATATAAAAAAAATTAATAAAAAATTAATTAAATAACGTGGATAATTAGGATATTAAAACAGAAACTGAAACACATAATTTAATACAAACACTTAGCTCAGGAATTACTCAAAAACCCACTTAAAAAATCAAAGCCTCAAATAGATTCATCATATTATTTAAAATTGCATTCAAACTTAACCACGCCAATAGATTCATTATTTATATTTACAATTAAACGACGGCCACGTTTTTAATGGTAATAGCTGTGTGAAGGAAACATTCTTTAATTATTTTTTTTCTATCTAATTTTTACTCTTTTAAACATATGAGACAGGAATATGTTCCCTTAGTTGTATGATAGCACATCCTTATTAAGTATATAATATTTTTCTTATTTATAAGATATTTAAAGGGTATATTTTACTTTTTTAAAGAGATAATTTACTTATTTGTTTATTTTCAAAGGATTTAGTTTTACTTTTCACTTTCAAAATTGTGTCAATATCTCGTTTAAGTAAATACATATATTTATGTCTCATTTAATATATATATATATATTATTTATTTTCAAAGGATTTAGTTTTACTTTTCACTTTCAAAATTGTGTCAATATCTCGTTTAAGTAAATACATATATTTATGTCTCATTTAATATATATATATATATTATAAAATAAAAAAGTGTGTAGAATTAATTTTCTTTTCATAAATTAATTTTAAAATGTCAAAATTTTAAGATTTTAGTTATTTACAACTTTCAAATTATGTATATAAGAGCATCTTCAATTGATGTTTTTGAAGGAGAAAAAAAATTGATCTCCAAATGTATATTTTGTTCTTGTACAAGAACAAGAAAGATCAACACATTATTTTTTAAAATAATATTTTTTATTATCTCTCTTCTCAGCTTAATATTTAAGAATAAATATTATAGGTTTCACCAAAATTATTCTAAGATCACAAAATGTGATCTTTCTTTGGAGTAAAAAATGGAATTGATCTTTAAATCGTGACACATTATTTGTTAAAATAATATTTTTTATTCTCTCTCCTTAACTCAATCTTTAAGAACAAACATCGTAGAGTTCATTAGAATTATTCTAAAATCACAAAATGTAATCTTCCATTGCAGTAAAAAATGGAATTAATCTTTAAATTGTGAAGTAAAAAAAAGAATTAAAATAAAAAATATATGCTTTTAATAATAATGAAAAGGTAACGACTTTTCATCAAAATTAACATAACTTGTGCGTATGCAAAAAAAAAAAAATTGTAGAAAATCAAATTTATGTATATTAAATTAAAGCAAGGTTTTGTGGCTATACATCCCGTTTTTAAGTTGAACTTTTGCTCATTTATTATGCTTAGGAACAAGTTTTTAAGAATATGTTCTACAAGTCTGATTTTTTATTGGTTATTACTCTTATTCATCACCTCAAACATAATTTCATGCTCTTTAATCAAACTTATTGAAGACTTACAATATGTTTTGTGGATGATAAACTTTTAACATATTTTATGGGAAACTAATATTGATTGGCAGAACATGAAGTTACTTATGATGCAAGAATTTTTAGATGGGAAAGTTTACCTCAACAACTTTGTCTTTCTTTATTAGCTTACAAAATGGAGATTTCCTACTTCAGGGAATAAGTATTTATTTGACAATAGTTTTATAAATTTATTTTTATTATTTTAGTATTTAAAAACTAAAAAACTCGTTTCATTAATATTTTCTAAAAATAGTTTTTAAAAATAGTTATGATTTTTTTAGTCTTTAAAAACTAAAAAACAGGAATATCTGAAAGTAGTTTTCCTTTTTCAATTTTTTATCTTTGTTTTGAAACTCAAAATACGATAAGAATATGTTATTTTTTGTTTTTTATTAATAAAATTTTAATAAATATGAACAAAATTTTCCATTTTTAGATCTTCAAAATACTTTTTAAATAATATTTATCAAATAATTTTCTTTTCTCTTCTTTTCAAAAACAAATTTTTTAAACCTATTCTTAAAAACTCTTTTAAAAGATTAAAAAATAAAACCAAATCATTCAAGCCGTAACTTTTTGTTTATCTTTTCTTCCTTTTCTGTCTTTTATCCTTTCATATGTATAAAAAATTAAATTAAAGCATGAAAATAAAAATGTGAGGAACTAAAATCAAACTTTGAAGATTTTATATAGATTAAAAATATATTTTATCCTAGTTAAGATAATTACAAAGTAAAATTATACTTAAATAACATTGTTTCACGTAATTAAATGGTATTTGTGATCTCTACTACAAAAAAGCTACACTGATAATGATGTCAGGCAAAAATTTTCTACACGCGGTTTCTATTCTGAAAATAAATAATTTAATTTATTATATATTATGTTGTATATATAAAAATTTAAAATAAATATTGTTAAATATTTAATACGCAAGTTAAATACTTAATTCATATATGAGTAAAAAATGACATAAAATTTTTTAACTTAAATATAAAAAAAAATCTAACAAATTGAAGCATATTTAATGTTAAATTTTTAAAAATACCCTTAATTAAGTTTGAGTTTAATCGGTATGTCAATAAAAATATTTGCACTGATAGTATATACCAATTAAACTCATTAAGTTTTTAAAAAATACTAACTTTTCAAACTTTAAAGAAATGAGTTTTCAAAAAGAAATTTACTCTTGAACAATAATGATAAATAATACTCTAAATAATTTATTTTATCCTCTCACCTTCTACTTTGTAGTGAGTACAATTTTTTTTTTGTCTTTTGGAGTATAAAGGATTCCAAAAGATCTTTTATATAGAGTAAAAATAGTTATATTTTTTCATTTGCTTTGTGATGTTTCACTCTTTAATATAAAGGAAATTAACATGAGAGAAGTAAAATTCAATAAAAAATATTTAAATGTGTTGGAGTGTAGTTGATTACTTTGCTATAAAACATATGTAAATGCAGATAGAAAAATATAAAGTCATATGATAGAAAAAAGTTATTTTTCATAATGGTATCAACTATCACGTATGATCGTCTTTTATAAATTATATTTGTAATTTCTTTCATAAAAAATTAAAATTAATTTAATTTATATTTTTAATAAGTAATTCATGACTATTATTTTGTCATAAAAATATATTTAATAAACTTTTTATATATTTATATTTTTGTCTTATATCAAATAAACTACCATATATGAGTACCGAAGGCACCAACCATTGAGTTAGAAATTAACTCTACCAATGTTAATTTTTTTTTGGTGAATACTCATGGTTATGGTTGTGTGATTGTGACAAAAAATGGAATTAAAGATGATTTTTCATAGTAGTGTTTCAAAAATATTAATAAATAAATATTAAATATATTTAATAAACTAATTTTATGATATTAAATATAAAAATTTAAAAACATGAAAAGCATAATTTAAATATAAAAAGTAACATAAAAAGAAATAGGAAATAAGAAATTAAGAATGAAAATTGAAAAGAGAAAAAAAACAATAATATAAAAATAAAAAAAGAAAAACAGATAAAATTAAAAAAATAAAATAAAAATAAAAATGAAAAACTTTAGAAAAAAAAAATAAAAAAAAAAATAAAAAAAAGAATCACATGTAACAAGAATAAAAGGAGCAAAATAGTAATTACAATGGTCTAAATAAATTGTATATAAGCGTAAAATCTAGGTATACACACCGATTACTTAATTGATTAAATATTTTCTGTTAAATTTTTTTAAATATTAAAATTACTGTTTTTTAAAATTTAAATAAAAAGAAGATTATTGAGGAACCAAAATCGTATTTTTTAAATTTTATAAAAAAAATAAAAACATAGTTGTTTTAAATAAAAATGTAGAGTATATTTAAGGTAGTGAAAAAATTTAAACCCTAAGTCATAAATTTTATCATAGCAATTATATTTATACCTACACATATATTAGTCCTTGATTGGAAGGGTTCTGAGTTTTTGTATTTCGTTAAATGTATTTTGAAAATAATATCAGATTTGTTTGAAGGACATATTTAAGTAATTGAAAATTTATATTAACTTAAAAATATATTTTATCTAAAATAAAATAGATTTTCGTGCAGTTGCACTATATATTTTTTTTATCACATATTTAAAATCCTTCAATTTGTAAAATTAAATATTTTTATTAAGATAAATATCTATAGTTAATTTGATTCTTCAAAATTGTGAAAAAGTTAAGAGAGTACTAAAGTAGTAAACATATATAGTCTCCCATATATTTATAACTTATTTAAAATATTATAAAATTATATGAAAATTTATGAAGCATACAAATTTAAAAAATATTTAACTTTTTTAAATTTATTTTATAATATTAAACTATCGTTACATAAAATAAAATATATATTCATCTAAAAAATAAAAATTATATTATTTTGTAATTATAACTTATATATATTAGTGAGTCTTTGAAATGCAATTGTCTTAGATGTTTATAGAATAATTTTTGTCATTTATAATTATATGTAATAAGATTGTCTCTATTTGTGGTTTATTTAATAAAAATAAAAGTAATTTAATTTATAATATTATTGAGTGAGTAATTTAAAATTATCCGATCATAATATTGTTTGAAAATAAAAAATAAAATATTATACAAATTATTTAATGTATAGTACATAATGATAATAGTAGTAGTAATAATAATATACTTTTTTGTTAATAAAATTAGATTTTTGTCTTATAAGGATAAATATAAAAAATATTAAAAAGTGGGAGAGACAAAAGTTAGAAAAAAACAAAATATTTGGAAGAAAAAAATATGAGGAGGTGATGATATGTAGTTCTCTAAAATGTTCTAATAATAGATGTAGATAGAGATATAAATCTAAGTATAACAATAAGCGTAAAATTAAAAATGATGACTCAGATTAAAACAATTCACTTAAAGATATTATATACCTCGTTCGTTGTAACTCAACATCACTTCTATTACCAACACCAGCACCATTATCGTTGTCACTGTTACCACTATAATCATCATTCGTTGTTGACAATGGTAGTGGTGGTTATCGACGAGGGTGATCAATGATAACAATGACCACCGACAGTGGTGATTGGTGACAGTTGTGACTATTGATAATGGTAGTGGCAACAAAGGTGATGTTGAGGGAGAAGATGAGTGAGGGTTGAAATAAAGATAAATGATGAGTTATATATAGTAAAAGAAATACATGATATGATATATATATATATATATATATATATATATATATGTATATAAACTATACTCCCTTAAAATTTAATTTAGATATTTGATCTATCAATCCCAATATCTATGTTAATAAAATTTAATTAAAATATTTGTAATTAAGTTCCTTAAAATTATTTGAAATATTTGGTTTAATTAATTTATTTACTTAGATAAGCAGATAAACAAAATATGATAATGACACTCATTAATGGTATACACATATAACTTAAGGGGTAACTAAAATCCTCCTATGTATAAAAAATATGAGAATCAAATATGTGAATTAAACATGAAAACTAAAATCGTATTCACAAACGATAAAAATAAAAAATAACATATATAAATTTTATTTCTAATTTCATCTTTATACATATTTAAAAATAAAAAATACTTTAAAATATTTATATTTAACATATATAATTGTCATATTATTTATAATCTATTATATTATATCTATAATTCATAACTATTATAACAAGAATACCCATTTTGATGTCTATATTTATTTGATTTTTTTTGTCTTTAAATAACTAATAGATTTTATATAACTTCTCTTTTTTTAATGTAAATTTTCTTATTTTATAACTTTTTTTTATTTTCTAAATTTTAATATTTTATTGTTATTTAATAATGTAAAGAGATACACACATTTTATTATTATTTTACTAACTTCTCCCACTATCATATTATATCATATATTAATGGAAATAAGACATTCTAATTTGTAAATTCTAAACTGTTTTTTACTCTCACAGATATAATTTTTATCATTTAATAAACACATATTTTCTTCCCAAATTCTACCTTCCTTTATGACAAATAGAATCAATATTCATTAAACAAGTTAATGTAAGTAAATACACATTTATAAATATTTTTAATAAAAATACAAATACACACTTAAAACAATATTTTAAATTTTATTTAAACTTATCACAAATAGTTGTTTTTTAAATATTTTAAATTTTATTAAAACTATCTTTTTTTTAAAAATATCATTCAACTCACAAAAATTAATTGTTCTGCAAATATATAAAAAAAACTAGAAATAGAGCATACGGTTTTTATAATTGTAAAAAAAAAAAAAAATGATTTATTGTTAGTTTTATTTGTTTTTGAATTTTGACCAGACATATTTTGTTGTTGCATTGGTTTGCAATGATTGCCGAGAGCCAAAGAAGAATGGTGGGTTGAAAGATGATTCCGACGCATCTCCGGCGTCTTGGTCCGCGGCTGTAGGTAGTTCGATTTGGATTGTGGAAAATCCAAAAGCATGGACGCAACGAACGGCAGTAACGATAATAGGTTTTCGAATCCAAAAGCAAACGCAACCGCAACCGCAACCGCGACCAGCAGTTTCACGTTCAGTACCCCTTCCGTCTCGGGTCTGTCCCGGCCCAGATTCGTCAAGGTTCGCAAGCCCAACAACGCCCCCGCCTTCAATCCGTTTCGCAACGGTGCTTCTACCAATGCCGATTTTGCTTCTGGAATCGGCGATCCCTTCAGGAATCTCATTATCGCCGATGCCAAGCACCTCGATCAGTTCACGCTTCCCACTAATTCTTCTTCTCCTGTTGATCAAAACTCCGTCTCCGAACAGATGAACAACTTGAAGATTGCAACCGATGATACAAGCAATTTTAACGAATCAGACCTAGGGAATGAGCTGAGGAAGAAATTGAGCATTAAAGAAGGAGGAGGTAGTAATGCTGCCGCTGCTGATAACTCACCGAATGAAGTTATATATCAATTGAAGAATCTGAATGTGAATGACTCTATTGGTAGTAATGCTCGTAAGAGTGAAGCTGATGCGACTACGTTTGGAAAACGTGAAACGGAAGCGGATTTGTTGAAGAAAATGGAGAAGTTAAACCTAGCTAAGGAGAAGAAAGATGATTGTGTTGAACCAAATTTGTGTAATCCTTTTCTGGAGGGAATTCACCGAAGAGTTGCAAGTGGTGGTGCTCAAGTTGCTTCGGAAGACATTGGAATGTCACGAAGTGCTGCATCGGCTTCGTCTTCTATGTTTTTTCAGCCTGTTGGAGTTAGCATGAGGGATGAATTTGTGTTTACTGGCAAACAAGATAGTTCAGGTTCGTCGTTTGTCGAGTTTAAAACACCTGCACCAAAAATTGGCAAGGAAGGAAAACTTAAGGAAAAAGGAAGTAAAGTGAGAATGAATAGAAGTAGAGATAAGCTGAAGCATTATACCTCATCCCAGCCATGGCATGGACAAGGTTTTGTTTCGAAAGACAGTGTTCCCCAAGATGAACCGCTGGGTTCTTCAGAGACTTGTTCTCCAATGGATGTGTCCCCATATCAGGAAAAGCTGGCTGAAAATGAAAGGTCGAGGGAGAATTCTTTGACATCCAATGAGTCATTTAGTGCTGATAACAACCCTGTAGTTAATGATTCTGTACCAACATCTGTTGATCCCATTGATGAAGATTTAATTGCTGCAACAGAAAGCTTGAATATAAATGGGGGTAACGCTGCCTGCAGAGACACAAATGAGGAAACTTCAGAAGATCAAATGCGTGAAAATAGTTGTGTTGAAGACCCAAAGGATGAGTCAATTTCTGGCGTTGAGACTGAAAGCTTTAAGTCTGCCAATGACGAAGGGGATATAACTAGTGATGCTGCTGGTGTATCGGCAGAAACTGAGGTCTATGATAGTGACAGAAGGTTGCATCTTGTTAGTGCTTTGAGTTCAAGTAATGTAAGTCGGTCTGCCTTCACATTTGCTGCTGCCTCTTCTGTTGAAGCTCAATCATGTAGCCCAAAACGTCACAACAAAAAGAAAAACTGGGCAAATGTTGGTCACGATTCTTACAACTACACACCAAACATAAAGGTTCCTTATTCATCATCGTCTGTAGCATTTTCTCCGTTTTCTGGAGCTTCATCTCTTTTCACGTCAGGACAAGGTTTAAAACCCAAGGTATCTTCTCCCCAACCCAATGCAAGGGGTTCTGATGAGAATGAGGAGCAGGGGACAAAGGAGGCTTCTGCTTCTATTTCTGTTGCAACCATTGCTGTTCAGGAAGCATGTGAAAAGTGGAGGCTCCGGTGAGTAGATATATTTGATAGTTATATTACAATACTTGCAGCTACTTGATTTTTGTATTTCTCGATACAAGGGCTGGCATTTTACAATTGCTTATGATTTGTAAGTTGAAATAGAAGACAACATACCGATGTTTATTGCAAACACACACAAATGAAATTTGGAAAGTAAATTAACTTTCAAATGGTTCCTTTGATTTTGGCATTGCAAACACACACAAATGAAATTTGGAAAGTAAATTAACTTTCAAATGGTTCCTTTGATTTTGGCTTAATACTATACCAACACTGCAACCATTACTCACAATACTGAATATGCTCTATATCAGAGGAAATCAAGCCTATAAAAATGGGGATCTGTCTACAGCTGAGAATTGTTATAAACAAGGAATTGGTTGTGTATATAAAGAAGAAGCATCTCGAAGCTGTCTCAGGGCTTTGCTGCTATGTTATAGCAACCTTGCTGCCACACACATGTCCCTTGGTAGGATGAGAGATGCACTAGAGGATTGTATGATGGCTGCTGAAATAGATAACAATTTCCTCAGGGTGCAACTTCGAGCTGCAACGTAAGTTTCCATTGTTTCTTTTCAATTCCCTTTGTACACAATTATTTAAGTTGTGTGAATTTTAAGTTTAATGTAGGATGAATGAAAATATGAAATCTTAGGGTACATTACCCGCGGTAGTAATGATTCATGATGTAAAAAAAGGTGGATCTAATGAGAGAACCTGTGAACTGTGAATACATTAAGGGCCATTTGGTTTGAGAAATGTTATTTATTTTTGTTTTTTATCTTCACCTTTAAATTACGCAATGTCACCTTATTTTCTCACTGTTCCTGTTTTTAGAACAATAAAAAGTTGCTTTCACTATTTCATATACAAATTATTGAAAACAGGAAACAAGTAAAACCAAGGTAGCATTTTTGTAATGAAAAGTGAAAACAAAATAAAATTCTCAAAACCAAACAGCCCCTTAGTGTCTAGCACCTAATGCTGATTGTTGATTAAGGTTTGGAAATTCATTTTATCAGTAAAATGGTAATAAGCTAGTGTTAGCATCATGCATGCATGTACCTCATGGTTAAAATTTAAAGTTTTGAGATAAATGCTTGTATCCATTAATAAGTTATTGTTGTTTAAGTTGTTACCTTGCCCTGGGGGAAGTTGAAGGCGCATCACAATATTTTAAAAGGTGCTTGCAATCAGGAACTGATGTCTGTGTGGATCGAAAAATTGCTGTGGAAGCCTCTGATGGCTTACAAAAGGCACAGGTTTGATTATTTATAATATATTTTTTGCCTGATAACTTGATATATTGCGGAGGCTTTGAGTATTAGCTTTTCTTTTTGGTTAATGACTTTTAATTAGCTACATGCAATGAGTTAAATTAAAAACATCTTACACTGAAGTCTGAACTGGTTTGACATTGTATTATATTGCTCTTCTACAAGAAAATTTTCAAGGGTTTAAACTATGTTTAATGACATTTGTATAAAAAAAATTTAAAAAATATTTTCATTTATATGCTGGATTTTGGGGCTTACTGAAGAGATAATTAATTGGGGTATTTTGAGGTTTTCTGCTTTTTTTTTTTTCTCTAAGTATGTATCTGATATATTCCTACATTTAATACCTTTATGATCCCTATAAGAAACCCATTTTTTTATTTGGGCCCTACATAAAAATAGTTTGAAATTGTGTCCCTTTATGAATAAATATTATTGAAAGGTCCCTATCATTATCTGACGTTATAATGCTGTTAGTGCAAGTCTGACGTGGTTAATGAATTTCTAACATGGCTTCTAATGTGTGAGAAACATTTTTTTTTATTCTTATACATAAGAAATCTTTTCATTTTGGCTCCTTATGAAAAAACTTTCAAATAGTCCCTATACATAAACATAAATATAATATAAATATGATACAATGTGAAGGCAAATAAAAAACAATTGTATACAACAATTGTATATCAAAAGTATGAGCAAAATTGACCTGGAACTGATAAGCGTTTTTAATGGATATGACAGAAAGTATCAGATATCATCAATCATTCTACTCAGCTTTTGCAAAGAAGAACATCCTCTGATGCAGAGAGCGCATTGGAACATATTAATGAGGCATTGATGATAAGTTCATACTCTGAAAAATTGCTTGAAATGAAAGCAGAGGCTCTTCTAATGGTTAGCTCCTCTCGTCTTATTGTAGTTGTCTCACTTATAATATGCTGGAATTTCATTAAGTATGATTTATGACTATCTCAAAATTCAGTGCAAGTCTATTTGTGCAATAATTTCTATCGATCATGTGTGTTGGATAACTTTTGCTACAAATATCAGCTTTGTAGATATGAGGATGTGATTGAGCTGTGCAACCAGAGCTTTGGTTCTTCTGAGAAAAATGCCCGTCCATTGGATGCTGGTTGCCAAGTTACAAATATGGATAATTTACAACTCTCAAAAGGCTCCTACTTCAGATTATGGCGATGCTCAATGATGCTTAAAGCCTACTTTCACCTAGGAAAGTTTGAAGAAGGTCTTTCTTTGCTGGAGCAACAAGAGGAAAAAGTGTCTGCCATAAATAAGTAAGTATTACGAACCCCTGACCTATTCACCTTCACCATACTCTGCTCCTCAGGTGTAAACAGAAAAGAAAAAGGCCAAGTGGAATATGAATATTTGACAGTTATGGTCCTTTTTATCATCAGCTTAGATTCTGTCCCTGCAGGAGTGGAAGCAAGGTTTTGGATTCACTCATACCACTTGCTGCCACCATACGTGAGCTCTTGCGTCATAAGGTTAGTTTATGCTTTGTTTCTTGTTATCTTTATGTTGATTATTTAATATTTATATTATTATTGTTTGTTAAATACCTTGATTCCTAGAACATTTCCACTGTTTAAAGTCACTACTTTTTATTTTGTTTTCCTGGGAGCTAATTGTTATTTTAGCTATTTTATTCGAGTATATTATTTTGGTGCTATTATACAGTTTCTTGGACAATCTTTAGTTTTCAATTGACTTTTAAAATGAACTTTTCAACTAATATTGTTTTAGGTGCATAATGTATTTGGATAAGCCTTGGAAAAAATTGCTTTTATGATAGCAATTTTTTTAAAAAGCCTTTTTTGTTTTAGATTTTTGCCTTTATTTTTTATAATTGATAACCACAGACAGGCCATTAGGCGCCCTGTGTGTATTTATATTCGTATATGGTGGAATGTGAATTAACACAACTATAGTACACCTACACTTTGGGCAAGCCCATCTGAATACCCATCAAACACACACTGACACTACCCTAGTGCCCTGATTGCCTTATAATACTCCTATAATACAACTTTTCCACCATCAAGAGAACAATTTAAGTGCCACATTGATGTTGTGTTCTAAGAAGTTTTTCATTAGTTAAATTACTTTTCCTATAACATGTAAATTACTTTTGATTATAATTGGTGTAAATCTTTTCATATGCAGACTGCAGGGAATGCAGCATTTCAGGCTGGAAGGCTTGCAGAAGCTGTTGAACACTATACATATGCTTTGTCATGTAATGTGGAGTCTCGTCCATTTGCAGCTGTCTGTTATTGTAATCGTGCCACTGCATATAAAGCTTTAGGTCAAATAACTGATGCTATTGCAGATTGCAGTCTAGCTATAGCTCTTGATGAAAATTATTTAAAGGTTTCTCTCTTCAACTAATGTAACTTCATTATTTTTTCTTGGAGATGTTATAATTTAGGATTTCAATTGCAATTTGCACATATCTTGTACAGTAGGATTAGAAAAATGTTAACCTGGCATAGAATAAAAGCATGTAATGCAAGGAGAAAGAACAAGTCAAGTAGTGAAAAGATCTGGTAATCCACCTATTCCCTTTGAAAACTAGAAGAAAACTTTTGTTATCAGGATTTGGGGAAAATCTGAGTATCCTTGTCACAGCCATTATATTTGTTGAGAATCCTAGATATTATTTTATCTTGATTTTAGATATAGTATGTAGAGATAATATCTTAGAAATTATAGGAAATCATATATTATACATTCATGTATGATTTATGAAATAAGTCTATATAAACATGTTTCCGTTGTGTATTCAAACACAGTTTCATTCAATTATTCCTCTATTTCTTTGATTTTAACATGGTATTAAAGCAAAATTGAAGGAATATTAAAAAAAAAGTGTACCTCACCAGGGGGCCCGCGGCTACCCCCAATGAACTCTTTTTGTTTATTGCTCTTCTTCTGAAGTTTTTTCCCTTCTTTTGACAATCCTTTTCATATAGTTTCCTTTTCCGATGCATTTTTTGTTGATTGTCGTCGATGACTCTTTTTGTGATCACCACCACATACTATCGGTGACGTTTGCAACTGTGACCAATGGCGTCAAGGTTCATTTTAGTAGTTTAATACCACCTTTTGCTTCATTTTTTTTTATGAAGTATTGTCTTGCCGTCTATCTTGGTGCCTTTTTTTTTTTTCCAGCTTGTTTTCTGGCCGCCACCTTCTGCTTGCTACTCATCTTTCAACGAATAACTTTTCGGCTGCCTAATTGATGCTGTCTTTTTCCATAGTAGTTAATAGCGGATAACGGCCTGGAGCGGTCACCCTCCAAAAACGCTATAGCGGTATAGCTGGAGCAGGATGGCCGTTATTTAGATACTACATAAATATATATTTTTAAATGCATATAACATATGTGCTGAACAAAAAAAAAAATTAATTGAAAGGAAATACATAATATATGTATTTCTATTAAAGAAGTTGGCTAGGAAGCCATATTAAAAGGGAGAAAAACTGAATAAAAAAGGGGAGTAGGTTGAAGAAGCGCTTAGTGGAGAAGGAGAACTAGAGGATGGGAACAAAGAAGAGAAGCAAAGGCGGCAAGGCTCCAATCACTGGAGACATGCAGACGCACAACTAGCTGCCAGACATTGGTCGTAGGATGCTTCTCGCTTGCCGGACGCTGCTCGCTCGCCGGAACAGAAGACACACTTGCTGGTTTTGGAAGAAGACGTCACGAGAAGAAATGAAGCAACACAGAGATGTTACTCACTTGCAAAAAGGGAAAATGGATTTTCCCTTTTTACCCTTCATTTAAAAAACACTTAAACATGACCAAAACAATGTCGTTTTGTTTTTTTTTTTTTTTTAAATACAAGTTAAAACACGGAATGCTTCATCTTCTCCTCTTTGTGTCTTCATCTTCTCCGAAAAACTGAGAAGCATCGTGCCAGACCACTTTTAGCCGCTATCCACTGCGATTCCGCCTGCGAAAGGCAGCGCTTCCTTCACTCCTCCCATCCGTGCCGCGATGCCTACCTCCGGAGCGGTGAGGATCTGCTCCACTCCACCACTATAGCACCGCTATAGCGCGCTTTAGACTACTATGCTTTTTTCGACATGTTTTTTGTTTAAATGATTTTGACTTGACAAATATTGGTTTGAAACCTCCAAATGTTGGTTTTAAGAAAGTTGAAACTTACTTTGCTTGCTACGAGTTTTCTTAGGACCAGTTATTTGGCAATGTTATATTTCTAGCAATATTTCCCGGCTTTGTTAATATGTCTGAGTTGTCTTTCAAAATATTGTTTTATAACTCAATTTTGTTACTTCTTGTAACAAGCTTAGTGCTTAGTAAGCTTTAGCTTGAGGGAGAGGGTTGAAAATTTTAGATATTATCTTGTCTTGATTTTAAATATAACATGTAGACATGTTATCTTAGATATTATAGCAAACAATATTTTTTATTTTCGTATATAATTTATGAAATAAGGTTATATAAACATGTTTCTGTTGTGTATTCACATACATGGTTTCATTCCATTAATCCATTATTCCTCTATTTTTCTGATTTTAACAATATTTAATTATTTATACCCTTTTTTATAACTTAGAAATCCTAACTGAAAACAAATCTTATTGCTTAGAAAGATCTGTATCCATCTAAACTGACTTGAATAAAAAGTACACGATAGAAAACGAAACTTTATAATTTAAAACAGCTACATTGACCTCTTTTTTCTGGGTTCATATCCCACATGGATTAAGCAGTAAAAACCTTTACCAACTTAGAAAAGAGCTAAAGTATTTGATCTGGGTCATGCGACATCTAACATGAACACAAGAGCCAAATGATTTGAAGTGGGTCACCAATAATGACAATTTTGATTGTTCAACATTCAAGAGAAAAATGAACCAATTTAAATGCTGCATTAAGAGTTTCCTATCTGGGAACTTTTGTATGTGTTGTAGTTTTACAATTATACTAGATAGCTTGAATGGGTTTCCTATGGTGCTTAGTTCTGTTAGAGCAATGACGCGTGTTATGTTCTGTTCTAAGAGTAGTAATTAATGTTTATTAATTTTTTTCATTTTCAATATATCTATTTTCATGGTATTCAAGGAATTGTTAACGTAGGATTTCAATTGCACATATCTTGTATTGTAAGTATGAGAGAAATGTTTTCATAATATTGCAGGCACTTTCTAGACGTGCAACACTTTATGAGATGATCAGAGATTATGCCCAGGCAGCCAGTGATCTTAGGAGGCTTGTCTCTCTTCTCAGTAAGGAGGTGGAGGACAATGTCAATCAGCTTGGAATATCTGATAAATCAGTAAATTATACGAATGATTTGAAACGAAATCGTGTTCGTCTTTCTGAAATGGAGGAAGAAGCCAGAAAGGAGATACCACTTGATATGTACCTCATTTTGTAAGTTCTTTACTGATAATCAACTATTCCTTATCTTATTATCATTATTCTGCAATTGATTAATTAACCCCATTTTCCTAGTAGTCTAGATTGCCTTCCTAAAGGTGCCATTACTTTTACTTTTGTGTGTTTCTAGTCAAAGTTATGAGATATATCATTTATTTATGAGGATGCCATGGGAAAATTTTGAACATATAGTGAAGATTTTACTTTAGAGATCCAATTATCAATATCCAAGGTCAGTTTTAAAATGAGAGAAACAGAGGAATAATTAACTGAAACCGTGTGTTTGAATACACAACAGAAACATGTTTATATGGTTAACAACATTGATTGTAAATAAATATAGAATATTTTGTTTCCTCTAAACAAAAGATAATGTACTTATAAACCACTTATTACTAAATCAAAATATTATACTTTGATTTTCAACACTCTCTCTTAAGTTGAAACTTTCTAAGCATTTAACTTGTTATAAAAAGCAAGTAGAGAAATAAATAAACCAAAATTGAGTTCTATAAAACAATATTTGGAAAGGCGACTTAGAAATGTTGGCAAAGTTGGAAACTATTTCTAGAAAGATAACATTACCGAATAGCCAAATACCCATCAACCTAAGAAAATTTATGGCAAGCGAAACAAGTTCCAACTTTTTTAAAACCAATATTTATGAAGACCTAAAATTATTTAAACTGTAAAACATGCCGAAAAATGATAGCGTCGGGATGGGCAATTGGAAAGTTGATCGCCGATGGATGAGTGGCGAGTAGAAAGGGGTGGCCAGAAAACACACTGAAAAAGAATGGCAGTAGGATAGACGATGAGATGGTTCTTCATCTGAAAATAAAGCAGAAGGTGGTAGTAAACCACAGAAAATATTATCTTCAAAGAATCTCATAGCAGTCATAAGGACCCACATATGCAGATGGGTTAACCGTCACAAAAGTGAGAAACTGCATTTTCAAGAAAATGCAAGGCAAATTAGCTTTGATTGGAGCAAAAGCCCAGGGATAAGAGCGGGATGGTTGGGAGAGCCTTTGGGGAGAGGTGTGGCCTGAGACGTTGCTCCACATGCCACCATGTGCTCAAACAGGTGTTGCTTGGATGGGTGGGCACGTCATAAAAAGCTGTGCATGAGGATGCGTCTGTATGTTTTTGGGGTTGCGGTGGCCGGTGGCTGAATCTGTGTAGGTCAGCCTCCATTGATCCTGTTGGCAGTGATCTTGATTGGAATTGTGGTGGCTGGAAAAAAATGGCCTGAGTATGGGACATGCCTAAAGAAGTTGGCAGCAGCAAAAGTGAACTGCAAAAGGAAAATATATCTAAAGGATTGCCAGAAAAAGGAGAAAATGTTTCAGAGGAGGAGAAACAAGCAAAAAGGGCTTGTTGGAGGCAGTGGGTCCCACAGTGGGAGTCTCAATTGCTCAATTGTATTCTTTCAACCTAACTATGATACCATGTTAAAATAAGAGAAATAAATGATTGAAACTGTGTTTGAATACATTGACTGAAACATCTTTATATAGGTTAATAACATTGATTATAAATAAATAGAGAATATTTTATTTCCTCTAAATAAAAGATAATGTACCTGTAAACCACTGTTATTACTAATCAGATTATATTCTGATTTCAACAGTCAGAAAATAAAGAAAATTCATTTTATGATTTGTAATTGAATGAGGATAGATAACCATAATGTTTCCTGAATCTTGACAAAATATAGGCTTATATAAAAGTAAAAAAATGTGTTTAGGTATTCATTTTCGTAAAAAAGTGTCCGGAATAAAAAAAGCTTGCTATGCAAGAAAGAGGCTCAAAACTTGGAAATGTGTCGTCATTCTTTTGGCTTTTGTATATTTTATCCATTATCGATTAAGATTGCAATATAACAAAGTACCACATTATTGTATTTTTAGTAAGTTTTTTCACTTGAAATGAAGTTTAATTATTCTTTAAATAAATGATACTACATTACCTAAAGGTTCAACGATAGTGTTTAGTGTTAACTCTTCATATTAGTAGTGATCAGAATTAAACTCTTGTTAGAATATCCATACCAAGAAGTGTGAAAAAATGGAAACCATGATGACAATGCATCTACAGATTGTCCTTGTGAGAATGTGAACATTTAATTATGACTTTGGAGTTTGGAAAAACATGATTGTCATGTAACTTGTTTGATATGCGTGGATTATCCAAAACTTTGGTATAAAGTTCTACTTAAAAATAATTTATGGTATAATGAAAGTTTAAACGGTTACTAAGGTACCCTTTTTTATATTATAATGATACATTGATTAGTTGTCAACCATTTTATAGGTTGCTTGCTATACTTGCTGGACTCCCAAACATTTCTTGTGAAAATCAGTCCTTAAATGTTGATAAGTTATGATGGAACTGGTATACTGTTCAATAATGTTCTGGAATTGCAAATATTTATTGACACTGCTGTGCCATTTTAGAGTTGAAAATTCCATTTATTATGTAAAGTTTCACACGAAAAGTGACAAACATTGAAAGTGATGAGCTTATTGGCTTCTTTGCCTTTTGATTGTTGGTAGTGCTAAAAATTCACTGCCTAGTTCAGATTTGTCAAATTTTGTGCAGAATAATTCATACTAAACTAAGTAGGGCAACTTTAATAATTGTCATAATTCTGTGTAAAATTTGTGTTTCAAGCATGACTGAGAAATCATATTGCTGTTAACTGGTGCTAATGTAGGGAAATATTATCATTTAAGACTACCTGCTAACTGACATTATGATGGCAGGGGAGTTGAACAATCTGTTTCGATACCTGAAATCAAGAAGGCCTATCGGAAAGCTGCACTTAGACACCACCCAGACAAGGTTGTTTGATTAGACACTTGATTTGATCCTCATACTAATCTGTAATCACTCTGTTAAATTTTATCTTATTCTGTAGGCTGGCCAGTCTTTGACCAGAAGTGACAATGGAGATGATCAGATATGGAAGGTTATTGCAGAAGAAGTACACAGAGATGCTGATAGGCTTTTTAAAATAATTGGAGAGGCATATGCCGTGCTGTCAGACCCTGCCAAGGTATTTTGTTTTTTTTTCAACTAATAAATGTTGCTGAGAGTCTTGCTCATATCTATATAGTTTAACTAGAAGGGTGTTTTTGGAATCCGATAGTGTGTCAATTACTTCATGCAGTCAATCCTACCTAGTGGGGCAAGGATTTCTTGTTAACGCTTGACATGTTATATGAGAAGTTCCTTTGTCTTAAAATAAGGCAAGTAACAATTACCGGTTGCTTTAACCTAGCAAAAAGGAATTAGAAAAGGTTCTTTCCTTAGTTGGAAACCAAATTTTTACGAGTGTTCTAAACATTGTTTTACAGTTGTTCACAGCAAAGGATCTATAATGAAAATTTTGATTGTTCCCTTGGTCACAATTCCAAATTGCTTGAACTTTTATTGTTTTTTAATTTCTATCCAAAGACCAGTTTGCTTACTATAAGATGATGCTGGATAAAAATAATATAGTTAAGTTTGATATCTTTTCATAATGTGAATGGTGTAATATACTGGAGCTGTGAAATTGTCAGATTAATAAATGTGTATCAGTAACAGCGACAGATGAGAAAATCTCACAAGCCTAAAAAAAAAATAAATTAAAAGGACTGCTTTGCTTTTCCATTTACAAATGAATCGTTACGTAAAGCTTGAGCAGGACTTTACAGTGCTTGTAAGTTAATTACTTATTGCAATGATTGTATGCATTTTCCCACACAATTTAGAATAACAACCATGACTCAGGAAAGTCGTTTAAATTTTTTGAGCTTTAAGCATATTATGCTGTGTATTCATTTGGTCATTATTCCATTTATGCAGAGGGCACGTTATGATGCAGAAGAAGAAATAAGGAATTCCCAAAAGAAACGCCATGTACCTATAGCTAGAAATAACGTGGATGCCCAGTATTACCCATTTGAACAAAGCAGCAGGAGACAGTGGAGAGATGTTTATAGATCATATGGTAATTCATCTTCTCGAGGTTCTGAACATGGCCGATCAAGTAGGAAATAAGAAAATGTGCATTGAATGTTAATCCTGCAAGGATCTAGATTGCTGTTTGACTCTTTAAATGTGGCCTAGTTAGATGGTGCTTTTAAGTTGTCGGCTGCATCTGGCCTTCTGAATTTATGCAGCTCGGTGCTGCATCGTTCCAGACGTTACACGGCTTCAATCCTTGGAGTTAGAAGAGGTCCAAGAGATACATACATAATTCTGCAACCGATGACAAACAATCGGAGAAGCTTGGCTGGTCGATATCTCCGGCTGTGGCAAGAGAAAATCATGGTTGCATTCTATGTGAATTTTGTCTTCTTTTACAACTGACCATGTGAGCCAGGAGTTGGTGTTTTTAGCTTGGCCGCTAAACCCAACACATGAAAAAGCTTGAAAATTTTGCATTCTGGTTGAGTGGGGTCTGATTTTTTTGAGATATGTAAATTTTACCGACTCACGTTGATATTTAGATGTACAGCCGAAATTAAATTACACCACTACAACGATTGTAATTACCAAAACACAGTTGGGCTTGTGTAGAGAATCTGGGGGCTGTTATTCTTACTCCTCCATTTTGTTAAGTTTACAACCCAACATTTTAATTAATTTCTTTTACCAAAATGTCCTTGACAGAAATACATCTCTGTTTAGAACAACACACAATGGAAACATATTCTGTTATATATTATTAAGATTTTATCGAGATACACTATAGAAATGATGCATTGAGATATAATAAAAACCTGTTTATTATTATTGTGTGACATAATGGAGATTAATTTCTGGACAAGAGAACCATGAACAGAGAGAGACAGAGAAGGAAGTAAAAGGGCGGGGGCGATGTAAGGGAAGAAAGTAGAGTAGCAAACTAGCAATTATATATATATATATATATATATATATATATATATATATATATATATATATATATATATATAATTAATTAATTAATAAAGAGAATTTTCCTTTTTTATATTCACTTTTTAAAATATCTATTCTATAAATTTTGTAACTAGATCAACCTTATAACTTTAAGAAAAAAATTACTTTAAAATATTTATATTAACATACTTAATTGCTCTACTATCTCTAATCTATATGTATAATTTATGATGAAATAATGTTATATTTCATATATATATATATATATATTATTTATACTAATAATAAAGAAAATTTCCTCTTTTGATATATACTTTTTAAAATATATATTCTACTTTTATACCTATTTGAAAATTAAAAAATAAATTACGGAATTCAAATCCCTAACCTCTCCTCACCAAATGTAAAAACTTTGTTACTAAATCAATCTTATAACCTTAAAGAAAAAAATTACTTTAAACCATTTATATCAGCATACTTAATTACCATACTCTCTATAATCTATATGCATAGTAAATAATTTATAATATTATATATATATATATATATTATGCATTATATCTTATGTACTTTGTATTATATATCATATATTATATACTATTAATAAAAAGAGTTCTCCCTTTTAATGTCCACTTTTACCTATTCAACCTTTATAACTATTTGAAAATTATATATCATATATACTATAATAAAGAAAATCCCTCATTTTGATGTCTATTTTTACCTATTCTACCTTTATACCTATTTGGAAATTAAAAAATAAACTAATTTTTTGTAAAAAGGATCCAAACCCACAACCTTTCACTCGCAGAATGTAAATTTTGCCACTAGATTAACCTTATAAATTTTAGAAAAAAATTACTTTAAAATATTTATATTCAATATACTTAATTGCCCTAGTATCTATAATCTATATGTATAATCAATAATGTATAATATTATATTTTATATTATATATTATCCATATTATTAATAAAAAAAATTTCTCCTTTTGATGTTCACTTTTCAAAATACTTATTTTACCTTTATATCTATTTGGAAATTAAAAAATAAATTACTTTGTCATAAAAGGATTCAAACCGACAATCTCTCGCTCGCCAAATGTAAACATTGTTAATAGATCAATCTTATAACCTTAAGAAAAAAATTATTTTAAAACATTTATATCCAACATACTTAATTGCCCTATTATATTATATATTATATATTATAGGGAGGGGATCCACTTAGTAAGTTTAAGAGACTTACTCTTAATTCCAACCCCTCATTTTCATGAAATCTAACGGTTAAGATCAATTACTTATAACAACCATTAGATTTTAAATAAATAGATGGTGAAGATTAAGAGTAAGCCTCTGAAAGTTACTCTTGGAGTGTGTTCTCCACAACCTCTCATAGCCAAATGTAAACTTTGTTACTAGATCGACCTTGTAACTTTGAGAAAAAATTACTTTATAACATTTATATCCAACATAATTAATTATCCTATTATCTATAATCTATATGTATAATCAATAATTTATAATATTATATTTATATTATATATTATATTATATAATGAGAATATGACCTTTTGGTGTCTATATTTTATGACTATTTACTCTTCTAAACATTTTATGACTTCTTTCACTCTCATAAATATAAGTTTTTTTAATAGATATATACCTCTGATCATTAATATTTTTAATAAAAATGCAAATACAAAGGTAAAACAACATTTTGAATTTTATTCAAATTCTTTTCTCTCTCAATTTTCTCAAATTCATTGCAAATTTATCATATTCGTTGATGATCTAACATGTTTCTATCATGAAATCATAAACAAAGAAATATCCAAATTAACAAAATATATTCTATCATGTTATACAAAAAATGAACAGTAAATTATTCTTATTCTATCATGTTATTACAAAATATATATTAAATTAAAATCCTAAGTTTGTTATAACATATCAAATATAGATGTGAATATATAAACTAATAATATCTATGTTTTTGTTAGTATATATAAAGGAAGAATCAACGTATTCCATGAGTAAGTACAAGACATTTAGTATTTCATTCTTACCATTTATTTTTTGAAATCTAATGGTTATGATTAATTATTCATTATAATAATTAAATTTTGATAAAATGAATTATGCAGATGAAGAGTAAGTTTCTTATACTTACTTTTATGATAAACTAATTATATATATATATATATATTATATTTATATTTATATTTATTGAAGGACAATATTAAACATAAATATATGTAAAAAAAGGGGTGAGGAAAAAGTGAATAGCAATTATCACAGTTCATAAATTCAACTTCGAAACAGAGTTAATAATCCCACCAATGTCCAAACGGAAAAATATATATAATGAAGGTTGTGACCAAAACCATCTGTTCAAATTCAACCAACAATACGTAAATTTAATCAATTACTTGAATAAATCCTGCTAACAAAATAAGATTAAGAATAAAAATTTAATATTTATATTTTGTTGGTGTAAAATAATTTATGCGGTTAATCAATCAAGAATCATAATATGTATAATTTTAATTATGACTTAAAGGACAATTTAATCGCCATAGAATAGAAGAATTTTGGGGTTTAGTTTTTTAATCATTTATTGTCAAATTATTTTTTAGTTTTTAGCGTCAACTAATAGCTTTAAGTTACAATAATCACATTAGTAACTTATTATTATTATTATTATTATTATTATTATTATTATTATTATGGAATAGGAAAGAGAGAAGAAGAAAGAGAGAGGTGAGGAGAGAGAATAAACCATAAAAATAGAGAATATT
Organism: Psophocarpus tetragonolobus; assembly: GCA_037954015.1. Taxonomy (NCBI): domain Eukaryota; kingdom Viridiplantae; phylum Streptophyta; class Magnoliopsida; order Fabales; family Fabaceae; genus Psophocarpus; species Psophocarpus tetragonolobus. The sequence continues at coordinate 2,987,406 of CM075689.1, forward strand.
TAAAGTTAGAGTAAGAATGGGTAAAGTATTTGAAAAAAACAAAATAGTAGGTATTAAATGAAATTGTGGTAGATATTAATTAAAAAGAGTTTAGTTGGTGTAAGTGTAAAAAATTTTACACGGATATTCAATTACAATCTTTTTGCTGAATATGTTGATTTTACTTATTATTACAAAAAGTCACATAAATGAAAAGTTATGATTAAATGTTAATGTAAATATTTTATTCCATTAGTATATACTGATTAAACTCAATTAAAAAACCCTTAGTTTATCATATATTTGTCTAATGTAATTGTTTTGAATAGATGAAAAAATTAAAAACAAAGTTTACAAAAATATTATTATCTCAATATACTCCCTAATAATGTAATAATCATTGGAATATGTCATTATTATGCCATCCATCAATATTATTTGAAAACAATATCATTAAAGAAAAAAAAAACTTACCTAAACTCCCTATTTTGCAAAACCAAATTATTATTTACGTGTTATATTGTTGAATAAAATTTAACAAACTTAAATTATGACCATTGTAATTGGAAATATAGTGTAAAATTCATTGCACAGGAGAAAAAGTTAATTGATAGTTGAAAATATAAAATGACATAAATAAAAAATATAATAAATCATTATCTAATATAGAAAAATTAAAAAGAAAATTTAAATAAATATTTGAGAAAAAAATAATAATCATAAAAAGCTAGAAACTAAAAGTTAGCATTTTAAAAAAAATATTATTTTGTAACTGAAGGTCAATGGGTAAAGAGAGAGATGGAAGTAAAGGTGACATGGTGTTATTGTGTTGGTTGAAGAAGGTCGACCATGATGACATCTAGGCATTGAAAGACAGCGTGGAATGAAATGTTTATTTCAATTCAAAAATAGACTCCCGATGACTTCTACTTAATTGCTGGAACTGGAAAGTTTCTTGAAAATTGCCGCTGAAGTCGGGTATTTATTAGCAATCTCGAATGACTCCAACTCTTCAAAAATTGAGAGGAATTCTTGTCAAAACAAATTCAATGGACTTTATGAGTTGGTCCAAAGGCATAAGAATTAATGAGAATGTGATGTCTATCACGGTGGTAGAAAGCAAACGTTGTTTTTCATGTGTGAGGGAAACGGAAGTAGTCTCCGATGATGATGTTTTTGCGAGTTCAATGCCGAAATGGGAAGTTGGAAAGGATAGTTGGTTGGAGAAGAGGAATTGCGAATGTGGGAAGGAATCTGAAGCGTCTAAAGGGAATCCAATTAATGTTTTGGAGCGTCATAAAGGTAGTGTTGAAACGGTTAGTGCCTCAACATTTATTTCATTGGAAAACCACAGTGCAATTGGACCACGCCCCCAAGTCAACGGGCCCTTTGGCCATGAACTGCGTCAGACATTTTTGGTGGACCAGCGGGAGAAGCAATCCTCAGCCCGATTGCGTGGGGTGCAGCAATGAAGAAGGTCGTGTGGATCTGGAGCCCACCCATTCTCGGTCCAAATCGGTAGTGCCACATGTGGAGACAAGTCATATGGCCCAATCCCTTGAATATTCATCCGCTATTTGGTGAAGATTCTAGCCCAATTCCAAATATGGGAATGTGAGGTGTCACAATCATTTATCATGACCAAACATTATTCCAATGAAGAACGCGACCTCAGCCTGTATTGGAAGTGCATAATGTGTACATTGGAAACTTGACCGACACTGGGGAATCAATTGGTGTGGAGGCACATTGATGGCCAATAGTACGTTGAAACCTTATGTATGAAGTCTGGAGGTGCTTTCAGCAAACAACAGAAGTATGAAGGAGCTGATTTGGGGAAGCCAGATATGTCAGTTGAGTAACCGAAACCAAATCCATTTCCAGGACGGGTACTCACTCAATGGGGAACAAATTTGTTCTGGTTCTAGTTGCTTGGGGGCCAATTAAGACCAACATTGAAAAAAAAAAAGGGGGCAAAAGACCAAAGAATGACGGGTCAAGATCAGGAAGAGTGTGAAGAAAATTGGTGACTCATTAAAAATGCTCCTTTCTCATGGCAAAAATGTTGGATGGGCACATGAAGGGAAGATGGGATTGTGCAGAAGGTTTTTTATATGGAGGTTCGTGATAGGAACAAGGTTGCCCATAATAGGTCAAGTGTTTTCTATGGGAAAGTCAATTAATATATTGAATATCTTGTCATATAATATAAGAAGCATTAGAAGGAGGGAGAAATGGAGGTCAATTAGGCGGTAAGTGGTTTTTAAGAATGATATTACTTTTATTTTCAAGAGACTAAAGTTCAACATGTAGATAGAAACCAGTGTTATGTGATTTGAGGTGACACTAATATGGACTAAAAAATAGTGTTAACACATAATCTGGCAAGGGGGCTGCTTTATGTTGGGAACAGTAAGAAATTTATTGTCTTTGAGTCTTTTTAAGGTGTGAAATTTCTTGGAATGAAAGGAAAGTATAACTCTGAACCATTTAATAGGGTAATTGTCAATATTTACACCCTGTGTTCAATGGCTGGTAAATAGAAATTTTTGAAAGTGATGCCTAGTTAAGGGACTTTCATGTTATAGTGCACCAGATGAAAGGATTGGTGAAAAATGGGGAGGTTGGGGCATCTCAAGTTGGAATTAATGAATTTTTTGACTTCATTTGGAATATGGAGTTACTAGGGGTTCTGTTTGCAGGAGATTATTATACCTATTTTAGTGCTAGAGGGAAAAATTGCAATGTTTTAAACAGATTTTTAGTCTCTCATGATTGGTTGGATTTGACTCCCTTTTCAGTTGAATTTAAGTAGGAATTTCTCGTATCATTGTCCTATAATTCTGAAATGGTCAAATTCAAAATGTGTGGTAAAATCATTCAAATTTGTTAATGGATGGCTGGATTGTGGTGGATTGTCAGAGTTTATAATTCAAGTCTACAGGAAAATATAAGTGGAGGTGTGGGGTGCTTATGTGTTAAAAGAAAAACTAAAAGCCCTCAAAGCAGAATTAAAAAATTAATGTAAAGTGAATATTAGCAAGGTGGAAGAGAGATTTCTAGAATTGAAGAATAATATTGCTGACTTGGACAAGAAAGTAGAGGATCAGGTTCTTAGGGAAGACGAGGTTAAATTGAGATTGGATGTAATGGTTGAATTAAAAAAGTGGAGTTCGTATCAAAAGACTTTGTTGGCCCAAAGAGCAAAGTTAAGTGACTTAAGGAAAGGGGATTCCAGCTCTCGCTTTTTCCATGCGCCAATTAATTGGAAAAGGAGGTCCAATAGCTTATGTGGTCTAATTATCAACGAAAAATAGTCTCAAGAACCTTCTCAAGTAAAACAAACAATCGAGCAAAACTTTCAGGCACAAGTGGATGAAGGGTAAGATAAGATGATGTGAATTTCAAAAGTCTCTCTATTGATAAAAGGAATGCCTTGGAGACACACTTTTTGGAGTCAGAAATCCGTGTTACTGTGTAGTAGTGCAACAATACAAAACTCCGAGACCAGATGGTATAATATGAAGTTTATTAAGCAATTCTGAGATATGATGAAAGATGATATTATGAAGGTATTGTCTGATTTCCACCAAAATAGAAAAATTCCTAGAGGTGCAAATGCTTTATTTCTTGCTCTTTTACCTAAAAAGGATCAACTTGATGACCTTAGGGATTATAGGCCTATTTATCTTATCGGGGTAATTTATAAAATAATTACAAAGGTACTAACTCATAGGCTTCAAGAGGTGATGTCCAATATTATTAAGCAATCCCAGACTACATTCATCAAAGGGGAGACAAATGTTGGATAGTGTGGTCATTGTAAATGAAATCATCCATGAAGCAAAACATTCCCATAAGTCATTATTAATGTTTAAAGTAGATTTTGAAAAGACTTATGATGCAGTTACCTGCCTTTCCTATTCTATATGCTTAAGCGATTTGGGTTTGTAGATAAATAGGTTAGTTGGATTCAAGGATGTTTGCAATCGTTTTCTGTTTTAGTTTTGGTAAATGGAAGTGATACACATGAATTTCCCATGCAAATAGGCCTTAGACAAAAGGATCTGATGACCTCATTCCTATTTTTAATTGTAGTAGAAGGATTAGGGGTCCTTATTAAGATTGCTTTTGAAGAAAATATACCATTTAAAGTGAAATCAGGGAGGCAAGATCTACAAGTTGTGTCCCAACAATATGCTAATGATATTATTTTTATGGTGGCAACTAAGGTTCAAAATATTTAAATTCTCAAGAGTGCACTTAGGTGTTATGAATTGACTTCAGGCTTAAAAATTAACTTTCATAAGAGCAGCTTAGGAGGTGAATAATGAAATAATGAAGTCCTTTGCTAGGATTCTTAATTGCGGAGTAATGCAATTGGCATTCCTCTACTTGAGGTTACCAATGTGGGCAAATGTAAGTTGTGAGAGAGTTTGGAAACCAGTCCTGGAAAAAATGAGAGAAAAACTTACTTCCTGGAAACAAAAAGATTTATTTCTGGGAGGGCAAATTTGTTTAATCAAATCTACTCTTTTATCAATTCCCCTGTATTTTCTGTCTTTTTCAGGATCCCAAAGAATATGACTTTCATCATTCAAAGTTTGCAAAGGCGATTTCTCTAGGGTGGATTAGATAAAGTCAACAAAATTACGTGGATTAAGTGGGAGCTAGTGTGTAAAGAGAAAAGTCAAGGGGATCTAGGTATTAAAGATGTGATGACATTTAAAAAAGTACTCCTTGGTAAGTAGCAGTGGAGGATACTTCAGGGGGAGAAATCTCTCTGGATCAAAGTTCTACAAGCAAAGTATAGGAAATACATGAGGAGTAACATTTTACTAAGGTGTCAAAGTGGTGAGTGTCAATGTTGGATGAATATATTGAAGGTAACCTTTGATGAGGGAGTGGGTGCTTGGTTTTTGAGCAATGTTAAACCTATGACAGGAGACGAGTCAATTTTCAAATTTTAGGAAGGGAGGTGGAGAGGGTTCAAAAGAACTCAAGTCTCTGTTTCTAATATTGTATGCACTATCTAATCAGAAAAAGCATTGCTATGTGAAGTCAGAGGCTGGAATGATGAGAAATGGGAATGAAGATTTAGGTGGAGGAAAGAATTGTTTAGTTAGGAGTAAGAATGGGTCAAGGAGTTAGAGGGAGCTCTTAGGGGGTTCAACTGAGGCGGGATGTCAAAGATGGTTGGAGATAAGCAGGCAGTCCAAGCAACAATGTTCTATACTCCGTAAGATAAGCTTATAGTTTAGTTTGTAGGGAACCTTAAGGTTCTGATTCACGTTTCTTCAACAGGTTATGGAAGGCGAAGGTGTCTTCCAAGGTCTTGACATTTTCTTGGAAGGTAACTCATAATAAGATCCCGACAAAGGTTAAATTGGAAAAACGTAAGATTATTATATCTGCTGACACTTCTTTTTCAGTATGCTGTAATAATCTAGAATCTGTGACACATTTATTTTTCACATGTGATTCTAGCTATCATGTTTGGATGAAAAACTACAAATAATTAGGTTATTTATGTACTCGGCCCTCGAAATTGCCAATCTAATTTCTGGCAACATTTGGGCTTCATAAAAGCTATGGGGAAAGTGTCTAGAGTCATCCTGTGTATTATTTGGTTAGCCACTCTGTGAAAGATTTGGTTGACAAGAAATTCTTTAGTGCTTCAAGGGGTGCCATTTAATTTTGAACATGTTTGACAGGTTTCTTTTGCAAAGATCAAGGTTGTGGGTTCATAGGCTCTATAAAAGTCCATCTTTTTACTTCTATGAATAGTCTGTATAGCCAAAATATTGTTTTACCGTGATTAGATAGTGGAACCTTTTGGTTAATTATTGCATTGGATCTTGTCTTAGTGTTGAGGGTATTTGTAATTTTTGAGCTAGTACATTGCTTCTGTAACGTGTAAACATTGTCATGTAACTTCCTATAACATGAGAGTGCATTATTACTGTTGAATAAAAATTTTCTTTTTTTAAAAAAAAATGTTACTTTAACTACGTTTAAAAGGACATTTCAATTAGTTTTTAACTACTTTTACAGACCAAAAAACTTGTATAATCTCAATCATTTTCTTTTTAATTCTTTCTATATAAGATAAAAGTTTATTATTATTTTTTTGTTTGTCATTTTACATTTATATCTAGTTCAACACATAATTTTATCAAATATTTAAGCTACTTCAACAACTTTCGAGAGCCAATTAATTTTGCTAAACATAGTTTTAAAGTAACACTTCAAATAGTAAAAAAAAAATAATAAGTAAAAGAAATTAGAAACTAATTGAAATGTATTTACAAACATAAATTTATTTACACTTTGTGAATAATAATAATAATAATAATAATAATAATAATTATTATTATTATTATTATTATTATTATTTATTATGATTATTTTTTATTTTATTTTTTTTTATGTCTACTCACTACTCTATACTAGCTTCATTATGACTTGGGTCATCACATATTAATATATAAAGCTTAATGGAGGAAATTTTAGAAGTAATTAACGTCCTAATCACAAATAGTATGTGTGATTTAGCAAATCCAAATAGATAGGCACAGTGTACCATATTCTTATGGCCATCTCAAGGATTAATCCCGTAAATGCACGAAAATAAACGATGTCTCTAGAAACTATACACTTACAGCCTTGCAGTAAATAAAAAATTGGTTCCCGAATTTCACTTTTGCTATGGAATACTTACAAGTATATTCCTAACCCAAACTCCTTAGGATCTGTTTCAACCATCCATGGTGACCTGTTTATTTTTCAGAAACCAATAAAATAAAACAGAAAATGATTAATATTTCCAAAAATAAAATAAGTCACCAATGGCAATGATACAGAACACCATAGCACTAGGATTAGAAAGTTTGCCTGTTCATTACGAAGTTAAACGTTCCCTGGCTAGCACGCTTAAGAAGGACTCTTCTTGCTTCAATAGGAATTCCTTGTGGCTGCATGTAGAATTCGATGAAGTTGTTACATAGCAGAAAGCAAAATTTGTTTCCTGAAATATTGAATATTTACCCTTTTAAATTGCATAAGAAATGTAAATTGGATACACGTACCTCTTCAGGAAACCAGACTCCTGGTTGCGTGCTTCCTTCAAGAATTGCAAGTGCAAAAGCAGCTGTTGCAACTCCTACAGATCTGAAAAACGTGCACACTGCATTCGTCATTACTAAAAAAAAAAAGAAAATTGTACTAACTATTAATGAGATTTCTTGAAATTACATACATTTTTTTATTACACTACCACCACTTTACATATATTACACCAATTTTTATTTTATTTTAAAATATATACATCATGCTTTCCCATAAAAAGGTTAAAAAAATAAGGAGAGTTTATATAATTTCGTGAAACCTTTGAAATAATCTTTTTTGATAGGCAAAACCTTTGAAATAGTTAGTGTATGAAAATAAACTATTTTCCTGATTTATGAAATTGTGCGGTCCCATTGTTAGCCACTTAGCCTATATATCCATCATAAACAATTTAGTATGATTTCTAAGGTAATAATTATAAAAATCAATAATGCACCATATATTATAACAATCAAGAATTAGATAATAATCTAAACATTTATTTGAATAAAAAAAATTAATAGAATGTGACATGAAAGAAAGGTTGTTAAATTCCATAATTTATATAAATTTGTAAAAGTTTTATAAACGCTACTCCTAGATTTCTTAGAGTTTCCTTCATATCAAAATAATAATAAAATATTTATAATAATATAATAATTAAACATTTTAACAACATAATAAATAAGAATAGTAAATCATAAATTTCACAATACTTAAACAACTAAGATTGATACTGCATCACTATAAGCTAATAACTTGTAAAGGTGATAGTAATAGTAGCATTTCTATAGAAGGTTTAATGTTGTTGGAAATGAGAGTTTGATGTTCTTATAGATAAATTATAATTACATATTTAAATTATAATTACAAGTTTAAATTATAAATTTATGTAATTACGTATCTAAATTATAAATTACTATAATTATATATTTAAATTATAACTTTCTATAATTAAATGTAAATTTTAAATTACATATTTAAAAATATAAATTTCTATAATTATATATTTAAATTATAAATGACTATAATTACAAATGAGATGTGAGGAAAGAGAATTAGTAGGGTACAATACATTAAACAATAAAGGGTAAAGTTGTAGTATAATTTTCTACTTGTAAAATTAGCTGATTACCTAACTGAAAATAATAGATCTTTTGAAAAAATGACTTAGAGTAACTTTTTTGAAAAAACTAATAGCACCATAAAAAACTCTTAACTTTTTTTTATTCAAACAGAGTTGAAACTATTTCAGCAACCATTTCAAACCAAACACACTCAAAATCTAAAAATTAACTGAAAATTGAAAAATTAGTTGTAAGTGTTTGGTAAACTAGCTTATTAACTTGCTGAAAGTTATAAAATGACAAATAAGAACATCATTAGATATTGAAAATAATTATAATATATTTTAATAATACAAATTAATTACATATTTAAATTAGAATTATATATTTAAATTATAAATTTCAATAATTACATATTTAAATTATAATTATATATTTAAATTTATAAATTACAATAATTATGGAGAAAAAAATAAATGATTAGAAGAGAGAGATTGCAAAATGTGAGGAGAGAGAATTCATGAGACACCATACATTAAATAATGAAGGGTGAAATTGTAAAAAAAAATCTATTAATAACTGACATCTTTTGAAAAAACTATCTAAAGTAGGTTTTTTTAAAAAAACCCACTTGAAGTAGTTTTTTTGAAAAAACTAGTAGTTCCTAAAAAAGCAAGCTAGTAGCATCTCTAACAAGAATAACTCTTATAAGTTACTTATTGCATTAAAAGAAGTGTTTGATGGTCTTTACAGTGTCACATAATTGCTAAGCAATTCATACTTAATTTTAGTCAAATGGAATAAATTATAAGCAACTCTAAGAAAATCACAATTTTATAAATTTTTATTCAATTATATATTGTTATTAATTTGTATGAATTTGGTAAAATAATACTTTTTTTTATCATAAGAAACAGTTGCTTGGTGAAACAACTCATTCGCTTTTTAAGCAACTTGATGATGTATGATTGTTCCAATGAGAGAATTGGTTCAAGCCACTCATTAATTTTTTAAGCTTATAAACATCTCTAGCTTTTAAGTTTTTGTTATCTAAATTAAACTAAAATTATTTCAACTGTTATTTTAATTAACTTTTCAGATTTTCAGATTTCAACTAGTTGAAATAGTAAATTAAACACACTCAAGATCATGGTCAATATCGTTAATATGATTTATATCATCACTATCATTTATAAACAAACCCTTCGTACGTGTGTTTGTTTCGTAGTTTAAGTTCTCAAAGAGACATTTAGCCTGTATGGAACTTATATTAAAAATAATCAACTACATGACTTTTTTAACTTGTGACTGAGAGAAACTCTATATGTTCTTTTTTTTTTTCTTCATATAAATACTTATCGAGAAATATATAAAAAAATATAACTCAAAATATAGAGAAAATTTTCTCAAATAAATACTCAGAGAAATTTATAAAAAATAACCCAAAATATGGAGAAAAAGAGAACTTACACCGACAGTCTCCTATGACTGAATATACCAACAGTATTGCGTCCACTTGCACACTCCAAATCAACCTGTTCATTAAATAAGAAAAAGATTTTTTGGAGGTAAACGTATGTAATTAGTTTATATTGCCTTTAAAATATATATACATATATATACTCCAAATCAACCTGTTCATTAAATAAGAAAAAGATTTTTTGGAGGTAAACGTATGCAATTAGTTTATATTGCCTTTAATATATATATATATATATATATATATATATATATATATATATATATATGTATATATATATGATTAGTTTATATACGTAATCATAACTACGTAACTTAAGAAGAAAAATATGGTTAAACGAGTACTAGTTTAACCCTTCCCCTCACCCTTATTGATACGCGTTCTCCAGCAATCCCATCCATTGCTCGAACAAAAGGATCAAACAACTGGACCAAACTTCGGACTTTATTTCTGTCTCTCAGAAATTCCTGCATGTTTAATTACAAGTCATTTGCAGAATAATCACAAAATATACTTTAATTTCTCTTTTCATGATGTGTTTTCTCATTACACTACTCTTCCTAATTCTTATATTTCCACAGCCTGCTATCATGTTGCGTAGCTATTGCTTCAAATACGAGAAGAAGGGGAACGGGGGATTTATTAGTGGGGAACAGAGAGGAGAGAAATAAAAGTATTTTTATTTCATCTGATTCCAGAAAAAGGAAAGTGAGGATTGAGGAGAGAATATGAAAGATAAATACTATTACGTGTTTGATTGAGGAGGGAAAACATGGATATTATAGTGTTAGGACAAATAAATACCACGTTTCTTTTGTAAGAAACAAGTTATGATGTATTTTATACTATAAATAATATATTTTATACTGTAAATTCTTTTTTATAACAATGACTATTAATTTAATTCATACATATTAAAAATTACAAATCACTTTTTCACTTCTCCAAATCTCCATTATTTAAGGAGAGGCAAAAATGGAAGGGGAGAGATTTTAGCTATATCATTTTTCCTCTAAATATTTTAGTCAAACATCAGAGTAAATTAAATTGATACCCTCGTTTTGCAGCCCTTAAATTTAAAGATTTTTTTGAATTACACTTGAGGAGGTAAATGTCATTATAATGTTTTTAAAAATAATTTAATTACTCTGTTAAAAAATTCTACACATATTTAATCACAAGTCCTAAAAAAAATTTGATATTTTAGTGTAATAAAAAAATTACTTTGATATTAGCATAGGATTATCAATACATATACTATTTAAATATTTGAACTCCATTCATTTTATATTAGCATAGTATGATAGATAGTAATCAAAACAAATATACTCATGATATATATTTTGATAGAAAATAACAATCCTCTATAAATTAGAGGGAAGAGTTAAAATAGTAGACTGAGTTTCAGTATTGCACATTGATATTTCAGGTTAAAGTTCTTCAGAGTTCAGATTTCATTGTCAAAGAATATACAGTGCAAAAATTCAATTTTCAGAATGAAATCCTTTAAAACAAAAACAAAATTTAAGTTAGAATATTAGGACTTATTTTTTTCTTGTTTTTAAAAAACTATTTGTTTGTCAAAGCAATTTTTTTAATAAAACTATTTAAAAATATCTTTTTTAGTTTAATTAAAAATATCTCCAGATAGTTTCAGTTGTATTCTAAAGCCATTCCAATAAGAGTTCAAAATCAAATTGTGAAAAGAGTGCTATTCTTTTTTTTCCCTTCTAAATACCATTTTAGAAGATAATTTTAAAAAACAAAAAGAAATCAAACACGCCATTATTCATTGTATTTACAAAACCCAAATATTAGTAAAATTCATAATACAGTCAGAAGTATATATTTGCAAAGCATAGCTCAAAATAATTAAATAGTGTATTAACAAAGGATGTGGCAAGCAAGATGCAGCTCGTATTAATTTAATCATACCTTCCAAAGATCAACCAAGGTTAGCATAATGCTCAAAAAACCTACAAAACTAATTCTTGTCTTTGTAATGCTCCTTTTTTGCATCGTAATATCAGATTTCAGGACATTGCGTAACTCACAAGTTTAAAGGAAATACTTGTAGAATGAGTATGGTTATCTAATGCATCAAAATTTGTCGTACCATTTCTAGTAGAATGAGTAGCCTATCAAAAGCAATTGTATTGATAGAATATTTCATTCATATTGTTAGCAATTGTACTCATCTGCTACCATGTCAACCAAGTGATTCAAGTGCATACCAAAGGAATAAGTTTTGTCATAGCTTCCATTCCCAAATTCCAGAAAAATGGTGCTGTTCCAAATCGAGCACTTACAGTTGGCACTCCTAGAATCTCATGAGCACTTCTAACCTCTGGTAAATTCCTGAAAACCATGTATTGAAGTGGAATCCTAATTTCTGAAGAAAGCAAATATATAGGGGCAATTAAATCAATCTGTTGTAGATCACATATCATATATGACAGAACAGTACCAATTTTGTTTTAAATCCTACTGTGTAAGGTTGGTAAAGCAACAGAAAATGGCCTTCATAGCATGAACATTATTACAACTAATGATTTAAAACAGATTCATTGAAGATTTAGAATGTTTATTTGTTTTTTAATTTCCTGGTTCATTCTGACTTCCGATGATTTCTAAGTTTCTATATATCAATAAAACTTACAATAGATAAACATCTCTTTTGCCAATTCCTTTCCCAAAGTCAACGTTGAGCATTCCACTATACGGCCTCATTCTGATCTTTTCTCCTAGTTGAACATTCCAGCATCATCATTTAATCCTACAACAACATGGTAATTTAATCTAGATAAAAGAAATAACTAGTACAAATTCTTTAGACAACAACCTTTGTTATAAGCAACTACTTCCTCTCCCAACAACAAGAAGCTTGTAGCTAATATGGTTGGGCCAGCACCACCAGTTCCAGCTGTGTAGTAGTAGAATCTGAGTTGACCATAGTAGCTTGTAAGTGGCTGAATCAACATATGGAACTCAGAAATAATCAAACAAGAATATGCCTCGTCATTTTTTGGATTTTTCTTTTTTTCATTGAAGAAATTATCTATGATAAATTAATGAAAAAACAAATTCCCTACATTCTATAGTGTAAATAATTTAATAACATTGAAGGACTTTAAGGATGTATTTGATGTGCACTATGTTACATTACATTGTCAATTATCTACATTTCTAGGCATAACATATCAAGGAATTCAACATATGATGATATGTCGAATTGGTTAGATAAGTAATGATATATAAACCAAAATATGTTTTCAGTTAAATAAAGAAATCATGAACTTTGGATTTATATAAGAGGATCCACACACCTTAGCCTCTTTGCTGTATCTTTACTTTCAATTGCTCCACGGACCAGCTCTGCTGCCATTACTATGACAAAATTGTAGGAAGTGTTAGTACGAAAATGCAGCAGATGCAAAAGGATTTTCATTCATCTATAATCATGATCTGTCCTAACTTCAAACCAATCTACAATCAATATTATTGTCAATCTGCACGCACTCTGTCTTGTATATAGAGCAACATATAAGTCATGTTTGGAAAAAACTTCTCGATGAACACTTGTAAAAAGGAATTAAGAAGGTAAAATGAAATAAACTTACCCCGTAAACAAAAATTAGCTTTTAAAGAAGCTATAACGGAAAAAAGTTCTATAAATTAGTTTATGTATAAACTAATTTTAACTTATGCCAGAAACATATTTCAATATACCATTTTATTTCCTTCTCCTGTAAATGTTTATGAAGAAGTTTTTTCAAACCAGGCCGTAGACATGTTGGATAAAACTTAATATGATAAGCATTTATAACAGACCAGCAGAATCAAACTTCTCTCATAATTTAAAATTAACTAATTAGCTTTTTTTTTATGCTTTAGTCATGAACACGGGAAGGAATCCAAAAATTGTAAATCGAGCCGCACCACATATACTGCATGGATCGTGATGCAAAATTACAAATACATGCTTTATCTCACACCCGTTGAGTACGAATAAAACTAATATAAATTTCCTAGAAATCTGAACAGTTGTGTTGCTTTTGACAGTCAACTGCGATCCAGGTCAGTTTATTAATAAAAATTGGCGATCAAATAATTTTCATATGAATTTTGGTTCTGATTTTGAAACAATGCAGATAGGTAGGTATAGGTAAGCAGTAAGCACCATTGCTAACTCCAGGGTATATTCCACCGGTTGTTATAGCCGGAAGATTAGCATCCAACGCCTTATTCATAAAAGATTTTGCACGCCATGAATAGCTTGTGTCATCACAAACGTCAAGATACGCAGTCTGCGGCAAAAACATAAAATTAAATGTGTACAAGTGAAGACGCATGCACAGAGCAGAGATTTTGATGGAAATGAACATAACAATTCAGAAACGAGAAAATAAAAGTTACCTTAGTATTTATTGCAGCTTCAAGCACACTACACCTTTCTGCTTGCTGGAAGGGACCAGCGGCATGAACTACGAGATCTACACCTGTACAGATTGGCATTCACAATCGATTTCAATTCATAAGCTCAAGACAATGAACGGTGATTTGTAGCGAGTGCAATTTTACTCTGCAACGCAGCTTCAAGTGAATGCACGTCGTCGATGTCAACGCGAGAAAATTCTGAATTGCCACCCAGTTTTGCCGTGAGAGCTTCACCTTTCTCCCTGTGACACGTGTCACGAATTACAATCAGAGTTACTAACAAACACGATTTTATAGGCGCGAGCGCGAGTGCACTGTGATTGACCTGTTTCGGCCGGCGACGAGGATTTGAATGTCGGGACAGAAGTTTGACAGCGCAATGGCGGTGGATCCTCCGACCCGACCCGTACCTCCGAGAACAAGAACTCTCGAGTTTCGAATCTTCTCCGGCAGTGGTACCTCATTGACCTTGTTGGTGGTGATGGCGGTAGCAGTGGCAGTGGCAGTGGCCGTGGCCTTCAAATTCAATGGCCTCGATTTCAAATTCAGAGGCAGTGAAAGTGGCGGCATTGAATTCGATTTCCGCTTCTTTCTCTTTCTACACTTCGCCTTATCACAACACACTTTATCCCTGCTGTTGTTGCTATACTTGGCAATCTCCACGCCTCACGTTATATTTTTAATTTTAAAATAATTCATTACCGTCCTAAAAAGAAATGAGAATGTCGTTAATTTAGCCAATTCCGTTGGTTTCAAGGTTATGCTTTTTTATTTTGAAGATTATAAACATACAAAAGTAATATTCTTCATATGATTTTTTAGTTATTTTAAAAACTGGTAAAAAAATATATAATAAAATTTGATTTTAATTTTTTATTTATTTTTTATTCAAACTTATTATTTGATGTGATTTACTATTATCTTTAATGAATAATCAATGGTCGTTGTCATCAACCCATCATACAATGCGAAGAACCGGAGGGCTTATAATGTTCATACAATACAAAGGCAAGTCATGGATAAGTTCAATAATTAGCTACTTGAAAGATGGGAGCACACCCCACACAGAAAAACTGTGACAAAAATAACTTAAGATGTAACCTCTGCTTCTATACAAAAATAAAAATTTTTCTGCACCCATGCTCCAATGACAGTTAGTGTCATCCATGAAGTACATGAGCGCTATTGTGGCAACCACATCACGGGTTGAGCCCTCGACAATAAGATCATTCAAGCAGGTTACTACTGGTACATCCTCTCATAAAATTGGATAAACGTTGTTAAGAAATGCAACACATGATAAAAAATTGTTAACTACTTTAACAAATGGAATGAGGCAAGTGGGTTTCATCCATAACAACTGATCAGGTCAAGAAATTTCTATGGTGATTAATCATTGGTCGCTTTGGCATCCCTCACACCTTGTTGATTGACAATAAAACCTAATTCTCAAGTGTTGGTGTGTTGGGATCACCCAAAACCTTCACATCAGTATAACACCTACAGTCCATAGAGCAAGTTGAATCCACCAACAAAGTCATCCTCAGAAGCATTATACATTGCTTAAAATTAACCAATACTTCTTGGATTGACAAGCTACCAAAGGTCCTCTGGTCATAGCACACCACATCACATTCAACGCCATGATTCCAATTGAAATCATCAAACCCACACCATGGGTAGAACTTTTCAGCAAATCAGAATCCTCCTTACAACCCCAAAGAGATCTGAGATGATGGTCGAACTCTATACACTTGCCAAGTAGGAGAAGAGGTCGTTAAGAAGGGTTGAACGTTATCCCCAGAAGCTTCAAAGAAGGATATCTAGTTCTAAAAAACGTCCAAACTCAACCAAATACTAAATAAGTTGTAACCTAATTGGATCGAGTGCTATTGCATCCACTAGGCAATCGAAAAATGCTCTTATTGGCTACATACTCCACAAGTAAGAGATATATCATGAACATGGAACACCTCTAGCCTGCTCTTCTACCACAATTGAACATTTCTTGCATTTTTTTTTTTACTTTGTAATTTACATTCGCAACTTTTTAATATTTTTGTAACAAATGGGAGGATGTTAATGAAGGTTCCAACCTTTTTAGGATATTTGCCAGCCCTTGATCAGTCCTTAGGGGTGCCAACATTGTTAGAATGCCTAAGGATCAATCTCAAGTACTATTTTTCCTCACAAAGTTTTTGAACGAGGCTTGATCACATTATTTCAATAAAACAATACATTCATGAATATTCAAATCCTCACTACAGTGCGTAAGAGGCTCATTAGCTAAGCCTTCAAACAAACGATATGATGCGTAAGATGGTTGATCGTTAATTGCCCATGTATAAACATTATGATATGTATGAGACTTGATGGTCAATCCCTACAATAAATGATATGATGTGTAAGAGGCTCGACCACCGAAGCCCTAGTCCTTTTTCCATTCCTTGCCTCCTATGTCAAGTATAAAGGATACCTTTTTACATCTCAACCATTACACAAAAAGCTTATCTTTAAAACCTTTGTATGATGAGAAAAACAAATTGAGTATCCCCATAATCGACATCCAAGTTGTTTTTTTAGTATTCATAAACTCAAAAAAGTAAAAAAATGTGTGATGGGTCGTGCTAAGTATTAGGATGTAATTGCATCAAGTCGACATTAAGAACAGACAACACTGACTTCTCAAATTTTGAAAACGAAAATCATCCCCCAACTTGGAGAAAAAAGTCAATACAAAAACATGAAAATACCCTATTCCTCCTGCCGACTAGCACAAAAAAACCTCTCCAATTACGAGAGATGAATTAGACTTTACCACCACACACCAGTTCCATAGCTCTAGTGACATGATGACATTGTTCTCATCCCAAGTAGTAACCACTCATCTCTTTCGGACTTTAACACTGCCCAATCCCCATATACGACCTCTCTTTTAAAACCTAAACCTTCACCCATGAATACAACGTCAAGTGGTTTACCTCCATCACAAACACAGAACAAGCAAAACAGACCTATAAAACTTAAATACTACAACAATCACACCATATGAGGAACAAGAAGCATAACTTCACCAGGACACTAGCACCACCACGAACTGCCACCCACAAACACAATGAAAACACCATACCAACACCCTTCCCAATACTGAAAACTCGAGTGCGATGTCGTAAACAGCTGTCATTGACCAACAAACACCACCACAAACACTCTCATGACTGTCGTAATGACACATCGAAAACATGCACGGAAAAACAACCTCATGCACCAGAACATGCAAACACTAGCAAAAATGAAGTTGCAATGAAAAGTGAAGTGTGGTATATATACCCGTAACCCAACATGGGGCCTGAGTAACCATGCCACCTACCTCCACATCTCCTCAACCAGTGCGTAACACATGGACCCCGACACGCACCCAACCCTACTTTTCAACATCGACCACACGAAAAGGTAAAAGCTTCCCCAACACTAAAAAATATCATGTTTTTAATCTATGTGACCCACTATCAGGGACACTTAGATTCAGCCACATATCCACTAAACAGGTAATCGTGCGAGTGTGAGACGAACATCAGTCAATTTTTTGCCCAACAATATGGGTGACATGTAGCTATAGCATGTTATCATACTTAGATACTATAACATATATATATATATATATATATATATATAACTCTTAAACTTAGTGTTCTTACCAGATCCAAGTAGAACATTGTGACCTCCCTTGCACACGTCATTGATTCTCAGAGGATAAATGAGTATCTTCAAAAGGGACTCTGACTCTTAAGTCAGTATGAGTTGTGCTAAGTGAGGGTTAAAAATCATCAGAAAGTGTACCTTTCTCAGGAAATATGGCATACTTTTTATAGTGTTAAGAGATTCCTAGTTACCTTTTTTATGTTAATTAAAGTATAGGGAATGTCCCCAATTTCCCTTTTTAAGAATGTACTTTTAATGGTCAAGTTATCTTTTTTAGGTTGGTGGTCGGGTTATGGGGTCTCGGCCTGAGATACCGAGTTCTGTCCTGACGTGCAAGGAGGTTGGGTTGTGGTTCTTCGTGCTGAAATCCTGATGCGTGATTCCGAGGATGGGGGATACACATGCCCCCTTGCCTTGAGGATGATGTATCTTTGAAGGGGAATTCAAAAAGGTTGTAGAAAGTACGAGGAGTAGTGAGGGATGTATACGTGTCATGCCCTAAGTGGTGGAGTTAGGAAACGACGTTTCGCTGTTGGGCGGGAAGGTGAATAATCTTCCCTTTATGTTATATATTTGGCGTAATGGGCAAATTTCCTTATTTTTGCGATTCCGATTGTTGGTGCTTCTTTGGAGTTGTCTGTGCTGCTCTCTGGTTTCACCTGATTGTGTATTGCATTTTCTAGTACGTATTTTTAACTGGGTTCTTGCTTTGTTTGTAGGATGTCTAGTTCCTAGGATTTTGGATTTTCTTCGAGTGTGGAGGAGAGTCCTCTGAGGGTTATTTTGAATCCATGGTTAAAAGATAGGTATAGGGAATGAGTGCGGGTAGCAGGTCAAAACCTTCGTTGGGTTCTTTGAGACTTCCTAACGAGGATGAGTTTGCTCGTTTAATGGAAGGTCCATTTTTATGCGTGGTTGGGGGAGGGGTGGTGTGGATTCAAAAGGGAGGTCTTTGGCGATGACTCGTGGTGTTATCGTTGTGCCTAAGGATTCAAAGGACATGGGGACTGATGGTGGTGTGGGGAAATGTTGTCGAAGGTTGATGTTGCCGAAGAAGAATGACAACGATAAAAAGGTTGTAGTGGATACGAAGTCGTCTGCGTCAAGTGTTGGGAAAGGTAAAGGTAAGAAGAAGGACAATAGGGTTTTACCACCTCTTATTAAAGTTGTTATAGTGGGTTGCAGAAGAGGTCGAGTCGTATCCCAGCTTGATAACTTCGGAGGGGGATCTGAGGAAGTTGAGGGTTGAGGTAAATATATGTTTTGATTTAGATCACCCAGATTGGGTGTTGATGGATGCTTATGGTGTAGATGAGAGGGTGTATCTTGGGGTCGCTGAGGGGGAAGAGGCGTTTACATAAATGTCGGTAGACTTGTTCCGTCACACCGAGGTGACTTTCCCTTTCTCAGACTTCCAATGTGAGGTTCTGTCTGAGCTTAATGTTGCACCGACTCAACTTCACCCAAACAGTTGGGGGTTCCTAAGAGGTTTCGAGATTTTGTGCAAGCTACTTGGTATAGTTCCTATGGTGAATAAATTCTCTTGGATGACATAATGTTGTTGGGTCGTCTTGGTCATGGTGGCCAACTTTGAGAGGGTGTCAGCTTTGGCATTATCTTCCTGGGGTACATGCATTACATTGGTTTGGTCGAATCCTGCTAGCAAACTTTTGGTAAGTTGGAGGTATTGATTGATATTGTTATCTTTTGCCTACATCGTGCCATTTATTTGCCCCTCTACCAGCTTGGAGTCTGTCCTGCACTTTACCTTCCTGATTCCTATCTCATTGGGGAGTCGTAGACCAACCAACATGGCCTCATACTCGTCTTGGTTGTTAGTGGCTTTGGAAATCAAAGCAGAGTGATTGTTCGACGTTGATGCCACTGGGTCCTGAAAGGGTGACACCAGCGCCACAACCTTTAATGTTAGACGAACCGTCGACGTGGAGAGTCCACCAAGGAACTTGGTCCTCGGGAGTGGATGAAAGCTTGGTAAGAAAGTCGATCAGTGACTATGCCTTGATTGGTCCCTAGGGTTCGAACTGCAGGTCAAATTCTGATAGCTCGACAGATCATGCCACCATGTGTACAACAAAATTGGGACGTCGCAAAATCTGCTTAACTGGGTGGTTCATTTTCACAATTATGAGATTGCTAAAAAAGTAGAGTCCCAATCCTCGAGTTGCATTAACCAAGCAGAGCGCTAGTTTTTTTATTGTCTGATACCGTGTTTCAGGTGTTGAAGGATCCTACTAGTGAAGTATAACGGGTTTTGAGATCCGTTGGCTTCTTATACTAATAGCAAGTTGATGGTGTGCGTTGTGACCAACATATTTGATAACCAGTTGGTGTAGTGTATTTCCTTGATGAATCCTGCCTCCCGCAGCTTATTTACTTCGACCCTGGCCGCCTTCAGTGATCTCCACTCATCCTCTGTAGTCTCTGGGCTATAGGTCTGGCCTGAGGGAACACTAACAACTTGTGGCAAACAAGATTGGGATTTATGCCCGGTAAATCAGTTGCCTTCCATGCAAACAAGTCAGCATTTTGTCTTAGGACATTTCGAATGGGGGCGACAATGTTGTCTTCCAAGCAGGTCCAGAGTTGAGTACATTGCTTCGGTAGAGTACAAATTTGGATGAGGGTTGTATCATCAGTGGGAGTAGGACGTCGGTCATTGTCAGTTCTGGGGTCGAAGTCTGTCCACAGGCTCGAGTTTCCGAGAGGCATGGAAGTGGTCGTAATGTGGTTGACACTGGTTTCTGGTAGCTTGTAAGGAATCACCTTGAGACTTTTGACGTAGCATTCTCGGGAGTCTTCCTGGTTAACTCACATCGTAATTATTGCTCCTTAAGTTGAAGGAAACTTCATTATGAGGTGCAGTGTGGAGACAATGGCCCCTAACATGTTAAGAGTGGGAGGACCGAGTAGTACGTTGTAAGAGGTATCTGCATCAATCAGTATGTAGCGCACTGGCATGGTTAATGACAACTCTCCTTTGCCAAAAGTGGTCATGAGCTCTATATATCCTCGGGTGTGAATGCACTATCCTGCGAACCCGACTAGGGGATCGGGATAGGGCTTGATCAGGCTCTCACATATGTCTAGTCGCTTGAAGGTTGCCTAATAAAAGATGTCTGCTGAGCTTCCCTGGTCAACAAGGATCTTACGAACTTCTCAATCTACGATGACAGCTGTGATAACCATGGGGTCATCTTGTTTAGATTTGACTTCCGCAAAGTCAGAGTCGTCAAAGGTAATGAGGGGCATGTTATGACAGGTGGGCCTGACAAGATTCTGACCGAGTTTACTACTTTCAACTTCTCAAATATTTTTTCCTAGCGTTGCTGGAGACTCCCCCACCAGTGAAACCTCCTGCAATGACGTTTATGACCCCCAGACCTATCTCGCAGGTCACTCCATGTTTTCCAACCGGGGGTGGTTTTCTTTCAGCTTTTCCTCTGTGTTGCAGGGTTGGGATTCATGTCTCTATTCGGGATGATCTTAAGTTGTCCTATGGTGTCCGTTCCTAGCGTCTGTGTGAGTCCTTTGTACTAACTAACAGAGGCACCCTTGTTGGATGAGCTCTTCTATTCGGTCTCGAAGAGCTATGCACTCTTCGGTTATGTGTCCATAGTTCCGGTGGTACTAACAATGTTTACTTCGATCGACTCCTTCATTGGAAGGGGCGAGCTGAGGAAGCTTGAGGATTTCTACACTAAAGGCCTCTTCAAGGACCAAGACCCTCATACGTGACTCAGTTAGGTAGGTGTATGTTGTGTATTTTGGCTGGGAAGGGTCCATCTTTCTGAATTCTCTTTCTTGGGGTGGTCTGGGACAATTTTCCTCCATGTCCAAGTGTGTTGGTCTGTGCTCTTTGCTTTTTCTAACCAGGGGTTCTCCTTGGAAGATCATTCTAAGAATTCTTCCAATGTCTTCAGTCACCGCTTGATACACTGTCTACTAAGCGTCCTGGCTTTAGGGCCTCTAGCACAAAGTGAAGGATGACCATGAGATCTAGGTCTACAATTTGGTTGAGCATTTTGGAGAGTCGGTCTCTGAAGGTGTGTAGCAGTTCATCCTCCTTCTTTTGTAGTCCAATCAGGTCATCGGTTGTCATTCTTTTTCGGTCGTTAAGCTGCGTAGTGCGCCACAAATTTTTCTATGACCGTGTCAAAGGTATCGATCGAGTTTGTGGGCAGACGAGACCACCAGTTTAGAGTTGTACCTGCAAGAGAAGTTGGGAACATCTTGCATAAGACACAGTCATCATTAGAATACAAATTTACCTGTGTTAGAAACGTTTTGACATAGTCGTCGGGATTGGTGTTTCCCTCATAGAGTTTGACCGCCAACGACCTCCATCGTCGAGGAAGCAGGGTCTCAAGGATGTTGTCGACGAAGGCATGTCGTCGCTCTCTCCTGCTTGGGCGAGGACATTATTCTACTATTCTTTTGGATGAGAACTCCCCACCATTTCTTCCTAGGGATGGGAGACCGCTAGTTGACTTGTGGAGTTTTCTTCTGATGAGTCTTCATCATGGTTGTCCCCCTTGGTCATTTTCTTGTTCGTCGGGGAGGAGCACCTTCTCTGATAGCATCCTAGTTAGAATAACTCGGGATTTCTTAGTCGGATGTGTTTGCAGATTCGTGTGTTTGCCTCGGTAGCCTAGATTGTAAGTTCTGTATGGTTATTTTCATGACCGCGTTTTCTTCCCAGAGGGAGTGAAACGCCTCCTCTTGCCTCCACACCATTTCTTCCATTTGTCTTTTGAAGGTATCTAGAGTGTTGATGTCGCTCATGGTGTCTCGAGATTGACAACCTATGGTTTGTACCATGGGGTTGAAGGTGTAGGAATTTTGTTGTCCCTATAGACGATGCCAGATGTTCTTACCAGATCCAACTAGAACATCATGACCTCCCTTGCACACGTTGTTGATTCCCAGAGGACAGGTGAGTACTTATAAAAGGGACTCCGACGTTCAAATCAATATGAGTTATGCTAAGTAAGGGTAAAAAATGATCAGAAAGCGTACCTTTCTAAGGGAATGTGTCCTACTTTTTATAGTGTTAAAATGTTCCTAGTTACCTTTTTTATGTTAATTAAAGTGTAGGAAAGGTCTTCAGTTTCCCTTTTTAAGAATAGGATTTTAGTGGCCAAGTTACATTTTTTAGGCTGGTGGTCGGGTTATAGGGTCTCGGACCGAGATGCTAAGTTCTGACCCGACGTGCGAGCAGGCCAAGTGGTGGTTCTTCATATTGAGCGCCTGATGCCTAATTTCGAAGATAAGAAAAGGAGGTACACTTAGTATATATTTTTATATAATAATAAAAAATTAAAAGCATACGGTTGAAAAATAATATGGAATGTTTTAGTCAAAGACACTAGAAATGGAAACTAAGTTAGGTACTTGAGAAACTTAAATACTGTAACCTATACGATGTCTAAGAATGAATAAAATAATTTATGTAATAGTTATAGACGGGGGATAAATTACTTTAACAGTAATAATTTTAATAAAATTACTCTTTATCCTTGATATTTTTTAAAATCTAATGATTCTAACAAATAAATTATTAAAACTGTCAAAATGGATTTATTTTAACCTTATAAATAGGATTAGGTTGAACTCTAAAAAAAAAGACTTAAATAAAAGTGAGTCTTTTTAGCCCGACTATATAAATGGACTTAGGTCAGTTCGATCCAGTAGGCCATGAGCTAACCCAAATATAAATATAAATATATAATTTTAAAATTATATATTAATAAATATGTAATATATTGCTAAAAATATATTAAATAAAAATATACACATAAAAGTAAATTTTATGTTAAGTCAATTTATATATATTGTTAATATGCATATAAAAGTACATTTGATGTTATTTAATAATATATTTTTAATAAATGAAAGTTATGTTGTTATAAAATGTATATTATTTAAAATATACATATAAAATATATTTTGATGTTATTTTAGACTTATTATGTGTTTTGAAAAGATTTAATGCGTTGTTTTGAATTGGTTTAAACTTGTATTATGAAATATTTTATATTTGTTAATAGAATTTTAAATTTTAATTTTTTTAGAAAATAGATCGTTTTGGCCCAGTGATCCAATACAGGGCTAGCTAGATTTGAAAATATGTAGCACAAAAAAAATATAGGTCAAGCCAGTTTAACCCGTTTTTATGTAAAGCCTAACGGAGTAGTTGGCCTAGACTACCCAAATTGCCAGATTTATATAAAGGACTAAGTTGGAGAGTAATGTAAAAATAATTACTCTTAAATTACTTTAACCATCTAATAGTTTTTTATTGTTATAATTATTGAAAAAATAAGTTTTTTTTATTAAAAACCATAACCCCTCTATTTATTTACAAACACTCAAGACTCCTTCCCCCTTTTCTTTTTTTCAAAATTTGAAACCCTCCCTTCTCTACCTTCAATTTTTCCTCTCATTTTTCTTGCTTTTTCCTCCTTTACTGTAACTCATAAATTTATTACAAAAAAAATTATGGGGACACTCTCTTTTTAGCACTCTCTCTATGGTAGTTTGAAATTTATGTTGAGATTTGCTGAAGTTAAAGGTTGGTGAAAAGCAAGAAGTGCAATATCCAATCCTTCTAATCTGTTCTCAATCTCTTCTTTAATATTTTTTTTTTCTTTTTAAATGTCAAACACATAAAGATTTTGATGGTTCTAGATTTAGGTATGAATCTAATTTTAAATTATAATTGTGCATGATCATGTCTATGATATTTAGTATTAGCATGATTTTTTCAAAATATCTTCCGAAATGTTTTTGAAAATTTGTTTTTATGTCTTAATGATATTTATGTGTTACAAGAATTATGAGAGATTAATAATTATCTTGATTTCTATAACAGAAAACTAACAAATAACTGTTTTAACAGAAATTCAAAAATTTTTACTGCAACCTGTTTTCAAAACAATTATCAATATTAATCATTTATACACAACTCAGTTTTAAACAGAAAACTAAAAATAATTTGAAAAGTCTCTCAATCATTCTCCGAGTTTTGAAAACAGTCCAAGAGGTTAGACTTTTCAAGAAAAGATAAAAGATTTTCATTAACATCAATCTTGCTAAATTCTTGTTTTCACAGTCTGATTTGCATATTCAGATGTATTCGTTCCTTTGATTTTCTTTGCATTTTATTTGTATTGATTTTGATGTGAGAAAGGGTTTCTTAGTGTCCTTGTAACAGGGTGCTGTAAGAATTTCAACCTTTCACTTGTAGGGTGCAAGTGAGAATCGGTTGTAGTGTACATAGCTTGTGTAAACTTGAATCTATAATGAAAAAATTTAACCAAGGTGATTGAATCAACAGGATGTAGATCTGTGTGACTAAACCAGTTTAAACCTTGTGAATTGATCTCTCTAACTCTTGATCTTTTCAATTCTTGCAAGCATTTGTAAAATTGCATAAACTCTATTCTTAAAATTTTGGTTTTGCAAGATTATCTAATCTAAGACTTCGTTTCGGGTGATTCTGAGTTTTTGGTTTTGAAATGTATTTTGAAAATAAAAACGTGTTCAACAAAAATGGTTCTATTTTGATTTTTTACTTATATTTTAAACAATTTTCATTAAATTTTAAAAATAATAAAATTAGGTTTTCATATTTCCGTTTCTATTTTATTTAAGGTCATTACTTGACGTCACTTGTCACCACAATGACCATTACCTCTCACTGGTTGTCACCTCTGACTAGTAGTCACTAACCATCACCTCTGTCCAATAATCATCGGTCGCCACTTTGGACTGGCAGTCACTAGCCCCTACCTCCGACCAGCAGTCACCGGTCATCACCTTCTATCGACGATCACCCATTGCCACCTCCAACCAGTGGTCACCGGTCACTACCTCCAACTGGCAGTCACCTGCCGCCACCTCCGACCAGCAATCTTTGGCCGCCACCTCCGATCGTAGGTCACCGGTCGCCACCTCCGACCGGTGGTCACCCGTCGCCGCCTCTGACTAGTAGTCACCGACCGTCACCTCTGACTAGCAGTCACCCAACCACTCACTCCGATCGCCAGTTACCAACCACCAACTCCGATTGTCAGTTGCCGACCACCACCTTTAACGACTGTCTCAATCACTACCTCCAACTAGTCTTTTGGTTAAGATTTGAAAACAATGTTTTAAATTTGGAAACAAAAACAATGTTGTTTTTTAAATTTTGAAAACTTAAAACCAAAACTAGTTTTTTTTTTATAAAATTTTGGTTTTCTTTTGATCTCTTATTTGCAATTTATGGTATAAAAAATTTTAAATATTTGCTAATTTGATTGAATTTTGAATTTACATTCATTCTTGATTTCTTGATTAACTTAACATTAGAATTGCTCTGAACCTAATTTTTCCAGGTTATGTAGAAAGAATATTGTTCTGGTTAAGCTTGTGATGGTTCTAGAATCAACAAGCTAAATTGCTCTAAATTTGGTTTTTAATTTTTGTTTGATAGATTATGATTTGCATAGTTTTGCAGAAAAATTAACATCTTGAAACTGAATCTGTAAGTTGTATTTGGTTAATTAACACAAAAGGCTTATCATTTTCTATTGATGAATAACTTTGTTGGGCTTGAAATTGCCATTTCTTGATCTTGAAGAGGTGATAATTTTGAAAAGTTTAAAAAATACTCTGAATTCTGCTGCAAAATTTTGTAGAGATCTATTCACCCCTCTAAGTCTGCTTAACAAGTTGTTGGAGATGAATCATTTTGATGGGTTTCACCTCTCGTTTAATGACCCTTTCTCTTCATTTGGAAGTGGAACTCCTTTTGATAATTTCAAATGAATTTCAGCCAATTATAAGGAGAGTATTGAGAAGAGAATGTTAGAGAGTGTTGCTAAGTATGAGAAAGGTGATTTAAGGGTAGAGGAACAATAACTTTCTCTTAAGAAGAATTCCTCAACCTCAAGGTAAACCCATAACCATGATTAATTCTATAAGAAATACTAGTAATGGATTCTATGAATAGGGTAGACAATATACATATTAGGATTATTGTAGTTCCCTCCAAACTCCAAGCATCAAAATTTGTGGTTTTGATTAACCTCATTCTTTATTGTTTTTGTTGCTTAGATTCAATGAAAAATACCGTTAGCTGCTTCATTTGACGATGTTGAAATAGATTGATTTGGTTCTTGATAGTAGTGAATAGTTTATTTACTTAGTAACTTTTTATTTGGTATTTTAGATGAAAGAAGTAAAGATTTAAAAGCACGTTTTCTTTGTGCTGTTGAATTCCTATAAATATGTAAGAATGAAGTATAATATTTATTTATGTTTTATGTTAAATTGGCTTTGATTTCTTATTATTATTTATTATTATTGATAGTTCTAATAATATATTTTAAATGTATAATTTATTTTCCAATCATTGTTGTGATTTTGTTAAACATATCAAGTTCAACTTTTGTGTGGTGAAAACAGGATTGTCATATCCATAGGAACGTTAAAATATTTTATAAATTCAAATTTCTTAATTAAAACTTGAAAACAATAATATATATTATTCATACATTTGTAAATCCAATGTTAAAAGATAAATGGAAAATATTTAAAATGTAAAAGTACAAGAGTAAGATTTAATTAAAATAAGTAGAATAAATATTGAGATCAAATTTCATCTATATTGTGTAATTCTTTAATTCTTAACATATGATTTCAATTATTCACTGTTGTTGAATTCATTAAATTATTGTGAGTTAATATTTTGAGATAATCCTAATTCAAAATTGAAAAGCAATGTGCCTTGATGGGGCATCTTGGCTCTTAGTTCAATCCAAACTTCGAGAATTCTTTGGACCATGCAATCTTTCATCTTACACAGCTCCTATTTTCTTAGTATTTGCTTTATGGAGTGGTTGGTCTTTAAGGTTACGAGGTAGCTTTGGAAGTATGGTCGTAGGTGTTAGGGTCACGTGGATGAGGTAGAGGGTGAGCTTCTCTATGGTCTGATATAAGGTTTTCAAGCGTTGAAGGATCCTAGAGTTGTTGATCTAATGATAAAGTTTACATGTAAAGAGAAGCGGAAAGGAAAGGTTATAGATTTAAATCCTTTCACTAACAAAAACTAACATATTAATAACTAACGTTTGACCTATAAAATAAAATAAATAATGAATAATTGGATTATCTAATTAAAAACCGTGATAATGAATTTAACCAACTACCAATTCCAAATCATAGCATTAAGAATCATCATATGTTCATCACAAAAACCGAGGACAATCTCTTTACAAATGGAAGAGGAAAGAAATTAATTCAATCAACTCTTTCACAAGAGCATGAGTTTCCCTCTCCCTTTTTTGTAAGCCAAAAATTTATTAAAAAAATTAATAGATCAACAATTGTCCAAACAACAAATAATGCTCAACTAATACGTATGGATGATTCAAGAGTTATAAAGTTGGCTTACTTAAGGTTTTTTGTCCCTAAAGTTTCACTATAAATCACTTTTAGTTATTAAAATTCAAAAATATTTTTTAGTTTCTGATTCAATTTTAATCTTTCTTCTTCAATTAACACCGTAAAAAAATTGCTGCCATAGAGCATACTTTTGTACTCTCCTCTTAATCCTAACACTCTCAATCTTCAATTTTACATCCAACACAACAAAATACATTAAAACTTTTGAAGGACTAAAAAAAATATTTTTGAATTTTAAGGACCAAAAGTTATTTTCGATAAAACTTTTGAGACAAAAAACTTATTTAAGTAATAAAAATTTATATCATAAAGTAAACTCCTTAAAATTTTAAATACATGAAAAATTAAAATAAAGTAAATCAAACATAGCCTTAATATCTACCTGAGAAATATATGTTTTAATTTTAAGATAAAAAGATATGAATATAGTTTACTATTTTATTGACACGTATTTTGTTTCCAATTGCATAACGGAGATGGTTATGTTAAAAAAACATATCCTAACACAAGAGCAATGGTATTTAGTGTTTATTTGGTCAATTTTATAAATCTGTTTTCAGTATTTTAGTTTTTAAAAACTAAAAGACAAGAACAACTGAAAGTAATTTTGCTTTTCAGTTTTCTATTTTTATTTTGAAAACTCAAAATACAATCAAAATGTTGTTTTTTGCTTTTCACTAATGAAATTCTAATAAATATAAATAAATTTTTCCATTTTTACATTTTCAAAACAATTTTCAAATAAAACTTGTCAAACAAGTTTTTTTTTTTCTCCCAGAAAACAGTGTTTGAAAACTATTCTTAAAAACTCTTTTTAAAAACTAAAAACCAAAACCAAATCAATCAAGCCCTTCAACACCTCATTTTTTTTTTTACACTCCATCACTTCATATAATCTCTAAGTGACAAGTAGCATATAGAATGTTCATATAATCTCTTGGTCAACGTAATTTAAAAAAAAGAATAGTTTATTCTTCAATATCTCATATGGATTTCTTAATTTAGGAATTGGTTCTATAAGCGATACAGGTCTCAATGAGGTTATTTTACAAATAATATCTCATGGATTTATTGACACTGCACTTTTTTTCTTGGCGGAAACTAGTTACGATAGACTACATCTTCTTTATCTTGACGAAATGGGTGAAATGGCTATCCCAATACCAAAAATATTCACAATTTTCACTCTCTTATCGATGGCTTCTCTTGCATTGCCGGGCATGAGCGGTTTTATTGCAGAATTGATAGTCTTATTAGGAATAATTACCAGTCAAAAATATCTTTTAATTACAAAAATACTAATAACTTTTGTAACTGCAATTGGAATGATATTAACTCCTATTTATTCATTATCTATCTTACGTCAAATGTTCTATGGATATAAGTTTTTTAATACACCAAATTCGTGTATATATATATATATATATATATATATATATATATATATATATATATATATATATATATATATATATATATATATATATTCAATAAAAATGTCAACAGAATCTAAGTAATCGTTTTTTTTTTTACAAATAATGTAGAATATTATCAGTCATCCGACATCTCAACAAACAGTTGTCCACAAGACCCCATGTATCAGCGTGTTTTTTTTTTTTTCGAAATTACTAGCCCTGTTCAGAATTCCTAAGAAAGTGAATGAAAACAATGTATAAACAAATTAAATGAAAAAATGACAACATAAATAAAAATAATAAGTGATAATATTAGCTCCTGAGAAGGGTCTCGATGGCTTCGAAAAAAAATGCTGACATTTCGGGGCTTGGTGTCTTGATTGCACATTTGACGCCAGGGTTTCCGACCACTGTTGTAAGTTCAATTAACAATGGTATCGCTCGAGGGACCTTAGCTGAGAAGTAAAACACATCCTGGTTCGCATTCTTGCGTTTTGCAATAAAGAACACGTTTGATGCAGCTAGTCGATCTAGTGTCGCATCCACACCACCAATCAGAATGGTTGGGAAGTCCTTGGAAACCTCGTTTGAATCAGGAAGGGACCTCCAAGTCTGTAATACAGTTAATTATCAGTTTTCAATTGCTGCGTTCAAGTATTAATCATAAAATGGGGCTAAGTCATTGAATTTGTATAAAGTTTCACATTATCCCCGGCCTTTTTTGTAGTAACATATAGTATAAAAATAGTCCTGTTAAAGAAAAATTGAAAACTTTACACATCAAAGAATCAATAGTTATTGCAGTGTGAAAGGATCAAACGAATGAAAAGGAATACCTCTAAGAAAGCAGAACGTTCCATTCCACCATCCTCAGTAAAAAGTACATGGAATGAGAATTTATCGTTAAAATACCACACAGGCTGTTGGTTGTTTTTTACGGCAACCTGCAAAAGTGAGCTAGGAGAACCTTGGGACATGTTCTGGAACATAACCATAGGAAGGAGTGTCCTAGCTGATGTTCCAGGCTGCAATTGTGGAACCTGAAAGGCAACTAGCCATTTATCAAAACTTATTCTACAGAAATCTAAGTTAAAATATAGGGGCATCCGGCAATAATAACCTGGAGGGGTCCAGCTGCTGCTAGACCAAATGTGTTCTTGTTAAATTGAATCATGAAGCCGTCTAGTGGAACTTGAGTGTTGTTCTCAAACAACGTACTGTAAAATATTTGACCATCTTGTCTGGTTAGCTGTGCACTGATTTGTAAACCTTGACCAGTTGAAGCCGGAAGTACAATAGGCAATGGAGGTCTGCATGCATCAGAAGATCTAATTAAGCATGATTTCATAAAATGCAAAGTAATAAAGGTTTCAGAAAAAGCTCAACCATTACATTTGTTAATAGATTTTCCCAAACTCGTGAAAAAATTTTAATTTTCAATAATAGATTGCAACACCGCAAAAGTTATCATTGACCTCTTTCTACACAAAAGAAATAATCTTTTAATCATAAAATAAATTAAATGCAACATTTCTAAAGGGCATAGAGTTATGGTAGGAAATTTCATATAAGTAAACCACTCTAGTTTGACTCACCCAGTAGGAGTAGCTGGCTGATCATGAGAAACAGCAGAACTATTATCCATGCCCGTCAAATCACCAAGTAAATCAGGTACAGGTGCACTAGATGGAGGTGAAGCTGGTGCAACAGAAGCAGACCCCGAATATCTTGCACTTGGTGGTGAAGCAGGACCATTAGCAGGATTTGCAGGTGACTCAGAATAACCTGCTTCACTTCCCTCAGGATAGTCATCATCTTCAGTTTTATGGGTTGACGAGTGTGCACGGGTTACAAATGCATCTGGGGGCTTGTGATAAACAGAAGATAATGTAGCAATGTTGACAAGAAGCTCATCAAGAAGGGAAGGATCAAGTTGATTTGAGTCATCAGTTATCACTGGCTTCTCAGCTAACACAACATCCTTGGCTGCCTGGGGAAGATAAACAAGGTACATCAAGTCTACAGCTTGAAATTTGTGTCTAAAAAGGAAATTTAAAAATAAGGGGAAAAGCTATCATTTGCATGTGGTTACACACTAAAATCTAATTAACGATAAATGGTCAATCACAGTGTCTATACTGAATCCTTTGCACAGAATGATTAAACAAATGAAGAACTTCTCTATACAGATTTAATGGCTAATAAATAAGTTCAGCTTGATTATCCAATCCTAAATTGTGCAATGCACCTCAACAGATTGGCCACATGTTGGGAAAGATCAAGCAGAAAAGAAGAGACAGGATTCTGATTCAGGTAATCAAACCTCGGGGTCAATTGAGAGGAGACGCCAATATATGTATGCACGATCTCGCAAATCAGGATTATCTGTTTCCACGGTGGCATTGTTCAAAACAGCCTGTAGTGATTAACTATAAAGTGAAACTTAGTATAGCAGCATATGAAGAATAAACATGAAACAACTGCCAACATTTTTAAAAAACAATATAAAGGAGACTACTAAAACTAACTTTGATGAGTGATGATAGAATGGCAGAGTGTCTTTTAAGATTTGGTTACAATAGTTTTGAGAATTATTTTAGATATAAAATCTCAAAGCGCCACCCTCAAATAATGCTGATTTTTTATTTCCTTTTTAAAAAATATGATGCATTGCAGACCATAACATGGAGAAATGGGTGCAGTAATGATGGATGGTAGTAGAAAAACAATAAAGTTTCAAAAACCAGGAATGCACACAAT
This sequence comes from Psophocarpus tetragonolobus, assembly GCA_037954015.1. Taxonomy (NCBI): domain Eukaryota; kingdom Viridiplantae; phylum Streptophyta; class Magnoliopsida; order Fabales; family Fabaceae; genus Psophocarpus; species Psophocarpus tetragonolobus. The sequence goes on from CM075689.1 coordinate 3,019,823, forward strand.
TATCTAAGTTATAAAAAAACTCATTAAATGAACAGTTTTTATATACAGTAGTTGAAGAAAGAGAAAACGGAAAAAATGGATTTGCATGCTTAGTAAAAGACTGTTCCAACTTGATTTTGCCAGAGAAAGATCAGTATATCTAGCTCGTTAATCCTATGTATAATTCACAGATGGGAGTTTGAGATTCAAGGTAGAGAAATGCTAACAATAGAAAGTGTACCAAAGATATCCATTTGAATTGAAAAAGTACAAGTCACACATGAAAAAACAAGCAGTATTTGAAGGACCTGAATCATCTGCTGTGGACCTTCAGTTGGCTTCTTAAGGAAAAGTTTTACAGTAGCTGTCAACAACTGTAGCTGGACTTGTGCAGGTTCTTCAGGGAAACTTTCCAAGAAACTTTCAAGAAGCTCATCAGCATTGTCAATTCTCTCCGCATATTCACCGATAATCCAGATCATTGACGCCTATCCACAAAGGAAAGGAAGCTAAAAGATGAGCATGCATGCTAATGTAAAATGACAATTAGAAAGGCACACAAAGAAACTGATACCTTGGCTTCAGGCTCATCCAAGGTGTCTAAGTTCTCACAGAGTGTTGCAATTATGGACTCGTATCTGCAAAAATGACATTTAAAAATTCAAATCAAGTTTTAATATGATATAATAAACACTAACTTTATAACCTTTTGTCATCCTCACCACCACCCCACCACACACTAGAAAGTAAAAAAAAGATAAGACAAGATTATAGTACGTGTTCGGGTATCTTCTAAATATATCTTTGATAACAATGATAGCCTCTTGAACCACATAATTTACTTTTATCTTGATCAATTCAAGCAATACACTAATACATCTTTCAGCTGCTCTTTCTAATTTGATGGCACAACGACCAATTGCACGAACTGCTTTTCTAACAAAATCTACATCAACTTCAGTAGCATATTCCTTAAATTCCAATAAAACCTGCCAATATCATAATTAAAAGGTCAACAAAAATCAAAACTGAAAACATAAATACCAAATAGAATAACGTTGCAGGGACCAAAAATTTTTCAACAACAATATGTGTCATGAGTCGTCCATGTTTGGTAGATTGAAGAATGTTGGAGTTGCAGAAAATCTTACAAAGGAAAAAAAGTTTGACTATGTCAAAATATATTTTAGGAAGTTTTAGATATTATTCCTACTATATTTTAATTTTGTATATTTGTTGTATCTTGCTATTATTACTATAATAACAATCTCACAATTACAGGGATTTGTTCCCAAGAATAAGCTGTCCTTATTTCCTAAAATAGGCAACAGATTCATGTGTGTGTATATATATATATATATATGATGTATCTCATGGTTAAAATAATAAGATATTATTTCTCAGAGCTCCTGATCCTTGGGAGCCTCTGAATGTGATATGATTGCAGCCTTCATTGCTGCACAATCCTAGAATTCCATAGCAGCCGTCATTGCTGCACAATCCTAGAATTCCATCGCAACCTTCATTGTTGCACAACCCTAGAATTCCATAGCAGCCGTCATTGTTGCACAACCCTAGAACTCCATCGCAGCCTTCGTTGCTGCACAACCCTAGAATTCAATCGCAGCCTTCATTGCTGTGTGATCTCAAACACTCATCACAACTTCTATTGTTGTGTGCTTCCTTACTGTTCCTGAATCGATCTACTTTTCTGTGCCTTAATTGCACATATTTGTAATGGCTGAAATAGAAAATGGAGACAAGTTCCAGAATACGAGTGAGCTGCAGAATGTCCATTCAGCCTATCGATTGAATGAAAAAATTTATCTCAAATGGTCTCAACTCATTAAGACCATCCTGAAAGGGAAAGGAAAGATCAGTTATCTAATTGATGATGCCCCTGCTGAAGAAGATGGCAAATTCAAGTCATGGGATGAAGAAGACTCCATGATTATGGCATGGCTATGGAACTCAATGGTTCCAGAAATCAACGATACATGCATGTTCCTTAATTCTGCGAAGGCAATATGGATTGCAGTAGAGCAAACCTACTCTAAGGCAAAGGATGCTGCCCAGATTAATTAGGTGAAGGTAAAAACTATGGCAGCCAAACAGGACACTAAAACTGTCGCTGAATATGCTAATCAACTCAAATCATTATGGATGGATTGGATCATTACAGGGTTATAAAGACTAGGTGTTCTGAGGATTCAGCAATTCTAAGGGATTACATTGAACAAGATCGGGTGTATGACTTCTTGGTAGGCCTAAACCAAGAAAATGATCAAGTCAGGATTCAAATATTGGGAAAGGAGAAGGTTCCTAGACTCAATGAAGTAGTGACAATTGTTCGAAGTGAAGAGAGTAGAAGAAGCCTAATGCTAGAGACCCCAATTGTGGATACTTCAGCTATGATTGTTGAAGGAGCAACAACCATGGTTGCGGAACAAAAGAAAGTAGGCCTTCTTCCAAATCTGGAGAAGAAAAATGAAGGAGTATGGTACACCTATTGCAACAAGCCACGCCACACAAGGGACAAATATTGGAAGTTGCATGGAAAACCTCAAAGCAAAGATTGGGGACACAAAGGAGGCCCTTCAAGGAGAGGGGGCAAGCTCATTTTGCTGTTGGTCCTGAAAGTCAAGGAGGATCCATCCAACTCAACCATGAGGAGTTAGAGAGAGTAAGATCCTTTCGTAGTAAATTGGAGAAACTCACAGGTACATGTTCATTGACATACTCTGGTAAGTTCCCATTTTCTTGTGGATTTATTGTCTCAAATATACCCTTTACCCATTATTGGATTCTAGACTCTGGAGCCACAACCATATGACACCACTCCCTAAACACTTCTCCGCATATTCTCCATGTCCCAGTAACAAGAAAATTTCCACAGCTGATGGAACTCTTATAATTACAGCTGGACAAGGAGATGTCCAAATAACCCGAACCATAATACTAAAAAATGTTTTTCATGTCCATAAATTGTCCACAAATCTGATATCTATCCAAAAACTTACAAAGGACCTCTTATGTAATGTGATATTTCATAGCAACTCTTGTATATTGCAGGACAAGAAATCGGGGAGGATGATTGGACATGCTAGAGAATGGAATGGCCTTTACTACATGGAAGATCTGAATCTGCCCATTGAGAGTCACTCTCTGATATCCGAGTCTGCCATAACCGGTAAAGAAAAAGTTCAGTTGATTCATTGTCGTTTGGGACATCCTTCATTTCGTGTCATAAAGTTACTGTTCTCTTCCTTATTTAAAATTTTAAATTTGGAGAGTCTTCATTGTGAGGTGTGTGAGCTTGCCAAACACAAACGTGTACCTTTCCCTATTAACAATAAAATAAGCACCGCTCCATTTTATCTTGTTCATACGAATGTGTGGGGCCCCTCTAATGTCCCTAATATCTTAGGGGCTAAATGGTTTATAACCTTTATAGATGATTGTACAAGGGTAACATGACTTTTCCTTCTTAAACACAAATCTGAGGTTAGCTTTGTTTTCCTACAGTTTGTTTCAATGATTAAAAATCAATTTGGGGTTAATATCAAGAAACTTAAGTCTAATAATGTCAAAAATTACTTCAATCATACCCTAAATACTTTTAGCCAAAAGGAAGGGATAACTCATGAATTCTCATGTGTACACACACACCAACAAAATGGGATTGCGGAAAGGAAAAATGGGCACTTACTAAACAAAACTAGAGCACTAATATTTCAAAATAATGTTCCAAAAAAATTTTGGGGGAAATCCATACTCACTGCCACTTAATTAATAGATTACCCTCTACAGTTTTATCCTCAAAAAGCCCCATGGAAGTCCTGAACTCATTCTACTCACATATAGCCCATACAAATAACCTTCAACCTAGAATATTTGGGTGTGACTCCTTTGTGCATGTTCATAGTAATGGAAAGGAAAAACTTGACCCAAGAGCAATAAAATGTGTTTTCTTGGGGTACTCAGCCACACAAAAAGGATATAAGTGTTTTCATCCTCCATCCCAAAAATTTTGTGTCAAGGGATGTTACCTTCAATGAGCAAATAAGCTACTTTAGCCAGCCTCATCTTCAAGGGGAGAATTTAAGAGAGGAAGATGAGTCTCTCATACTACCAAATCTGTCCTTTGGACCAGAAATTGAAAAAAATACTGTTGGACCAGAAATTCAAAAAAATAATACCACTATTTGTGAAGCTAAAGCTGAAGAGGAAAAAAAGTAGAGGTGAATCAAATTCCTGCACCTGTAGGATCAGCAGCTGATGCAGGAACAACAACTAGACCACATGATGATACAAAATTTAGGAAAAATTTGGTGTACACATGAAGAGGAAAGGCCATCCCAAGATCTGCTCATCTCCAAGAATCCAACCCTATATCATTACATGACGTAAATCTTTTTTATCCTATAAAAATTCTAATTCTACTAATTGTGATGAATTTTCTTCTGAAAAACCAGCTGCACAGGTAGACCATAATTTGGACCTCCCAATTGCCCTTAGAAAAGGAACCAGAATCTGCACCAAACAACCTTACCCCTTGACAAATTATCTATCCTTTGAAAAATTCTCACCTACCCATAAAACCTTTCTCACAAGCCTAAACAGCACAACTACACCTTCTGTATCTAAGGCATTAATCGACAAAAAATGGAAACAAGCCATGGAATTGGAGATGGAGGCATTGGAGAAAAACAATACTTGGAAGCTAGTCACCCTACCACCTAGAAAAAAACCTGTTGGGTGCAAGTGGGTTTATACAATGAAATACAGGGCTGATGGGACGATTGAGAGGTATAAGGCAAGGTTGCTGACCAAAGGGTTCACTCAAACATATGGAGTGGATTACTTGGAGACTTTTGCACCAGTTGTCAAATGAACACTGTCAGAGTAATTTTTTCATTGACAGTAAACCACAATTGGGACTTGCAACAATTTGATGTAAAAAATGCATTCCTACATGGGGATCTTGAAGAAGAAATATACATGGAGGTACCACTCGAGTATACAAGGCAGATTGAAGCCAACACAGTTTGCAAGCTAAAAAAGGCATTATACGGGTTGAAACAATCACCTAGAGCATGGTTTGGAAGATTCACCAAAGTCATGACAAGCCTTAAATATAAACAAAGTCAAGGGGACCACACTTTATTTATCAAGCATTCTGATTTAGAGGGACTAACAGTACTATTGGTCTATGTGGATGATATCATTGTTACTGGGAATGATAAAAAGGAACAACAAAGGTTGAGTCAATGCCTTGCCAAGGAATTCGAAATCAAGACCTTAGGAAAGCTAAAATATTTTTTGGGGATTGAAGTAGCTCATTCCAAGAAAGGGATCTTCATATCTCAACAAAAATATATTATCGACTTGCTAAAGGAAACAGGTAAGACAGCCTGCAAACCAGCAAGTACACCAGTTGACCCAAATATAAAGTTGGGGAGTGCAGAGGAGGATGTTGTTGTGGATAAAGAAATGTACCAAAGACTTGTGGGAAAACTCATTTACCTATCTCACACTAGGCCAGATATTGTCTTTGCTGTGAGCCTAGTTAGCCAATTTATGCACCAACCAAAGGAAGCACATTTACAAGCTGCTCTTCGAATTGTCCGGTATTTAAAAGGGGCTTCAGGAAGAGGAATTTTGTTCAAACAAAACAAGAATGTTAGTCTTGAGGCATATATGGATGTTGATTATGCAGGTTTAGTTGTGAATAGGAGGTTAACTACTAGATATTGCATCTTCCTTGGTGGAAACCTAGTAACTTGGAAGAGTAAAAAATAAAGTGTGGTAGCTAGATCTAGTGCTGAAGCAAAATTCCAATCAATGGCCCAAGGAATATGCGAACTTTTATGGCTGAAGATTATATTGGAAGACTTAAGGATAAAGTGGGATGAACCTATGAGGTTATATTGTGACAATAAATCTGTAGTTAGTATAGCCCACAATCTGGTACAAGATGATAGAACTAAGCATATTGAGGTAGACAGACATTTTATGAAAGAAAAGCTTAACAGTGGCTTGATTTGCACCCCATATGTGCCCACTCAAGGTCAACTTGCAGACATACTCACCAAGGGGCTGAACAGCAGTAACTTTGAAAGAATTATATCCAAGCTGGGAATGGAGAACACTTATTCACCAGCTTGAGGGGGAGTGTCAAAATATATTTTAGGAAGTTTTAGATATTATTCCTACTGTCTTTTAATTCTATATATTTGTTGTATCTTGCTATTATCACTACAATAACAATCCCACAATTACAGAGATTTGTTCCCTAGACTAAGTTGTCCTTATTTCCTAAAATAGGCAACAAACTATGTGTGTATATATATATATATATATATATATATATATATATCTTATGTATCACATAATTAAAATAATAAGATATTATTTCTTCTATATTTAAGAGACTAAATTGAATGGATATGCAATTGATAAAGCCAAAATTCTTTATTAAACAAATAAACGAAATGTGAGTTTCACTAATGTAATAGGATAATTTGTTTTCAATAGAAGAATAAATTTCCTCTGTGAGCAGAGAGAGAATACGAGGATAAATTATCCTCCAAAACAAAATGTCAACAAAAAGAAAGAGCTGAAATTGGCTAAAGAATAAGTCTTATCAATTAGATGGGATAAATGATTACAGACATCTATGATCAGACATTTCGTGCCATTTTCACTAAAAATCACTATAGATATCAGTTTTTACCAAATAAAAAAATTTAGAGGAGGAGGGAATATGAACTGAAAGAGAGTAAAGCTTGCCTGATCTATATTCCGGTCCGAAGCGAGTTTTATCATAATTTCCAACTTCTCCATTTTCACATAGATGGGATCATTATACTTGCAGAAGAACACCTACAGACAAAATGAGATCTCTATAATCACACCATCCTCCAAAATGGGGTACAAAAGCTCTTTACCAGTGCCCAAGTGTATTATAAATTTATAACTCTGACAAGTTCAAAAACTAAAATTTAGACCAACACCTTAATTTCATGTGCAAGAATTGTTGGTCTTCTTTGTACTATAAGATTGATATTCCGCAGGGCAACATATTGTATCTCAGGTTCAGCTGAGAGTAATGTCACAAGAGGAGGAGCCATCTTTTTGCAAAGATTCCGAACCACATCAGTACTGGTGATAAGCTCCATTTGTTGAAGGATCATCTACAAGTTTTTATATACTGTGGTTAGCAAACCAAGCAAAATGTGATATCTTAAGCATTAACACTGACATATGGTAGCATCAGATAAAATGTCACAAAAAAGTGGAAAAAAAACCTTAACAGCTGATAGTACAACTGCACAATTGGCATGTTGTAACCGTGGTGTAACTCTTTCTACGATGTTTTCTGCCTCGCGAGCATCAGCTGCCTTATATCTAGAAAGAGCATCTAGTATAAAAACTTGACCCCATCTGTTACATTAAGTAAAAGCAAGTTATAAAGATTCAATGAAGCAATATGATATCAAACTTCAAAAAAGAACAAGGAAAAAACAAGATGATGTCAACTAGAGCTATGACTAATAAATGGCACAATCAACTAGACAAAATAAGGTAGTGATACTTTGGTCTTAACACTTAGTCACTTATGATACAAGATATTACCTCATGACTAGCTCAAGACTACCTCAAGACTGTCACCCCCATTTTCTATTAATTAATAATTATAATTATAATATTTACAAGGGATGGTTTTTTAACATATATTGCCCTGCTGCAACAAAATCATAACCAAATCAGCTAATCTACCAACTAATATTGCACCCTGATCTAGAGGAAGAGGAGTTGCACTATAGCTAAAGTCATAGTGTTTTCAATTTCAATTATGATAATTGGTAACAAACATACAAAACATAAACTTACTCTGTACATTCATTTAAAGCAGTGAGGAGCTTTGAGAGTGTGCTACTTGTGAGCTCAAATATGGGTCTACTACTATTTTCCTGAATTTCAGCAAGTGCTGCCACCGCATTAGCTACAACCATTGGATTATTATCAGATATCAAATCCTTCAGAGATTCCAAAAAACCCCGGTCCTCAACTAGCTCTGCATTTATATCATAAAGCTTTGCAACACAAATGGCTGCTGTCTTACGAACATATGGATCGTCATCCTGTCAACATATCACATACAAGTACGGGTAACAAAACGGTGGCCCTAAACACATTGTCATTATTATCAACACAATAAGAAATCAAAAGTAGTGTAATGTTCACTCAAAATTAGACACGTTTAAATTATAACAGTACCATGTGAGTACCTTTAGGCATCTTTGAAGGGGATCACATAGATACTCAGTAATTTTATCAACACGAATGCAGCCCATTGTCCGCACAGCTAAGGCACGAATTAAAGGATTTGGATCTTGTGAATCCTGTGCATCATTTTACAAATGAAATTAAAAAGATGCAACAAACAAATTTAGATTTGCTTCCATCATGGAGAGTCATGGAACAATATTCTATTAATGTCATGAGTATTATAAATTTATAATTTTTTTTACAGGCGAAATGTAAGTATTGTTAACAATGTCAGCTTTTGTTAGCAGTTAGATCAAATCCACGACCTTGCCTCACCTCCTTTCTTCCTTAACCAACTGGGTCACCTTATATCTCTTATAATTTATAATCTATGATTTCATTTTTCAGATAAACATATCTATTGGAGGGGGACACCACCCTGAGTTTTAATGACAAAGATTTCAAATGAATTACACAAATTATAGTGTAAAAGTTGAGAGCAAAAGATGAGGAGGCAAAAGGAAATGAGTTAGTATACACTGACAATGCAAAATTACATTCAATAAAGGGTTTTGATGTGCATAATTAAACTCAAAAGAAATATATGACAAGCCAATAAAATTGCTGGGGATGGCAAAAGAACCACTGCATTAAGATTTAAGACTACAAGAGAAAGGAAAACAAAGTAATGGCAATTCCAGCTTTTACCTTCACAAATGTATTTACAGCGAGTATCGCAAGATCAGGCTGGCTCTTCGCATAATTGATCAGATATAAGTAAACCAACTTTTTCAGCTCCAAATTTTCTGTTTGCATGCAATTCACCACATCCGTGAACAATGACGAGACGTCCTTCCCAACAGTCATGGCAGCAATCACCTTTTTAACAGCATCTTTTCTTTTATCCTATAAAACATGAAAAGAGAAGTAAAATTCCCATGCTTCCTTGCAAGAAAATTTGAGCTGTAGAAATAAAAGAGAGGACGGCAAAAAAAGCAAGACAAAGACATCCAAGAAAACATGTCCATCGAGGTTTTAAAAATTGGTCTGGTGCCGTGTCATAGGCAACAAGTTCAAGGATGTTTGGACTTGGGAGTGTGCAGAACAGCAATTGCTTTGTAATATCAAGGAGCCAGGCGAAACCGCAAATGAGAGCATCTTTAAAACCTTGATGTCCACCGGTCGTAAATTAGAACATGAACAAACCTTACCAATAGAGTAATAGAATGTAATAATACCCAACTGCCTGCTCGGTGACAACAACTGATAGAATGATACCTAACAAGAGAATCAGCAAAAAGAAAACGGGAACATAGCAAAGGTTGCGCAGGTTATTAAGTGAAAGTTTTAAGCTGAGGCACTCAATTTGCGGGATCAAAATGAGGACAACTAATCTCAATGTCATTTGTATAAATCGGATTGCGTGCGAGGGATCAGGTGAAGCATCCAAAATGGGATGGGGAAACGAGAATGTAAAATGGATCTGGAGAATGGAAGGAAAACCTTGTATTGAGAATTGAGCTCCTCTTTGAGCTCGGGGATTTCACCCTTCTTGGTGGTCGAGAAGTACTTGGAATCGTTCCTACTCATCTTCTCTCAATTCTGCTTCTTCCCGTTCCCGTCCAGAAACGAAACCAAACCAATACTTGGAACCTTCCCAATATCGCACAACTAAAACGGCGTCACTCGCTGTCACGCCTACCATCATTCCATTATAAATTCGGCTTTCTTTTTATTTTTCTTCTACTTCTTTTTTTTAAATGTTTAAATTTGTTGGCTACTAAATTTTATTATGTACCCAACTACTATTTTCAATTAAAATACTCTAAAACTAAACTAGGAAAGACTGAATTGCTATATAAAATTATTAAACTTGAATTATTTTTTAAGTTCATCTTTCTTTTACGTCATGTTCATTATAAACTGCTAATTCATCTTTCTTATTGATAAACTAATTTAGTGCACCAGAAATAAACTGCTAATTCATCTTTCTTTTACGTCATGTTCATTATAAATTATATGGTTGACTTTACTACTACTCCTACTACTATTATTATTATTATTATTATTATTATTATTATTATTATTATTATTATTATTATTATTATTATGGGTAATATAAATTGCATGGCTCATTTCATAATTTTTTTTTATCAAAATTAAACTTAATATTAAAACAAGTTTTTGTTACATTTAATGATACAATCACGTAACTTATTTGGAGTAGGAATCAAGGCTTCAAAAAACCAATAGGTCGAGTACGAGGTGTGGCGACCGGACAGATAAATGAGGCTTTTCAAATCAAGAAACTCACTCTTCTCCAATACTACCATCAATTCAAGCAAATGTGTAAATACTTTTCAGAAGTAGAGGTTCGGCACATATTAAGGCAAAAAAACACTTGGGCGGATCAATTAGCAAGGTTGGACAGTACCAGGAAGAAACGCCAACTAAAAACATCCATATTCTTAAAAATAGATGAGCCTAGCATAGCTAAGACACCAATTCATCAAGTCTCAAAGGAAACTCAAGAGGACTGGTGGACTAACATTCATAAGTACTTAGTTGAGGATCATCTGTCAGCAAACACATATGAGGCCAAGGCACTAAGAACTAAGGTCGCATGGTAACCATGGTGGGAGACAAATTGTTCAGAAAAAGCTTTGTCAGACCGCTACTTAAATGTTTAGGGGTTGATCAAGCAAATTATGTGTTTCTTGAGGTACATGAAAGTGTTTTTGGTACACACTCCAAAGGCAAGACCATGACATCTAAAGTGTGTGGACATAGTATTATTAGTCAACCCTTCAAATCGAGTGCGTTGAATTCATAAGTAAATTCATTCCTTGCCACATGACAACACGAATTCCTATTGTGGTCATTGACCATTTCACCAAGTTGATCGAGATTGAACCATTGGCCACCATCTCAACTGCCAATGTCCAAAAGTTTCTATGGCGCTACATCATTACATGTTTTAGTATATTTGTGATGCTTATCTCTAATATTGGTCTCTAGTTTACGGATAAGAAGTTAAATGAGTTCCTCACAGAGCTTGGAATTCAGCACCGGTTAACATTTGTGAACACCCTCAGGCGAATGGACAGGTCAAGGCTACCAATAAGATAATTCTGGGGGAACTCAAGAAGCGACTTGGGGAGGCAAAGGGTTCCTAGCCAAACAAAGTCTCTGAGATACTATGGGTATATTGTTGCATGTCTCAATCAACAAAACAAGAGTCATCGTACTGACTCACATACGAAACCAATGTCACATTATTAGTAAAGGTAGGGAAGCCCTCCTTCAGATGCATCGAATTCGATGAAAGAACAAACAGAGAAGTGTTCATGGCTGAGTTGGAAACAATTGAAGAACTCTGCCAATTGTCATTGGAGTCGAAGCATACAAGCGGTGAATGAGGAGAAGCTTTGAGACCAAAGTGCAGTCGATACATTTCATTAAGGGCGACCTGATGCGGCACATTACAGGCGAAGCTCGACAAGACAACAAACATGACAAACTAGCAACTAATTGGGAAGGCCCCTTCTAAATCTTCCAAAGCTTGGAGAATGACGCCTGTAGGTTAGTCGAGCTAGACGACAACTAATTAAATTGAATATTTTTAATACTTTTTTTAAAAAGTAGAATCAATTCATACTTCTTAATTCCACAACGTGTTCCCAAAGTAGAAACACAAGCAACGATGAATGAACTTCCCAATTTGAATCTCCTTTACATGTATTTATTCTTAATTTTATTTTTTCTCTCCATGTTATATCTCTTTTTTATTCATCTAATTTCTTTATTTTAGGTTTATTTGATCTGTTACCTCTTTATAAGTGGAATTTTTTAATGTATAATTATGTATATAATTAATTATATATTAGTCTTTTTCTTCTTTTTTTTAGTTTTGATAAATTTGCTCTCTTTAATTATTAGTTTTTATAAATTTACACTTTTGTAATTTTAATTCTTTTGTGATTCTTTTTTTTTATTATTTCTAATCTATACAGGTTTCCACTTTTAAAGATTAAAAATGAAAAACACAAATTTAAAGATATTAAAAAAAATTGAAAGACCAAAATTATAAAATGCAAATTTACATGAATCTATAATGAAACAAAAAATTAATATAAAAAAATATAAAGACCAAAATTAAAAATATATAAGCTCGGGACCAAAATTAAAAATGCAAATTAAAAATATAAAGTGAGCCATGCGAACACTTATTCACAGTTCCACCTAAACATAGTTCACTTAGTCACATGTGGTTGTCTCATAGGGAATCTAAAAGGGAGAAGTTGGATATATTTCCCAAAAACAATTTACAATTTTCAAAATAATAGTTTTCACAAATACTCCTTTAAGTGTCTTCAAGATTCTTTCAAAGAGTTTTTCAAATATTACAAAAATATTGTAAAATTACAACGAATCAATCTTCCTTAAAAGAAAAGTGTACTGCCAAACTTGACTTCAAGATTTACCCAACAAGTATAACTAATTCAATATTTGACACAAACTAATTAATATGAATTTAAGATTCAATTTTTCAGCTGTGAATTACTCAATAATGCAATAAAAATCCAGTTAAAATAAACCAAAACAAAAGTACAGGGATAGAGAAAATAACATTATTGTTTATACTAATTCAACTCTCAATGGCCCACATCTAGTGTAGATCTAACCGCCTGCTAAACTTGTTTTTATTGTGAATTGAAAACAATCACATTGTACATACAATTCAAGAAAGACAAAACAACACATAAAAAAGGTCAAAACTCTTGCACCCATAAGAACCTGTTTATTAGTGACAACTCATCACACAAACATAACTCTAACTCATGACACCCCATCATGAGATTTCACATAATCTCACTGAAACACTATTCAAGAGGTTGTCCATAACAATCATAACAAGATTTGTAATGAATATTGCCCAGACATAGAAACCAAACGTTCTTGGTTTGTATCACTTTCAATCACAAATCTTGTTGAACATTCATGGCTCAAACTAGGTTTTTTTGGGTTATTTAAAGGTTTTCTCTCAAAGATTGTAAAGTTTCACACATGAAAACATAAAATCTTTTTCTTTTCTTATGAAAAACTGATTGGTAAAGTGGTTAAAAGTTTGTTAAAAACATAGTTAATTGATTACCTATCACAAGTAGTTAACTACCCAGAAATTCAAGAAAGATAACCCAGAGTGATAGAGTCTCCATGATAATCGATTAACTATTCAGGTAATCAATTATTGTAGAGAGCATGCAATAGAATGCTTCAAATTTTTCATAGGGTAATCGATTACTTCACGATGCAACTTGAAATTCATGTGTTTTTCAACTTAGGTCATCTAAATAATCTATTACCAACTTACATAATTAATTACCCTTGAGATAAATCATTACTTAACTTAGTAATTTTGATACCTTTGCTTTCGAAACTAGAAAAAAACACAATGAAATAAGTTTGCTTATGAAAATGATAAAAAACAAAGACTCAAAAACTCAAATACACACTCATGTATATGCTGTAAACAATCAATACAAGTACCACACCTATAGAAACATGTTTGGTATTGTAAAATGACTTAGAAAAGCAAAAGCAAAACCTACTAAAGAATATGAAACTTGAGAGAGAACTCCACCAAAGCTTGAGTCCAATCTTCTTCAACAATCTCAACAACACATGTTTCACTATTCTCAATTCTTACACCGTCATTCACTCGTCTGTCTCACTCGAGTTGCTCACCCCCGCCCACGTCGCCGCACACTACCACTTGACTTCTTACTTTTACCCACCACCATCTCATGTCTCAATATCATAGCACCACACTACACTGCACCATACCACCACATCTCACTCTCTGTCAAGTCTTTTTCTTCCCCTACTCTCATCCACTAGTCACTAGCACCTACTTTTGTTAGTTACTCGTTTGTTGTTTCCCAGTTTATAGATTTACTAATTGCTAGTGTTTAGGGTTTAATCACCATTTTGATTTTTGAAGGAGATTGTTCTCTAATTTGGTGCCTTTCATTGTGCATATTCTAAAATTGATGTTGTGCATATTCTAAAATTGATGTTGTGCATATTCCAAAATCATTGGTTGATGCCTTGATTTGTTAATGATCTAAAGAGGAATATATACTCATACGATGTTTTTTCATTGCAATGTTTTCAAGTTGTTGAAGGATTTTTATCTGATTTGTAACTTTGTAAGGTATGTGTTTCTATTGCTCTATAACTTATATTGAATAATGTTGAATTAATTGAATTTTTGTGTTTGACTGATTGAATTTATTTTGGATTATTATTATTATTTGATTGGTTTAAGTTATGTTGAGTCTATGATTAGGTCACTGAAGGGATTCATGACACGCTTAAATAGTGTGATTGTGCAAATTCCCAACCTGAGCAAAGAGATAGAAATGGCAACGTTTGTAAAGGATTGCACGTAGGGCCTTTCGCATAATAACTAATACAACGGTAGCTAACTTCATTGGCAAAAATCCACATTAGGACCACATGCGAAATAGAGGCCAATGAGGCCATGGAGCGCAAACGAGAGAGCGAGTGGCAGGAGACAAAGAGGCACTAGGGGAAGGCAGCATCGTATCACCGCCCCAAGGAAAGAGACCAAACCCAACCACGATATCACCCCCTGGAGCCACATGAGATAACCCCACTCACAGTCTCTTGGAAGCAGATCCTTAAGGAACTATACCACACCAACCTAATACAATTATCCACCTCTTCCCCGGGCCGGAAAATGGGACACGAGGTTGAAAAATGGTGTAAATACCACAAGACCTGAGGACATGACATAGAGAAATGTTTCTTCCTCATATGACTGATCAAGACCCTTATTAGACAACGTGAATTAAAAATGTACTCTCAAAAGAAGCAAGAAGATGGTCTACCGAACGTCGTGCCCAAGAAAAAAGCCCAAAGAAGGCCAATGAACATAGGAATACTAGCACCAACTAGAGAGTTGTATTCAGCGACTTCAACACCAAGGTTTTCTAGAGGAGGCCAAACCTCTTTGGTTAGGAAACTATACGCTTTCTCAACACTGACTGTTAGTTTTACCCCCCTTGAAAACACCTGTTATCGCATTCTCAAACGACAACTTTGGAGGCACATCACCCATGATAATGATCGGTCATCATCTCGACCATTGCCATGGGGTATAATGTGAAAAGAATACTGGTACATTGTGGCAGATCGACAGACATCTTGTACTAGGACATCTTCGTCGGCCTCAAAATCCTGCGGGACTACTTATAACCCTATCATGGGGCTTTTGTCAGATTCAAAAGAGATGAGATAAAGGTTTGAAGATTTGTCAACCGTGAAACAATTTCTGCGACGGAGACAAACCAACACAATCCTTATAAGATTCCTGGTGGTGAATGCCCTCTTAGCTTACAACATCTTTTTGGGTAGGCCTAGCCTGAATAAGCTCCAAGCAATAGTCTTTATTGCCCATCTCAAAATAAAATTTCCATTACCAAACGGGAGGATTGACACCATTAGAGTTTATCAAATGTGGTGAGAAAATGCTACCAGGAGAGCCTTCGGGTGAGACAAAACCCCCAAACGACCACCTATAGTAATGTCAACACCCTCAATACCAACCCTCGGGAGAGGGAAGACCGGAAGCCAAGCCCTATAGAGGACCTGAAAACAGAAGAATTATCCTCGAGCAAGACAGTACAAATTGGGACTTCCCTGGACCGAGCATGGAAGAAATACTAAGAAGCGTTTTAAGAAAGAACATGCAAACCTTCGCGTAGAGCCCACATGACATGTTGGGGTCCAACCCTAACTTTCTCTATCACAGGCTGGCTCCAGCTCTAGAAGCAAAGTCAGTCATACAAAAAAGGAGAAAGCTCGGCCTAGAGAAAATGATTGTTGTCACTAAAGAAACCAACAAGCTACTGGCTACTAAACATATTCGAGAAATAAAATACCTGACATGGCTAGCTAGGGTAGTAACGGTTAATAAATAAAGTGGAAAATGGATAATGTATGTCAATTTCACGGACCTCAACAGGGCGTGCCCCAAAGACTCATACCTGTTGCCCAACATTGACTGTTTGGTAGATGGGGCATTCAGATACGAGCTCATAAGCTTCATAGATGCATACTTTGAGTACAACAAATCAGAATGCACCCAGCGGATAAGGAAAAAATAGCATTTATTGGAGGAAAAAATAATTATTGCTACAAAGTCATGCCCTTTGGGCTAAAGAATGCAGGGGCAACTTACCAACGATTAATGGATAGGGTCTTAGTAGGGATGTTAGGGTGGAACATAGAAGCGTATGTCGACAACATGGTGGTCAAATCCACAAGAGCAGATGAACATATAGCAGACCTCCAAGAAACCTTTGACACCTTCAATTGCCACAAGCTAAGACTCAACGCTAAAAAATGTTATTTCGAAGTCCGAGCTGGTAAGTTCTTGAGTTTCATGTTAATCAACATGGGAATAGAGGCGAACCCCGACCAATGCTTCGCGGTCCTTAGGATTAGGAGTTTCATCAGCGTGAAAGAAATACAACAGTTCTCCGGATGCATCACCTTGCTCTTCGTTTTCTGTCTAAAATGGCAGACAAAGAAGTTCTGCTCTATCAGTGTCTCAGAAAAAACCAAAAGTTCACATGGACCGAAGACTACGAGAACACATTCACATACATAAAAGAAATGTTTTCCAACCCGCCAATACTCGCAGAGCTGACCTGTACCTATGAGTGTCCCACCTCACCATAAGTTCGACCTTGGTCTAAGAAAGATACTCTGAATAACTCCTAATCTATTTCATCAGTCAAATCTTCCACGACATTGAGGTATGCTATCAAAAGCTAGAAAAACTTGTCTTTGCACTCGTAACTACAGTGAGAAAACTCCAACACTACTTTCAGAGTTTCCCATCATAGTGCGAACAAACCAACCACTGTGCCAAATACTACAAAAGCCCAACCTGTTGATCGAATGATGAGATGGTCAATCGAGCTATCCAAGTACAACTTCAAGTACGAGAGAAAGGGAGCAATCAAAGCACAAGCTTTAGCCGACTTCATAGTAGAGTTAACGTAACCATGACTGAGGTTCTCACACATTTAGAATGGATCCTATCGGTCGATGAAGTCGTGAACCAAGTTGGCAGTGGAGCATGGATCATCTTGGAATAGCTTAATAGCATGGTAATAGAGCAAGAACTACACTTCAAATTTAAACAAGCCATAATTAGGTTGAATATGAAGCACTAATCACCGGCATGCGCCTGGCCCGAGAAACGAACATCAATGACCTCTTTGCCCGCATGGACTCAAAAGTAGTAATGTGTCAAGCAAATGGGGAGTACCAAGCAAAGGACCCACTACTTATGAAGTACTTAGAGAAGGTACAAGACCTAGCTAAAGCCTTCAAAACTTTCAAAACTATCCACCTCCCAAAAGAGGATAATACTCGAGCAAACCTTCTCGCTCAGTTAGTCAGCAAAAAGACATTAGGAAACAAAACCATGGTTTAGGAGACTCTCCAAAGACCAAGCATCGAGGATAATGTAACAGACGACTTAGTCATATTTATCCAAGAAGAAGCTGAGTGTTGGATAGGACCCATCATCAGATACCTCCGACAAGGAACCCTTATAGCTGACAGAAAATTAGCTTCAAAGATTCCCCATGACGCAGCTAGATTCACGATCATCAATGACAACTTTACAAGAAAGGGTTTTCCACCCCACTCCTCCGCTGCCTAACATCATCCCAAGAAAAACATGTCATTCGAGAGGTCCACGAGAGATGTTACGGAAGCCACATCGACGGGAAAACACTCAACAACAGAATGATCTATGTTGGGTATTACTGGCACTCCCTCCAGAATGACTGCATTGATTTTGTCAGGAAATGTGATGTTTGCCAAAGGCACGACAACCAAAACCACACCCTAGCAAGAACACCTACACTTAGTCATGGCGCCTTGGTCCTTCAACAAATGGGGCATTGACATACTAGGACCCTTCCCTCAAGGGGTCCGCCAGATGAAATTCTTAATTGTTGCAGTAAACTATGCTAGTAAGTGGATTAAAGTCAAGCCCGTGGCGACCATCATAGTTAACCAAGTCAAAAAATTCCTATGGAGATCCATAGTCTGTCGCTTTGGTGTACCACATACCATAGTCTCTAATAATGACACCCAATTTTCCAACTCAACCATTATGGCTTTTTGCAAAGAGACGGGCATTCGACAGACCTTCACCTCAGTCAAACATTCATAGCAAATGGACAGACTAAGTCTGCGAACAAGGTAATCCTTTATGGGATACGCCGACGCCTCAAGCTGACCAATATGTAATGGGTCGATAAACTCCCCTGAGTACTCTGGTCTTACCATACAACACTTCACTCAACCATCCACGAGACCCTATTCGCCCTCGCCTACGGATCTGACACCATGATTCCCATTGAAATGGTCGAACCAACCCCACGTGTGGAACTCTTTATCGAACCCCTTATCGGACTCCATATGCCAAGCTGAGACATAGTAGTAGGGCTTTACTCACTCACCCAGATAAAGAAAGAAGCCATGAAAAGAAGAATATAATAGAAATACAACAACAAGTTAGCCCCAAGGTCTTTCCAGGAAAGTGACCCAGTGCTAAAGAAGGCCCAACCACATCAAATAACAAGCAAGTTGTTCCCAAAATGGGTAGGCTTATACCACATCCATCAAGTCATAGCAAAGGGAGCATACAAGCTATACATCTTACAAGAAGGAGGCATACCCCAAACATGGAACGCATCCAAACTTTGCTTCTACAATAGCTGAAAGAGGACCCACCCCCCATTTTTTTACATTTCTGATGTAACCACTCTTATGTCATACATAGGAGGTTTCCCGTAAGCGCATCGAGCCCCTCGGGACACTTATAAGGCCCTTGGGCGATCGAAAGAGGTGCCAACGTTGTTAGGACATTCGAAGACCGACCTCAAGCACTTTTTTTCCCACGGGTTTTTTAACGAGGCTTGACCAACTAATTTCAATGAAATATCATTAACCAAAGCATGTCCTTGACATGCATGAAAACCCTTAAGAGAGTCTTACTAAGTGATGTTAAAACATCTAGAAAACCCTTAAGAGGATCTTATAAAGTGATATTAAGATATCTAAAAACCCTTAAGATTGTCTCTACTAAGTAATGTTAAGACATCTAAAAACCTTTAACAGGGTTCACTAATCTAATAAGTAATGTTAAGACATCCAATAACCCTCAAGAGGGTCATACTAAGTGATGTTAAGACATCTAAAGAACCCTTAAGAGTGTACTTCTAAGTAATGTTAAGACATATAAAAAACTTTTAAGAGAGTTCCACAAAGTGATGTTAAAACATCTAAAAACCCTTAAGAGATCCTTACTAAGTGATGTTAAAACATCTAAAGATCCTTACTATATGATAGAAAAAAATAAAAAACATTAGTAAGGTAGGTAAATAAAAAAAATATGAATCATTACTTATTTAAAAATTAGAAGAAAAAATAAAAGAAAGTGAGGGTGTGTTAGTAGTTGTGCGTGAGTGAGCACAGCACAGCTGGACTTAGCGGAGGCCAGCTGGCATTGTACGAATCCAAATACGGAGCTACCGTCGCCGCTTCTGTCTCTTTTCTTCTTTTCCTTTTCAAATAACACGCACCTGTCTCTGAATCTTATGTATGGTATCTACTAACCAATTTATTAATTCCACTTTCTTTCTTTTTTAAATCTTTTGGGGACCATAACACACTGTACTCACACACCTAACTACCCTAAGCTCTCTTCCCATTTACAGTCTTGCCCTTCCTTTGCTTTTCAACGTTGCTTCACCGTCCAAGGGGCTAAAGTTGGAATAATATTTTTGAATTAAAAAGAAACAAAGCAAGGAATAACTTAAAATATTATCCATTTGTTTGTCTTTTAGACTTTTTTCTTTTTAATTACAGGTGTTTTTGTTGGACAAAATTCTGTCTAAGCTTTATATAAGTTTTTTGTTTTTAATTTTTAAGCACGTGAAACAAAATACATTATAATATTTATTCTTATTTATTATTGCATGATAATTAATTATTTTAAAATTATTTTAACTTGATGATACCAAATTTACCCATTGAGTATGCAATCATATTAAATAAAGTGCTGAAGTTTCAATTAAAGACAAAAAAAAAATGAGAGAAAATTTTAAAATATTGTTTCTGAAAATATATTCAAAGATTATTATATTTCAACACATTATTAATTTTTTTATGACTCATTAAATAAAGTGAGATTCATTTTATTTATTTTATGAATTTAATTATTATACATTAATATTATAAAATAATTTATACTGTTACTTCATCATAATTAACTATTAGTATAATTTTTAATATATTTATTATAAAATTCAACATATTTCTACAAAATGGTGAATTACAATTTTTTTTAAGTATAAATAGTAAACTGTCGTCGAATAATCTATTTTCTCTGATTTCATAATCTCTTATTTAATTGAATAATCTATTTTCTCTTATTTTATAAACCATAAATATTTTACACTATATAATCTTATTATTAATTTACTATATACATTTGCACGGTTGATCATGAAATGCATAATCTATTTTCTCTTATATCATAAACCATTTATTATACACATTGAAAAATATGTATTAAGTGTTTTATAGTACTTCTTCTCCTGGATTCATATAAATAAAAAAGTGGTTCAGGGTCAAATACAAGTAGATTAAACTAATTATGTCCTATTTAATTTTATCATTTCTAAAACACTTTTAATTTAATTTTAATTATAAATTTTTTATTTATGAGATAAAATTTTGATTAAGCGTCCTTAGAAACAACATTATTTTTTATTTGAAATTCGTAAAATTAAAGATAATAACTAATTAATATGTATAAATTTGTGTATTTTTACTTATACATAAATACACTAGGAGTTTTAATCTAACCTATTCTAAAATGTTATTAATTCAACTCTTCAATTTAAATAATTAAATTAGTTGAAGATGAATGGGAACCGAGGTTTGTTACCTTGTAATTTAATTTTAAGACAACATTATCAATGAAACTAGTAAAGCATTTCTTTCTAACATATCCTATCTTAAAAAAAAATTCTATTGAAAAGTATATATACAATAAAAAGGTTTTTTAAAACAATATTAATATCTTCAGCAAAATATTATTTTCAGAATATTAAAAATTTATATTTCAATTATTATCATTTGCACTCCATTAATGAAAATACAAAAAATATAAAAAATGTCAGTTTCTTATTTTTTCCTCCTCCATTGTAACAAGTCTATGAATGAATTATAAGAACATCTAGAAGAGGAAATGCTTGTAAAGTTGCTTAAAAAAATAACTCTTCTATTAGAACAATATTACATGTCAATTCAAGTTGCTTAAAAAGTGGATAAGTTGTTTAGTTACTTCACCAAATAACTATTGTTTATGATTGAAAATAGTATTTTGTCATCAAATGCATACAACTTTAATAACAATATACAACTAGAAAAAATAAAAAACTTAAAAAATTAAAAAAAACTGTGATTTTCTTGAAATTGCTTATAATTTATTTAATGAGACTAAAATAAAGTATAAGTTACTTAGCAACTACGTGACAACATAGAAACCGCTAAACATATCTTTTAATACATCAGCAACTCATGAGAGTTGCTCCTAAGATATCCTAAAGATTAAAAAAATCATTTAATATATTTAAGATATCTAAGATGAACTTTAAATGTGACTATCATAAAATATTCATGTGTTCCTTATTACAAAACATCAAGATATAACTCATACAAACTAATAAAAAGAATTATTATTGTTTTATTGATCTTTAAAACAAATGCTACTAATTTGTTAATTTTTTCTTTACAAATGGACTACTATCAATAAAAAAATACAAATACTTAGAATATTTAATAAGGATAATTTTTATAATAAAAATTAAATGTTACATAGAAATTATGAAATATCCTATAAAAAATTACTTTTTTATAAATGACATGGTAATAAAATTAGTTATCATTATTTAATGTCCAAGTAAAAAAATAAGATTATTTCTAAATATTTCTCCAATAAAAACTTGATAGCATGAATAAAAAAAAATCCACAGCATAAATAAAATTGAAATGAAGAATTTTTAAAAATAATAGCATATAATAAAATAAAATAAAATAAAATAAATTTTATTTTATTTATATTTACTACATAAACTAATTTTTTACGAGTCCAACATGAGAACATTAATAAATACCAATATAAATAAAGATATAAAATCCTTATGAATATAATCTTAAATTTATAAAATATAAAATTTATTAAAACAACGGTGAAAAGAATGATTATTAATAGTCTAATTATTACATTGGATAACAATTATTCAGTGCATATTTGAATAGACGCTGACAAAAATGATTTACATATAATATTTTATTTAAATATTTTTATTATAAAAAAATAATAGTAAAATCTTACTTATAAAAAAATAATAAAATTTAGTATAAAAATATTAATTGAAGTTAAAAATTATTTCAAATTAATTTAACTTATATTGAATTTCGAAGCATGAAACTAAGCCTATAAAAAAATATCTCGAATTAATTTTGTTTGTAGAACAAAGACACACTTATTGATTGTCATTCCACGTGATTGATTACTATTTGGTATTTACGTCTTAAAAATTACTGCAGATATGAGGAAAGCAAGTGAGAAAGAGAGGAAGTCAAAGTTGAAAGTCACAAACGGAAAATCCGAAAATTAGGAAAGTGTCGGGGACAAATGTGTAATTTGAGTGGCGACATGAGTTGGTTCCAATTCCAATTGCTTAAATAGTGGTGGGAAGCCGCCGCGTCTCCCTTCTCTTTCTCTCTCTTTCCGGTAACAGTCGCCGGAGCGGAAGGGGCATTTAGAAGATAGGGTGGGATGTAGTTTGGGTTGATTAGACAATGGGGAGAGTGGTGGTGGGAGTGGCGGTGGGGTTGGCGGCGGTGGCGTGCGGGGTGGCGGCGGTGGCGGTGGGGCGGAGAATGAGGAGCAGGGGGAAGTGGAAGAGAGTGATTAGAGTGTTGAGGGAGGTTGAGGAAGGGTGTGAGACTTCGGTTGGGAGACTGAGACAGGTGGTTGATGCTATGGCGGTTGAGATGCACGCCGGGTTGGCATCAGAAGGTGGTTCCAAGCTCAAAATGCTTCTCACATATCTTCATAATCTGCCTATTGGGTAATCGTTATTTCCTTTCTGCTCCATTCCCATTGTGTCTCACAATCATTTTCATTTTCTTAACCTGTCAATCTTCGATTGGAGCCTGTAGAGTTCCACAATACTGTACCATAATGATTTCGTGTTTTGCCATTACTTATTTTTAGGTTAAATATCTTTTTTTATTTTTAATCTTTTATTATTTAATAAAATTATCTATTTATAGTCTTTCATCCACTAAAATAGAAGCATGTGATATGGAATAAAAAACTAAAATTATATTATTTTGTTAAATGTAGGTACTGAAACGAAATAATTTTTTTATAGGGAATAAACAAAATATATGTATATATATCATATTTTTGTAGGACAAAATATATTTAAACTTTATTTTTATTTATTTTTCTGTTTCCATTTCTATTATGCATATATTTCATTGTTACTGTTTTGAAATATTTACATCTGTCAATTTGCTCCTTTGACTTTAAGTGCTTCGTGTATCTTTGACATTGTTCATGTGTTATGACCGTTTTTTATTTTTACGCTTTGGCCTTATTCCTTGAGAATTCTTTCTTAGATAATGTATCGTGCATGAAATCTTAGAATTGTTGACCTGGGATTTTTTTTTATATCTTTTGTTAATGCTACTTTATAACATAATTTAAAATTTTTATTGGGAATCTGGGTCAAGATTCACACAGTGGAAAATCTAGTAGAGATGGTGCTAAGTGCTATCAGCATCCGAAGTGCACTTACCGTTGTCATTTCATTTAGCAATATTTACATCTTGTGACATGATTGAGCATAGCTTTTTAACTGATTAAGAAATATAACTGATGAGTAGATTTTGTTTCTATCCACGTACATGTTTGATGATTGCATGGATTAAAAATACTTAAGTGTTATATTCATGTTATTCTTGATCAGGAGGGAGAAAGGAACATATTATGCACTGGATCTTGGGTTTACAAATTTTAGGGTTTTGCGGGTTCATTTGCGTGGTCATCAATCTTCTCTTTTGGAACATGAAGCAGAGCAACAGCCCATTCCTCAACATCTAATGACCAGCACAAGCGAGGTGACTTAGACTTGATTGATTTAGTTTTTAAAAAAAGTTTTAAAAACTGGTTTTAAAGAATTGTTTAAAATGAAAAAAATTTATTCATATATACTAATAAAAAGCAAAAAACCACTCTATCCAACCGTGTTTTGGAGTTTGAAACAAATATATAAAACTCAAAAGCAAATGTCAAACAAGCACTTGCTCTTTTTTTCTCTTTTGGCGTTTCTCGGGCATGCACTTTTCACTTTGGGGGAGGGGGCTCTTTTATTATAGTAGAATGTAATTGACTTTGCTGCTTGCAGGAGCTCTTTGATTTCATTGCGTCATCCTTAAAGGAGTTCATTGAGAAAGAAGGAGCCAGTTCTGAGCTTTCACTGGACAGGAGAAGGGAACTTGGATTCACATTTTCTTTCCCTGTGAAACAAATGTCTGTTTCCTCAGGCATTTTAGTAAAATGGACAAAAGGGTTTTCCATTGTAGATATGGTTAGTCCGTTGGTTTTCAAGCTTTCTCAATATGAAAATTTTTTACTCGTATGGATCTTGTGAAGTGAAGAAGTTTTGTTTATTGTTCATTTTTATTCCTCCCTAGTTTTGATTTTGAAGCAGTATCCTGTTTATTTTCAGATCTGAAGCACTCAATTTTTTACGTAGTAGCAATTGGTGTTTGTGTACTTACTTTTCCCTCCACAAGTTTCAAAATAGATAGGAAAAATTATTGAAGTTTCATTTGGTCTATCAATAGTAATGAAGTAAATAACAACATTATATGTTTGAATAATTTGACAAATATTAAGTGAAAAAACTGTTTGTTGTCAGGTAGGAATAGATGTTCCTGCATGTTTGCAGGAAGCATTGACACGAAAAGGACTAGACATGCGGGTGGCTGCCTTGGTAAGTAGCTCTTGCTTTGTCCTGGGGTTATGATCATTTTACGTGATATCTGTATTGTTACCACTAAAATTTGTTTCTATCTTTTCTTGTTACTGTTATGGAAGTTGGGCAAATTTTCACATCGCTTCTTCCTCTAATAATTTAGATTTTTCAAGGATATACTTTTTTTCTTATAAGAAGTCTGAATTTTGCTAATTGTTACCATTATGTTTATCTCTATTCTGCTGCTTGTCTGGAGGTTTGCTGATATGAAGCAATTATATTTATTGCATATCCATGTGGTTATTGTCTTTTTGGTAATGGAAAATGGGTGTTATTTACAATAATTCACGTCTCTTGCTAGCTCAATTGAGCTAAACCCCTTGAGAAGTGATTATTGCCTTTAATCTTTACGGTACTGCTTTCTATAGTTGCATCACTATTTTGGAAAAGAACCAAATCTGTTTCAAAACACCAATGACCTGTTTTAATTTAGAGGGATGGTTTTTGGGTCCCTAATTTCATATTAGGAATAGTGTGCACTGTCATGTATAGTAAACTCTCTTGATTTCATAGTATTACTTGAAACATGATCATGTGGTCATTTTAATCAGGTCAATGATACTGTTGGAACATTAGCTCTTGGACATTATCATGACTCAGATACTGTTGCTTCTATAATACTTGGCACTGGTACCAATGCTTGCTATTTGGAACGGGTTGATGCTATTATCAAGTGTCAAGGTCTTCCTACAACATCAGGATGCATGGTATTGCTCTAGCTTTCTATTTTTACACTCGCTTATTGTCTATTGTTTTGAAATTACAATATCTCTTCTGTTTATTAGGTAGTAAATATGGAATGGGGAAACTTTTGGTCATCTCATTTACCAAGAACATCTTATGATATTGACTTAGACTCTGAAAGCCCTAATCCAAATGATCAGGTCAGGTTCCGCTGCTCATGAATCCAGTTACTTGATTTTAGATTACTCAGATTTTGGAAATTTTGATGTAGGGTTTTGAGAAAATGATATCCGGAATGTATCTTGGTGACATCGTGCGGAGAGTTATTCTAAGGATGTCGCTAGAGTCAGATATATTTGGACCTATTTCTTCCAAGCTTTCAATGCCCTTTATGCTGAGGTGTGTATTGTATCCAGGCTTGCATTGTGAATATATTATTCAAAATTTATATCGCTAAGGATGTCGCTAGAGACAGACTAACAACTGAACATGAATGCATATATTATTTAAAATTTGTATGGACATCCATCCTTGTTTGATCAACTATGCTATTTATACGTGAATTCTCGTAGTTTTTCTATTGATTGTTAGGATTTCATTTATTGATAACCAATTTTAGGGCCTGGTACACGGTTAATCAATTATTCTTTTCTTTTTTTTTTTCTCCCAATAACTAGTTCTCAGAAAAGTCCTCAGATTGATCTAGAAAAGTGAATTTGCTATATATTATGGTGAGGTGGAGGGATCAATTTAGTTGGGATCCTTAAGTTTATGTTTCATTTCAGGGTGGTTTGCATATCGTCAAGTTTATAATGTTTTATGATTAATTATTCGATTCCAATTCTCAGATTTGATCTTGATTTCTTCAATTATTTCCTTGTGCAATTTCAGGACCCCTATGATGGCTGCCATGCACGAGGATGATTCTCCTGACTTGAGAGAAGTGGCAAAAATCCTTAAAGACATCCTTGAGGTAAACAAGCGTGATACCGCATCTTTTGTCCATAAATTCCTGTTATGTCTAATAATCAGTCCCTGTGGTTTGGCTTGTGCTGTCTCAGATTCCTGATGTTCCTTTGAAGTTAAGAAAGGTTGTGGTGAAGGTGTGTGATGTGGTGACTCGCAGAGCTGCACGATTGGCAGCTGCTGGTATTGTTGGTATCTTGAAGAAGATTGGTAGGGATGGGAGTGGTGGCATCACAGGTGGACGTAGAAGTGATATGAAAATGAAAAGAACAGTTGTTGCAATTGAAGGAGGTTTATATTCTAGCTATACATTGTTTAGGGAGTACTTGCATGAAGCTTTGAACGAAATATTGGGGGAAGATATTGCGAAGCATGTAATTCTTAAGGTCACTGAAGACGGATCAGGCGTTGGAGCAGCACTGCTTGCTGCCTCGCATTCATCCTATAATGTGGATAAAGTACAGCTGCTATAAGTATATATATATTTTTATATGTATACATATAAATTTGTAAATCAGAAAGAAAGTTTTCCCTCTTTTTAATGTCTGTATAAAGGAAGGTTCTGTCTATTCTTTGTTAAGATCATTAATATTAATATTATTCTTGTCAATTTTTTATTGTTAGGAAATCTTTAATGTAATTCTTGTATTTTGGATGTGACTCAACAGTACTATTATTCATTAAGAAATCTTTAATGACTTGCCAGTGTTTGGAAATATTTGTTTATTAATCAGTTTATTTTCCAAGAAATTGTTTAGCAAGATACAATTAGTCAGCAATTAATTCAATTAAGGCAATTTTTCTGAAGACTTTTTTAGTTTTTTAAAATGACAAAAATGTCTTAGGTAAAAAAGTAAATATTTAATTACTAATAGTGTCTTTCTCTATGCCTCTTTTGTTTACCTCGTATCTCTCTTCCTCACATTCTCTCTTTTCCATTGAATGCACCTTGTAGTATATCTGTGAATAATTGTAGGTTTTTCTTTTTTAGTTTTGCCATTTACTCTTTCACTTGGTATAATATCTATCGCTTTTGCATTTTTATGGAATCACATATTTTGCAATTTTTTTACAAGTTTGAATAGGGTTGTTCGAACTTATAAAAAAATTTGCAAATTGCAAGAAGGAACTGAGAAGGAAGAGCTTACAAGACATGCGTGAAGGAGGACGAAGAAGGAGCTCGGGCTGCATGAGAATGGAGAAGAAACTGCGAATGGAGAATGAAGGAGGTTTAAGGAGACGAATGAGTAGCACAGAGTTGTGTGTCTGAATGTGTGATTGAAACAAGAAGAAGAAGAAAGGTGCACCAAGGAGTTAACTTATTTTTTTATGTAAGAGTATTTTAGACTTTTCCTATGATTATGGAGATGCAGCGTAAAGGTGAGGAGAGAGTAACAAGAGTTCGGGAAGAGAAAATAATGTATGAGAGAGAATCAAAGATAAAAAAAAATTAAATTTTTTTAAAAAAATAAGTATTAATTCAAATAAAGAGTATTTATTGATTAAATTAAATTCCGTGCGAATAGTTTTAGTATTGTCACTTACCAAATTAAGTGACCTTTTTAAAAATTCCAAATTGCTTTTAGAACCTTCTAACCTACGGATGAGAAGTTTTCAATGCATAATAAAGTTTACATCAGAATCTTTTTAACCTTTTCAAAAACAATTTTAACTTTAAACAACAATGATGATGTCCGTAAGAAGAAAAAAATTGTGTGCGAATGATATTGTTCGTATAAAAAATATTTGGATGCGAATGATATTGTCTGTAACCAAAAAAATTTAGAAAGTTACCATTTAAATGATATGGTCCGTATTAAAAAAACTGTTATTTAACTACTGCATCAGATAATCCGTAAAAACATGCTTTTGCAGATGACGGATAAAAAGGTCTAAGTTGTAAGGTTAATACTTTACGGACCAAATTATTTGGAGTATTATATTTTTTTAGTTTTTTTCTGTATTTTTATATTTTCTTTCTGCATTTTCATACTTTATAGTCCATGAAAAATAAAAAATATCTTTACATAAAAAGAGTTATATTTGTTTTTACAAATTTTTTAACAAATATAAAAAAATTTATTTTTACAAATTTGGATTACCTAATCTAAATTTGTAAAAAAAATTTACAATTTCTTTTACAAGTTTAGATTGAGTAATCCAAATTCTATAATCCAAATTTGTGAGAGTTCAATGGAGGGTGCACAAATTTTAATTTTAATTTATTTTACACTTATTTCCTCACTTTTATTTTTCTCTTTTTTTTTTTCTCACACGTTTTCTCATTTTTCCCAATAATTTACAGATTCGAATCTTGAATGTTTTGTTTGCAGATTTGAATTTTATTCCTTAATGTTTTATGTTATTTATAAATTTGATTATTTTTTCTCTATATTGGATTTTTTATAAATTTGATTATTTTCCTATATATTCCAATTAATCTGAATTGATACTTCGTTGTTGATTTTCACTGTATTCCACTCCAATAAATCAATTTTAATTTTCACTTATTACTCATTTCCTCTCTCTTTTTAACATTTCATCCTTCTTCAATAATTCACAAATTTTATTTTTTCCCCATTTGTATCCCCAGTAATCTGTTATTTATAGATTTTATTCCCCTCTCTTATCCCCCCATTAATCTAAATAGATCCAATATATGGGTGATTTTCATTTATTTTCCAATAAAATAATTTTAATTTTGACTTCAATAAAAGATTTTAATTTTCACTTTTTTACATATTCTCTCCTTTTCTCCAAAAATTTACGGATTTGATTTTTTACTTTGTGTTACACATTTAATTAAATTACTATTATTTTTTGACAAATCCAATTAAATTTTACAGATTTTGAACATTTCATCCTTCTCTAATAATTCATAAATTTGATTTTCTGCCCTTCGCATCCCCATTAATCTAAACAGATGTAATATATAGTTGATTTGCATTTTATTTTCTTAATTTAAATTTGACTCCAATAAAATTATTTTATTTTTCACTTTTTTTATTCTCCTTTTTTTCACACATTCCTTCCTTTTCTCCAAAAATTTACAAATTTGATTTTTTGTGCTACAGATTTAATTAGATTATTATTATTTTTTGACAAATCCAATTAAAATTTACTATGTTCTAAACCTTAAATCCGAATACAAACACCCAAAAATGATTTTTGACAAATCCAACTCAATATGACAATATAATTTGATTAAATTGGATTACGATTTATTTTAATCCAATTTTAATAATGTGGTACTTAGGGGTGTGAAACTCAAGCTCTCCCTCCTGAAACCTTAGGTTACTATTATTTTTTGAAAAATTCAATTAAAATTTACTAATGATTTATTTTAATCCAATTTTAATAATGTGGTACTTAGGGTTAGGGGTGTGGGACTCGGGCCCTTCCTCATGAAAACTTAGATTAAAATTTACTATGCTCTAAATCTAAATGTGAACACCCTAAATATTAAATCCGAATATGAACACCCTAAATAGTTGATTTTCATTTTATTTTGCTAATTTAAATTTTGACTCTAATAAAATGATTTTAATTTTCACTTTTTTTATTCTCATTTTTTTCACACATTCCCTCCTTTTCTCCATAAATTTACAGATTTGATTTTAATAATGTGGTACTTAGGGGTGTGAAACTCAAGCTCTCCCTCCTGAAACCTTAGATTACTATTATTTTTTGAAAAATCCAATTAAAATTTACTAATGATTTATTTTAATCCAATTTTAATAATGTGGTACTTAGGGTTAGGGGTGTGGGACTCGGGCCCTTCCTCATGAAAAAAATCCGAATATGAACACCCTAAATAGTTGATTTTCATTTTATTTTGCTAATTTAAATTTTGACTCTAATAAAATGATTTTAATTTTCACTTTTTTTATTCTCATTTTTTTCACACACTCCCTCCTTTTCTCCATAAATTTACAGATTTGATTTTAATAATGTGGTACTTAGGGGTGTGAAACTCAAGCTCTCCCTCCTGAAACCTTAGATTACTATTATTTTTTGAAAAATCCAATTAAAATTTACTAATGATTTATTTTAATCCAATTTTAATAATGTGGTACTTAGGGTTAGGGGTGTGGGACTCGGGCCCTTCCTCATGAAAACTTAGATTAAAATTTACTATGCTCTAAATCTAAATGTGAACACCCTAAACATTAAATCCGAATATGAACACCCTAAATAGTTGATTTTCATTTTATTTTGCTAATTTAAATTTTGACTCTAATAAAATGATTTTAATTTTCACTTTTTTTATTCTCATTTTTTTCACACACTCCCTCCTTTTCTCCATAAATTTACAGATTTGATTTTTGTATTACAGATTTAATTAGATTACTATTATTTTTTGACAAATTCAATTAAAATTTACTATGTTGTAAATCCGAATGTGAACATCCTAAACCTCCTTACATCCAATTATTTTTTGACAAATCCAATTAAAATTTATTATGCTCTAAATCTAAATGTGAACACTCTAAACCTTAAATCCAATTAAAATTTACTATGTTCTAAATCCGAATGTGAACACTCTAAACCTTAAATCCAATTAAAATTTACTATATTCTAAATCCGAATGTGAACACTCTAAACCTTAAATCCAATTAAAATTTACTATGTTCTAAATCCCAATGTGAATACTCTAAACCTTAAATCCAATTAAAATTTACTATATTCTAAATCCGAATGTGAACACTCTAAACCTTAAATCCAATTAAAATTTACTATGTTCTAAATCCCAATGTGAATACTCTAAACCTTAAATCAAATTAAAATTTACTATGTTATAAATCCCAATGTGAACACCACCCTAAACCTCCTTACATCCAATTATTTTTTGACAAATCCAATTAAAATTTATTATGCTTTAAATCCAAATGTGAACCCTCTAAACCTTAAATCCAATTAAAATTTACTATGTTCTAATTCAAATGTGAAGACTCTAAACCTTAAATCCAATTAAAATTTACTATGTTCTAATCCAATTAAAATTTACTATGATCTAAATCTAAATGTGAACATCCTAAACCTTAAATCTAAATAAAATTCACTATGTTCTAAATCCGAATGGGAATATCCTAAACCTTAAACACTAAACCATAAACCCTAAATCCAAATACAGACACCCAAAAATTATTTTTGACAAATCCAACTCATGGCAATATAATATGATTAAATTGGATTATGATTTATTTTAATCCAATTTTAATAATATGGACTTTGGGTTCTGCGACTGAGACCCTCTCTCATGAAAAATAACTTTCATTTAATTTTCAGAAAGAATTTATGAATATAAGTTAGAATATGAGTATTAAAATTTTCAACACAATATCTAAGATTCGCTCACTCAAAGACATCAGCTGATTTCCCACGTGGTGTGTGTAATCTATAATTGTTAATGATGGTTAATTAAACTCAAATTCAATACTCCAACGAATAAGTTGAAACATTTTTATTAAATTAAATTTTATATGTGGAATTAGGGCGTCCCAAAGCAAAATTGTGGAGTAAACATGACACAATAAGTACACAAATCGCCGAAAAGCAAAACTTTGAATTGCAAATAAGAGAAAGAAACATGGGGTGATTCATAATTGTTGTGAGAGTTTAGGCCCATCAGAAAAGGACGCCTAAAAATATTATGGCTTTCATAGGAAGCAGACAGGAACTTTCAATTTGCAGATTTGTACAACTTCTCCACCATCTTCCTGTATTCTGTACAACAAATTCAAATCAATTTTAGCTCTTCAGCAAAGCTAATAAATCCTCACCAAAGATATTAATGTTTGTTACCTTCTTGATTACTCCAAAGCTGTGCTGCTTGTGGATTTAGTGGTGAACTGATGTTTGGTTCTAAATTATGCAAAAAACAAAAGCACTAAGGAGAAAAGACAAAAAGGAAAACAAACAAAAGAGAGCAGACTTTTCAAAGTTACCTCCAAGCAGACTTTGGATGGATAGAAGAATTGTTCTGACATCATAGGCAGATGACCATTTGTCCTATAAAAAAAAAAAAAAACATGAGAATAACATAGAGAGGAAAATGGAAGAAGAGAAATAATGTTGAAATGACAATGACATCAGACCTGGAGTATGTCCAGACATATGTTGCCATGCACATCCACGTTGGGGTGGAAGCAAGTTGTTTCAAACTTGACTTTTGGAGGCTGAAAAGGGTAATCGTTGGGAAAGGAGAGGGTCAGCTTATACTCTGTGCCCTCAAACACTGTATCTTTGCTTCCTGTTATTGTTCCTTTCCAGAAGAATATATTGTCCTCTTCAGGAAATGCGGATATCCCAGAATCTCCACTCATCTAAAAATCCAACCACACAAATCAACATATATTTTCTTAAAACTAGACAAATCAACATATATGCTATGGTTCTTACCATCAAAGCCATCAATTCAGATTGCAGCCTGTTTAACAACAAGGAGCCAATTAAATATAAATTTTTGGTTTGTTTTAGAGATTGTAAAGAGAAAGGGAATGAAAAAACCTTCGGAGAACGGACTGAGAATCAACAGTTTTAGCAGGAGGGAGAGAGTGTTTAGCAATGTTGGGTTGAGCGGATTCAGTGTTAGTGTTCCCATTGATGGTATTGGCAGCCATATTGATGATATTGATGTTGTAGAAAGAAAAGAGAGATCTGAAGAAGAGAGTTTTTGTTGGTGAAGAAAGAATGGCAAAAGCTGTGACTTAAAAGGGTGTAATAGCCGTTGCCAATTCAATATTCAATTCAAATAATTTGAACGTTGCTGTGAGAGCAACGGCTATTGGGCGTCCCCTCAACCCTACTTTCTTTTCCTTTTCTGTCTGCATTCACTTTTTTTATTACCAAAATATTTTATATTTATATTATTCATATTATTATTAATTATTTAATTCACACTTACCAAAATAATATTATTAGTAAAAAAAATATAAATAAATAAATTTATAAGAATAATTAAGTTAATAATAATTTGATTTCAAATTTTCACACCGGATTGCGTCAAATTATGTACTGAAAGATTTCAAATTCTTTCTTTTCCATCAAACATAAATCCAGTAATCGCTTTATAACGATAGGAATATGCAATTACAATTGTAAGTTAAAATTTTTAATATTTTATATTTTTTATAAATTTTTTTATTATAATTAAGATTTTATACAATCATACAAGTAAATGTAGTTATCTATTTCCAAATATTTTTTACATTATATATTCATCTTTTTGTATTTCTACTTTTATGGTACGGTTTTTTTTATAAAAAATTTATCAATCTACCATTTACGTTCAGATTAATTATTAGTGGGAAAATTGAGAGAATGAAATGAAATTAAAACAAACAAATATAATAAAAACAGACCGAAAAGTAAAAAAAATGAAAAAAATTAAAATTGCTTCGTATGTAAGTAAAGAACAGAAAAAACTTAATATTAAATAAAAATATTTTAATTATTAAATATTATTTTTATTTTTTATTATTTACTTTATTATTTTTATTAAATAAAAATAAAATATTAGAGAGACTTCTATTTATTTCTTCTAGAAACTCTTATAGATAAGTTTATTTCTTCTGTTTAGTGATAATTTCATATAAATGTAATTTTTATTGATGCATTAAATTATAACTAGATATTCTAATACAATTTATCATTACCTTAATTAGTTGATTACTATGTTGAGAAGTTCTAAAATATTTATCTTGTTATCAATAAATATTGGACATTATATGATGAGTGTCCATGAATGTGTAACTTATATTTGAATAAAACATTGTCAGGAGAACTATACACTTTGTTCTTTTGTTGATGATTGTTTTATTTTTTGTAGGATATCTAAGGAGGTAAACATTTTACAACACAACTTGCTTATCTTTTGAAAAACGATCTGGACTATGACTTAACTTTCAAAGGTCATAGATTTACTTATGTAAAAAAAAAAAACTTTGCAGCATAGGAAATACTGCATCTCTTTTAAGGTTGGAGTTTCTGAGTATCTAGAGACAAGAAAATACTTAGGGATGCCTTCATTAATTGAAGGAAGAAACAAATCATCTATAATTTTCTACAAGGTAGAGTTTGGAAGAGATTGCATCATTCGACATGGAAATTTTTATCTAAGGTAGGAAGGGAAATGTTCATCAAGTCAGTTGCTCAAGTCATTCCATCTTACTACATGAGTGTTTTTCTTTACCATCTTCTGTTCAAGATGTAATACAAAAGATGATGATTTCATTTTGGTAGGGTTCCAATAATAGACCTGGGAAAGGCACACATTAGCTTAATGGAATTTTCTAGCAATAAGGAATAAGTATGGAGGTATGGGATTTTGCCACCTATTTTACTTTTAACTTATGTATGCTAGCGAAGCAAAGTTGAAAGTTGATTTCTAACATTGATGTTATAGTTACAAAAGTTCTCAAAGTAAATACTTTTCGAAGAGAGATTTTTTGGGTTCCTCTCTAGGACATAACCCAAGTTACTCATGGCATAACATCTACACTTCATAAGCAATGGTTAAGGATGGCATAAGGTGGAGAACAAATGATAATAGTAAATTGATCAATGTTTCAAGATGCTTGGCTTTGTACTCTTAGTTACTATGTTGATACCCCAACAATGACCTAGAAAATTTTCTTTACTTTGGTTGATGCCTCAAATAACACTTGGAATTCAATTCTTGTTCATGATATATTTATGCCTAGTAATGCAGAGAAAATCCTCTCAGTGCCAACTCTTTGTTTAATGAGTCAAATAGACTTATGTGAAAGTTTAGTGTAGATGGAATGTTCTTTTCCAAATCTTATTTCCATATTAAAGAGAGTTTACTCTATAATGCATGCCTATCTGATAACAAAGAATGGTCCACTATTTAGAAACTAGTTGTTCCTCAAAAAATGAAAATATTTTTATAGATACTTATTAGAGGTTGCATCACTACCAGAAATAAATTATCATCCCATGGAGTACAATATCCCATTACTTGCCTTTTTTGTCAAAACTAAATAGAAACATATTGGCACACATTTGTGGAGGTTCCCAAGCTAAAAAAATTTGGTCACATGGAAATATTCATGTTAGATAAAAATGTAATGGTGAAGCATAAAAGGGAAAGAGAGTTAGGCAGGAAATGGACTTGGAAGAGAGAGTTATTTGCATGGGAAGAAGAGTTACTAGAGGAACTTAAGATAAGATTGGAACCTGCAGACGACAGGGGGAAAAGATTAGTGGCTATGGACCCTAGACAAATCAAGCTTGTACTTTGCCTCCTCAACATATAGGTTCTTAGCATTGGAATATGAACCATTCAAAGGTTTTCCTGCAAACTGGTATGGACGAAAGGTGTGCTACCGAAAGTATAATTCTTAACATGGAAAATTGACGCAGATCAACTGCCAACAAGATATAATTTACTGCAAAGGCGAATCATACACCCCTGTAACGAGCTTTGTGGGCTCTGCAGAAGAAAGGTGGAAACAAATGCCCACCTTTTCCTAGTCTACGAAGTGTCTTATTGTTTTTGGCAAAACATATGCTGTTAGTGGGATATTTCCACAATTTTTTCAAATTCAATTCAAGGTCATTGTTATCAATTTTTAGGACAAGTTCATGGACATCACAAGCGACATAAAACATGGTCCTTTATCTGGTTTGTTACGATACGTCAAATATGGAGGGTTAGGAATGCAATCATGTTTAATGCAAAACGTCCCGATTTACAAGAGCTAGTTCAAGCATGATGCAACCTCCATAGGTGCTCCTCCAAGGATCCTTTTCTAGCCTCTTCAACAGGTTAGAAATGGTGGTGGAAGGAGAAGAAAGTGGTGGTGAATGGTTCCACTACAAGAGATAAGTCATGCTTGGGATGCTTGCCACCAAGAAAGAAGCCTTTGATAGAAGATGAACTCTCTCAAGAGAGAATTTCGGACACAAAGGAACTCACAGAGAATTTCTATTCAAATAAGTGTTCAAAATTATACAAATGGAGGAGGCATCAATTTATAGAGCTAGGAATGGTTGGGAGAGAGTTGGACATCTAACCTCTAATCTGAGGCCCAAAAACTCTTAAACATATGTTAATTAGGCTAAGCATGATTAACACATGTTTAAAGAGGTAGAAAATCCAAACAAGGCCTTAGAGTGTTAAATTATAGAGCTAGGGGTGTGGGACATCAACATGTTCAATTTAGCATTGAGTAAATGGAAATAATGGTCGAAGCGTTCTAGGTGGTGGCGCTATTTAAACTCTATAGAGTAAGAGAGTTGAAAGCCAATGTCTATATAGAAACCATATTTAAATAAAAATAAATAAATTACTAGTCCAATTCATATGGAACAAACTACCGGAAGCGTGATACTAGTAGGGTTGTGTCAACTTAAATCATAAGTATATAGTTGTGTTAAATATTCAAAGAGTTTGTCATCCATAGTAGTCATGCAAGACTTGAACATGATTGCCAAGTAGAGGATATCTGTTATTAAACAAAAAAAAAATCATATGGAACAAAGGCAAAATTAAAAAATTGAATATTAAAAATTGATATTTTAATAGTATATTTTTTGCTTAAATGCAATTTTGGTCCCCTATTTTTCAAAATTCACAATTCTAGTCCCTTTATTTTAAAATAGAGTCATTTAGTTCTCTAATTTTGTAAAATCTGCAACTTCAGTACTTTATTTTAAAATAAAAACATTTAATATTCTAATTTTACAAAATTTACAATTTTTGTCATTTCATCAAATTAAAATAGTTGATTGTTCCAAATTAATATTGATTGTAACTTGGATTAAACAAATAATATCATGTTACATCGTTAAATTTGAGTTACATAAAATTAATTTTTAATGATAAATATTTTTAATTTTAGAAAAGAACTAAATAATTAATTTTGTAAAATTAGAAGACTATATATCTCTATTTTAAAATAGATGACCAAAATTATAACTTTTAAAAAATAAAGAGAATGAATACCTCTATTTTAATATAGAGAGACTGAAATTGTAAATTTTAAGAATATGTAATCAAAACTACATTTAAGTTATAATTTTTTCAACACTGATAAATTCTTTAAATTCACATTTATAAAGCGGCATATGGATAATCAATAAAATAATACATACATTAGCAGTCGCAATTATCTATCAATTTAATGTTATTTTAAACCCATTAACAAGACTAGAGACTGGAGAGTCATACTATAACAAGTAATTGCAACAAAAAATATACCGGAACAAGTAAATGTTGCACATGATCAGAATATGTTTGATAAAGCTATAAAATTATATTTTTTAATACTTAATCATATATAATTTATTATAATTAGAATTAATTTTTATAAGTAAAATTATAAAAAAATAGTTTAAAAATAATTAATCTTATTTGAATACTTATTTTATAAAGTAAAAAAGTGTGAAATAACTAAGAGATGGTTAAGAAATAATCATAAATTAAAAAAATTTCATCATCTTAATAACAACTTATTTTTTTAAGAAATATTTTTCTAAGTTTAATTTAGATTGTCAAACATCTGGCTTATCAATAATATAAATGAAATTGTACCGCCTTCAAAATTACTATGCCACATGTCACTATGAAAATAGATTTGTTACCTGTTTTTTTGCGACCGTGTTAGTATACAATTAATCTTTCCTCTTTCTTTTTTTTTCAATACTTTTACTTTCTTTTTTATCTTCATATACTTTGTATTAATATTTATTTTAATTTTATTTCTTATTACTATTTTTAATAAATAATCAGTTCAGTAAAAAAAATATTATCCACCAGTTATAATAAGATTTTCAATATCAAAAGTAATATATATCAATTAAAATTAAAAATTTAATAAATTAATTTTTATTCATAAACACTTTTGGTTATTTAAGAATTGTTGCTCATTTTTAATTTATAACTATTTTATAAAATAAAAATAATTTAAAATATTAAATGAAATAAATATATCTTAATTTTATTTCTTATTATCATTTTTTAAAAAAATAATTAGAAAAAGCTTTTTATTGAGCAAACAATATTGACCCAAAACAAAATCAAAGTCGAGTCGCATATTGAGATTGCAATAGTAGTTCGCTAATAAGAGCACGACATGACCTCCAGATTAAAATTCAGAGTTTATACGATATACATTTACAAAATTGATTTTGAATAAAATTAATTTTATAAAATTAATTTTATAAAATTAATAAATTAAAATTAATTTAAAAATAAAATTTTTAGATGTTTTTGTTATAAAAAAATCCGGTGTAATATTTTTGTCCAATACAAAAAATTATTAAAAAGTTACTTCATCCCAAAATCAATTATAATTATAAACTTCAAAATAATTCGAAATTCTTTTTCAACATTAAATCAAGCATGTTCAAATTTATCCGATATCAATTTTAACTCCATAATCAATTTCTCAACGTAAAACCAGTACTAAGCTAATGCCAATATTCCTTTATATTTTATTCAAGTTTAATAT
Organism: Psophocarpus tetragonolobus; assembly: GCA_037954015.1. Lineage (NCBI taxonomy): Eukaryota > Viridiplantae > Streptophyta > Magnoliopsida > Fabales > Fabaceae > Psophocarpus > Psophocarpus tetragonolobus. Next base: position 3,059,445 of record CM075689.1, read on the forward strand.
ACAGTACTTTGCAAAAGCATACTTTAACATTTTTTTTTTACCACTTATACTTCAACATTTTTTTTTACCACTCATACTTTAACATGTTAAGTAAATACTCAATTAATAAGCTGTTAGCAAACATTTTTATTAACAGATTTAACCATCACTTCATTCCAATATCAACAAACCAAGTGTAGTTGAATTTATGTGCTTGAATTGCCTTTGTGGAGGCCTCAAATATCTGTTTTCACATTCCAATGCACAAAACGAAGAAATAATTACATTACTGGATGGTTAAAATGGCACCTTGAAATCAGCATGTTAAACTGATGCAAGTATACACTTTGGAACTCGGATGAACAAGGAAACGAAAATAACTTCTAACTGGTTAATGACATCACAAGAAATGCCCCATTTTCCCATGCTTCGGTTTTCACCAAGCAAAAGCAGGAGAAACATCTCTTACAGAGCTAGATTCTATTAACTAGCGGAGATCAATATTATCGTTACTGAGATTTGCTATGAATTATATACTCCATTCCTTTGAAAATGTTTGACAAGACCTCAGTGAAATCAATTCTAGTGAAGAAGAAAAGGCCCTACATTAAAGAATGCTACAACGAATGCCGATGGTTAGAATGCCAATCATGAATGCAATTGATGTATGACTATGAACTCTACTATGTTCTGATTACAGTAATCTTCAGCCTTTTGAGCTAAGCATGCTTGTTTCACTATTCTACTTTCCCTTTCATGGACAGTTGAAATAGAAGGCAGCAGAGCAGAAGCCTGATCAAGCAATCATTCCTCCTATATAGTAAACCTGTCTAACGACAATTTTCTTTTATAAACAAAAAAGTCATTTGCCACCAAACCCTGTAGGAAGAAAAAACCCTACAAGAAGCTGGCATGTGATGTCCCGCCATGTCATTTCAATACAAATAATCAAACCTGCAATCAAGATAAAAAAAAAAAAAAAGTATAAAAATCTTGCTCATACTGGGCTTCTATAATTAACAAATTTTAAAAGAAAAAAGTTTGGTAGAATGGACAAAATGAACAACCAATTGAATTGAACACGCACACCGGCAAAAGGGACAATATAACTTGAATCCTTGATAGATAAATTGTGTGACAAAATGTACAAGCTTCTATCGAAATGGGACACTCACGGGGGACACTAGTCTATAAGATACAACAAAATCACCAATTAAGTAGTTACTAAACATCAACCGTGTGAAACTTTACACAACCTTAAGACGTCAGATTCTTCATTTTAACCACCAGCAATTTAATTTGAAAAGGATATAGGGGTAATACTACTTCTCACTTGCTGATTCAATACTAGAGTTATAAGGTTTGACTCATGACATAATCCACATGAGGAGAGAAGTGGGAGGGAGAGGACGCGGATTCAAATCACTCCACTAATAAAACTAACAAACTATCAATTAACACTTGCTTATAAAAAAAAATCTTGCTGATTCAATATTGTTACACTAGAAGGCTCCTCACCATATTCAACATTTTCAACTTAAAGAAAGGTTTTATGTCATCTTATCAAAGGGGGAACTATAAACACAATAATGTAGATGTTATCAACACTGTACAGATCCTGAGGTGAAATTTGGCAGCAAAATTAACTGCCAAATTATTTAAGAGGGAGAGCAAGATCTGCTTGCAACTTCAAAGAATACATGAAGAACTAAATTAGTCACACAAAGGCCAAAATGCTACTACTGAAACTACAATATTAATCATAAACAAAAAATACCAAAACAAACAAATTACTTCTAAGCACGCATATATGTAATCTATTATTTAGTACATAAATAAATAAAAATTAAACGAGTCTAATTTAGATGGTTGGTCAATGTAGAATTTTATAACAACCATCTAGTATTTTGTCTTCGCTAACAACTATGGGATATCAACTTCATTAAAAGAAGTACAGATCAATGTTGTTAAAATCAGACCAAACTTGTTGAACTGGTCACTGAACCAGTTCATTTAACCCTGAAACAAGTTTTGTAAAGAATTGCTATAAAATCGGATGATCCGGACCTAAACCAAGTAAAACTGGTCCAAAAAGTGTGAACTGGTTTGATGGAAAAAAAATTCAATTTTTTTAATGAAGAAACATATATTATGATAATTGATATAATTCTAACCAAAATTATGTTGATAGATAAAGTTATTTATTTATTTATTCATTTTTAATTGTATTTGCTAATAAAAATTATTGTTATTGAACTTAAATATTATGACATGCGATTTAATTATCATGTTTAATTTTGAATATTATATGTTATGAGTGATGGCAATAAAAATGAAGTCAATTTTTCCTTGGCCAGCAACTGTTGCGATTCCTATTTCTGCTCACAAATTTTTCAAAAGTTTTGTCCCCGTAAAGAAATGAGTTATATTTTCCTGCATCATTAAAACCTATAGAAAACCTAGATCTACGAAAAAGAGAATTTGAGAATCTAGAAATGTATAGAACTGAGTTTGTTTATTACTTCTTAACTTAAGAAAACGAGAAGAGTCAAGTATATATATACAAGGCTGAGTCTTGCTCGGCAAGATTCTTAAATAAATTGAGATGATGTGGCATAAGCCAGTCAGTTTGTTATAACAGAAAACTAACTTGCTGATGTGGCAAAACCACTCAGCCTACAACAGCTGGAGTTAATACTCTACTCTAATAAACCAAATAATACATGCAGGTATACTGCCCAACAACTGCTTTGACGACAGCACATAACAGAATAGGAATGTAGGGTATCCAGGCTAAATCGACAAGTTGAGTATCAAATCCTCTACTAATTAATAACCAACTATGTTGAAGTTCCACAGATGTTGGTAAACCAGTAACAAATAATATTAGCAGACCTGGCGTGCAGTAGATGTTATGACTTAAAACACAAGACAAATTCATCATTTAATTCTCCAAGTCAGTCAACAAGTCAGATTAAAAAGAGGCAAACATACCTCACTTAAAGGTTGGAGAGAAACACGATTAGATAATTCCTCTGCACACTCAATTGCAGCATTGCTTTCAGTGCATGACAATACATTAATCTTCATATGGGGACAGATTGGAGCAGTTCTATCAAGACAAACATGACACTTAAATCCAATAAGTTGTCTGGCATTATCCACATTGAGCCCAAAAGCATCACCATGAAACCAATCTGCAGAATAACATAGTATGTTCAAAATATATTTTAAAGGTGTAGTAAACATGTACAGACATTCATAATATTATTTTGTTGACTTGAAACAAGTGTTAGCCTCTCCTTTCCCCAGCCATCCCCTAGACCATAAGTAAGAAAAACAGAAGAGAAGAAAAGTAGTCACCTCCACAGGTTTCACATGCAATATAATTCAAGGTGCATTCATTTCCACAACAAAGGCGGCATTTAGGATAATCAATAGAGCCAGAAATATCTTCCGAGGATACAACAAACTTCTTCTCTTTAAACAGCACTATACGTTCATCATTTGGCTTTCTAGACAACTGAAGACCATTAAGCCAATAACTGTTACATATTTTTGTTCTGTTCTTACGTGCAGTAGTAACTGCCAACTTCTTATATTGATCAGTAGTTTCCTTGGACTTCTGAGAGGTCACCTTCTTGGATTTACCTTGCTTTCCCTTTTTACGGCCCACATTTTTTTTAATTGGCTTTCCTTTTTTACGTCGTCCATTCATTTGACTTTGCATATACAAGGATTTGGCCTTCCTAGTAGAACGGCGTAGAGGTACACTTGATGGGAAATTCTTACTGTTTCGAGATTTCATCTGTCGTATCTTACTCAATGCCTTTTTATTGCTCTTCGGATTCACTGATTTACAAACTGACGGCACAGTCTTACGTTTCTTTTCTTGTTGAACCTTCTGCAGCTTTGAGTCAACTTTCCTTTTATTAGTATTAGTCTTAGCGAGCAACCCATCCTGACATTTGTGACATGAATATGTGCTGCCAGTAGTTGTTGTGCTACCTGATTTTCTGACATGCCTCTTGTGGAAATACCCTATAAAAAATGATAATGAGGTATTGAAGTGAAAATATAGTTTATGAAAAATAACCAACACTCAGAGATGAAAAAGCACTAGATATAGCAGCAGCATAAAACAAATAGTAATTAAGACTTAGTGAAATAAACAGTCACAGACTATTGCTCATGTGAAAAAGTACAGAAAAAACTTCTAGCTTCCATCACAGAATTATCATATATTCTGTAAAATTGAAAAACACAAGGATTCACAATAAAAATGACTGGCTCTAGGATGGAGGATTGCCTTAGTCATCATAAGGGATACTTTGGGCAATGCTCATATACCTAATAATCAATATGAGTTCTTAACAAACCCTCCTGAACACAGGATGGGACATTTAAAAAATAGGCTTTAAATACTAAAAATTATGAATTACTCATCCATAATTAACAATAAAAAATCATAGGTTTCTTAAACTAAACATACAAGTAAAACCCAACAAAAGTCAAATAAAAGTTTCCAAGATAGGAATCATCTTCTAAATCTAAGTATTGTTTATCGTTCTCACTACTATTTTGGCCAGAGATTTCATCTTTGGAAATTCAAATCCTACCAAAAAATGACCTAACATCTTTTTTTAGAGTGTATTTAAAATGTTATCAATTGCAGATGGTGGAACATAGCACAAAGCTAAAATTCTGCCATAAAAACATGTCATTGTGCCTTATGGCGCCACTCTAGCGAACATTTCTTCACAAATTTTGTATAGTGGTTGACAAAAAATCCGTCATGCCATGGGCCATGGCACTATTGCGCCGCCATACCAGTTATTTAACAACACTATAAGGAATCAATACATTGCTGCTATCTTGTCTGCTTCAGCTACTACATTAAACCACTTTGCTGTGGCCGGTGTAGCACACTAATTAAAACACAGACACCGCATTATAATTTAGAATGAATCTGCCCCTAATTCAATCCCAAAAGTTACCTAAGGAGGGGAGGATTGTGTTAGACAATATACGGAGTATTTTGGCCATATATCTAGTTATCTAGCCTGTGTGATCGTAACATTTCATTCAGTAGTAAGGCCAGAGTGACATAGGAAACTATTGGGAGGTGATTGTGCTAACAACACTTACAAATATTATTTACAATCAGTGTTTAGTAAAGGCTATTGAAACTCAATTATAAAATAAGAGTCAATTCTGTTGAGAAGAGTGTGTTGAGAATTGAGATGGCAATTAGAAAAATGACTAACCCTGATGTCTACCAATAACTAAACAACATTGAAAAAGTTTCATAAACAAAGGATTTAAAAGACAAATAGACTGATCCATATGCAAAGAAAATGAAATTATAGCAATGTCGATTCAGCTAAATACAAATTATACATTAAAATGGAATATAAAAAGGAGTTAAGAAAACTGTGAAATAAATAAAACCATTCACCATATACAACGCAAAATAATGTGGAAAAAAGGACAGTATCATAAGATAAAAACACACCTTTGCAATGGAGGCACCTCACAGCATCCCTGCCAATTTCATAAAAAAAGGTATATTTCAAAGTAAGTATACTTTTACGTAACAAATTATGTACTTAACAAGGCCAGAAGATTTCAGTGCACTTGACAAGGAACACACAATATAGATGCATAAAACAAGAATTGGAACAAGCATATATACCATATAAGAGATTCGATAATGCTGAGTGAGTTAAGCACTCAGCTCAAACCATGTTTTTATATATATAGGAATCAATAGAGTGTACAAGAAGAGAAAGGTAGGATGCAGACCGAGTCACCATGAACCTAAGGCTACAGCAGGAAAGAAAAATAAAATATGCACAGACAGTACACATATCAATACAACAAGAAAGACAAATAACACTTAATACAAAACTTATACTTAACACTCCTCACGTTGGAGGCTATAAATTGTATGCTCCAAGCTTGGAACATATGTACTGAACTTGATCTCAAAGATTTGGTTAATATATTTGCAAGCTGATTATTTGAGATCACAAATTCAGTACAATCTACTTGAATAATAGCTTCTCTCGGACAAAGTGGTAATCAATTTCAACATGCTTAGTTCTTTTATGAAAACATTGGATTGGAAATGGATGGCTGCTTGGTTATCAGTTATCACAATAGAGTTGCATTGGCTGAATTTCATAGAATTTCAACTCTTGAATGAGTTGTTTATCCACACCATCTCACATGTATTTGAGGTCATAGATCTATATTTAGCGTCTGCACTAGATCAAACAATAATATTTTGTTTCTTGCTTTTCCAAGAGATAACATTACCTTCATGAGATACACAATATCCAGTAGTAGAGCACCTATGTATGAGCAACCCTACCCAATCGACATCACAGTATCCAGTACTTTGACTCTCTCCTTTGTCCTCATAAAATACTCCTTGTCATGGAGTCTTTTTAATGTTCTTGAGAATACACCTCATTACATTCCAATGATCAAAATAAGGAGACTTCATGAACTGACTAACAACCCTGTCTGGAAAGGACATATCAAGCCTTGTAATAGTGAGATAGATGAGTTTCCCAAGTCTTCTATACTGTTTTGGATTTGAGTATGAGTAACCCTGTTCAAGAATCAACTTTCAATTAGGATCCATAGCATTATCAATGGATCTACAATCAGCCATACCAGTTTCCTCCTATCCAAAACATACTTTATCTGGGAAATTACCATCGCTACTTTGGATTGAGCTACTTCTATACCAAGGAAGTATTTCAAATAATCAAGGTCTTTGATTTGACTAAATAAATGTTGCTTCAGTTGAGAGATTTTAACATCATTATTCCCTCTGATGACAATATCATCAACATAGACAATCAAGGAGGCATATTTTCTAGGAGAGGTGTGACAATAAAAAATATAGAGTGATTGACTTCACTCCATTTCATCCCAAAACTCTAGACAACACAACTAAACTTGTTAAACGATGCTCTTGGAGAATGTTTAAGGTCATAAAGATATCAGAAAAGTTTACACACTATGCCTTGACTCTCCTGAGGAACAAATTTAGGAGATTGCTCCATGTAAATCTCTTCATCTAATTCACCTGAAGAAATGCATCTTTGACATCCACTTGATATAGGAACAACTAATGATGGATATTCGCCATGGCAAGAAGAAGGCGTATGGTAGTAATTTTGGTCACAGGTGAGAAATTATCTCCATAATTAAGTCCATAGATTTGAGTGTATCATATTACCATGGATTTCACCATTAAGACCAACTTTAATAGCATAGATTTATCTATAACCAACTGTTTTCTTTCCAAGGGAAGAGGAACTAACTCCCACATACCATTGTGTTTATTAGAACTAGTTGATTAGCCTAACTTAACCTTACAAAACAAACTTGTAAGGTAGGGTTTGCACCTCAGATATATACTATTAATTGGTCATATCATTAGCCAACAAGGGATCACCAACACACCTCTCACGCCGATGACCAGAGATCTCGAGCATGAAGTTTGCAAAACTAGGCATTGCAAGTAGTCCAATAACAGCCCAATAGCATGTGGCATGATAGGCCCAACAACAAATCACTGGGATAGACTCTACGACTATATTAGAAATTGCAGATTTGAGAGTCTAACTCAACTTTACAAAACTGACTTGAAGAACTAGACATTTCAAGCATGAAAATGATATACATTTATTATTAATAAGAAAGTATGATTGTAGGAAAGTAGAATCAACTTTTGTGGAAACAAAATTATTCCCTCATTATTAGTATTTTTTGTTATTAATTTATATATAAACATGTTTCCGCTATGTATTCAAACACATCGTTTCAGTCAATTATTTCTTTGTTTCTCTTATTTTAACATAGTATCAAAGTCAAGTTGAAGGAATACTACAAAAAAGTCTCTCACTGGAGGCCTATTACCCCTAGTAAGCTATTTTTGCTTGTTGCTCCTCTTCGGAAAAAATAGTGTTTTGGTGTTGTTTATCTTGCTTTTATCCTCTTCAATAACGGTTTCCGTCCGCTTATCTTTCTACTAGATGCATTGACCTTGACTTTGTCCTAGATGCACTAGTCCCTATCTTTGCCCTAGATGCGCTAGCCCCTATGCATTGACCTCGTTTATCCCTATTGCACTAATCCCAACTATTTCCCAGTAGCAATGGTGGTCTCTTTCCCAGAAGCAATTGACTTATTTTCAAGTTGAAAATAATTTTGGATCGTCATTAATAATTGTTTAAAACTTCCAAATGTTGGTTTGAAGAAAGTTTAAACTTGTTTTTCTTGCAATAAGTCTTCTTTGGTTGATGGATATTCCAACTATTTGGCAATGTAATTTTCTACTAGTATTCCTCAACTCCTCCAACACCCTTCAGTTGTCTTTTAAAATATTACTTTACCGTGGAGCTCAATTTTGATATATTTATTTTTTCTATTTCCTACTTGTAACAAGTTCAATGCTTAATAAGTTCAACTTGAGAAGTGTTGAAAATCAAAATAAAACAATATACATACATTTATTATTAATAGGAAAGTAGAATATGATTTTGAGGAAACAAAAATATTCCTTCATTATTAGTATTTATTTTTATTAATCTTTATATAAATATGTTTCCACTGTATATTCAACAAAGTTGTCAAGAAAGTTATACAGCGGATGGTGGCTAGGACCTTTAAGCACCATACTACCATGGCGAACAAAAAAATATTTGTACCTAAGGCTACAACAAGAAAGAAAATGAAATATGCAAATACAGTACACACATCAATACATCAAGAAAAGACAAATAACACTGAATACAAAAGTTATATTTAACAATAAATAGAAATTCAGAGGGGGGAAAAAGGAAACACAAGAAATGATGACAATCAATCCTCTAATAACTCAATGAATCAAATTATTGCATCTCAACCTATAAAAAAATTCTTTATTCTGTCCACAGGAAAAAAGAAATTCATTATGCTTGATAAAGATTTAAAATGAGTGGGCTCCTTAATTGCTCAAACCAGTCTCAACATACCAAATCCCTATCGTGGAAAAAAGTTAATATACTCCATAAAAAGTTCTTGTCCGTTTGATTCATGTTGGGCCAAATCTAAAATTAAAAAATAGCCAGTTCATAAATCTTGGACAATTCCAATCTTTAACCAAATAATTTTAACCCTTCTAAAATCCTATTACATACTCATTAATACGCACAACACTTGCAAAAGCTAATGTTACAGAAACACTAATTTATCATCGTACATATGCATGTATAGACATTGTTTTAATGAAAATCCAACACTCTCTATAATGACAATATTTATTTGTCACTAAAGAAGTATTTCTCATGTATATGTTCCTTACCAATCACTAGTATCCAAGTTCAAATTATGGTTTTCATGTCATATATTTGGGAAGGAATATTTATTTTGTAGATTCTTTTTCTCAGCTATAGTAATCTTTTTATTTTAGTTAACAGACAAAAATATCATCCAGTAACCTTAAAAAAACTTAGGATCATTCCCAATCAACTAAAAAGAAATTATCATGAACAAGATTAAGATACAATGAAGAAAAGACAACCCAAGTCTACAGTAACAGAAAAGGAACTCAAGAAAAAAAGAAAGAATACCACAAATACCTCATTGCAACATCTTTGTTGCAGTGACCGCACTGATGACAATCAGACCTTTCCAATCTGGTAAACAAATATGAAAATCCCCTTTGTTCAGGAATTTTCTTGTTTACTTTATCAATCTCTAGAATTTTTCCAAGTTTCTTATCTGTGGAGTTGCGGACAATTCTTTTTTCCTCAAAATTCCTCAAAAGATGCAGTGGAACATAAGACTCCTCCAGCCAATATTTTTTTCTCTCACTAGAGGATTGTTCCAACAAAGAACCATGTTTAATAACAACATCTGGAATAGCCCTTCTCTTCCCAAAATCAATAAGGTATTTGACAGATTGCTCTTCAGTGCACTTCCTGCGTACAATTGATTTTTTGAACAGCCTGACTGATTTTCTAGATTCCTTGTCCAGCACATATAGGGAATGGTTGTTCTCAATATCATGCCACCTTATGTATGAAAAAAGCTCTCTAACCTGAAATATAAATAGTTGATCTAGATTAAAACCTATTTTATTACATGAAAAGAAGACTAGTTCATCAGCTTCTACCAATTATGAAAGGTCAGAGTGTAACATTCAACAAAAGATACTAATAACACAAGTATAAAATAAAAAGAGTTCAACATATTTACATATATCACTCTAATTCTCATGCTCACAGTGTTATCAATGGCGGATGGCATAACATAGCGGAAGGCCAAAATTCCACCATAAAAACACAACATTGCGTCTTATGGTGCGGAGATTCTTTCACAAATTTTGTGTAGCGGTTGACAAAAAAATCGCCATGTCATGGCGCTATTGCGCCGCCATGGCGGTTATTTAACAACATTGCATGCTCATTCTAGGTTTTCCAGGTTAACAGGATGAAAAATTTTCCCTTGACTTCATAAGACCAAACAATTATTTGTGTTCATTTTAGGGTCCTATTAAAATTTGGATGGCAGCATTCTCTTCCCTTTTTTTAGTCATGTTACTCTTTTTCTTTTAACTTTGGGACACAATCACTATAACAAAAGCATCAAAGACAGCAAGTCTAATGTCTCTTATTGGAACAGAAACTGAAGTCTCACATCGGCTAGAGATAGTGCCAAAATACAATATATAAGTGAGGGCAACCCTCACCCCTTGAACTAGCTTTTGGAGTTGAGTTAGGTCTCATATCCCACATCCTAAGATCCCTCACTCTTTCTCTACTGAAGAGAAGTTTATTTGTAGAAGTCAAAACCATTTTGGAAAACTAAAATTTCCTCAATAAACAAACTCTTTGTATAGATAGAAAATAATAGGAATAATACAGCAGTTATATTGTACTCCCTAGCACCTTCTCCAAATATCTTTGTTTAGCACGGCTCAAGTTTAGAACAGTAATACATTGATGTTTCCAATGTCTGGAGGTCTTGTACTTCAGATTAATGATTGATGAGCATGATGAATATATTGGGTATGCCCATTCATGTTGTAACAATTTCACTTGGTCAGTTGACTCTGCTCGAATGATTTGAATAAAAATAACGAGACAAGTTTGAAAACAATTACTTTTTTCCGAGTTCTCTCCTAAATATGGTCAGAGTAGAATGCCTAGCATGGGATACAGATCATCTCTGCCATGCTCAGCTCATTGATGTTATAACAGAATTTTCCAATATCTAATTATTTATATGTCATGCAAGAGAATATAAAACTTTTGTAACATTGTTAAACCTTTCCATTCCTTGTTTATTACTTTTCTGTTTTGGATGATAATAGATCTCCAATTTGTACTTTCCTCATTTTCTCTAAAACATAACAAATCTTAGATTTATACCAAACAAGTATCATCTTCAGCAAACCAGGTAATCACACAACTTTTGTAAAAAAAAATATACAACTTTTGTAGCATTCTTAAACCTTTCCCTCCCTTCTTTATTACTTTTTTCTGTTTTGGATGGATAACAAATACCCTATTTGTACTTTCCCACGTTTCCCTCAAACATTAGAAATCTTAGATTTATTCCAAAACAATTATCATCTTCAACAAACCAGGTAATCATACCTGTAAAGCAAGCTGCTCAGCACTTGTTGACATCTCAACAGCAGCTCGCCAGGCAACAAATCTGCTTCTCCGTGCAAAATCTGAATTCTCAGTATATAAAATGCCAGGTATCTTCCTACACCCACCTACAGAATCTCACAATTTCAAATAAATTCAAAATAATCATTCAAATGAATAGGCTTCTTATACAATTACCATGCATGACTATAAAAGAGAATAACTTGCAGACCTTGTCTAGCAGCCTTTGTAATCAACGAATGAGGCAAACCCTTGCAATTAAACAATTTTCGGGAAAGCCTGCCACCTCTCCACCAGTACATCCCTAAACCACTAGCAGTGTTTGAAGAAGAATTGGTTTCAACATCTGAATACCTGGCTCTTTTCTTTCCAATACCATGTTTTGAAGATGTGCGCGAACTGACAACAACATGAGTAGCGGATCCCATTGTAGCAATAGAATCCACATGCTTTAACCAATCTGCTGAAAGTGCAAGAGGGCGCAAATTGGATTCTAACTGCCAAATCCAAACAAAATTAGATAGTGTCAGACATTTAAATAGAAATATTCAGAGAGAAATATAAATCCAAAAGCCATGTGATGTTAGCCAACTAGCTAAAAAAGAGGTGTTTCTTTTGTTGTAAGCAGTATTGAGATCAAGTAATGCTACAACATGGTTTCAGCTCCATTAATATCAAGGGCAACATAAAATCCATACAGGGAGAAAAATAGTAAAAAGATAGACATCTGTGTACATATACAGAAACATACATATTTATGAGTTGTATCATGAAGCCCACTAAACCCAATACTGATGTACAAGATTAAATTAAAACATGTCAACCACACACACTTATGTACAATATTAAAACAATATTTAAATGAACAAAAATGGTTTTCAGTTTTTACTTGACTTCCAGTAATTGTAAAAAGGCAAAGAGCTCCAAAATAATTTGACTAATGATATCAAACTAGTATTTCACAACTTGTAATCAGAGAAATGTCTTTTAACTAAAATAAAAATGATTGACGAAGAGAAAGCATATTCTTACGAGAAGCAATAATCGTTTAACAGGAAGAAAATCAGATGTCTTCAAAAGATCCTTATGCCAGAGATTAATCTGATGCACATTCAACCATGGACCTAACAAAAGCCCGCGTAATCGAACCTCAAGAGAGAAGATAAGACATATGATATCCCTAAGATGTCCATTCTGGATCTTCCTGGGTTGAGGCCCAACTAAAGTCCCATTCGACACTTCCCCAACAGGCTTCACCACAGAATTAAACAAGCAATCCCTGTCTTCAATTGCAACTTTGCAAGTAAAGCACCACCCGCATTTTTCTTTTTGCACAGCTGCATTCAGATTCTGAATACTTGGCCAATAAAAGTTAGTAGATTTCTTCATAATGACCTTTGCTTGATCTGAAATAACTTCTTCTTCAGACATTGCAAAAATTTTATTCATCTTTTCAGTTGACTTACACATCAACTCCTGTGCAACAAATGAAGCCGTTCGGGCAAAGCTGTAGTAGTTTACATAGTCAATTACACAAGGTGCTTCTGAAGTATCCTTATTGTCCGTGGAGGGGGTACTGCTAGAACCTACAGATCTTAAGTTTATTTTACGTCCGACATCGAAGCTGGAAGATGTCAAAGAACAGTCACCAACAAGATGGCATTTTCCTGGTATACCAGGATGATTCAAGGATTCATCACATCTATTGGAATCATTGAGCCCATATATCTGAACATTGTCGATGCCTCTTCTCATCTGTGTGGTATCAGCTGATCCATCAGAAGCAACACAAGGACTTTCTATGGTGGTCGTTGAGTCTAAGCGGTTTCCAGATTTTGGAAACTCTTGTCCAACATCCATACAACAGTCAATAGTTGAATTTTCATCCAACTTTTTTTTATCATTAGCCAGATTCTTGTCCAAACATGTCTCTGAAGTAAAAGGTGCTAAAGATGTATGCATGGTAGAATATTCTCCCTTCATTTGCATGTACTTGCAGGAACTTTGATTAAAGACACTATCCCCCACACTCATGTCAGCACGAATATCCCAATGCTTATAGATAGCCATTACTATGCCTTCATATAAAGGATCCATAGATTTTAGAGCTTTGATTACTACATGTAGATCATTTCTGTGGTAGTAATTGAACAATGACCCTGCTTCAGATGAGTTTGACCTGCAAAGGTTTTTAGCATAGAAATAAATGAGAACATACTAAGATTATAACAAGCAGCACAGAGCAGTTTAGACTTCAGCCACTTGAGATACAGTTTCCATTTTTCAAGACAAGAACACTATCCACTTCAAATTTCAGTTTAAACAGATAGTCATAGAGTCATTTCCAATAGTGGAATTTGAAGTCACTTATTAAAGAATATTTGGCAAGCTAGAGATGAAAAACAAGTTGTGGATGCACTAATATGTATTGTAATCCAGAAAAAGGGTATAACTACACTTACACTAACAGGTAACCGCAGCTGTTAAAATAGTGACGGCCATCCAGATCCACCCCTAATAAGTCTGCTCCGCGAAGTGACCTTCGTGATTTCATCCAAGCCCTGTGTTTGCCCATTCCACACTCAGGGCAATACCAGTCACCTTCAGGCAGATTGTCACTGACAATTCCCACACATCTTGAGTGGAATGCTGCAGGACAACCATCACAGCATATTAAATTACCATCCATCTTGCACAGACAACACTCATCACTGTTCCAGTCAGTTGTGTCATCCACATTTTCCTCCGTCAAGCAAGAGCCAAAAGACACATCCATTGCAGCTCTTCTTTTCTTGCAAGTGTCAAAATACATATTCTGATCAAAACCCATATCAGTCTCAGTTACCAGAGATCTTCTGTTAAGCTCTGACCTTATGGCTTCTGATTCAATCATATCATCACACAGGTACTGAAGAATCGCAACCTTCACAATTACTGGCTGTCTGTAGTAATCAGTTCTGAACATTAGATGTTTAAGATCAAAATCAGTTTTAAATCCTGAGCCATGAATCAGAAAGTACTCGGCCATGAAAATTGGCCATGTGACCAGGTCCAAATAATCCCAGTTAAGATTCCTGCATTTAACCAATAATATAAAAACGGAGATCTTGTTACGATAACACAGTCAAAGAGATTGACTAGTATATTAGTTTGACCAAAGAAAAAATTGAAATATATATACCTAAGGCAATAGGATGCAGATTGGGAACCCTCATTGGAAAGGTATTCCAAATGCTTTCTTAGAGTTTGCAAAATAGAAACATGAATGCTGTCGAATAATACACTTGGGATTTCAGACTTCAGTGCAGCTACAAGTTCCTCCAACTCAAATGGACTCAAAAATAACAAAGTGCTGAATGATCTTAAACAGGCATAAATAGAAAAAAGTTCAAGAACAGGAACTTCGTCTAAATTCAAAATTGTAGAAGATGGGGGCAATTGCAACTTCGGAAGAGGATCATTGCATTGCTCGTGTTTCTCAGCACCAATTAGAGGTTTTTCTTTTGTTAAGACACTGGTTACCAACGACAACAAAGGATCATCACTCACCTCCACAACTATAGTGCCAGAAACTCGTTTTCTAGCTGATGCCCGACGAGAACTCCTCCTTAAAACTGTCTCTGGTGTGGCTTCTGAATTATCTGATATTTTTCTTCTTTTCCTTCTGTTATTTCCTTGTTTGCACGGACTCACAGGGTCATCTTGGTATTGATGAATTATGGCAACACCAGCTTCAAAAGGACAATCAACTTGCTCAGCCTCCACAGAATCAGAATCCCTACCAGAAATTGCATTTGAAACCTGATGAGAATCAATAGTTGCCGCATCCTCTTTGCCATCATAACCTCCATTTTTCTCAACCAAACACAAAGAACCATCTTCAGCTACATGGGTTGCAGAAACATGAAATCCCTCCAATTTGACTGTGTCAAATACATGATTCAAATTGCCATTAACACAGCCATCTTCTACAAAACTATTAACATTTATCTCTTCCTTTTGGAGCTGCTCTGTCCTATCAAACAAGGCATCGCCTACCTCAGAATGTCCATTTCCCCCGGCGGCAGCAGCACACTGAGTTTCCTTAACTTCTTCACATACCTCCACGTTTAAATCAAAATTACATTCCCGTTGCAACATTTCCCCTTCTGAACAGCCCAAGTAACCCGCACTCAGACCAACATCATCCTCATTATTCACATCCAAATTCAAATCAATACAATCTCTTCTTTTTTTCAAACTTTCCTCATTGTCAAGAGGCAAACTACCGGCATCATTAAGATTAAAATCGTCATTGATATTAAGCCTAGCATTCAAATCAAGCTCATCCTTGGCACAACTACCATTAGCAGAGACACTCTTATTCAAACTATTTTCAAAATCAATTTTATCTCCACCCCCGTTTTCCTTCACAGTCCCATTAAGGTTGCCTGCATTATTCCTTCCATTCCTTTCATCCACTGTTGTCTCCAACCCCCCACTACCTAAATCGAAATTGCCACCACAAGCAGAAGAAACATTCTCGTCCAAATCCTCCCTAAAATCAACTGCCTCCACAGTCAAATTCTCGCTAACATTACCTGAACCAGCTCCGCTGTCGCATTTGCGCTCTACTCTGCGGCGCTTCTTAGGTTTCCGGCCAACTCGAGGCTTTGGCTTGGCACTTTCCGGTTGAAATTGCAGAAGTGAAGTCACATCAGAGGACTCCAACTCCTCAGAATCGCCATCTTCGTAGACGATCTCGAAAAAACCAGAAGAAGGATCGTAGGATTTGACTGTTCCTGAGATAAACCCAACCCCCTTAACCTCTTTTCTAACGATTTTCCCCACAAACTCCATGGTAACACTGCAATCCTAACAGAGCATGATCTCTATGAGCAATTGAGGAAGGAAATAATAAAACAAATAAAAGAATTTACAAAAATAAAAAGAGCGAGCAAAGAGAAAACCAAACCCTTGTGGTGTGTTTGGGCGCAGAAGAACACAGCAATTGGAAATTGAAATGAAGAAGGGAAGTGGGAGGAAAGAGAGAGAAAGGGTGAGGAAGTTGGGAAGGAAACTAAGGCCAAAGAACTCTCTCTCTAAAGTGTAAGTGGGTCAAACCAAAGAGTGCGGACTGCTAAGAGAAACTAAACAGTACCAACAAATTCTTTGGATTTTAAACTCCTCCTTCTTTTTTTTTTTTTTTTTTTCAACCAATACTTATACTGTGTATTTGTTTATTATTTTATAGCAAATAAAATATGAAATACAGTTGTTCAGAGAAAGGACCGTTCCTAGTTGGTTGGATGGGTAGCCTGCCTTTTCTCTATTCATATTCCATCTACAACTCTATTCTTAAAATCATTCCATTCAATGTTTATGACCAAAATACTATAATATTTACACTTTTCTTAATCCTTCTCAAGTGTAAAAATGTGTTTTTCTTGGATTTCTGTTTGTAGATTGAAGTCACAAAGGTGTTTGTAAACTCTTTTTTTTCATCAAAAAAGTTTTAATTTGTTCCCGTCATTCTTTTAGTTTTTAAAAGAATAATTTTGTGTCAAAAGGAATAAAATTGAAACTAAACACATTTTTAAATACACACTTTGACATTTTCTTGTACACAAAATAATTTCATTATAAATAGCATAAGTAATAACAGCAAAATACAAAAATGAGCAACATATAATTAGTTAATACTTAGAAATACAACTAGCAAACAAAAAAGATACATACAAGGTATACTCATAGACAGGATTATATATCTCTCTACAGATCTTACATTCAGCCCTTGAGTACACTTCACCCCTAGCAACCTACTTTTGCAATTACTTGGATTCTGACACCATATTGAGAAGGAATATCAGAAAGAGGATCAAAGGTTGAAAGCCAAGATAGTTTACGGTGCATTACTTTCTCCACCTCAAAGACCCCTTTAAAAAATGCATGAGTTTCTTTGATTTCATAAGCATCATACAATTTCAATGCATACTACCTTCCACCTTTGCTTATTATTAGCCCTTAAATCTCGGCCTATGTGTTGTTTAAAGTTTATTCCAAGTTCTTAATAAAGCATTGGAACCACCTTTATCCATGAGTAGCATCTGTGCTAGATTTGAGCAACCATCCTGTAATTGAAAAACAAATGTCATATGTTTTCTTCATGAGACCCACAAAAAGGACACAACAAGTTACTTTAAACTAATAGAACATTTCTCTTATATAGGTTATATTTGGTTGGTAATATATTGAGCATTAACCTCCATGTAAATATGAGTACTTTTTGTGGAGTTTTGGATATCCATAATGACTTCATTTCCTCCATAGGCATTCTCATCCCTTGTATCCTTTATTGCAGTCTATTAGTGTTGCACATACTAGTAGGATCAATCACCCATAGCCAGTTTTCTTCATGATTTGGATTCTACATAATAGTGAAAATTATATCTTGTAACCTTTGAAGAAAGTCAAGAAAAACAAAGCAAAATGAACACACTTAACATTTAATTATATATTATGTGTGAGGATGAGTATACATCAAAATGAAAACAACTAAAAATAACTTTTATGTTTTTTTTTATAAAGTAATATGATTTAAGCATTAAGCATGTGTATCCAAAGTTAATTCATTCAAACATACGTTAAATCTATGAATAGTTAAACATAAATTATGAATTCACTTCATTTTAAAATTAGATAATCTTTGTATACATAGTCATATGTTTTTTGTTATTCTACATTTGCTTGTTTTTCAAAATTGTAAATGAATTATATTAAGGTATGAAACTTGCTCTATTGGGATATTATGGAAGTTCCTTGTTCTTTTTACCTTGATCCACACGAAGAGGAATCATCAATATAGGACCATGATGTCACGTGGGGATAAATTATTATGCTAGCATCTTTTCCCATATTCACTCAATGTTCATCCTATTAAACAAAAAAATTCTCATGTAATTTTTAATAAGACTATGCTCTCTTGGTTAAAACAAAGGTGGAGTCCTCTTTATTTTAGGGGTTATGAGTTGCATGGCAATATGATTTTGTTGACAAAGTGCTATGAAAGTCATATAATTGTTTTGTAATGACGAATGGGCTTACTCTGCTTTGAAAGCTGATAGTAAAATTTGAATTAATGGATGTTGATAATGGCTACTCTGTCATCAAATTGATGTTGCAAAGTATACAAACAAATTCACCATAGGTGGACAATAATATGTGTAAAGTCCTTAATGAATATATTTGGAAGTCAATGTGAATAAATAAATGGTATGTATTTATTTTTCAAGTAACACAATTTATCATGATGAAAGATTCTTTATTATGTTAAGTTTAGGCATTGCTAAAACAACAAAAATGGATATCTAACACTCTTAGGGTGACAATGGTCATTTTGATCAAGTATGTGTGGAAAATCGATTTAAACAAAACAGTAGTTAGTAAAGTACAAATGTGTTTATAATTCTCTAACTCAATGTTATACATGACTCTACATACATAGTGAAACATGAACCTAAATGAAACAAGTTATAAGTAGAAAATAGGCAAAGACTTTATTAAATTATTCCACTACACAGAATGTTGTTAGTGTGTTAGATCAAGAACTCATTCCTAGGTAATTGAATTAGGCACATCACATGTTGAAGGGCAACAAGACTAAAATAATATACTTCATTTACCCCTAAAATATTAGCTCTGGTAATCTCAAAATAATATTATGTATACCATTATACATGGAATTATTGAGTTTTTTATTTTATTTTAATTGTGTAGTTGAGCTCAGATTAATATATTTCAATTTTATTAGTATATTTTGATTAAAAAATTTGAAAACCTTAAACCATAGGATCATATGGACTCATATTATGGCTTATTCAATCGATAATAAATAGAAAATTAAATCACGTAATTGAGTACCTGATGTAAAGGATTTAATCATCTTGTGTTTTCACATATCGTGCATACTATCTATTACAACTCAGGTTGAAATATCAACAAAATGTAAGAATATGGATCCTGAAACGAGTTGCAATGGCTCATGACAATGACCTGAAAACATCCATAATTTTAGGCAATCAAACATTGATTTCTTATAATCATCATCATTTGGCAAAAGCAAGATGAAACGTTACTTAAATTTCATATTTCATTAAATATGATGGTTGTAATTTGCATTCCACAAAGTGGGTTTCGAAGAAGACCTAGGTTGATCTTATTATACAAGCCACAAAATGCTTTGATCTCATAGTATACAGGTCACACATGACCTCGTAAAGAAAACCCCAAAAAACTTTTGAAAAGCATTGAACCAATTTTGAGAAATTAAACATGAAAAAAGGTAGGGTTTTCTTCTCGATACCAAAATCTATAACATCAATTTTTCCAATAACCTTTAAATATTTGTCATACGATACTCACATATCAAAATAAAAAGAAAAATTATTAAAAAAATTTAATTTAACAAGTTATAAAAAACTCAT
Source organism: Psophocarpus tetragonolobus (assembly GCA_037954015.1). Classification (NCBI taxonomy): domain Eukaryota; kingdom Viridiplantae; phylum Streptophyta; class Magnoliopsida; order Fabales; family Fabaceae; genus Psophocarpus; species Psophocarpus tetragonolobus. The sequence continues at coordinate 3,079,567 of CM075689.1, forward strand.
GATGAAAGAATGATTCATACCTGCATATTTACTCAACTGTGGGCATATATATTGAAATTCTCTAATAAACAAAAGTTTGATAATTATTAGTATTGGTTCACATGGATCGATGGATCCATACCATCTTAATACTTGTTAATATAGACATAAATACACATCTCAAAATTTCTTGAAGTGAAGATCATAGGCCATAAGTATTTGATTCATTTCCTTGTAAATAATTGTGTGTTTGTATTTTGATCATTTTTCTTTAAGTTCAAAATTTTTTACCAAATCCTCTCTTGTTAGTATCGTTAACATATCTTGTTCAAAAGTTTTAATATACACTATTCACAATTAGTAATTATATTTGAGGTGGTACTTTTCCTATTGCAATACAAGTTTTCCAACAGAGACAACATACTCAATTGTTAAAAAATGACAACATTATTTATTTCCTCTTTCCACCCGAAAGTGACTCATCATAAAAAAAGAAAATTGTTAACAAATTGTCACATTTACATCTAGATTAATACCTGAACATATCACTAGAAAATTACTATAAAATAGACATGAGTGCTACTAATATTAAACCATTTAGAATTTTCATGAGACAAAAATCAAAGTTGCAAAAGAAAATAAATAGTAAGAATCATTCTTGAGATCTTATCCTTGTGTGATTAATTAAAGAGTTATAAGTTGTTTTGCAAATCTTATTAATTTGAGTTGTAATTTGTTTGTATTGTTTATCACTCTTTAAGAATTATAACACTTTTAGTTCTAAGAATTTTATCAAATTGTTATTTATGAAAGTCAAAAGTGACTTAGCGCTTGACTCATGTGATTTTATTTTTTAGTTTTGATTGGTAAATATTGTTTGAAAAATGTTTTAAAGATGTGAAAATGAAAAAAATTATTGATATTTACAAAATTTTCATTAATAAAAATTAAAAAAATAGTTTACTCTCTTTGTATTTTGAGTTTTCAAAATAAAAATAAAAAAATTGAAAAATAAAACTACTTATACTTGTTCTCCTATTTTAGTTTTTAAAAACTAAAAAACTAAAATCGTTTTTGAAAACTATTTTAAGAAAACACTAACCAAACAAGTTTTTTTAGTTTTTAAATACTAAAATACTAAAAATATTTTTATAAAATTGTTGTCAAACAAACCCTTAATATAAAAAAATACTTAGGTGTTTTTCTTTCTCAGGTTCATATTAAAGGGGTATGATAAGAGTGACATAGAGAATGTTTGTTGTAGGTTAAAAGTGGCAAGTAAAATACTTGTTTTTGTAATAAGTTTGTTAAGTAAAAAGATAAATAAATACCCTCAATTTTTTATTAAAGAAAAAACAAATCAATAATATATATTATTAAGAGTTGTTTTTAGGACAAGTAAACATACTTATAAACTAACATATCAAAATAGAATTATCAAAATAAGTTCCGCCTAGTGGGCTAATCCTATCCACCATGGGTTTGGACTAGGCTAGAAAAAAACATATTTTACGTAATAATCTTATTTATGTTACTCGACCCACACAACTTGCAAATTTAGTGGTTAAGAACGGATCAGGTTGACCCACCAGTCCACCACAAATTTTTTTTAGTTTTTTTAATGTATATTAGTATCAACACATGCATGTTTTTTCTAATTTCAGTTTCCTTTTTCGATTTTTCTTCCTAAACGTGAAATCCCTAATATTGTAAAGCCAAAGCAAAAGCCAATGTCAAACTTTCTCTAAAATCTAAAAGTGAAACCCCTGATTTTCATGTGTTTTAATATTATGTATGTATGTTATTTTAATATTATTTATAATTTGAATGATAACATGAATTCATTATGTATGAATGTTGTTCTAAATTTAATAAAAAGTTTTTTTATAAAAAGTTTTCACTTAAAAAATAAAAAATCAGAAACTAAATTTAATAATTAATTATTTTTTAGAAGTCTAATGGATTAGTCCACCTAACTCACCAACTCGTTGTGGGTTAAACCAGGCTAAAAATTTAAGTATTTTTATTCTAGTAGGTTGTATTGGTCCAACTCATTTATTTTGCAACTCATGATGGCTAGCATGTGTGGTCCGAGCTAACCCATTTTGAAACCTCTACATGAAAGTTAAAAAAATCAAAGGAATAAAGACAAATGTTGTTTTGAAATATACATTGCAAAGTAGAAGACGAATAAGAGAGAACAATATACTCATCAATCAAATGCTCATTAAGTAATACATACTGCTTCAATATCTCACTTAAAATATGAAAGGTCCTTATTTTGTTCGCACAAGCATAAATTCATATCATTTACTAAATGACAAACAAATGAACTTACTCGAGGAAGATAAAATATAAAAAAAAAGGTGTGTAGTGCATGAAAATTTATGTCAACTATTTGATAGAGTAGTTGTACCATACATATATATATATATATATATATATATATATATATATATATATATATGTTCCTGCAAGTCAACTAGTATAAGAAAGAGTAAATAAATACGATATGTTATCTTATCAAATTGACAAGTTGGTGAAAAACAATTAATGTTGTATTAACTACTTCAACAAATATCATAGAATACCAAGCACATGAAAATGCATTAAGAATCTTATTCAAGTCACAACGATAACCAATTTATGAAGCTATAAATACCTAAAGACATGATGTTTTTTTAGTTATGAAAAAATAGTTTTTGAACTATTTGCTTTGAAACTTTATTTACGATGTAATCTCATGGATCTTCATTCTTGAAGAGGTTCCATTCATAGTGAATGGTTAATGAAAGAAATAAGAGGTAAGGTAACATGCACCACTCCTTGGAAAAAGATGAGACTAGGTGTTTGTCACAAGGGAGAGACCATTGATAAAAGCTAGAAGGCAGTTTCTCCAAAGAGAAAGAAACTCGACATTCAAGAGAGAAAAACTCAATTTTAGTTTCAAATGCTCAAAGGTACAAAGTGAAGGGAGAAGGAAAATATTTATAGTTATTTTCAAAACAATTTTTACTCAATTTCAAAAATAATAAAATTTGGTTTTCCGATTCCTGTTTGTGCTTTTATTCGAGTTCATCACTCAATGTCACTTGTCATCATTCACCACCACTTTTTACCAACAATCATCATACGCCACTTCTAATTGTCGGTCAAAGATTGCCATCTCCAACTATCAATCATCAACCATCACATCTAACTCTGAGTCACCAACTATTACCTTCAACTGTCAGTCCCTAGTCGTCACTTATAACCGATGATCAATATCGTCACCTCTGATTATCGATCATTGATTGTCACGTATGACCGTATGCTTGTCACCAATTACCACCTTCAACCTCTAGTTAGTAGTCACTGACTTATCGCCTCCCCTAATTGTTAGTCATTGACCACCGATGTTCAATCTTTAAAGAGAAAATATTCTTATAGGTTGAAATTTAAAAATAATATTTTAAAATTGGAAACTAAAACAATATTGTTTTTAAAAATTTGAAAACTTAAAACTAAAACTATTTTTTCTTTTTATAAATTTCAAAACATGAAACTAAAAACCATTATAAACAAGGCTAATTATTTCAAGTTGATTGATTTGGAGGTTATGCTTTCTTTTATTATTAAACTTTATGAGAATAACATATCTATGAACTCTTTGAGAAGTGCATCTTTTCTTTTTGCTTTTGATTTTTTTTTTTACATATGAAGACTATTAAAAATAAGAATAAATATTGAGTGCTTTTATGTGATTATAGTATTGAGTGTAGTGTTTATATATTAAATATTTGTGTAAAATAAGACACTTAGATTATTATAGATTGTGATATAACTAATTAGAAATCAATCAAACAAATAATTATTGAATTAGAATTTTTACCCTAGAGATGGTTGATTAAGATATATATATATATATATATATATATATAATTTGAGAAATAATATGTGGTAAAACAATTATTTAAATATGTAAATATTTTATGAATGAATTTGGTAGATCTCCTTAGAGAGAAATTAATTTATAAAACATCGAGAGAAATAAAACTTAAGTCAATTTGAAAGTAATGGCTATGCTAAACCAATCTTTGCTATTGGAGATTCCATGAAAAAAAAAGTTCATACGTGTAAAACAAATTAATGGCTAGCTCAATTTACTTTAAGATATGAGGTCGCTCAAATGAGATTTACTAGACCACTTATATATCATTATAGGTTTGATTCATAAATATATTTTATGAGTTTTTTTTAAGGTTATTGTTATAGCTAGCGTGATATTTACAAGATTAGATAAAGATATAATTGATCATTGGAGAAAAAGAAAATATTTTATCAATTTTGTACTAGCAACAAATTTTTGTTTTTTCTTCTATTACCTTAGTGTTGTTTAAGAAATTTTTGTTAAATGGTAAAGGTTTTGTGTCAAACAAATAAAACATTAAGGATAATTACAACCTACTATACTTTATCTTAAATGAATTTTTTATATTCATTACAAGAGTCTCAAGAGAGATGTTGGATATGATCTTAATAGTTGACAATAGTCCAAAATATTACAAAAGATTATCAGTTTCTTGTGACACGAAGTCCTAAAATACTTATCCTAAAGCACTATATATAGAGGTATGGTTTGCAGAAGCTCAATCTTTAAAACTTATATAGTTGTTGGAGAAATAAATATTAATAAAAAATAATAAATAAAATTAATTGTCATGATTACAAATTAATCATACATAAAAACTTATTATAATTTTGACAAAAACTTTGCCAGTCAATTGATATGACATAAATTGTAGTTGAAATGAATTAACAACACTTATTTGTGGTAAATATGTAAGTAAGATTTGTAAAAGGCAATTTTGAAAAATGGGATTGATCATGAAATATTAATGACAATATAACCAGGAACTATGCAACTAGAAAGAATTTGTCCAATTAATTTTATATTTGGATTTTAAGTGTGATTTACTTAATAAATAAGAATATTTTTATTGTAAACAAGTAGAACCATAAATATATAGTTCATTATAAACAAGTGATTATATTTTTATTATTAGATTTTAATTTTAACTATAAAATATAATATATATATATATATATATATATATATATATATGTGAGGTCTAAATTTTTATTCTTCTTTATAATTATTGATACACTCTATATATGTGAATGGTCTCTTTTCATATCTTAATTCTCACTTGATACAATTTAAAACATTTTTAATTGTGAAAAAAGTATCTTATTTTTATTTTTTAAATATAAATTATATTAAAAATTATTTTATTATTTTTATAATGTTTTAAAAATAAAAACAGTAGGTGATATTTTTAATTAAAAATAAAATATAATTTCATGAAGCTATACAAAATTATAATTTTTATGAGTTTAATTTCTATGCACCGATAGTGTGAAACAGTTTTACATTGATGGTTAATCACAACTTTTGATTTATATGACTTTTAAAGTATTAATGGTTAAAGTCAACAAACTCACTATAAATAAAAGATAGTGGTTAATTGTCGGTGTAAAACTTAAAAACTTATTACACTTATATTATATACTAATTAAACTTTTAATTGTTATATATAACTTTGAAATTATAAATAAGATAATAATATTATATTTTGTGAGAAGATGATAAAAAAAATAATTATTTTTATAACAAAATAACTACTAACGTGAAAGGATTTGTCTCAACCTTACTTCTATATTAATAAAGTTGTGAGTCAACTTACTTTTAGTGCACCATTACAAAAAGTTGAGTGAAACAATTGAATATTAAGGATACCCTTAAGCTATAATTGAATTACTAATGTCAAACACATTATAAGTCATTCAAATTTCACGATGATAAATTGACATAATTTTGTATTTAAAAAAAATTATAACATTAATTTAGTTTACATAAATTAATATTTTAAGATATATTAATTTAGTTAACAATAACACAGAGCCCAGTACACACATGTTATTGAACTCATGGTGTATTATTTGTTATCATTCAATGTGTAAATAGTATAAAATTTTATTTTTTTATCAGTTAAGTATTAGTAATGGTTAGTAATGTTAGTTTTTGTCAATTATGAGAATCAAACTCACGACCTTTTTCTCACCTCCCCACTTTCCACTCTCTTAAACAAAATTTTATTTTTTTTATAGGTCAAATATTAGTAATATTAGTTTTTGTTAGTGATGACATTCTAACTCATGAATTTTTCCCACCTCCTCACTCTCCACTCTCTTAATCAACTTAGTTACATCATATCTCTCGTATAAGATTTTATTAAACTGTATTATTTTATAAATTAAGAACTTAGTAGTAAATGATATAATTTTAAGTATTAAAAAACTTGAAATCATACAAAAAGAGCATTAGTCATAGCAAGCATTCAAATTTAATATATTAGTAGATAAAAATTCTAAATAAAAGATAATGAATAAAACATGATGTAATTCAAAATCAACATACAAAAAATTATTAGTAGATAAAAAATTTAATTTGATTGATATAATATATCAAACTTTTCCCTTAATTTGACGATATTACGCTACACTTATGAATAGATTTATGTACACTTAGTAGAATTGTTCCTATTTTAAAATATGTTTGAACTACATCTATTATAAAATTAAATATTTTTTTTAAAATAATATTCATGACAATTTTATTGGATATAACATTTTAAAAATAATTTAATTTTTTAAAAATTTATATTGTAATAGTCATTTGCATATTATAAGTTAAGGAATTAAGTGAGAGGTTAAAAAGTTGGATGGGTTAAGCCCATTAAGGTTGTCGTTTGAAAAGGGGAGATAAGGAGTTTTTTCCCTACACCTCCATAGTTTCTCCCTATACTTTCATAATTTTTTAAAATAGAAAAAATGCCCTAGGTAAAAATAGTAAAAAATTTGCAAATATTTTTACAAGCTTGGATGGACCTGTCAAGACTTGTAATTGCAAATTTTTTACATATGGTTTATTGGGAATATGGCAACTAGAGCTAGAATTTTACATGGAGAAAGCCTTTGAGGAAAGTTGAACAAGGTGCAGTACAAGAATTTATGGCAATTTTTGGTACTACAAATTTAAAACAGAATGTAAATGATGATTGGGACTGAAGGTTAGGCGAGAACTTTGAATACCAAGTTAGAGAGATATGTGTAGAATTAAAAAGCAGACCAACTAATTTTGAATATAACAACATCTCTCTCATTAGTAATTCCTTAGCATAATTTAAAGTACAAATCTTTGCATTAAGTTTGAAAGAGAATAGCTACATGGGATAATCTCCAACAAAGGAACATAATGTTGCCCCTTTTTGTCAATAGGTTGAAGAAAGTTCAAATCATCTTATTTTTTAGTGCAAATTTGCATACAAGGTATGGTAAAAATGCTACATATGGTTTCATTTTGAGGAGTTGGGAGACGAACAAATGAAGAAGGGCGCGTCGCGAAAAGGAGGTGTGTTCATCGAAGGAAAGGATTCGAACTCAAAGAAATAAGATATGGAACTGAAGAGAGGCGTGAGGGAGAGAATAAGGTTTACCTTTTTTTACCTAAGGGTATTTTGGATATTTCATAGGGTTATAGAGGTGAGGAAGAAAATGTGAAGGTGTAGGGAGGAAAACTCGAAGGGAAAAGGCATGAGGGAGAGAATAAGGTTTACCTTTTTTTTACCTGAAGGTATTTTGGATATTTCATAGGGTTATAGAGGTACAGGGAGAAAATGTGAAGGTGTAGGAAGGAAAACTCGAAGGGAAGAGGCATGAACATTCTTATTTCATTTTAACCTAAAGTTTGTTTTAGCTTGGTGAAAGAAAAAAGAAGACATAAAGAGAAAAAGGAGGAGTGAAAGTTATTCCTGCACAAATCCTGTGCAATTTTTTTAATCTCATTATTGCGAATTTGTTAACCATTAGATCAAGTTGGAAATTGGATAGTAGGTTCCAAACATGAGACTCTCCATTCTGATAATTCAAATTTGCATTTAGAGCTCTGGTTTGGGAGAAAATGGTAGCGTGGCAGAAGCTATATTTTGGCAAGGTTCATCGGATCAGGAAAGGAAAATCTTTGTTCATCTTTCTTTCTTCATCGAGGTAAGAAGGGGTGAGATTATCTCGTTGTATGCATATTAAAGGATGTGGGTAGAGGGTGAGCCCTAAATCCCATGTAGTCATTGTTTCATTTTCATAATCATTTGATTTTGTATCATAATTATTGTTGATGATTTTTGTGTATTTCCATATAATTCTTTATTTATTTGACGGTTGAGTATGCATTTGTTCATATGTATTTCTATTTTTTTGAGGTGTTCTTGGGTCTTGTTTATTAGTATGTAAATTATGTTAAATTACATGAGTAAACAATGCAATTAATCTTATGTTTCGGTGGGTTGAATGATGTTTTGATGTGGTAAGATGATATTATGTCTAACTTCATCTGGAGCCTTTATAGAATCTTTCAACTGTTGGATTTGATTTATTTTTTTATAGTAGGTTTGTAAGGTATTATCTTTATTTTCAACGGTGGGACCGTCGAAATAAGGATTAATCCTTATTTTTAAAGGTGGGATCATTGGAATAATGTCTACAGTGAAAGATAATAGAGTGAGGGTAAGAATTGTATTTTTAGGATCTTACACTAGTGACATATTTTGTATAGAGTAGCTATATAATTTTTTAACCGTTGGATTTGGTTTATTTTTGGACATTATCTTCTTAGAATATTAATCCTTATTTTCAATAGTGGGATCATTGAATTAATTTATGGAGTAAGAGATAACAGAGTTAGAGTAAGAATTATATTTTTAAGATTTTACACTCGTGGCAGACTTCGTATGGAGAATCTATAAAATTAGTTAACGATTGGATTTGGTTTTATTTTTGGATAGTTAGCTCTTAAGATAATAATCTTTACTTTCAAGGTTGGATAAGAGAAATAATGTCTAGAGTGAGGGATAATAAAATCCGAGTAATTAACTTTGTTCTAGGATCTTATGTCACTTGTGGATTTTAAATGGATGGTGGTTTTGATCTAGGATAGTACCATATTGACTTAGATTGTGGGTATTAATGATGAATTCTTTTATTAGCCATAACACGTATTAAAAATGCTTTTATAGATAGATGTATTAAGAGTGTCTTGTAGTGTAGTAAATTTATGTTATACAAATGAGCATAAGGTGAAATGTTTTAATTAATTTATAAATACACATGGAGTGTTAAGGATGTGCGCTTGATGTTAAGATGACATGTGTAATTTATAAAGGTGTATGATTTATAAATATGTGTGATGTATTGATGAACATAAGCATGTTTTGATATAGTGTAATTGATGGTATGCGTCAAGGGTGCCTGACAGAGAGTCATTATAGCTGTGGTTGGGAATTGAATTTAATACCATTGTGAGATATTGTTGTTATGACTGTAACATGAGCATAGGTGAGCATATTGCATATTGATAGCTTAAGGATTCTATAAGGTTTGTCCATTGTACGACATTCTGGGCTAGTTCTTCTTAAGTTGTGTGAAACCTACACGTGACTGGTATAGAAGAGACTTATGTCTATTCGAACCTACGCATGACTAGAGAGTCATTCTAGCTATGGTTGGGAATTGAATTTAATACCATTGTGAGATATTGTTGTTATGATTGTGACATGAGCATAGGTGAACATATTGCATAGTGACAACTTAAGGGTTTTATAAGGTTTGCCCATTGTGCGACATTCTGGATCAATTCTTCTTAAGTTGTGTGGAACCTACACGTGACTGGTATAGAAAATACTTATGTCTATTTAAACCTACGCATGACTAGTGTAGAATATACTTTTGTCTGTTGGAACCTACAAACGTGACTGATGTAAAAGAAGTTTATGCCTATTGGAATCTATGCATGGCTAATGTGGATAAGACTTTTTCTATTTGGAACCCATATGTGACTGGTGTAGAAGAGACTTATGCCAATTGGAACCTACGTGTCATTGACGTAGATGAGGCTTTTTCCGTTTGGAACCTACATATGGTTGATGTAGAAAAAAGTTTATGCCTATTGGAACCTATGTGTGACTAGCGTATATGAGGCTTTTTTCCGTTTTAAACCTACATGTGGCTGATATAGAAGAGACTTATGCCTATTGGAACCTACACATGGTTGACGTAGAAACGGTGTATTCCTACAACAAACCTGCATGAGACAACATGTGCATAATTGTGACACATTTTACAGAGAGATGAATTGCATGTATTTGACGTGTGAACATTAAATTGTATGAGTGTTATTAACATGTTCCCATATACTATTATATATCTGTATATGATTGAGAAGTTGCAAAAGACCGTATAATCATATGATAGGTGATATGTAAGGGGTGATGTTATTCCTTGCATGTCTTAATATATGCAAGTCAAGTTCTCACCTTTTGTTTGTCATGTTTGTTTTATTTTTGGGTTGAATGCTCATAGGTCAAAAGGCAACAAAAGAGGTACGAATTGGTATTGAGGGAGAGACGTGAGTTGTTAGGTTGCTTTAATCATGTGACATCAAAGCAATGCATTATTAGGATATTTAGTTATTTTTAATTAATATAAACCTATTTATTATAAGATTTGATTGTCGTTTTAGAAATAACATTTTATAAAAGTTTTTTTTTAAAATTATTAAAATGAAATATGTGTTTATTTGAACTCTTTTACTCGTATTCGATTTTAATTACCTATCATTTTTACTATTAAAATCTTGGGGTAGAAGGGTGTCACATATATTCTAATTTTAAAATATGAAATGATATATTTATTTGATTATTTTATAATTATCTTTTGTAAAAATTAATAAATTTATACTATTATATAGTTTATAGAAAATTTTGAATGAATTAAATCAATGTAAAAATAATTTAATTAGACAAAAATATTGAAATTAATATTACTTAAACTAAATTATTATTTTAATTTCAAAAATAAAACTTTTATTTTATTCATTGAAACCTACATGAGATTCAAAAAATAAGCAATACATATATAGTAATTTTTAATAATATTTAATTTTTAAATTAGCATAATAATATTATATAATTCATGTTTTTTATATTAGGGTGTCACATATATGGTAAATAACAAAGATGAAATGATATATTTATTTTACATAAAAAATAATAAATTTATAATATTATAGTTTATAGAAAATTTTGAATGATTTAAACTTAATGTAAAAATAATTTAATTAGATAAAAATAGTGAAATTAATATTGCTTAAAATAAACTATTATTTTAATCTAAAAAATAAACTTTATATTTTATTTTATTCATTGACACCTACATAAGATTTAAAAAATAAGCAAATACATCTATAGTAATTTTTAAATTAGCATAATAATATTATCCAATTCATGTTAATTATTAATTTAAATTATTTATATTTGAAACGTCACAATTTTATATTCAGACTATGATGTACATAACATAAACATAAATACATTTCTTAGTGATGTATTTACAAAAAATATAAATCTGGATTGTATTATATTTTTTAGTTGTTGTTTAATTTTGATGCAATTTCGTTAAATATGTAAAAAATAATTTTGTCACTACAACATTTTACCAAAATAATAAGTAAAATTGTCTCATGTGAATGATATTTTTGATTTATCATAAAAATAAGTTTTGATGTTTAATGATTCTCCTCATATGGTACAAAGTAAGATACTTTGTTATAAAAGATATTTGTAGTGTTTATTGTAAAAAATAAAAACAAATTTAATTTATGATACTATTTGGTAATTAATTTAAAATTATTTTTTATAAAAATTATTTTTTAAATTAATTTTTAAATTTTTATCATACATTTATGAAAAATAATTAATATTATCCCATACTTATTAATAAAAAATTACGTGTATGAAGTTATTAAACATAAAGTTGATATATTATTGAGTATTTAAATTGTGATTGTATAAATATTCTTAGATAAATTTTAACATTCATAATGGTGTCAAGTCTAGTTATTTTTCAATTTTGATGAATGATATTTGTGTTTTTTTTTAAGAATTTAAAATTAATTTAATTTAGTATACTGTTAAATAAGTAATTTAAAATTATTTACTACAAAATATGTTAAATAAATTATTTTTAAAATATTTATTATATATTTATATTTTCTTAGGTAGTAAACCCTAATCTATCAAGTCAAAGACTAATCACACTCATAGTTTAAAGGAATTTTTACATTTTGAAAAAATTGAATACTATTTTCCCGGCTACTAACAATGTTAAATAAAAATTAATAAAATTTATTGATTCAATGAGACTTCTTTAACAAATATAATTTATCTATGATATTTTATCGAGTAAGTAATTTAAATATTTTATAATTTTAGAATATTTATTACATATATGCATGATAAATATATAATAAAAAATCAGTTAGGTAAAAAATTAATCTTACTTATAATGAGTAAATACTAAAGGCCGAAAAAAACATACATCTTGAGACAATTGAACATTATTTTTCTTACTAACAATGTTAACTAAACAATAATAAAAAAATATTGATTTTCTTTTATAACTTAATTTATGATATTTTATTGAGTAAGTAATTTAAAATATTTAATAATTCCAGTATATTTATTGCATATTTATGTAAAATAAATATATAATAAAATTCATCAGGTGAAAAATTAATCTTATTCATAATGCGCAAGTGATATCCATTTGACTTGTCTTGTGTTCAAAGTTTCGCATAGGAGATGCACAAAGACACTTTGAGAAAGAAATAGTCAAATCAAAGTGTTATTGATTTACTTTTGCATACAGAGAAAATCTAATATTATTTTTTGTGTTAATGGTGCTACATAAACATTAATTAATAAATATAGATAGAACATAACTTCTCTCATGAATGATAGCTTAATTTTTATGAATAATTTAAAATTATTTTATAGTTCTAGTATATTTATTATATACTTATGTGTAGAATAAAATTGGCTTTCTAAACAATTAAATTTCTATGTTTTTTATATAAAAAAATATATTAATGTATTAATAAAAATTAATGTTAATTTTTTTTAGGAATTAATGTTGATCAATTAAAGTTGGACAATAGAAAAAATTGTTAGGGTTTATAAAGTTGGTTTAGTGACAATGTCCATATGTGAGAAGAACATGTGCCAGTTTAAATTCCACCACTAACAAAACTAAAATTGATACTTTAACATCTAACATTTATCTATAAAAAAAAGAGAAGAAAAAAATTTCTAAAAATTATGAATTATTTAATAATTTCTACTTAAACAAAACTTAAGCAAATGTAAACTTTAAAAAGATAAAAAAGATATGTAATAACTTAATTTTAAGATATTAAAATGAATATAGAAATATAAAAATAATAAAAAATAATAAATAACAAAAAATATATGTATATATTTACACAGTAAAATAAAAAAATAAAGAAAAAATATAAAAACAAAAATATTAAAAAGTCTCAAAATCCTATAAAAAAACACATTTCTCAATTTTATAGAAACAATAGTTTGACAATTTTAAAATGCTAAAAAGCTGGTATATATATATCAATTAGATTAAAACTAATTTAATTTCAAGTATTATTAGATAGAGGTGTCTACTAACTTTGGGGATTCCTTCAAGTATTGTTCAATAATTAATTAAAGAATATTTTAGTAAAAATAAAAAAATAAGAAAATAATTGAAAATAAAAAAAAAAATTAAAATAAAAAGAAAAAAGAAAAAGACTTTTTAAAAAAAAAAAAGACATTTTAAAAAAATAGAAAAACCAAAACAGTACTTTTTTAACACACACATACATATATACATATATATATATATATATATATATATATATATATTATAATTATAGATTAAAACTAGTTTAATTTCAATAATTAAAAACGATAAGAGAAATAAAAAGAAGAAATAAAATAATTGCAAATGAAAAAAAAATGAAATTGAAAGAAAAATAAAAAAATTAAAAGACCAACTTTTTTTTTTAAAATAGAACATAAGCTAAAAAATAGAAAAGGTAAAAATGTAATTTTTTTAATATATATATATATATATATAAATTAATTAAATTAAAACTAATTTAATTTCAAATGTTGTTAAGTAAGTAATTAAACACTATTTTAGTAAAAATTAAGAAAAGATAAGAGAAAGAAAAAGAAGAAATAGAATAATTGAAAACGAAAAAAAAATGAAATTGAAAGAAAAATAAAAAAAATGAAAAGACCAATTTTTTTAAAAAAAAAGAACACATGTCAAAAAATAGAAAAGACAAAAAAAGAGTAATTTTGTAAGCTTGAACTTTTTTATAAATTCACCGTCTGACACCTAAAAATGAATATAATAATAATTTTTTTTAATATAACTTTTACATCTAGTTAGACCTATTATTTTTTTAAAATTTTTATATATTTTTATTTAATTAAAGAAGAGTAATTTTTTACAGAAAAATATCAGTGAATAATGTGCTAATTTTGATAGTAAATAAAATAATATAAAAATAATAAAAGAAAATAATAAAAAATAAAATAAATAACATAATAATGAGATATAAAATATAAAATAATAATATAAAAATAATAAAATAAGATATAATTAAAAATAAATAATATAAAATAAAAATTAAAATATAAAAAATAATATTAGAAAACAAATTAAAAATAAATAAATAAACTAAAAAATTAAGATAAAATTTCATAAAAAAAAATAATAAAAAAAAATTAAGATATAGAACTAAAACAATAAATATAAAAAATTCTTGAAACAAATAACATAAAATAATATAAAACCCAAAAATTAAACAAAGGATAAAAAAAATACTTTTCAAAAAATTAAAATGGACAAGAAAGTAATTTATATAGCCTATTAATTTCTCTATTATATATATATATATATTAATATTACATTTTAATAAAAATGAAATAAATAGGAAAATATAAAATAAAATTACAATTAAAATTAAAATAAAAAATAAATATAAAATAAAGTAATGTAAAAAGAAAGGGATATAATACTTTTTAGAAATTAGATTAGATTATCTGTATTTGAATTTGAACATGATCTTAACTCATATTTTAATAAACAATAAAGTAAAGAGGAAAAAAATTTGAAATAAGTAAGAAATAAAAAATAAACATAAAATAAAATAATGTAAAAAAAGATATAAAAAAATTGAATTTAAATACTCTTAATTAATAATTTTAATTTTATAAAAATATAATATTAAAATTATAACGAAGTATCTAAAATAAAATAATAAAAATAAATTATAAAAGGATATAAATGGAGAAAAGAAAAAATATAAAAGCAAAGACAAAAAAAGAAAATAAAAAATACTAAAATAACCATGAAAGATACATGTGTCAAGTAAATAAAAATATTAAAATAATATTTTTTCTAGCCTAATAGATTTAAATAATATTTTTTATGGAAAATAAAATAAAGAAGAAAACATAAAAATAAAACAAAAATGTAGAATTAAAACACAAAATAAACATAAAATAAAATAATGTAAAAAGAAAAGCATGTAAAACAAATGAATTTGAAATAATCTTAATTGAATATTTAATATTATAAAATATAATATTAAAATTATAATAATATATCTAAAATAAAATATGAAAAATAAATTATAAAAAAAATAAAAGCAAAGACTGAAAAAAATGGAGGAAAGGTAAAAGACTAAAACTCAAAAAGATACATGTGTCAAATAAATAAAAATATTAAAATAGTATTTTTCTTAGCCTAATACTTTGAAATGATATTTTTAATTAAAAATGAAATAACGAGAAAAACATAAAAACAAAATAAAAAAATTAATTTAAATAAAAAATAACATAAAATAATATAAAAATAAGATTATGTAAAAAAAATTTAAAATATTCTCAATTAATAATTTTAATATTATGAAAATATAATATTAAAATCATAACAACATATCTAAAATAAAATAAGAAAAAATAAATTATAAAAGGAAAAAATAAAGAAGATATAAAAGCAAGGACAAAAAATAAAGAAAATAGAGAAAAGGTAGAAATACCAAAATACTCACAAAAGATACATGTATCGAGCAAATAAAAATGTTAAAATAGTTTTTTTTCCTAACCTAATACTTTTAAATAATATTTTTAATAAAAATTAAAATAAATAGGAAAAAATAAAAATAAAATAAAAAGAAATAAAAAAATCATAAAATAAAATAATGTAAAAAGAAAAGGATATAAAACAATTGAATTTAAAATACTCTTAATTAATCATTTTAATATTATAAAAATATAATATTTATTAATGTTATAAAAATGTAATATTCAAATTATAAAAAATATCTAAAATAAAATAATAAAAATAAATTATAAAATAATATAATATAAGACAAGAAAAAAGATATAAAAAGTAAGAGAAAAAAAATGGAGAAAAAAAAAAACAACTAAAATACTACTCACGAAAGATACATGTGTCATGTAAATAAAAATATTAAAATAATTTTTTTGCTAGACTAATCCTTTATTTATATATATATATATATATATATATATATATATATATATATATATATATATATATTAACTAGATAAACTAAGCCAGAATTTATAAAAACAGTAAAAAAAATTCTAGTAAGGATGTAAGTAGAACTTATAAGGCTAATCTGAAAAAATGAAATTATCATTGACCAAACAGCTCTAATAGATCTTCAGCATACATGAGCATTGAGCAAAGTATTATAAGTGCCACTATTATAGTCTTAACAATGCAGGTGTGGTTGTGGCACATACCGCGATGTTGCGTTTGAAAGTGGCAACAGGATGCACGACCCATTTAGGTATGCACCACTAGTGGCATGTTGAAAATAAGTTAAGATGGATTCACTTGCCATATTAAGGTGACTAAACTATGTGGTCTTTCTTGTCTTTAAGGAGTTGTCTATCAGTTTTTTCATTTTTTTATAAATTTGATTTTAATAATAAAAAAATATTTTTGGCACAACTCCTTACATTATCCTATTATTATATTTTCATTATCAAATCAGAAAAAACTACTAAGTTATTTAATTAACAAATTAGTGAAATAGCAAATCTAATAATTTATTTTATAATAGGAAAGTCTTAAATATATTTTTTTCTCAACTCATTGCATTATTTTAATGAATTTAATGGATATACACTGTGAGAGTAAATATTTTACACGAATATTTAATCACAATCTTTCGTGCATGGTAAATTTGTTGAATTTATTCATTACTAGTTTAAAAGTCACATAAATGAAAAATCATGACTGAATGTCGCTCTAAAAATCTTTTACATTAATAGTGCATATCAATTAAACTCTATTTTAATAAATTCAATTATGGCTTTTAATTTATGTGACTTTTAAAGTAGCAATGAGTAAAGTTTGTGCACTGACAATGTATACCAATTAAACTCTTTAATAAATCGTCACTTGTTAACTCTCATTTTTGAGTTAATAAGTTATTTTATTTCTTATTTTAAAGAATTTTTTATAATTAATAATATAAAATTAATATTTATGACAGCGGGCTGACGGGTCAATTTGTCCTAGCTTTTCTTTGGTAAGATAGGTTGGCAGACCAACAACCTCACCCTACCCGGCCGAAACTACAATGGGCCAGCAGTTCAGCTGATTAACTGCCCATTTTCCACCCTACATTTGGTGACCAGTGACTGACGACTAAAAACCAATAACTAAAGGAGGTAACTTATGACTGACAGTTGAAAGTAACAGTTGATGACTGAAGGTCAAAGGTGGAGATCAGTTATCGACAACTAGAGGTAGTGACTAACGGTGGGAGGTAGATAATAGTAATTGGAGGTGCAAAGGAAGTTGGGGATGACCAATAACTAGAGGTAAGAAATGATGATCAGTAACCATTGATCAAAAGTGACAACTAGTAATGTAAAGCAATGAATTTGAGTAAAAATATAAACAAAAATTTCAACGACAAATTTAATTATTTTTAAAATTGGATAAAAATTATTTTTAAAACTACTAAATAATCAAATTAAAATCATTTTTATCAATCATATATCTGTTTTCAAAATAAAACTAAAAACTCGGAATCCCACAAAGTAACCTAAGAAGCATATTGCCCATTTAATAGGTTTTGCTTTTTGAAATGTTTGGTAAACAAATAAAAAATGTAACTTTAGTTTGGATTTTTTTAATGTTTCATTTCTACTATTTTTTTTATTCTCATTCAAAAGATCTAAGTTAGTTTTTAATTGATGTAAAAGGTTTCAAAATATTTTTAAAAATTTTAATGATTGCAGACAGTGTATATAAATTGGGCCGTTAAATATAATTGGTTCAATTGACATAGACAGTGATCCAGACACTTGAACTTAAAAAGCAAGAAAACTTGTATGGTGTTGTTTCTAGTACTGGAAATTTCGATTATATACTTCTCAGATGTTTTTAAAATTTAAATATCACCCTTAAGTTATTTTCAACTTGGTCATTACTAATTTTAGTACCCATAGCCCACTTCCTTTTCCACTTTCATCTTTCCATCATCTTCCCATGCAGGTTTTTCTCTCCAATGTTGTTGAAGAGATAGTGGAAGTATGGGAGTAGATTGGATAAGAAGAAACACAAAAGTAAGTTGGTGTTTACATATTTTTCTGCACTTAAATATTATTTTCAAATTTTGAAATATAAAAGAAACATCTGGATTACATAGTCCAGAAGTATTTTTAACACATCCATATTTTTGTAATCCGAAGGACATATACTCATCCTGAATTAAGTGATCTAGAAATGTCATTATCTAATCGAATCGACGACTTCTTCCTTTTCTTCTTTTCACATGTAAATTTTATCACTAAAACAACCTTATAATCTCTAATGTTTTTTTTTGTTGATTCTCCCCATAGAAATTAAAAACACTGTCAGAGAGTTTACAACAACTCACGCACACTGCTCTAACAACTCATATACCTTGTTCTTTAGTTTATTTAATTATCATATTATCTATTAATTTTGAAACAAAACTGTTATTTTTTATATAGATTTTATTTTTTATTTTGTTGACCATATTTCTGATGAACCGAATACACTCAATAACCAATGATCCGATAAAAAAATTTAAATTATACTCATTAAAATAATTGGTTCAAGTTTTTTTTTGCAAGTATAAAACCAAAATGTGAACACCTATTTTTTTTTTTTTATAAACAAAAATTGTGAACATCCGTTAACATCCACTAACTTCACCCTCTTTTTATAACCAAATCTAATTATATCAATAAATGTCTAATTTGTGAAATTCACGGCCTTTAGTTTCCACAAAAAAGATTTCCCAAAGGTCTCCCCAACATAACAAATTACTCGCTGGTTATGTATGTATGTTCTTTTATCAAGTTATGTATATTATTAATTCAACATTTCAAATAGTTTTATTCTTCCCTCAAAAAAATTCCCAACAAGCCTAATCCTAAGGAATCAATTCTGACGCCGAATTCACGCAAGAGTTATCACCAATTGAAAAAGTAAAGTTCCTCTTCCAGGATGGAGATGCCCTGCAGCTTTATCAAAGCCTTAGAGAATCTCAACCATGAAAAATGTTGGAATATATAGTCAAAAACAGTTGTAAACATATTTGATAAAGATGAAGGGTGAACTCAAGAGGATTCAGATGCTTCTCACAAAAGTCTCTGTGATTAGAGATTTTACCTCTGACAATACAAGTGTTCCCTCAGCACTTTCAAAAAGTGTCTTGTTTTATGCATTGATTACACGCCCCAATTTTCCAACAGCCACCACACCAACCAAAAAAGCAAAACAACGAAACAGGGAGGTAGTGATGTTTTTATTTTGGGGTGTGTGTGGCTGCGTCGTATCAAACTAAAGTCAAAAGCATTTAAGCCAATAGGCTCATCTCAGTGTCACCACTACACGAAATATCGGACGACAGTTCACTAATCTTTCAAACATGACATTAGCCAGTTGTCACTATGACCAAAGCACCAAAAGCATAAACAAATTGTATGGTACATACTAGGAATGTACCATCAAATTTCTTGCGCACCCCAATATGGCAATGCTTTTTCAGGACTCATCCAAATCCACTAAAAGCCAACTTGCAACATTTGCTGAAAGAGAACCGACAGGTGTTCTAGAAATTTAAAAACTAACTTATTCTAAACAAGTAAATATACAAAAACATATTATATCTATAATATACTAGATACAACTTAGGGTGCAGCAGTTCATATAAAAATAAAATGATCAGCTGTAAAAAATGATACCATTAACAGAACCCCGATTAGAACTTCTATTTCTCCCGTCCTTCTAGCCTTTTCTTTGTCTTCCCATTTTCCTTTCTTGATGGGGTTTTTACCAGGCAATGAATAAAGAGTATCTATAAAAAACTATCTTGAAGGATAATCATCACCATAAGGATAAAACACTCTCATACAAAGAAAAAAAAGAAAAAAAGACCATCAATATACTACCCCTTTACTTCTCCTACTTCCTAGATCTCCAAGCAGATATTGAAAACATAGGCCGATCCTCCCAGCAAATTAACACACAACCATTTTCATCTCTCATTCTATATCCCTCACAACCATAGCTCTGCAGGAACCTCCTTGCTTGCAACATACCGAAATAGCTCAAAGGCACGTTACCAAACCCAGCTAGATCAAATCTTTGAAACCACTTGTCCAGCTTTTCATGTCTCTCCTTTCGTTCAGATCCCTCACAGGAAATAATATTCTTTATTTCCTCACCAAAAAGCATCTTCTCCACCTTTAATCTCTCCAATGATGTTCTTGAGACTGTGGATTCCAAACAATCAAACAGTGCTGCATAAGAATATAGAGCTTCAAGTACCCTATCCATAAGAGTTGGACCATTATGATTGCAGTCTTGTTCTGTCACAACCATGATCTTTGGTGATAAACCCCATAAAGCATTAAGAAAACTCTCCATATTCATTGAATTGGAAGTAGTTAAAGATGCTGGTGATGATGAGGTTGAGTCAGGACTTGGAGTGTACCCATTAATCATATCTTTCTCAAGCAAATCACTCAATGTGCTTTGGCCTATTGGCAGAACTCTTTGCAGGTGAATTCCATTTGAGCTTTTTGACAGAAGAGGAGACTTTCTCTGCATGACTTCATCACCCCAGGCCAAAAGAGAATGTAATTGGAGAGTGGAACTTATTGCTAGTGCCTCCCCAGTTTTCACACGAAGTTTGTCAAAATTGAGATTTTCTAATTTGCTTACTACAGGGTTGAATTGGAATGGTATATCCAACTTCTCTGCTTCTTCAGTTAGTCTATGAGCTACCTGATCCAAAATCTCCTTTTTAGGATGAACCCCGGTGATTCTCAAATGAGGAGGGCCTTCGGGACGCGCACTCAAAACCTGGAGGAGAGCAATCCACTGAGCAGCTTCAGCAGCATTGAGATCAATTATGTGAATCACTTTCTCCCCTTCCATTGCTTCAATGATGGCCTGATTTGTGAGAACAAATGCCACCTTCAAGAAAGGGAATAGCTCAAAGAAGAGCTTCTGAACAAGAATTTCATCGGATAGCAGAGTCATTCTGGTCGAGTTGAGGGCTCTGTGGATCCCGGGCCAGGTTTTAAGAATCCGATCAGCAAGTGATTCCATAAAATATACTGAGATTCGCTGCATAGTATCCCCATCAGGGGAAGCAAGCAGTGAAATTTGCTCAAGTGAGGTATTAGCATTTTCAAGGTTACCAGCAGCCACGTGATTTGCACAAGTGAGCAACAAATGGATCAAGCACAAACCCCTTTCCTCAGATTTCATTTCTCTAAGCAAGAGATTGTTGGGAGAACCTAAGCTAGGTGAAAGTGACATCATGGAGAAGAACTGCAGTGGTGAAGAATTTACAGAAGACGACCCTTCTTCTTGCAACATAAATCCCATGTAACAATAATAAGAACAATCTTAGGAATTTGGAAAGGATGAAAGGTGACGATGATTACAGAGGCAGAACGTAGTCACAGACAGATTACTAGATTAAATAAATAAATGCCTTAAAAAGTTTAGGCTCATTCAGATAACAAGCGTCAGATTTTACAACACAAGGGACAAGTTTGAAGAAGGCAGTGAACGGAGACAGAATGTGGAAGAAAACACATATTCAAAGCAAAGAAGAAAAGGATTTGAACATAAGATCCTGCACAACTCTGATCAGAAGCTCTCAATCCTCAACCTTTCTTTTATCTTTTTTATAATCTCAGAAACCAAACGGTCCAAGATTTTTCCACCAATTCAGCAAAAAGCAAGGAGAAAAAGATGCAAAAAGTTACAAGAAGAAGAGGGAAACCTACCAAAACCAGGTCAGCAACAGAAGTAGGCATTATAACGAGGAAACGCTTATGGCTAATCCCTTGATGGGTTTTCAAATTGAAGAATAATCCAGAGGAAGCCCCTAGAAAATTCCAAAACTTGCCTCTCGGAACAATGAAAAAACCAGAACAAGAATGGGTTGGTTGTTCTGTTTCAGTGGGAGTGAGTTTCAATGTTTGGACTCTTGTTCTGGTTTCAGCGACTTGTTCATGACTACGTTGTAGACAATGCGCGAAGGGTCCCTTTTGACTTTTGTCTTTATTGTTTTGTTGTCCTTCACACCTCAGTGGAGTGTGGAATTTGTGGGAAGGCGAGTGAGTCTTGAAAATTTCTTTATCTTTCTCTGGAAGCTAAAACACAGTTACATTATAAATTTTTTTCACCTTTCTGAGTTATACATTACTATCACCTATTTTATATTTTGTAATATTAGAAATAATGTTATTTTTACATGAAAATAATGAATTATTTAAAAAAAGAGAGCGAGTAAAAACTGTCGCTTTCTCTCTCTAGAAGGTGTGGTTCTTTTTGACACAAAAACTTGCCACTTTAATGTTTCGTTTTGTCTTTAACTAAGGTGGGTAGGGAATGAGGGCTGGCGGAAAGACTTTTAATATTCGGAAAGGCTACGTGAAAACAAACATGCCTTGACAAAGACAAACAACGTTACTCCTCGGTTTTGCTTCCGAGTAAGAATGGCAAGGTGGCTCCAAACAAAGGTTTTGTTTTATTTTCAAAAGCAATGACCATACAAATGGATTATCTTCTTCTATTAGGACAAACAGACAAGGAGGTTGAACAAACGTCCAAAACGAGATTCAACATTTATCTCTACTTGTGGATTCTTAGGTGGCACTTGAGAAAAATCCTATTCCTAGAAGTAGCACTCTGTCATTCTTTTCATCATTTTCCTAAAATCCACACACCATGCTAGCGTGCTCGTTAGGTGAAATGTGATCAAATTTTAGAATATTACCGATTTGGTTTCTATATTTTTTCTATTACTTGCAATTTTATTTTTTAGATTCACATTACTTTGGCCTTTTTATTAAATTTCTTAAGTATAATAGAGATTAATTTTCTCATAATTTTTTTACATGTAAAAAGACAATAATTATATTGTGTATAAAAATTAATTTTAGTATTTAAGAGTATACTTCAATCGATCCTTTGTAAAAACAAATTTATATATTTATGAGTTTAGAAACAATAAGGTTAGTTATAACTTTTGTTTCCAAACATTTTACAAATTTTACTTTTACTTCCTAAACAAAATTTTTAGCACTCTTTTATTCTTATATCATTCTTTCATTAACAATTTTAGTTTCTATTGTTAATTAACATGTTAATTGATAACATAATGACAACATTAATAGTTTAATAATTTCTTACTTTATAAAGAAGTATAAATAATATATATATATATATATATATATATTTATTTTTTATTTTTTTTTGTGAAATGTATTTTTAATATCTTATCAAGTAGTTTGGTCTCACTTATTTGATTATATGTAAATTAAAACCTTGATTTACCTAAATAATTACATGGAATTGTTATGTCATTAATTAACATTGTTATTTGATAATGAAACTTAAAACTATTACCAAATATAAATATATATATATATATATATATATATATATATATATATACACGATTGAAAAATCCTATAATTTTTTTTCTAGGAACCAAAAGTGAAGTAAATCATAATTTATTAAAAATTGTGATCAATCATGTCCTAATTTACTCAAGATATGTTTTCTTTTAAATGTATATAAATGAAAAATAAAGACAATCATATACATACAAACTTTGTAAGTTTAGATTAATATCAACAGACTATAAATGTAAGTTTAGATTAATATTAACAGACTATATAAATGTATGTCATATGTAACAATCTTGTAATATTTTTTTCTTATTTATTAGTTTGGCATAAATTTATAAGTTTACACTTATGCCAATCTAAACATGTACAAAATGATGTTATTAGAAAATAGAAGTATTAAAACGAGTCTAGATTAGGAGTCAATCTAGTCTAATATTGAAGTGATGTGACAACTGTATCAGTCATTCGTAATAACTAATAAATATATCAGGTGGTATCTCTAGAGACTCGAAAGATATTGTATAATTTTAAGTATCCTAATTAAAACTCGTAAATATAATGTACAATTCATAGCTTTGTGATTTGAATATTTGAAAAATACTTATAAAGATTTCAAATATAAAAGAGCAAAAATAAAGGTTAACTAGAGATCCATGAGAAAGAGTGTTACAATTGAATCTCACCTATCTTATTCCTATGCAATCCTTTTATTATCAACATATGATTTGATTTACACAATGTTATTGGATTCAATTAATTATTCCAAGTTAATCACTTAAAAAGGAAATCTAAGGATCCTAATTAAATAATCAATTCATTAATTACTTTATTAGAAACCTTGCATTAAAATCAATAATCTAACCAACAAAAAATTCCAAATCTATTCCTAGCATTTAGAATCATTAGGTAAATTGATTCAAGTTGAGTTTAGAAAATATTTTTCAACAAAATTTTAAATCTCAAATGATAAGATCAATGATAAGTTCAAAGCATTATAAGTAGAATCAATTCACTAGTATGAGATAATAGCATATATATATATATATATATGATTACAATTTTAATGGGTTACATTCAATTCCAATAATGAAGAAGATTAGCTACTCATGATGATGAGAACAATCCTCTTTTACAAACAAAAGATGAAGGAATAGATCGTATCCACTATTTTTCAAGAGTGTGAACTTTTTGCTTCTTATTCATTCTCTATCATTTGGTCTCTTTAACTCTGATATTTCTTCTTGCTTCCTCTTTTGTACCTTTTTCAAAATTTAAAATAGATCAGTCAAAAGTGGCCAAATTGCTCAACAGATTTAAATTTGCTGAATGGATTATGAATCCTTCAGGTTGAAGAAAGTTTAATCTGTTAAGCGATTTCAATTTTGCGCAACAAATTTGTTTTCCTTAATGCATATTCTCTGGAGAAAATTCACTCAGTAGATTCTAGACAAAGAGCAACTCCTTCTTCATCTTTGTTAAAATTTTCTTGTCCATTGAAATCACTTCCTGATTGCTCTAAGGTAGGATCCAAATCCTTTTGTCTACAAAAGATACTTTCAAGGATTAAATGTACAAGTCTATAACTCTTTTTTAAAATAACATATTTATGAAAATTTTGTTTTTCTAAATTAAAATGGGTTTTAAAAATAAATATCTTATTCTCGGTTAGATAAGTATCATAAAGATAAAAAATTCCAAGTAAAATTGACACTTATCATCCACCACGATTGATTCGAGTCAGACTCATCAAGAAAATCAAAAGTTTTCACTAGATAAAAATGTTACAATTAGCCAACCCACCCAACTTGTAGGTGGGTTTGGCTGAGTTAGGCCATGACCCACCAAAAAAGCGAGTGATGGTGTGCATTTCAAAGAGACAAGAACATTTCATTTGGGTGGTATGACAAATTGGGATTTGAGAATTCTAAATTTGACCATTTCAATTGGAACACAATTAAATACAAACTCAACCATTATTTGTAGAATATATTTCCACTATTTTATAAAAAACAAATCAATAAAAAACACATAAAAGAATATCAGAAAATTAATTTGTGAAAAGAAATCCATCTGCTCCAAACCCCAATTATTCTCCATTCCTTTGTTTGTGTAAGGTCTTGGATTTTATATAATATGCTATAAGTGTGTGAAATGAATAGAAAGAGAAATTAAATTTAATTTTTGTATAATTAATAATGAATTAAGACTTCTTCTTCTTCTCCAAGGAAATTTCTTCCATTACTCTTGATTATGAGTATTTGTTGTTATAAGTATGTTTGATCATAATTCCTCGAACCTTTTTTCGTTCGTTTTTTGTCCTACTATTCTCTTTGAAAAGAGAATTTCTTTAATTCTTATTTCTGAGGTTCTTGTTTGATCTAGAATTCTTGTCAGTTTTTAAGTAATTTCTTTAGGTAGATTCTTCTATTTTCAGTTTAGTCAGCTTTTAAAAGGGAGGAATAAGTAAGGGAATTTTATTCTTGATTTCAAATTGAAGTTTTTGATGGATACTAATATTGTTATAACTGAATATGAGTTGGTTGTGTTTTGATCTTAATTGAATCATTTGTGTAAGTAAGGATTGGACTATTGTGGTTGGAATGTCTTGATGATTATATGGTGAATTGAGTGTTGTATGGTAGAAACATGATTTATTGAACTAATGAATTTATGAGTAATGATTTATATGATCAGGTTGTTATGAGGAGGTAACAAAACCCTTGATATAGTACATTGAATTAGGGATGTGAATATGTTAAAGTGATCCTAGTGCTAGAGCCTTGTTAGAGCGATGATACACCACATGATTTACTCGGATAACAATTGGAAGTTAAGAGTTGGGTCAAGTAGACTAGACATCAGTGGTTTATCCAATAAGTATGCTCAGACTTCAGTTGATCATTGAATGAGTCAAATAGATACCAGATACAAGTGTGGGAAAAGTAAAATGAGCTACTAACTTAGTATTTGAATTCATTGTAGGTAGTCTTTTCAGAAAGCGTCTAGTTATATGATTGTGTAACTCTGAGCACTTATGTTCTGGGGAGACATAAGTTTGGAAGGTTTAGTGTGATTGGTTGGATGACAAATTTATGTAGTATAAATGAATAATGATTTACTTTGCCTATGTGTGAATTTTTATATTACATTACTTTGAACTTATCCTTGCATTGCTCGTGTATTTTGTATAACTGTGATGATCGTGTTATGCATGAGAGCAAATGACAGTAGTGATTCTCAAAGGAAAGATGAGCAAGACCGAGGAGAAAGATAATTTGGCAGGCTTAAGAGAGTGCATTCTAATTGTATAGATTGCATATATGAACTACTTAGGGAGACTAAGTTATAATGACTTGAGTTATATTATGTTTGAACTTGTATAAAAGTTATATTTAACTTGAGGAATGATATTGGATTGAAAGGATTATGTATGATTATTAGTACAGTTTTAGTATTTCGATGTTTTAAATTATATACGAAGTGAGTTATAAATAATGAGTAATATTATTTTTATTAGTTATTATTTGGGATGGTATAGTTTGCTTTTATGTTGATTCAATGGTATGCATTGATTCATAAAAAAAATGAAATTTTAATTGTTGGTATTTTTTTAAAAAATTTTATATGCTAACTTACTAAAATTTTATATGCATTGAGCCATACTGAGATTTTATGGATCAAACTAGTTTGACTCATTTCAAAATTATCATATGGTGGGCCAACTAATATGTTTTGACTTTTGCCACACTTACACTAGAAAAGCACATGTTTGATTTCTTTTAAGTATATAAAGAAAAAAAATAGAGATATAAATCATATGTTTGTCAAATATTACTTTTTTTTAGAAAATTTAGAAGAACATATAATTTTTTTTTAAAAAAAAATTGTGATACCAATCGTTTACTAATTTTCTAAGAGACACATTTTCTCTAAAATTTGTCGGCTTATTTTAAATGTATCTAGAAGAAATAAAGATAAATATATACATAAATCACATGACGGGTTTTCTAGAAATATAAACATGCAATTTAAAAAAAAATCTTCATGTTATTTTATATTTTCTTCCTCTTGACATCAATTTGTATATAATCCACATAATTCTCTTATATAAAGTTTATTCCAAAACTAAAGAATTTTAATTGCTATGACTACCATTAATTTTTTTTAATGTTATTAGTAATATTAGTTTTTGTTAGCAATTTTTCTATCTTCCTCCCTTCTTAACTATATCACTATTAGTCTTATTTTTTATTAAAATCATAAACCAATTTAAAATGATAGAAAAAAAAATTAAGTGCATAATATATATATATATATATATATATATATATATATATAAAAAAGTTTAACTAGTATGACTGTTTGTGTAAAAAAATTTACACTAACATGCAATCACAACATTTTATTTATGGTAACTTTGTTGATTTTACCAATTAATACTTTAAAAGTCATATTAACCAAGAGTTGTGATTGAAAGTCAGTGTAAGACTCTTTCACGCTGTTCGTGCATACTAATTAAACTCTTTATCTATATATATATATAAAGATACACACACATTTATGTTAGATTATTTAAGGTCGGTGTGGATCGATGATCAAATCAGTGAAGATATTAGTTTACGGTTCATTGGTTCAACCGTTATTGAATCAGTGGTTGAATTGGTCTTATAAAATGATATTTTTTTATTATTAATGTACTATAACAATTGAGATTATAAAAGAAAAATTTATTAAGGATGTAATTATAAAAGGAAAAGGTAATTTTAATAATACATCTTTATATTACTAAGTTAAACTCTATTTTTATTAATTTTTAATTAAAAAATAGTTAATTTAGGAAAATTAGGGGTAAATTTAGCAAAATTCAAAAAGATTTAAAAAAAATTACAAATTAGTCGAACCAGTTAAACCACCAATTTTTTTATTTTAATATTGATTTTTTTCATTGGTTTTCAGGATTAGGCAAATTGGTTACAAGGCCGGTTAACTACTTTTTTGGTGAATTGGCCGGTCCAATTTTTAAAACATAGGGTGTAACATATTTTGAGGCCTGAAGTGAGTTTTGAAATTGGGTCTTTTTATAATTTTATTTGGGAATTTAATTTCTCACCTACTATTTTTTTATTTCCCACCTATTGGTGAGAAAAATACTAATATACCCTCTATTTTTCACTTTGCAACAGTGCATTGACGGAGAGTAAAAAAGTCTTCGATGGCGCACTGCTGGAGAAGTAAAAATATTTGCAATTTTTTTTTATTTCTCCAAAAGTGCACCACCGAAGAATAAAAAAAAATTCAATTTTTTTTACTCTTTGACGATGCACTGCCAGAGGAGTAAAAAAATTTTCAAAGTTTACTTCTTCAGCGTTGGAGAAGCAAAGGCATGCTAAGTGCATATGCATCTTATTCTTAATAACAATAGTAGTGATGTTGGTAAGTGAATATGCTTGTTCGTGGTTCTTATTCTTAATAATAATAATAATAATAATAATAATAATAATAATAATAATAATAATAATATAATTATTATAGAAAGAGAGAAGAAGAAAGAGAAAGATGAGGATGGAGAATAGACTATAGAAGAGAGAGAGTATTTAAAGTTAGGGTTAGAAGGGGTAAAGTTGGTATTTAAAAAAATTAAAAGTAGTAGGTGTTAAATGAAATTATGGTTGGTGTTAATTAAAAAACCTTTTTATTTAAGGTAAAGAGAGTGTGTGATAGAAAATTTGGACTTGGTTTAGTGGGGGGAGGAAAATTTTTGGAAGTGTGATAGATTTAAAGAGAGAGAAAGTGACAAGGAAATCAACTCTCATTCATAATAAAAAAGAATGAACAATATTCAACAAAAACTTTAATACACTATAATCAAACCCAAAATCTTGGGATACTAACTTAATAAAGGACTAACAAAACCAAAACTAGTAATAATGCAAATAGTATATTAAGTATTATTAATATAAACAAATATTTTTGGGGCCTAAAGTTAGAACTTAGGTTTCCTTATACTTGACCCAACTCATTTATTAGTTATAGAAATTTGAACATGTTACTTCGAGATACTTTTATATACATCTTCTTTCTTAAATTCCTCTTAATTACCTATAAACTAGGGATAAATATTTATTATCTTTGAACTTTTTTCCAAGTTGTACTCCATAAATAAAATTTTCTCATCTCAATGGACTTAAAAATAATCATTTTTAAATTTAATAATAAAAGTTTCTACAATTTAACTGTAAATTATAATTAATTTATTATCATTTAATTTAACTTTGATATTAAATTATTACATTATTAATATAACTAAGAATAAAATATGCTTTTTTGTCTGTAATTATACCAAATTTTGTTTTTTAATCTCTATAATATTTATTTTTTGCTTTAATTCACTTTTAAATATTTTTTATAAGATGATCCAGTTGATTAAAAAAGGAGGAAGATGTAGAAAATTCGTAAATTTGATCTAACTTTTAAACATTTTCATTTTTATTCCTACCTTTACTCTTTGTTACAAAAATATTGACGTGGTAGATAATAATGACATTTTCAAATATCATGTTAGCAAAAATAATATCACGAAGGAGTAAAACAAAAATTAATATATTTTATAGGAACTAAAATCAAAATTAACATATTTTACTTTCATCTCTCTCAATTGTTTGAATTGTGATAGAAAATAGTATAAATGCTACTGACAAAATATCGCAATATAAGTTTTTTTTTATATAAATCATATTATTATTTGTTTATATACTTGTCTGAAGTTATAAATTATTTTAAGAAAAAAAACTATATTGAAAAAACTATCCTAAAAAACTACATTGTTTATTCCATTAGACAAGCTATTAATGTCGTTAGTATGTCTAAGTTAACATTGCTTCTTGATGGTAAAGAATTTAACCAAAAAATTATAGGAACTTTAACGAAAAATAATTTATCAAAGACTTTGATAAAAACACCTCTAATTTGTTTGCCATGCCTGCAAATGTTATATTTTGTTTTTAGCCCTGCAAATATGTTAATTTTATTTTTAATCTCCAATGAAGTTAGAGAGATGTCATCACCCTTTTTTAATGGAGATTCACAACAAGAACTGAAAATATTTTAACTTACATGGAGTAAACTAAATACTTAAAATGATAAAAAAATATTTTAGCCTATAATTATATTGTAATTATCTTAAAATATAATTAATTTAGACTTCTTTTTACAATCTTTAACAGCTACAAAATTGGTTTTCATAATATTTTGAACCAATTTTACGGCTTTAAATCACTAGAAAATTAATTGTCACAAAATTCAATAAAACAATAATAATAAAAATTATCATTTAGCGTTAAAAATTATCGTTAGGGACTAAAATAGATGATAACTAAACCTCTAGATGTTAATTGATTAAAAATTATTTAGAAAATACAATTTTAAAAACATCAAAGACAAAAACACATACTTAAAAAAGAAAAAATCTCTATTAATCATTAATTCACCTTATATCTTCACTTAATTAGTAATTATTTCTCATATTGACAATCTTATCGTATTACAATTTTAAGATGTCATACATCAATCTGAAATTCTAAGTTAAGAAAGTAATTTTAAGCTGAATAATATAGGATTTAAACAATTAACAAGAGATGTACAAAGAATAATTTTAAGCTGAATAATATAGGATTTAAACAATTAACAAGAGATGTACAAAGAGAGTTTAAAAAGCCTTTCTCAAAGACTGACATCAAGGAAGTTATTTGGGACTGTGATAGTAGTAAGAGATTAGAATCATATGGGTTGAATTTCTTATTCCTTAAGGAGTTTTGGGAGACTATAAAAGAGGATTTTTTGGTGTTCTTTAGAGAATTCCATTTAATAGTAAGTTGTCAAGAAGGTTAAACAATTCATTTTTATCCCTTATCCCGAAAAAGGCGAATCGCACAAGATTGGTGATTACTGACCCACTCTCTTATTAGTTGCATGTATAAGGTGCTAGCCAAAATCTTGACAAGGAAATTGAAACAAGTTATGTTTTCACTCATTTCAGAGTGTTAAACAACAGTCATAGCAGGAAGGCAAATGTTAGATGGAGTTCTCATTGTCAATGAATTGGTGAGAGATGCCAAGAGATGGCATATTGATTTCCTGTGTTTCAAGGTTGACTTTTAGAAAGTGTATGATTTCATGAGTTGTTAATTTCTATGGTATGTCATGGAGAGAATGAGTTTTGGGCAAAGATGGATAAAGAAATGTGTGAGATCGTCAAAATTGTTCGGTACTAGTGAATGAAAGCCCTACAGAAGAATTCAATATTAAAGGGGATTAAGACAAAGGGATCCATTTTCACCCTTCCTATTTTTCATTGTCATGGAGGGTTTAAGTCAAATGATACAAAGAGCATTTGAACAAGGATTGCGGCAAGGGTATGAAGTAGGAAAGAAGAGAGTGTGTGTCTCACATCTCCAATTTTCCGATGATACACTGCTACTAGCAAAGATGGATTAGAAGTCTATAGAAGGTAT
The DNA here is from genome assembly GCA_037954015.1 of Psophocarpus tetragonolobus. Lineage (NCBI taxonomy): Eukaryota > Viridiplantae > Streptophyta > Magnoliopsida > Fabales > Fabaceae > Psophocarpus > Psophocarpus tetragonolobus. The sequence goes on from CM075689.1 coordinate 3,112,013, forward strand.
TAAAGTCATTTTACAGTTGTTTGGGCTCATCTTAAGGCTCAAGGTGAACATCCACAAAAGCCGATTTATGGGGATGAATGTGAATGTTACTTGGCTAAATAAGGCTTTGTCTTTATTGAACTGTAAGGGAAGGACAATGCCTTTCAAATTTTTGGACTTGCCCATTGAAGATGCTCCTAGAAAGTTGGGGTGTGAAACCCTATGGTGGAAATAGTGCAAAAAAGACTATCATCTTGGAAAAATAAATGTGTCCCCCTAGCAAGACGAGTGATGCTCATAAAAGTTGTATTGTCTACTCTACCAAAATAAATACCTTAAACTTCACTCTATATTTAAACAATTTTTGTGGGGCTGAAAGGAAGACTATAGGAAAGTAAATTAGGTGTCATGGGACAAGGTCTGTTGGTAAAAGGAGGAATGGCAGCTTGGGATTGAGGGATATATGCAAGTTCAACATAGCTCTGCGAGGTAAGTGGAAATGGAGGCTATGAGTGGAACTTGAGAGTTTGTGGGCTTGAGTACTCCAATCGAAGTATGAGGAGTAAATAGGGGTATGGAAGTGAGGGGAAAACATTGCTCCACCTGGTGGACTAATCTAAACTCCATTAGGTCAGAGGGGTAGGGACAGCAGGGTTGGTGGTCCAAAAATATTCGCAGAAGTCTGGCGGATGACAATGAGGTAAATGTTTGGGAGGATAATTGGTTAGGAGAGTATAGTCTAAAGGATGAGTATAATTGTCTTTGTATGCTTGCACTAGATAAAAAAGTAATGGTTAAGGATAAGATGATCAAGAAGGGGAATGTTGGAAGTTCCCCCTTGAGAAGGGAGCTATTTGCGTGGGAATAAGGGGTACTAACAGAGCTCCAAACATAAGAGTCGGTTGTTCTGAAAGAAGGGGTAAATGATAGGTAGTGTGAAAGCATAGACAAGTCAAGGTTGTATTCTGTTTCCTCAACATACAGGTTCTTAACTCTACACAATGGGAATCATCCAAAGGAGTTCTCCAAGCTGGTTTAGGTGAAGGTATGCCATCGAAAGTGCAACACTTAGCATGGAGAACAGGAATGGATCGACTGCCAACAAAGTATAATTTCCTACAAAGGTGAATCATTCATCTCAATGGGGAGCTTTATGATCTATGTATAAAGAGGAAGTGGAAACATTAGTTCACCTTTTTATAGGTTGCAGAGTGTTTTATCGAATCTGACAGGAATTATGTCATTGATGAGGAATATCCATCATATTTTTTAATATAGTTCATGGTCATTGCTATAAGTTTTTGGGGCAGATAAATGGTCAACAAAAATTATAACAAGCTTGATCTTTTATCTGGTTTGCTAGAATTTAAAAAATATGGAAAACTAGGAATTTAGCATTGTCCAATGTGAAACACGCAGACTTACAAGAAATAGTTCAAGAAATACAATTCAATTCACGAGAGTGGCGTGACTCAACAAATTTAACAACACACTTCACATACTGAAGGGCTATTGTACTTTCATCATTGTGTTTCAGAGAGAATGTTTTAATTTTTCTGTAAACTACATAGGGTTCACTTTGAAATGTTATTACTCAATTTTGAAAAACATATCTTATGCTTTTTATCTTTTTAATAAATCTCGTTTTTAGCTATAAAAAAAAAACCTATAAGAATGGTCTAGCTATGTAGGCAAAAATAAAAAAAGAGAATAGGATTTCTATTGCATTCGTTAGTCAATTTATATAAAGGGACAAAAAAAAAAGGTTTGCAATCCACAATTAATGACCTGATATAGTAGGACATGGGACAAATCACAGAAACATCGAAGAAGGTAGGAGGAGTGAAAGTGATGCAAAAGTGAGCAAATACATTTTGCCAAATAGGTTGACGTAGAGGAAAAATACTTAAATGCTTTTTTGTATAGAAAATACTTATATATATTTAAAGAATACTTGTTAATTTCTCAGGTTTAATTTATTAATATTCATGATTGATTTATTGGTATATATAATTTATAATATTACCTATCATGTTTTTAATGCAGCGGAATAATAAGAGGTTACTTCAAAAATAATATTTTCTTCACACTAAAATATAAATAAAAATTTCTATAAATAATAAAATAAAAATAAATTTTAACTATTTTTTTTGTTAAAGGGGCTAATAACAATGTTTGGTGCGAGAGAAAAAATATTATTCATGGATAGAAATAAGGAAGTTATGTTTGGAAGGATTGGTTTTTGAGTAGATATAAATTTAAAATAACCAAATCTATGGTAATATTTTACATTTATCTCAATATCTCTTTTTTCTTAAAGAATGTAATATTTTATATTATTTTTTTCTCATCAAATTATTTTTCTTCTATTTTTTATACACTCTTATTCTTTCTTAGCTTTCTAACGTTGTGTTGATTCTAATGACAGAAATGAAAAAAAGGAAATAAATGAGTTAAAATTGCTTGGCAAAAGATAAATTGGTGAGAAATAGAAGAAAAATAGGTGAGACTCAAATATATTTTTTATTGTTTATTTTTGTCTCTATATGAAAAAAATACAACATATTATATTACTTTTTGTTTTTATAATATTTATCTTATATTTTTCTCTTCTATATTTTTATCAACTATACCTGCCAGAGCCAAACCAACGAAGCTTAAGAGAAGTTATGATAGAAAACAAATGTTTTTAACAGAAGTTATGATATTTGTTTGAATAGGTTAAATCCAGGATAGAGAAGGAAATTAAGTGAAAGTAATTTACAAAAAATATATCAAATTTCAAAAGTTTGGATGAGAGAAAATAGAAGGCGGAAGAGATTTGGCAAAGGGCAAAGCTAAATTAGAAGATGTCTTAATATGTATTTCACTTCTTCAACTTGAGTTACAAGACATATAAGTCAAAGGTCTCATTTTTTGTCTTTTAGATCTCTGGAAGACATAAATGTTACTCTATCCAAAAAACTTGCAAGGCAAAATGGCAAATTGATATAGTTTGGTAGAATGAAGAATTATCAAATTTAATTTTTTTGAAAAAAAAATTCAACAATAGGATACATCCTCACCACATAAATAGAGCATCCTTTGTACGAGGCAGGATGAAGAAAAAGACTTGCAAGAAGCAATTTGGTTGTCTCAAACATAATCAATCTTTTTCCTTTTATGGCTACTTATTGATTTTAGAGTTCACCTCAATTTCATCAAACATGAATCTCAAGGTAGCAAAGGAGATGATAATATAAAGGAAGATGATTATGTGAGAGAGAAGGTAGAGGTTTAAAATTTAATTATGTAGGATTGTGCTAACTAAGAGAGAAAGAGGACATGTCTACTAATTAAGTATACTAATCACGTATAGAGATGTAAAGCAAATAAAAAAATTTACCAGGATGTAGAGGCAAAAAATAAAATTGGCTAATTTTATAGAGATAAAAAAATATTTAATCCTTATATATTTTATATTTAACATATTTTATTCTTAAAATAATACTCTTGAAAAAGTGATATTTAGTCATTAATTATTTTAGTCATAATAAATTTTTAGTATCTGAATGACTAAATTTTACTTTTGGTTCCTAAAAATGAAAAATAATTTTTTTATCTTTGAATTTATTCAAATTTAGTATAAAAAATAGTGTAAATTTGAAATTTTAAAGATAAAAAAATATTTTTAATTTTCAAGGACTAAGTGAAATTTTGTAAAATTTTTTGAACTAAAAACTAGTGTTTTTATAAAATGACTCAACTAAATCACTTAAAAACATAATGACTGACTACATGAACTTTTTAAAAGATGATGCAAAACTGGAAAAAAAGTTATATTTAGCCATTAATTAATTGAGATAATACAATTGACTTATTATACATTATTTTTCTTTTTAAAATATTATAATTTTTTTTTAAATTAAGAAAATCTTTATTGTTTTAATTTTATTTTTCATCTTTCAATATTTTGATAAAAACTAATAGAGGGATAGAATAATGTAGTAACTAATAACTAGTAATAATAAACTTTTTTCTCAACATTAACAAACATTTATTATTTTTCAAAAAACTGTTCGCAACTTTGGAACAATTATCTCAAAATACATAGGGAATTTTCCTCTAACACAAATAAGTGCATACTTGGAACTGCGGTGAAAAAGTAAGTTTGAGTAAAAAACACTTGTATGGTAACAAGCACACAACATTAACTCCAAACATGCACTCAATCATCAGTGCCGTGTTGCTGCTACGAGAATTGCAAGACTCGACTACGACAAAGCCTTCCTAACAAACCAACTACTTTGTCAGAATCCTGACTAAGCCATTATCTTTTGTAGCTAGCTACGAGCCTAGGATACCCTAAATCAAGTGACACTAGAAAATGGATGTCAAGAGAAGAGAGAACAGAGCAATTTACAAGCCCAACAATATTCTATTAGCAAGGTAATGACAATTTTAATATCTAGTGGAAAAGATACAATAATAATAAATTAAAATCCATTAAGGAAGCTCATGTTATGCTTATGAAGTGATAACTGCTTTGACATTTCATCTACCGCACAAGGGAAGATTCATATTTCTCAAGGCATGTTCCGCAAAAGGAACAATGAAGTTCATTTCATTCTCTAAAACGCCCAGAGGCATTTTGATGTATCTCAAACGTACAGGCTGCAAGACGACAGACGTTAAACCTAGATGATTAGGCCGTATAAACAACCACCTGTTGAAGTCAGATGTTGTCCACCACACTTTCATTTCTATGGTCTGAAAGGCTAAAATCATGTCTACCACATAGACCCTTCTAATTGTTCTTCACCACCCTCTTCATTTCAAGAAAAACTTCGTCCACTCATTGGAATCTCAAAACAACTTAAGCTAATTTAGGCCAGAACGAAGTTGAAGTGAATTCTCAAACCCACCAGGTACAAACACAGGAAGCTGATTAGAAAGTGAATCCCTTTTATATCTTGGTTCTTGCGGCAAGGTCACTGATATGTTGCCGTCTTGGGCATCCGTTGATGCCATTCTCAAACCATCTTTAACTGGAACACTCAAAAATGGACCTCCATAAAAAATAGAATCTCCTGTATATGTCAGATTCTGTACATGTTGCCCTGGAGACTTGGGTGCAGATGATGACAACAACTCCTGAGGAGGAATCACTGGTTTTCTCCCAATATTTGTTTCAGCATTTACATTTGGGACTTCTATGCGCATGGATGACCTATTTCGAGCATCTGAGGGCAATAACGGAACAGACACATATCTGCCAGCTTCCTGATCCCAAACAACTGATGTTCGTTTTACATCTCTTAGAATAGACGCATTAGAAGCTGAAAGCAGCAATGAATCATTACCAATTCCTTTTGGCATTGCTGTCCTCCCATCAAATCCAAGAGAAGAATTAGATACTGGGTTCCTGAAGTTTGACAATGTTGCTTTAGAAATTAAAGGACGCTCAGGCACCAAACTAGGAATTGAGGTACCTACCCTGAAGCCACCCAAACTGTGACCCTGTGGAAGAGGGCTGAGTGTGACTGCCTCTTGAACATGGCTAGGACTACTAAAACTACTCATACTTTGAGTTCCAGTTTCATACTCATCACGACTACCTTGACTAGGAGCAATAGAGTTTCTCACCGGAGACAATCTCAACTCATGTTTTATTTCCTTGTTAGTTCCAGTCTCAGCACTCAAACTACTTCTTATGCTCATGTTGCCACTAGAGCTCAATTCTGCATCTGGTGGACGGTGGTTATCTAGCGGTCGCAAAACTGAAGAAGATGCCCTGGCTTTTGCAGCTGCTCTTACTGCCTCTTGTGAATCCAACTTAGCAAGCTTCCAAGCACTAATACGAACAGGTCTTTTAGGTATCTTTTCCCCTCTTTCTGCAATCCCAGCAGCATCTGGATCAACAGTTGATGGTAGCATTCCAGGCTCCAAGTGAGGCACAACTTCATCCTAAAACCCATGTTGGCAAGCTCCATAAATCAAGTGATAAATACTTTTTAAGAGCACAATTCATTTTCATTGTCAAGAAAAAAATGTGGAAAGTCTTAACAGGGTGCAATTAGCAAACATGAAAGGTTCATAGAAAAGTCTAAATTAAATAAAGGCATGAAAAGTCACTAATTAGGCAAACCAATGGGAATTTAATTATAAATTCAGTCAAAGTTGCAGCAGTGGTCATTACATAATCCATAAACAATTTCTACCCATTCACTCTTTCATCCACTTCTTTTACCTAAACTACACTTAAAATGTTCAACACAAACAATTTGCTTTAGCATTATAAATTTCTTCAAGAGTTAAGCAATATGTTTTAAAAAGATTTAAATTAATCATTATAAATCTTTTTTTTTAAAAGAGTTAATAATTATAAAAAAGATTTAAAAGAGTTAAGCAACATGAAAGCTTATAAAAAAATTAAAAACTAAAAAAGCAACTTGGAAACCGTTAATATTTAATATATTATTGCATGCTGAATTATTTTAAAACAACACAATTTTCATGATTCCCAAATTATGGAAATCGTGTCCAGCGAAAATGATTGTAATGTGCTCAACAGATTATGTTGGGGCCTATTTAGTTTGTTTTTTTTTATTCACAATTCCTATTTAATCAATAATTATACAGATGAAAACAAAAGCCAAATCAAGTACCTGATAATCGACAAATACCCTAGGAGGGGTACACCAAGGTCCTTTATATTGCAAACCAAGAGAACTTCCTCCACTCAATCCAGTAGTGGCTGAGCCTGTTGGAGAGTAAAGTATATTTGGCAAATCCTCATCTACAGATGCCCCTGCAGGTGCTTCACTCATGGCTCTCATTGCTACAACATATTCATAGGTAGTGATGCCCTGATCCAACAAGAAAGGAGGAAGATGAGTGTACCAGTCATATATGAAGTAGCTAAAATAATGGTAAAAAACTAAACGATTTTTATAGTTCAATGAATATCAGGGTGGAAACAAAACATCCCAGGCATAATTCACAATAATGCTTAAGTGAATAAGATTGATAAATTCTTTTCTAGTTCACAAAGATGCTCTTCTAACTCTACACAAATTTTCTGAAACTCCACAGTATGTATCTTAAGATTCATACATAAGAGTTCCCTCGATCAAATTAGATTAGCCGAGCAGCATAGAACCATGAACAAAAGGATGGGGGTGGGGAAGAAAAAAGAACAGAAAAACAACCTCAGATTCTCAGCTACTGAATCACTGACCTTCCTGATTAGTATCATGTGGAAAAAGAAAAGCTCACCCAAAGGCACACAAGCCAAGATGGAAACTACAGTACATACAGCCTACACAGTGAAACAAGAAATATAATAAATTTCTAAGTATACATAATAATAACCATTTGTCATATGTCAGATTTAATATAAAACAAATAAAACATACCACAACAGCAGCAAATGGAGGACGAGAGAATCCATTTCCAAGTCTATCTATGATTTCAGATTCCATTCCTCTCTTGTTAACAAAGAAACGCACAAAAACAGCAATACCCACTCCAGCTTCAATAACTAGCTGAAATGCAAACGAACAACATACAGAAGGCATATTAGCAACCAAAACAAATAATTGCTTTTAAATAAATCATTCATGAGGACCAATATACATACCCACGCAAGACTAAAAGCCATGAGAGCAATAAAAGAACTGTAATTTTTCTGACCAACACAATTGTTAAGCCACTGCAGCAATGTGATGAATCAAGTGAAACACTGTTAAAAAAATGATAAAAATGCTCTACCAAAATTGAATAATACTCCAAGATGTATGTTTCACTCAGCATCCCAAATCATACCCGACAATGGTGATCAAAGCCATCAACACATTTATCACAACTTCGACAATGTTTGCTGAACTTGCGCACCTGTCACACAGGAAACACAAGGCGCAGAATATACATATTGAGTGAGGAGTGGAAGCTACTTCTCTAAAATGACTACTGACAGCGCTAAGCAACCAAAGAAGTTAATAACATTAGAGTAACCAACTTTGTGCGCAAATTTCCAGAGGCAGAAGTTTCCAAATATACATAAAAAAAGAGAAAAGAATGAAAGCAAAAGGGCCCATAACTCACCAGCATCTTTATCACTCAAGTTTCCAGGAAAGTGGAAGTAATTCCTAAAAAAAGATAAAGGGAGAAGGAAAGCAAAAGGGCTCATAATTTTCCGGTATTTCCATCACTTAGGTTTCCAATAAAGTGGAAGTCCTTAGTTAAATTAGGATCACATATAGATAAAAAAAATTTAAATGGACAAATTATTTTATATATAGGGAAAGGAATTACTGAAGAGAAGAGAAGAAAAAAATGAGAATTAATGTCCTTAAAAGAAAGCAAAAGGGCTCATAATTTTCCGGTATCTCCATCACTTAGGTTTCCAAGAAAGTGGAAGTCCTTAGTTAAATTAGGATCACAAATAGATAAAAAAAATTTAAATGGCCAAATTATTTTATATATAGGGAAAGGAATTACTGAAGAGAAGAGAAGAAAAAAATGAGAATTAATGTCCTTAAATAGGATAAAAATTGAAGCAAATCAATTACAAAAAAACAAGCTTCCATCTCAAAGAAGATATGAGCATAAATACAGTTTTCTATAAAAATGATTTAATATCATAATTTTTTTTGCTCAGACAGTCATTTTAATACTAATCACTTTCTTTTCCTCATATAAACTTCCAATAAAAGGGTAGCTTACGGGAAAAATGTTTGTTTTATAGAAACTGGTAAAACTAAATGATAATAACTAACTTCCCTAATAAGCATAAAATCAGTTTAAATACTTACATATGAGATTGGAGGGAGTAACAGATATCACTTACAGCCAAACAAACTAGGAATAGAAAGAACTAAAATTGAAACATATAATGCAGTGTGTCAAAGAGTCAGAAATCAAATCACAATACAATAATACCTCAGCGTTGCACAAAGTGCAGAACAGAGCATCTTCACCACCACCCTGCTCATCAGTTGTTGCTTCCCGTTTCCGGCAATCTTCATGAGAAAATAATACACAGAAAATTCCTCCAATTACATTACATGAGTTTTGGTTTTTCTGTTTCCTTGAACTATCTACTCTTTCAAGATCTTCCACTGAGCTTTTTTTGCTCATATTGGTCATAGACCTTTTGGAAGCAGCAGATGATGGAGAATATTGCTCTCTGGCAGCCATTTGTTCATGTTCAGAAACATGATGCTTCCCTGATAAATCATGAGCAGCATTGAACTTATTTGCCACTCTAGGATCAAACTTAGACATAATGCCCGGATCTGCAGGGTTAATTGCAGTGCATCTGACGTAAAGAATGAACACCATGAGTGCCTGCATTGCCACAAGAATGAGGAAACACATAAGCCCTGCTTATTGAGGGAAAGTAAATAATATATATAAATGAGGTGGAATGATAAAAGGGCAATTCACATACCACAGGAGAGTAAATAGCGATGAAGGTGTATTCCCATATATGACCTCCAATGAAAGGAGCAAGGAAAGCGTAGAAAGCAATCACCAGCAAGCAGAATACAGTGATTGCAACAACCTATTCATGAAAGAACAATAATTAGAAAAACAAGTTGATGTGCCTGCAACTGAGAAAATACAAGTCAGTGTAACCAAAGTGCTAAACATTACATAAATCAACAAAAAATATGGAAAATAGCATTTAGATATATTTAACTGATGTAAGGATCCAATTAAGGCATCCAGTCCAACAACACATGCATGATGGAATAAGGCTTTTGTAGTTGTTGTTGTAAGGATTAATTACATTTTTTATTCAAATAGTACATGGTCATGTAGCCTAGAAACATTAAACCAGTTATTTAACGTATTAGGATTGGGATAAATTACACTCCCCTCCCTCTGAGAGATGCTCAAATTATATTGCTTTCTCTTATATTTTTTTTAAATTTACACTACCCTCTTGTAATAGATTGTTCTACAATTGTAGTCTACACACATGTAAACAAGCTTCATAGGGACAGTTTTTCTCTCAAAACATCCCCGGAGGATAGTTTAGGACTTTTATTGTTGACTTTGAAATTTTATAAGATGAAATGAAGATCTTGGGATGAAGCTCCAAAATCAATAATACCATTGCTCAAGCTTCATTTTATCTCCTAAAGTCACACAGTCAATTGTATGTGTTCTAAATTAGCCGTCAGTAACAATGAGCCTTGCAGAAAGTGGAAAACTGCTCTTGAGAGTGCCCAGGCATAACTGCCCATTGTCGTTGAGGGGAACATTTACATTAAAATCATGTAAGTATTCTGCAATTTTCATCTCTTACGAGTTCAGAAAGGAAAGTGTAATTTTTTAATAGAGAAGACAATGTAATCTGAGCATTTGTCATGAGAAACGAATGCAATTTAGCCTGCATATTAATATCAAAGATACCCATCATGTTTAACTTCCTAGAAAATCTACTTACAAGGATTGGCCTATAACATGGAAGGTCTAGAAATCCAAGAGAACAAAATATAGCTTACTATCATAGAATTTGGATTACAGAGGTAAAAGAGGCACTTATATGGATGGCTAAGGGTAAAATTGTTTACCCAAATGGTATCCCTATTGAAGTTTGGAAGTGTGTAGGAGAAGAAGATATCATTTGACTCACTAAGCTATTTAATGAGATGTTGAGATCTAAGAAAAGGTCAGATAAGTGGACCAAAACTTATGATACACAATTCTGTCATTTTACCCAAATGATATCTTCTTCTCCAACACACCAAAAGCATGTATCATAAGTTGTATACTTTGGTTGTTAAGTGTTAACACAATTCTGAATAATGTTGAGATCTAAGATAATGAGATGTTAAGAACAAAGGTGATATTCAGAATTGTGTTAACAACAAAAGTATAAAACTTATGATACACACTATGAAATTATAATATAGGAATATATGATTGAGCATAGATTAAGAGATGAAAGGTACCTACTTAAAGCAAGAGACTTGCATATAGTTTTTATTGACTTCAAAAAAACCTATGCTACCAAGTGTCAAGAGAAGTGTTGTGAAAGACTTGGAAAAAAAAGTGTCTGTATGGCTTATATCTATAAGACAAAGGACTTCCCTGTAAGGATAGGACTGCATTAAGATTTAACTTGAGATCTAACATGTTTAACCTGGTCTTGGATGTGCTTACTAAGGACATACAAAAGACTATCCTTGATTGCATATTTGCATGATTTTTTGGATGAAAAAGTTTTAATTGAGCTTTGAAGATAAACTTTAGAAACAAAGGATTTTTGCTTAACTAGGAGTAAGACAATATATGCATTGCAATTCTAGCAAGGGATAGGAAGAATATAACTTGAAAGTAAGGGTAGGAGAATATGTCATACCACAGGTTTGTAAGAATATACAAGATCAATAATACAACATGCTGGAGAAGTTAATCACAAGATACAAGTGAGATGGCTATAAAGGAGAAAGGACATCAATGGTTATTTCAATTCCAAAGTACCTAACAAGCTCAAAGGCAGGTTTCATCACATTGCTGCACTTCCAACTATATTATATGATAGTGAAAATTGGGTTTTAAAAGGACAAGAAAGAAATATGGGAATAGCATAAATGATAATGTTATGATGAATGTGTTGCCACAGAAGAAAAGGATTGTGTACAATATTGGTGTCGCAATGATTGTAAAAATGAATATATACAAAAAGGACCACTAGAAGCACTAAGAATAGATTGCATGATTTGTAATCCTATAAAAGGAGAGAGGAAGACCAATGAAGATATTGAGGAAAGTTGTTAAGACAGACCCATGTTAAATAATATCTTTGAAATTTTGGTCTTTAATTGAACTAAATGACATTGTGATATCCATGTAACAGGTCTCACTTAACAAGATAAGGGTTTTGTTGTTGTTGTACAGCTCTCTTCGCCCATGTATTTCAGACTATTTCACCTTCAATTAAGATTCCTATATGCCAATTTACAACAAGAACAGGATTTTGAGATTTATAGATAGCATTCCCTTCTATTCCATACACCTTAGTATTCAACGCGATTAATCTGCTGCTGCTTGCTTGTTTATAACTTTGGAAATAGGAAACAGAGTATAGTGCGGTAGACGTTTAGCTCCATAGTCTATATTTCATTCGGTTAATTGGTTGATAACCAGTTGAAGAATTACGCAAGACATGAGAAATTGGGCAGAGGGGAGGGGGGAGTTTAGGTTCCGAATATCTTATCTTCACTCGTACAAAACAAAATCCGTATTGTTTTTATTCCAAATAACCTTTCTGTTTTTAGTTTCCAAACTGTTGGAAATAAATTTATCCAAACAAAGAGATTTCACTAGCTACTTTCTTGTTCTCAAAAGCAGTTTTTCAACCCTTGGTATGAAAGGGGGTGTCAAAAACAGGAGTAAACACGCCCTTATGTCTCAGGATATTGAAAACTTGAGGCATTACTCAACAACCACAAAGTAGACTTGTCTGAGCCAGTAGCTAAGAGTTAATATCGGGACCTAGACATAATTAAAAAAACCATACAAAGCACACGATTATAAGAATGAAGCCATAATGACACAGGATATGAGAATCCACATGGATGAATTAGTGATTCCAGCAAACCCTAACAAAAAAGAGGCAAAAATAGACGAAGAAGGAGGAGAAATAGGTATACCTGAAAAGTGTGAGCAGGTAATTGCCAGCCATGTTTTCTCACCATATCTGCTCAGTTCAATTCAGATTTGACCCTCTCTCTCTCTCTCCCAATACCCTATATTTAACTAGCAAGCGCGCGCACTAACTTGCTAGCTACTTCCAGTTACAGAGTAGGAACAGAAACAGAGAAAAAAAAAATTGAAATATATCGTAAATATACCTAATCCCAATATAGAAATTATTCTTAATTCTTACATACACTTCTTAGTTTGCTTCATTTTGAATCAATCATTTTTTTTTAAAAAAAATATTTTATCACTATAAAATAATAAATTTAATTAACAATAGAGAATGTATCAAAGAATAGGATAAAACTTATATATGTTGTTGGGTGCTTTAGTTTTTCTTTAAAGAATATTTCATCCGTTCACTTTTTATGTTTAATGTTACTCAACATTTTTTTTTTGTGAATGGTTACTCAACATATACTAAAACTAAAATATTATTATGTTTTGATTAAAATATCCTGATTTAATATTTTTACTTTTAATACATATACTATTAATAGTGATATTAAATAAGAATATATTTAAGAAAAATACATTAATAAACTTTGAAGTTCAACTTATCAATAGTTTTCACTTTTGAGATATAATTAAAAATGTCTTCTGTTAGGAAATATAAGGATAAAAATTTTAATACCAGATCGTGTATCGTGCTTTTTAAATTATAATTCCCCCCCTAATTTATCATCTTAAATCCTGAAACCATTATGCTTTTGTTAAACTTTCTTATTATATCATGATCTCAAATATTTTGTGTTGTTTCTTATACATGAAAATCGAACTTAAGTATGAACGAAGAGTTTATAACAGTTCTAATATATTACTCAATCAATTGATATAAACCCATTAACATGTCATCTGTGAGATTATAATCGCTACGTCCATGTCCCTTTCGTATGACATTTTTTTATACCCATGACTTTCGTTATGGCACTTGTATAAACCTTACAGTGATTTATCGTTTTCAATGGTGATCTTAGGTTTAACTTTAAAATAATTAATTTTATTATCTTTTCAAAATATTTTAAATCAAATGGGATATAAAAACATAGTCTAAATTAATATTAAAAAATCATTTAAAGTTCCGCCAACCTCTCTTAAAAAATAAAAATACTTTTCGCTTGCATACACAGCCACAAGATTAAAAAAAAAATGACAAAACGTGGAGTTACGTCTGTTTTGGATTTACCCATTAGCAACATTGAAGTAAAAATGTTTTATAAAAAACTAAATAATTCTTTTTAGAAAAATGTCTCAAGATTTCCTACAATTAATTATAACAGTGTAAGATCATGTTTGGATGCTCCGTAGATGAGCTTCTAACAAGTGTTCTACTGCTATAAATTCTTCTCAATATAATAAGAAGCGGTCCTTACCTACATAATTTTTTCATCTTTTGAAAAAATTAAATGCAAGGAGAACTTGTCATAAAACAAGGATTTATTGGTTTGTTTTTATTTTTTAGTTTTTGAGAGAGTTTTTAAATATAGTTTTTAGAAACTGTTTTCGGAAAGGAAAAAAAAACCTATTTGACAATGTTATTTGAAAATTGTTTCGAAAAAGTAAAAATTGGATGTAGGTTAGGCTAACCAAACTAGTATAAATCAATGTGTAAATTTTCTCTTCCTTACATTCTTTAAATTTCAATTTTATTGAGTTCTTAAAGCACTACTAGTTGGGTTTTATGCAGTTGTAATTGATCTATAAGTTTTCTTGCAATTGATCTAATTCTTTCTCATCATTTACTTGATCTTAAATTTGGGTTTTGACCTAAGATTTGTGGGTTTGATTTTTCACTCTTTCTACTATTTATTTTTTATTTTGAATAACTTGTAAAAGCTTTCTTGCTAAGTTTTTTCTTCAATTACACTTGAAATCATTATTGGAGGAATTGAGTTGATTGGTACTTTGCCTAACAGGTTGAATTCTTGAAAAACCTATTTTTGCAAAACAAGGTAGATTTTGGAAATTTCTGAAATGGGGCATTTTTTAACTACTCTAATGCAGTTGAATAGAAAAACTTTGAAAAATTATTTTTTTTTGTTAATCTATTCAAACCCCTTTCTAAATTCTCCCTTGGGACCAACAATTTATTAGGTTATAAATTGTAGAATAAATAGTGAAGGAATTAAATTTAAGTTTTTACTTAAATTATTAATTGATTGGATATGTAATGGATTTATTAGTTGTGTCGATACTATATGGTTGTTTTCACTTGATGGTAGAAGGATAGAGAAAAAGAAAATAATTATTATTATTCTTTTGTTTTGCAGTGTTTTAGTTGAGTTTCAGAAAATTCTAAGATAATCTGTTATTGGAAGGGAGTTGCATTTAACCAACTGTTTTTACTAAATACACCCTCAATGTTATATAAATTTCTCTTTCTTCCTTTTTTTTTAATTTTCTCATTCTTTATCTTTAGTTGTCGCATTTTTTGGTTGTTTGCATGATCGACTTTGGGTTGTCGAATTCAGACACGGTCAGATGAGCCACTACCTTGGTATTCGAATTCAATGTAATGAGTCTTTACGGAAAGCGTTAGTTGATTGGTTGTTAGTGTTTATATCCAGGTGGAACATAAGTATGATTAATTGGATGTTAGTGCTTATTTTAGGTGGAGCATAAGTGTGATTGATTGATTGTTAGTGCTTATGTTCAAGTGGAACATAAGTGATTGATTTGTTGTTAGTGCTTATGTTCAGGTGAAATATAAGTGTTATTGATTGGTTGTGAGTAATTATGTTGAGATGGAACTAAGGGTGATTGATGGATTGATTATACTTTGTGAGTGCATAATTATAATGCAATAATAATATGTTTTTTATACTATGCTTACCTTTGCATTGTTTGTATTTTCTATGTGAATGTGATAATCGCGCTTCGTAGGGAACAAATAATAGTAATGATACGGAGTGACAAGATGCTCTAGAGTGAGGTATGTCAGATTATGGTAGTGGATGTTATTTTATTGTTGAATATATATGTAAGAGAGTTGTGTAAAAATATTGTTATTCGAAATTTAGAGGCACTGATGTTAATTTTGTGTAATTGTTATATTTTGTTTGAAATTTTGAATACATGAAAGAGTGTATGATGTTATATCGATTGTGTTATGATGAAAAATCCATTCTCAAGTGTTTGGATTGTATATTACATTAAAAGTGGATTAGATTACTTGATTAGTTAGTATAGAAAATATTGAGAATTTGGGATGTTACACCAAATGGATCTATGTTGAACCCTAAATATGTAAAAAATGACCCAAAGCAACTATTGTTTTGCTCTAATTTGTTTTTTCAAATTATTGACTTTGTAGTAAATATGATGGTCTAAAGAGTTTGTAGAGTGTCTATCCAAAATTTATTTTAAAAAATAGTTTATACACAAGTTAACTCATATAGGATAAATAAACTTATAAACTCATAAAAGTTATAAGTTAGCTCTTTGATAACCATATATACTGATTAATAATTCTTATAAATATGTACTAATGTTAAACAATTGTAGTATAGTTTTAAAACGAATGGAGTATTATCTATTTAATTTAAAAGTAAAAGTGTGAAATGTCATGTCCATAACTCTTACAACTATAAAGAAAACATATAGATCATTTAACCTAAAGCATGCATTCTAAATTTAATTCCCACAATAAATTTATAAATTATTGTTCACTAAATTTTCTATTTTTTATTGATTAAACTCTTGAACACCATACAAAACTAATTTAATATTTTAAAAAATACAAAAAGAAACTTGAATGAGGATACACCAGTGTGTTTGTGATCATATTAGAAGAGTCATATTTGTTGCATCATATTGAAAGCATGGTGTCCCATCTTTTAGAAGATGAGACATTTGTCCTTTAAACAGCTTTGGAGTGGCATAAGAATCAACACTACCACGACATGATTATAAAATATAACGAGTTTGATTCAAGCAATAGTCGCTATCAAAATTTGCTTAGTGCAAGGACTTGTTTTAAATAATAGGTTATTAAATCATCAAATAAACCATGTGAGGAATTAAATCTAAGTTTTATTTAAATTATTAAGTGAAAATGAGGTGTACTGAGTTTAACGACAACGTAAGTGTTATATACTTATATTTAGGATATTGACTAGAGGAGTAGAAAGGTTAGAGAGATTTTTTGTTTTTTTGTTTCTAGAGTTTTGAATTGAATTTTGAGGAGTTTCAAAAGTTTATTTAGGAGGGTGTGCAAATAACAAGTTGAACTTACTATATATACCCCCATACCTTAATGACTTTTTCTTCCTCCTTCGATTTTGTTATTCTTATTCGATTTCAATTTCAATTTCTTCCATTAAACCACTAAATTCTCTCTCTCCCCCTCACCATCGTTGTTGCTTGCATGACTAGGCTTGGATTGACAAAATCAGACACAAACTCTTTCATAGCTTCTGATTATGAGCAATCATTGTTGTAGGTAAGTTTGGTCGTAATTCCTCAAACCTGTTTCCATTCATTTTCAATCATGTCATTCCCATTGAAAAGTGAATTTCTTTGAAAGTTATAATTTTCTTAGGTTTCTATTGAATTTGAGTTTTCTGTCAGTTTTTTGAGATTTTCTTCAGTTGACCTCCCTTTTTTCTATTGAGTAGGCATTTGAAAGAAAAAATAAGTAAATGAAGCTGAATATTTTATTTTAATTTTTCAAATTATGATTTAAGATTGGTGAAGTTAATACATAGTGATTGATTGAGTTTTTGAACTGAAATTAAGTACTATGTGAAATTGAAATGCTTGATTGGGTTGAGTTCTTGAATGACGTCTTGGTTTGATTAAGTTATTAAATTATTTACGTGCTGAATTGTGATTAGGAATAGTTAGATGTTGATGAAAGATTGAGTAGATACTTCCTTTTGAAACTAATTGATATATGTTTAAATTAATAACATATATTTGAACTGTGATTATGGGTTTTTACAATGAAATAACATAGCATGGTGGTGGTATATTGGATTAGGAATAATTATAAGGTCCTTGTGATCTTAGAACTACAGTTATTGAGAATGAACTAGTACCCTTGGATATACTTAAGTAGCAACCGTGTGTTGATATGAAGTCGGAAGATACTAGACAGTAGTTGGGTACGAGATGGGTATACTTAGACTTCAGTTGATTGTCATATGGTCAAGTAAACCCTAGACACTAGTTGAGTGGTCATTAGGCCACCTAATATTCGAATCCAACGAGTCTTTCCAGAAAGCATCTACTCATTTGTTGATTGCTCAGATTTATGGTGAACTTGAGAGTGGTTGAGTTATTATTAATGAGATTAAGATTGGTTATACATGTAATTGTATGTTATGTTTATGTTGATATTTAGTGCATGAGCTTACCCTTTCAATTTGTATTCTTGTTTGTGCATGACTATGATGATCGTGTTTTGTACGTGAACAGGTAATGGTGATGATGCTGAGAGACTGAATGCAACGGAGTAAAGGATGTCAAATAGTGCTTGGGTGTCTATTGATGTCATTTTGTTGTTAAATGTGTATATAAGAAAGTTATGTTAAAAACAATGTTGGTTAAGTTTATTAATGTTTGGTGTTGTTTTGTATGAAAGTTATCTTAACACGTTATATTGAGACAGTTAAAGTAAGATGTATGTATAAATGATATGTTAATATCCATTTGTAAGGAATAAAGTATAATGTATAAATAAATAGACTGTATGATGTAGGTATGAGTTTAATTTATTAGCAAAAGTTATGCTATCTTCAATGTCTAGTTAGGTGGCAAGTCTTACTAGCAAGCTTTAGCCTCTGTTAGACTTGTATTTTAACTTTGCGCTTAATGAAAGGTTTCACCCAGCGTAAAGTTGTCTCAAGTTGGATTTTAGAGGGATTTACATCCAACGAAAGGTCTTGCCTAGCGCAAATTACTTATTGTTTAGAATTAATAGGTTTTTCACTTAGTGATGGGTCTCGTTGAACGAAGTCCGTGTTACTGGAATAGTCTGATACAAGGTCCTTGTTTGGCGATGACTGTTACTGGGCGAGCTGCCCTGGTTCTTGTTAGGCGACAAGATTCGATGTATGAGTTGAGATGATGTGTATTATGTTATATATTGCTTTGAACTTTGAAATTATTGTGATGTATGTTATAATATTGAGTGTATTGTAATGAAAATTTATATTTCGATATTTTGGAATATAGATTGTAAGTAAAAAGAATTATAAAGAAAAAATAATAGTGTAAATAATATAAATATTTTGGGATGTTATACTTAGAGACACAAACTTTTATATTTGTTATGTAAGAAAACAAACAAATGTTATTGCTTACAATTTAATTAAGACAACCAAAATATATGCTAGTCATTTGTTTTTGTATATTTATTATATGTTTTTAAAATCGGTCTAGTGATCAAATTGTAAAAGTACTAGTTCATGGTTTATTGTTCAACCGTTATTGAATAAATGGTTGAATCGATTTTAATAAAATAGTATTTTTTATTATTAATGTACTATAACAATTAAGATTATAAAATAAAAAAATATTAAGATGTAATTATAAAAGAAAAAAATAATTTTACTGAATATACCTTCATATTGCTAAGTTAACCCTAGTTTTTATTAAATTTTGAATTAAAAGGGTTAACTTATGAACATAAGGGGTGCATTTAGAAAAATTCAAAATTTTAAAAAAATTATGAACCAATCAAACCCATTGAACTACCGATTTTATCAGTTCATGACTGATTTTTCAGTTTTTATATTAATCTTTACTTGATTGATTTTTTATATTAATTGGACCAATTAACAGACCAGTTTTCTGTTCCTGCCAATTCAGTCCAATTTTCAAAACATAATATCTATTAACCCTAATCGTATACAACATCCTTATAATGGACAAGTCAGGATATTAAGTTTTGTATAATCCTATCTCTATTAAAAGATAGCATGAACACTTGTATTCTGCAAAAGAAAAAAAAAATCAAACAAGAATTAAAATAAGAAGAAGCAAGAGAAGTATATTTTTATTTCTCTGCATAGTTCCATATCATATAGTAGATTGAAAACATAAAAATAATAAAGTGAAATGTGGTCCTTAAAAGGTATAAATACTTGCATTTAGTTATTGGAAGAAATTTTTATGCAAATTAGTTTCTTGTGATTAGAACTAACAATATAGACAGCCCGATTCAACTGTCCCGCATATTTGGGTTATTGTTTTTGAAGTTCAGTATAATCTTGTATTGAGTCTCCTCACTAAAATGGGATTTTCTTTATAAAAGAATCCAATTTTTTGTTAAAAAGATAAAAATTTTCATAGAGTTACAAGTATTTGTCTCTTTCATGCCACAGAGGAAAAAAATGAGTAGTTATGGACTTATGAGGCTGGCTAGTCTTGAGGGAGAGGTCTAATAACATGGATATCATGTTTATCTCTATTCATGCTTTGTGATACTGACTACAGAATTGGGACGACAATGTCGCTGCATTACGAATGAGTTTTCTTACTTATGGATATCTTATTAGTAAGACGCAATCTGATTTGACACTTACATTTTCAAGACATAATTATAATATAAGTGACGTTTATTGTGATTGTTTTTATTTTTTAAAAAAAACATAATAAATATGTTTTGTTACAATTTAAAAAATATTTTTATTAAAATTATTTTTAAAAAACAACTGAAAACAGAAAAAGTTATTTTTAGTGTTTTTAAAAGTTAATATTATATGAAAACTTAATGACAACATTGTAATTATATAAAAAATAATATATAATTGTATTTTAAATTATATATATAAATAATTTACAATATTTTTACTAAAATTGATTAATTTAACAATATTATTTTTTTAAAATAAAAAATATCAATTGAAAACAAACATATTTTCTTAATATTAAAAACTTACACATGAAAACAGTTTTTGAAAAAAAATAAAAAGCATTTTCTTAAATCAAATTTTATCTACACTAATAAATATTATTGTTGTAAAAAAAAAACCTCATGTCATTTTTATGTAAAAATATAAAGAATGTTAAAACAGTATAGTTTAGTTGGTTAAATAAAATATATAAATTATTATAAATTTTTTGACACCATCTTCAATAACTATCAATATGAAAATAAAATAAAATAAAGAACAAAATCATGATCCAACAAGTTGACCCGGGTTGTTGGTTCAACTCTTAAAACCATCTAAATAAGCATCAACTCTTATGCACTGGCAATCTAAACAGTAGCTTGGCCTGGTTGAATGAACAATTCTTGGGTCACCCAGTTGGAACAATCGGGTGCAAATTTTATAACATTGAATTACATAGGTAGGTATTTTGCAATGTCAACCAATATAAAACACTTTTGATACGATTTTCAAAAGTAATTATATTATTATTGAGAAAAAGATAACACATAGTCTATTCTATTATAAATCATCTTGCATATTAAGTTTGTTAATTTTTATAATAATTAACTTAAAATTGATAAAGATAACAATTTATCATTAAATGTCAATATTATCAATATTAGTAGTTGCTAGATTTCTGTGTATGAAAAAAAAAAAAAAAACACTGGTGACATTGACCTTCCTCTTCTTCCTTCAAACATCAGTTATCTTACAACTCTATTGACAAAATTATTATATATGATTTTTTTTATGATTTAATAATAATATAAATTTATTTTATTCTATAATATATAATCTTTGTCTCAAAAGTAAATCACAATAAAATAATAAAGATAAAAATAAAAATAAAAAGTTTACATATTCAATTATTCAAATACTACATGCAAGATCTTAATATATATTATTACTATTAACATTGATTAACACCGGTGGTGATAACATGCGTCTCGTGGTTTATATTATTTTAGTTATATTATTTTAAATATGAAGAACCAACCCATATTGAAAGATAAATATCTAATGTAAGCTTCTTATAAATAAAATTATTTATTAAATAAGTATACTTTATTCAAACAGTAATAAAAAGAAAAGGATAGGAGTTGGCCCAAGATTATTACTTCCTCTTACCGTTTGTTTATGCTAAAGGTTATTACAAAATGATTAAGAAATTTTAATAGATATAAACTACACGTCAATTAATAAATTTAAATAGATTTCTTATTTAACATTATGTGTTTTAATAATTAGTTGTAACAAATTGGACTCCAAATTCTTACTATCTTTACTTTTTTAATTGTCAGATTTTGAAAATATTTTTACCCTAGCTGTAATTTAAAAAAGTTAAACATAACATTGATTAATACTTGTTCAATTACACTACTAGAAATTCATCTGTGAATTTTCTCTAAAAAACCGCAGGAAATAGGTTTACTGCGAATTTACCTGCGAAGTATTATCTGCAACTAAAACTTTTGTAGATAATTTTCTCCTAAGGAAATTTATAACGCAACAAATTTTCAACAGAATTTTCTACCAAAATAATCACATAAAATTTACCTATGATTTTTTATAAAAAAAAGGCAAAAAAAAAATAAAATTGGAATTTACTTGCAGATTTCTGTTGCAGGAAATTCCTGTGGTTTTTAGAAAATCGTAGATAATACCTGCCATTTTAAAAAACCGCAGGAAATTATCTTCGATTTTCTAAAAATCTAAGGAATTTTCTGCGATTTTTGCAAGAAATATATGATTTTTTTTAAAAATTAAATTTTTATAATTTATTATAATAATTCGATAATTTTTTGTTAAAATAATTATACTAAAAATTTAAATTTAATTATTTAATAATATCATAAATTAGTTATTTAATTTTTATATTTTACTATAGTTGTTTAATAACTTCCTTTTTAACATATACTAAAAATAGTTTAATTATAATTAGTAAATAATATCATAAAGTAAAATATTTTAATTTATGATAGAAAGTATAAATATTTTTAATAACCTAATATAATTATTTTATAATTTAATTTGTATATAAATAATTTATATCGTTATCTAATAAAAATTTTCTTTATTTCACTTGATTGATAAGTATAAATAAATACAAATATAACTACGAAAACAATTCTATATCTATTAATAATAAAATAAAATAAAGTTTTTTCAACACATGAATGTTTTCTTTTTTTTAACTTCTCTTTCTAATTTTTATCTCTTATATTTTAATATATTTTTTTATATTTTTCACATTTATACTTAAACGACAAAAAAAATTATCATTTTATTTATTAAAAATCTATATTATTATTATTATTATTACATACTAAATTAAAAAAAAATTTGTATAACTCTACCTCTACAATATTCATGATAGAATTACAATGATGAACTAAATTTAATTATTGTACAATATTTGTACAAAATTATATTAATAATATATGAATTGTATCTATACAATATATAAATATATATTAACTGACCAATACCTAATATAATTATTTTACAATTTAATTTTTATATAAATAATTTGTATTATTGTCAAATAAAAATTTTCTTCATTTCACTTGATTGATAAGTATAAATAAATACAAATATAATTACGAAAACAATTCGATATCTATTAATAATAAAATAAAAGAAAATTTTTTCAACACATGAATGCTTTCTTTTTTTTTAACTTCTCTTTCTAATTTTTATCTCTTACATTTTAATATATTTTTTTATATTTTTCACATTTATTTCTTATAAGATAAGAGAAATTATCATTTTATTTAGTAAAAAACTATATTATTATTATTATTATTATTATTATTATTATTATTATTACATACAAAATTTAAAAAAATGTATAATTGTACCTCTACAATATTCATGACAAAATTACAATGATGAAGTAGATTTAATTATTGTACAACATTTGTATAAAATTATTTTAATGATATATGAATTGTATCTATACAATATATAAATATATATTAACTGACCAACATCTAAAATTTGGTGTAAAAATAAAATAATATATAAAGCATATTATATGTGTAACACTTAAAAATTTAATAGAAAAAATGACATACACAATTCAAAATGATATGGTTTACAAATAAATAAATGTATATATATATATATATATATATATATATATATATATATATATATATATATATATATATATATATATATATAGGGGAAATATCTAGTGAGAATGAAACTATATATGAGAGTGAGATGACTAAATCTTAGCCATTAAAAGAGGAGAGAGAAGAATATCTAAAAATTGCAAGCATTAAAAATGAGAGAGAAAAAAGTGACAGATAATAAATGATTGAGATTTACTTTTCTCATTCTCATATATAGTTGATATTCTTGCTAGATATGCCCCTATTTAAATGTGGCGCATGACATCCAAGATTTGATTTAGATATATTAGGAGTTGTGATGTAGTATGGGGATCAAGTGTTTGAGTTCTATCAGTCTTATTGACTCATGACAAATATAACAATATATACCAATCAGAGACTTGTTGATATATAATTTGCAATTCAAATTGTGTAAGCCAATACAATACAACTCAATTCTCAAACAATATGAATCTACAACAAATTGGTATATGGGCTTGATATAACAAACTGTGCAAGTGTATGAAAGAAAGAAAATATGGGAATATTAATTATGTATACTCAAGTGGACTTGTTTTGTTCCAGAGTAACTTTATAAAGAGTAAAAACATTGAAAATTAATAATCCAATTAGAATATTAACTCTAAATGAATAGTATACACGGTGTAATCTAGAAACTGTCTAAACCTCTACTAAGTCTTGTCATCTAAATATTCAATCATAGTTCATCAATTACTAAATACTAATCCATCAACAAGAAAAGAGGTTGCCATCTAAATTTGTGTGGAGATCTAAAATACATGCATGCTGATACCTACCTCGTAGCTAGCTGATAAGGCTACTTAGAAAGCCACAACTACAACTTTTAACAGGAACTCTACAACAAAGAAAAGAAAATAGTTAGGATATTGTGAGAGAAGGGCTTTAAGGGACTCTCATAATAGTTTAGGGACTTTCATAACAATCTTTAAGACTATTCAAGTCCTTTGAATTAAATTTTATTAAATAACCACTCAAGCATATAACAATTGAACTTTAATTTCTGTAAACAACCAATTAGAACAAGTGTAGTAAATAGAATTAGAATAAATAACCCATGAAGGCTTAAGCATAGTAATTGAACTAATCTCTATAAATTTTGTTAGGCACTCACAAAGGTAGTCATATCAACAGTGCTTTGTTTAATGTCTTCTGCATCATGTCCACTCTGCCAAAAGCAAAAACAGTAAGATATCACAGTGCTCATTGCCAGTAATGGTACTGAATATTCCAGGATCAAGCCAGCTAGTTTCATAAAATAAATCTTAAATTGAACAATTAATAGCCATTTCAATTAAGTGCATGTTTGAAAATGTAGTAGAAAAACACGTTTGAGATAAAAGTACTTTTGACAACCAACCAAAGTCTAGACATACTCACCTGATACTTCGAACTAAGGTATGGCATTCTAAGGACTCAATATTGACCCTCAATTGACTCTCAACTAATGTCTGACATATACCTAACTCAATTTTGACACTTATTTGTTATCTAATTATATCATGTTGGTGTATTATGCCCTACTTAGACCTTAGCATCAGGATCTCTCATACCTATCTCATTGTATCCCTAATTCAATGTACCACAACAAGGGTTCTGTTACCTCCTCGTAATAACCCACGTCACAATCCGTCAACAATTAAACAATCATCATTTTCACTAATTCACATGTACACAACATACATTGTTCATCAAAACATAATTTTTATCTCAAAACACTTAATTAAAAAAATAATCATAATTTAATGAACTCGTATACAATTAATGATCCAAACATTTCAAACAAAAATCTATATGGGATCTCAAATCAAATAAAAAAAACAATTTGTCTCGTCAAATCCAAATATTTTAGAATATAAACAAAGATTAAACTCATCTTACCTATTTCTCCCTTAAAAGCTAAATTGCATAATAGGGGGAAATGTACCATAGAAACCACTCAAAACCTATCAAAATTCCATAATCAAACAAGAACTTTAAAAAATTGGGTTTTAGAAGAATTCCCTCTATAAACAGAACAACCAAACCTAAAATGAATGAAAAAAGGTCTAACGAATTAGAATTAGACATATATATACCTATAGCTATAGAAGAGATTGTGTCTGATTCCGTCAACAATTCCTTGACCATGCAAGGAGAAGAACAATTGGTGAGAGAGAGAAGTGGGGGTTAGTGATGAACAAGAAAAAAAAAAGAAGAAAGAAGGAATAACAAGAAGAAGGAAAGAGTCAAAGTGTGCTTAATAAGTTTGACTTGCTATTGACACTCATCTTAAACAAATATATGACATTCTCCTGAAAATCAATCCAAACACCTTGAAACAAGGAAGTAACAATCAATTAACATTTTTACAATCAACACATTTATTTATTTTTTATTAATTATTAATCAGAATGAAACTTAAATTGATTTTCTCTTTATATTTATTTTACATATTTATAACATATTATATATAAAAATACAAGACCTTACATTTTCTATTATTTTAGATAATATCTTTGACCAAATCATACCGATACAATGACCATCCTAAAATGGGTCAACAATGTGTACCACACGTCAACCTCACACTCTCGTTCAAGTCTTAAGTGTGCAACCTTGGACCTCTTGGATCATTGTTACATACTATTGGAGCAGCTTCAACGATTAGATTTCCCATTTAAGGCATCTAAAGCAATCCCGAAACCGCAAAACAACAGTTACTTAAGACTAAAGACATGATCAATGATATTCAAGACCAGTTAATGGCCTTCAAGACCCTTTATTGGCCAATCAACGATAATTGATATTATATATGAGATCTCAAAAGGTATGGTAAAATTTAATTAAATCTTTTACACAAAATACTCTTACTTACCTGAGTAACCCTTTTTTAGTGTCCCAACAATGGACTTCCTGCTCGTTCACTGGTCAATGTACTTAAAAAATTACACTAATGTATCCAAACATGTTGGTCAATTTTTTTTTTTTTTTTTTTTAACTTTTTACCATCTTATTGTATCCATGTCAAAGAGTTTCTAATGTGTATCCAAACATGCATTATCAAACCTGAACTATTTTTCAACATAAAATCAAAGATCACTTAAGTTGAAAATGTGAAACCAACATGCATTAAAGCAAATTTTGAGTTAAGGTATATGGACCAAAAATATATTTTAAAAAATCATAAATCAATACATAAGAGTATATATATATATAAAGAGTTTAACATTTGTACATTATCAGTGTAAAAAGGTTTTATATTGATAGTTAATTACAATATTTGGTTTAAATAACTTTTAAAATATTAATCAGTAAAATCAACAAACTTAACATATACAAAGAGCTGTGATAAAAGATAGTGTAAAAAGTGTATAAATGTTTTTCTCAAATATTAATACAAGTTCATTTGTAAAACTGTTTTAACATATTATAATAACCTAATTAAATTTGTGTTAAAAGATATAGTTTTACAGAAGAAGAGAAGTTTGATTATTACAAATTAAAATTAATTTTTCTGTTAAGAATATTTGCTAAGTTAAGAATTTTATATTAAATTCCACTTTTTTGGATGAATATATCTTAATTAGTGTTGCGAAAACTAGTTTAATCTCTAACTTGGTCAAGGTAGTGAGTCAATGGGTTAGAGATCAAATCAGTTGATCACTAATTGTCCCGGATTAACCCGATCTAAATGTAAAAAATAAAAATGTATATATATATATATATATATATAAATAAGTATCTAACATAATTTCTATAAAAACATAATTTTACTAGAACTTTACAAATTTAAAATATTTTTATTATATAAAAAATCTAATATAACTAATATTGCTATCAAGTAAATATAATATATTATTTTTCAACCAAAATATATACTTATTAGTGTATATATATATATATATATATATATATATATATATATATATATATATATATTACTTTTTGCACAAAATAAACAAACACTTATTTAGCTTGTGGTAAACTTGATCCTCTTAACTTAGAGTTCATGGGTTCAAGACTTGCATATATCACATCTTAATACATAATATGTTGTTGATAAAACTCGCGACCTCTTTACCAACCTTATAACTTCACCTGGGTTATACTGGTTAAGTTGCACATTCAATCTAACTATTGACTCGGTCCAATCTCTTAATTATATGTTAAACAAAATCTTACATGTTTGTAGACAAGTATACACCCATGTAGATCATTAAAACTAAAATATAATTAATAACTTAGTATGTAATTTATTTAATAATTGATAAATTAAATATAATTAATAAATTAACATATAATTTATTTAATAAATTATAAGTAAATTTAAATATAAATTATAAAAATAATATAATGAGATACCCGCAAAGGATATCCGAACCCGAAAGTACCTAAAGGAAAGATGGAGACGTGGATTAAAATTTTACACTCACATTCTTCATACTTGCCCTGCACTTTTTGTGAACGGGGATGGAGAGGACAAACCCGCCCCTACCTTGCCCCGTTACTATCCCTACTTTTGATTCTCTAATAAGTTTGAATAACACTTTCTAAAAAAGTGTTTTAGATAAAACCCACAACCTCTTTACCCTCAAACCAATCTTATAACTTCAACCGAGTAACACCAGTTGAGTTGCACATCCAATCTAACTCGTGACTCGGTTCTATCTCTTTACCATGTTTTATGTCTTAAAATATTAAATATATCTCCTAAAAAAATTATATTTTTAGACAAGTTTAATTTGAAAAAAAATTACTTTTGATTTGGATGATAATTATGCCCGTCCCTGTAGGTACCTCCTCATCCCCCAATTTGACCGGAAAAACCCGCATTTTGGGTTCTTGCTCTATCCTCCCTTCTACGTTTTACATATAATTATATGTTAAACAAAATCTCACATATTTATGGATAAATCTACACCCATGTAGATCATTAAAACAAAAATATAATTGATAACTTAACATATATTTATTTAATAATTAATAAATTAATGTATAATTTATTTAATAAATCATAAGTAAATCCAAATATAAATTATAAAAAATAATATAACAGGTACATGTGGGGATACCCGAACCAGAAAATATCGATGGAATGATGATGACGAGAATTAAAATTTCATACTCACATTCTTTATGCCGTCCGTACTTCACGAAGACAGGGATGGAGAAAAAGGCAAGTTCGTCTCTGTCCCGTTGTCATCCCTACTTTTGATTCTCCAATAAATTTCAATAACAATTCATAAAAAAGTGTTTTAGATAAGTTTGGAAGATGAAAATGGTATAATTAAAAGAATGATATTTAATATTTTGATATTTTTTCAGATATATAAAACATATTTTATAGATAAAATAAAAATAATCTTAAAAAATTATGATAATTGAAAATTGAGTTTTAAGCATTCAAGTAAATACACTTTTTTTAATACAGGTAATTAACAAATTCTTAAAATATTAAATATGTTTCGTAAAAAAAAAATTATATTTTTGGACAGGGTTAATTTGGAAATAAACTATTTTTTATTCTCCAATAAGTTTAAATAACACTTTATAAAAAAGTGTTTTAGATAAATTTGAAAGATAAAAATGGTATAATTAAAAAAAAATAATATTTTGATATTTTTTCAGATATATAAAACATATTTTATAGATAAAATAAAAAATCTTAAAAAATCATGAAAATTGAAAATTGAGTTTTAACTTTTAAACATTCACATAAATAGACTTTTTAAATACAGATAGTTAACAAATCATTAAAAAAGATTTGTCATAGCTGGAAAAAGATATGTTTATTTTAATGCTTTTGTTTGGTCCAATTATTTCAGCTAATAAGACACGAGCTTATCTTTTAGTTGTAGAATTACAATAAAAAACAAAGAGAAAATCGGTCCAGCAGTGTCAGATTGATTCGTTCCATGGTAATGGCTATAACTCCGGTTGGTGATTACTGTGTATGAGAATCCTCACCGCCCTGTGTATGGTAATAATAATTAAAAAAAAAAAAAAGCTGATAGTGTGGTCCACGTCAAGCTGAACTAGGCAAGTTAGAAGTACTGCTACGTAATCAGGTCTTCCCTATTGTTAATAAATATAAAAATAAATGATGTGCGAAGAATACACTCAACTAGCGAAGAGCTTATTATTAAGAAAATAACCATATAACTCGAAATATAAACATAAATAGCATTAACTAGAGATTCCATATGAAATATTACGTTACCAAGAATAATTATTGTTATTGCATATTTGGATTAAAACGTTTGGTTCGTGCGTGAGTTATGACAGGGATTAGATTGTTCAACATTACGCGTGCCACCAGACCTGGATTGGATCACTATTTCTTGGTTTCTCTCTAAAGTCTCAACGTGTTTTGCTCATTATCAAGTGGAGGTTTACGCTGCTGACAGAACACAGCAATAGCATATTGAGCCACCATGCACACTCTTCTTCGATCCACTCTAAGGACTAAGGCATGCGTTGTTTATTTATTTATTTATTTATTTTCTTCATTTTGTTGTCAGTTGAATCTGCTCCTGTTTCCCTTTCCACTTCCGATTTTGCCAAACTGACTTGCGCTTATGGATTGGATTCATGATTGATGAAACATTCGCAAATACTTGTTGGATTTGGACTTGTTGCGCCAAACCCCAAACTACTTTTACAATTCGTGCATATCAATGGCGACGGAGTTTTGTGAAATTGAACAAGGTCCAACCTCATGAAAATGAAAATTTATCAATTATATCGTTGGAACTTGCATTTTACAAATTCGAAGGGCCTTTTCAGAACATTTTTCGCCACCATTCATTACCTTTTGCTAACTTTTCTCAATTTAACAGCTTTTAAATTTTAATCAACTTTTGCTGTTTATATTTTAGAATATCATTCGGGTAGTTTAGAATATCTGATTATATTTACAACGGCATTTTCATTTTTATACCTTTTAATGCATTCTTGAATTCCGAGAATTAACTACACGTCTGATAATATCTAATCTTCATGCTTCTGTGTTTCTGAGAAAATACCTCCAGAAATATTTTAAGAAATGTCTCCTGAAATATGTTTAAAATCATAAGATTATGGTTGTATCATTCTCCGTAAATTCAAGGAGCCTAGTGTTCGGAATAAGAACCAATTTCGTGAAGGTTGTAGTCCAGAATTTTGAAATTGGCTGCCTGTTTGTGTTGCTGTATTATTGATGGTCATCTGCCTTGTATGCTAATTTATTGATTTCGTTTGATGTAAATAGATTGTCCAAAAAAAGTCCTATTTGTGAAACTTGTTTGTTTTTCTGTTTACAGACTGCTTCATCTTTAGCATATGCTGCAGTTTCCAGAAGTGTTCACGAAAATCTCCTTCAGGCTCCCTTATGGTCTAGATCAAATAGCACAGAGACTTCCTTGGCAAAGGATACTTCATCTAATGATGTGAAAAATGGTCAAGGGTATATGGTTCTTCTATGTAACTGCTTACCACTCTCTCATGCATGCTTTTTGTGTATTGATCCTATCTGTGTGTGTCTTGCACATGTATCTTAATTAGTATAGTTACTTTGAACTCAATATGACAAATATTGTTTTTTTTTATAGATCAAATGTTAATGTTGTTAGTAATATTAGCAGTAAGGAACAAACCCACTTTTTTCTACTTCCCTCCTTCCTTAACCAATGGAGTCATCTTGTATCTTCCAATCATTGCTTTCTATGATAAAAATATTGTTGCTGCATTTTTTTCTTTTGAGATTTCAAGTTGATTGCATTAAATTAGACTAGAGGTATTAAATACCCTTTTTCCACCAGAGGGAAATTGAGTGACTGGAATTCCCTCTGGGTCGGTATTTATGCACTCTATTTTTTTTTTTTTTACATAAACAATGAAAAGTCAGTTTCAAGTTAAAAATTTGCTAGCCTTATATGGTTACTGTGAGTAAAATTGCTGAAATGCTTCAATTTTCTCAGTTTCAAAGGCCATGGTATGCTTGCTCCTTTCACGGCTGGGTGGCAGACTACTGATTTGCATCCTCTGGTTATAGAAAAGTCAGAGGTGAACACCATTGCTATGTTTCTGTAATTTTTTTAATTGATGCAAATGCAATGCAATATATTTAGGAAATCATGGTTTACTTTGTTTTTATTTTAAAGATTTAAGGATAATTAGTTTTCAATCATGTAATTACTTTATTAATGGATCCAGGGAAGCTATGTATATGACACTAATGGGAAGAAATATCTTGATGCACTTGCTGGTCTATGGGCCACTTCTTTAGGTATGTATAATAATCTACTTTGCACTTATTTATTTTCTTATCTTTTCTGAATGATACATTTCTTCTAGTTTATGTTCTCAATAAATCTTGGAAACAAGGATGGCTATAAATTTAACTCATATATTGATATTTTAGCTAGCATGGTCTTTCTTTTGCTAACACCAAATCTTGCCCAAGCTGCTAGGGGATCCTTCTCCTCCTTTTCTATATTTGATCTGGAACTCTTTTTTGCTTGGTAACAAGTATAAGAGACGAGATGT
Source organism: Psophocarpus tetragonolobus (assembly GCA_037954015.1). NCBI lineage: Eukaryota > Viridiplantae > Streptophyta > Magnoliopsida > Fabales > Fabaceae > Psophocarpus > Psophocarpus tetragonolobus. The sequence continues at coordinate 3,144,237 of CM075689.1, forward strand.
TGTGACTATTTTTGGAGAAAGGCAATGGATATCAAGCTTTAGGTGATTGAAAAAAGATATACTTTGATTTATTAATTGGAAAAATGATCTGTAAGGTCATGGAAGGTGTTTCATATTTGGGTGGGTGTGGGGTCAGTTTGTTGGTGAATCATGGAACGCTCCAGTATTTATACTTTTTATGCTACTAGCTTGTGCTTAACAATACAACAACAAACAAAGCCTTGCAATAAAATTATATTGGAAAATTACTGGGTTTCTGAAAGGTGGAAAATTCCCCAAAAAATGTGAAACTCTTTTTCATTGTTCTTGTAGTCATCAAGGTCTGTCTTATGACTATCTTCCTCATCCCACTGGCTGTGCACTGTACCAAGATTCTGGCCGCTGGAGTCTTAGTTTTCCCCTCTCACTGTAGCATCCATAAACCTTTTCCAGCCAATACATTAGATTAACTTTTCTGGATCCTACATCTTCCTGGTCTATGTTTGACTAACTTGACCCAACATTTTTAATGAGACTGCTGATTTTGTCAGGAAATTTCATTTACAATAACTCGCAAAGAAAAATATTTATTAGCTCTGTTCTGTTAATTATACGGATACTAATTGTGGAGGTAAATTCCAATATGGAAGTTATAAATAATGTAAATATTTTGTTTGTTAATCTATTTGGTGCATGAACGTATTTTAATCTGAAAATCAAGTGTATTTTATTTTGCAGGGGGGAGTGAGCCACGCCTTGTTGATGCTGCCATTGCACAGTTAAAGAAGTTGCCATTTTACCATTCCTTTTGGAATCGAACCACAATACCTTCTTTGGTATTCATTTAATTCTCTTATAGCTGGATTTTAGATGATAAAGTAGAGATTTTGGGTAAAATCTCAAAAAAATTGTTTTGTATTTTAAAGTCTATAAGCTGATAGTTGGGTCTCAAATTAATGGCCATTGAGTTGGAAAAATGCCGTTGAGGGAAGATGAAACAGTGTGGTTTAAAACTATCTTTATCCAACTCATATAAACATTTCCTTTTTAGGTACCTTTTCAGTTGAATACATAAATGCTAAAATACCTTGCTTGTGATGTACACAGTTGATTTATATCATTCAATTTTTCATTTGATATGTACTTAATATGTATTTCTGCATGCAGGAGCTAGCCAAGGAACTCCTAGAGATGTTCACGCCCAAAAAAATGGCAAAAGCTTTTTTTGTTAATAGTGGATCAGAAGCCAATGACACTCAGGTTTGTCAGATTAATGTTACCTTGTTACATTCACATATTTTCATTTAATTGTATGGTAGATGTTTAGGATGTGTCTACTTTCTCATGCCAAATAGTTTATGCAGAATGTATTCTTAGATATATTTCTTTTTTGCATATTTTATTTCAGGTGAAACTTGTATGGTATTATAACAATGCACTTGGAAGACCAGAGAAGAAGAAATTCATTGCTCGTGCTAAATCGTACAGATGACATCTCAACCAATGCTGTTTTTTTCTAGTATAGCTGAAAAGTATGCATGATATATGATGTATTTTTGCTTTTGTCAGGTATCATGGTTCTACATTAATAGCAGCCAGTCTTTCCGGGTACAGTGAACTCAAAAGACTTTTTACTCCCAGTAAATCAGGGCTTGTATAGAACAGTTTTCTGTTATTCATAAAAAAATCCTTTATTCAATTAATCAATGTGTTTTCAGGCTTCCTGCTCTGCATCAAAAATTTGATTTGCCAGCTCCTTTTGTATTGCACACTGACTGTCCACATTACTGGCGGTATCATCTTCCAGGTTATTATTTGGATAGCCTAGTTTCTAGTAATACTCTAGACATTTTTTTTACTCTAGACATTTTTTTTAAGGTATAAATATTATGCATGCTTATGAACATTTCAGGTGAGACAGAGGAACAATTTTCAACCAGATTGGCCAACAATTTGGAGCAGCTGATTCTGAAAGAGGGACCAGAGACAGTAATACACTCATATACATGCAGTGTGATTTCTACTGCTGGAACATTGATTTTGTCATTGACTTTTTTGATTCCCAATTTCTATATTATTACAGATTGCTGCATTTATTGCTGAACCTGTAATGGGAGCAGGAGGTGTAATACTTCCACCATCAACTTATTTTGAGAAGGTATTTTGTCGTTTCCATTGCTTCACGTGTTCTACAATTTCAAGGTGGACGCCCAGTGAGTCCTTTTATGTGTTCTGCATTAATAATGCAGTTCAATTAGATTCCTGGTCCCAATAGGAGCCCATATGTTGTAGCCTGTAGAATGGAGTATGCTCCCACCATCCTCACAATCTTATGGGAGAAAAATATTGGATCCATCCATTGGTTTTCAAAATTACTGGCTGATAGGTGCCCCTTTTTCATTCAGAACTTTTTATAATCTGATGATTGCTACAATTAAAATGAGACAGTTACTGAAGGAAATTCTTGGTAAAAAATTTCTAGTTTCAAAACAGTTATTCTGATGATAGGGCTTATAACTATTAGTCTATTATGCTGAATAGTATAAATAGTTCACTTACTTAAAAAAACTTACCATATTTTTGTGAAATATTCTCTCAATTTAATAATATGTTTTCTTTTAATCATTTTCCTTTTCTAAACTCTAAACAATATAATAGCAGGTTGAATAGAATGAGATTAAGTAGGTTGGAATGAAAAAAATCAGTATGCAACTATTTGGATATTTTGTGAGGAAACTGAGAAAAGTTTTCATTCCGTTAGTTAAAATTAGGGTAAAAAATAGAACTAGTAAATAGAATCAGATGGTTAATTTTTTATTGTATTTCATTTCATTCCATCTTAATATCCCTTTCTTGATTCTCTTGTGTGTCCTTTTTGTTGTCTAGTTGAATGATTTAAACTCTGTCCCTATGATTTGTTTTGGTCTCTGTTAAGATACCTAATAGCATAGTAAATAGAATAGAAAAATAAGATGATTGGGAGCAGAATGAAATACAAAAAATAAAGTTATTATTCTATTAATTGAATATTTTTATGTTAAAGCAAGAAAAGAAAACTAACTCCATTCCATAACCTTAAATTGGAGAGGAAGAAAAAGAAAAGTATTGACTGGAATATAAGTCTGTTTGGGTAACATTCTTGCACTTTACGAAATAATATGCTAATAAAATATACATTCTCGCACTTTACAAAAAATCCATTTTACTACCAGACACCGAACATAAATTGCATAATGGCTGTTGTTCTTTTAGCATTTGACAATTCATGATGTCATTTTTGCTTTACATAAATTACAAAATACAACCTTGTTTTCTCACAGATTTTAATTCTTATGCATAATGGCTGTTTAATTACTACCAGACACCGAACATAAATTGCATAATGGCTGTTGTTCTTTTAGCATTTGACAATTCATGATGTCATTTTTGCTTTACATAAATTACAAAATACAACCTTGTTTTCTCACAGCTTTTAATTCTTATGCAGGTCCAAGCTGTTCTCAAGAAGTATGACATTCTTTTTATTGCAGATGAGGTACTTCCATTATTCTTCATATGCTGTTATGCAAAGTGTTCTGTGTAGAGTTTTCCATGGTAATTGCTATGTTATATGTCTATTTTAAAGGTAATCTGTGCCTTTGGAAGGCTTGGGACAATGTTTGGATGTGACAAATACAACATTAAGCCAGACCTTGTATCCCTGGCTAAGGTAAACATGAAACATCTAAGTACAGGTTGTCCTTCTCATATTTTAGACGTTTATACAATGTCCTAATTTTTCTGTTTGACTTCTAGGCACTGTCTTCTTCATATTTGCCAATTGGAGCTGTTCTCGTAAGCCCTGAAGTTTCAGAAGTTATACACAATCAAAGCAACAAACTTGGTAAGGTGGTTCATTCATTCATTTTGCAGAATCATCACTGTGTCTTCAGTCTTGGTATTCTGACACTTTTGCTCGTTTTAGGTTCATTTGCTCATGGGTTTACCTATTCTGGGCACCCCGCAGCCTGTGCTGTTGCAATTGAAGCACTCAAGATCTATAAGTGTGTTCTTTTTGTGTCTTGCTTTTATAAACTACTGTGAAGTTTATTCTATATGCTAGTATGTATTAATCTTTTTGCTATGGAGTATGATTATACGTCTTTACAGGGAAAGAAATATTGTTGACCAAGTGAACAAGGTCGCCCCAAGGTTCCAAGATGGCGTAAAAGCTTTTTCTGACAGTCCCATCATTGGAGAGGTGTATATTATTTGCGGGGTAATTTAAGTTTGTGGTTGATATAAATACTTGACAAACATAACATAACGGGATCTGCAGATACGGGGAACTGGCTTGATTCATGGCACTGAATTCACAGACAACAAGTCACCTAATGATCCGTTCCCTCCCGAATGGGGCAAGTTCAATACTCATTTTTTGTCAATCTATTTGTCATACATACTTAACTCAACATGGCTACTCTACTCTATCCTTTCGAGTAATATTAACTGTAATTTAAGAAGCAAACATATTCTAAATGGCTATCCTATAATACACTTGGGCAATCTACATGACATTCTACAAAAAGTGAGCTGTATTCTTTTCATGTTTAAAATCTACAAAAGGTGGAAATAAAATGTGAGTTAAACAGTGGTACGCATTGTGACATTATGTGAATTACACAAGCATGCTGTTTTATGTGGATGTGGGCATATTCTGTGGTTGTGACAGTAATGTCTACTACAGGAGTAGCTGCCTATTTTGGAGCACAATGCGAGAAGCATGGGATGTTAGTTCGTGTATCAGGGGATAACATCATGATGTCTCCGCCATATATTATAACTCCAGGAGAAGTTGATGAGGTAACTTAACACGTAATGTTTCCTGTTTTTGCCACTTTTCAAAATTAAGGAGAACTTTCATACTTCATCCATTTTTGTTAAAATTTGGCCTTTGGATAAAAATAAATATCTCACAAAAAACCACAAAAAAAACAAATTCACCTTACTGTAGTAGTGAATATGATTGTGCGGAATGACACTTTTCTATTCAATAACCCTAGGCTTCTTCTAGAGATCTCATTGCTAGGGGCGAAACTAGAAAATTACAGATGGGGATGGTAATAAATGCATATTTTTATTTGAGGGGGCATATTGAATTTATTTGGCGGGGCTTACTTTCTAATTATATATAGATTCATGCATGGAAAAGAATTTTGGCCACACCCCAAAACATACAATATTTCCACTGCTCATTCCCACCAAGGGAAACATTGTATTCCAAAAATGAATTGAATATTGTATTGGAAAAATGAATTGAATGTAGTTACTCAAATGACTTGATTAATTAATAATTAATATAGCATCTTAATTAGTTAAGAAACTAAAAGTAAAAAATCTTTGTTGAAAATTACATTTGAATGCAATTCAAAATCGTGAACACAATTCTCGAAATCCCAATAAAATACTCTTTTTTTGTACCTTTGACATATAGTTTAGGACTTTCTTTTTACCTTCACTTTTGTTGTTATTCATTTGACAATTTGCAGTTTGTGTCATCCGATACTATAATGCTGTTATTACTTTAAATTAAGGGACTTGTTAATCTGTGCCCTTAGGACCCGGGTCAAGGAAGTGAGGTTGTTTTAATATTCATATGTGACCGCAATCTAAAATCATAGATAAGCATAATTTTGTGAGCATCTTAAAAAAAAATTCTTTCCTTTTAGTTTCTTTATTGTTATTCATTTGACAATTTGCTGTTTGTGTCATCCGATACTATAATACTGTTATTACTTTAAATTAAGGGACTTGTTAATCTGTACCCTTAGGACCCGGGCCAAGGAAGTGAGGCAGTTTTAATATAAAATCATAGATAAGCATAATTTTCTGAGCATCTTAAAAAAAAATTCTTTCCTGTTAGTTTCTTTAATTAGGATATTGTTTAGCATTCTCTTTAAACTAAAGTTTTATATATGCATTTCAATTTCTCCCCCAGATAATCAGCATTTATGGGAAAGCTTTGAAAGATACAGAAAAGAAGGTACAGGAGCTCAAGTCTCAGCGCAAGTAGCATTAGGCCGATGATGGCAACCTTTTCGTTATGTAAATGACAGTAAATTGATTTCCTAGTTGTTTCGTAATTTATGTTTGTAGTAATATCTCCACATTGCACATAGCCCCTCATCTTTGAGGTGGTAGCATCAAGACTGCAAGTATAGAAATTTTTCTAAGCCAAACTGTAATAAGGAGAAATGTGTGTACGTTTGTGTTTGTGGAAATCAATAGCAAAGAAGGATGTGTTCTGCATTGGCCATTAAAAATAAGTTTAAGTTAGCGTGATTTAGACTGGGGATGTCAACGTGGTTGCCATTCTCATAACCATTTTCTGAAAAGACAAGACAGGAATATTTTTATTTTTATGAATTTGTTTGGGTATGGAATAATATTCATGTATGATCTATTATGTTTTTTAATAATTTTAATTTATTTATATTTTTTAAACTAAATTATACACTCATTTAGATAGCCTATGCAAATTATGGAACATAAAAAAATTAATAATAAAAATTAAGAATTAAATTATATTTTTATTATATATAGTAACTATTTAACTATTAAGTTAATTGATTTATATTTTTAAATTATAATAATGAAATATTTAATATACCTATTATCTATGACTAAAAAATATACAAAAACATAAACATGGCTGGTTTGAGTATGAGTATATTATATTCATAAACATGGCTGGATTTCATTGTCTAACACTTTCTATCTTCTCCACACTTTCTTTGTTTAGTTTATTAACATTCATGGTTGAAGATTAATGTGTCAATGTATGAGGAATAAACAATTAATTTATCAAAATTAATAAAAAAATTCTTAATTTTAATTAATAATAATATCAAAATTTTAAATCTTATATAAAAAATTCAAAATTATGGTATTATATAAGTAGTAATAATATATAAAAATATTGATTTCACTATACATAATTTAAAGGAAATATAACTTATATTGTTAGTATGTGAATAAATATCTCTTTACATAGAGAATTAGTGGACAATAAATTAAAATATAAGAAAACTAATAATATGAAAATATTATATTTTCACAAAATAAAATTAAGAGTAAACTATATTTTAGGTTCATATAAAAAATATGTAATATTTTATCTCCCAATTTTTTTTGTTAAATTCGCATCTCTCAATTTATTTAATTGTTGACATTTTGTCCATTTATTTTTAATTATTTACATTTTCTCCTTTATTTTATAATTTGATGACATTTGAACTATTTATTAGAAGATAAACTATTAATGTTGACTTCCACGTGATTTGGTTAAATAACATGACTAAAATGAATTTAGTTAATTGAGGTTTAAAATAAAACGCTTAGACAAATTTATATTATAATTTTGGAAATAAGAGGTTCTATAAACCTTAAATCAGTCTGGATGTTTTATTTTAATTCCTCAATTAACTAAAATTATTCTAGCAATGTCATTTAATCAAGTGACTTTAGAAGACAATATTAATATCTTAATAATCCATGGTTATCATTTAACGAATGATTCAAATGTTATAAAATAAAATGAAAGGACAAAATATGAACAATTAAAAATACTGGAATAAAATGACAATAATTGAATAAGTTGAGGAAAAAATTATAATTTAGTCAATTTTTTTATGTTAATTTAGCACATACGAAATTTAAATTTATTATTCTAGGTCTTCATTTGTAACTCTTTTGAACACTGATTGAATGTGTTAGACATACACAATTATACAAACTATTACCATCTAAAATGGTTTAGTTACGATATTAGAACATGTTTCTTAACTGAGACTACTGATATCCAATTAATTAGCAGCAAAATAAATTAATATTTGTAGCCACTTTAATTAAGAGTTTCACTTAGCTCAACTTATGTAGAATTAATAGTTTCAAATTATTAAGGTGATGTATTGTCATGTAATTTAGATTACAATTTAATAGAGTTACAAATAAAGACTTATAAAAATAGGTTTCTATTTTAGAAGGAACAAATTCACAAAATTTTTTTTACGAAGAAAATTAATAATTTACGTATGTTATAAGGAGCTAAATATAATTTACCCTTAAATTAAAATGTTGAATATATGAGTATATAATCTATTTAAAAGTAAATTAAAAATAATATATTTAATAATGAATTCATATTTCTAAATTTTTTTATTTATAACATAAAACATTCGGAGGTTGTATGATTTTGCTTGTAAAATGCCCTCAGTTTCCTGCCTTTTAACACATAGGTAATGAAAACTTAAAATTATAGCTTAGATTGAAGAAGCACCAAAATTTTTATTTTTACTTTATGTCGACTTGTTTGGAATGCACTAAAAAGGAAAAAAAGAAAAGTGGACGCAACTAAAATACATGAATTTTTTTTTTCATTTTATTTGGTACAATTGAAAGATGAAAGAAAATTTTAAACATAATAAATAATAATAATTTTTTTTCTCTTACTAAATCAATTTAATTCAAATATTTTTTCTCATTTTACTCTCTTTTCCTTCAACCAAATAATATTATTTTTATTCTCTTCCTATTCTATCACACTTCTTATTATTTATTTTCTTATACTTTCATTTCTTTTATTTTCTCTGCATGAAACAATATGTCAGTGGATAAGACTTGTATTGATGAAGTAATCCCAGATTAATTAGTTTTCATTGTTAATATATATTGAAGGTCCACTCTAGCTCCTTTAAATTAAATAGAAAAGAAGGAATTAAATGGAATAAAAATTGGACGTCTTCTTGCGGACTTCATAAATCGTGGATGCCTGAAACAGTGGTTTGCGATTTTTTTATATATAATAAATAATGAAAAAAAAGATCTAATTTATTTTCAGTATATATACTAAAACAATGAAAATATTATTTTTATTTTTACTACTTTTATGAGTCTTAAAAAAATAAGGCAATATTATAAATTAAATAAAGTTTTTGTACTTGCTTTTATTCTCTATCGCCGATAAAGAAAAAAAAATAAAATGAAAAGAATAGAATGTTGTAACAGCTTCATCGTTCACACACATAATGGCGCCGATTGAATCGTAAACCCATAATAGCAATTAATTATCGAAAATGAAAGGCAAGCACAAGCACAAACACAGAAAATAGAATAATGTTTTGTTTTGTTTTGTTAAAACTTGGAAAGAATGAAATCATGTTTTGTTGTTTTTGTTAGCTTGTCTTGTTCTTCTTCTGGCACGCCTCTCGCGGGAGCTAGGGGATGGCCTAAAGACTTCATCTTCGTATTGGGATTCTTCAAAATCTCTAAGTGATTTCTGTTTGGAAAAGGAAAATTGTTAGACAACAACAGAAGAGGGGTAGTGATGGGAATTCCAATTCAATAATGAATTAATAATTAATTACCTCTCTAAGCTCACCAAAGCTTACTGCATAGAAGGTGACAGCCGCCGCTGCAACAACTGCAACCATAGGAAGAGCTATTTGCAACCCATCCATCTTCTCTTTCTCTTTCTCTTTCTCTTTCTCTAAATTCTTCTTATTGTTGTCAATAAGAAAAGAAACTACGATGACCATAAGATGATAAGATGTGCATCCACTCACCATTCAACATTCAACATTCAACCTCAACCGCTTACTGCCAATTTATCAATTATTTGTATAATATCATTATACAAGTGTATCAAAGGATCACAGTTTTAATAAATACGTAAATAATTTTTTTTTAATAAATAACAAATTTTTTTAAATTATTTATTAATTAGATGATAAAATTATAGATAAATATTCTACTAGAAAGTTATTAAAATTTATTTTCTTGAAATTTAATAATTTTTTTATTCTTAAGGATATGTTTAGTTTATTTCAACTAACTAAAGGTTATTAACTTAGGTAACTATTTATTAATCTTGTGTGAAAAAGTTACTTTTTAAAAAATCTTCTATTTTTATCTAAATATAAATTTTATAATAAAATTCTCACATTACAACTTTATAATAAAATTTTATAATTTAAATATTTGATTAAGATTATTAAAATATGTAATTATATAAATTTAAATATATAATTATAGTAATTTAAAATTTAAATATTTAATTAGATTATTATAATTTAAATATATAATTATAGTAATTTATAATTTAAATATGTAATTATACAAATCTATAATTTAAACATGCAATCAATTTTTATCAAGAAATTTTATATTGTTAAAATGTATTATAATTATTTTAAATATTTCATTATTGATCTAATTATTAATGATGTTCTTATTTTTTATTTTACAACTTTTACTAGTTTTACCAATTACTTGTAACTAGCTTTATAGTTAGTTTGTGAAACACATTCTTACTCATGGAGTAAGTGTAAGATAGTAACTTTTCATCTTTACTCTTCATTTCTTATAATTTTTTTAAGTAGGAATGATAATCATGTTCGCTCTACACCCTGTAGGTATTGCCTGTCCCTGTCTTGATTTTGATGGAAAAAACTTGCATTATTGGTCCCTGCCTTGTCCCTGCCCTTGTCTCCGCTTAAGAAAATTAGGGACGAGGGCGAGGGTGAGTTTGTTGGTTCCTATCTCATCCCTGTACTTGTCCTCACCTTGCTTATATGTTTTAAAAAAAATTGCATACATATATTTTTAATGTCAAATGTTTGTGTTACAACCATGTTGACTATTAAAACTAAAATATAATTAATAATTTAATTTATAATTTATTTAAGAAATTATAAGTAAATTTAAATTATAAAAATAATATAATGAGGTACATATGGTATACCCTAGAAAATACCCAACAAGGATAACGACGAAAATTAAAATCCCATACCCGCCTTCTTTATACTCGTTCCCCCCCCTCGCCTGCACTTTTTGGGGACGCGGACAAGAGTGCCAAACCCGCCTTTGCCTCATTGCCATCCCTAGTTTTAAGGGGTTACTTTCCATTCTTATAATTTATTTTAATAAAATCTAATGATTATAATAAATTAATAATATTAACATTAGACTTCAAGAATTAACCGTTAGGATGAAAAGTACGTAAAAGTTTCTTATACTTACTCCTCTTGGATGAGTGAATCTCTCTTCTGCTTTTGTGTGTGTATATATATATATAATCGCTCTTCTATCTTTATTTATATATATAGAGAGGGAGGGAGACAGAATTAAAAGATTAATTTATTCTAAAAGTAAGTTTATAACACTACAAGAAAACTAGGCTTACATATACCTACTGTAATATAGTCACACCCTTATTGTGGGCTAAGCCCACTATAAAACCATTTAACCCATTATAATGAGATTAAACATAATTTTAAAATGAATTTAAAATTAAGAGATATTACACTGGGTTAGATTACAGTGGGTCTTGCCACTAAAATTAAAAAAATAAATATAGCGAGCTTCCAGTGGGGTACACCCACAATAAACTAACAGTTACTTATATTGAGTTTTACAATGGGTAATCAGAGTGAGCTAAACCCATTATAATAAACTTTTCTTTTTCTTTGTCACTATTCAACTTATAACATATCATCTGATTTATATTTGCTTATTTTTTAGAAAATTTAGGGTTCCTCAAAACTCTCCTTCTTTCTCCCACTCTCGTCCTTCTCCCTTCTCTCTCTTCCACCACTCTTGCGCTTCTCCCATCATCAGCGACTCCCCACAACCTCAAGCTCTCTTCTTGATGGATACATTAGGCCAGAGCTCAAATTCCCCACTCCTGTCCTCCAATTAAACCCTGACGAAATCCTTCAATTGACAAAGGAGTCTTCAAATGGGTTGGAATTGTGTTTCTTACTACCAACCAAGCCAACGTTGCTAAGCTCTATGATGCCTTCAAGGTCACAATCCCTTTGACAATTTCCTCGTCTCCAAGTGGTGATCTAAGGACAGATAATGACTTTAATCCCTAACAAAACTATGCAATGAAAGCAAATAGCAAACAAACATGATGCAGAAAGGAGAATGGTAGAAACAAATCACAAAATCCCATTCTGGTTGATAACAAAATTGATGAGAAATATATATAAAATGAATTGAGAAAGGGGAGAAAGAGTCGGAAAGCCCAAACCTAAAGAGTGGAGTAATGAGAAGTGGGGAAGGAAGTTACAACAGAAAATAACAACCATCATTGTCACTAACATAAAATGTGAAAGGGTATGGGTAAGGGCACAGGTCTATGGAATCATGAATAAGTTTTGTTTTCCAATTCTGAAATCAGTAAAGGTTGTTGAGATCCTCCTTAAGTTGGGAATGAATGTTGATCATTCCTAGCTTGGAACAGGAGGTCCGAAATAGCTGAGGAGAAAGCTTTGGTAAGGATGTCAGCTAGCTGCATTGATGAGGAGATGGGAAAAGCTTGATTAAACCTTCATTGACTTTATCTCTAACTATGTGGCAATCAATATCTATATGTTTGGTGCGTTCATGGAAGACTTGATTAGAGGTAATCTGAAGCACATTGTCATTGTCGCATAGCAGAAGAGAGGGTCGAGAAAAAGGAACATGAAAGCTATCAAAGAGGTAATGTAGCAGGTAGCCGAAGCCATTGTTCGATATTCAACTTTAGAGGAGCTCTTCGAGATAGTGTCTTGCTTCTTAGAGTGCTATGAAATAAGAGAATGACCAAGGTAAATAGAAAAACCTCTGACAGAGTGTCTGGAGTCCGAGTAGCCAGCCCAATTCGAATCACTAAAAACATTGATTTGGAGAGAGCTAGAGCCAGGAAAATAGACACCAAGACCAGACGCTTGTTTGATATAACGAAGTATTCGAAACACAACCTTGAGATGAGTAGTAGTAGGCTTGGACATGAACTAGATAAGATGTTACACTGAGAAGGAAATGTTAGGGCGTGTAATGGTGAGGTAGATTAGGCGCCTAATGAGGCGACGATAGGGGGAAGGATCAGGCAAGAGCTCCCTAGTAGTAGAATAGAGCCTAGTAGTGTAGTCAAGGGGAGTGGAAACAGGTTTGCAGCCAATCATACTCGTGTCAGAGAGAATGTTGAGAATGTACTTGCATTGCATAGGTGGATGTCGTTCTTGGTGCGGGCGATTTCAAGATCGAGAAAGAACTTAAGGTCTCATAAATCTTTGATGCGAAAAGTGGAGTAGAGGAGAGAAGTTATATGTGAATCTCACTTATATCATTGCCTAAAAGGATGACATCATCAACATAAACAAACAGTTCCGTGACAGATAAGGCAAAAAAATTCAGGAATAACGAGTGATCAGTAATAGAGTGGTTGTAACCATGAGAGAAGAGAAAGGTAGACAATCTTGCGAACCACTATCGGCTGCCCTGGTTGAGGCCATAAAGAGACCTTTGAAGCTTGCAAACCTGTCCAGGTTGGGAAGGAAGGCAAGGGGGACCTGCATGTAGACCTCTTCAAGAAGATAGCCATGGAAGAACACATTGTTAATATCTAATTGCTTTAGATCCCATGAGTGGATTGAAGTAAGAGAAAGCAAAACACAGACTGTGGTGAGTTTGGCAACTGGGGAAAATGCATCTATGAAGTTAAGGCCTTCCATTTGTGTGTAACCTTTTGCAACGAGTCATGCTTTATGATGTTCAATGGAGCCATCTGCATTGAACTTTGTCTTGAATATCCAACAACAACCAATAATAGTCTTGTTGGGAGGAAGGATGGTGAAAGTCCATGTGCAATTGGCCTCAAGAGTATCTAATTCGGCATTCATGACCTTAAGCCAATATTCCTGCTTGGAAGCCTCAATATAGGAGCGAGGAGTGTCATGGGAAGAAATGGAAAGAATGAAGTGGAGAAAAGGAGGTGATAAGCGATTATAGGAAAGAAAAAAAGTAAGGGATGTTTGATACCTTAGCTTGATGCAAGAGGGACTAGTACAGAGGAGGAAGCGAGGCAATGAAAATCTTTAAGGTAGGATGGTGGGAGTCTTTTGCGGGTTGAATGATGGGTGGGAAAAGGCAGGGAGTCAGTGGGAATAAGTGGCAAGGGAAGAGGAATAAGGGAAGAGGTGGGGGAGACAACTAGGTTAGAAGGCTCGGATAATGAGGGGGATGAAGTGGTAAGTGGGACAAGTAGTTGACAAGAGGGATGAGAGGGAGGCACATATTGAAAATTGTTGATCTAGGTGTTGACAAAGGAATAGATGAGTTGAGTGAGTCATTAGAAGGTGAATGGGTGAGATAGGGAAAATGAGTCTCATGAAATAACACATGTCGAGAAACCTCAATTTGGTGAGTATATAAATTAAATAAAAGATAGCCTTTGGTGTAACTTTTGAATCCAAAGGACACACAGGGATGTGCGCGACTGTCAAGCTTAGTTCGATGTGTAGTTAAAAATAAGGCATAACACAAGCAGCCAAAGACACGCAATGATTCTATGTCACACTTCTTACCAAATAGAATTTCATAAGGTGATATATGCTTTAGGAAGGGAGTGGGAAGACAATTTATGATGTATGCAGCATGAGTTAAAGCGAAAGACCAAAATATGGGAGACAAATTGCTCTGGTACAAAAGGGCCTATATGACATTTAAAAGATGATGGTGTTTACATTCTACAATGCCATTCTGTTAGGAAGTTTTAGTGTAGGTAGTGTGATGGATGATACCCTTAGATTGATAAAAATATCTCATTTGAAATTTTTTACCATTATCGGACCTAATGACCTTAATAGAAGAATTGAATTGTGTTATAGCATAGTTAACAAAATTGATGAGATGATGTCTTGTTTCAGATTGCATGTAGTAGAAAGACCCAGGTGTACCAAGAGTAATCATCAACCACAGTCAAGAAATACTTATGACCTTGCATGGAAAGTTTGGAGCATGGCCCCCCAATATCAACATGAACAAGTTCAAATGGTTTTGATGCATGTGATGCACTTAGTGGAAATGGCAGCTTTTTCTGTTTAGCATGATGATAGATGTTGTGTGATGCACTTAGTGGAAATGGCAGCTTTTTCTGTTTAGCATGATGACAGATGTTGCAAACAAAGTCCTTGTTATATTCATAAGAATTTAGATTACAAGTGTAGTAAAGAGATAAAGCATGCAATCGGGCTTGAGGTAAATAAAACAAAGTCCTTGTTATATTCATAAGAATTTAGATTACAAGTGTAGTAAAGAGATAAAGAATGCAATCGGGATTGAGGTAAATACCCAAATCTAAAGTGCCAAAGGTGGGTGGGAATGATTTAACACATTGAGTGAGTAATGACAAACATGGTAAGGGCAATATGAAGAATGTTGGCTGAGAAAGTGTAAAGTCTAGTGCATTCCTTAACTGTACTAATCATCATTCTCAAGCTCACATCCTGAATGATGCACAGTGAAGGAGAAAAATCATGTTACAATCAAGGCTTTTCACGAATCTAGAAAATAGATATCAGATTGTAGTTAAAAGGAAGGGATAAACAACACATTTTCAAGTAAGAATTCATTGGAAAATATCACTGTGCCTAAGTAAGTGGTTGTGACCTTTTGACCTGTGGGTAGTTTGACAATAACAAGATCAATGATTTTATGGTGTGTGAAGAGACTTAGTGAGGAAGATACGTGATTAGAAGCACCTGAATCTATGATCCATAGTGCTTTGCTTTTCAATTTAGATTCAGTAGATAATGCGTTGTGAGTGTAGTGTGTTGATACCTTTGCTTGACATAGTACAGGTGGTGACAGAACCTATGACATGTGAAGAACTCGGTGAGACTGGGTTTCCTTTGCTAGGTTAGTGGATTAGTGCTTGATACTCCCTTGTGGAAAACCTATGCTCACGAGCATCATTGGAATTGGGATTTTGCTGATGCTGATCATTATTGGTGGCCTTCACTTCTTCAATCAGAGTTTGATTTATGCTAGGGGTTTTGCCATACAATCTGTGCCTAGGTAGGAAGCCATGCTTCCTGTAACATACGTCAACGGTATGTCACGATCTGCCATAATTTGTACAAACTTTGCTGTTTCTATTTCCTCTATGCTTTGCTCAATTTTGCCACTAGTTTTGTCAGATGGGAAGCCATGCTTTTTGTAGCATACAACTTCAGTGTGGCTTGCTTTTCCACAAAAGGTGCAAGTCAAACTAGAAGCTCCTTCATTGCTCATCGATTTCTTGATTCCTAGGCCAATCACAGCCGCAAAACTACTGCCTTCAAGTTGCCTTTATTGCTGTAAAATGTAAGAAAAGATATTTGAAATGGAAGGAAGTGGTTCCATGATTAAGATGTTCGACTTCACATTGCTGAATTATTCGTTTAACCCTCTCAAGAACTGCATAGCTTTATCTTCTATTTTTCTTTCCGAAACAGCTTCTGCTATCCCACAGCTACATTAGATCGAGCATCTACAGACCAGATTTGGTCTGAAGCTTTCCAATTCATCCCAGACTATTCTCAGCCTTGTGAAATATTGCGTGACAGTTGACTCACCTTGCTTGATTAAAGTGGCCTCAAGTTAGAGATCAGAGATGTGAATCCTATCTCCTTGAGAATACCTAGCACAAAGGTCCTTCCAAATGATTTCTGCCTTGTCCATCTAAATAATACTCTGACGAATTGACGGAGTGACTGAATGGAGGATCCAATAAATCACCATATCATTTCAGCCTTGTCTCCTTCGTCAAGTTCGTGTGCCCTTCCATTGATGAATTCTATTTATTTTTTGCGCTTTAAGCCATTGCCATGGCCTTACTCCACACATTGTAATTTCTTTTATCTAGAAGCGGAGAGACTAGCGCGATTGCAGGATTCTCCCCAGGGTGTAAGTAAAGATAGCTTTGCACATTCATGATGAGGTCGAGATCATCACTCATATTGGAGGAAGAAGAAGCCATGAACATCGCAAGAAACAAACCAAGAAATTGAAAGTGCGCAGCAGAGCTTCTCCTAAAGGAGTCACTTTGATACCATAACAAAACTATGCAATGAAAGAAAATAGCAAACAGACATGATGCAAAGAGGAGAATGGCATAAACAAATCACAAAATCCTGTTTTGATTAATAATAGAATTGATAAGAAGTATATATACAATGAATTGAGAGAGGGGAGAAAGAACTACAAAACCCAAGCCTAAAGAGTGGAGTAATGAGAAGTGGGGAAGGAATTTACAACAGAAAATAACAACCATAACTATCACTAACAGAAAATGTGAAGGGGTGTGGCTAAGGGCACAAGTCTGTGGAATCATGAACGAGCTTTGTCTTCCAATTCTGAAATCAGTGGAGGTTGTTGAGAATCCCTACAAATTTTGATTCTGCTCTTATTTGTTAAGCTTGTTTGTGTTATCTGATAGGAATTCCAAAAATGTAGGGAAAAAAAGGTCATTTAGGTCAATGCAGTGGTTGTAGTGTTGATTGTCAACGAATGATTTTGTTTGTTTGTCCAAGCATATATAATGTTAGTAAGGTCATTTATAAAGATGGATTTGTATCCTTTGAAGTGTGAAGAGTGAAATGCTAAGTGGTAACAACTGATGAGAAAATCGACTAGGTTAGACCAAATTTTTGTGTAATGTAATCATTATCTTAGTTTCTTTCAACTAATTGTTAATAGTTACATTGTATCACTCTATTGTAAACTAGAAGTGTGAGAATTATGACTGTTTACTTTTCTCTTTCTGTTAAGCACATTCTACTTCTGTTGTAGGGTTGCTATGTGTGCATTGAGAGAATTATGGAGACATTTTACTTTACATGCCATATTTTAAAATAGCATATATGGCATAATTTGCTTTACAAATTTATTGTATAATTAATTGCTGCTATCTTTCAATTTTTTTAGTCTTCCAATATGGTTTATTACTGTGCTTTTTCTGATTTATCAAGTGTAGATTGGTCTAATAACAACACCCTCTCATGCCTAGGAATTGTCATCTAGAGCGTAAACAAATATAGGACGTTCTAATAAATCTAGGATAGGTTCTGATTTCAGTAGAATTTGGGTTTTGGATCTAACTCGACCTATCAATAATCATATTCTAATGAATGTAAGATTTAACTTGAGTTCTGTTTCATTTTCTACAGGGAATGTTTATTTTGTCATATATGTCTTGATGAGTACATTCTACTTCTATGTCATGCTACTTCTAGTTCCTGTTACTGCACTTTTTTGTGACTTTTTTTACCAAGGGCAAGGTTCAGATTTGAAGAACTCTTGTATTTTTGTTTATGCATGATATGGATAAAGATAGCAGAATGCTGTCAGGGGTGCGTTAGTTTAGTAACAGAACTTAAGATGAAGAAACACAATGATAAATATCAGTCAAGTCATGCTCTTGAAGTCCTTTTTAATACAGGAAAAGTGGCTTGGTTTTTGGACATGATAATCTTTTATAATGTTCATGTGATAAAATGAACCCTGCTGCATCATCTCATGTACTCAAAATATTTTGCATTTTGACAGTGGAAACAGATTTTTATGGAATGTAAACAAAGTTCATTTAAGTGAGTATCCTATTCCTATGTCATTTGCATTTGTTTAATAGATAGCTATAGTGTATGTAAAAAACTTGACATTATTAACTTAAGTACATTATAAATTGGTGGCCTCTTTATTCCTGCCACCACTTTTTTGGTCACCATCCAGTTTTGTAAACTCATAATAGCAAATTCTGTCCTCGCCATCGCTGTTCCTGGTTTAACGCTTCTACCTTCAATGATTTAAGAAGAAATTATTTGCAAGAATGAATTGTTTGGATAAAAGTTTAGATGAATGTGTTGCGCTTACTAAAAGTACTAGGGCGGAGGTGAGTGAAGATTTTATGAAAATGTCCATGTTCCGGTAAAACAATAGCAAAAACTCTGTTATTTCTTTAATTTTTTGTTAGGTGTTTAACTCAAGCCTGATTGCTTTGCTTCTTAGGAATTATGTTGCTTATTCTCCTATTTAATATTTTGATAAGCACGAGAATTATGTTGTTGATTATCCTTCACATGAAATCTTCTTCAGCATTATACGAGCATAATTTTTGCAAAGGAGGACTGAAGAAGTAGAATGCAAAATATAGTCAATAACTTTAGCTTGAAGGGAAAAAATAGGGGTACAAGTGAAAAGAGAAGAAAACATACAAATCATAAAGATTTATATTTGTAAAAACTTTAAAAATTTGATTGGTGTTATGAATTACTCTTAGAAATTTTTATTATGGAATTTTATCAATTTGCATTGGGATGATTATGTTTTTCTCTTAAAATCTTTAATGAAATTTTAAATTGATATTTTTTTTATTTTATTGTTGTACTTAAAATTTAGTATTATATCTATATTTTGTTTAACATTATAAATTTAAAAATTAAAAATAATTAGACACTACAGTGGACTTAGTCCACTATAATCAATGTGTTTGTTACGGTGGGCATAACCTATTGTAATAGTGTGATTTTTACAATGAGTTATACCCACTGCATTATAGAGGGCTCGTTACAGTGGGTTTTGCCAACTATAATATAGTGGGTTAAACATCCAGTGTATTACAATAAGCTAAGTCTACTGTATATAATGAGTTTTATAGTGGGTATTACAGTAGGTCTAGATAACCTATTGTATACCGACCGAAGAATTACAATGGGATATTTGACCAACTGTAAATGTGCATTACAATGGACTTTGGTTATTATATTAGGCTTTTGGCCTATTGTAATAACAGATTTTCATGTAGGAAAAAATCTACTCTTCATTCTAATAATTCATTTTCTTGAAATCTAATGGTTAAGATTAATTACTCATTACAAGTTTACAACAATTAGACGTCAAAATAATAAATGGTGATGATGAAAAATAACTCCCTTAAACTCACTTTTGGAGTAAATGGATTCATTTATATATATATATATAGAGAGAGAGAGGGGACAACTCTGGTGAGAAAAAAAGGTTTGAGTTATAAATAAGAAAAATTAATAACAATAACCTTGAGATTTTAATAAATGCTTCAGATTGAATTGTTCATTAAACAAACTCATGTGGTACTGTCTCACGAGATTTCTCACACCAAAATTTCATAAACTATAATTGAACTCAAATAACTCTATCTCTCCCATTGTGATCCTTTCTCATTTGCCACACTCTCTACCTATTTTGTTACCCTACGAATGCTTAAGGCGTTGCCAAGTTCGTTGTGACCACTCTCTTTTGTCACTGTTACTGATTCCTTAGGTTTCACAGCGCCACTCTATGTCTTTCGTCACCCCGCGGAACGCACCAATCTCTTTTGTCTCTAGAGTAAAAAATTAAAATATTTCAAAAATTAATTTCCATAGTACTCTCTTTTGTCACCGTTACTGATTCCTTAGGTTTCACAGCGCCACTCTATGTCTCTCGTCACCCCGCGGAACGCGCCACTCTCTTTCGTCTCTAGAGTAAAAAATTAAAATATTTCAAAAATTAATTTCCATAGTACTCTTTTTTGAAATAAACCAAATAAGGGAGAAACAAAACAATGAGACTTTTTTGTAAGTAATAAAAAAAGAAGGGAGTGGAATGCATGGTTTGGAAAAAGAAAAAAATGATGAGTTAACTGTGTGGTTGCATTAAAAGAGATTAAATAAGTAAACAAGTGAGATAAGGTTTAAATTTCAAGATGAATACTTATTCAATTGATTTGACTTAAAGAAAATGAAATGTACTTAGGAAATTGATGGAGTGAAAATAATAATTTTTGTATAATTACAGATAACCCAACAACTGTAGCATTAAGGGTAGTAACGATTTTACAAATGATTTGTGGGGGTGACGAGACAGCAAGACATTAAACAAGGGTTTGGTTTGTGAGAGAGGTGTGTCTATGATAAAATCACGTAAACTTGTTTAATTAACAAAATCAATCTAAAATGTTTATTGAAATCTTATGATTATTACGCATCTCTCACTGTAACTCTTTCTTTCACTTGAGTTATTCTCTCTGTATATTTAATAAATATTACTAAAAAATATTTGTAATGATTATAAAAAATGCAAACAATCATTAGATTTTTTAACTAATTTTATTTATTTTCTTTTGATATTTATCTTAGATTAATAATACTACCATATTTTAATATTATTGAATTAATTAATGATTGTAATAAATAAAATAGAAGAGAGGAGAGAGTATAGAAATTATGGTAATAAATATTGAAATGAGAGATGAGAAGTAAATATAAGAGAAAAATAGTAAATTACTAACATTATTCTAAATAAATTTAGTTAAATAAAAGAGATTATTGATTTTTTGTGTCAAAAAATGGTACAAAATAATGCACTT
The DNA here is from genome assembly GCA_037954015.1 of Psophocarpus tetragonolobus. Classification (NCBI taxonomy): domain Eukaryota; kingdom Viridiplantae; phylum Streptophyta; class Magnoliopsida; order Fabales; family Fabaceae; genus Psophocarpus; species Psophocarpus tetragonolobus. Next base: position 3,165,445 of record CM075689.1, read on the forward strand.
CAACTAAAAAATAGATGAACAATCTCTCTCAAGGATCTTTGAGGAAGTAGAGCAAGGTACCTCCTTTCTCCCTTTTGCTATGTGATGCAAGTCTTATGTTGGATATCAATTAAAATACAGTAGTTAGTTCAATTATACTTTATATTTAATAAATATAAATAATATAATAAAATAGGAAATATATTTTATTTGACACAATGGTTAGTTGTCTTGCACAAAACCAAGCTCCTGCAAGAATTTCTTCAATCATAGCAACTCCTTGCATGCTTTAGTAATTGCAATGAACTCCACCTTAGTAGTAGACAAGACCACACACTTTTGCAACTTAGATTGCCAAGCCACAGCTCCCCCTACAAACTTAATCAAATAACCCGATGTAGACCTTCTGGAATCAATGTCTCTACCAATATATGAGTCTGAGTAGCCCACCAAAGTAAGCTTATCACTCCCAAACAAAGCTTCTTATCAATAGTACCGTGAAGATACCTCAAAATCCATTTCAAAGCTCTCCAATGCTCTTTACTTTTGTTTGAAAAAAACCTATTGACTGTACCAACAACATGAGCAATATCAGGTCCTATACACAACATTAAATACATCAAACCACCCACTGCAAAAGCATAAAGAACCATCTCTATGTCTAATTTTTCAACTTTAATTGAAGGACTCTATTTAATGCTCAATTTAAAACGAGTCACAAGAGGAGTGCTCACAGCCTTAGCTTTTTCCATCTGGAATCTTTGTAACACCCTTTTAATATAGTGTTCTTGTGATAGCCACAACTTCCTTTTATCTCTATCACGGATGATTCTTATACCAAGAATCTGCTCAGTGGCTCCCAAGTCTTTCATGACAAATGACTCGCCTAATTGCTTATTCAACCTATTAATAATGGAAACATTTTTCCCAACAATAAACATGTCATCAACATACAATAACAGGATAATAAATTCATCATCAGAAAACTTTCTAACAAAGACACAATGATCAGAAGTAGTCTTCTAGTAGCCTTGCTCACACATAAAAGACTCAAACTTTTTATATCACTGCTCAAAGCTTGCTTTAAACCGTATAAACTCTTTCTCAGTCTACACACATAGTCTTTCTTACCTTTAACCTGAAAACCATAAGGTTGCTTCATATTGATCTCTTCCTCCAAATCATCATGAAGGAAAGCAATTTTCACAGCCATTTGCCCTACCTCCAAATCAAGAGTAGCTGTCAAACTCAAAACTGCTATAATGGATGACATCTTCACCACATGTGAGAAAATCTCATTGAAATAAACACTTTTTATCTATCTAAAGCCTTTCACCACTAATATAGCTTTATACCTTGGAGACATAGACTTATTCTCATGTTTCACCTTGAATATCCATCTGCTTACTAATGTCTTCTCACCCTTAGGCAATCTCACCAAGTCATAAGTGTGATTATCATGCAAGGATTTCATTTCTTCTTGCATTACATCAAGCCAATGTTGCTTTTCTTCACTCTCTAAAGCCTCTTCAAAATACTCAAGTTCTCTATCATCAATCAAATTCTCATATTCATCAAAAGAATACCTGATAGATGGTTGTCTCTGTCTATTAAATCTCTCGAGTTGGACTTGAGAGAATTCAGGTACATCATAAACATTCTTATAAAGTGATCTCTCATACTCCTCCTGGTCATCATTAATAGGAACATCTAATTCATCCCATGTTGTTGATCAAGACCAACACTTTATTGTTCATCATGTTCAACACTACTTTTAACATTATCTAGATCGTGAATAGGCGATTGCATAGGATCAACATCTGTCATATTTCTATCCTTTTCGGGTGTACTCTTCTCCACCTTATTGACGTCCTCAATGGTTTGGTCTTCAATGAACTGTACATTACGACTTCTAACAAGCTTCTTCTTAACAGGATCATAAAACTTGTAGCCAAATTCATTTTCACCATAACTAATGAAGATGCACTGCCTTGTCTTCGCATCCAACTTGGATCTTTCGTCCTTTGGAATATGAACAAATGCTTTGCAATTGAAGACATGAAAATTATCATAGCTCACATTTTTCCCAAACTAAATTTTATTTGGAACTTCACTATTCAGAATAATAGTAGGAGTGAGATTAATAACATGCACTACTGTGTATAGTGCTTCACCCAAAAAATGCTTAGGTAATTTAGCATCTGAGAGCATACATCTCATTCTCTCAAACAATGTCCTCTTCATCCTTGCTACTAACCCATTTAGTTGATGAGTTTTAGGAGAAGTCTTCTCATGTGCAATACCATGCTGCTTGCAATAAACATTAAAAGGTCGACAATACTCACCACCATTGTTAGTACAAATACGTTTCAGCTTCTTGCCTAAATCTCTTTCAACCAAAGCATGAAATTGTTTAAATTTCTCTAGTACTTGATATTTTCTCTACAAGACATAGACCCTAGCTCTCTAGAACAATCATCAATAAAGGTAACAAAATAAAGTGCACCACTAAAGGATTTCACCTTAAATGAACCATAAACATCAGAATGCACCAATTGCAACAACTCTGACTTCCTTGAGGGATGATGCTTCTTGAAGGATACTCTAGTTTGCTTGCCACCCATGCAATGAGAACATCTCTCTAATTCTGCATTTTTTAGCCCTTGAAGAGCATCCTTTTTAACTAAGCAGTTCAACCCTTTTTCATTTATATCACTAAGCTTTCGGTGCCACAAATATGCCTCCATATCTACAGCATTCACACTATCTTTAGTAACCAAAGATTTTGTCCAATACAATTTAGAAATCTTCTCCTCTCTAGCCACAACCAAGTTACCTTTGGTGAGTTTCCATTTTCTAGAACCAAAGTGATTATCATAACCACTATCATTAAGCATATGCACAGATATGAAATTAAAATGAACATCAGGAGCATATTTCACTCCTCTAAGCAACAACTACACTCCCATGTTGGTTTGCAGGCAAACATCACAATCACCTGAAACACGTCATCATTACCATCTTTAATACTCCAAAATCACTAGAAGTGTAAGATGTGAAGAACTCCTTCCTTGGTGTAACATGCAGTGTAACACCACTATCAACAATTCACATGCTTTCATCTGATACAAAATTAACTAACTCATTGTCACGGAGATTAACAAGATCACCACAAGTAGCAGTAGCAACACGATTATCATCATGATGATCATTTTCTTTCTGCTTACCCTTTTTATCTTTGTTCTCTTTTTTCCTCAGAAAACAATATTTCTGTATGTGCCCTACCTTATGACAATAATGACACTCCACATGTATTTGGACTTGGACTTACTCCTGCTCTTTTCTTTGCCACCCTCTAATTCCTTTCTTTGACTTCTCCCTCTGTTTTCAATAACAAGTACTTCAGGCTGAGATGAAGAACCCTGTGCATTCCTTCCCATCTCTTCATTAAGAGCACCACTTTTTGCCGCTTGCAAAAAAACAATACCATTAGGCGTTGAGTTTGTAATAGAAACCTGAAATGTCTCCCAAGACTTAGGTAAAGTATTCAGTTGTCATAGTCCCAAAAATTCATCATCAAATTTGATACCCATACTGGATAATTGATCTAGGAGCCCTTGAATCATTAAAGTGATCTGAAATAGAAGAACTCTCCTTGTACTTCAAATTCATTAGACAGTTTAACAAATACAATTTATTATTTCCTGATTTAGAAGCATACAATGACTAAATCTTCTCCCACAATGTTCTCGCATGTGTCTCATTAGCAATGTGATTATAAGCATTGTCTTCTACAAATTTCCAAATAAACCCTCATATCTGTTGGTGTTCAAAATCTCACTCTTCTTCAGACATAGAATCTGGCTTTTGAGTAGCAAAAATAGGACTATGCATTTTGTTTTCAAATAGCAAGTATTTCATTTTTCCCTTTCACAAGTGATAATTAGTGTCATTCAAAGCAACCAATTTTGTATTTGCTTCCATCATTTAAGCAAGTCAAACAGTCTCTAGACCAAAACCAAAGAGCTCTGATACCACTCTGATGGGAGCAATAAGATAAGTTTGTAACAAATGTAAACAAATTAGTGGAAATAAATCTCCTTATCTTGCAAGAATCTATGAGAAGTAAAAACAAAAATATAATGCTAACCAATCACCACTCTTTTTGGAATAAGACACCAAGATTTTAATATGGAAAACCCCTCAAAGCAAGGGTAAAAACCACGGGTCGTCCAGACTAAAGAAATAGCTCTACTATTATCAATAAAGAGTATAAAATAGTCTCAATCAAGTGTCAACAACAATATCAATGTCAATACCAATTTCAAACAATAAAGCAATAAGCTTACAAATAGAGAACAAGAAGATGAAAACCCCCAAAAATACTGCTGCCGTATGAACTAAATATCTCCCAACTTAGACATCTTTTCAACAATCCGAACGGTAAAAATGAAGAAATATACATTTTAAACTTTTTTCCAAAAATCAGCTTGATCCAACGGTGAACGAATCTGCAGTGATGAATTTATAGTTGTAGCTCTGTGTAAAAACAAAAATAATTTTCTCTCTTTTCTCTCGAAACAATTGGTGTGTTTCAAGAACTTTTTCTCTCTTTATCTTTGTCTATTCTGTTGTTTCAAAACATATTCTCCACTTAACTTAAATTAAGATATCAAGTGGGCTTCTCAATTTAGGTTTTTTCTCCACATAGGAACAGAGCCCACTACCCAACAGTTTGTGTATATTTATGTTTTACTATGATGATTGTGCTTTGCAGGGAGTAGATGTGGATCTCAGAAGCAGTAAAGATTGGGTTGGACTTAGCAGGTACTAGAGAGTCTATTTTGTATTGTATAGTTTATATACATAGATTGTGTTGGACTTATGTAATGTGAACTTATAGAATTTGTGTTTAAGTATCAGCTATGAGATACTTAAATGATATGTAACATGAATGCTGAAACTAAACAGATTATACATTGGTTATAGATGTAGTGTTGGTTGAATATTACATGGTATGAATGTGGTTATGCATGATGTGATGTTGCACCTATTACGTATTGAAAATGTTAAAAGAATATCTCTTTAATAGGCTTTACAATAGTTTAAGTATAAAAAAAATTAACAACTAATGCATTTTAAAATAGTTATATTTTCTTATATTTAGAAGAAAAATCTTCTCATCTATTGCTTATATATAGTATTATATTAAAAAGAAACATATTTAAAATACATTTTAAGTATTTTTTTTTACTGAAGATATAAATAATTTATTAGTACTATTATATTAAACATTTAAATATTAATGTATCATATTAGTAACATTATATTAAGAAAATACTTAAAATATTAAACATTTAGAATAGTGCAAAATATTATATTACAATAGCAGATTTCAAATATTAGTTATTGGAAATTGTGACTATCTTTAATTTCTATAATGAGTAGTACTATAATTTTATCATGTTATATATTTAAATGTTCTACCTCTAATATTTATAAAACTGAATATCTGGACTTGGTCTAAAAAAAAGCTTGTCTATGATTAAAATTCATTATAACTAAACAATTTTAAGTTGAAATAGAATAATCCATTCATTTAAATAATAAAAAATTAAATAATATGTGAAACAATAATATTTAGAACCGGAAAAATATCCAAAAAATATTATATTTTATAAAATAAAATATTCATCTTATTTTATTTTTTGCATGATATTACTATTTTAAAAATTAAAATTCATAAAATGCACTTATATCACATTTTAATTGTAAAAATATTTTTTATTTTAAAGTTAATTATTTTAAAATTAAATAATAATTTTTTTATTTTATTTTATTTAAGATCATAAATATAATAAATAAGTATAATAATGAATGAGTGAATGCGCGAATTCAAATAAAAACATTAAAACTATAAAATTTACTATGTTAAAATAAATGGCGGAATAAAAAAGGGTGAATTGATTTTACCTTTAAAAATCAAAGTTTGAAAAATTTTCTATTGTTAAGATTGCTTCAATAAATATTGTAATTATTGAAAATTTTACTTGATAAAAAGATATTTGAATTACATTTAAAATATCTAAATATCAAGAATCCAAGACAGAAAAAAAAAACCATTATTTTCATACATATAAGTTGGGTTTCAAAATGAAATTATTAAATTTAGACTAATTCTTTAATGGCATTCAAATTATTATGAAAAATAAAGGTCAAGAGAACAGATAGATTGTACAATATTTGTATTGGTTGGATCCTAACGAAAATTGCATTTAATATTCTCATACAAACAGTATGAGGGATTTCCATTATACTTTGAATGTTTTACAAATTATATGAAAACAAAGAAAATACAATAATTAAATTCATTTCTTAAGTGTAAAAAAAGCAAATTTTTTTTGTAAGCCCTACAAAGAGATTTTGAACTCTTTGTGCTCGAATCTTGACAATTTCTCTTGTACTTTTTTTTTTTTGTGAAGATTTGAAATTTCACTTAATGAAAATAAAAGAGGAACTCTATTTATAAAAACAATTTATTAAAACAACAGACACTTAAAATTTTGAAAAACTTTGTCTGAATTAGTACTAATAAATTATTTAAGAATAATTATGATTTCAATAAGAACAATTTTTAACTTCAAAAATAAATAGTTCATTATGACTTAATATAATTGATTATTTATACTCAAATTTCTTTAAAAAAATAATTTTTCATAAACACTCTTAATTTGATTCAATTTTGGCTAGCTTTTTAAAAACATGATTTTACTTAAAATAATAATTATGTTCATGTGAGATCAAAAGCTTTCAATACTTCATGAACATTAAACAACATATAATTATATATATATATATATATATATATATATATATATATATATATATATATATATATATATATATACTAATTGAACTAATTCTTTCCACATATCCTTTTTTCTATCACTTAAAAATGAACAAAAATGTAAAAAAAAATATATTTTCAAACGCCATTTTAACTTTAAGATATTTTTTATAATAATTAGAAAATATTAATTTTTTTTAAATTAATTATTTACAATTAAAAATTAAAAGTTAAAAATATTTTAATTTTAATATGACATTAAAAAAATAAAAATTACATACACGTATAATAAATGAATGTGTAAATTTGAACATTTTAAATTATAAAAATATTATTTCATTTTAGTTTTAATTATTTTAAAATTCAAAACAAAAGAACACAAAAAAATAATTATAACCTTTAAAAACTCATTCCCAAAAGGCACATTCATCCATGATTCTTATGGGTTGTATGCTTTAATTCCCAAGAGCTACATCCATTTATATTTTAGATATTCATAATCTAAAAGGGACATTCATCCATGTTTCCTACAAACATTTTTTCATATCATGACCTCTTGATACAGACTTGTCGATATCAATCTTAAACAAAACTATTTCCCCCAATTTTGCAACATAGGACATAACCTATGTCATTTCTCAAAATACAAATCATGTGTGATTTAGATTCTATCAAATAGTTAGACAAATATGGGGTTTTCGATTGCATAATCGAAATAGGAATTGAAAAAAAATAAGAAACAGATTTAGAACAAAATAGAGAAAGAAAACATCTGATATGAGGTTCTAGTAATGCACTTAAGTAATCATAATTCTAAAATCATACGAAATACATCAACATTCACAAGTAACTCAATCAAATTGAGTAACAATCACAGTCCTTAATTCTCATGAATTTTCAGAAATCTAATAGGTTGAAATAGATTTTCAATCAATCATTTAGCCTTTTAAATTTCATATCAATAGATATGAATAGATTCCAAACCAATTTTGTACCAAAGTCTAATAGAACTCTGCACAAATCAGAGAATAAAAAAAGAGAGCAACAAATCAATTCACGTGAAGAAAAAATGCACAAAATAAATCGAAATTCATTCTTATACCAAACGATTGCATTAGAGACCTCAAATAGTTTGGATGAGAAGGAAGAAGAAGGAAAGAACAAAACTTAAAAGAGAGAAAAGCAAAGTTAGAAGTAGTTACGAGAGACAATTTATATTCTTTTTAAATGGGTCTAAGTGTGAATTAAATTGGGCTTGACCAAAAACGAAAATGGGCTCAAAAAATCCAACAAAAGCTGCTAGAAAATAAAACTAAAAAATATGATTAAAGAAAAATTAAAAAAATACAAAATACGAAAATACAAAAAAATATGAAAATACAAAGATTGTTGGCCTAATGCAAAGTCTTCACTCCAATAAAGTTAATTGACCTACAAAATAAAAGAAGCTCAAACAAGATCCAAATATCAAGATGAATTAAAAAAAAACAAATATAGAACTAGAAGGACTAAAAAAAATATAACGTGTGTATAATAAAATTCTCTATCAATCCTCTCTAAGATAGGGTGATAATCTCTTTTTCATATATGATTTTTCTATTATTAAAATCTCTATTATTGACCTAACATTTTAAATGAGAAAAATAAATCTCTAATTTATATATTTAGTTTTAAATTTATCATATATCTATATAGATAACTTTCAAAATTTTGTTTCCATTTCTTTAGTGTTTATGATGCATCCCTTCCCAAGGCAAGTTTGAATAATCCTTAATGAAGAGAATGCTCCCAAGATCCTTTCTCATAGAGGTTCCAAGGTTGAAGAAATGGAGGTGGAAGACTAGAAAATGGAGTAGAAGTAGGTGCCACTCTTGTTAAAGGAGATAAGTCAAAGGATGAAGCTAGCCACAAGGGAAGGAACCTTTGATAATAGCATGAAGAACTCTCACTAAGGAGAGAACATGAGCACTCTCAAGAACAAAAGAGCTCTCAATTTAGAGAAGTATAATTTTCATTCAAAATGAGTGTTAAAATCTACATGAAGGAGAGAATGCTCTATTTATAAAGCAAAGCATGAACCATGGGCTTAGGAACCTCAAGTTGAACGTCCAACATGCTTAATTAAGGGTTAGTTAGCTTAATTTAGTGTTAATTTAGCATGTGCTCAATTAACACTAATTTAATCCAACTAAAGATCCAAACATGGCCCTAAAAAAATGAATCTATGTTCCCTCTAGTTTGAATTTGAATTTTGGAGGGAAATGACATAGCACTTCCAAAATTCAAATTCAAATAAGAAGCAACAAGAATCAGTCATGTAGGAGAGAGAAAGCACATGTGGAGTGAAACAAGGAGACAAGGGGGTCCACGTGTCTCATACATGCTTCATATGTTGGTTAGAAGGGTGTGAAGAGGAATTAGAGGTGCGTAAATTAATAACCACACATCCAAATCCTCTTGGACCAACCTAAACTAATTAACACACTCCACAAGGAGACTAATTACACCTCCTAAAGAAAATAGAACCTATAAGCCAAAATACAAGACTGAAAATTAAACTAGCTACACCCAAAATCCTAATGACTTAAGGGTGCTTATACAAGCCTAAAAATGGTCAAATTAATACAATTAAATGGAACATGTCCTAACTCAAGCCTATGCTAGGCGTGCATGCATCATATCCTCTCTCTTAAGGAGGATTTGACCTCAAATCCTGTGGTCTTTCTTCCTCTTTTTCCAATCCTGCAAAAGCACCCGCATAGGAATGAATATATGATTATGTACACAAATGTTAAGGGTAGGAGGTCTATAGGGAGACCTCATAGACTTGGGGTGGTGAGCGTATGCACTAAGGTTTAAAAAATGTTTGTTGTGCCTATGCCCCCACACAACAGTTTCCCAAGTGACTCCAAGTTCACTAAAGGCTAATCTAATCTGAGGAGGAAATGAGACAAGCTTAGGTTCCTTGGAGCACTCATCCAAGAAATCCAAGTAGGCTTTATCTTGTTTTTCACCCCACAAGATGATGATAGGCCTAGGGGTGGACCTTTCTTTCAAGGTCTCTTTGAGTGGGCCTTGAGATTGGCTATGGATAGAAAATATTCATAGGCCAATCTCTTGACCAAACTTGGCCATATCCACTAGTGGGCCTTGAGGTTGTGTTTCATTGTGCTCAAAAGTTATGTGCACAACCTCATTTCCTACTTGCAACATGGGAAGGTTGTTTTCAATTAGATTTTCCTTGGATGGCAAGGATAAATCTCCTTGAAGAACAAGTTCCTTTTCTTTCAAGTGTTGAGCTTGAGGTTCTTGTTTGAGCTTTATGAATAAATGTTCAAGTTCAACACTTGGTAAATTTTCTTCTTTATGTGCAACTAGAGGTTGTGGAAAGATGTGTTCAAATGATTGAGACACAACCTCCACTTGCACTTGTCCTAAGAGAGAAGTTTCTTTAATAAGATCCTCCTTAGGACTTAAGGAGTAATCTTCTTCAAGACCTTCTTCTCTCTCACTTTTGACAAAGTTTTGAACTTGAGGATTTGATTTGAACCTTAAGGATGTAAGCTCAAGTTCAAAACTTGGTGAAGTGTCAAGTAGGACTTCACATTCACCTTTCTCCATCAAGACCTTTTCCAAGCATTGGACTTCACAATTTTGTTTCTCAAAAGGTAAAGATATAAGTCCAACACTTGTTAAAGTGTTTGATGAAGAATCATATTCAAGGTGAATTTGAGATTGTGAGTCAATGTGCTCAAAAGATTTTTACACAATCTCAAATTTCACTTGTGTTTTAATGGATTGGTTAGAAGATTGACCTAAGCTAGAGTTCAAAACTAGATATTGGCTAGGCTCACTCTTCTCACCAATCTCTTTTTCTAATTTTATATTTTTAGAATTTTCAAGGGTGTGTGTTCTCTATCTCCTTTCTCCTCTTCTCTCCTTTTCTTCTCTCTTTCCCTCTTGAGTTTTCTTTCTCTTTCTTTTTCCTTTTTTTCTCTTTTTATTTCTCTTTCCAATTTTATCAAACTCTTTTCTAAACGCTCCCAACTTTCTTTTTTTTTCCTTTCTCCATTTTTTCTCTTTTTCTTCCCATATCTTATCTCTTTCCCTCTTTTCTCTTTCCCATTTTTATTCTCTCTCTTTTCTCTCTTTTTTCATAATTTTCTTTCCTCCCTTCTCTTCTTTCACTTCTTTTTTTTTCCTCTCTTTCTTTTCTTTCTATTCTTTCTTTCCTATATCTCTCTTTTATTTTTCTTTCTCTTTCTCTACACTCTTTTCTTTCTTTTTCTATTCTCTCATAGGGGTAGGAAAAAGGAGTGTAAAATAAGGGAGAACTTGGGTCATGGTAAGCACTAGGAGGAGGTTTGTACCAAGAATAGAACTCACTCATCTCACCCTTTTTTTTGTTTCTCAACTAAAAGATGTATGAGCCATTGGAACTCAAACACCACCTAGAAAATGCAAGAGCATATAACACTAACCTACACGAATTCCTACAAGTGCAAGAGCCTTTGGAACTCTATACACTCCTCTACAAAACACATGAAAAAAGCTAAGGTAAACTAAGGCAAAAAACTAAAAAAGAAAAGGGATCTAACGTGCTCCTAAAGGTGTGGAAGGTGGTGTACCACTTCTTCCTTCGCACCTTAATTAGCGAGAGACTAAGCTAAATACTTAAGAATAATGGCCTTTTACAAACCAAGGAAAATAAAATACAATTAAGAATTATCAATTAAGGAATAAAACTAAAAACAATTCTTCAAGTGTCTCCTAAGCAATCTCTCCCAAGGTGTTTCACTCTTTGTCCATGCTCTTCCTTTTGTTCAAGTCCTTTTAGCTATTTCAACTCTTCCTTAAGAGGCTACCCTTGTGGAAGGCTTCCTTACTCAAGGCTTACCTACACAAAAGTGACACCAAACCAAGGCAAAAACCAAAAAGAAGGACAAGCAAAAGTAAAGCAAGAAAAGTATAATTTGAATGGTAAACTATCCAAATGGAAAGAATGATGAAGACATGACTCAAAGAAGACAAACTAAAAATAAAGGTAGAAAGAAGGTTAAGCACACAAAGGAAATCCTAGAAAAGTTCTAGATAAGGATAAGGACTAAAAATGCAAAATGACACAAATAATTTTAAAAAATTACACCAATACAAATATGAATGGCTCAATGTTTTAGGTAATGTTTCCAAGCAATTACAACAATATTCAGTCCTCTTTTGCAATTAGAAGAATTTTCTATTAGGTACACCAATTTTTTGTCTATGTATTTTTTTTTTACTTCTTTGTTTTAGCACTTTTTTTATTTTTGTTCTTTCTTTTCAAATTGTCTTTTGACTTCTTTTTTTTTTAATTTCTTTTGGCTGCATCTAATTTTTTTTTTTCAGATTTGGTTTGAAAATTTAATGAGGAATAAAGAGGTACCAATCGCTTGAAAATTTTCAGCTAGCAAGGCCACACAATTTCCAAACCAAAGATGCAATCTAAGAAAATTTTGGTAACTCAAAGTGCACTAAAATGTGAAGTGTTTTAAGGTACAGTTAAAAGTGTTTGATTAGTGTATGAACTAACTTGTTTTGACACAGGTTTTACTCAATAACTCACAACCAAAAGCAGCTCCTTATACCACACAAATCTCACTTCAAACAAGCACACCAAAAGTTACTACAAAACAATCAAAGACACTAAAAGTTAAAGAAGAAATTGAGCTATAATTTTTTTTGAGAATTTTTTTTAAAGAGAATATGCTTGAACTAAAAGCATAGGAGACTCCTTAAGAGACGTAAACAAGAGAGACCAAACTCTCTTAGAAGCTCAATTCCAAGAAGTAACCTTACTCTTTTTTTTCAAGACTCAAAACAACACAAAAAATTTAGTAAAACCTAAAGAATTTAATGTGACAAATTAAGGACTAAACATGACATTCTAATGACATAACAAGAAGATTAAAAACTGAAAAATAAAGCACCTAAAACAGAACCAAAACAAAGCACAAAAATTGCACCTAGTCTTGATGCAAAGCTAGCCAAGGAGATGACCACAACGTTGTGGTTTTTTCCACAGCCGTGTGGATTTATTCCACAACTCCTCTTAGGCTCCAAGCTTTTGGCAATCAAGGACTAAAACAAGCACAAATTGGACTGCACAAAACGCTCAAAACAAAACTGGAAACAGAGAATTAAAACTGCACAAAAAACGCCACATGAAAGCTAGTTTCAATCCAAAACACTAACCACACATGCGTGGTTCCATCCAAAAAATTATGAAATCACTATTTAGTGTTTCTTAGGATTGATCCAAGCATGAACAACACAAGAGACAACAAGAATATGCAGCGGAAAAAATCAGATCTAAAATAGAATTATGATTCAATGAAAGAACACAAATTGAATCAAATTTTTTAGAAGATGTAGCACAAAACTTGTGCCTAGAATTTTTTTGAAATTTTAGAAGCAAAAATTGAAAACACAACTTCAAGACAATACACATCAAGACAAGTAAAGGGAATTAACAAACAACACGGATGGACTGAAATTAAAATAGAATTGGAGTAGAAGAGAAGATGACAATGCACAAAATGAACCGAAAATTTAAGCAACATAGGATAGAACAAGAACCTCTATCAGAGCCTAAGCTCTGATACCACTTGATGCATCCTTCCCCAAGGCAAGTTTGAAGAATCCTTAATGAAGAGAATGCTCCCAAGATCCTTGCTCATAGAGGTTTCAAGGTTGAAGAAATGGAGGTGGAAGACTAGAAAATGGAGCAGAAGTAGGCGCCACTCTTGTTGAAGGAGATAAACCAAAGGATGAAGCTAGCCACAAGGGAAGGAACCTTTGATAATAGCATGAAGAGCTCTTACTAAGGAGAGAACATGAACGCTCTCAAGAACAAAAGAGCTCTCAATTTAGAAAAGTATAATTTTCATTCAAAATGAGTGTTAAAATCTACATGAAGGAGGGAATGCTCTATTTATAGAGCAAAACATGAACCATGGGCTTAGAAACCTCAAGTTGAACGTCCAACATGCTTAATTAAGGGTTAGTTAGCTTAATTTAGTGTTAATTTAGCATGTGCTCAATTAACACTAATTTAATCCAACTAAAGATCCAAACACGGTAAAAAAATGGATCTATGTTCCCTCTAGTTTGAATTTGAATTTTGGAGGGAAATGACATGACACTTCCAAAATTCAAATTCAAATAAGAAGCAACAAGAATCAGTCATGTAGGAGATAGAAAGCACATGTGGAGTGAAACAAGGGGACAAGGAGGTCCACGTGTCTCATACATGCTTCATGTGTTGGTTAGAAGGGTGTGAAAAGGAATTAAGGGTGTGGAAATTAATAACCACACGTCCAAATCCTCTTGGACCAGCCCAAACTAATTAACACACTCCACAAGAAGACTAATTACACCTCCTAAAGAAAATAGAACCTATAGGCCAAAATACAAGACTGAAAATTAAACTAGCTATACCCAAAATCCTAATGACTTAAGGGTGCTTATACAAGTCTAAAAATGGTCAAATTAATACAATTAAATAGAACATGTCCTAAACTAAGCTCCTTGAAGCTTCATCCAAGTCATGCTCCTTTCTTATTGGTCCTAGCTCAAACCCATGCTAGGCGTGCATGCATCAGTCTACCTCTCCATTCCTATCATCATTAACTCTTAAACATATTAAAAAGCAATTTCATATAGTTATCTTATGTCTCATATGATGTAATATAACTATTAAATTGCTAAAGAATATTGAATTATATTTGAGTTTAATCATAATTAAATTATAGCTGGTATTTTTAGAATTCAAAAGAAGTAAAATTTGAAAAGATTAATTATAAAAAAAATATAAAATATCGCCATTAACATTGTCTTAAAAAAAATTCTTTTAGAATCTATATTACGAACATCAAAATTTTCAATTATGTTATATTATTTAATAAGAAATCAATTCATTACCTTACCATTACATATTTTTATAATTTATTCATAAATTTAATTATTTTTATTTCACAGAGAAATTTTAAACAATACATTTCAATGATGTACAAGTGTTATGTTTCTTTTTTCTTTTACTTTTTCATTAAATCATACTAATTAGTTTCACTTAATAAAATATAACCGGGCTATTATAAAAATATTTTTATAAATTAACATTTAAATAATATAAAAATATATGACAAGCCGGTAGTATTTTAGTTTTTCTAAAAATGTGACTGATGAAAGTAATGTGAGAGAATAGTATGAATGTAAAAGTTTTCTGAATTCATATATAAAAATATTTAGTTTCATAAATTAAAAAATGGTCCGAGTTGTCAAGATATTACTGGATAGCGATTCCAACAACATTTTGTGTTGGGTATTGAATATTGATTCTTTCAAAGAAAAGACAGTGATATTCATGTTTGCAGGCATATGGAGGGCGGTTTGGTCGGTTGGCTGTGGCCGCCACTTTGAGACCAAAAAGGCATAGCTTTTCGTTTTCTAATTTGAGTTTTGAATCACCCACTCTTGTGTGCTTTAAATTTGAAAATCTAGAAGACGACAATATTATTTTAAACAAATTGTTTTATATTCTTTACGTTTTTGTTTTTTAGAGGAGACGGATTAAAACGGAGGAGTTATTATAATATTTTTAGAGTTTAAAAAATTAATAAAATAAAAATATATGATTTATGTTTGATTGTTTTATATATATAAAAAAGAAGTATATATTATTTTAAACTATATTGTTTAAAATATTATTTATTATATCACTTATTTATTTATTAAAAATAAATTAATTGGCTATTTTAAGTAAATTAATTATTTAATTTAATTTTTCCTTTCTACTTATTGCTATTGTAGAATAGAAAACTAATTCCATTTTTTTCTTTGGACATAAATTATATAAACCAATAAAATTGTGTTGTATTAGTTAATTTTATGTTTAGATTGAATTTTGTTTTTTTACATTTGGAATGTTGGTATCTCTTCTTAAAATAAAGATATTTAGTCTTGAATTATATATATATATATATATATATATATATATATATATATGATTTTAATAATTTTTGCAAAATTATAAGTATTTATTGTTAATAAATTAACTTAATGTGATAAATTTAGTAATATAAAATTATATTATTTATTTAATTATTCTCTTCATAGTAAATATTAATTTAGTAAAAATCAATACTTTTCAGTGTGATGAAAAGGGTTAAAATTACAAAATTTACATTGATGCTAAATTTTTCTACTTTAAAAGAGAAAAGTATCATCGATTAGTAGTATAAAGGAGTTTTAGACTAATATTCAATTATAACACTTTATATATATGACTTTTAAAGTATTGGTTGATGATAAAATCAACAAACCTACCATACAAAAGGTGTAATTAAATGTGAGTGTAAAATTCAATCCATAAGTATTAAACTTGTTTCAAAATAAAACAAATTTTGCATATTATAAAAAATTAAAAACTAAATGTAGCTATTTAAAATATGGTTCTAATATTATTGATTTTGAAAAACATAATATTAAAATAGTATTTAAGACTCTATAGGTGTTTTTTTAGACTTAAATATAATTGATGTCTTCAATTTTTTTTCAATATTAAACATTGCGCTTCCCGAGTTTAAAATCATGATATTATGTCTCCAAATTTTTAAAATGTATGAATTGATACTCTAGTGAGTTATTGACATTAAGTGTTAACTTCAAGGGTCCATTTAGTACACAAGATATGATAAGATAGGATAAAAGAGTTGTTAGAGACAAAATATGATAAGTAAACTCTTATCCTATCCTATGTTTGATGAACACGGATAAGAAAACAAATATGATTATTTTATTTATCCTATGTTTGACATGAACATATTATGGTAGAATATGATATAAAAAGTATTAAAATGATCAATTATCCTTATTACAATTTTAAATATAATTTTACAGTAACTTTAATTTAAGTTATTTTATTAAAAATATTTAAATTTATTTTACAAAAAAATAAAATTGTTAGCAAGTCCTATAGAATTAGGGTTGATGTTTGTGTAGACACCTTTTGCTGAAGTCTAAAAAATGGGAGGGACAATTCTCCAAAACTTGTCTTCATTGCCACCACCCTCCCTTCAATGTTAAATAAGCTCTTTCTCCATTATACATTCACTCCCTTCACAATCCTCACACCATTCTCTCAAAATCTCCAACACTCTCTTCGAAGGAACCGCCATCATTGTTGCGGAACCCTTTGTGTCACGATGCGACCTCAATGAGCCCTAGAAGGGTGTGTACATCTTGGTGGAGGCACTGAAGTGGTAGGGTATAATGAACATGTTCGCATACCCGACAACGCGTCAATGGAGAAATAAAATGTGACAAAGAGACAAAAACATGAGAAAAAAATTACTAGAGAAAGAGAGAGTCCGCGACAATAAAGAAAGAGGGAAGAGAGAGAAAGGGGAAGGGAAAAGACTTATTGGAGATTGAGAGATGTGAATGTGATGATGGAAGGGCCAATGCAGGAAGAGTCAAATTCGAGAGCGAGGATGAGAGGACAAATGTGAAAGTAAAAAATAATCTTATCTTTTCACTTTTCAACCCAGCCCCTTTTTTAGGATAAAAATTACACTAGATTGTACTATAAGATAAGTTGATTGAATATACTTATCCTAACATATTGGTTTAATATGCAATTGATATAAGATAAATAGAAAAAAAATATTCTATCTTATTTCTTATCTTGTCCACCAAATAGACTTTGAGTGTGTTGACTGTTATGTGTAAGAGATTAGGTAACATAATAGGGAATTATTGCTTAACAAAAGAGTTAAGTTAATAATTTAGAACTTAATGAAAAAGAATTATTGCTTGATAAAAGAGTTAGTAAACTTAAAACATTAACTTAATCCTTTATCTTTTTTATGTAACCTAATTTCTTGCCTACAACGATTAACACATTGAATTCACAGTCATTGTCAACAACTCAAAAAATGTATCAATTCATATGTTTTTAAAATTTAAAAGCATAATATTTCAATTTTAAATTCTAGACACAATATCTTAAATTTAAAAAATTATCGATTGTATTTAACCCTTAAAAAAATATTACTAATGCGCTATTTCTACTTCCAAAGATAATTGAAACTGCATTAATGGTCATTGCGTCTTAAAATTTCTATCCCCGTTGCGTCTTAAAACTTAATTAGGAAATGCAACGTTTTATTTTGTCTGTGGAGGAATACGGAAATGCAACATTTTTAATGGTAGTTGAGTTACTTAAAAATTGTTTTTAATAATGTAATGTTGGACTGTGGATCTTTCCTGTAGTTTTTCTCTTTAATTTTCTCCGGCACTATTTTAATAGTTAAATGATGGTCAAATTTCACAATTTTAAAATAAATAGACAATAAAAAAAATAGTATTAATAATTTAGAATTTGATACACCGTGCTACGGTTGAAATAGCGTTGTAAGAACTAGAAAGAGAAACTGCAGTAATAGATCCAAATTCAAATCTCATTGCTATTGCTGAAATAGGCATGAAACATTCATGAATTTAAGAACTTTTGCTTGTATTATTGTATCATTTGGTCTATAAACCGAAACTCATAATAGTCTGGTGTGAATGGCAAACCAACTTAAAATATTGGTTTCAATAAAATTTCTTAAGAGCGTTTTCTCTATTTATTATTTTTAAAATAATCAAGTTATTAATGATGGGATGAAATCTAAAAAATAACTCATTACTGCAAAACTGCATAAGACGTTTTAAGATGAAACAATTTCATGGAATTAAAGTATACTCTTCACTTACTAATTCTTTTTCATTGTTAAGATATGTTTATTTATTAATGTAGTTTTTCATACTTCACTTACCAATAAAATATGCAAAACTATATGAGAAAAAATACTTATGCACTATTTGTATAATAAGTTTAAGGTTTAGTGTTTAGAGTTAGTTTATTTTACTAATTAATATTTTAAAAATTATGTAAATGAAAAATTATGATCAACTTTTGGTGTTAAACTCAAATTACATTCTTAAAGTTATCTTTATATATTTAATGTTATTTTACCTAATTCTTTGCTAACCAATTATTTTTTGTATATTTTTTTTTTCAAAAAATAAATTTAGTATAATTAACCTTTTTATATTTTTCAAGTAATTATATATAGTCTTACAACCTATAATTATATATTCGTGTTAAGTGGATTTCTCTTTGACAGAAAAAAATTGTTATATATTCCTCTAAACAAATATTACATTGATGAGTTGCTTTTCAATATTTTTTTCATGTAAAGTACTTCACCTGCTATAAACAATATTTAAACTTAATAGTAGTTTTATAATGACTGAGAAAGTTATTAAATAAATTACTTTGTTATAATACTAAAAGTATTATTATAATATTAATATTTAACTTAATTAAATTTTTAATCTCTAAAATTTGACTGAATTTTATTTTTTAAAAATTAAAAATAATTTTTTATTCTTGTATTTAGTCAAAATTATTCAAATTTAATCCCTAAAAATAGTATAAATTTAAAATTTTAAAGACAAAAAATTAATTTTAATTTTTAGTTACTAAAATTAAAATTTAGTCAAATTTTAATGACTAAAAACTTAATTAAATCATAATATTTTACATTATATTCATAGAGGTATAAAAATAACTTTAGGAATGTATGTGGTTCATTTTGTATCAATTTTTAGGTAAAATAAATTGTGTAATGATTAAGAAACAAATTATGATTTTCTTTTAATATGACGTTTTTGTCTTTTTAAAGTTTCATTATCTTAAATTGGTTTGATTATTTAATTTCCATTTTTAAATTTTGATTTGTTTATATACGACCGCCTTTGTCTCAGTTTCTCGATAATATATAGAGAGATATACATATATGTATAAGGGTCAAACTCCGTTTACGTTACATATAAGAAGAATTCAATTTACATCTTTAATAATATTTAAAAGTATGCAAATATTAATTATTAGATAGCACTTAGATTAATATACATGATTATTAATATAAATATTATAATATTTGACAGTTTGACATGTAAAAGTTGTATTTCATAAAAAAGTTATTAAATACGTAAGTTCACTAATTTTTATTATTTGTCTATACATATATATATATATAAGAGATTAGTACTTCTTTCACCACAATTTTATAAAATTATTTTTAATATTTTAGTATTTTAAAATTAAAAAATTCGTTTTGTTATTATTTTCTTAAAACAGTTCTATTTTTTTAGTTTTTAAAAACTAAAAAATAGAAATAAGGTAAGTAATTTTGTTTTTCAGTTTTCTATTTTTATTTAAAAAATATAATGAGAATATGTTGTTTTTTCTTTTTATTGATGTTATTTTTGTAAATATAAACAAGTTTTTCCATTTTCACATCTTCAAAATAGTGTTTTCAAATAACACTTACAAAAAAAAAATTTCTCTTCTTCTAGAAATCATTTTTTAAAAACTATTTTTAAAATTTTTTTTCAAAAACTAAAAAATAAAACCAAATCAATCAAAAACAAATTTACTCTTTATCTCCATTATTCATTTTCTTAAAATCTAATATTTGTAACAAGTAATTAATCTCAACTATTATATTTCAAAAAAATAAATGGTGAGAATTAAGAATATTTAATAACCATTACCTAGTAGAAATGATAATAATGGTAATGATCATTATTTATTTCTCATATTAGAATTAAATTTAATGTGGAACTCTAGCTAATCAGCACTAGAATTAAATTTTATGTAGAATTCTCATATCAAAGAAAAATATATTATTTAATTTTCAAAGTAAGAATATTTAATTATTTTTCTTTTTCATAACAATTCAAACTTCACCACCCTCAACTCGTGAGGACAATTATAACAGTGGTGACAAAAGTAACAATGATGGTAACTGCGACAGTGACAGTGACGATAAAAATTCTTAATTAATTTAATTTGTATAAAATATTGAATAAAAAATATTTTTTCCTATAATTTTATGAATAAGTAATTTTAATTTTCAATATATTTAGTATTGATGAAAGACTAATATAACTTTAGATAAATAAATATATGCTTGCTACCTAAAATGACATAAATTTAGAATCAATGATCTGTTAAAAGATTGAGTTTTGAATTGATTTAACTCTATTTTATCCAAATATTATAACTTAGGGTTAAATACAATCATGGTTCTCTATTTATAAAATCTACAATTTATAAAATCTAAAATTTTAGTTTCTGTGTTAAAATAGAGAGAAGTCTATATATTTCAAAATCCATGATTTTAATTTTTTTTTATTTTAGATAGAGACATTTAATATTTTAATTTTATAAAATTCAAAATTTTGATATTTTATTAAATTGAAAATGTCAACTATTATTAAATTAATATTGACTATAATGTGAATTAAAAAATAATCTTATGCTATATAATTAAAGTTAGGTAATGTTGGATTAATCTTTTAGAGAACAAAATCTTATATTTTACAAAATTAGAGATTAAATGTATCTATTTTAAAATAGAGCGATCAAAATTATGCATCGTAAAAAATTGAGATTTTATTATGTCTATTTTAAACGTGGACATAAATACATATTTTAAAAAATAAGGGATTGAAATTGCATTTAATCCTATAATTATGTGTTTTTTTTCTAAAAATCCACGAAGTCAATCAAAATATTATACTCACATAATATTTTAATATATATGATTCTTATGCTATAAATGTATTAAAATAAAATTATAAAATTTCTAAAGTATAATAAATCAGTACATTCTTACAAATATTTTAAAAATACGTACAATTTTTTTATGCTAAAATATTTTTGAAAATTTAAATGTATTTATATTCATTACAATAAATATTGTGGAAAAACTAAATATTAATTGATAAAATTATGAAGAAGAAAAAAATTGAAGGTTAAAACTTAAAAGTAAAAGATGATAATATGGTAAAAAGGAAAAGAAAAAGATTATGATTTATGAGGCAGGTATGGTAAATAAGAGGGAAGAGGGTGGCAATATCTAAACTAGGGGCGTTCCGGCCCACTTATGCGCCGGATTGGCTGTTACAGGGCCCCACCACCTCTGTCTCAATGCTCCTAAAGAAAAGATGGTCTTCTCCCACCCTCCTTAACTTATATACCTCTCTCTCTCTCTCTCTCTTTTCATCACACACCATCACCACCTTCACCACTCTATTTCCCAATTACATTTTTTATATTTCCAGATTAAAACATTCTCTGTTCACCAAGCAAAGCAACTTTTCCCAGGCAAGATTTCTCTCTCTCTTTTTCACTTTCCTTACTCATGCATATATACATATACATAGTTTGTTTCAATGAATTCACCAACCACCCTTGCTGTTTTGCTTTTCCTTCTTTCTCTCAATACTCAATTACCAAACCTGCCTCCCTCTGCTGTTTTCGTTCTTCTTATCATCTCATCTTATACATATTTCTCTCTTTCGATACTTGATCGCGATCCTTGTTCTGTGCATGCGATCGGAATATGTTTTACTTAATATGATCAATTCTTGTCCTGTTTCTGATCACAGATAGTTGTTGCCTTTTAATTCATCTTCACTTCTCATATATTTTTTTAAGTTCAATTTCAATTTTTATAGCTTTAATTATTATATATATCACATTTGTTGTCCCGATTTCTTCGAGAAATGCTTTTTTGATCTGGAGATCGATTGATTTCTGTAAAAGTAATAAGCTGTTTCTGCATGTTGAAACGTTTGTCTAAAATTAGAAAGAACTAATCGTTATTGATCAAATTATGAAGCTTTTCATTGAATTGATTCTTGTGTCTTAGCTTTCAGCCGTTAGGTGGTGATTATTATATGTTATATATACTTTTGATTTTGATATCCGTTTAGATCTTATCTCCTTCATTGAATTTAATCGTAAATATATAATAATATATAAAGGCATTCAGATGTAACTTGATGTACCTTATACTGCTTAACTAAGCAAGGGTAGATTATACAGAAAATTATTTTATTTAATTCAGAAAAAGAACCGCCGGTATTTTTCTCTCACTGTCACTGTTTTACTGTTTTAAAAGGTCTTCTAAGGAATCTCAGCTATGCCAGCCTCACTTTTGTTCGCAATCTTTCATTCTTAAAGTTCACAATTACCCCTGTTTTTTTTGGTAAAACACGACACTGTCCTCACTTTTACTAGGTTTGTCTTTTTGCAACTAGCCAACTAAGGAAGATTCTGTTTCAAGGAATTTGAAAATTTATTTATTTTTTGTTATAATTAAAGATCATTTCTTTAATTATATATATATATATATATATATATATATATATAAATAAGAAAACATTTAACAAATAACATTTTAAACAACTTAATAATCATAAGTCCGTGTCTACGAATAAAAATTTAATTAGAATTCGATTAAAATGCATTGTCAGTTTAAAATTTTTATAGCGATTCAAACACATTGTGATATATGTTAAGTTTATTTACTTTTATAATAATCACTTTAAAATTTATGTTTGTAATAGATTTTGATGAGTTTGGATTGTAAAATCCTTTTTACATAAATGATTAAATTCAATTAAATATTGAGTAACGTATAACTAAATAATATTATAGATTTTAAAATCAATAATATAATACTGACAATAAATGATTTATTAAATTAATTTATTTGAAAAATGAAAGACTGTAAAATTACAGAAAGTAGCAACGTGAAGAGCGCAGATGATTAGGATTTACTATGAATGAAAAAGGTGAGACGTGTATATTTATTTTAATTTTTAAAAGAGGAAGCTAATTAAGTAGCATTATGCATTTGCTCATTGGTCTACTACTAAAGCCTAAAGGACAGGTATGGTGGGGAGTGGGCCCACTCACAGATAGTGAGCAAATTCCGTGTTGATTCATTTTTCATCTTTGGATGTTAGATCTTTGGGCCCCATGATGTTTATGTGCGACCAACGTTCCAGATGCAATCTTAATTCCATATTGGAAAATTTTATGGTGGATTTGATTTTTATGGAAAAGTAGAAAGAAAAATATTTGGGGAATAGGAACAGGCCCAAAGCTCAAAGCTAAGAAAGGAAAAGGATCATAGACATGTTGGACAGGGAAATGTCTTATGTGAGAGCAAGCTGTAACACCGCATTTTTGGGGCCCACTGACACGTTGGTTTTACACATGGCTTTTTTAATTCTTCACAAAACCAGTAACCACATCATATCTTTTTTGCATGTGCATTAGTTATAGTAAATTATTAATAATGCTATCATTTTTTAATATTTTAGGTCAATTGTTATTATTTCTCATTAATTAATAATTAATTAATCAGGATTATTGTCAGTACTACTTTTTCCACACTTTTTCGGTACATTCTTTCGTATGTACGTGGAAACTATATAAGATTTCGACGTCATAAAGTTAGTCAATATATTTTTACATTGTACTATTAGAAAGTTTAACTTGATTTTGTAATGCAAAAATCATATTTGCAAGGCGCATAATCTTACTAAACAGAAAAAAATCGAAATATTTAATATTTATTGATTCGATGTATTCATTTTTGAGTTTCTAGATTTTTCCTTGTATAAAATCGAAATATTCATTTATATTCTTCTTATATCTCATACAAATGGTATTATTAACTTCTTTTTGCAATCGATTGAAAGTATTTTTAAATTTAGTAATTATATTACTTATTTATTTTTTACGGTGTAGATTTTATTAGTAATTTATTGATCTTATCTTTTAATCTAGACTTATTATCTATATAATTATTATAATAGGATATTTCATCTTAATGTATATATTTAATTTATTTTTAAATAATTATTGAAAATTACGTATAATTACATATTTCATTTAATTTTTTATATTTTTTATGTAATTATCTTTTTATTTATTTAAAAGTATAAGGAGAGAGACAAAATGCTTCTTACTTAGTAGAAATAAAAAAATATATTACATAATTTTTGTTCAAGCGCTTATGTTTTCTTTTCCTCTTCCAAGTTGTGATACCGCCACATACTCTTACTCCCCAGACTATTTTAATTAGAGTAGCAAGAATCTTAATGTTTTCTATTTGTTTGATACAATGATAATGCAAATAATTATGTTATGGTCTTCTTTTGGTTCCTCTTCTCTCCCTCCCCACCTCTCTTTTTACTCTATATTCTCTACATTTTGCTTATTTCATTTATTATGTTAAAAGGATTGTGAAATAAACACCTTTATAGCAAGTTAGCAGCAACCATGTCTATGTCACCCCAACTACTTCTAAAAGCCTCTTACTTGTTCTTTGCTTGTAAAGCAGTCAATTTAAGGAAGCAAACATGGAAGAAGAGACCAAAATCATATCAGAAGTTTCTGTGACAAAGGTTGTTGAGGAGGCGGATCATAAGACTGATAGCATTAAGGTATTATTAAAAGTTCTTTCTAAAGCTTCTTTTAGCACATACTTCAATGTTATCGTTATTGCACTGATCAGTGGGCTTCCTAGTTCCAATTGGATATTTTTATAATCCACAGATTTTGCACCCCTACTTCAATTTAGAGTCATTAATTGTGTGTTAGTGGAAAGAGTATTGAATTACCAGGATGTGATATGACCTGAATTAGAGGATAGAGAAGACACAGATGCCATTCTGCCGTTTTTTTCTCTTTTCAATATACTTGTTTGAAAATTTATAAATTTCAAAGATATAGCTGCATACAGATAGATTATAAGAGACATTGAAGTTACAATATTTCACTATTTTGGTAGGGCTGTCCAGTCCAATCATAGTATGTACTTAGCATATGAGGTTTCATCTAGTTGATCAGCTGCCTTAGATTTCACATATTATTAGAGCAATTGAGCGCTTAATCCATTAACCAAGAGCTTGAGATTAGAGCTTGTAATCCTTTGTAGATGTTTCACATAAAGTCATTTACCATAGGCCAAAATGCCTAGATGTTTGAATTTCTCACTCATTTGTTAATACTTAATGGTATTATGGTATCAAGCTTGTTAAAATAAGAGAAATAGAGAGAAATATTGGAATGAAAGTGTATGTTTGCATACACACAAGATAAATCTGTTTATAATTTTATTTCATAAGCTATACATGACTATAAAATATATGATTTCCTATGATTTCAAAGATATGATTCCCCATTACCTCAAATATATTATTTCTACCTACCATATTTAAAAACAAGATAATATAATATAAGATAATACAATATGAAAATAATATCTAAGATTCTCAACACTCCCCTTTAAGCTAAAGCTTACTAAACATTCAACTTGTTCAAAAAGCTAGTAATAAAAAATTAATAATCAAAATTGAGTTTAACCATAAACAACATTTGAAAAGATAACTCAAGGATATCTCAAATATATTATTTCTACTTACTATATTTAAAAATAAGATAATACAATATGAAGATAATACAATATTTAAGATTCTCAACACTCCCCCTCAAGCTGAAGCTTACTAAGCATTCAATTTGTTACAAAAGACCACTAAAAAAAATTAATAAACCAAAATTGAGTTCTACCATAATCAACATTTGGAAAGATAACTTAAGGATGTTGGCAAAGTCAAGGAATATCGCTAAAAACCACCATTACTACTGGGACATAATTAGGACTAGTGTAACAGGGGAAAACGAGGTTAGTGAATCTTGGGCAAAGCCGAGGACAGTGCAACTAGAACATAGATGAGTCAGTCCATAAGGCTATAGACAAGCCGATGGAATTCATTATTAAAAAGGAAAATAGAGACATGATGAACAATATTGAAACGGGACCACCATTACTATTAGGACATAGTTGGAACTAATGTAATAGGGACAAACTTGATCAATGCATCTAGGACAAAGATGAGGATAGTGTGGATAAGGGTAGAGATGAGCCAATAGAAATCATATTGAAAATGAAAATAGAGGCAAGATGAACTATATGGAAACACTATTTTTCATAATAGGATCAACTAGAAAAAAGAGATTTGCACCTGGTGGTGACTCTTTTTAATGGATAGCATTTAACACCATATTAAAAATGGTGAAATAAAACCTAACTCAACCTCACAAAACCAACTTGTGAGATGAAATTTGCATCTTACTTATATACTTTTATTCGGCCTATCACTAATTGATATGGAACTTGGGTTTCTTTCCCAATAAAGCTTTTAGTGCAAACTATGATATGTTTAATGTGCATTTTTTTAATGATTTATTGCAGGAAACAAATGGAGATTTGCCTAATGAAGTAAAGAAAGAAGAGGAAGAGAATGCTTTTGATGGAGAATTCATTAAAGTTGAGAAAGAAGAGAATGTCATCGATGATAAGTCCCACAAAACTGAAAGAAGCTCAGATCCTCCCAGCAGAGAATTTCTAGAAGCTCAAGAGAAGATACAGGAACTTGAGGTTGAACTCCAGAGACTAACAGAATCTTTGAAGAACTCTGAGCATGAAAATGATCAGTTGAAGGGAGAGATCTCCATTACAAAAGAGAAATTGGAGGAAAGTGGAAAGAAATATGAAGAGCTTGATACGAGTCACACAAAATTGCAAGAGCAGATTCTTGAAGCTGAGAATAAATACAAGCAGCAGCTCAGCACTCTTGAAGAGGCACTGCAAAATCAAGAAGTGAAGCAGAAAGAGCTTCTTCAAGTGAAGGAAGCATTTGATGGTATGAATGTTGAGCTTGAAAACTCCAGAAAGAGGATGCAGGATTTGCAACTAGAGCTGCAACTCTCAGCAGACGAGGCACGGAAATTTGAGGAGCTGCATAAGCAAAATGGTTCACAAGCTGAATCTGAGGGAAAGAAGGCACTAGAATTTGAGAGACTGCTTGAAGAAGCCAAACTGAGTGCAAAAAGAATGGAAGATGAGATGGCTTCTCTTAAAGAAGAATTGAAGGGAGTTTATGATAAGATTGCTGAAAATCTAAAGGTTGAAGAAGCACTTAAAACTACCACAGCCGAACTCTCTAACATCCAAGAGGAGTTGACACTCTCAAAATCCCAGTTTTTGGAAGTTGAGAAAAGACTGTCATCAAGCGACTCTTTAGTGGAAGAGTTGACTCAGGAATTAAACTTGATAAAGATTTCAGAAGCACAGCTAAAGGAAGACACATTAGCACTTCAAAATCTATTGGCCTCTACAAAGGAAGAACTGCAAGAAAATATTTCTGAGTTGGAAACTGCAAGGTCCAAGTTGCAGGAGGAAGAAAAATTGAGGGAATCAATTGAAGCTGCACTCAAGAGTCGGGAAACACAGTTTCTCACTGCACAAGAGGAACTGACTAAACTTAAAACAGAAAAAGAAACCCTTGAAGCAACTGTGGAGGATCTAACCCGTAATTCAAAGAAGTTTGAGGATCTGTGCACTGATTTAGAGGAAAAACTAATGCTCTCAGACGAAAATTTTCTTAAAACAGATTCTCTTTTATCTCAGGCACTTTCAAACAATGCAGAGCTTGAGCAGAAGGTGAAGTCTTTGGAAGATCTCCATAATGAATCAGGAGCTGCTGCAGCTACTGCTACTCAAAGGAGTCTTGAACTTGAGGGACATATTCAGAGTTCAATTGCAGTTGCAGAAGAAGCAAAAACACAATTGAGGGAGCTGGAAACGCGGTTCATAGCAGCAGAGCAGAGGAATGTGGAGCTTGAGCAGCAATTAAACTTAGTACAATTGAAAAACAGTGATGCTGAAAGAGAAGTCACTGAATTATCTGAGAAAATATCTAATCTCAATGCTAAACTGGAAGAGGTTGAGGAAGAGAAGAACCTTCTTAATTGCCAGGTACAGGAGTATATGGAAAGGGTAGTTCAACTTGAATCCGACTTAAATCAGTCATCGTTGCAGAGTTCACAATTAGAGGAGGAGCTGAAGAAAGTCATTGACAAATGTGCTGAGCATGAAGACCGAGCCAGTATGAGCCATCAGCGTAGCCGAGAACTGGAAGATTTAATTCAGAACTCTCACTCCAAATTGGAAGATTCTGTTAAAAAGGTGAGTGAGTTGGAGTTGTTACTTGAAGCAGAGAAATACAGAATTCAGGAACTTGAACAACAAAAAAGCACATTAGAAGAGAAATGTAGTGCTTTAGAAGTGCAGGCCAATAAATACCTTGATGATGTGTCTAATCTGACATCAGAACTTGAGGCAATTCAAGCACGAGCCTCAACCCTCGAAATTACACTACAAGCAGCTAATGAAAGAGGAAAGGAGTTAGAAGATTCTTTCAATGCAGTGACAGATGAAAAGCAAATGTTAGAAGATGGTTTTAAAAGTTTGAATGAGAATCTAGCTGAGAAAGAAAACCTATTGGAAATTTTGAGGGATGATTTAAATATCACACAAGTTAAATTGCAAAGCACCGAAAGTGATCTCAGGACTGCTGAATTGAGAGAGAATGATATAATTGAGAAACTTAAAGCTTCGGAAGAAAATCTTGTCGTAAGAGGAAGAGATATAGAGGAGACTGCTGCAAGACACTCAGAACTTCAATTATTGCACGAGTCTCTGACAAGAGATTCGGAACAGAAACTTCTAGAAGCTATAGAAAAATTCAACAAGAAGGATTTAGAGGTTCAGTCTCTGCTCGAGAAAATAAAGATTTTGGAGGAACAGGAGGCAAAGGCTGGGGAACAGTCTACATCCTTAAAGAACGAGTTTGAAAAGAGTTTGAGCAAACTGGCTTCTTTGGAAAGTGAAAATGAAGATTTGAAACAGAAAATTTTAGAAGCCGAGAGCAAGAGTTCTCAATCTTTTAGTGAAAATGAACTGTTGGTTGCAACAAACATTCAACTGAAAACCAAGATTGATGAACTTGAGGAATCATTGAATTGTGCTCTATCAGAGAAGGAAGCGGTTGCTCAAGAACTTGTGTCTCATAAGAACAGTATAGCTGAATTGAATGATTTACAGTCAAAATCCTCCGAAATTCAATGTGCAAATGAAGCTCGCATTCTAGAAGTAGAATCACAATTACAAGAAGCAATGCAGAGGCATACTGAGAAGGAATCAGAAACCAAAGAATTGAATGAGAAGCTGAATACACTAGAGGGCCAAATAAAGCTTTTTGAAGAACAGGCACGTGAAGCAGTTGCAACTTCTGGAGCTCATAAAGCTGAGCTGGAGGAGAGTCTCATAAAATTAAAGAATCTAGAAACTGTCATTGAGGAACTGCAAACCAAGTCACTCCACCATGAAAAAGAAAGTGCAGGGCTAAATGAAGAAAACTCAAAGCTTAATGAGGAAATAGCTGACTATGGATCCAAATTAAGTGATTTACAGCTGAAGCTCTCCGCAGCAATTGTTGAGAAAGATGAAACAGTTAAAGACATACTCACCTGGAAGAATGCCATTGAAGAATTAGGGATAAGGCATAGTGCAGAAGTGCAGACACTAAATTCACAGGTACATGTTATACAGACCATTCATATTGATATGCACTTATTTTTCCTTCTTCTATTGCTATTGATGGTAATATAATTTTCTGAAATGATCATTTTGGGTAAACCATGATTAATAGAGAATTGATCTCTGACTGAAATGATATCATCTTGCAGATATCTTCTGTGATGGATGAGAAGAACTTGCTGAATGAGACTAATCAGGATTTAAAGAAGGAACTGCAATCTCTGATATGTGACCTTGAAGAGAAGTTGAAGGAACAACAGAAAATTGAAGGCTCTCTGAGATCTGAGATCAAAACTCTCAAAATTGAGATCGGTGAGAAATCTGCATTGCAAAGTCAGCTGGAGGAAATAGAAGGCAAATTGGCTAAAGCTGAATCTAGACTAAATGAAGAGGTAGTGCCGAGATTTCCTGATTCTTGTAGTTAAGTGCTAACTAAGTTCAGAAACGTAATACCTATCCGAACTAAATTGTAGAAATACTGGTACATTAAACGAGCTTTGTTGATCATTCTGATATTTTGCAGGTTGGAAGTGTTCAAGCTGCTGCTTCTCAAAGAGAAGCGGAATTATCTTCAAAATTGGAAGATTATGCACAAAAATTCAATGATAGAAATTTGCTAAATGAAAAGGTTGCAGAACTTGAGAAGGAGTTGCAACTTGGACGGGATGCTATTGCCAAACAGGTAACCCATGTACTTTTTTACTCAAATTGTATATTATTTTCATGGAAGCAAGATATGTTGAAAACAATAGCTTAAAAATTAGATATCTGAACTTAATTATCTCATCACTGAATGAATTATGACCTATTCCTAGAAGATTATGATCTCAGTCAATCTTTAAATGACACATAATCAAATTTTATGAACTCTTTCTCGTAAACTAAAATACTTAGCTACATGTCATGTAGAGATTTACCGGGACCATGGTTTCATGGTGGTTTTAACTATGTACTAATTTCTTTTCATTGTGTTCTTTCTCTTTGGTCACTCCATATAGATGATCTACCTCTGCCACGTCTGTGATAGATGTATAACTTAATAACTAATATGAGTAATGTATGTCACACTGATTTCTTTTATGTTTTATTTAAAAAATAGAAAGGAGAAGAGTCTCAGAAGGTGGAGCTAGAGGCGGCCTTGAAGAATTCTCTTGAAGAACTTGAAAATAAGAAAAATGACATCTCTCTTCTACAGAAACAAGTAACAGATCTAGAGCAGAAATTGCAAGTAGCTGGTGACAAATCCTCAGCTAAGGTAATTCCCCTCCCAAAAGCTCTCATCAACTCCTGTTTTTCGTGTGGGAACCAAAAGAAAAACTTTGAGCTTCATATAGTTTTATAACCAGAAATGAAAGTTGGGCATTTGTAGAAAGTTGAAAGTTGAACTCTTCTCCCAGTCAAACAAACTATTGTACCTTGTGAAAGTTCAAAACATTTTAGGAGACTAACTATTTAGGTCCAGTATTGTTCTAACTAATGACATGTTTCTATTTTGTAATTATATTCCAGGGTGATGAGGGTGTTGATCAGAAAGAAGGGTTGGAGGTGAAATCCAGGGATATTGGATCAAGCCTCTCGATTCCATCAAAGAGGAAGAGTAAGAAAAAGTCAGAGGTAGCAAGTGTTCAAGCATCATCTTCGTCCGAGACTCACGTTCAAACTGCCCATGATTCGCCTGTCATAAATTTCAAGTTCATCTTGGGAGTAGCACTTGTGTCCATTGTTTTTGGCATTATTCTTGGGAAGCGTTACTAGTATCAGCAATCTATGACTTTTGGTTTTGTTATTCATCATGTTTTTTCTTTATTTTTTCTCCTTCCCGTTGATTAAGATTAAAAGATCAGATTGAAAGCTCTCTTTGCATGCCTTCAAGCTCAACTCATCGTGTTGGTCAGGGAACTTGTTTTCATTCCTATCCCTTGCCTGCGTGTAAAAGAAATAGGGATTGGTTAGTGTCTTGTTTTATTTTTAAGTTTGAAATTTTAATAATTTGAATACCAGTTATTTTTGCTATGGAACACATTTTTCTTCTCAGCTTATGTCCGGATAAACGATGGTGTAAAGATTTATTTACTTTCTCCTCCCTAGTGTGTATAATATATGTAAAGGGGAAAAAAAAAAAAAACTCAGGGTGTAGAAGTTTATTTGTTATAGGAGTTTTTCATAGTTCGTGAAATTATTATTTGTATGAGATATGTGTTTAGGGTCGACTGTATGCTGTTGCTGTTGTTATTGTATTTATTTTATGTTTTTGGCATAGATTATTAGGTGTCTTTTATTGGATTCGATCATCTTGGAAAATTATTATGGTCACAAATTCTCTATCTACTTAATGTAGAGTTTGTACCACAATTCAAACTCGAGACACTCGTCTTGTGGTTGTTGTTATATTTATTTTATAACGAAGTATTAATCAAATGAATTTAAATATAAAAGTTATATTTATTTTATAACGAAGTATTAATCAAATGAATTTAAATATAAAAGTTATAAGGTTGAATTAAGAATAAAATTCATATGTGGGGATAAGGAGAGGGGAGATTGTGATGTGAATCTTTGTAAAAACAACTAATATATTAACAATTATATTTTGCGTCACTCAATGGTGAATTATAATGTATAATAATAATTTTTTTTATACATTAAAAAAGATATAAAACAAGAGCAGAAGACAAAATAAAGAAAACAAACAAACATAGGGTTATTTCCTAAGTAGGAAATCTCCATTTTGCTAGTTAATAAAGGAGGACAAAGTTATTAAACTGGCCATTCTATTGAAAAATTCTTGTGTCTTAAGTAGTTCCATATTTTGCTAGCCAATTAGCACTTCAAATCAAACTAATTTTAAAAATAGTTTGCTTAATTTTTATTGAACTTGTTCAACTCAAAACTAATTCAGTTTAGAACCAATTCGGTTTGAATAAATTTCTTTGTCTATCTTTTAGTGCAACAAAGTTGCTTTAAATGTCAACTAGTCCACAAAAGTAGAGTAGATACGCATAAATGCTATATCATGTCAAAGGTGACTAGTTGGTGAAAAAACATTTATTACCACGATTAATGCTTAATTAAAGTTATAAGACAAAGATGCATTAT
This sequence comes from Psophocarpus tetragonolobus, assembly GCA_037954015.1. Lineage (NCBI taxonomy): Eukaryota > Viridiplantae > Streptophyta > Magnoliopsida > Fabales > Fabaceae > Psophocarpus > Psophocarpus tetragonolobus. Next base: position 3,198,766 of record CM075689.1, read on the forward strand.
ACATAAGTTGTTGTGTTACAATGGTCCTATTTTGAAGAGAGCTATAAATAAGAGTTTTGAAGAATTTGAAGAGAAATGATAAAAAAAAAACTACATTGTGTGATGCAATCTTAATTACTCATTGATTTTTACTTTCGAAGTTTGAATAGGTGAAATGGAGTATGCAAAAGAAATGAATGGTTTTTGGAGTGCCACTCTAAGGATAAAGATAAACATAGAGATGTTTGATCCTTGATGAAAGTTATAAGGAACACCCTTTCACAAGAGACACTCACAACCAAAGAGAACCAAATCTCACTCAAAGCTCTACTTAATTTAATATGATCCAAAGATGTGTACTTGTATGTGAAGGGTTCTATATATAGGTTAGAAGGGGCAGGTTAGACTAACTAGACCATGAGTTAATCTAATTAAAATTAGGCTAACTCTAGTTGAGTCAACACTAATCATGATAGGCTAACTATAGTCATGTATAATCAACTAAAAACATGCCCTCCAGATATATTTAGTGTGATCAAGTAAAAAGGTTGGCAAAAAGTACGGGGTGATATGACTAGTAAAAAGAGGGTAGAAATAGTAGTCATGCTTTATGCATGATTAGGCGGTGTGATTCCAAAAGAGGGACTGAGTTTATCATACATGCTCATCTTCTCTAAGAATCTAGCCTAACTTAGCATATCCTTGCATGATGACTATAGTACATTAAAAAAGAAGGGATGACCTAAATACAATGGTTAGAGTTAGAAGGTCAACTTTAGGAGTTAACCTACTAAAAAGTCAACGTAAAAAAAAAACAAAGGAAATCCTAGATCTAATTTATACAATGAAGTAAAGGAAAATCTTTATGTATCCTTCCAAAAGGTCCTTGGGTCAGATTGCATAACTGTGTATATTTAAAATCTTTGAGTGTCTTTTTTATATAATTCTTTATACAAATTTTGGTTTTCAAAAACTTTCTCCACATTTATATATCTTGAGAATTAGGCTATAACTTCACAATATATCCGTTTTTGAGATGAAGAGTAGTCAATTGAGCATTTACTTGTAAACGTTAGTAAAGAGTCTCAAGAAGTTTGATGAAAATATATTTGAGATTGTAACTCGAAGAGACAAGTCAAAAAATGCTTGGACATAAACTTGAAAATGCTTGAGAATATTACTTATAAGTTGTTGATAATAGTGAAACATTAGTAATTGCTAAGGAACTAGACATACTTTCAGGGTTGAGGTAGAATAAAAAAATAACTTTTTTCTGATTGAAGATTTTCTCCTAAATATCTTAATTATTTATAAAAACAACTTTTTTTTTTAACAAAACAGATCTCTCTCAACATACTAATAGCAGTTTAAAATAAAAAAAAAACATCTCTTGTAAAAACAATAAATGTGATATAAGAAAGAAAAACTCACTCACTTTGAAATGAATTGAAAATATTTTTTTAATCTCCACAAATGTATATTTTCATACTAGTGATAATTTCATCGTGACAGAAATAGGTAGACCATGATAGAAATTTCTAAACTTCGAATGAATAAAAGGCATCATTAGGAAATGATAGCTTGCTTTTCTCCCCATCCTATTTTTTTAGTGTTGCACAAGATGCATGACATTAATTTTTATTAAATTTTTAACAATTTTTTTAACATAAAATCGGTTAAATGATTATAAATTTCAATTAATTATTTTTTATGTTTTTATATAATAAATATTAATAAATTTTATATATTATGATATTTAATATATTTATTTTTATTTAATTTTCCACAATATAATAATAGAATTTAGAGAGTATAACATTATTCTATATTAATTATATTTTAGATTTAGAATGATTAATTGAAATCAAGATATAAAGTTATTTATTTATTGAAAATTTTAAAATGACATTAAAATTTAATTTAGGGATAATATATTATGGTATATTATATGTATTGGATTGTAATATTTTAAATAAACATTTTCTTTTAATACCTTCAAAATTTCTATTCATATCTCATGGGTTATTATATTTTTAAAAATCCTAAAACATCTCTATTACCTTTTAGCCTATGATTCCAAAATTTTTATCTATGTTTTAGTTGCATCTCCTTTCTTTCTTCTTAATTCATTCTCCTTTTCCCATCGTTCTCACTTTCATTGTACAACCTCCATAAAACTTTTCGCTTTGTGGTGGTACAATCTCTTAGCAATATTCCAACCACCATTGATAATTTCCCTTCCAAGACATAGTATAGTATTTTAACTTGGATTTAGTAATATATAAAATAATACATAATTAAACAAAAAATGACCACTTTTATTATACCTGACCAATTCTTAAATGAAAATTACTAATTTAATTTCAAATACATAATTAAATATGTCAAATTAAAATAAAAATGCGAACACACAGGTGCTACCACTGACATGCTGTGTATTTGCATCTTTATTGTATTAATTTTTATTGGAAAAAATGAGAGTTTTCTAAAGTAATATGTGTATTATAGTGTATTAATTTTGTTAATATATGTTTAATTTTATTATTTGGGTAAGATGAAAAATTCAAAGAAAAACTCAAGATTGTCCTAAACTGTAGTCATTGTTTGGTCTTCCAATAAAAGAAGATTTAATAGCTATAGAGTTATGATAGCATGATATAATAAGCAAATACATTTTGTTGTTATTTATATAATATTGTTTTATATTTTTGTTGTTAACGGGTATTCTTTTATATATTACTAAATCCAAATTAAAATACTATACAAAAGTATAAAAAATAATAATTATTTATAAATTTCATAATTAAATATATCAAATAAAAATAAAAATACGAACACACAAGCGCTATAACGCCTGTGTTTTCGCTAGTATAGAAAAAGAGAAGACATTTCATGCCTATGTAGAATTAAAAATTAATTATATTTATTCTATAAAATAAAAGAAAATTAAAATTTATTTTAAAAATATAAATAAAAATGAAAGTTAATTTTGGAGTAGTTAAATCTTGAAAGTTAAACAAATAATATAATTATTTATAATAATTAGAATAAAAATGACACAAAATAGAGTTATTTTCATAATAATAGTTATAAATGAAATATAAATTACAGTGATGGAAAGTTTATTTTATTTCTAAAGATTTTAAGGTTAACGATCAATATTTAAAATTGATTATGAATGATATTAAAAACCACCTCTCCGAGTCCAAAAATATCCGTATCTTATGTTCTTTTTGTATCAAGTCAACTAAAGTATGATGTGGATGAATTAATTCATAAAATAGGATATAGTTTAATATTTGTTAGTAGAAAATAGTAACGTAGGTGGAATAAAAAAAAAAAAAAAGCATACAAGTGGAAGAAAAATATTAAAAGGATGTTAGAAGTAATAATGATGAAATAAATGGTGGTGGTGAGTCTGTGGAGTATTATAATCCAGGGAGGTTGATGAATAGTAAGAAAACAAGAGACAAATCATTTTCGAGTGTCCCACTGGTAGGACATAGGACAAATTGGGATGAGTAAATTAAAGGGTTTATGGGACAGCCAAAGTGATTAGGTTAATGGATTAAATAAACGTGGAAAGGCAGGATGATTAGAGACACAAAAGACGAAGGTAAGGAGAACGGAGAAGCCAAAGCAAATAAAAGAAGTGATAAGCGATAACATAAGACCCAAAGAAGAGAAGGGTTATTTGTAGTTGAGGGCAAGAAAGTGATCACCCTTTCTGTCTCCTTTTTAAAACCTCTCACCAAACACACCTTTTCTGACACACCGTCTACCTATCTGCACAAACTTTCCTTGTCTTTCCCTCTCAGTTTTGTCACTTTACCCCCAAAAGTTTCCTCCAAAGTTTACGATTCTCTGAAGCTCGATCATGCTTCAAAGCTTGCTACCGCGATCCCCATCTCCTCGCACTCACAACACTAGAGCCATGAAAACCAAGCGAACTGTTGACGCCGACGACGACCAGCCTTCCTTAAAGCGAACCAACTTCTCAGGGGAGCCCGAGGCACAGGCCCAGGCCCAGGCCCATCCCGAGTCCAGCGGGCTCAAACTCCTCGGGCTCCTCCTCCAATGCGCGGAGTGCGTGGCCATGGACAACCTGGACTTCGCGAACGACCTCCTCCCGGAGATCGCGGAACTGTCGTCGCCGTTCGGGAGCTCGCCGGAGCGCGTGGGAGCGTACTTCGCGCAGGCGCTGCAGGCGCGCGTGGTGAGCTCGTGCCTGGGGTCGTACTCTCCGCTGACAGCGAAGTCGGTAACCGTAATTCAGTCGCAGCGAATCTTCAACGCTTTCCAATCGTACAACTCGGTGTCGCCGCTGGTGAAGTTCTCGCACTTCACGGCGAACCAGGCGATCTTCCAGGCGGTGGAGGGCGAGGATCGGGTGCACATAATAGACCTGGACATCATGCAAGGCCTCCAATGGCCAGGATTGTTCCACATCCTGGCATCTAGGTCGAAAAAGATCCGGTCCATAAGAATAACGGGATTCGGATCGTCGTCGGAGCTGCTGGAGTCGACGGGGAGGAGGCTGGCGGATTTCGCGACGTCGCTGGGGCTTCCGTTCGAGTTCTTCCCTGTGGAAGGGAAAATCGGAAGCGTGAGGGAAGTGAGTGAGTTGGGCGTTGGAGCAAACGAGGCCATCGTGGTCCACTGGATGCATCACTGTTTATACGACATAACCGGGAGCGATTTAGGGACCTTGAGATTGCTGACCCAGCTTAGGCCGAAACTGATAACAACCGTTGAGCAGGATCTTAGCCACGGTGGGAGCTTCCTCGCCCGTTTCGTTGAGGCCTTGCATTATTACAGCGCCTTGTTCGACGCCCTCGGTGATGGTTTAGGTGCGGACAGCATTGAGAGGCACACGGTGGAGCAGCAGCTTTTGGGTTGCGAGATCAGGAACATCGTGGCCGTTGGTGGGCCCAAGAGGACCGGTGAGGTTAAGGTTGAGCGCTGGGGTGATGAGTTGAAGCGTGCCGGCTTTGTTCCCGTTTCCCTCCGTGGCAACCCTGCCGCTCAAGCCAGTCTTTTGCTTGGCATGTTCCCTTGGAAAGGCTACACTCTCGTCGAGGACAATGGTTCCCTCAAGCTTGGTTGGAAGGATCTCTCTCTTTTGATCGCCTCCGCTTGGCACCCCTCTCCCTCCCATTAACATCTTTATTATCCTTTGTTCCTTATACACATTTCTTTAATTGCTTCCTTCATAAGCCTAGGTTTGACCCAATTGCCCATTCCCTTCTCCTCTTCTCCTCTTCTCCTCTTCTCCTGTTTGTTGGGAAAGGACCTATGTATAATGTCAAACAATAATCACCATGTCCATATCCACACTCCACACACCACACACCACACCTCTCCTTTTTCTTATGTCACATTCCACCAGGTAATCATCATTATAATAGCTCTTCAATTAAGAAGGAATCCCCTTTCATCCACTTCTATTGGTTCCCTCCACAAATTGGATGCACTAGATGGGAAACAGTACACACTGTGCTCCCTACACACAAAGGAATATTTCTACTTCTACTCAATCTTCTCCCTCCTCGACCCCACTTTTTTTTTATCATTTTCCATCTTCCCCTCTTTAATCAATTGGTTATTTATTTTAGGAATAAAATAAGTCACCATCAGGTTGCAAGTTGCAAGTTGCAGGCATAATATTTTTGTAATAATTTTTAATTATTTATTGTTTTAACAGAAATAAAAAATGTTGTTTTAAGCCCAAAAAAATTACTACTCTAGAAAATGTTTAAGCTAAAAGCATAAGAGGTATCTCCCTAATAGTATATAGTTGTTTTTAAAAAAAAATTATACAAAATACTAAACATGACACTCCTTATCAAGCACATAACATTAAATTCATCATCCATTCTACAAATGAATCATATGGCAATTTTGGTGGATTAACCAATTTCCATGTTGTTTATTAGATTACCTAAATTATGTCATCAACCTTGTAGCATCTTCATTGAAAATATTTCTATTTCTAGTTTTTCAAATGTGTCACATTGTCGCATATCAAATGAAAAACTAAATGCGTTGTAATTTAAAAGATCCATCGTTGAGATTTTCCACCACACACATAAGTGGATCCATACCTATTGTGACAGTTCATAATTAAAAAATAAGTGTTGCCCTGTTTCCATCTCATGCCTACAAAACACACGTCCTGCACATTAACTGATAGCATTCTTTTCTTACAAAGATTATTCCTTTTGTCTGCATCTAGTTTCCAAACAAAGCATTGTACCTTTGATGAAATTCTTTTTGCCCATATCAGTTTGAAAAAATCGTCTTTCTGTTGAGATCTTTCAAAAGGCAGAACCTTGTATGCTAACCGTGTTGAGTACAAACCTGATACATTTGCAGTCCAACTCCATCTATCTTGAGATCCCTTATTCAATTGCACAACTTCTAGCTTATGAGCTAACTCCTCTATCTTCTCTTATTTTCATGTGAATAAACGTATCTTCTCTAGCTCCACTTCCACCCTTCCCTCATCCTTCATCCCCTTCACCGTGATATTTTTATCAATTGCTTGCTCAAATAACCTCGGAAATTATACATTAAGCCTTTTCCCTCTTAACCAATTATTCGTCCATAACTAAATCGCACTCCCATCCCGTAACTGACATCTAACATTCTGGGTCCACCATTCCTTTAGCCTCATCCCTTGGTTTTCTATGGAATGTAAATCAATCCATCACCTAGAGCACTTCCTACTTTGTATCTCCCACTACCCTTCCTCAGTCTGATACCTTAACTTCAAAATTCTGACCCACAAACTGTTACTTTCTACTAATAACCTCCATTTTCATTTGCCTAATAATGCCAAGTTAAGCTTATACAAGTATGTGAAACCCAAACCCCCTTCTACTTTTGTCCTACACACTTTCTCCCAAGAAACACAATGAATCTTCCTTCCCTCTGTATAAGAATTTTTTTAAAATAGTTTCAATTTTAGAGATAATACCTTTTGGAGTCTTGAAGAGCGAAAGATAGTAAATTGACAATGCAAATAACACATATTTGATGAGCACAACTTTTCTTGCCATTGTAAGCTATTTATGTTCCCAGACAGATAGCCTCTTGTGAACACAATCCACCAAAGATTGCCACATTTCTTGTAATGATGGACTGTCACCAATTAACAAACTCAAGTATCTAAATGGAACATCTCCTACCTTGCACTTTAACAACACAGAGACACTTAGTAACCATTGATCAGACACATTTATTTTTAGGATGTCGCTCTTGTGAATTCAAAGAATGTTACATAAAAATGGCTAACAATTAAAAAATTTTAGCCAAAAATTTGCTAATATTTGAAAAATATAAAAAGTTTTGATAATTTAAAACCAAATAAGCTTTGGTTTAATATATTAATAAATTTTGTATTTAATGTTATAGAATTTTTTTTGCATAGGATCTCTACTAATTTTTTATTTTATTTTATATTTTAAAATTATTTTAAATAATATTTTATATTATTTTTAAATACTTTAAACAATACTTTAAATAGAATTTTAGAGGAAAAAATGAAACATTTATTAGTAACTCTACAAAAAAAAATTGAGAAATGAAAAATTTGTAATATATCAAGGCCTGAAACATATTTAAGCCACCAAACAATTTACGAAAGGCTAATTCAACTTATAAATATCGTTATGAAAAAAATGTATTTGAGGGAGCAACTAATTTAGCTCATAATTATGGAGGTTACATGGAGAAGCAATGACACTGGGAAATGTGAAGGTTCGTTGAACCTTGTAGGCCAAACAAACACGTGAGGCCTTTTCGTTTTTGGGAAAAAGAAAAAATGCTCAATCTTGGTCCAGAAAGTGCAAAACTTCACAGATGATATCAGAAAATTTGGGATAAAGATGTTTTTGGAAGCATTCAGAGAACAGATGTTATATAAAAAAGCAACTAGAGGTGAAACGATGGGCTATCATGTATTACTATAGTATGTAAGAGAAGTGATAAAATTAATTTTTGACCAATTGAATTGGAAGAGTTAGTTATACATTTTTACAAAGACCTTTACACTAGAAGAAGGGTCTAGCACTCCTTTGATTTGTGATGGGATTTATAAAATTGGAAACCTTCGCCGACTCTAGAGTTGGGTAGGAGTGTATTGAGCATGCATGGAAATAAGGCAATTGATTTTCTGAAAGGGAAACCTCAAACCCCATATCTATATACTATCAAGCTATCTTTTTCTAAAATCAACGAAACAACATTGGAGTAAAAATAAGGATCTTACATATGTCAAACATTTTTTAAGTATGTTAGTTTATGTAAACCTATTATAAGACTATTACAAAGTCTATAGGCTTGTTTTAAGAATAATTGGGTTAATTTTTATTAAACTCGTTCGACTCAAAATTAGCGCAATTCGGTTTGATTCAAAACCAATTAAGTTCGAGCTAGTTTTTTTGTACACCCCTAGGTGTGGATAGATGGACTTAAAATTGATCTGGATTCTAGAGAAAGTCTATGATAGGCTTAGATAAGATTTTATACTAGACATCATCTGGGATGTTGGAATGTCCTTAAACTTGACAAAGTTGATCATATAATGTGTCTCCACTTTTTCTATGCATTCTCTCGCTACGTATGTCATGCAAAGTAATTTAGTTCCAGAAATAGTTTGTGATAAAGTTGATAAACATAGTAGGAAATTCATTTGTGGAAGAAGATGAAGAAAGGAAAATCCACAATGTATCTTAGAATGTGATTTTCTCCCCAAAGGTGGTTAAAGGTTTGGGCTAAGGAAGATGAGGAATATGAATTTGCCTAATATGATGCACACCATTTGGTGACTATACGAAATACATAGTTAGTGAAACCTAAGTAATTCTAAGAAAATATAATGTAGGAGAGATGATCTACTTGTAATAGATGGAGAATAAGAACTAGCAAATTTTGAAAGGGAATTTGTGTTGTTGGTTAGGGTTCCAAAATAATTGGATTCCAGAAAAAGGGATCTCTACAAGCTCTTTTGCATATGAATTTTCCTTGATTTGAATTGATGAAGTAGAGACTTCACTCAATTCAACACATAATTTGGAAGAAGGTGAATGAAGTTGTTTTAATAGAGTCATCAAAGCAGGTTCAAACCCATGGGTCAACACGACTCACCATGAATACGGGTCGAGTCAAAAAATAAGAAAAACGAGTTGCAATAGCTAAAAATCAACTTGACCCACTTCGTACCTGCCTATACAGGTTCAACCTGGGTGGGCTGGGCCAGTCCATATTCAACCCACTAAATATTTATTATTTTATTATTTTACTAAATATTTATTATTCAACCCACTAAACATTTATGATTTAAAATATTATATTACATAATCAAGTAGAAATATTTTTCTTAATTTTAAATAAAAACTTAATAAATAATAAATTTTAAAATTTTAAATAATCTCAAATTTAAAAAAAAAATTATTTTTTTGTGGGTTGGTCCATATAACCCACCAACCTGTGGTGGGTCGGGCTAGTAGATTGAGTAAGAAAGTTTAAATGAGTTGTGTTGAGTTGACTTGTTTTTCTAGTGGGTCAAGGTGGGCTGTCCCATATAGATCGGGATAACCCATTTTGACAACTGTAGTTTTTAATAACAAAATGTGGGACCATGCAATGTCTGTTAAGGAATTTTGTTGTACCTTAGCCAATATTCTTGTGGCAACCGATTGTCTTGGTTTGAAGGATATGCTAAACAAATATCGAGACATCCCTTCTAACATTTGCAAAATGTCATGCGGGGGGAAGTTGTTATAAACATTGATCGTTTAGTGTACTTAGTTGTGCTAAAAGCGGATCATGTGGTATTTTCAATGATATGGAGTTTGCAATGCCCTATATGCTAAATTCTAAGGCATATACCATGGTTTGAAGTTAGCATTATGGTTTTAGGCTGATGTGCATATATTATGATTCAAGTAATGTCATTCATTTGCTCACTAATAATTGTCAGATTTATTATTGATACAGTGATAGAAATCTATCAATTATCTTTATTTCCTTATCTTTTTCTTAGCTTTGGACTCATTTAATTATAAATATACAAATATATCTTATAGTATACTAATATTTGCATTTGTTTAAAAAATATACTTAATATTTAAATTTGGGCAGGTTTTGCACCGAATTTTGGAATTATAAGAAGTCAAGAAAGAAGAAGAGTCTTAGCCACCTCACCCAACGAGCACTCTCACCCAACAAAGAATCTAGAGATAAGCTCAGTGAAGAGTCGTCGCTTAGCAAGACCATGTTGCTGAGTGAAAACCTAGGAGGAAGCTAACAGAGAAGTATTTTCACTAAGCGAACACATGTCGCTCAACAGAAAACCACATGAATTCCTAGAAGAAGCTTATTTTCTCCTAGTGAAAAGTGTCACAAAGAGAGAAAATATGGTAGTAACAATAGTAGTCACCAAATGAGACTCGTCGCCCAATGAGAAAGGTCAAGTTTGGAGGCAGAACTAAGAAGTTACTGCTGAGCGAGATGATGTCGCTCACGATGTGCCTCAAGATGATGAAATTTTGCAGTCTCACTGAGTGATAGGTGACAGTGTGTGAGATGATTTAATTGGCTTAATGCAATTAAAGGAAACTTAGGAGGGAAAAATGATAACTAGCAAAAGAGAGACAAAAGGAAAGGAAAACAGAGAACAACGAAACATAAGGAGTGACAACTTATTTTCTCATTTTCTTCCTAATCTTCTTGTACTTTTCATTTTTTATTATTGTTCATGGCAATGAATAGCTAAATATCTCTTAGTTGGGGTATCAGTGTACTGTCAACTCTTTTGTAACTATTTGATCGTTTAATCAAATGTTATTTTTGTCATTGCGTGTTCTTCTCTGTTCTTAATGCCTGTTTTTGGTTTAATCATCCATAAACTTGTTTTGATCCACTTGGGAGAATTGGAAAATGATTTTAAGTGAAGTATTTGAGAAAAACATGGTATAAACATTATATCTAAGAATAGAACAATATTTTTGCGTCTTTTGTCTTTCCTTTGATTGACAATCTAACTTTTTAATAATTGAATTAAGGAATAAATAATTTGATTAATATAGTTAAGGTTCTTTTTATTAAAAAATCAACGCTTGAATACTTTTTGTTGAAAAAAAGCTTTGAGATTAACTAGAGATAAACAATTTCATAGTTTACAAAGTATTGAACATGTAAATGAGACCCAATAATGATTTGGATGGATTTTATCAATATGTTTCACCATTTCTCTTACTTATTTAAGCTTGTTTTTACACTACTTCATATTTACTTATTTAATTTATGGTTATTGAAACTATCAAGCTTATCTTGGGATATTGAATCTCTAGAATATCTGTCAAATCCCTGTGGAGATGACTTGATCTCAATCAGATGCTACATATAACTAGTGCACTTTTCAAGAGTATTATATTAAAATTAATTTTAGTTTCATTTAATTTCACAAAATTAATTTAATAAAAATGAATGAATGACTATAAGGGTTTTAGACGCAATTAAACATCAGGACTTTGCTTCTTTATAATATTATAAAACATTTTCTTTATAACACATAATTTTGAAGAGAGGGAATGAAGTTGTTTTTAATAACAAAATATGTGACCATAAAATGGTGGTTAAGGAATGTTGTTGTACCCCAGCGAATATTGTTGTGACAACCGATTGCCTTGGTTTGAAGGATGTCCTAAACAAATCTCGAGATATCCCTTATAACAGTTGGAAAACGTCATGTGAGAAAAAATTGTTATAAATATTGATAGTTCAGTATACCTAGTTCTACAAAAAACTAGATGAATGCAATTATAAGGGATGGGCTCCAGGTCCTTGTATGTGCCTTTTTTACAATATGAAGTTTACAGTGTCTTATATGCTGAATTATAAGGCATATACCATGGTTTCAAGTTAGCATAAAGTTGTAGTTTTAGGCTGATGTGCATATATTATGATTTAAGTAATGACATTCATTTGCTCGCAAAAAGTTATTGCAAGATGCACCCTTTTATAACTTGATCTAATAGTGAACTATGGTGTTAGGGATGTTAATTTATTTAAAATTTTTTATGCTATTTCATCTTGTATTTGTAATGCTTTAGGTTATGATAATTGATTTATAATTTATTTAATGGATATACAATTTCCTAGGGACTATTAATCCCCTATTATTCATTAAAAAAAAGTTTAGTTCTTTAAGCCAAAATTCAGTTTTGAGTCTTCCAAATTAATAAAAATATAAATTGGATATACAATTTTTTATGTTATTTCATCTTGTATTTGTTTAGTCATATTTGTTTTAGCAAATTACAGCAAGATCCCTTAAACTTTTTATCAAATTACACATAACTCTAATATTTTTATTTTCCTACACTAACCTCCATTTAAGTTTTAAAATATTACACTAACACTCTCTATGTGTTTAAAAAAATAAACATTACATCAACCCATCTCTCAAAATTTAGACCAACACTCCATGGGTATGGAGAATAATGGTTAAGAAATAAAGTCTATGTATAATTACTTTTAACTTCAAAGGGTGATACTATAATTTACTTTATATTTATATTTTTATATATATATATATATATATATATATATAAATGAGTTTCTGTTTGGATATTTAACATTTTTTGTATTAAATGTATGGTAACCATATCTTTTGTTTAAGTTTTTCCATTTCTAATAAATTGGTTACTTATTTTAGAGGAAAAAAAATGACAAGGACATTGCATGCATAATATTGGTAATAATTTCTAAATTATTTGTTGTTTTAGATAGAAAAATAATAAAGGAGTGTTGCATATGGAATGGAACAACTCAAAAGTTTTCAACAATATTTGAAAAGTACGAAACGCTAATGATATTTTAAAATCACACATTTTGGAAAAGATTAATATTAAGCTCTTCACTTCTTTTTATTTTCATTATAGATATAAAAAGAGATATTTAGAGGAAAATGATTAATATTACTTGTAGATAGATGACTAACATGTCATTTGTTTGGAGGTGTCAATTGTTTTCTTAGGAAGAGCATCTACCTGCAAATTTACAACATCTGCTTTTAATGTGAGCGTTCAATGTGGCATTTAATATTCAATAATGCATTTTCAATTTCTAACTTTCAAGCAATGTGAAGCTCTATATAAGGTAGTTGTTTTGGATTAGACTGCCTATACATCAACAACTGGGGAAGAGGGGGCATACTTGTTAGTAATTCTAATTTGTTTGTGTATTTTGCTGGACATATATTTTTTTTATATATTCTTTTGTGAAGAAAATTTGGGTGAGGCCGGGTATTCTCTTGGTTGGGGATTTTGACTGTTCTCCCATTTTCTATATATGATTTGTTTGACCATTTTTTTTGTTTGTGTCCTTCATTTATTCATGTCAGAAAATTTTGGATATTTTGGTTGACCTGCTTGGTTTATTTTGATAGATAGAAATTCGGTTATCTTCAACAATTTTTAGATATCTTTTCATTTATTAGAGTTTTGACATGGTAATGGGTGCTGAATAGGATGAGACTAAACTAGGGTGTTGAAAATCAAATTGAAAACAGCAAAAATTGTAAACTAAAAAATTGTTTTAGTTTTTGTAATTTTCTAACTGTGCAATTCAGTTCTTTTTGCAGTTTTAATGTTGAAATTGCACCAAACTAAATTCAACTGCTTATCTTAATTATGTTAGTAATTACTCGTCATCTTGTAAGTTTATAAGATTTTGACTTAATCTTTAATAAATATTTTAACAAAACTATTTTGTTTAATTTGATTGGATACGTTTTGACAATAATCACTAAAATGTAATGTTTAAATAAATTGATTGTTTATACTTTACTTTAGTATAATTTTGTTGGAAGTGAGTAAAAATAAAGTTTTCAATGTATTTTTTAATACTTAATAATAAAAAATTTAAATCACAAAACCAAACTAAACCAAACAACAAAAGATTGATTTGGTTTGGTTCGAACTTTGGAATTAATCTAAATCGAATTAAATCACACTGCGAACACTATGGATGACAATCATACTCATCCCTACAGGTACTGCCTCGTCCTGCTCCAAATTTTGACGGAAAAACTTGCATGGTTGATCTCTGCCTCCATCCCTGCCTAAGATAATCAGGGATGATGTAAGTTTGTTAGTCCCCGTCTTATCTTAACCCGCTTCTATGTTTTACATATAATTATATGTTTAAACAAAATCTCAATTAAACAAAATCTCACATGTTTGTGTATAAATCTACACCTATGTGGACCATTAAAACTAAAACATAATTAATAGTTTATTATATAACTTATTTAGTAATTAATAAATTGATTATAATTAATAAATTCATATAATTTATTTAATAAATATAAATAAGTTTAAATATAAATTATAAAAAATAATATAACAGGTATATACAAAAATACCTAAACCCGAAAATATTTGATGAGAATTAAAATTTCTTACATATCTTCTTTATACTCGCCTCTCCACTTTTTTGAGATAAGAATAGATATGAGAAACTCACCATGTCCGTTTCCATTCCTATTTTTGACTAACACCCGTAGACTCTTTTTCTTATCTTGGTGCATTAACCCTTTTGGTGGCTTATTCTCTTTTTTTTTTATTGTTTTCTTTCACATGTAACAGGAGGTTTAACTTTACATTTTGTACAATTGTGTACTTTTCTTTTTCTGCATTCTAATATAGTTTGTTTTTTCTTCCAAAAAAAAAAAAAGCACATGTTGTTAGTTCAAATAAAATTGAGTATTTTTTAAGCCAAAATTTAGGTTTGAATTTGATGGTAAGCCGCTAGTCATATTTTTTATAGAAATTAGTTGTTGGTATGATATTTCACATCAATATTATGATTATTCAAGTATTAGATGTATATGTTAATTCATGTAATTATTTTATTTTTAATCATAATTTTCAATTAATAGTAATAATTTTTACTTTATTTTTTTTAAAAAAATTCTAGATAGATTAAAGTCAAGTTTTAGATAGTAATATTTAAAGATTAAATATGCTTGTATATTAGTTAATTTTGTGTTGAATTTCTAATAATTTTTTTGTTTGTGTTGTTTCTCGATAAATTTTTTATTTTGTTTTTGTCCTTAAAATATTATCTAAGCTATTTTTTAAAGTATTTAAAAGTAATTTGAAGTGTTAATCGAAGTTCTTTTAGGACCAAACACAAAATAAAAAAATATTAAGAACAAACGCTGAGTAAAAAGTTTATTGGAAATCGCAAAATTTGATAATATATAAAACATTTGGAATAAATTTAAGTATATTTTTTAGAACAAAATAAACACTTTTTAATAATCCACTTGAATGCATAAAATACAACAAAATAATGACTGGCTACTAACTTAAAGGTAATATGTTATTTTTAAGGATCTTGTTAATAAAACATTGTTTAAGAAATTAATTTTTTATCAAGAATCATATTTGAACGTAATTTTTTATCAAGATAAGCGAGTGTAATTTTATAGGTTCTATTAAAAATTTTTACTCTTTTTAATTTCTTAATAAGAACATTGGTGAGTATTCTCCTATTTGTTAATAAAAAAAATCACTCGCTTCGGACATTTCTTTATACTCATACAGGATAAAATAAGTTGCAATGTACGAATATATTAGTAAACACTTTCTAATATATTTTTGTATAATACTTCTTCTTATTATTTAAAATTTATATTTTAAATAAGTTTTTGTCCCAAATAAATCTTTAAATTTTATTTTTAGTTTTCAATATTTTTTTGTCATTTTTATCTTTGATAAGATTTTAATTTTATTTTTGGTCTCCGTCATTAGCAAGATCTGTTAAAATAATCACATGGCTGTTAAAGTTTTTGAAAAATAATTTTGGACAGTTTAAAAATAGTAATTATTAATTTAAATTTCTAAAATTACATTTTTGACAATTGTTAACGGTAAAAATCAATTAAAAATGAAAAATAATTAACTAAATTCAAACACTAATATTTATGTACGAAAAAATGAAAATGTTAGAGATTAAAAAACGATAAAAAAGACAATGTTGAATTGGTAATAAATATTTGCTTCATGTAAAAAAAAGAAGAAAAAAATGATTCATGATAAAATTATGACTGTTTTTAAAAAAGGCAGTAGGATTTGGCATTCCGGATAGCCTCTCTAAATATTAGAAGTGAAGAAACAGAGGTAGTAGTTGGGCGGTTACTTTTCTTGATGAATTTTTGTAGATCGTATCTATAGGGAGTAGTGGTGTTGAACAAATTGAAATTAACACACTCGATGATTTTTTACTCTATTTGCCAACCCAAATTGAAATTAACAATGATTCATGCTTCAATTGCCTCATGTTTTGCTTTTGTAACCTTCTAAATGGCATTGGGGTTATCAAATTTGATATAGGGGTCCTCTGGAATACATATTTCCGGAAATGTCATGTTAGTCTTCTTGGATCAAGGTTAAAATGGGAAAGACCAATCTGGATCATACATTCCGGAAAACTCACCCTCTTTTTTTACTTTCATCGACCGGTAAACTTGGAAAACTAAAATACAAAGAGGTGCAGGAAGAAATTAATGGGTGTAAGGATTCTAGGCCCAACATGTGGTGCTAACTAGTCTAATGACCCAATTCTAATAGAAAACCATGAAAATTGAGAAACAAAGAATGTAACAAAAAAGGAGATTGGGTTCTGCTGACGGGTAATGGAGCTTATAAGAGTGACACAGCAAAGCTTGGGCAGAGAATTTATAGTTTTTATTGTTGTGCTTCTACGAAGGGAGTTTGAATTTGAATTCTTGATGAGAGTAAGCTTCTCAATTCAAATTGTGAATTGTTGCGCTTCTTTCATGAATTTTAAAGATTTTCTGTGTTAAGTTTTGAGTTATTTTGCTCTACTATTTGTTTACTATAAAATAATTCAAATTTATATTTCATCTTTATAATTTTAAAAGTTTTAAACTATCAAAAATAGTATTTTCAATTTTTTAAGGGGTAAACCTCTTACAGATTACTAATCTACTGTTGTTATTCGATATGGGTTAATAGTATAGAGAGGGACAAATTTTTTTTAAGTAAATTAGGTTGCACTTGGTTTAGTGTAATTATATATAAATTTTTTATTTTTTTAAACATTATTTTTATATCCTAAAGGTGTTAGTGTAAGGTTTTTAAATATACAAGTGAGACAATTGTAATGAATACATAAAAATAAAGAGATAATGTATAATGTAAAAAAAGAAAAAGAATGGAGTGCATATGTAGTTTCACTAAATTTGAGAGGGGCATCCATAATTAACTCTCTTTTTTTTTTTTTTAATTTTAGGGAATAAAACTGACATATTTTATATAAAAAAGTTACCAAAATGACCTCTCCACACATTATTTACCAAAATAACTCATTTTATTATTCACTTTCAGAAATTCGTAAGAGGGAACCAATTTCTCAAAATGCTTAACTATATAAAATAGGTTGTTAGGTGACCGATTTCTTATATAACATTTTTTTTACATATTTGTTTTATTAATTTTTTTATTTTATTTTTATTTTTTTATGTATGCATGTTTTTCTAAAGTATGATTTTAAAATTTTTAAAGTTAATTTGTATTTTATTTTATTTTTTATGTGTTTTATTTTTATGTTGTGTATCTTTTTCATTATTTTAATTTTTTTAAATGGTTTATAATTTATTTTTCAGTTTAAATTTTTTAAACCTAATATTTTAAATTATTTTTAAATTATTTCGGTATATTTTTTTAAGTACATAATTTTTAGTTATAATAAATATTATTTTTAAATTGTAAAATATTAATTTTGTTTAAGTGTAAGATATATGTTTTGAAGATATAAAAATTTATGAAAATTAACGTAATCCTGTTATACAAATTACATAATGTAAACAAGGTGTGGTTCTGGTGGACACAAACATTATTAGATAGTACATGCATAATTATATTTCCAATTTTTTTGCAACATGTTCTATATATTGTTAAACAATTATACATGTTAATTAGCTAGATGTACTCATCCATAGGGAAATTATTTTTATTTACTTAACTTCAACAAATAATTAATTGCATTAAAATCATAATTAAAATTATGTAAACTTTAAAAAAGATAATTATTATTTCAATAAAAAAATAATTATCTACTTAATAAATCTAAAAATAAAATTAAAAAACATTTAAAGAAACACAAAAAATTGTAAAAAATCTCATACAAGTATACAAAAGAAAAACAATGTCACAACAAATAAACATAAAAAACAAATTTAAAAATTTAACTTAAAAAATATAAATTGAAAAATAAATTACAAAGCGTTTAAAAAAATTATGCTTATATAAAAGTTTTTTATCTTTGACGTTTCACCTAGAATGACTTTTAGTCCTAAAACGAGGAAATAATTTTTTTTATCCCAAATTGAGTTTTATTCCTTATTTAACAATTAACGACGTTTAAAATTTGGTGACTTAGCTAAAAGTGGATAACGTTTCAGCAGATGTCTAAGTCAACATGGAAAATCAAAATTTACTTAGAATCACATTTAGTCCTTGTTGTTGGTGTCTCTTGGTTGCTGAGAGGTATAGACCCTAAGCAAAGATCGATCATGCGAGTATGGCGAATAAGTGAAGGGTTAGGTTTTGTTGGGTTTAGGATTTGTTCGAGTGAAGAAAGCCTTTGGTTCTATTGGGGTTTAGGGTTTGTTGAATTGAGAAAAGGTTTGGGTTGTGTTGCATCGTCATTCTTATGAAGCTTGAGCAATAACTTCTTCTCACAATGTTGGAAGGACTGATCAATCATCGTCCTCTGCTACAATGAAGTCTTTTTCATCAAGGATAAGATGGAGACATTGTTTATGTGGTGAAAGAGACATTGTTTATGTGGTGAAAGAGCTTACATATAAATATCAACCTGCAAAAACAATCGAGGAAAGGTTTTTTGGAGATGCCCTAATTGGAATGCATAATTTTTTTTGTTGCATTTTATTTTATAGAATTTCTTTGGTTTGTGATGTTAGGGTGAAAAATTTAGAAATTACAAAGAGATGTTATTATAGGGTAAAATCTTAAGCAATTATTTTAGATGGATGGATGAAGACGCATATGATGGTTCAAAACAAGAGAATAGGGATGGGACTGAGCAACAACTACAAGAGAAAATGAAGAATATACTAGTTGCAAAAGAAGCTTGATGTGGAGAGAAAGAAAATATACATTATGTATTCTTTTTTTTGTTATATGTTGAGCAACCACTATAATTATGTGCACTATTTGTTTATTTTCATAATTAGGAAGTAAGTTAGGATTTTTTAGTTGCAAGTAATTTAAATTTAGAGAGTAAGTTGTAGGATATGTTACTTTGAGGGTTGTATTTATGGAATGAAATGAAACACCCATGTTAGGATATATGCACTATTTTGTAATATTGTGAATTTGTTTACGGAATGAAATGAAGCACCATTTTTCTTTCAATGTACTCCTTGTCAATTCTTTGCATAATTTATTTCGTTTTTCATTGTGTGCATAATTGACCTACAACAGCAATAGTCAAAGATTTAATTGTGCACAACATAAACTTGTAAAGTCAACAAAAAGAATTGGTATTATGGTGTCCATTTAATATTTTACTTTACAAGTACATATCAATACTGATAGTAACAATTAAGTTATTCTACCTTTCATTTAATATGTTACCTTACAAGTTCATATGAATACCTGACAATGTTACTGCAATTGAACTGTGATTATGAACTACTATAGAGTTATAAGTTAAAAGTGTGATTATGGTGCAATATTAATTTTTAGGCTTATAAGGTAGCATGAATGACATTGTTTAATAAATAAACCATGTAAAGAAGAACTTGTAAAGAAGAAAAGCAGTATAACTAACCACTTTGGTTGCTATTGTTTAATAAAGAAACTATATGATGCAATCTTGGATTGCTCCTCCTAAGATATTTCTTCTAGAGGTCCAATGGTTGAAACAGATGAAGTTGGAGAGAAAAGAAGTGGTGATGGAGGCACCACTCTTAGCAGAGAGAAACCTTGGTTTGTAGAAGTTTACCATAAGGGAAAGAACTTTTGATAAAAGTCATAAAAGCACGGGTTTCTAATTGCATAAAATTATCAAAGTTCTTTACAAAGAGTGAGTTATGTGCTATTTATAGATTGAAAGATGAAGTGTGACGTCCAACTAGGCTAGGGGTTAGGGAAAATAGAAGATACAAACATGACCCTAGATTAGTGGATCTAGCTCCCTCATGTGCCACTTAGATCCTAAAAAGTGGATCTAGTTCCCTTAATATTTGAATTAAGAGACAAATAGATGTCACCTAGGAAAGAGAAGTCAAGTGATGCCTAAATAAGGGGACATGTTGGTCTTATATGTTACTTATGCACATGTGTATGTTTAGGAGGTGTGGAAATTAAACAAGGGGGTGTGCAAAGTAAAATTCACACGTCTTCTTGTTCCAAAAAGGTCGACCTTCTACCTTACACCCCACACAAATATCTAATGACACCCTATGTTTAAAAATAAGGGAAAAACAAGAGTTATGACCGAAAATACAAAGCCCAAAAAATACTAAAAACATCAACTCAAAATATTACACAAACTACATAATATTTACCCGCAATAGTTACTTTAATGTAAGTAATTAAAAGATTTAGTATATGATTTAAAATATAAAATTGGAAAATTTATGGTAACCAACGTAATTAAAAAAATTTAAATATAGTAACTAATTAAAAACTTAACGTAATTAAAAATCATATAAAAAATTTAATATATCATATAAAAATTAAAACTTTAACTTAAGCAATTAAAAAATTTATTATATGATTTAAAATTTAAAAATTTAAGGTAACTAAATGTAATGTAACTAAAAAATTTTAAATTTAGTAACTAATTTTAAATCATATAAATAATTAAAAAATAACTACTTAAAAAATTTAACGTTACTAATTAACAATTTAATATATGATTTAAAAAATAAAACTTTATCATAACTAATTCAAGAATTTAGTATATGATTTAAAATTTTAAAAATTTTAAATCATATGCTAAAACGTCGCCAACAAAAGTTAAAACTTTATCATAAGTACTTAATAAATTTAAAAACTTCACAAAAAAAAATTAAAATTTAAAAATTTAAGAGAATTAACTAAATGCAACATAATTAAAAAATTTAAAATTTAATAACTAATTAAAAACTTAACATAATTAAGGCAAAATTAATGTAATTAAAAATTTAACGTAATTAAAAAATCATATAACTTAATCTAATTAAAAACTTAACATAATAAAAAAAATAGAAATATACAAACTGCTAATGCAATCTTCAGTTTGAGAGACTTGGAAATATATGTCGTTGCTAACCAAACAAAAGAGAAACATTGATCAATCACAAGTTAATTCGCAACTCTTATTTACCGTTTTATGGAAATATATGTCGTTGCTAACCAAACAAAAGAGAAACATTGATCAATCACAAGTTAATTCGCAACTCTTATTTACCGTTTTAAGAAACCTATTTTGACCTGTACATATTTTCAAGAAGACTGTTTTCACTTTCATGAAATCGCAATTGGAAATTGTAATTTTAGGAGAATCTTTTACCCCTAAGACACCACGTAAATATACAATTGGTATAACACTAAAACTATAATTGGAATTGCTGGTTTGACCAAGTCAAACTGCAAAATAAATTTTCTTTAATAAACTTTTTAAAAATAAACTCATTTAAATAACTATTTTTAAAAAATAACTTATTTAAGTTAATCAACCTGAAAACTCACGACCCCAATTTTAGGTGACCTTACCTTAAAAAAAAAAAAAAATAGTTTTTATCTCTATTTATATTCATTACTCTTTATCCTCTTTCTTTTCTATTTTTAGAAACTTTTTGTTTTGATCTTCTTTCTCTCTCTTCCACGTAATTCATTCTTGAGTCTCTCCTCTTCTTTTTCTTTAGTGATATTTTTCCTTTTCAAATATCATTATCTAATTCAATTCAACAAATATCCCATGTGAATAACAATCAAGGATACAACAGTTTTTAATTTCTCTAATTTCATTGTTAAAAGTATAGAGCACATTTAGTTTAGATTAATTTATGATAACGGATACATACACCTAGGAGATCCTTCATTAATTTATCTAGTTATTGCATAAAGGTTTGTGGAAATCAATTCAGCTTTCCAAAAACGGTCATAAACTTTTACCTCTGTTTTACTTTTACGGATGATACAGTAACCTTCTTTGCTAAGGCGAATTTAGATCAAATTGAAATTATCAATAGTTGCCTTGATTTGTTCTGTCAAAGCTCGGGTCAATGTGTCAACAAAGATAAAGCTCGAATTTTGATTTCTTGGAATGTTAGGCAATCTTACAAAATGAAAATTAGTCGTGGTTTTGGTTTCCACCAAATAGAAAGGATCCTGTTCGCAGACCATTGTCCACGATTTTTAGGACATCAATCAGATTTGCAGAGGTGGGATGTCTGTTTTGAACAACATTAATTAGAAGAAAAGTCTAAGAGTAGCCGTAGATTTGTTGACTATGTTCCTTCTGTTTCCTTATTGGAGTTGCTTGTTTCTTTAATGGTTCACTTCTTTAGAGTCGCCATTAGAAAGAGAGAAATTATTACGATGTCTAGAGTATTACTTCTAGGATTAGATTTAAAAATTCTTTATGGGTTTAATCTATATTCATTTAAATTGTTTATAAAAGGTTTTAAAATATAATTTTTAAAAAGGTTTTAGAAATTTTATTTTAAATATTATTTGCTTAATGTTGATGTGTCATTATAGGAATTATTTGACATAATTTTCAATGTACGAAACAATATAAATAGAGTGCTTTCATTAAAGATACCCTAAAATGTATTAGAAATTTGATAACAATGGCATATTACATCTCACATAGATGAATGACACATGTATGAAGGTATTTTTTCTTACATTTTTTATTATATGTGGTGCAGTTATGTGGGAGAACCCTTGATATCATGTGGAAAGAGTTAGAAAATAAAAAGTTCAACTATTATGAGTAAAATATGTGAAGAGAATAAAAAAATAAAAAGTTCAACTATTACGAGTAAAATATGTGAAGAGAACAAAAAAAAAATACTATAGCACATATTGTTACTAAAAAAACAAGTATAAATTAATCTGATAAAATACAATATCCAGTTGACCTTGTATAATAAATAGAGTAAAGCCTTTTTGGGGTGGTTTTTGGTATTCACTTTTGAAATTTATAAAAAAAAAAAAATTGGTTTTTAGTTTTCAAATGATTAAAAAAAACTTAGTTTTGGTTTCTAAATTTAAAACATTGTTTTCAAATTTTAACCTCACTAGAATCTTTCATCCTTAGACAATAGATGATAGTAACCGACCTTCGAATGTGACGATCGGTTACCATTGATCATACATTAGTGGTTGTCGGTAATCACTAGTTGAAGGTAACAACCAATGAGTGTTGGTAGAGACGATTGGTAATCATCGATCGGAGGTAGCAGTCGGTGACTGTCAGTTGGACGCGACAGTCAGTGACCACCGGTAAGAGGTAATGGTCAATGGTGACGAGTACGAAGTGATAAATTTGAATAAAAAAAATTGAAAATAAAATTTTATTGATTTTGAAAGGGTCAAAATTGTTTCAAAAATAGCTAAAAAATCAAATCAAAACTATTTTTGCTAAATATGTTTCTATTTCAAAATAAATTTTAAAACCAAAAACCATAAATTTAAACTCATCCTAATCAAATTGATACTTTAATGAGACTTTAACGTTTTAAATATGTATGATATTTTAAGTTATAATTTTTTTCTAATCATTAGTAAGACATAATATAATTTTTATTTTCAAAATTTCCATATCCCTAAAAACATAAGTAAAATATAAAACATTTTATTGATGACTTTATATTGGTAAAGTTTGAATTTTGAATTTTTAAAAATTTAAATAATATTAAATCATATTTAATGAATTCTATTGATGTAAAATAAAAAAAAAATTATATGAAATGAATGATTAAAATGATTTAAATGGATTTAATAGATCATATATGAATTAAATTTACCTTTTTTTTTCACACAACCCTAATTTACTTCTCTATGGCTTCAACTAATGTCAAACATTTTAAGTTTTTTAATTTACAAGAAAAGAATTAGCAATACTTGATTGTGTATCAAGTCACGCACTCACAAAAATTAGTTAAGACCATATGAAATAATGATTAAAAGCTATCTAACAATCTCTCATTTTTAAAAAAATGCTATTTGTTAGATGTACGAGAATTACTGAATAAAATAATTTATTAAAAAAATTGTCAAGAATAGCTTTTGGAGAAATAATTTATTTTTTAAACCCACTTTATTTAGGCCCACACCCTCAATTTAGATTTTGGAGTTTAGTTATATATGCAAGGTATGGAAATCCTGCCTAACTAATTTCATTTCAATTCTAGAAGTGTAGTGTTCCGTTCCAAAATGACCTTTGGAAACATGTTTTCTTGACTGTAAAGAAATATAAAAGGACCTATGGAATATGAAATGTTATTGAGAAGGAAGAAGAGCAGAATGGTTATTAAAACAAGTCTCCAAAATGTTAGTGGTGAGAAAATTTACTTCTTGATCATTGATTGAAGGAACGGGAAAATAGTCCACAAAATGTTTGAGCTAGGCAGAGTTTGAAAAAAACATATATGTGGACGAAAACCTGTGTAGTTAATAGAGGTAATATAAAAAAAACGTTATTAATTATAATTAATTGACTGCATATACAATCCAAAATAAAAAGGTAATGACTAAGTTGGCAGTTGATTGATTTAAGTAATGAATAATGATGCATGGAGTCAGTAGAAGTTTAAGATATTGGAAGGAGTAAAGTTTTGGAGCCATGGACTATTCAACTGAGCCCAGAAGGTATCTTGGGTCCAATCAGTGAGCATAGGTAGTTGAAGGTCTGGCAGTTTCTCCTTTCCGAAGGGCAATTGTAGCGATGTGGCACAAGTGGTTTTGGTGTCTTTCAAAGCCAGTTGGCTAGTTGTTATTTTCTCTTGTTTTAGCACAGGCACAGACACTAGCATTTCTTCCGTTTCAGTTTCAGACTCTTTCTTAAGAACATGTGACAACAAGGGCAGGGCCACGTTTTGCTCTTCCTGGTGGCTGCTAAAGGACATGGTCTCCGTCGACGATGCAGGCGAACCAACCATTTGCTTCATCTCTCTTTCTTCCTCCAGTGCTGCCCTTTGTTCCAACACTTTCAACGAAGTTGCCTTTCTATATATCTTGCATAGCACAATTTCCTGTACCCAAATATCAATTTCATTATTCACATATAACCACATCAAAGAGGGGAGGAGGGACCACACTTGACACTACACATCTATTAACATCCTGGCCCTACAAAAAGTTACTGTCACTATCCTTCTTCATGGAAACTTCCTTGTTTAACTAAATCAATTTTATATCCAAGTATTTTACATTAATTAAACTTTGAACATACTAGTGCAAGGACTAAATTAATGAATATTCAATTTTTAAAAACTATTTAGTTACTTTTTAACATATAAAAATTTCATTATTGTAAGACTACTTAAGATATGAAATTATGTTATGTTTAGTGGTTTTTGTTATGACTAAACTTGCCTTCCCTGATAGTGAATTAATGGGCAAAGGAAAGGACATAATGTGTGATGAAAAAGCATTGCGGGCTAAAAAATAAGATGGCAATAGATACCTTAGGTAATTTGGAATTGTCAGGTAAACGGTACTCATTCATGACCCAATCGGTCTTGTTTCCCCTAGGAGCTCTTCCCTGATAGAAAACCAGGGTCTTCCTTAAACCAATGATACGCTTTGGATCAGACAAGGTCACTATCTTCCGGTCTGAACCGGTGGCTTTCCAGAACCCTTTTTCAGTGGTGCGGTTAGGCCTTCCTCCGCTCCCATGCTTTTTATCCCTTGGCACGAAGAAGTACCATTCTCTTTCTCCTACCTTTGCCAAACCTATATCATCATATTCATATATCATATAAATATTACGTTGTCAAAAGAACATAGACATATGCAATCAACTAATGGTTTAATTACCAGGCAAGTCCCAGGGATCATGGTGATAGATGTTGAGGAAACCAATGACATCGTAACGAAGTTTCTTGCCAATAATCATGTTCTTAAGATAGAAATCCAGAAGCTCTTCTTCCGTTGGGTGGAATCGGAAGCCTGGAAGTGCAATTTCCCCACTCATGTTCATGTCTTCCATGTTAATATGCTTGCTTATGAGTTATGATGAATACTGCACTTTACCTACTTTCCAACCAGGAGGGAGAGACTCTAAGTTAGTTTATATACTTAAATGAATATGTGATGGCAGGTATTTATAAGGAATGCTTCGTTTCCTAAATGCTGCCTCTACTCAGCCTTTTATTTTTTATTATTATTCAACTTGGCTTATGACTTGGTCCTGGAGGCATAGGGGCATAAAAGTCTCTGAAAAATCTTGAAAGAAAATAGACTTGTAATTTGTGTTGTGGAGTGGGACCCACGCGGCTTGACAAAAAATCTGCAAGACTAAACTGTGGTGGGACACCTATGCATGTTATGGCTTCACCTATTTTTCTTTCGGTTTTGGACTTTTACCCGGAAATTCCTCTTACAACATTCGTAGCCATAGTTTCTGTAATCTGTTCTTTAATTTCAATTTCACAACCATTAAGGACTAAGGAGGAGAGTTAGTTATCAGATTTTATCTCCCACATTACGGTTAATTATAATCGATCTTTTTTGGCTTTGCGCGCCTTTACTGTTGCAAAGGAACAAATTACAAATCTCTGTTATACTACTACGTAAGATGATGGCTTGACCACAAAATAAGTGTATTCATAGTTAAAGAAAGATAATTGTGTGATTATTCCGTTAACAATTTTGTAATTATATACTACATTATATGAAAGATAATAGGCTAAGATCAAGGAAACTATTTATAATATGAAATTACTTTTAAAAAATAATATATATCTTAGACTATATTTAATAGTAACTAATTTATGAACCTGAATAATGTATTATGGATAAGTACATAATATTATATATTTTATCATACTCCTCCGGTCGAAGCGGGAGGTTGGCATACGTTGAGACTGTTCCAAAAATTTTCAAACAAAATCAATGAAAGATTCTTTGTAAAAATATCAGCAACTTGTAAGACTCAAACTTCCCCTTGAACAACCTTTTCGCGGACAAAATGAATATTCATCTCGATATGTTTGGTGCGTTGATGTTGAACTGAATTTCCAGAGAGATATGTCACACCAACATTATCACAATATACCAATGTAGCTTTTCAAATTGGACAATGAAGCTCTAGAAGAAGGTTTCGTAGCCAACATGACTCAAAGACCACATTAGCAATGTCTCTATATTCTGCCTTTGCATTGGATTATGACGGAGTAGCTTGTTGTTTAACGGACCAAGAAATCAAATTATCACCAAGAAACACACAATAACCAAATGTGGAACGTCTGGTGTCTAGGCATCCACCCCAGTCAACATCTATATAAGAAAGAAGAGTGGATGTGGATGATGAATAGAGATGCAAGCCATGATCAAGAGTACCTTGTATGTATTGCACAATGCACTTAAGAGCATGCATGCGTGCCTCCCTTGGGTCATGATGTACAAACACATTTGTTGCACAACATAAGCAATATCATTTCTTATGAAAGTGAGATATTGAAGCACTCATTCAAGGCGTCAATATTTAGAAGGATTGACATATGGTGTGTCAGCATTATCACCAAGCTTTAGTTTAGTATCAACCGGAGTAGGAGACAATTTACAAGATGTCATGTCAACCCGTTCAATGATATCGACTACATACTTTAGTGAGATAGAAAAAGACCATCTGCATGACAGGTGACGACTATACTCAAAAATAACTTAACGACCCTAAATATTTCATATCAAATTTGGAGCTAAGAAGAGATATGATCAATGTGCAGGTAGCAACAAAGAAGATTGCCAATATAATATCATCCACATACAAAAAAATGTAAGTTGTTTGAGTTTAAAAATCTCATGTTGACTACATGTCACAAGTCGCGAAACCAAAATGGGTGAAGGAGTAGGGGCTGGGCTCGGTGATGGTATGTAAGGAGTAGGTGGGGTAGTGAGATAGGTAGTTTGGAAGGTTAAGTGATTGATCACGTAAGGAGAGAGACTATCATCCATGAAATTGTAAGTGTGAGGTTGTGGATTGTGTAATTTAGCAAATGAGAATTAGGTCTCATAAAAAAATCACATGACAACTGAGTATGATTTTATGAGAGGACAAATCATAGCACTTGTAACCACAATGATGAGATGATTATCCTACAAAAACACACGGAATGGACCGGGCCTGAAGTTTGTTTATGGTAGTAGAGGAAAATAGTGGATAACATAGACAACCAAATACCTTAAGATGAGAGTAGGAGAGGTCTTTTTGATAAAGAATTTTGAGTGGTGGCTGATATGCTAATTGTTTATTTGGAAGAATGTTAAGAATATAAGTTTCCATTTGCAAAGCATGATGCCAAAATGAAGGTGGTAAAGATGTACAAGTAAAGTACAAACATGTTATTAGTGGTACAAATTTTTTTTCAGATTTCTCATTTTGTGATGATGTATGTAGACAAGAAAATTGAAAGACTAACCCTTTTTTTTACAAAATTCCCAAAATGGTTCATTATCAAATTCCTTACCATTATCACACTGTATGTTCTTTATATTGTGTTCAAATTGAGTGTGGATGAATGCTCTAAATGATAGAAAAGTAGAAAAAACTTTAGAATTTTTAGACAACGGAAATCATCTAACAACAAAATATAATAATGATATCCCAAAGAACTCAAAATAGGAGATTTCCAAATATCAGTATATATAATATCAAAAGGCATAACAATGTAAGACTTAGAAAAAACAAATGGTAAGTTAGCATGTTTCCTAAGAGAACAAGAGTGACAAATATGAAACCATGATTTTTATGACACTCAATTAATTTATTCTGCCTAAGAGAGTTTTAAACAAATATCCTGAATGACCTAAATGAGCATGCCATAATGATAAAGGCGAAATAGTAAAAGCAAATGGTGAGGTGACTTGAGTGGTGGTAGTGGTTGTGATTGGCTAAAGGTCCCTCTGACTTTCACATCTCATTAGATGTATCCCGTCTTGAGATATTTCACAAAACAACCAACAAGATCAAATTCAACAAATATTGAGTTATTAGTTGTAAAATTTTGAATAGATACTGAGTTTTTAATAATTTTAGGTGCATGAAGTACATTTTTCAAGGCTAAGGGAGGATTTGGGGGAGACAAATTAGTGTGACCATAACCCTGAATTGGAATTGAATGACCATTACCGATAAGTATACCATGATTACTGCTCAAATTAAAATAAGGCATGAGAGTACCTTGCCCAGATGTTATGTAGGAAGTGGCACCAGTATCCATCTACCAATTTGCATATGAAGGATTAAGTTCAAGATTGTGCATTGCAGCTGTGATGTTGGTTGGAGTTTGTGAAGTTGTTGCCGCTGTGTATGCCTGTGGCGGTTTTGGCCAAGGATGTCTGGTTGGCGCTATTGGTTTTGTTGAAACTTGGGCTTGACCCAAGGTGAGGAGGGTGATGAAGGGTATGGGCCAGGTGGAATAGCCTAAGACATCCATGGCCACTACCACTGTCTTGTAGGCCACTAGTACTGGTGTGTTTGTTGTTTTAGGCCAGATTGCCCTTGTCAGCCACCATTACGACCACCATTACCACTCCTGCCTCCACCTCGATGACTGCCATTGTTTCTGCCACTATTGTTACGATTTTGGCCCTTCTTATTACCATGGTTGTTGCGACTTTGGGGAGTCTTGATGGGGGAGTGAGTGTTGTCAGTATCGTGAGCCATCATTAAGGAACCCATGCTAGTTGCAACCTTCTTCGCGAGACCAGCTTCTTCTAAAGTGAGCATAGAGCGACCTTGATAGAATGGTGGGAGAAGATTTATTTAGCGAATAAGCGTGGCAACTCTATTGTAAGCCTCGGTAAGGCCAACCACCATTTGAAGAACAAGACAATATTTGAAATCGATGCACCAACGTTCTTGAGTTGATTCGACAACTCCTTAAGTCATTGACAATACGCAGAGGCATTTTGAAAATCCTTCATGTTTGTATGGGAGAATTCTTGCTCAAGAGTAACAGTCTGAGCATTCTTATTGTCCTAGAATATATCACGCAATTTATTTCATGTCTCTATTGCCTTTCTGGTTCAAGAATCGTATTCAATGGGTTGTGGGAGATTATTGCATAGATCCATCAAAGAAATGTAGCATCAAGGGTTGACCACAACTCCTTTTTAGCGTTAGTGTTTGACATTGTCTCCTTGCGTGACTCCTATGAAATTATTGGTGAAGCACCTTGTGGGAACGTGCGTGAATCTTGAACAGTTCTACTCATGTTGCATATTGGACGTTTTCCATCTCTAGGATGATGAAGATATGGTTCTTGATGTTTTATACAACAAAAGTTTGGTGGAATTTGTTGGAGTCAGTCATGGTGGTTGACGCAAGAAATAAATAGGGGATAGGAGAAGAAAAAAAAATAAGGCAGAGAAAAGCCTAGGAAAGCGACGAAAGTGAGAAAAGATTTCAATCTCTTAGCTCTGATATTATAAAGGAAAATTGTTTCATAACTATTTCATTAACAATTTTGTAGTTATATATACATTACATAAAAGATAAGAGATTAAAATCAAGAAAACTAGTTATAATATAAATATGCTTTTAAAAAATAATAAACCTGAATAGTATATTTAACTAATCGCATAATATTATATATTCTATTCATCATCATACGTTGTTTTTATACCAATTCCATACCAAATAACATGTGAACAATCACAAAGTAACAAAATCAAGAGACTCAACTCCAACCTCTTGAAAGTTCCTCATATCGCAATACGTACGTACTCTTATTTTGCTCGTTAGAATTCCAAATCAAACACTGCGTACTGTAGCGTTAATTTAATGCGCCCTTCACTAAAATGACTTTCTAAGTGAATACATGCATAATTATTTTTTTTCTGGGAATGTCTTCTGTAATATCTCACAAAGTTTAAATCATGATTTATTATATTCTATAGGTTGTTAATTCCTCTTACTAGACTCAGTCCGGCTCATTGAAAATTGTCGACCAAAATTGGTGCAATAGTCACAAATATTAAAAGGAGGTTCAAATGTTGATTCGCTGGTTCGAGTCCAAATTTCAAGCTCAAGCTATAACCCTTAGCACGGGTTGAAAGTTTGAAACAAAGTCCCAGCCTGGATTCCAAATTCAGAGAGAAGAATAAGGACCCTTGTTAATTAGTTGGAATCGGACTGGTGAAATAGCATAAAAATAGTATACAAGTGAAATAATTTCACCTCATAAGTTAATTTGTAAAAACCTAATTTTACTGTTTATAAATATGGTATAAGTCTATAAGAGCTTATCCCAAAATAATTTTTTGAAAACTTGAAAATACCATATTTTGGATTTTTTAAAAGTAAACCTATGGATTGAATTATTGGTTAAATTTAGTGTAATTACAAAATATTTTTTACATTACTTTTATTTCTGCTAAAGATATATTAGTATAATATTCTGTGTTAGTATAATATTCATAATTTAAAAGGATTGGTTTAAAAAAAATATAGAATAATATGTAATTTGATAAAAAAAATTCAAGAAACATGATTTTAATTTACTTTTTACTTTATATCAGATATAGAAGGAAAATATGAAATATGATCTGTAACAATGAATTATATAAACAAATTTAGAATTTTGCTGAGCGTGAGACACATGCATATTGGTGTATATACACGTGCATGGAGCAACCTAGTGACCTACTACACTCGACTTAGTGCGGAGTTTAATTAATTTGTATGAAAATTTAAATTTAAACTTGTTGTACAGAAAAAGTACTATATATGAACAAAGAAGTATCCATCATATGCATATGCACGGAGTTGCAACTAACGGATCGTCATAATAAAAAATAAATTAAAATTGAACTTTATCATTGAACTAGTAAAGATCTGAGTTTAGGTTTAAAAGATTTAATCAAAATTGAATTCGATTAAATAAAATATTATTTTATATTTTTTATTAATATAATAATGTATTAAATAAAAAAAAAAGTTATATAATGATTTATAATACAAAAATATAATACATATCTTATTATTAAGTTTAAGTGTTGTTGTCCTTATAATACTACTAGCAAAAACACACGCGTTGTCGCGCTTGTGTATTCGCATTTCTATTTTAAGGTTTTAATTTAATATCTTTTGTAAATTTTATGTTTTGAAATATAAATTATTATGTGACATGTTTTGAAATATATTTTGTTTGTTTATGATAACGTGATAAAAATATGTCACATCATCAGTGAATATGTCAAATATGCAATAAATATGAAAAAAATGGAAAGAGAGAAGAGTTTGAATAGAACTCAAAATATTGTCGCATATGTGTATTTGCATGTTTATTAAGAATATTTATCATGAAATATATACATATATTAATTATGTTTAAGCAAGATTGATTTGTTGGTAGAAATTGTGAAAATGTGCATATATTAACATAGAGAAGCTATATTTGCGAAAGTGAGAATAATCATAAAATGTTTAGAAGGTTAATTAGTTATAAAATGTGAACACCAAAATATCATATTCTCATTATATAATACTAGCAAAAACACAGGCGTTGTCGCGCCTGTGTATTTGTATTTCTATTTTAATATGTAATAACAATTTAGGATTTTAATTTAACATCTTTTGTAAATTTTTATTTTTGAAATATAAATTGTTATGTGACATGTTTTGAAATATATTATGTTAATTTATATTTTTTTTATGATAACGTGATAAAAACATGTCAGATAATCATGGATATCACAAATATGCAATGAGTATGAAAAAATGGAAAGACAATAGTTTGAATAGAACTCAAAATATTGTCGCACCTGTATATTTGCATATTTATTAAAAATATTTATCATGAAATATATATATATATATATATATATATATATATATATTAATAGAGAGAAGTTATATTTGTGAAAGTGGGAACAATCATAAAATATTTAGAAGGTAAAATAGTCATAAAATATGAACACCAAAATGTCATATTCTCATTATATAATATATAGCATATAATATAATATCATATATTATACATTATAGATATAAATGGACAATTATGTATATTGGATATCAATATTTTAAAGTAATTTTTTTCTTAAAGTTATAAGTTTGTCTAGTGGTAAAATATATGTTTAGGAAATAAAAGGTTATGGGTTCATGTCCCTCTTATGACAAATTAATTTATTTTTTTAATTTTAAAATAGGTGTAAGGGTAGAATAGGTATTTTGAAAAGTGGACATCAAACGGGGTATTGCCTTTATTAATAGTATAGATATAGTATATAATATCATATATTATAAATTATAGATATAGTTGAACAATTGTGTATGTTGCATATCAATATTTTACCTTACATTTTTTTACTTAAAATTATAAGGTTGGTCTAGTGGTAAAATTTACGTTTTGGGGAGTGAAAGGTTGTAGGTTTGAGTCTCTTATTTTTTAATTTTAAAATAGATGCAAGGGTAGAATAGATAGTTTGAAAAGTGGACGTAAAAAGGGGTATTTCCTTTATTAATAGCATAGATATAATATATAATATCATATATCATAAATTATACATGTAGTTGAACAATTATGTATGTTGGATATAAATATTTTAAAATAATTTTTGCTTAGTGTTATAAGATTGGTCTAATGGTAAAATTTACATTTAGTGAGTAAGAGGTTGTGGGTTCAAAATCCTCTTATTACAAAGTAATTTATTTTTAATTTTAAAGTAGGGGTACGGGTAGAATAACTATTTTGAAAAATGTATGTCAAAATGGGTACTTCCTTTATTAATGGACAATTATGTATGTTGGATGTTAATATTTTAAACTAATTTTTTGCTAAAAGTTATAAGGTTGGTTTAATAGTAAAATTTACGTTTGGATAGTGATGAGTTGTGAGTTTGAGTTATGACAAAGTAATGTTTTTTACAATTTAAAATAGGTGTAAGGGTAGAATGAGTATTTTGAAAAGTTGGACATCAAAAGAGAGTATTTCCTTTATTAATAGTATAAATATAGTATATAATATAATACCATATATTATACATTATAAATATAATTTGACAATTATGTATGTTGGATATCAATATTTTCAAGTAATGTTTTGCTTAAAGTTACAAGGTTGGTCTAGTGGTAAAGTATATATTTGAAAAATAAGAGGTTATGGGTTTAAGTACCTCTTATGACAAATTAGTTTATTTTTTTAATTTTAAAATAGGTGTAAGGGTATAATAAG
Source organism: Psophocarpus tetragonolobus (assembly GCA_037954015.1). Taxonomy (NCBI): domain Eukaryota; kingdom Viridiplantae; phylum Streptophyta; class Magnoliopsida; order Fabales; family Fabaceae; genus Psophocarpus; species Psophocarpus tetragonolobus. The sequence goes on from CM075689.1 coordinate 3,233,213, forward strand.
TATTTTAAAAAGTAAACATCAAAAGCAGTATTCCCTTTATTGATAGTATAGATATAGATATAGATATAGTATATAATATCATATATTATACATCATAGATATAATTGGACAATTATGTTTGTTGGATATCAACATTTTAAAGTAATTTTTTGCTTAAAGTTATAACGTTGATTTAGTGGTAAAGTATTTATTTGAGAAATAAGAGGTTATGAGTTCAAGTCTCTCTTATAACAAATTAGTTGATTTTTTTAATTTTAAAATCCGTGTAAGGGTAGAATAGGTATTTTGAAAAATAGACATCAAAAGAGAGTATTGTCTTTATTATTAATAGTGTAGATTACAAAGAGACAAAGTTTCACATTACCTAAATTGTGATAAAGGATTGGTAAAGATACTAGCAAGTGGGGAAAATCTTGACCTCATGAACTTGGACTTTATGGACATTGTTATAGTACAAATCTATCAATTTACCCCTTTGCGCATGCAATTAATGGTCATGTGAAATTTTTGCAAAAATTCCTTATGTTTGATTTCATATTAAAAAATTAATTATTTACTCAAAACTGATTTCATGTGTAGAAACAATTATGAATTGAAGCAACTTAAAATAGTTTTTATTTTAGACAAAAAATTTATACTAAATTTTTTTCTTAACTTAATAAAAACATCCAAACATAAATAACGTAATCTTAAAATGAATTCTAATTAAAATCAATTTTACAAAAATCAATTTCATTGTAAAAGAATTTTATTAATGTTCATTTGAATACACTAAGAATGTTAATCATGTTGTCCATCTTATGAGTTGTTTAAATTTGTATAAATTGGTTTTGTAGATGATTAATTTGTGATCCCAATTTTTTTTTTATCCTCTCTCTTAATTTTTTTTCATCTACAAGATTTGGATAAAGATCTTATTTAGATGATTTTAAAGTTTTTTAAAATAAATAAATATTTTTCAAAATAAGAATTTTTTAATCAGGTAATATTTTCTTCTTAATTGTTTATTTAAACAAAAATAATTTAGTCAAACGAATTAAAAGACAAAAATTACTTATTTTATTAAAATAATTACCAAGATGCCCCCGAAGCATATATTTTGATGAGCATTGAGTTACATTTCACACACCATCTTAATATGATCCAAAGTTCAATATATATTTTTTAAAAAGTATAATTTTTAAATATATTAATAATGTTTCTCTTCATAGATAATAGCTTATATAACATTATATTATACTTATCCTTATATTAATTGCCTAACAATATATACTATAAAATATATGTTAAATGTTTTCCTATAATATATTAAGTTGATTATTATAATATAATGTTAAATTGATATATTATATCTATAAATTGGGTCAATCACTAGATCCAATTTTATTACAAATATTTTGGATTGTAATCTTAAGTTGTATTTCGTTCACTAGAGGAAGACAAGAAAAGATATTTTAAGTATATATTTTACGTACATTTTTTTGTTTCAATAATGAGGAGAAAGAAAATCAATTCTATATTTTATATGGATTGTGTCTTGTGAGAAAATATTTTATGCACTTTATTTTTTTATAGGTCTCCTACACCTTTATTATCTATTCTAAATTGTAAAAAAAAAAAAAAAAAAAAAAACCCTAATGTCTCTACGCACATTCCTCACACAAATGTGGGTATCTTTACAATGCTATGACGTACTTTTGAATGACACATATAAATTTTAACTTTATATGACTTTTTTACCAAACTCGTGTAATAAAACTTATGTAAAAATATAAGAAATCACAAGAAGAAAAAATCTTGTATAATTATAAAATATTAAAAAGTTTTATGACAATTTAGTATGATCATGTAAAATTTATTAATTAACTTTTTATGCTTTCCAAATTCTCCCAATATTAAAGGAAGCTAAAATGGGGTGATCATAGACTTTTGCTCCCTTTCCCTCCCTTCTTATAAATTGAACCAACTTTTTAAATCTCTCCCCTTCGACAACTTCATCTCCCTCAAGCCAAACAATGTGTTAAACACATTGGACTTTAGGAGTGTTTTAGTAAACAAAAAAAAGTTTTTTATTTTCCCAAGAATAGAAAGTTAGGAAACTATGATTTCCGTGTTTGATGTGCAATTAACAAACGGAAACTTTCCAAAAAACTATGATTTTGGAGGATCAATTTTAAATCACCATCCTACAAAAATATTCCAAGAAGGAGGATGTAAATCCAACTTCTTCAAGCGAAAATAAAGTTTTAATTATGTCAAATAACTATATTAATTTTTTTTTACTATTGTAAATAAATACCACTTAAGGAACACTTCTACTGCAACAAGTAATGTAGGTTTAGGATTTAGGTAGTGTGTAGGCATTTTCACATAAGTATAGAGTTGTCTTCTTTTATAGCATCTTAACCATAATATTGTGGGATAGGCCACAAATGTATGCCTACACTCATATAGTCATGCGTAAGTTTTTTTTTTCTTTCTATGTCTGTCACAATGATATGGAAAATGACAAATCCTCTTTTTTTTTAATCAAATGACATCCCTATGGTCTAGTATAGTTGTTCATAAGTTTTTTATTACTACATTGTTCATAGCAATGTGAGAAACGACATAACCCCATAGATTACTGTAAAAATAGTCGCATGATGCACATTTTTATTGTAAATGTTTTTTATATAACATTATTTAAATCTTGAAATTAAATTAAACAAGTGTTGTATTTATAATAAAATTAAAGTAAAAGATGTTTAATAAAATAATTTAACTTGAGAAAATATTTGCAAAATTTTTTATATACAAAAAAAAAAGTTAAAGTTTAATTTGTATATACTGTCAGTGTAAAAAAAATTTAATTACAAACCTTTATTTACGGTAAACATATTGATTTTACCAATTAATACTTAAAAGTATATAAATGAAGAAATATAATTGAATGTCCGTATAAAACTATTTTACACGGTCAGTCATTGTATACTAATTAAATTCAAAAAGTTAGTCACACTTAAAAATCTTTAATTCTCAATTAACATATTAAGACAATTTTACAATTTTTAGGAATTATGATTCCATCTTTTCCACGAATCATGATTTTCGAGTATGAAAAAAAAAACCTATCAAACGATCCAATAGGAAAATCAATTTGTTTTTATTATTTAGAGCATAAATGTTTATTCATCCACATTTTTTATTTTAAATATTAAATTATTTTTAAGTATTTTTATATTTTAACAATTTAATATGATTAATTTGATATGATAACACACAAAAGAATAGTAAGTGCAACGAGCAGTTTAGAGAGGAGTTAAATATAGCGGAAAAAAGAGTAACACTCATCTATAATTTGTATTCCTGAGTCAATCCGAACTTATGTTTAAGGAGTTAAATATAACGGAAAAAAGAGTAACACTCATCGATTAATAACAGAAATTAAATTAATTTTTGTCTTAGGAGAAGTTAATAATAAATAAATAAAATTATGGAATATTATGAATTTGTAGATAATAGTATAATGATGTTGTTAAAATATCTACTGCTAATTAACCTTATCTCACGCATAGCTAAAGTTTTATAAAGTTATTAATCGATATAATTGATAGGAAGTTAACCTAATATATAAATATAAGAATTTAATTAGTACACATTGTTATACTCACATTTCATTACAAGACCATTTCATTTATGTTGATTTTATCAAGTAGTATTTTAAAAATTACATAAATAAAAAATTATGATTTAACGTAAATATGTTAATGTAAAAATCTTTAACTCTAAATATAATTAAGATTATCTCACGAGTGATAAATCCATTTTATTGCATATACATTGTTATATGATCGATTAACAGTATCATGTGATTATTAAAGTATAATTTTTCTTTCAAAACAATTAAAGTATAATTTTATTTTATTGCAAGTAATTAATATGATATGATGTTATTGAAAATTTCAATGGTAATCACATGTTACTTAAAAATGATTAATTTTAACCACATTGATAATTATACGTAATTATATTAAGAAAAAGTACTTAACCCCTTAAACTTTACTTATTGTAGAAATAGGCATTTTAAACGTTTAGTTTCTTCATAACTAATCTTTAAGCTTTATCCATTTTACAATTAAATATTTTAAACCTTGTTTGAATTTTTCCTTAAAATTTCTGTTCTTTTAGATATAAACACATTAAATTCAATTTCTTCTTTAATAAATCTTAAAATTTAATTACCCTTTTAAAACAATCTCTTATATTAAATTGGAATTAAACTGTTAACAAAGAAGAAACCTCGGTATTATTTTTTATTTTAAATCCCAATCATTTATTAGTTTTATTTTTATAAAATATTTTTTAAACATTAAAGTATAATAAAATTTATAGCTAAAAAAGTTAAATAAATATTTTATTATTCTTATAAATTATATCTTAATACGTGAAAAATGAATCGTAACGAAAGAATAAGAAAAATTTATGGATGATTAATATTTAATATAAATAATTTAACTATAATTTTATATAAAAAATCATTCGTAAAGAGGGCAAAATTTAGGGATAAATTAGAATGAAATTAAATTCAAAGTGTTTATTTATAAAAATAATAAGGTTAAGGATCAATTGAAATGAAATTAAAATTTATGTGTCTATTTTTAAATGAGATAAAGTTTAAGGGTTAATTAAGATAAAATTAAAGTTTATGGTGTTTATTTATAATTTGGAAAACAAGTAAAATTTAAGGAAGTTTAATGTTGTTTTTCCTTATTTATTTACTCTTAATTACTTATAAAGTTTTTTGGACCGTCTTAATTAACAGGTGATAACAAGTTTTTATGGGAAGAAAAAATATAAAAATAAAAATTAAATTCATTTTTGTATAACTATAATCACCCTTCGTCTTCCTCCAATACCAGTTACCACCACCCTGTCGCTAGCCAACATGAAAATTTGTTCCCTTCAACGTAACCCCAAATAAATGTGGAGAACCCCACACTTATTAACGCAGAGAGGAGGGGGAAAAATTGAATACAATTACAAATTTGTAACAAGGTGGGACCAACAAAAACATAATAGATAAATTTAAAGAATAATTAAAAGATAAAATAGTGTTAAAATTAACGAGAATAAAATAATGGTATATTGTTAAGGGTGTGTTTTGAAGGTTTTCCAATATTAAAGCAAGCTTGCACTTAGTTTAGTTTGTGTGTGAAGTGAATTTGTTTATACATTGCCACAGTCTTTTAGAGTGATTGCAGCATAAAAACTAGAAAGTACTTTTTTTTTTTTTCTCCAAAGATTTGATTGTCAATTCAATAGAATATTGAATCTCCGCGTTTGCAACATTATTTTCATTATTATAGTATTTCTCTCTCTTGAAAGTTTACAAAATAAAAGAAAATAGGGGATGAATTTTAATGGATATGATTTTGGCTTTGACTTGGAAGTCTTTGGGGAAGACCCCAGAAGTCTTTCTATCACAGGTCACAAGTAAATGTAAATGATGTTGAGCCTCATTCATACCGAACATATTTTATTTCTTTCTTGTACCCTTCTTCAATCTTTATATCGTAATGCCTATTATTACCAAATCAAAGTCTTACAAAATTGTTCTATTGTGCGCCACATATCGAAAGCAACTTCCTATGCTCTTTCCTCGAATCTTCTCTATTTTCTGGCTCCTTTTTCTTTTTCGACAAAAAGATAAATATTAATTTTGTCACATGCAGGGCCTGGAAGATGATTGAATTTGATAATAAAAAAACACAGTGCTTACGTAACTGTACATATGTTGTATCCGCTTGAGAGAAATTACAACCGAAAGCCGAAAACACATTCTTTCAATCTGCTACTCCATTTTATACCAAAAGCATACGAGTACGAACTAAGTTCTTAATGGGAAAGGAAATTTCGCGACAATCCATTCCAAAATTGAATCTTAATATCCAAATTTTTTTAGTATGGATTCAACATGTCATTCATATGTTTTACCTTATGAAATTATAACTTCCGCCCTTTCTATTTCTTTTTGTCATGTATAAAAAAGAATTAAGTTAATTATAAGTTGTAACTCTTACTTGGATCATGGCTAATAAGATTGTGGTTTAATTACACTTTTAACTCATTTTTCTTTCGCTATACTTTGAACAGTGCATTGTTTTATTTTTAAATTTTTCTTCTAATTAATTAAGTTCTTATATTTTCTTAGATTAAGTAAATTTATATTATTGTTTATTTTATTTTATTTAATATTCTTATATTTTATTTTATTTTTAAATATTTAGAGTATTTTTTATGATATTAGGATATGAAATATTTCTAAAAATTACATCACAATTTTACAGATTTTTCAGCAAAAAATTAAAATTTATATATTTAAATTTTCAATAAAATAAAATTCATATATCTATTAAAATAAAACTATAAAAGCTTTTTAGCGGAGTATATGTTAAGGAGATCCCTTCTGGCAGTTAAAACAGATGCCGGTTGGGTGGAGGGAGTTTAGAAAATTCGGGAGCATGTGTTTAATCATTTCAAAGGGCTCTTTAAGGAGGAGCAACAGACGAGACCGAAGATGGATGAGATTGTCTTCAATCAGTTGGATGATCAGCAGAGAGAATGGCTAGAGGAGCCTTTTTCAACGGCCGAAATAAAGGAGGCGGCTTGGGCCTGTGAAGGAGGGAAAAGTCCGAGTCCCGATGGATTTGGTTTTCATTTCTACAAATCATGTTGGGAAATCATAGGGGACGACGTCGTAAAGGCAGTTCAAGAATTCCACCAATCAGGAGTGCTACCTAGAGGAGTGACATCATCCTTTCTTACTCTCATCCCTAAGGTGGCAAGGCCAGACAGGTTAGCTCAGTATAGACCAATTTCTTTAATCTCTAGCATTCAAAAGATTGTCTCCAAATTGTTGTCATTGAGAATGAAGAAAGTAATGGGACATTTAATCTCTAAGTGCCAGTCAACATTCTTGCCAGACAGATCGATCCTGGATGGGGTACTGGTAGCAAATGAGATAGTTGATTGGGCTAAACGGAAAAGGAAACCATGTTACTTGTTTAAAGTGGATTTCCAGAAGGCGTACGACTCGGTAAATTGGGATTTTCTGGACTATATGTTGGCTAGGCTGGGGTTCGGGTGCACTTGGAGGAAGTGGATGAGAAGTATTGTCAGGAATAGCCACATGTCAGTATTAGTCAATGGGAGTCCAACGGAGGAATTTAGGCCGGAGAGAGGCTTGAAGCAGGGAGATCCACTCTCTCCGTTTTTGTTTCTAGTGGTAGCAGAAGCCTTAACTGGATTGTTCAGAACAGCTGTAGGGAAAGGGGTATTTAAAGAGCTCACTATTGCTGATGAGGCAAAGTTTTCAGTACAGTAGTATGCAGATGATGTGATTATGATGGGGGAGGCTGATTTGCAATCTGTTTGGTATTTTAAGGTGATTCTTCGTGGTTTTGAGTTGACTTCGGGGTTAAAGGTGAACTACAGCAAAAGCAAATTCTTTGGGCTAAATGTAGACGATTCATTTACAAGAGTTGTTAATAATCTCTTGAATTGTGTTGTGTCATCTCCGCCATTCAAATTTCTATGGATTCCGGTTGGAGCAAATCCTAGAAAGATTGATATGTGGTTACCAGTCATTGAACAATTCCAAAGGAAATTGGCAGTGTGGAGGGCAAAACATATGTCCTTCGCAGGAAGGTTAGTTATGATAAATTCAGTATTGTCTAGCCTTCCGCTGTATTTATTCTCAGTGGTAGAGGAATGTATGGGCCATTGACGGACCGAATGCGCGGATACCAGGCTGGTTTGGAAATAACGTCAGTAGAATGGTAGGGAACGACAACGATACCTTCTTTTGGAAGCAGAATTGGCTAGGAGATAGTCCCCTTAGCCTAAAGTTTCCCAGGTTATATGGACTAGCGGTAGATAAAGGCACCACTATTAGCGACAAATATGGGTTTGGAGAAGGGAGTTATTTGTATGAAAACAGGACCAGCTTAGTATTTTACAAAGTATGGTGCAGCCAGTGGTAACTGTGGAGTACAAGTCCGATAGATGGAGCTGGTCGTCTAGTACAGATGGGGGCTTCACAGTGGCGGAGGCCTATTCGATTTTGCGTTCTCAACAGTCCACACCCAGATTAATTGAGGTGGAAGCCAGAGATCTGAGACGAATGTGGAAAGACTGTCTGCCATCCAAGGTGATTGCTTTTTCATGGAGATTATTGCTAGATAGATTACCAACCAGGGATAATCTCTTGAAGAGAGGTGTGGACATCTCAGGTCAGGATGCACTGTGTTTCTTTTGTAACAGTGTTATTGAGGAAAGAAATCATTTATTCCTAAGGTGTGCCAAGGCTCAATCAGTGTGGAACAATATTATTAGATGGCTGGGGATTCAAGGACCTATTCCGGGGGATTTGTATCAATTGTTCCTTTCGTCATCAGCATAGGTGGTTGGTAAGCGAAAGAAGAAGTGCAAGTATGTGTTCTGACTTACTGGGTGTTGGGGAATTTGGATCACTAGAAATCAGATTGTTTTTTATAACATACCGAAGGATTCTGTTGACATTTTGATGTTTATAAAGACAATCTCGTGGAAATGGCTTTTATATTCCATTGGTTTTAATAGGGGGTGTGTTTTCTCTAATTGATATGCTAATCCTAGATTGTGTCTATTAAATATGAGATAGATGAATATGTCATGATATGCTTCATTAGCATACCGAGGACCTGTAATCAGTTTGTATCCTAAGAAACAATTTGTTTCTCCTAATGAATATATGCTTAACTTTTCAAAAAAAAAAAATCCAGACTCAATCTTTAAAATGTTTTTTTAGTTAAACAAGTTAGTTAATAGGCTTTAAAAACCTATTAAGCTAACCTGTTTAACAATAATATTATTTTTAATAAATTATTATTATTATATTTTATAATACAATTATTTTAATAAAAATACAACATATTTAATCCCACACTTTTTTTTTTCTTATTCTCGTACTCTCTTTAACATATAGTGACAATCGAAAAGGATATATTGTTTATGAGTTACATTTCTTTCCATACGAATAATAATATATTGATATATTTTTATAAAAATAATAAAACTATAATATATATATATATATATATATATATATATATATATATATATAAACATTGGATTACGGTATAAGTTTTTATCTTAGTACATTTTTATATTTAGATGGTTGAAATTATTTTATATTAATAAAAGTTTCACTAAGTCTTTAAATAGGCTAACATACTAAACATTCCTTATGCACAGACGTGACCAAACCAGACAAGTAACAAGTTAAGTTATAAAATTATAAAATAAATCAATTAGGTATGGCTAGTTTGATCCAATCCATTTCAATATGTAAGTACAAGATTATAGTCGGAAGAGAAAAATATTTGATTTTTTTTATGTTTAATGAAATTTTATATTTTACTTGACATGCTTGGTTGAAAACAACTTATCAGAAATTTATTTATATTTTTTATTTCTATTTTTACCTTTTAATTACAAGATTGATCATTAGACATGCAACGCAGAATTACCAAGTATGATATTTTCATTATCATTCATGCTCCCAAAACTTATTTTCAGTTTTATCCTTATATCTAATGGGTATGAGATTTATGTCTCCTCTTTGTCATCGTTGGTATACTCATACCTCTGCCTCATATATACTTGCAAAAGAAATTATAATAATTTTTTAATAAAAAATAAACTATTTGAATGATATTAATTCAAAAGATATCTAATAAACAAAAAATTTGTAATTAATGAATTAAATGTCATTAAATCCTTTCTATTTTAAATAATGTTTTGAATGATTTTGATTCCTATTTGAAAGACCATTTTGTTTAAAAAACTATAACTGATTATGAAAAATCTTCTAAATTTTATCTAATATACTTTTTAATTTATTAGAGTTTAATGAATATTTATCAGTATTAAATTATAATTTTTTATTTATATAACTTTTAAAATATAAATTAATAAAATTAACAAACTGAGTTGAATTGAATATGTCATTCGTTAAATTTAGGATGACCGTAAATATTAATTAAATTTTATCTTGTTATTTCAAATTTACCATATTTTTATGTGTCATTTTCTATATGACAATCATCGATAATTGTTGCAACAAAGTAAGCGTTGACCGACATCCTTTATCTGGCATTACATCAAATTGAGAATTAGTCAATTGTGTTTTTTATTTTTCCGCGCTCAGTTAATCTAAATTTTGTTATTTCTAAATTTGTCAAGAAGAATCTCTTAAGAATTTTGACAAAAAATAGAATTGAAATTAAAATTTTAAACTACATTTTTAAATATAAACACTTTATTTCTACCACATTGAAAAAAACTAAAAAAATAATATAGAAAGACATTATCATATTTAGTTTATTTTATCTACAATTAGCTTTAATTGCATAATTCTTTTATATATTTATCATGTATTTATTTTAAACGCAAACATATATTATTACTTATGATTTAATTTAAATATTCACTTTTTATCTCAATAAAAATGAGCTACGTTATTTATTTACCGGTAATAATAAGTCTTAGAATAAATTATATTAATATCTTTTAAAGTTTTGTAAGGTTTCATAAAATAACACCGGTGATAATAATACTTTTTAATTTTCACAAAAAAAAAACTTTTAATATGTTCAAAATCTTATAAAGAACCACAATGTGATTTCCAAAATAAAAATGAAGTCAGTTTTGGATTGTTATAAAAAAATCCCCTTAAGCATTTATCTTGTAGTGTAGATTCTAAATCATGAGTCTTGATTGATTGATAATCCCATGCTTTCCGCAGGATTATGTCATCCTTGTCTTAGGAAACCAGCTATCCTCTTCAGTCTTCACTCTACAGTGTAGATTTATGTTTTGATCTTTAAATTTGTACGACTGATGGGATAACCATGACTAACGCAAATTAAGGTTTTTAGTATTTTTTTTGACAAATTATTTATTATTAATTAAAATGATTGAAAATTACTTTTTTTGTCTTATTGTTTTTTATAATAAACAAATGAATTTATTCTTAATTATATGAAATATGGGCCCATTTTAAGATGTATTAATTATTAAGTTTTTTTTATATCTTAATCAACATATGATACTTTGACATCAACTATTAAAATTAATCAACTTACACCTTGAATCATAATTTTAGAAAGTCGACTTGGTGATCACCCTGATGAAAGTAATAGGTCCCTTATCCAACCATTAGATTACTAATCGATACACATTATCTGATTTATATTAAAAGTATATAAAATGTATATCTATATTGAAATAAAAAAAAACATTATTCAAAGGTTTAATTAATATAGATTGATATTCAATCTCACAATAATTTATTTTTGATAAGTTTGTTGATTTTACCATTTAATATTTTAAACGTGTAAAACTCTTTTATAATATTAGGACATACTAATTAAATCTATAAACAAAAGCTTAAGTATTTAAAGTAAATTAATTATATACACTCCTCAAACATAATAAATTAAATACGTAACATCAAAATTACATCAATAAATCGTAGAAATAATAAATCAAAATTAACTCAATTTTAAAAGACATATATTGTGCTTTTCACTTTCTTAACACAATATATTTTTTTGATGTATAAAAAAAACAACAAATCAAAGTTTGTAACATGAAAGAGAACATAAAATAATGAAAAAAATAGTTGATAACATATTAATAAAAATATTACAATTAATTAAAAAGTAAATTTTTTTAATTAATTTGAATAAGAAAAAATAAATTAAATGACTTAGATCGAGTCACTAAATTAACCAGATTGGATTTCTAGTTTGCTTGCATCGGATCACCAATTCAAGTTCGGTCGTGTCGGGTTAATTCGAGGCACATCAAATTGATGGCATGATTTGTCAAATCATTTATCTGACTTAGTTAGACCACCAATTTCCCGGTCAATTGGGTAGACTAAATAAGATAATATCATGAAATTTAAAGTCCCTTTTTTAAGATTAATTTTTTGAAAGAATAATTTATTTTTAAAAAAAAAACACTTATAAGAATTTTTAAAATGTTTGTCTAAACTTTTTATAAGAATAAAAAAATAATGAATTTTCTGTTTTTTTCAAAAAGCAATTCAAAGTTACTTCTAAAAAAATAGTTATGATAGAAGAGAGAGAAAACAGTTACTTCTCGAAAGTTTTAAAAAAATGATTTTTTATGGTTATAAACAAACAAAAATTTATTTCTGATTATACGAAAATCTATAAAATAATATAAATTTTTTTATAAAATTTTAAAAAGTGTCTTTTTTAAGCACAAACAAATGACCCTTAATTATTGAATTATAAAAAATTATTCTACACAAAGTTATCGAATGTATAAATTGATTAAAAATAGAAAAGTCATCATGATTAAGAAAAGCATCATAAAAACCTTTTAAAAAAATGGTATACAAAACTAGATTTTTTATTTAGAGTCAATTACACATAAAAAAAATGTTAACATTTAACAATGGTCGTCATAAGACAACTATTCTTAATTAAATGTGCAAAATTAGATAACTTTAAAAATATTTTTTCACACCTTAAGCATACAAATTATTTTTTAATATTTTGTTTGTTTTAATTTAAAGAATTTTATTATTGATAAAAAATCATTTGAAAAAAATATTTTTAATTTATATTATTTTTTTATGTTTTTTAAATCAACATGAGTGTGAACTACTGCTCCCTAAATATTAATAATATAACTTTACATAGTTCCTTAAAAAAAACACCTTCATGAAACACAAATAATTCACGTTTCTAAATCTTAAGATAAAAAAAAAAGTATGAAATTATTTCGATTGGTCAAATTATTTAAAATGCTAAAAACCAAAAGCAAAGCAAAAAGAAATCAAGAACGAGAATTTTATGTACACTGCCATATTTGGATTGCATATTTTTCCTTTTCTTCTTTTTGCCATGCCATTTGCCATATTGTCCTAAATAATGTGCCCATTATTTAGTACAAGCCCAACAACACCTTACCATACATATAATTTCAATTAACATTTCTTACATTTTCAATTCACATCTACTACTACAGAAAAAAAATTATATATCTTTATATAGAATTTAAAACAATTTTTTTTATAAATTTTTTTAGTCTCTTCTTTAACTCTTTGGCCACTTAACAAAATTTTAAATTCTTTTAACAGAACACGTATAATATACCTAATAATATCTTAAAATTTAATTTTAATTATAAGTGAAATTTTATTTTATTTGTTCTCTAAAATAGAATTTTTAGTTCAAAGCAGTCAAATATCATTTTTCTATTTTGTGAGACATTTTTTAGGGAAATTTCGTGCTCTAGAAACCCTAAACGAAATCCTTATTCAGTCATTTTGTTGTTGGCTTTGAATTTGGGTCATTGAAAAATTAGGGAGCAATGACAATTGCAGCTCCAGGGCAACTGAACGTCAACGAATCACCTACTTGGGATCTATAAGTGTTGATTGCTTCGAGAAGTTAAGCAAATTGGTGAAGGCATATATGGGTTTGTTTCAATTTCCCTGTTGCTTAAGTTTTAAGTTGTCAAATTTCAATTTTTTTAACTCTTTTGTTAGAAAAAAATTCAAAATTTTTTAACTCTCTGACAAGATCTTATTGAAGAGATGAAAAAAATTGAAATTTTTTTAAATCTCTAGTACGGGTGTTCACAATTCGAGTTAGTTCGATTTTGGAGAAAAATAAAAAATGAACCAATTAATTTTAATTGGGTTGAGTTGATTCAGTTTTTTGAAATTTTTTTCCTTTGACCCAAACCAAACCAAACCAATAATAATCAAGTTGATTCGATTCGATTTTAGGGAAAACTGATAAAATTTGGGCTTCATATTCTGCTTTATTGTTGGATGCACAAAGACTAAATTTTAGATATTGCTCTCGCACAATATTATCGGGGCCTTCAAGGACGATTCCAGCTCCACTTCCTTGTCTATTTGACGATCCATCAACATACAACGTCCATTGTGATTTGATCTTGGTTACTGGGGGTAATTCATTTATGAAGTTGACGAGACACTAGGCTTTGATATCTCCTCTTGGTTCAAAGTGAAGTTCAAACTCATACAACTACATCGACTATGATATAAGTCTCCTGGCAAGCTCATGTTTTTGGGAGAGTTTTGCAATCGGGTAGTCAGTCTTAACTACTACTTGGTGACTCTAGAAATAAGGCTAAATTCTTCTCACTGTCGTTATTAGTGCTTGAATGAGCTTTTGAATCGTTTGATAGCGAGTTTTCGGGCCGTGAAGAGTGCAGTTGATTTAGTACACTAACTATTAATTAGAAGAATGATCTTGAACTATCACGACACTAATCACTTCATCCAAGATAGTTAGATATAGGAGAAGATCTTTTCTTATCTCAAATTTTTGGAGTATTAGAAGTGCAGCCAAATACACTTTTAGATCTCAAAACTGGCTTCGCACTTTTTGGGTTCACTCTAACTTGTCATTTTTAAGTAGCAATTTGGCCATCGGCCTCGTCTTTTTGGCTACCTTTGGTAGGAGGAACATTGACAATGATGCCAACCTCCCTACTAGTCTCTACACTTTTTTTTTATCCCAACTACTCCTCATGTTGATAATAGCTTGACACTTGTATGGATTTTTCGTAGATTATATTTTCAAAGCGAGGCAAATGATTCTTCAAGGTTAGTCTTATACTGGTGAAAACTCTCAAACTTGATCACCATATCATTTACATACACTTATATGTTCGTGCTGATCTGATCTCGAAATACTTGTTCCATCAAATGCTGATAGGTTGCTTTGACATTCTTTAGCCCAAAGGACATCACATGATAAGAGTGGTTTGCATTGCTAATAATAAAGGTAGCCTTATCTTCGTCAGGGGGAACATGCAGATTCGATTATGCCTGGAATATGCATCAAGAAAACTCAAGATTTGGTGTTTGGCAACACCATCTACAACCCAATCAATACTTGACAAGGCATAACAGTCTTTAGGGTAGACTTTGTTCAAGTTTCTATTGTTAGTACACATCGTCATTTTCCATTTGGCTTAACAACCATCACTACGTTTGCCAGCCAGGTTGTGCAGAGAACTTCTCGGATGAATCCCGCTTTCAAGAGTTTATCGGCTTCCACCATGGCTGTTTTTCTTTTCACTTCACCCACTTTTCTCTTCTTCTTCAAGATAGGTTTAGCTTATGGGCATATAGATAACTTGTGGCACAAGATCTTAGGATCGATTTCGGGCATCTCGTAAGCTATTTATGCGAAGAAATCGTCATTCTGCCTGAGGACATTATGAATCAAAGTCTTATTTTCCTCGGTCAATTCTGCCCTGACATTCATTGTTTGATCTTCTCCTTTTAGTACGAAAGGTTGGGTGTTCTCAACTGGCTTAACCTTGGTGATGCCTTCAACTTTGGGGTCCAAGTCTATCATTGCAACAATATCTGCCCACATTTTCCTCGACATACTCAGAGGATCGTTCACGGGGAGCATCTTCAACCTAGTGAGGTAGCATTCCCGAGCTTTTTTTTTGTTTGTATGGATGGTTACAATATCTCCTTTGGCTAAGGAGAATTTCATGGCAAGGTGGGGTTTTGAAACTATTGCTCCAAGCTTGTTTAGTGACGGTGTCCCCAACAAAATATTGTAAGAAATAGTCTTGTAATCTCGGCCACTTATACCAAACTTTGTATACAAATCAACATATCCCTGAGTGTCAACTCGCTCCCCTGAAAATCCCACTAACTGGTCATTGAATAGCTAGACAGAGGCTTCTGGAATCCCTAGTTGCTTGAATGTTGACCAATATAGTACATCGGCAAAACTGCCTTGACCTACAAGCGTCTTCTGGACTGTGAAATTGGCTACCTCCATGGTTATCATCCTAGGATCATCTGGCTGCGGATCTATACCTTGAAAATCATCATAGTAAAGTGATGGTCAAATAGCGTGGTCGGTGTCGAGATAAGCTCATGGAGATGATGCTCACATTCTGAATAGCTTGCAAATGCCTCACTATGGTGTTTATGACCCTTCTTAGAGGAAGGTCGACTTGGGTGCTCAGTGATCATCCCTTCGTTCTTGGTCCAAAGATCTCTTTCATTCTTGGGATTATCTCTCCCATTCTCGGTGATCATCCCTGTGTCTTTCTCTTCTTCAGTTGTCTCTACTGATGAATCTTTGCAAGAACCTAGCTTGAATCAATTCTTCAATAGCAAGGTATTTGTCAGTGGTATGCCCATAATTCTGATGATATCGGTAGTACTTACTACGGTCAACATTTTGCGGCATGGGAAGTTTCTTCAGAGTGGAAATAAGCTTGGAAGCAAGAGCTTCGTCCAATGTCATGTCCCTATTCGTGACCAACGACATGTAATGAGTGAACTGAGAAGTTCTAGGTTCACGAGAGCAATCTCATTTTCTTTTTCCCTTCTGATCACCACTTCGGTCTTTCTAAGACTGTTCATCTTGGGTTTGATTACAGAACTTAGTCAGCTCCTCCATTTGCATGTACTTAGCTGCTCTTTTCCTCAACTCGTCCATGCTCGTGGTAAGCTTTTTACAAAGGCTATTTGTGAATTTTCCAAGTTGGAGCACAATTACCATGTGGTGGAAAATGACCTCAAGGTTGAGGTTTCGTACATTCATAGCAACCTTGCCAAATTAGTCCATAAAAGCTCTTAAAGGTTCTTTCTTTCCTTGTCTAATGCTCACTAGCGCTATGGACGTGAGGTGATGAGGTCTACTAGTAGAAAATTATATCCCGAATTTAGTAGTCAAGGTTTCAAAACAATAAATGGAATTAGGCGAGAGTCCAGTAAACCAACTAAATGCCCTTCCTTTCAACAAAGTCAAGAATACTCTACATAGAATTACATAATCCATGGTGTACAAATCCACTTGGATAGCATAAACATCTGAGTGCTCATCATGGTCAGTTGTCTCATCATAACTATCTATGAGGAGTGGTTTCCAGTTGGGTGGCAAAGGAACATCCATTATGGCATCTACAAACGAATGTCGAGTTCTGGGGTGACCTTGGGATGTCAGCCAAACTTAACAGTGTATTGGATTTCTCAGGAGGGTCGGTGTGTGCCATCGTCGACATCCTCAGATGGAATTAGCCAACTTCTAATATCTTCGTTCTGTTTTCTCAATGCTTCTAATTCTTCTTCATTACGTTGTCTCATCCTTTCCATCTCATCTCAGAGTTGGGCGATCGGGACACTAGGGCTAGTGTCTTTAGACATTTCTTCCCTAGAAGATGTTGTGCGCTTAGTTTGATTGGGGTTAATCTCTTCTACTGCTCGTTTTCGAGTGGTGACCATGTGGTTTAAGGAATAGTTCTACCAGACCCACGGTGGGTGCCAATGTTCTCAACTCAAGAACCAGATATAAGAGTGCTCGAATTAGAGTGGGGTCCGAGATGAGGTTTTCTTGTCTGAGACAATCCTTCTTCCTTATGCTCTAGTTTAGTTGAGGGGGATGACCTGTAGAAATCACTTCGACGCTCAAGTCAATAATTTGTTGAGGTCAATTTAGAGCTAGTATAAGATGCAATAAATATAGTAACAACAACCTTTATGTGTTGACTCACTTAGTATTTATAGGCAATGACATGGACTTGACCCATGTGCCTTGATTAATAAATATCCAATGATGTACTAATCTTATTTAAGTTGTTTAATTATCGATTTAGACTAATCTATCACATTAATTTATTATATCTTAACTGTAGTTATATTACGAAGTCCAAACTAAGATAACCTCGATAGAATAACTCAGTTCAGTACAAATATGATTCTTAATAAATAACCAATAATCATCCATCCATGAATCATGAAAATTTATGTAAAATCATATATGAATTCACAAACAATTCTTTAATGAAAAATCAAGCATGCACTTAGACCAATTACGTAATAAGTCGAACTTGATTATATGAAAACGCTATTTACTCCGGTGATTTTCAGATTTCAAAACTGTTCCGTTGAGAACTGATTGGAGACTAGGTCTCCGTGTATATTGATTGGTTACTTATCTGCATGAAGATTGATATAGGCAGAGAGGGTCATATAACCATTGTAATGGAAATTTTATGTGGCGTTTCCGGTAGATAGGTTAGGTGAGCAGGATGAACAGAGCAATACAGTACAGAAGCAAATCAGTTTATTGTTGCTGGTTGAACAATAGGGAAAATGTGAAAAGAAAAGAAAAGAAAGAAAAAGAGGATGAAAAAGAAAATGTAGAATATTGGTTGGTTACATTGAAGTTAGAAAAGAAAAGAATGAAAGGTAAAGTAGTGGAGAGTGGAGTTGTTTTGAAATTTATTATTAACCTAGACTAGTCCATAAGTTTGTTGTATGTATGTGTATAAGTAGAAGTATTGAAGAGCAATGAATGATGATTCATGAGGAGGTGGGAGGATGGCAGGGGGAACAAGGCTCTTGTGCAATGTCTGTTATCTGAATGCCAGAGTCATACAGCACTCCATTTTTCCAATCAGCAGGTAGGACATTCTTTGCCCAAATCCACTTCCCATCATACCCTGCGGTTACCACTAACCGAAATTGCAATGCACCTTGGGGTACCCTGCTTGTGTCCCACACTGCCCCGTGGTTTCTGCTCATGAAGCTCCAGTTTGAAGACCCAACCTATTCATATAAACCCCACACCAACCCAACCGTTACATTATTATTTTATTCAATCAAATAACTATTACTATTGGAGTAGTTTGGTTTTAGTACACACCTCTGCCACATCAACGCCAACTATCTCTGTTTGACCCCCTTGGTACAAAAATTTTATTGCCAGGTAATCGGGTTTCTTGCTGGATTCTTCTACTCGGACGCCCAAATTCTTTTTCTTGTAATCGCAGGCTACTCTGATCCACACACGTCAAAGTAACATTGGGTCAGTCATGAATCATGATACATTATTATATTGTGTACACATTAGACCGTTACTGTTATTAAAGTGGCACATGAACATGATTGTCCGGTCCTAGGTTGGTCCACATTAAGGTGGGTGGGATGTGGGGACGGAGCAAACCAATTAACAAAAGGATCGATAAAACTAATCTAAAACTAAAGTGTGACTTAAGCCTAACCTGGTGTATTCAATGTCAACAATGCCAAGCTTCAATACTTGTTGGCCCATACCCTTGTGAGCCATGCCAGCAAAGGCTCTGCTGCTGAGCACAAAATCAGTCTGATTATCGTGATTAAGATCAGTCAATAGCACTCTGGTACCTTCTTTGGAGCAAAGACTCGGGTTCTTGCATCTTATCTGCAACACATTATTATCCATTAATTAAGAAATAAAATTTGGTTGGACGTGGTCCTGATTTGTATAATGTGTAATGGATACACACCTGAAAGCAGGCACCACAACCTGCTCCATTGTTAAAGAGGGAAGGCACACCAGCTGCAAGGTGTCCACCACTTATGTCTAGTGCCAAAGAGCCATATCCACATGCCCCAGCTAATTTACATAATAAATAAATTAATAAGATCGTTGTATTTGACCTACTTAAGAGATGGAAATTGAAGAGAAGAATGATAAATAATGTGAATTACATGAAAGAGCAGACGCTTTGGAGAAATAGGCAGCCTTGGATTGGTGCAAGCAGCGATCACAGGCAGAGGCCGATGTAGCAAGGAGGAAGAGGTAGGAGAGAAGAAAGAAAGCCATGTCTTAAGAATTTTGTTTGGTTGAGAAAGGAAGCGATGTATATATATGGGAATGGGAGGTCACAACTCACAGGTCAGCATTTCCAAAAAAGACTTTGGTATTAGATAAGAATGAAAGAGAGGGGACAGGGACACGCACTCAGTGAACGCGGCTGCACAAAGGGGTCACTTTCTCACCGACTCTGCTATCTATGAGCCAACCCAAACAGCTGTGTTGTGTTCTACTATCTTTTAACTCTGTTCCGTGTTCTGCCCTTTCCCTTATACGTGGCTGATAGAGATGGACCTTCATTACCAGGCCATGATGATGTTTTTGGTTCCAAAACTTTTTCGCACTTTCCAAAATTCCTTTCCCACTTCCATTTCATTTACTCACATTATAGAACTACACACCTCTGCTTCTAAAATACACAAAGGAAAGAAAAAAGTTTTATTTAACTTTTTTTAGGAAAGAAGAAGAAATATTTGAATGCCAATTAATTAGCTTTTGTTTGTCACCTAAATGCCTGTAATCAAATATCAATGACTTCAAAATCACACATTCATTGTAAAGACAACAAACAGTATCTTGGTGTCTCTAGTTTAACAGCTGTCCATCACTGCGAGGTGGGAATCAAATATACAGAAAGAAAATTAAATAAGGAAAAAACAGAAAACGAGGTAATCTGGCATGTTGGTTGATTTTTTAAAATGTTTCCGCGTATGGCGTTCTAAAGACAAAATTAAATGAAGCTTTTAAAACCAACTCACTTAAAAAAAATTCAACAGTTATTTCATCCGTTTTTTACAACTTGCTTCAATGAAACAATTCAATTTTTATAATTTTTTTCATTTTAATAACTTATTTTGACAATTTAAAAATTTAATTATTATAAATAAATATTAATTTAATATAAAACATCACAAAGTATACCATCAAAATGTACGTAAATCAATTGGTATAAAATTGTTTTAGTTTAGCTAGTGATAAACTAGTGATGCAGAAATTATTATTTATTTGTTCATGAGTGAAAATTTAGAAACGATGTTTACAACAAGAGATGGGTAAATAAGTTTGGATATATAGGCTACCCATTTAACTAACACAGTATTCAGATTTAATTTTTTGAGTTAATTATATGAGCTTTTTAGCCCATTTTGTTTAGTCCACGGGCTAAATAAACTCAATTTATGAATCTTTGCGAGTCCGTATTATTTAAAAAATATACATTTAACCTTTTAAACATTTTTGTTGAATATTAATTTAGAAATGTTAAAAATATTAAAATAAAAAATTATATTAGATTATTTAGATGGTTTTTGAAAAATTCTAACTAAAAATAATAAAAATTAATTTAATTATATTAAAAAATTAATTAAAAAATTAAAATATATTTTTTCATTTGCGGACAAACCATTTAACCCATAAACTATACGAGATAAAGGCAGACTTGTCAAATTAAAATACGTTAAAATCGCACATCTCGCAAATCGAATCATGCAAATTGTGGATTTTGCGATTTCCAGACTTAATCAAACGAACTATCCTTTCTCACACGTCCCATTTGCTAAGTAAGAATACAATAATGTATTTGATTCGATTCAAAATGTGATCTTCTCGTTTAATTTAAACTCATTATTATTACCTACAATTTTCTCCTATAAATTACTAAAGCATATTATGAGTGTTTTGGAAGTGGAGCTTTCTTGCTTTCATTGGTGTTGAAATATTCTTTTATTTCAAAATAATTGGCGTATATTAGAATATGAAATTGAATGATTTTTAGCTGTGTAACTGGGAGTTGATTGATTTGTAAAAAATTGTCTTCAGAGACACGCTACAACAGTTGGCATCTGTAATAAATCATTGGTCTTCCTACTCTTATTCAATCACTATACACAGACTGGTCCAAGACAACAAACATATATTTTTTTCCCCTTTCGGCCAGTAATTACAATGTATATCTGCTGCAAATAAGTATTAATAAGTAAATAAATATGTAAAAAAAATTGTGCATAAAATATTTTACATTATTATTAAATTACAATGTGTGTGTTTTCTAGTTTTTCTGTATGAGATATTTTATTTTCTTTTATATGCATAATGTTTTTTTTGAAAAGCTAATCATATATTCAGTAGAAGAAACAAATTGTTTCTTAAGATACAAAGAGGATTATTTACTCCTGAGAATCATATTGGATCATATCATGACTATCCTCCTATCTCATATGTAACATGTATAGTCTGAGATTAGCATACCAATCCGAGAACCTGCACCCTCTATTCAAACCAAAGGAATATGATAGTCATTTCCACGATACTACCTTTATAGACATGACAATGTCAACTGAGTCCACCGGTGTATTATAAAAAATAATCTGGTTTCTAGTAATCCAGATACTCCAAACCCCAGTCAACCAGAAAACGTACCTGCACTCCTTCCTTCGTTTTCCAGCCACCCATGTTGACGATGAAAGAAAAAGCTGAGGCACCTCCCCCGGAATAGGTCCTAGAATTCTCAGCCAACTGATTACCTTATTCCAGACATGTTGGGCCTTAGCGCACCTAAAAACAGATGATTGCTGTCTTCAGTAGCATCGCGATAGAAGACCCATAGAGCCTCCTGACCTGGGATATCAATGCCTCTCTTCAATAGGTTAGCCGTGGTTGGTAGCCTGTCTAACAGTAATCTCCATGAGAGAGCAATTACCTTAGAGGGTAATCTGTCTTTCCACATTCTTCGCAAATCTCTAGGCTCCACGTCAATCAATCTAGATATCGGTTGTTGCGAACACAATACCGAATAAGCCTCCGCAACTGAGAAGGATCCATCCCTGCTAGTCTTCCAACTTCATTTATCCGGTCTGAAGTCCACAATCCTCACTTGGTGCAGCCTGCTTTGCAGAAGACGAAACTGGTCTTCTTCCCAAACAAATAGGGTCCTCCTCCACTCCCAGCTCCACCCCTCTGTTCCCTTCTTTTTGTCATTAACAGTGATGCCCTTATCTACTGCTAACCCATATAACCTAGGAAACTCGAGACTAAAGGATCTATCTCTTATCCAAGACTGTTCCCAAAAGAAAGTATCCTTTCCGTCCCCTACCTTTTTGCTGACGTTGTTCCCAAACCAGTCTGGTGTGATCGCTTCCGGACCATCAATAGCCCATAGGTCCCTCCACCACTGAGAGACTTTAGACAAATTCTGCTGTCTTTGGTTGAACTTGTAAGTGTGGCCATATCTACATTCCAGTAAAGTCGCCCATATTGCCTTGTGCTATGTTAATATCCTTCACCTCCACTTTGCAAGCAAACTTATGAGCTAAGATGACAGTCACAAGAAAGTCAATTGAGTTAAGGTCGTCCACGGTATCCTAGTTGAAGTAAGAATCACTCACGTTCAGTCCATAAGTCCTTCAGTCTCGAACCTTTTAGGAGTGAAGAGATTGTATAATGAATTTGTTAGAGGAGTATTTAGGAACATCGTTCGTGAATTCATGGGATGTCAAATATGCAAGCGAGGACTCATCTAAGTATGATGTATATGAATATATAATCATGTGGAAGACGATGTTTTCAAAGAGTTATGATCGTGTAGGAGAGGAAAAGACATTATGTAAACCTTTGATGTGCCCACGACATTTGAAACGTTACATTGCATTGATGAGGATACTAAATGTATAGACAACGGGTGCCACATGATACTGAGGTATTGGCTAAGTCAGGAGTCGGTATTGATGGAACGTGAAATCAAAAAGGTGCAAACTAGTGTCACGCATGTTCCCTTTCACCTTTTCCAAGTTGTGCACATGCCTTTTCACTGAAACAATGATGGGACTCTGTGCACCGTGGTGACAATGTGCAACAAGTGTGGAGGTATGTGGTAATTTCTCCCCCTTGTTTTATAATCGTGTGGTCGGGGTAGGGAGAGAAATCTAGTTGAATTAATGACTATTTCATAAAAAATGGCGACAATTAACTAGTAGGCAGTGTATCAATAGGCACAAAAGAGCATTTTTCAACATACCTCCATTTATTCGGATTGAGAACAAATCAAGGTTTTGAAGGATAAGTACATATTTACAATGGAAGGGTAGAAAATGACATAATTTGTGAGCCATGTTTACATGAAGAACCACCATAAGTAACTCCCCAAGGTAATGAAAGTTAGTCCTCGGTATTTTAAAAGACCGGTTTTTATAAGTTAGAAGTTCAATTCTTTTAACAAAGTTCTAGAAAATTTTACTAACTTTGGTGAACGTTACTACGACCCGATTGCACCCAAGCAACTGCATTTATTAGAGGGTTCCAAATTATGTGTAAGGGTATAATGGTGAAGACGGCCTCTAATTTTTTTCTTTACTTTTTTTAAGTAAAACAAAACAAGAAGTTGAGCTAGTTCTCTTTTAATGGTGTGTCAGAAAGGGTGTTATTATCTTTATGTGTCTCGTCATATAAATTTAAGGATAGTTACTTTAAAGCTAAGGTCCATACACGTAATATTGATTTGTTGGAGGGGTTTCCTCTGTAATGGATGAGAAGTATAAATTTTGGTGGTGGTCTTGACGTTGACAATTACATGATGAATATGAGTTGGCCATTTTGACTTGAGAAATTGGGTTTCCATGTTACTAAGACTGTGTTGGGTTTAAAGTATAAGCACGTGGAACAAAAATATATCAATATTTAAGCTAAATGTCCTGACCTTCTATCACATCTCTTTAACTTAATTTAATACTTATCTTTGCTTGTGTTTTTTTGCAGAGAATATGGTGTTATCAATGATAGAGATGAAGAAATTATGGGGGAAGAAAGAGTCAGAACCTAAGTCTATAGACCAACATGCACTTGCCCTAAGAGTTAGCTTAACATCTACATAAGTGGCATATCAAGTTGAGGAAGATCCCCAAGGCGACTTATAAAAAACACAATAGCCAAAGTCAAAGGGGATTAATAGGAACAAGGATGACATGGTTAACCTAGAGATAACGAAGAATTTAATGGATGAGGAAGGATAATTGGTAGACCATGCAATAAGTGACTTGATGGGAAAGAAATAGGAAGCTATGAAAAAAGGAACTATGCAAGGCGAGACGACCTAACTTTGGGATATGGTCTTCGAACATAATGTTGTTATCCAAAGGCATCTAATGAAGAAATCGGACAAACAATTCCTCTCGAAACAGAGTTTGATAAGCATGTGTAGGGGCGTGGAGCGATGGTGAATTGCAATGTCTGTTTATATGAGGACTAAATTCGTGATATGCTAAGGGAGCATAGAGATCTGAAGAAGCAATTTGAAAAAGCTAAAACCGATATGGGGAAGTTGGACAAGGAGTTGAAAGAGTTAAGGAAAGAAAGGAAGGATTTAGATGAGTTGAAAGAGAAAGATTTGGCGTAGAAGGTCAAGGAATTAGAAAAAAAGAGGTGGAGGCACAAAAAATTTAAATAATAGCTAAGTTCATTGAAGGTTTTAAGGTTGTTAAAGGATAAGTGTAAACATTATTCTTGGGTGCGGGCTTAAGTCAAATAGGCTACTTTAAGGAAGTCGTTAATAGGCAAGTTGTAAAAATTGAGGATAAGGATATTTAGCTCATTTTCTTCTTTTGTTTGACTTCTGATGTCTCGATCTCAAAAGTTATTTTTTTAGGTTAGATTTTGTAATGAAACTTGACTTGAAAGTGCAATGCTTTTTATAATGAAATTTGACTTGTATATGATGCTTCTTACAGATTGTGAATATACGATTATGTTTATACCTTGAAAATGTGTGTGCCTAATAATTTAATACGTTGACATTAATTGTTCTTGGGTCTTGAGATTCAACTTTTTGGGTGTAACATACAATAGTATACTGAAGTTGATTGTTGTGTTAAGTAATTGAATCATCGTAATTAGAATATTTAGAGTTAAAGTATACTAAGTTAAAAAAATGAAGGGTGAATAACCATAATAAACATGCTCAGGCATCACTCTAGGAAGTAACATCTTAACTATGTTGGCACCTTACTCCTTATCTATCATCTACAATGCGTCCTCATCTTATTTAATAGGAAAAAACCTCCTAACAAAACATTTGTAGTACATTTACATGATGACAACTAATCACATCAACACATAAACATAAAAACATAGCATAAATAAATAGATTGATTGTCTAGCAAGAATACATGACCATATAGACTCACTATGTAGCACCCACATACAAACATATATACTAATGAGTGCATCATGTCTTAAAGTTTCAATTAAAGTAGAAACGTAGACTAGAAAAATTCCAAGTGTGCGGAACTCAACCTTCATCAAGAGTTTTGAGGTAGTATGCTCTTTTCCTAAATACCTAATTTATACAAAATGAACCAATGCAATTGGAGATAGCTTGTTGTGAAGTTGAGTCATTTGTGCCTTTTTCAGAACTAGGTCTCTTTCCGAGAAATGTTGTGGATAAACATTCATATTGTAGCCTATTTTGATATTTGGTTGTCACAACTTCCTTTATGCGAGTCAAGTCATGTATTTCATTGAGAGTATCTAAGTAAACTCGTCATTCGTCATGTCAAGCCTTTTGTAAAATGTTAATATGATTAGAAAAGTAAGAAAATACAAATTATTTAGCAAAAAGAAGGCAAGTTGTTCATCAAATTCAGTGACCCATAAATTGAGCCCAATGATATCGATTGGTATCATTGCATTTAACTAAAGACCGATTTTTTTTATAGGTCAAATGTTAGTGTTATTAGTAATGTTAGTTTTGGTTAGCGATGAGGATCGAATCCACGACCTTTCCCCACCTCCTTCCTTCCTTAACCAATTGAGTCACCTTGTACCCCCAACTTGAAGATCAATGTGAAAGGAGCCTCATGGGTCTTAGAATGAGAGATTGTGTTGTATGACCACAAAAAAATGGTAGTTCATAGGCAATTCTAATTTTGCTTTGATGAGATTATGCTTCAATCTTGAGTATAACTTTGTTCACAACCTTAGCTAATCCGTTAGCCTGAAGGTACTCAATGAAATGATCTTGACCCCTTGGTTTGGAGCATAACTATTTAACCTTCTCGCTTGCAAACTAGATATCATTATCTTAAATCAACATCTTAGGTACTTTGAAATAGTATATGATGAATTTCCAAAAAATCGAGTAACTCACTCTATTGAAATAGTAGTGATAGGCTCCGTCTTTGTCCATTTGATGAAGTAATCTATAATGATACAAGTGTTTCTAAATGAATCCCCCTCCAAGGTCTTTTCTTTCTCTTTATATGCATGTTTGTCACCTCACGAGATCATGGACTAAGATAGTAGTCAAGGGGTAGTCAGTTAAGTTAAGATAGTCCATGATATCTTGAGTTGAAATAAGAACTATTCAATCCCAGGATTTTTAATGGAGTTGACAAACTTTTTTTCTTATGATTGATAACAAGGATCTTGTAAAAAAATATATTATTTCTTTATTGATTTGTTTAATTAATTATGATACTATTGAAAATAATATTAGGGAACTATGCATGCCTAACCTGATTGGTCTAATTCACCAATTGGGTAAAGTCATAAATTTAGGTAGAAAATTCATAAGATATGATAGAGTTTGACTTAATAAGTTTAAGGATTGAATTAGTGAATCAATGGATCAACTTGGATAGTCATTAATTTTGAATTTCTAATTTTTTATATAAAAATGATATAATCTTTTCTACATCAACAATAATTCTTTGTGCTTTTGAATGACAACCTAATAAAGGAGCTTTGGATTGAGTGTACATTACAGCAAGGTGATACCTCATCACCTTTATTATTTTTTATTGCGGTTGAACGTCTTAGCCAGTTGGTTAAAGCAGTTGTGCAAATGGATTTATGGAAGGGAGATTCCGTTGGGCAGGCCAATATATATGTATCTCACCTATAGTTTGCTAATGATACTTTCCTTCTTGCATAATGGAATTGGGAGTCAATGGTGGTAATTAAAGTTGTGTTGCAAGATTTTGAATTACTATCAACATTGAAGGTAAATTTTCATAAGAGTTAGATCATGAGAGTAATTGTTTCCAAATGGTGGTAGGAAAAGTCTTTTTGTTGCTTAATTGTAGGGTGGCAGTAACCCTTTTCACTTATTTGGGTCTGCCCATAGGTGATTCTCTATCAAAGCAAGAGATGTGGCAGTCAATGTTGCAAATAGTACATAGGAGATAGTCATAGTGGGAACATAAGTACATTACTGGCAAGCAGGGTCATCCTCATCAAATTAGTCTTGTTTGCATTGTCTATATACTATATTTCATTTTTCAAGGTGCCAAAAAGTATTATTTCTAAACTCGAAATTCTTTTCAAGGATTTTTTATGGGGAAGAAGTGAAGTTAGTAGGAAAAGTAGTTGGGTGGCTTGGGAAACAATATGTAAGGAAAAGAGTGTTGGAGGGTTAGGGTTGAGGGATATGTCCAAGTTCAAAGTTGCTTTGTTAGGAAAGTGGTTGTGGCGACTTTATGTATACAGAGATATGTTATAGAGAAATGGTTGTTGGACTATATATAGGAGACAATGTTCTAGATGGTGGGTAGAATTATATTTTTTTATTTCTTTGACATAGGTCATAAGGGTTGGTGGTTTGAACACATGAGAAGAAAGTTAGGAAATGGAAGTGACATTATGTTATAGAGAGATACATGGTTAGGAGATGGAAGTGACATTATGTTATAGAGAGATACATGGTTAGGAGGCAGAAGTTTAGGCGAAGAGCATGGAAAACTATTTGACCTAGTTGTCGATAGGAACATAAAGGTTAAGGACCTAAATAGGGAAGAACAATGTTGGATGTGGCAATGGTGGATGAAGTTATTTGCATTGGAGGAGGAGCAATTGGTGACGTTAAGGACCAAGCTTGACTCTGTTAGTCTGGATGCGAAGTCCTTAGATGGATGAATTTGGATGTTATATGGTTCCAACTAAGGGTGGGTGTACAGACTCAAGTCTACGGACCGGTCAACGAACCGCCAATTCTGTATAGGTTTTGAACCCTTTTTCTTAAAGAATCATAACTATTGGGAGAATTTGAGCCCAGTCTACGAAACCTACAAATGTTGCGGGCTAAGTCTGCAGACCCACCCGCTTGGTCCATAACCCATTTAAAGGGACAATTTTTTTATTTAGGTTATCAGTTTATGTTAATGTTGTAATTTTTTTTCCATAAATTGTAATATTTTACAATTTTAATATTGAAAATATTTAATATTTTAGATTATTATAAATAATGATATAATTTTTAGTATGATATATTATAATTTAATTAGCTTAAAAATTATTAGATATTTTTAAACTACATACACACACACACACACACACATATATATATATATATATATATATATATATATATATATATATATATATGTGTGTGTGTGTGTGTGTGTGTGTGTGTGTGTACAAGTCCGTGAACCAATCTATTAAACCCACAGACTCCGCAAACCGAATACAGACTTTTTAAAAAAAAGTTCATTTATTTCAACGAACTAGATTTATCCAACTCGTTTAAAATGCGACCTTTGCGGACCGGGCTTAAAGGGGTTAGACATGTCCTTATACCCACTCTTAGTTTCGACATATACTCTATTAGATCTGCATATAAAACACTTTCTCATGATTTGGCTAGGCAAGAGGATGATACTTATCACATAGTATAGGCCAAATGGGTTCAACAAAATATACAATGTTTGACTTGACAATTGATTGTAAACCATGGCAACAAGATATAATTTGGTTAGGAGAAGGATTATTTCAATAAAAGATGTAGATTGTTCTGTATGTGGTGATTCAATTAAAACATAATAACATTTGTTCATAGTATGTACCGTGATTGCTAAGATAGGAGCTATCAATTTGTAGGACTTGTCATACGTCGAAAAAACTTAGGAGAGTTTGATTTTTTATTTGGTTTGTGAGTATTTGACATTTATGAAAGGTTAGAAATGTAAAATTTTTCAGGGACAACCACACAGTGAGGGTATAATTATCTAATCTGTACAATTGAGTTGAAAGGAATAATGTTATGCTGTACAGTTAACATCACATTCTTATGCTGGGTAAATTATCAATTCTATTTTTTGTATTTAATGTGTAATAATTTGTTCATATTAAAGTTTTGGTTACTATGGGTTTTAGTACTACGATGCAGACACTCCCTGTACTAATGTTATGAATTTGAAATCGTATATTTATTGGCTAACCAGCTAGTTGATGTATTAATTGTTATTTGATGATTATAGAAAGGTGTAGGTTGATAATACTTATTTTTCCTTTTACAATATTGACCTCTAACTCGTAAAATTAAATAGTGACTCAGTATCTTTTGATAATTGATCTGTATCTTACCCATATTGATAATTGATCTAAGTTTGGCAACATTGATTAAAAGGTTATTAATTTCATTATAATTAAAAAGTGTTTTGTATTGTAATTAGATCAATTGTTATAAAAAAGGATAACTTGCTCTGTAATTTATTTAATTTCAATAAAAATATAATTTGCATAATAATAATTTTTTAAAAAACAAGGCACCTTATTTATTTTAAAAAATTAGCATATATAGACATAATAATTACATAATATAAAAAAGTTTTGATTATGTAAAATACAATGAAAAATTCGTTATGTTCTATTATTTTTTTAAAAAAAATTAATACAATGAAAAATGGGTTTTCGTGGGGCAAGTAAAAAAAATAAATCATACGACATAAACTTTTTATTTTGTAATAAGGATTGAGGTAAAAAGACTACATAATGAAAACTTCAGCTTATTTTCATTGTGATAAGAATTTGTTCAGAAAAAGATCTAAAAAATTGCCAAAAGCATTAGTAGGTGTCAATAGCAAAGCCAAGATTATACACGCACGTGTCTCAGCCATTTATCTTATTCCCTTAGTGCTAGTCCAAACATTACAACAATTAAAAGAATGGTTTATTCGGGTCGTGATCAATACTCCCTGCAAATTCTATTCATTCGCTTTACTAAAATGGGTGTTACTTTTTGCACCAGCCATTATTGTGCTTCTTCAAATTTCTAATTTTTTCTTATATTTTCCGTTTAAATTCTAGAACACTCGTAATATAAGAAATATAATTTAGAATGAATGTATCTAGAATAAAAAATTCATTTCAAGTTGTATTTTGGAATATCAATCATAAATTTCACATTTTGGATTGTACATTCCAAAATATAATAAATACATTATGGGTTGTCCAATAAATATATATATATATATATATATATATATATATATATATATGATTGTTTTATTAGTTTAGTTTTATAATTAAAGAAAAATTTAGTGTTTCCAGACTGACCTGATATTTAGGTACAACATTTTGTGATATATTTTGAATAAAAAAAATAGTTTTTATTACGTTGTAAATGTTACAAATATTGCTTTTTCCTCCTAGAGAAAGGAGAGAGAAAATAATAACGAAAAATGTGAAGTCATAGGATTTTTTTTCTTCCTATATACGGAGAAATAGTCGGTAATTTTTTAAAAATAAATTACAAAAATTACTCTTGAGATTTACATGTATTATATCTTTTTTTTTATATTTCTTTTAACCTCTAAATGAGTTATTATTCTTGCAAAAAATGCGTTAATGTAATGAAAATAAAAATTAAAAAGAGTCAATGAAAAAAAAAACTATGATAGTCAAAAAATTAATAAGAAATTTTATAGATTAAAAAAATTGAGTGATGGTAGGTATAATTAAAAAAAAAAACTCTAAGAGGTATGTGTAATTTATTATTTTATTTATTGAATTTAAAACAAAAATTTAAAATTACTTAATGTAAATCACCAAATATTTATTAAATAAATTTATCGTTAAGAGATTTAACTTATTGGATTGAACATGTGCGTGAGTAATTGCTAGATATATAATATAAAAAAATCAAATAAATGTTAAATTTTTGCAGGTCTAAATTGTTACTTCTATTTTTTAATATTTTTTGAGTTTTAAAATCAATTACATATATATATGGCATGGACCTAACTAAATGAATAAATAGTTACAGAACAATAACATTTTTGCCTTAAATAAGTGCCACATTGATCATCAATGTTGAGTATGTGTGGTGGCCTATGTATAAAGAATTAGCCATGTGGTGTTATTAATGCTAGACAGGCGATTTGATGTATTAAAGACTTTATACAAACATAACTGTTTTGATTTCTGTTTTTGTTCACATTCACATTCACGCATCTTACAAAAAGTGTGGGTTTATCCCGATACGATGTTTCAATTATTTCATGTATGCATAACTCCCAACCAGATGCATGCTTGGTTATGGGCTTATGTAATTGGGCCTAAAGTTATAATATAGCTGTTAGGATGGAAACAATAGCATGCATGTTTGTTTAGGTTTTGTGGCAATTTACGTGAGATTTTTGTGTCATGCCAACAAACTCAACTCCTGATATGTTGATGTGGTCTGTGCATAATGGCACGTGCCTCGATACACTAGCATATGGTGCTGTCTAATTTTATGAGTATATAATTTGTACCATTCAAATTCGCATGCCTCATCAGGGTTGTGGTCATAGCATTTCCCAATATGTGATATGTGGAGAAGCCTTTCATCACTTGACAGCTTGCATGTCATCACCACTCGCATGCTACTGTTACGCACCCAATGATTATTTATGGCTTTAATGGACCCATTTCATTCTTCTCTCTATACATTACATACCTTCCATCTATTCCTTCTTCAGATGATTCAAAACCAGCTTTTGTAATTAATATACAAGAAGGAAGTACAACTCCTCCTCACACCTATACTATGCCTCTTCTATCCAAATCTGCTTCTGTATAGTATTCATATCTCACAAAAATTAACAACCACCAATTTCAATCTCTCACTTTCGTATCCAAGTAAATCTTTTCTTCCAACTCATTCTATGATATATATGTTTTATCAAATTGACAAGTTAATTCATTCCTTCGTTTACGTAGTATCTTCCACAAAACCAATCACATTTTTTTTCTTCTATTTCTCACATATCACACAGAGACAGCTAATAATCATCACGGAAGTTATGAATACTTTTTTAAGATCACATTTTTCTTATGCGATAAATAATTTTGTTTCAGAACTTAATATATACTGGTCAAGTTGGCTAGCTTGCTTTCTCTACCCAGATTTTTTCTGTACATAGATTTTAAATCTAAAACAAGACTATTAAACATATATATTATACTTAAAAGTGAAAAAAAGTTTTATCCTAACATTTAATCACAATCTTTTATATATTATAAATTTATTTTTTATTATATATCAAAAGTTAGTCGTTAATGTGTTAGTATATGATAAGTTTATTAATTTTACCAATTTATACTAGTATATAAACGTTAGTTTGAAATTTTTTTACATTTGCATAAATATTAAATTCATAAAAATATGCAATTATTTATTTACTCATAATGTAAAAGAGTTGTTTTATATGGATATTTAATTACAATTTTTTATTTATATGACTTTTAAGTATTAATTGATTAAGTTAACCAACTTATCATAAATAAAAGAATTATAACTCAATGCTAGTATTTGCTATTGTGCATACTAATTAAACTTTAATAAAAATATACCCTCCTTATTTTTTAATAAAAAATATTGTGTTGATTCTGATATTAATACAACAGATAAGCATCAAATCCCTTTTATCATAAATAAATACAAGAAATAAATAATTTTTTTTATCTTTAATGTTTTAAATTTATTTTGTGCATATTGTTGGGGTGTGTATATTTGTTTGCATATCCCAGTGCTTAAATTGTTTTTGTATAGCTATATGGGAGCATGTGTCTTCCATTTTTTCTTTTTTTATCTTTAATGTTTTTAATCTTTTAAAAAAATTAATTTAATCATTTAAATATATTTTTAGTCTCTATTATTAAGAAACAATATTAATTAAGATGTAATAATTATGTTAACTATCTACTAACTTATCAGTTAGAAGGGATTTTGATAAAATAACACAATGTAATTTATTTTAATAAAATGTATTTTTAATCATTTTTAAACTTGTTTTATGCCATAAACTGTTTCAAATAAATAAGATATTAAAAACACAATTATTTAATTAACATTTTCAGGTACGTCTTAAAAGAACCAAAACTAAAAAATATCCTATTTTTTAAATACCAAACAATTATAAAAGACAAATACAACCAAAAAATGATATACAAATGAGAGTTAAACCCACAATTTCGGAGAACCTAAATAGCAATTAATGTGTAAATTTATAAAAATTCAAATTATCCTTTCCTACTCTTGTCACGTTCGATTATAAATTGCCGAAATTAAAACGTTATACTCTTGACCAATTAATGCCGGGTGCTAATGATTATCTATAATCTATAACAGTTATACTGGTCATGCCCACTTTATTATTTTCATATTTTTTAATTAATTATTTTCTTTTAATTAACATTATAAATTAAAATTATACCACTATTATATTTTGAATGCTATAAAAAATTATTTCATTAACTATAATATATACATTCCAATTTCAAAATAATTTTAAATTTAACCTCTATCATTATTCCCCTTATTTTTAAAAAAAAAATACGAAATGCTCCTTTTCTCCTTAGCAGTAACAATAATGTAAAATGTCATGATAACAAAATGAGAAATTTTGAATGGACAACTTTTTTTTGACAAAATAATTTAAATTATTTTAGTTTCAAATTTTTTAGATTTTGTTTAGGAAAAAATATTTTTTTATTTTAGGGTTTGTTTAAATTTTAAAAATATTACGTGTAAATAAGAAATTTGTTTCCTCGTTTAAGATTAAAATGATGTTTGCTCTATTAGAAAATTTTGAAATGAGAAAAATCACCCACTTAAAGAAAAAGTTACCATCCTCAATGAGAAAAAGAGTTATGATGTGGAGGTAGAGTTTGCAGATTTTTCAATAATCGTAAAAACTTGTTATGAACATAGACATATAGGCCCAAACCACATGAACAAAAAGATAGGAATAGTTTCTAGGTTTTCTAATAGTTTCAAAAAATATAAACATAGATGTGAACCATATGAATAAAATAAACAATGTCTTTTTTTAGGTGTTGTTTTGTTATCTATGTTTTTAAAACCAAATCCGTTATCAAACTGATGAAAATATTTGTTTATGGTTTTGGTTCAAATGTTATTGAAATAGTGGTTAGATCGGTCTTAATATAACAATTAAGATTATAAAATAAAAAAATTTATTATGATGTAATTATAAAAGAAAAAAAGTAACTTTACTAAATACACTTTCATATTACTAAGTTAACCTCCTATTTTTGTAATTTTTCAATTAAAAAGGAGTTGACTTAGGAAAACAACACGTGCATTTAAAAAAATATAAAAATTTTCAAAAAAATAAATGAACAGGTCTAACTGGTTATCATGACTCATGACTGATTTTCTAATTTTAAGACGGATTCTTTGCTGAATAATTTTTAATATTAACTGAATTGGTTACTAGATTGGTTCACTTCTGGTCGAACCAGCAGGATCGGTCTTATTTTCAAAAAATATTTTGTTATTATTTAGGAGATCTTCTCAAAAACATAAATAAAGAGAACTTTGCTAGTCATGGAAATTTTACGCTCTTTATTTTTTTAAAATTAAATTATGTTTACTATCATTATATTCCTGCATTTAAATATTTGTATTTAAATTTAAAATTTTATAAATAACTATCTTAACTATTATTATTTATTTACAAAATTATTATTAATTTTATTCATTAATATATTATTAAAAGATTAAAACGGTAAAACATGGTGACTTTACTAGTAAGGTTATAAAAATTAGAAAAGAAACAAATGTTGGTCCTGCAAGGCAGAAATTGCCTGAGCTTAAGAAGCACTGAAGTGAAGCAGTGATATTGTGATGGAGCGTAATGAAAAACTAATTAACCACGAACCAGTTCAGGGCCCAAGATGAGCACATGCTTTTATTTGAATTGTCCTTTGTTCTTTGTCCATGAGTCGGCGAATGGTTACAGAGTACAGACTTCATAGTTAAAAGGCATGAGCACATGCTGGACCACACTTAATGTTTAGTTTTCTTATGCTTCTTGGCCACACTCAAACATATTGAATACATGCTAATTTGATTCGGGACACACTCCATAAATCCATTCTCCATAGATCACCACCTTTGTAAATTTGTATTGCATAACATTAAAGAATTTGTCTGTGTGGACCTGACATCTGATTATTATTATATAAATATAAGAAAGGATTGGTTCCAAAAAGGTAATCCAAATGGGTTGGAAGGGAAGAAATTACCAAAAGAAGAGAATCCTATGGGGAAAAAGAGAAGGTTGGAGAAAGGCAGAGAAGGGTCAGTTTGTTGTGTACAGCAGGGATAAGAAGCGCTTTGTGCTTCCATTGGGGTATTTGAACAACAATATCTTCAGAGAGCTTTTCAAGTTGGCAGAAGAGGAGTTTGGTCTTTCTAGCAATCTTCCCCTAACGTTGCCCTGTGAAGCCACGTTAATTGACTACGTCATAACGTTAATCCAGAGAAACGTAACAAAGGATCTCGAGGAACCTCTGTTAACGTTCCTTCCAACTACTACTCCATGTCAATCATATTTTGATTTTCATCTTCATCTTCATCGCCAACCAACAACCACCAATCAACATTTACTTTGCAGCTATTGAACCATTCCCGCACTATTTATTTCTTTTTTTATTTTCGTTTTTTCCTAATAGCCCATTCTTTTAATTGCTTCAACTCACAAATTATACATCCACAATTCCAACACGATTCATTCCAAGCCACTAGCCATGTCCTCTTGCCATTTGTCAAGTGTCTCAAACTTTTGATGTTTACATGAAATATATAAATCATATGGTACATTTCCTGGATACAAATTTTTTTTTTGATTCCTTAATGTTAGTACAATGAAAAAAATTCTAAAAATAGTTTCTATATTTTCATTTCTTCTTCGTTTCAGATATAACCCTGAATATTATCATTAAAATGTAAATTTAATCCTAACTTGTAATTACACGGATAATTTTATAGTAAAACAAATGTTTAATTACACGTTTTATCTTTCTAACTTATATTTTAAATCATGAAATAATATTTCTAATTTTAAAAATAGGTTATTTGTGCAAGTAAATAGGGTTTAGGAGTATGGGTGAGAGATAGGAAGAGTGAATCGGAGATGGTGGAGAATAAACAACTATGAGATAAAGAAGAGGAAAAGCAGGTACATTGGTCAATGACAGCAACAATACAACACAGCGGGAGCAACCAGTCTTCTTTTTCACCAATGTTTTAGACATTTTTGGGGTTAAGGCCATGTGGAATGTTTTTGCGAAACGGGAACGTGTTTGAGACGTTTTAATCCCAAACAAGAGAAATCAAGTCAACATTTTGGTTTTGTTACGTTTGACTCAGTGAGGGATGTGGAAGGTTTGGAAAAGAGTCTGGAAGCCATATAAATTGGAGCTTTCCAATTACGAGTGGATGTCGGGAGGTTCAAGAGGGAAGAGGCATGGAGGCATCGGAAGGGTGAAGTTGAAAAGTATGGTTTGAAGAAACGCATCACATCACTTGATGCAGAGGGGAGTAGTCATGTCACAAAACAACAGGTTGAAAGCCAAAGCATGTTCCATCTAAGTGTGCCGACTGACACTTGGAATGGTTAGATTTTCAAGTGAAGAAGGAGAAGTTTGCCTAATTGGAGAATTGTTTTGTAGACTAGGTCGGATCCCCTAAAATTGTGTACGGTTTGCAATGAAAGGATAAACTCCATCAAGGTAATACCTATGGGCAGGGATATGGTGTTATTACAACTTGTAAAAGATGAGGATGTGGGAAACTTGATCAAGGAGACCGAACCCATAATGTCAAATTATTTTTCCAAATTATGTCGATGGATCCAATTAAAGTGGCAAAGGAGCGATTTTTGAGGATCAGGTGTCAAGGTGTGCCTGTGCATGCATGGGAAAGAAATTTTTTGCAACTCTTAGTGACATTAGTGGGTCATTTTTTAACCTAGGATGAGGTTACATCTCTTAAAAAGAGATTGTACACAGTTAGAATTCTAATAAGAACATCCGAGTGGAAGCCAATAAATAAGATGAAAGAAGTGTAAATCGATGACACAATATTCCCTATTCGCATTGTGGAAGAAGTTTCCTCTCCAATGAGGTTTATGAATGCTTACAATAAGTTTTCATGTGGGGTTGGCGAGGATTCATCATCGAAGTAGGATATCGAATGGTGGATGTGACGATGGGTTGAGTATAAAGACATGATGTCAAATTCAAATTTTGAATTGTGGGAAACGGAGACTGAAAATCCAGTAATAGTCCTTAACATAGTTTTAATGCTAAAATTAATATTAAAGATCCTTTTCCAGTTAATATAGATTCATCTTTGGTTTTAGGGTATGAAGGGGTAAAATTTAATTCAAATTTTGAATTATTACTAGAATTAGACCTTGAAGGCAAACAAGTAGGTCCAAAGGAGCATGGGGTGGATCATCAGATAGTGTCATCTCACAGGACTAACAATCCTCATTTGGGCATGCATAGGCCCATTAACGATGACATGGTAAACATTTGGAGTAACCAAGATGAGTCATGCTTAGAGTAGCATACTGGCCTTTTGGTGGATGAGATGGTAGGCACGCCCATGGGTATTAGTTTGGGTCGCATATGCAACGTTGGCATGGGCCAAGGGGTGCACATCAGTAATAGTTGGCTGGGTCACATGTGCATGATTTAGGATGGCAAAGAAGTGTGTTTCTCTGTAGACCATGATGGAGAAACAGAAGTGGGTCACGCAAGTTTTGGTGGCAACTTAGAGTTGAACCACATGGCATTGGATATTGAAGATTAGAGTCACACAATTTTTAGTTATAGTTTGGAGCTGAACCACGTGGCATTGGCTATTGAA
Source organism: Psophocarpus tetragonolobus (assembly GCA_037954015.1). Classification (NCBI taxonomy): domain Eukaryota; kingdom Viridiplantae; phylum Streptophyta; class Magnoliopsida; order Fabales; family Fabaceae; genus Psophocarpus; species Psophocarpus tetragonolobus. The sequence goes on from CM075689.1 coordinate 3,271,859, forward strand.
GAGCAGAGCCACACAAATTCTAGTTGTAGTTTGGAGATAAATCACGTGGCATCGGCTAGTGAAAATTAGGCAATAGGCATGTTGGACGAATGTCATCTGAGTGGCAACAAGAATTGCATGAGTGCAGCCTTCTCACGACAATCTCTTGTAACTCACGCAACCCAAGTAAGGGAAGCTAATACAACTCTTGTGAAAGAGGTTGATCACGTAGTCTCTAAGGTAAGAATAAGTGATGCAATCCCACCTAGCATACATCTTGGCTAAGAGGATTCAAGGAAGACATGACATGGATGAGAGCTAATTGAAGAATTTGAAGTCATTGTCTTTATTGTTTTTTAGCTTGTAAATATGTTAATTACTTAGATAATTAGGAGTGTGAGGTTTTATTCCTTTAAGGCCTTGTATTTTAGCCAATTTTCATTTGTAGAGGCAAATGGTTCCTTAAGTAATTGTGTGGAGTGTGTGTAGAAAGAGGTGCAACCCATATTTGGGAGTGTAGGTCTTTCCCACACCTCTTAGCTCATTTTTGCACCCCTCTTTTTAACACACAAAGCATGAAAAACATACCCACTCTCAATGATTTTAGGCGCTAGATTAGGGGTTTGTGCCCTTAGTTAGTTAGTTAATCTTTCTTAAGAGATGAGCCTTGTTGGGAGGTCCATGATTGGGCTCTTGATCCTAACCTCTTACTTTTTATAAATAGAACTCCTCACTCATTGTAAATCTCACTTTGAATTTGAATGAAAATTGTCTTTATTTGAGCACATTCTTTAGTAAAGGTCTTGAGGATCCTCACTCTAGAGGAATCTCTTCTTAGTTGACTTTTATCAAGAGTTTTTTCTCTTGTGGAAAACCTAAAACATTTGACTTATCTCTTTAAAGAGAGTGGTGTCTACCTCATTTCTTTCCCTCTCCATAATCCATTTCTTGGAGTTTGGAACTTCTTGGAAAAAGATCAAGGAAAGTAAACTTGGGTTTGCATTAATAAGTTATCAGGAAAAGGGTGAGGATTAGGAGGAGCATCAGCCTCTTTTGCATCACACACGCACACACGCATATGCACCCACATCCATACACACATGCACGCACACACACACACCTATTCACCCACACACACAAAATATTAAAACTCGAGAATCGTGCGACTTGAATTCACCTCATTCATGATTGAAATCTAGTTCTTAATATTGGAGGAAGTTATACACACACACAAAATTGTAATTATAAAAATTGAAACTTAAGAATCGTGTGGCTTGAAATTAAAACTCGAGAATCGTGCAGCTTGAACTCATCCCATTCATGATTGAAATCTAGTTCTTAATAATGGAGGAAGTTATACATTTATGGGAAATTTTACACTAACACTCAATTACAATCCTTTATATATGACAAGTTTGTTAACTTTACCAATTAATACTTTAAAAGTCATATAAATCATGAGTTGTGATTAAACGTCAATGTAAAACTCTTTTACATTGTCAATGCATAGGTGTTAAACTCTACATTTATTTATGCCTTTTGCCATTATTTTGTTTGTGAATTGTTTGATTCAATATGCATAATCTTAATTGATAATTTTTAAGTTATGTTAGTAGTGTGATATGGTATTAATAGAGATTGTGTTTGCAATTAATGTCATAATTGTTTGAGCCTCCGTCAAAGGATTAGGAAGATAATATGTCACTATTATATGAAATTTGAGCTTATAAACCTATTACAAATCTATAAAAACTTAGATATAGAACTCGAAGAGTGAGATTGAGTGATCATGAGTATCATTACATTGTGTTGTGGATGTATGTGTATGCATTGGGTGTTAATTGGAAAATGATTTTCTTATCATGTATGAATTATTATTAGAGATTATTTTGAATTAAATTATATTTTTACGAACATAAACATTTTTATTTAATTGAGGGTACTACGATTGAACTTTTCTAGATTTCGTACTTAATGAGAACAACAATATTTGCAATCCTCTTTTAGAACCTATTTTATTCACTTGAAGACTTAATTTTTTATTAATTAATAATTTTCTTTAGCATTGCGTTCTAGCTATTTTAGAATAAATGTCTTTGTAGTTATTTTCATAGAATTCTCTTAGAGAGGCCCAAATTTGAGTATTATGATTTGTTTTTTAAATAATTCCTTACTTAAGGGTTAAATTTGGAAACAAGAACACAATTTTTTCATACTTAAACCTTGATTCGAAGGACAATGAACAAAATTAGTGCTTTAAAGATAGTGATGAATGGTGTAATGATGATGATATTTTGAAGAGGGAAGCCATTGGTTTTTTCAACCACCTCTTTTAGGATACTACTTAATGTGGCCCCATTATTTACCGTTGGATAAGATTCCCAAGATCGATTACTCTCTTCTCGAGCAGCTAGTTAATTGATTTCCAAAGAGGATGTTAAAAGTGCTACTTTTATGTGTTCTTGTGAATCCTTATGTCGTAATGAATTTTAACCTGTTTTTTATAGTACCTATTGGGATGTTGTTGGAGATGATGTGTGAAAGATAGTAGCTCAAAACTTTCCTACTAGGGAGGTTAATCCTTGCTAGCAACTTAGGTCATTCCATTTCTTAAACTTCACTATCCATTTTGTCTAAAGGACTTTAGATCCATTTATTTGTGAAACGTTCTCATCAAACTAATCTTTAAGGTTCTTGTTTAACGCATTAAACCTTACCTCAATGGGTTCATTAGCCCAATTCATATTAGTTTCATTCTTGAGAGAGACACATGCGATAATGCCCTTATTGCACATGAAATTCTTCATCATATGCATGATCAAAATGGAAAGGGGGCTTATGTAATGTTTAAAGTAGACTTTGAGAAATCATATGACAAAGTGAATTAGGGCTTCTTAAGGCTAACTCTAGCTCAATTTAGCTTTCCTTTAAATATCATTTGTCTTATCATGAATTGTTTTACTTCTACAACTATGTCCCTGAAATGGAATAGTGAGGTTTGTGAAAAATTTGCTCTTGCTAAAGGCCTTTACCAAGGTGATTCTTTATCTCTTTACCTTTTTTTTCTTTTTTTGTACGGAGATCTTTGCTCTTTTTATCAACAAAAAGTTAAATCTAATGTGTGCAAGCCAATTACAATCTTAGAACAATCGCCTTTTTTCCCCATTTATTCTTTGAAAATGATTGTCTTTTGTTCACAAAGACATGTGCTTCTTAGATCATAGTGGTCCAAGAGACTTTAGACATGTTATGTAAAGCATCTAGGCTTAAGATTAGGGATGGTAAAATAGATTAGGCCCGGCGGGCCAGCCCACCCTCTTTTTTGTGGGTTGGGTTAGTATTTTTAGCCCATTGACCCATTTTGCCTCAGCCCGCCTAACCCGCAAATTTGGCGGGCCAAAGACATGGCAAGTCAGCCCACCAACTCGCCAATATTTTATTTTGTTTTTAAAAAATTATAATATTAATATAAATAATAAATAAATTATAATATTAAAATATAAAATAAATTATTAAGTAGAATTTATTAAAATGACTTTGTTATGCAAATAAAATAAACTTTGTCATAAATTTATTTGTCATTTATTTGTGTAAAAGCATAACAATGTCAAAAAAATAAAACCAATTATTAATGATTTACTTTTTGTGATTTTTCTATTTATTCTTATAAAATCTAATTTTTTTAAAAAATAAAAATTAATTTTTAAAATAAAATTTTATATTATTTTTTAAAAAATAGAAAAAAATTATTTTTCAAAATTTTGGGCGAGTCAAACAATTTGGGCTGTTCTAACTATGACAGGTCAGCCCATCTCGGCCCATTTTTAGCTGGCCAAAAGTGGGGCAGACTGACCCGTTTTACCACAATTTACTAATATTATTGGTTTCACACGTACCACTTAGAAGGAGAGTTGAGACCATTCTCACATTCCTTAATTACAACTAGGGAGTTTGTTCTTGTATACCCGAAGTGACACATTGCTTAGGATTGAGGCTAAAAATTATTTATAAACAATTTTCTTCTTTAATCTATCGAAACGCCTTTTCAACATAAACCATGATAGAGCCATTAAACTTCAAAAAAACAATATCTCATATGCGGTAACCTACCCTAACGATGTACCGGGACTAGCAAGAAGAACACCACTGATATTGGCAAATACTTGGGTTTCCCATTTTTAAATGGTCGTGTGAAGAATGGGGGTTTTGCTTTTCTCATTTACAGCATGGGTACAACATTGGAAGGTTGGAAAACGAAGTTGTTAAACAGGGTTGGGAGGGTCACTCTAGCAAAATATGTTCTTAATTCTATCATCATATATACTATGCAAAACTTGTTGCCATAGGGAATTTATGACTCTAACGATAAAGCTACTAGGTGATTTATAAAGGGTAAGCTCTATACGCATTGGGTTAACTGAGAAATTGTTACTAAACTAAAAAGCCAAGGTGGTCGTGTTTGAACAGCTCGGGAGGCTAATGTTGCTATGTTGGGTAAACACATTTGGACCCTAATCAATAATCCCTACAAACTATGGGCAAGAATGCTAGATGATAAATACATCTGAGGCAGTTCCATTCTGGGTGATTGTGTAACTTATAACTCTTCATACATGTGGCACTCTATTAAGTGAGTTGGTATGCTTTTGAAGGATGGCTAGCTTCAGGTTTCACCCATGACTAAGAAATATTTCCTTATGGTATGATAGTTGTCCATCGAATAGTTATCTTTATGGATGGGTGGATTGTGTCAATTATCAGGATGTTCATCTCAAGTTGGGTGATACTATTGTGGATGGTTCCTGCCAATGGAATTTGTCAACTACTATGTTACCAGAAGATGTGAAAAATGACATTTGTAGTATTTTCCTTAATGACGAGTTAGATGATGTTGACATTTCGGATGCCTATCATGATCGTTCATATTCTGCTAAATCAACCTATGTGTGGTTAGTTAGAACTCTCAACACCCGTGGGAACCTAGGTTTTTAAAAATCCAGGATGTGGTCTCTTCAATTAGCTAAACATATTAAACACTTCATGTGGCTCACCCATCACAAAAGCATCCCTACTATCTGTTTCTGTTTTTAGGCATATTGCCTCTAATTCTCTTTGTCGAAGGTTTGGGATCTGCTTGTTGGATACCTCTCAATATGTTTCTAACGCTGATTGCTCTCTCTAGCTGAGGAGACTAGCTACTAGCAATCAAGAATCTCTTTGAAATAACATGCTGGTACATAATAAGGAGATTTTTGAAGGTCAAATCATTGAAGTGTTGACAGTAACTCGAATTAACAATATGTACGAGCTAGTGTTAAGGTCATCTTCTACTCAAGGTATCATGGTGTGCAATAGGGTACACCATAACCCAGAAACTTTCAAATTGAATATAGATGGCAATCTGGTCCGAGTGGTTTTGGTGGCGTGATATGCGGTTTTGATGCTAAGTGGGTTCAGGAGGTTCTGTGGTTTTCCACGGTGTATATATATATATATATATATAATGCTAATTTGGGTTAAGGCTTTTGCTTCTAGTGTTGTGCTAAATTGCATGGCATTTTCCATGGTCTACAGTTAGCTTGTGGTATACATCAACTTGTGGCTATTCATCTGGTAGTAAATGGAGTTGAGCAGTCTCACCCTATGCCCCATTGATAAGTAAAATTTGTAGCTTCATATCTTACCAATCTCATTCCTTAAGGGAAGGCAATGGAGTGGTAGATGTCTTGGTGAAGCGTGGAGCCGTTGCTTCTCATCACTTTGTTACCTTTATCGACCCTTCCTTGGCTACTCGGAATAGACTTCTAGCTAATGTTATAAATGCTTCTTTTCCCTATCCCTAATGTAATTAATTTCCTTTTCTTTTTTGCTGCATAAAAAACTATGTTTCAGTTTGATTAGTGTGTACATAGACAAACATCATCACTAGAGATCACTCAACTCAAGCCAACTTCTCCACTCGAAATCCTTCCGATAACAAGCCGTCCAAATTTTCAACATCGTCTTGCCAAAAAAATCACATCCTTCCTTGCAATTTTACAACTTACTCTATCACTCGTGCTTCCTAGCTCCAGCACCTCATCACTCACAAGGCTTGGAGCTTGGAGAACTTATGTATATACAAGGAGTTCAGAGTTTGCCCTATTCAAGAAGTTCAAAGCTCACTCCATCCAAGGAGCTTGGAGCTCGTCCCTATTCAAGGAGCTCAAAGCTCACCCCATCCAAGAAGTTCGGAGTTCGTCCCTATTCAAAGATCTCAGAGCTCACCCCATCCAAGGAGCTTGGAGTTCTTTCCTATTCAAGAACCTTAGAGCTTGCCCCCATTCAAGAAACTCAAAGTTCATCTTACACACAAAGAGCTTGACCTCACCCTAAATGACACCCTTTGCGAAGTAACTTTCTCAAAAAATTGAATAGACACAAACAACATTAATACATTTAAGGCAACTTATTATAGCCATCATAAACTAATAGTTACAAGATAATTTAAATAAGCCGTTAATGAGAAATAAAATGTCATTTAAAGTCGTATTAATTATGTTTCAAGTATAAAAAACAAGATAAAGGTACTTAAATCTATCTTAAACACTCATTAAATAATCTTGACTTACTCAGAAAGATATGTCATTTCCTTTTTTGTAAGTACTAGTTAGGTAGCTAGTGAGATGTAAATTATGAGTATAACTGTTTTTATTATATTCACTTCTTATATTTTCTATTATATTTAATTTTCATTAAAATAATAATTATATTAAATCAATTTTTGTCTGATCTCTAATTTTATTGAACAAACATCATCAAACTCATGAGATTGTGGTTGATTCGAACAGATTAAAAAATATTTATATATTTTTTATTACATTTTTATTTCAACATGTCTTTTATATCATTAGTGATTGTTAAGTAAATATTATAATAATTAAATTATTTTTTATTTACAAAACATAATAAAATAGCGTAATTAAGTTTAAATTTACTTGTAGATCAGAAGTGATTTGTTTGATATTTTGGGTGTGTACAATTAATTAATCATGTAAATCATTATGGAGAATTTTTAAAATAAAAATATATAAAAAATAATAATTTCTCAACAAATTACTTTTCTTTTAAAATAATTTGTGAAAAAACTCGCTCAAAGGACAAACTCATTTTTATTGGTCGTGGTGATGGCTTTTTCAATCACACATCATAATCTGGTTTACAGTTTTTTCTCCACTAAAGAAAGGAAACTACAATTTTTGCACATCTTATCCGGTGGACATTTTTTCTCCACTAAAGAAAATAAACTGCAATCTCTTCTCATGAATTTGGTTGTTGAGTTGTTTGGTCTCGTGCATGTTTTCTGCCAAATGTTTAATAAAAAATAATCTTTTATTTTTTGTGAAAACTGAAAACTTGTATTAATTAATTAATGGAAATGAAGGATACATTACATGTAGCAAAGTAGAAATTCCCTGACGAGGGGTCACCCTGAGAAAAAGACGCATTTGTCTGCCAGTAGCGCGATTCATAGTGCTTATGACCCTATCATATATTGTCTGCAATGTGAAAAAAGGTTTCCTTTATGAAATATCTTACTTCAAATTTCTTTTGCTCTCTCAAATATTTTTAAAAATTCTTTCCTTTCTTAATAAATTTTTTGTAGACTTTATTTATAACTTTTCATTTCAACTTTTTCTTTATTATTATAATTAGTAATTTTTTTAACCTGACACGTCTGATAAAAATTACAGACAATTATGATAATATTTTAAAGATTAAAAAATTGTTCCATATACTACTTAGTAGTGAGGAAATTTTCATGAACAAATTACAAAATTAAAAAATTACAGACCAAATGAAAATTCAATAATATTTATTGCTTTAATTTGTCTATTAACCTTTAATTTAAATTTTATCATATAACCTTTTATATAATTTTTTATTATATATTTTTTACAAATTTTATTTTGAGTTCACCAAGGGTGTATAGGATTGCAATATTAAAAATTTATTTTGGTAAAAAAAACCTTGTAAATTTTAAAAATACTAAGAATGTTATGACTCAACATATTTAACATGAATATATTAAGATTTGGTAATTTTAATTTTGAGAAATTTATATTTTATATAGTCTGAATTTTAAAAATTTGAAGGAGTTTAATAGATTTTGAAAATATTTAAAGTTATAAAAGTTAATGTTGATTGAAAATATTTAAACTTTTATAACTTTTATACTAAGAATGTTATGACTCAACATATTTAACATGAATATATTAAGATTTGGTAATTTTAATTTTGAGAAATTTATATTTTATATAGTCTGAATTTTAAAAATTTGAAGGAGTTTAATAGATTTTGAAAATATTTAAAGTTATAAAAGTTAATGTTGATTGAAAATATTTAAACTTTTATAACTTTTATACTAAGAATGTTATGACTCAACATATTTAACATGAATATATTAAGATTTGGTAATTTTAATTTTGAGAAATTTATATTTTATATAGTCTGAATTTTAAAAATTTGAAGGAGTTTAATAGATTTTGAAAATATTTAAAGTTATAAAAGTTAATGTTGATTGATAATCTCCATGCATTACCATCATCTCATTCATAATCATAAACTTTAATAATAGATTTAAAATTATGTTTGGATCTAATGTTGATTAATATAATGATTCATCTATTAACTCAAATGAAAATTAACGATGTTCTTTATCAAGTATATGATTTTTTCTTTATAATCCAATAAAATTTATGAAGTTGCATATGTATATATCTATGTCACGCTTTCAACAAAAAGATAATAAATCATCTTTCATGGAAGAAAGAAAAGTTTGACAATTAGAAAAATAAAAAGAAAAAAAGAAAATCTAAAAACTCATAAAGATTTGGGTGATAATGTTTGATAAAAGTTATATTTACATAATCTACTTAAAAAGGAATATTAAATGAATTCCATAAAAGAATTATCACATAAAACAAAAATTTCATATTTAATAATATTTTTTATAAATTATAAAAAATCTAAATTAAATATTATTGTATTATATTATTTACTTTAAAAAATTCCTGAAAGTATTAATTAAGTGTCATAAAATTTATTTATATCTTTTAAATATTTAAATTAAATATTAATTACCAACATTATTTGTAGAAAAGTTTTAAAATTCTTTCTTATACACTATTAAATATAACATTTTCGTATAATATAAGAATTTATCAACTTTTCTTGGTTAGCACTAAAGTGGGACCTGGTGAAAGTGGCAACTCACTCTATTTCATCCGTGTTTAGTGGGAAGCGTGACAATTCATAAAGGAAGGAGGCAAAGTGGATAAAAAATTATAAAATAAAAGTAGAGAATATTTTATATATTAAATATATGACATTAAAACTAGAAAATAACATGTACAGTTAATTAAAACAAAAATTTAAAATTAAAATAAATAGATTAAAAATTAAATAAATATATTAAAAATTATAAAAAGTTTACGTCGTTATTCTTTTAATAAACTAATGACATGATTGAAATCAGGCGGAACTACAACAAATGTCACAGTCCAATCCTTAATATCATGACAAATAGGATCATCCATGACGCCAAACCCAATCTATCTTACATAATTATTTGTGATCTTCACCAAAAAAAAATTAGCAAATTACTGTAATATTTTGTAAGTTTAAAATATCACCTTAACATTTCTCTTAAATCTTACTAACAAAATTAATATTAAAAAATATAAAAAGTGCGTTATACTAAATTTTATGAATTTTGTGGTAATTTATTCTATTATTTTGTAAAACTAAAAATAAAAGACTTCATTAATAAACAAATATATTAAAATTAATATTAAATTTATTTAAAATATAGAACTAATATATAATAACTTCAATGTTTCGTTTACGCTGCATAACAAATAAGAAAAGATAAAACATAATATAAATTATGTTCAATAACAAAATTATTGTATTATTAAATCAAAATATTTTAATTTTAAAAATTTATTTTTATTTATATTTTTAAAATTATGAAAATAAAAAAAATAGCTAGAATATATAAGATTATATTTTATTTTTGAATTTTCATTAATTTATAAAATGTTATATGAAATTTAATAATAATAAAAAATATTTAAATTATTATTATTTAATTTTTAATATTTTAATAAACAATATAATTAAAATTTATTTTAACATTAATTATTACATAATAAAATATATTATATTTTCATATGGTATATAATAAATGTAATATAATAATATATTATAATATATTAACATATTATCTAATATATTTATGTATATTTAATATTGCACTTATTATATAATAGATCAAATACTATAATAAGCATTATATATAATTTATTATGAAAATTTTAATATATTATATGGTATGGAAATATATAATATAATCTTAAATTATTTAATAATATAACATAACATAATGTAACAGTTATCCTTATATTATAAAAAATCATATAGGATAAAAATGGTACTAGACAAACATCTTATGAAAGACAAATAGCGCAACAAACAATAAATTAATATAAGGTAGGATAATTCTATATTGACTATGACGCACGTTTGGTAGTTAGATATGATAAAATATGATGATAGAATGTGTTAAGATAACAACATGAGATACGAATAAAATAAGTTAAATCTTATCTAATATTTATCTAATATGATACGATACTTATTATGCTGTAAACTCAAACTTTCAGGTAAATACAATCAATATTTTTATTTTTTTTTACGAAATTGTGACGAAGTAATTTAAAATGGACAATACTATAAAAATAATGACTCATCCTAATAATGTCTTGAGATTTTGGATTTTTGTAAATTATTAATGTTAAAAAATTGATTTTAAGAAAATCTATTTGTGTACTGTAAAAAGTCTATATAAAATTAGTTGTACGTGTTTTTTTATATTTGTTTTTTAAATTTGTTTTAATTTAATTTTTATATTTGTATGTTTTTTTAAACATAAATAATAAAAAATATTATTTAAGTAAATAATGTCAGAATGAGTCATATAAATAATTTTTTTTTCTTTTTGATATATAAAAGAAAAAAGCCACTAAACTCTATAAAATAGTTTGAATTGTCTTTCATAAACACTTTTCAATTTCATAAATTACATTTTAGTTTATTTAAAATCGGCTAAATTATGAGTAGTTCAATTTTTAATAACTAAGTTCGAAGAATAATTCACTTTAATCTTTTATTTAAAATAGGTTAATTTTTTTAGTACAATTAAGTTTAATTCAACATTAGTCCAGTTAACTTTTTCCGGCCCTAGTTAAGAACATGGTATAATATAAATTAAGAATGTTAGCTGTTAAAAAAAAGTGTTTATAAAAATTTTTAAATTGTTTTCTAAAAATAGATATAATTTTCTTTCCAAAATAAGCAAATAAATCTTTTTAAGAAAAATAGTTTAGAGAAATACCTAAAATGAAGAACATTGGTTTTTTAAAATACTTTTTCTAAGAAATAAAAAAAATATTATCAATAAGTTGTATTTTACATGTAATTATAAATAAATTAATAACAGAATTAAAATAACAATAAAATAAATAATAATAATAATAATTAGAATAAATTCCTTAAAACCTCATTAAGAATACCTTTATTTCATCTATTATCTCTCAATTAATTTTTTATTTGAGGTTAAGAGTGAATTTTAAGAGTGAATTAATCTGATGACCTGACAATTTTAATTAGAAAAATGTATAAAGGAAAAAATCCTAGTATAGTTCAAACTTCAGACCTCTTTGTAATGCAAAATAGCTCATATCACTACACCACCAAATGTCAAGTTTAGTTTTGTTTTACAATTCAAATCTACTTAAACTTTAATTAATGTTAGTTTTAAAATTAATTAAAACATAAATGTAAATATACAACAGTAAGATTAAAACTAAAAGTTAAAATTAAAAACTAAAAATTTAATTTATATATTTATTAATAAAAAATTCCTAGAATTATAAATTAAGAAAAATGTAAAAAGGAAAAGATCCTAACATGATTCAAACTTGGAACCTCATTGTAGTCACCACAACTTATAACACTACACCAAGTGTTAAGTTTAATATCATTTTGCAATTTAAATCTATTTAAAATTAATTAATATTAGTTTCAAAGTTAATTAAAACATAAATGTAAGTACACAACAATAGGATTAAACTAAAAGTTAAAATTAAAAACTAAATATTTAATTTACATATTTACTAATTATTTATAATAATAAATTTCTAGGGATTATAAATTAAAAATTAAAACTAATTAAAAATATAAATTAAAATTATTAAAATATAAAACTAAGAACTAAAATTAAAAATAAAATAGAAATTAAAATTAAGAATTAAAATTTAAATTAAATTTTTTTAATAAGTTTAATTGTTAATTTAAATTTAACTACTATTTACATTTTAATTTAACTTTTAATTTAAATTTTAATTCTTAATTCTTAATTTTAATTTCTATTTCTATTTTCTTTTTAATTTTATTTCTTAAGTTAATTTAAATTAAAAATTAAAATTGAATTTAACTTAAGAATTAAAATAATGTATTTAATTTAACTTTTAATTTAAATAAAACTAAGAACTAAAATTAAAATTAAGAATTAAAATTTAAATTAAAATTATTTTAATTTTAGTTCTTAGTTTTATATTTTAATAATTTTAATTTATATTTTTAATTAGTTTTAATTTTTAATTTATAATTCCTAGGAATTTATTATAATAAATAATTAGTAAGTATATAAATTAAATTTTTAGTTTTTAATTTTAATTTTTAGTTTAATCCTACTGTTGTGTACTTACATTTATGTTTTAATTAACTTTGAAACTAACATTAATTAATTTTAAGTAGATTTGAATTGCAGACTGAAATTAAATTTGACATTTGGTGTAGTGGTATGAGTTGTGGTGCACCATAATGAGGTCTCAAGTTTGAATCATGCTAGGATCTTTTTCTTTCTACATTTTTCTTAATTTATAATCCTAGGAATTTGTTATTAATAAATATATAAATTATTTTTTTAGTTTTTAGTTTTAATCCTATTATTGTATATTTACATTTATATTTTAATTAATTTTGAAACTAACAATTTGACAGAAGAACAATTTGTTAACATGTTTTAAACTTAGAGAACAAAAAACTAAAACTGGGAAGCACAAAATATAATTTAGCCTATTAAATTTTATCTAAGAAGAAGTTGATCAACGAAAATTGAAAAGTTAAGGATGGTTATGTAGGACCAAACATAAAAAAGTGTTAAGTGTAATTGAAAGTTTATGTGCAATTTATTATAATATATTATTATTATTTAATTTTTTTTATATATTACTATATTTTTCTTCAACCAAAGTGACTTTTATTTTCATCTAATTTTTCAGAGGATCACAAAAAATGGGTAACTGTAACTTGCGTGTATAGTTTTTGAACACACAGGTATCATAACACTCATACTTATCCGCTAAACTAAAATAATACGTGTGTATATATATATATATTAAAAAAATAATATTTTTGTAAAATAAATCCAATTAAAATATTAATTGTTAAATTCTATTAATATCAATCTTATTTTTATATGAAAATTTCCTAATCAATAAAATTTTATTATAAAAATGTTAATAATATAAAAGTAAAGATTTTATTTACATTAAATATTTTTATAATATATTATATTAATTTACTTTTGATTGAATTAATTGGGTAAAAAATAATATAAATTTTATTTTCAGATTTTTTTAATAAATAAATTATTTATTTTATAAATTTTTTAAAAAAAAATATCTTTTTATAATTTCTGTAGACATCCGTAGATACATGCGAATATTAAAAAAACTTAAAGGTATTTCTATGCAAATAACAAGTAACGAGTAATAGATTTTGTGGTGGCATAGTAACAGGCGGCACGACTAAGTACATATTCAATCTAATTTTAATTCTAGCAAGTGACGTGTTCGGTTGTTCCCCGTGTGTGGAGAAAAAGTAAAATTTACTACACTTAATTGTGTAACTAAACTATGAATATCAATAGGTTAATAGTCACTCGTTATGATTTGTTGGAAAAATTCTTATTTGTTATTCAATCCATTACTCCTCGAGTTCTTAAAGTACACTTGGATGTAAAATATTTTAACTGCAAATATTTTTTAAAATATTATTTTTATGTTAAATTTCATCGAAAAAATATTTTATTTATTGTAAAATTATATTACAAAGATGAGAAAATAATTTATGCATTTTCAATGTAAAATTGACCTTTAATCACAATCATTATATATAATAAATTTGTTTATTTTATCAATTAATATTTTAAAAATCATACAAATAAATAAATATAATTAAATGTCAGTATAAAAATATTTTACACCATAAATCTATAAAAATTAAACTATAAACATAGACTAATCTAATATACAAATATTTAATAAAAATAAATTCTTCGTTTTAAGTTACTGACATTAATAAAACATAATTCTATAAATTATACTTTTAAAAAAAGATAATGATAGCCTTATTCTTGATGACCATGAAAAAAAACCATATATATAAATAACATGTATCTATTTATCTATTTAAATGATTTGTTGATATATATATTTAGTTATTTTATGGATGAATATGTAACGAGTGAGTGTAGTTTTCTGGTCCATGGTTATCGAACTAGTAACGACAGAGTGGAGAAAAGAATACTGGTGTGGTTGGCTGTGACCAAAAGTCCAAGATCCATGAAAGTCTCCCTTTTCTTTCCGATCTTTATTATTAATACATTTCTTTAACTTTGCATAGCAGTCACAGTGGAATTCAGAGCCTAAGTTGTTTGGTAGATTCTCATGTTCACGAGAATTTAAGTATGCAAGCCAACCACCCACAAGTCACAAGTCATCTCATTCATACCCCTTTTTTTTTAACAAAGTTCAAAACCATTCTACCTATTTAACAATTGTCAAAATCATTTTCATTCAAACTTGCACAAAACTTTTGAATAACTGTTTCATAAGTACTACGCTAAAAACCAAACTTTCACTTATTTCTTCCTTTTATCATCCATAACGAATACAAAAAGTTAATGTGGTAACCACCGACTATGTATGTGAAATTTAATTTAAATTCAATATCATGGATATTGAAATAAAATATAATACAATTTAATATTATAAATTTGTTTACTTTGAAATTGAGAAATATTAATATATTTTAGGTAGAATTTGAGAAATAAAAGATCTAATCAAAATATTTATTTAAGTAAGGAATTTATATTTTTTAATAGAGGATGTATTATACAAGAAGAAGATGGGTTTTAATTACTTAATAATATGTGTATATATAATCATAAATTATCCTCACAGTGTGAGATATATAGTGTAAAACTTAATGCATAATATAATTATTGACAACTAATTTATGTATACAACTATATATTGGATTAGTTTGTAATGTATTATACAAGGATATGGGTTCACAAGCATTGCAAGACTGAAGATGAGTTCTCTTAGGGTTTTGAGGAAAGACTATAAGGAGGAGATCTACTCCTCATGAGTAATTACAAAGTAAAATGTGTTTGATGTGGTAATCATGATGTTGAAGGTGATCCAGCAGGATGCCACAGCTTCTTACAAAGCCAAATTGCTAAATATAGATGATCCTTGGATAGCGATATTCCACCTTCGCTATTGAAAAAGAAGGATATTTCACGAAGATTTCTATATCAAAAGAAGGGTTCCATGAATGGTGTAAACCCTTAAGAGGGTCTCTCATGGTGACAATATTAGTAAAAAAAATGTGGGATTTAGTGTGTTGGAAGTGAAAGTCAAACAGAAATGGGCAAAAAAGGGTTTTATTAAAATTATTGATTTTCCACAAAACTATAATCAAATTCTCTTCTTTGCACAGGAAGATTATAATAGGACAATATTTGAGGGCCATGGATGATGGTTGATCACTATATTTTGGTTCATATAGACCTTTTTTCATGGAAAGTGCAGCTACTTCTAAAAAGGTGACGATTTGGATCCGTATCCCAAATTTACCAATTGAATTATATAATGATCAATTCTTGAGTAAATTTGTTAACACACTAGGTACTATGTTGAAAATTCATCGTGTCACAACAATCCAATCAAGGGGTCGTATGCAAGAATCTATGTTGAACTTGATCTAAACGAACCTTTATAGGCTAAAGTTATTGGTCGAGGGTACTTGCTCCAAATACAATATATGAAGGATTGAACCAAATTTGCTTCAAGTGTGGTTGGGCTATACAAAAGTTAACTGTATAATGGGTAAGACTGATTAGACCGGAGGGATGCATGGGAAGGGTGCCACAGCCTTAACGAACGAACAACCAATGCTAGATTGCCCACAAGAAATGACAAATGGCCACAAAGCCAATAAATCTAGTAATAATGGCAATAATGGTGGACTTAAAGATGCAGACTATGCACATGTTAATGACTTAGAAGTTACAAACCTTGTGGGCCTAGGGAGAAAAGGATGAGCCTTGTTGTCCCAGAACATGAAGTGTGAAAGCCAATCAATGAGAAATAAAATGGCTCTCGGTTTGGAGATGTGTAAGGTTACAAGAGGGGCAGGCCATTAACTTTTGAAGCAAACACTGGGCCGGCACCAGTCGAAGTGTGCCTAGTCAGCAGCAATCAAATGTCCAATTCACGTCTATTGGACCAGGCCACCTCACGCATAATTAATCAAGGTAGCTCACATGGAATAAGCCAAGACATCACACCTATTATGAAACATGGCACCTCATGCTTAATAAACAAGGACACATCAGGCTATCTTTGGGAGTCCTCAACTGGATGCTCAGAGTTATCTATGGGAGTCCTTAACTTCAAAGTAGGCGATCACTTTGGGAGAAGGTGAGTAATATGGCTTATGAGATCCATGAATCATGGGCTCTGGTAGGCGACTTCAACTCTATCTTACATGTGCACAAAATGGAGGGTGATTCTTCTTCAGCCTCATGAAGAAGGATGCATGATTTTATGGATTTTGTATAGTCCAACCACCTTCTAGATATGGGTTTCCAAGGGCCTGTTTTCACTTGCAACAAAGACAGTTGGAAAGTTTGGATAGTATGCTTATCAATTTACAATTGAGACTCCAGTTCCAAAAAGCAACATCTTTTCATCTCTGGTTCATTAAATTGGACCACCATTGCCACATCCTAATCATATTAACAAGTAAGAGGGATGTCAATAGGAATCGTCGACCTTTTCACTTTTTTGCAGCATGGTTTACTCATCCTGAGTTTTATCACTTTCTACAAGAATTTTGGGTAGACAATGATGCTTTGCAAGGTTAAGCACCCAACTTACATGCAGCCTTGAGGAAGTGGAATGCAAAAGGTTTTGGTGATATTTTCAAACAAAACATCACTTGCTCAATAAATTGGATGGAATTAATATACAGATAACAATGAGTAATGATTCTTAATACTGGAAAAATATACAAGAGGTTACTTGGCAACAATATCAACAAGTACTCAGGAAAGAAGAGTTGTTATGGTTTCAAAGATCTTATGTTAAATGGTTTTCCTACGACGACAATAAGACAAGATACTTTCATTCAACCACAATCATCCGTAGGAGTTGGAAAGGCTTGTCTCCACCTTTTATAAAAATCTTTACTCAAAGGATCACCAGTGTGTGAATTTAGGGTATAGGGCACTTTCCTAGCTCTCTCGGAGGAAGACTTAACTATTTCCAATGAGCTTATATCTAGAGTGGAGATGAGGAAGACTATATTTTCCATTGGGGAATTTTAAAGCCCCAAGAGATGATGGGTTGCAAGTCGTATTCTACAAGAGCAACTGAAGTATTGTCAGAGAATATTTCTGCAAGATTATTGAAATTGCTATTACGAACCCAACAAGGATAGGGTCAATTAATCTAACTCTCATTACCTTAACCTTAAAGTAGACTTTGTTACTTCCATAAAGCACTTGAGGCCAATTTGCCTGTGTAATGTATCGTATAAAACATTACAAAGATTCTGTCCTTGTGTCTACGCACGATGATAGATAAGTTGGTACATCCATGCCAGAGTAGTTTCATCCCCTAAAGGACCAACTCTTATAATATTATTATTGCTCAAGAGGTGATCCATTTGATGAAGTATAATAAATGGCACAAAGGATGGATGATCATTAAAATTGATTTAGAGAAGGCCTATGATAGGCTCAATTGGCACGTTATGAAAGATACATTGCATGATATAGGGCTCCCAAATGCATTCACTAATATGGGTTGTCATTGTATTTCATCTTTTACCATGTGCATGTTGTGGAATGAAGAAGCTTCGAAATCTTTCACACGATCTCGTGGGGTCAAACAGGGTGATCCCATAACCTCGTATCTCTTTGTTATTTGCTTGGAGTATCTATTCCACTTGATCTAGCTAGTCATAAATTTTGTAAACCTATCCAACTCTCTAAGGATGGACCAAAGTTATCTTATCTAGCCTTTGATGATGATATTTTGTTATTTACAGAGGCATCTCGGGATCAAGTGGAAGTGACGAATCATATCCTAAGGCTCTTCTGTAGTAGCTCGAGTAAGAAAATTAGCCAAGACAAAAGTCAAATATTTTTCTCTATTAATGTCTCAAGGCAAAGTCAAGAACAAATTTCTAGGAAATTGGGGTTTGAAAAAACTTGTAATCTTGCAAAATATTTGAGGGTTCCATTACACCAATAGTGTATGTCCAAACAATTATACTAGTTTCGTATTGATAAAGACGACAACATCTAAGAAATTGGAAAAACACTAACTTATCTTTGGTTGGTTGGCTTACCTTAGCCAAATCAGTAGTGTAAGCTTTCCCACATATATTATGCACACTAATCTTTTACATATTTCTATTTGTAATTTGATTGACAAGAAATGCAGAGACTTTGTTTAGGGTGACTCAGATACAGTGAAGAAAGTCCATTGGATTGGGTGGGACAAGCAATGCAGATAGAAGAAGTTGGGAAGCTTGGGACTGTGAACAACGAGACGAGCTAATTTAGCCCTTATCACAATATTCGGTTAGCACCTACTCGCATGAAGAAGGTTGCATGGGTCCAAATCATTTGAGCCAAGTACAAATGCGATGAAAAGGTTGTGCGCCAAATAGACAGATGGAGAAAATGAACTAAATTCTAGAAAGACATTACATGTTTGTGGTAGAATATGAATAAGAATGTGACCTAAAAGCTTGGAGATAGGTGTGAGTTTGACTTCTGGATTGATAACTGGGTGCCTAGGTGTGGACCTCTTGAAACCTAGTGTACTATAGATCAGTGATTCAAGAGGTCAACATGACCTACTTCTTTGTGAACATTGATGAATCTTGGGATATAAATAGGTCAACAAGGATCTTACGGACAGACGTGATGCTTGATATCTGCAAGATAGAGTCACCCATAAAGGACATGGGTGATGTGACCCCATGTTGGGGAAGTTGTATAAATGGTTATTTCTCAACCAAAAGTGATTATCAGGGCCTTTTTGGAACAGAACAATACCCTTATAAATCTTCTATTCAAGCTAGTGTGGAAGTAAGACAGACTAGAGCACATTTGGCTTTATCTTTTGAAGGTTGTATATGTTGTTTTACCTACAAATGATCTGAAGTGCAGTATGCATATGACAGATAACCCAAATTGTCCCTTGTGGGGTTGTGAAAGAAAAACAATGATGCATGCCTTACATGATTGCAATCATACTCGCAATATTTGAAGCCTAATAGGAACATATACTATTCCAAATTTTTTCTCTCATCAGAATTTTGAATGTTGGCTTCATGCAAATATGACTTATGTCAATAATGGTGGAACTGATATGTGGGCTCAAACTTTCGATGTGGTGTTGGATCGAATTTGGTGTAGGCAGAATTAGTTTGTTTTTAATAACAAGCTTTGGTTTCTTGCTCAGGTGGTCAAACATATCAAATTCCTCCAGACTAAGCTCAAGCAAATTCGTCAGATGCAAGTAACTCTAAAACATGCAGGTGTGTATTATTTAGATCTAGAAAGTCTTCATGCTTGGAAACCTCTAAGTACCGACACTCTAAAGATTAATTGTGATGTTACTGTTAGTCATTCCCATTAAAAGGCGACCATTGGAGGTTTGCTTCATGATTGTATAAGTAATTTTGTTCTTGGCTTTTCCCATACAACATCCTATTGTGACATTGATAAAGTTTGAGTTAAGTACTAGCTATCCTTGAAGCTTTAATCATGGTTTTAGAAACGTGTCTAGTAAGTTTGACTCCGTTAGTATGATCCAACTTCTAAAGGAAGGATGCTCTATTGACCACAAGTACTTCAATTTAGTCAACCAGATTTATAGCCGAAGTGGAAAGATTCATTCTTGTAGCTTTGCCTTTGTTCCACAAAGTCAAATATGCTAGCTGATAGTTTTGCTAAGTTAGGGTTGCAAATCGTCCACGACAATACTTTATTTACATGTGTTCCTGAGTCATTGTCTATTGTTTACTTAAACAATATGAGATGTATGGTTCTCAATAATTTAGTTTAAGTTTGCATTGGTTGGACGATTTTCTATTCCGTTCACAAAAATAAAAACTATATATTGCTTCCACAATCTAATATTTGTAGATCTGGTACTGCTTGTCGAGACCAATATGAACTCATCCTTACTTTAACAAGAAAAAATTGAAAAAATCAAGTTTATTTGGTTGGATTCAAATTTTTTCCAATTAAAAATTTGGGATTGGCAAGTTAGTACGATATTTGACCTATTATCCTTGTCTTATGTCACCCTTATATAAAATACAAATATACCTTTATTCTCTATAATAAACTAATAACAACCAACTATCAAATAATAAATACTAATAGACTATGTTTAATGCTCTTTATGGGTTTATGGGCTATGACTTATAGCTTTATACCTTCGGTGCGTCAACCACGATGCCCTCATTCAAAATCAAATTAACAACACAAGTCAAACCCTAGCAGTTTCAATAGTGGGTTACATCACATGTTTAGATACCATTACCACTCAAATCCACTTGGTTTGAAACTTGTTACATTAATTGTGCATCATGTCGTCGCTCACATCTATAGATGGAAATCCTTTGTCCCAACTTTGTGTCTCATTTTCTGTCTCAACTCATCAATAAACATCACATCAATTAATGAATTTTTTTTATATCTTATATAACTTATTAAATGATGTTGTATTCATTTATTGACTGAGACAGAAAATTTTCATCTCACATCTACAAAACTTAAACCCTGTTATTGTAACATCTTGTGTCACAATAATATTAATCTTAACCTTTATGTAATAACATACTAACTATATTTTTCTAAAAAAAAAAGTATAAATATATATTTATGGTGCATCATTCACCTAAGAATATATATATATATATATATA
Source organism: Psophocarpus tetragonolobus (assembly GCA_037954015.1). NCBI lineage: Eukaryota > Viridiplantae > Streptophyta > Magnoliopsida > Fabales > Fabaceae > Psophocarpus > Psophocarpus tetragonolobus. Next base: position 3,293,251 of record CM075689.1, read on the forward strand.
TATATATATATATATATATATATATATATATTTTAAGGGTTTGGTACTTCATTATGAGTAAATTTTTTTTGTGAGAAAATCTAGATTGTGGAGCGTGAGAATGTCATCAGGTGGTGAGATCAGCAAAGTGATGTCATTCCTTAGGGGGGAATCCACGCGTTAGGACTAAAATCCATGTTTATGGTGGGTGTATAAAAGAGTTTGCGGTGGCTTTAGGTTGATGTTCAAAGTTAAAACGTAAAGCAGTAAGCAGCTTCTTGGTCTTGTATTTATACTTTTTGAATACACGGGAAGCGTTGGGATGGTGGTATATAATAAAATAACAAGATAGAGCAAAAAACGCAGTGAGAAGTGATTATTGCATATGGGTGAAGGTGAATGTTTCAAAGCAGAAACAGTTCTTCTGAACTACTCGGATGCTAGTTTAAAACCCCCACTTTCTCCTCTGTTGATCCACATTGATCCAGTACTCATACCCTCAGAATCTGATCCATGTACTTCCAACTCCCAGCAGGATCACCACCCCAAAGATGCCTGGCTTCCCATCACTGAATCCAGAAATGGGAATGCCTATTATGCAGCCTTCCATATTCTTAATTCCAACATTGGATTCCAGGCTCTCATGCTACCCGTCGCCTTCGCCACTCTTGGCTGGTATCTACTATCTACTATCTACTATGTGCCCTGCATAATCACATATTTAATTTTATTATAAAACCCCTCCGCTTCATCCCCTCATTATTCTTTCTATTTATTTCATGCTTTTATCATCAAATAATATTAATTTTAAATATACCTTTAAATCTGATCACACCTTAAATTGAATTCATCACAGCAAAAATAAAGTTACTCGTTTAACTTTCAGCCCCAAAACACAATCAATCAACCTCTCTTTCTATTTCTTTAGATGTCTAGTTGTACAAGTATACGTCAAGTCAATGCCAAGGATGAACGTAATTCGTTGGGATATATTGCTTCAATATATTTACTATTAATCTTTCCAATATTTCTGTATAGATTGCTTCTATAGTATTTTGATGGAAATTCAAACCTGACTTGTCTAAGTATTTCAATCTGATAGTCTACTTTCTTCGGTAGGTAGGTTAGGGTCTAATTCTAGTGTATAGGGAAGGCAACACATGCATCATGCACCCAAACAAAGTCAAAACCTTCTTGAAGGCTCTACTTATCTAACGTTCACTTTCAATCATATATAAACAATTATGAATTATATATGCATGACTTACATACATGCAAAGCAAAGAATAGAAGCAATTATCTGTTCAGTCATGCATAAACATTAGTTTATGGAGACATATGTATTAGAGTAGTTTTTATATGTTCTGAATAATATGAGTGACTTGCAGGGCATGGGGTACAGTATGTTTGTCAGTAGCATTCGTTTGGCAGCTCTATGCCATATTTCTTCTAGTTCAACTTCACGAATCCGTCCCTGGAATTCGTCACAGCAGATATCTCTTCCTTGCTATGGCTGCCTTTGGTAATCACAAATTAAATCCCCCTTCTGCAAACTCAAATATGAATCTCCACCATGTTCACATTTAATCATTATTATATTTTGTTCCGGTTTTTTTTTTCTTCAAAAGGGCTATCAAGCTAGCTACATTTTTTCCATTAATTCTTCATCCACCAACAGCCACAATTAAATTACGTAATTATGCCACTACACTTTTTTTCTTTATCTGCGTACACACTTTAGATACACAGGCGATTGACACTATATCCTATCACTTACTTTTTTTTTTAATATAAAAAGTCAAACAGTGGTTAGTTGTAGTATTAAATATTAATATGAATTAATTTAAAGAGACAGGAATGGTAGGTTTTGAGGGGGATTATATATGATATTGTGACGTGGAGGGGTGAGTGAAAAAGGAAATGCTAACAGGAGTACTTTTACGTGGATGATTAGGTAAAAGGTTAGGGAAGGTGGGGGCATTATTCCCGGTGATGTACCTTTCGGGAGGCACATGCGTCATGCTTATCATAACCGGTGGTGGGACCATAAAACTACTATTAAAAACACTTTGCGAAAATGATGATGGGAAGACATGTAACGCAGATGCACTTAGCGGTGTTGAGTGTTACTTGGTCTTTACCTGTGTTGCCATACTCATTGCACAGTTGCCCAACCTCAACTCCATGGCCATGGTTTCTCTGGTCGGGGCAGTTACCTCAATCACTTATTGCACCCTAATTTGGGTTCTCTCTGTGAAGAAGGGTAGGCCTAGCAACGTATCCTATACCTCATCCCAGTCCCACCAATCCACATCGGTCGCTAAGATAACTGAAGTTCTCAATGCCATTGGAACCATTATGCTAGCCTTCAGAGGTCATAACGTTTTGCTGGAGATACAGGCAAGTATTCAAAATTCGCATACATATGGCTCCCTCTATGTATATCATTTCATGAAAAACTTGGCTTTGCAGGGGACGCTGCCTTCAAATTTCGAACAAACAACCAAAAAACCAATGCGCAGAGCAGTAAGCATATCATATGTACTCATCGGCCTATGCGTGTTTCCCCTCGCAATTGCCGGATTCTGGGCCTATGGGAACCAGGCAAGTACAATCACTTGAATTCAAATAATAAAAAATCTATAAATTAATATCCTTATTAATAATAAATGTATATGCAGATAAAGGATGAAGGATTGCTAAGTTGGTTCCTAGAATTTGAGAAGAAGCAAATGACAAAATTGTCGATGGGAGTGATGTATGTTTTGGTAATAATACATTGTTTAAGCAGCTACCAAATATATGCGATGCCTGTTTTTGACAACCTTGAGATAAGATACACAAGCATAAAGAATGAGAGATGTCCAGGATTGGTGAGAAGATGCTTACGATTATTGTTTGGGGGGTTGACATTCTTTATAGCAGTAACGTTCCCATTTCTGCCAAAGCTGGCGGCACTACTTGGAGGGATAACCCTGGTGCCGGTCACATATGCATACCCCTGTTTCATGTGGTTATCCCTCAACAACCATCGTCCAAGATCAAGAGGTATACTTTGGTGCTTCAACCTTGCGCTTGGCTCTTTAGGGATGCTTCTAAGTGCTCTTCTCCTAGCCGCAGCTATAAAGACTCTAGCTCACAAAGGCCTAAATGCTAACTTCTTCAAACCATAACAATGCCATACATCACCAATTTACCCGCCAGCTCTCATCAACACAATCTCCTATTAGTTGCAAATTAATCACCTTTGAACATGTAAACATACTAAGCTTTGACCTATTTTGCTGCCGTGCCCATTCTCAATTTTCAATTTTCAATTTTCTAAACTTGTATCTTTTTTCACATCATAATTCATAACACTTATCATATGTTTTTTTTGTTTCTCTTCTATTTTTTTCCCCTCTGTGTACACATAGGCTGTGTACCAAATATGCATCTTTTCTAAATCATAACCGGTATCTTCTGATCGATCAATAAAATCTTTTTATAAATATATATATAAATAATATGGTCAATTAATAGTTTAAAATAACTAATTTAATAAATATTATGAACAATAATTAAATAATTATAAATAAATGTAACTAAAATAATAAGTAAGGCAAGATTAGAGACACCTTAATAAATAAGTATTATTAAAAATAACATATAATAATAAATAAAACAAGATTAAGGACATTGCAATGAATAATTATAACTAAAAGTAATATAAAATAATAAATAAAGTAAGGTTAGGAACACTTTATTAAATAGTTATGATTTACAGTAACATAAAATAAACAAATATAATAATTAAAAGTGATAAATATCTCCTTCCATACCTTAATAATTTGAATAATATAAAAGTTTGAATTTTTGTTTTTTGAATAAACACTCATTATTACTCTCACTCTCAAGTTTTTTTCCCAAGTTCTTCTCATTCTTTTCTTACATTGCAACCCTTATTTATGGTGAAGTACAAATCATTACTTAGTTTACATTTAACTTTTACATACATGTTAGTTAAATTTGAATAACTTTTAGTTAGTTCTAGTTAAGATTGCACCCTATATGCTAGCTATATGCGTGACTCTCGACTAAAAAAAATAGTACATATCATTTTCATGATTACATTGTTGTTTATCTCTCAATAATGTTAATGTTTCTTTTTTTTCCAATTTTGTTACATGATTACATTTCAATTTAATATATATAGCTCATTTCGATTATATGAGTCAATTTAATATATATGATTTAATATTTCAATAACATTACATAATATACTATATATTTATTTATATTTTTATAGGTATGTGTTAAAATTTTCAAAATAAGTTATAAATTTATATATATATATATATATATATATTCTAAAATTAAATACTTATATTTCATAATAATATAATATTATACTAAAAATTTAATAACATTTATTTACTTTTATATATATATAAATATTTCTTGAAAGTTTAAAATAACATAATTATTTTATAATAGATATTATTTAATTTTGATTTGATTTACTAAATAAGTACAATTATATATATATATATATATATATATATATTTGGAAATATTACAGGTCTTGTGGTATCTCTAAGATAAGGGAGAGAGAGAGGTTGTAGGTTCGAATCTCTCAACTAAAACATTAACAACTTACATTTGTTAATAAAAAAATTAACTTGTTTTTTTACTAACAGTAAAACTTATTGATTCATTGATAAACAATTTTTTAATAAATTCTAGTGATTTTTTAAAATGTCACTTTCAGTGGTATTTTTTATTTAAAGCATCATTCTTTAAAATATTAGCTTCCAACTTATAATTTTTTATGCTCTTTCCTTTTATATCCTTGTATATTTATGAGATATAATTATCTATTATGTCATATTCTGATAATTCTTTTTGCCATTGTGCAAGATTTATTTTCCAACTAAAGAAATCTAAATTTATGTTCAGGCAGAGGTACACCCAGTTTATTGCATCAATTAAATCCCAAAGAAAGTTTTATGTACTATTCAATCTGCTTTTTGTCAACTCCCTTTAATGTGTTTTTCTCCTTGTAATTTTGCTCATATAATGGGTGGTATTTAGTCATTTAGATACTATTTCGTACAAATAAAAAAAATTGTCATTCATAAATAAATTATTTCACCTATTTTAATATTTCTATAATTGCTTGGTTTCAGATGGAACAGGATATACCTGTCTCCCTATGCTCAAAATATCAACGTCATACTTAGCAAATTAAGGAAGAAAATCATGAGGAGATTGGTGAATAAATTAACTGGATAACCAGTTTGCTTGCCAAGTTGTATACTTGTATTGTTGCATTTAAAATTAAAGTTCAATAGAAAAGACATGTAGTTTCAAAAAACATGCTTTAGTAGATTATTTGTCGAGGCTGATTAACCCAAGTGGGTTTATTTTTTTGATTAACCCAAGTGGGTTTATTTTTTTAAAAAATTATCAGTATGGGTCTCTTTTGAAAAATATTAGCAGCATAGGTCTGGTTTGGTAGTTGACTCGGTCAAACCACAACTCCGAATTGCGGTTTCGTTGCCACGCCAGCAATGTGATTACGTGGAAGCCAGCGTGGAAAAACGAGTATGAAACCGCAAGTGAGAATTGCGGTTTGACTGGTCTTTGACCAGCACCGCCTTGTTGTCCAATGAGTAAAAAAAAAACACAGAAAACGATGCCTGTAAAATCGCAAGTCAGAGTTGCGGTTTTACTGGGGTTTAACCACCCCCCTTTACCCAACTGTTGCAAAAAAAGTACAAATTTCTACTCACATAAAATCGCAAATCGCATCTGCGGTTTGAATTAAATATTATTTTTATCATAAACCGCAAGTGCGAACTGCGGTTTATGTTAAAAATAATATTAATTTTAACCCTCCGATCCAATTCCTTCTCAGGTGAACCACGAGTCCACGGTTTCGGTGAGCGCGTTCTGGCTGAGCTCCACCACTTCCAACTGCTTCAGCGCTTCAAAGTTCTGTTTTTGGAGAGGCCCAGATAGAGAGTTGGCCTTGATCGCGAGTTCAAGCAAGTTGGATGGGAGCTTGGGAATTGAACCGGTGAGTTTGTTGAAGCTGAGGTCGAGCCTGCGGAGTGTGGTGAGGGAGTTGATGGAGTTTGGGAGATTCCCAGAGAGAGAATTGTGTGCGAGGTCGAGGGATTGAAGTGATTTGAGGGTTGTTATGGAGGGAGGGATTGGACTTGAGAAGGAATTGGATCCGAGGGTTAAAATTAATATTATTTTTAACATAAAACGCAGTTCGCACTTGCGGTTTATGGTAAAAATAATATTTAATTCAAACTGCATATGTGACTTGCGGTTTTATGTGAGTAAAAATTTGTATTTTTTTTGCAACTGTCGGGTAAAGGATGTCCGGTTAAACCTCAGTAAAACCGCAACTCTGACTTGCGGTTTTACATGTATTGTTTTCTGTGTTTTTTTACCCATTGGACAACAAGGCGGTGCTGGTCAAAGACCAGTCAAACCGCAATTCCCACTTGCGGTTTCATACTCGTTTTTCCACACTTCCACGTAATCACGTTGCTGACATGGCAACGAAACCGCAATTCGGAATTGCGGTTTGACCGAGTCAACTACCAAAACAGACCCATGCTGGTAATATTTTTCAAAAGAAACACATACTGATAATTTTTTTAAAAAATAAATTCAATCAATCAGCCTATTTGTCGACAGATAGCAAAATGAGTCTCTATATCTCGGTAAGGGTCACTCATTAACTTACGTTAATTATATCTTGGTTTTGGAAGTGTTTTTAATTAATTTTGAACTAATATTTATTATTTTATTTTTAAATTGCAGATCTTTGACAGGACGTCCAATAATTATAGAAATATTACAAATATTAAAAAACGCTGAATTAATTATTTTCTTGAAATAACTAATTTATATCTTTTTTTATTTACAACGTTAATTTCTTAAAATAATAATTTTTATTTTTTTAAAAAATATTGTACTTGTTGAATTTAAGATTTCCAAAAAAATTATTAATATGAATGAGTTGTTGATTATTATTATCATTATTTTTATTATGTTTTTTGCGATTGATTATTATAGAAAAATATATAAAAACAAAAAATATATAAAAAAATTAAAACAATTCTAGCCAGAATAGTTTTTAAAAGTTAATTCCTTTCAAGAACCGGTGTAAACAATATGGTTTCTAAAAATATTCCTTTTAAGAAAAGAGTAACCATATCTGATTTAAAAGTGATACTTTAGTAACAGTTATAACCACTCTTAAAAATTATAAATTTTTACATTTTTCAAAAAAACAAATCCTAGAACCGTTTTTAAAATTCAATTTTAACCGTCTTAAAAGTCATTTCTTTATTAGTATTAGCAAATAGGTTCAGCATTTCTATTTTAATATTTTTCTATTTTGAAATATAAATTATTTTATAACATATTTTGAAGTATATTTTATTAATTTTATACTTTTTGTTTATAATAACATGATAAAAATATATCAGATCATTAATAAATATGTCAAATATATAATATAAATATGAAAAAAAAAAAAAGAGTTTGGTAAAGTTATAAGATTGATTTATTGGTAAAATTTATATTTGAGAAATAATAGGTTATGCATTCAAGTTTCTCTTATAACAAATTAGTTTATTTTTTTTAATTTTAAAATAATTATAAGGGTAAAATAAAAATATTTTAAAAAATAGACATAAAAAAATAATACCTTTTATTAATAGTATAGATGATAAAATGTAGTTGTAATTCCTTTTTCGTTTTTGTTCTTTAATATCCTATGCTTATTACTTTAAAAGACAAATCATGCTTATCTCGTGTAGCCACCATTTTGTGATTGGCTTAGATTTAAATTAAACAGAAGCATACGAGATATTAAGGCTGGATAAAATCGGCAGTATATGATGAGAGCAGCTAGAATTGCGCAGGAGCAGCAAGAGATCGAAAAAAGGTATCAAGATGAACACATTACATTAAAAATAAGGAGAAAAAAATGTACCAGCTACCTTTACAAGCTATAACCCGAAAGCATGTCTGAAGCGTTTTAATGTGGGAGAATATGTCACTTGTAGACACATGAATCCGTCAAATTAAGATGTTTTCCAAGTTTGTTGCCATGCAAAGTGACAGAACATCTGATTCTTCCATAGAATTTAGACTTAACTAATCTTCCCAAGATAAAAGCCCTTGATCTCACCACAAATGTCAGATTGAGTGGCAGTGCAACACTGTCCAAGTGCTCTTTAGTATTTCCAAGAACTGATACTCCACCATAGAGGGGAATCTGGTGTCCAAACACCACTACCACCAACTTCCGCTGACTCTTCCTTGACTGATAGAACTTCTGAATCTGTTAACCAATTTTACTCTAGTTAGTGGAAAATAAAATCTATGACAAATTAGTTATATCAACAACATGCAAATGCTGTTATAGTATGTCTAATTATGTAGATGCGAATATCTTTGCACCAAAATGTCTAACACAAATAGTAGTATTAGAAAGGAATCCTCTAGAATCCAATGGAATCTAGAATAAGACTCGCGCATCTAGTCCATATCATGTGACTCATGTTGCACTTTTAGAGACAACGAAAGCATGGAGGAATGCACTGGACATTATGTATTAACACGTTGTGTCAAGCCCGCATGAGCAACCAAGAAATAATTCACAACATTTAATACACCATATAAGTACATTGATAGAACATGGAGTTTTACTTTGAAAGGAGGAAGGAACGCATTGTATCAGGAATAAATATCAATCAATCCTGTATAGGTAATGAAGATAACAGAAATAACTCGTTGCTTGCGGTACGTGTATGATACCAATTAATATTTTTAATTTGGATCTACGGAAAAACACATTTCTCTCGTCATATTTCCAATCCAAAATTTCTTAAGCTTTAATTAATTTTACATTTAACTACTCTTAATAAACAAAAGTTTACAATGAAAAATAATTAGAAGAGAAAAACTAGATCTTAACGATAAAGGAAGTTTGGAAAAAAAAAATTAGATATGTGTATGCATGGAAAATGCTAATTTAATATCACAGATTTTTTAGTTAGAGTATGATAGCACTTTATATCAATAATTTTAATAAAATAACTAATTACTTATTATAAATAATTATTTTTCTTACATATTTACTCCACTTATTTTCGCATTAATCTTTTATACATTTTTCTCTTTTCTCTCTTAAAATATTAATATAATTATAAAAATAATTATATATAATAACAATTAATAAAATATTTACATAATTTATGAATTATAACTTATATTCATATAAATTTATATTTTGATGTAATTCACATTTATAAAAATTCAACATAAATTTATATTTTAGTTAAAAAAAATAGTTTTTAATTAAAAATAAAAAAAGAATTTTAATTTAATGTAAATTATTATAAGAAAGTTGCGTAGAAAATAAGTTATAAATTACATGAATAATATAAATTACATTTAACATGTGTAATTTAAGTAGTATTTTGTAATTTGATTTGATTTAAATTAATTATGAAATTTAAACTAAATCAAACAAATCTTTGGTAGCTGATTTAATTTAGTTTTATGGTTTAAAACTTTTACTATTAAGTATTAAAAAATACATAAAATATTTTTATTTTCAAAATTATATAAAAAGTTATTCATTTCTAACAAAATTATATAAAAATAATAATAATTAATGTATGAATAATCAATTTATTTAAACATTATATATTATTTATTATCAAATTGTATTCAATAAAATTAAATCAAATAATCTTATTAAAATATTAACTTGCTAACTAATAGATTTTAATTAAAAGCCTACTGAAATATTAAGCTAAAATTATAAAAGCTTAGAAAAATATGGTCTAATATAATTTCAACATATCAAATTATAAATTAAACTAAATTATACAATTTAAAAATTATAAAAAATAAATTATATATATTAAATCAATTTTTGAGAATTTTAATTTTATTTTATTTTAAAATTAATTTAGTTTGATTTGATCTTCAACACCTCTGCATTGTTATTGTTATTATTATTATTATAATAAAGTAAACTAAAGAATAATGAGACATAATAGCCGAGTGGCGGAATTGCAAAGCGCAAGGCATTGTTTATTTGTTATATCACTGGTGAATGTATTGGTAAAGGGGTGTCGTCCGGCCGTAACAGAGACTTTTTATTAAATAATTAAACTTAAGAGGGCATTGAAAATGACAAGTGATGCATACAAATAATATTTTTAATTATCTAATAGTAAGATGAAAGAAACATAATTAATTGGTAATATAGAAGCAGGAGCAATGAAGAAGAGGAAGGGAATTGGGAAGTGTGAAGGGGGAAAAAATTTGAATGGAATAATTGAAGGTGTTGTGTCACGTGAGAGGAGGTAGGAGTAATAAAGTGTGTGGGTCCGACGAAGTGGAAAGGACAGGAAGGCAGGAGCAGGAGCAGGAGCAGGAGCAGGAGGAGTTTGTTAATTATTAATTTAAAAAAAAGAAAGAAAAAAAGAAGAGAAGAGGAGAAAAGGGTACCTGGCCAGAGGCTAGTGGGAGCTGGAAATACGTAAGGTGAAGAGGGGTACAAGTGACGTGAAGGGCGAAGAAAGTGGCAGGATTAGAGTAAAGAATAGCGACGGTTGAGTTCAAGGACAACATATCAGTTGGCACCCCGGTTGCGTCGTTTCCCGACTGAACATTCAAGTTGTGGAACACCATACTCTGTGCAAGTGGAATGTGCATTTGAAGAGAAAAGAGAACATAAAAAGAGAAAGAGAAAGAGAAATAGAAAGAGTTACCTTGACAATGATGCGAGGAGTGTAGGCCTTGCTGGCGGCCCAGAGAATGAAGGAGAAGAGGGTGAAGAGAAAGAGGAAGAGGAGGAAGAAGGAAAAGTATAAACGGAGGTTGTGGGAGGAGTGTTGGACGTCATCGGAGTTAGGGTTTGGAGTGGGATGTGGTTGGAGCTTCTTCCATGAGAAGTTGCGTGTGTTTTTTAGGGAAGCTGAGAGGCGAGAGGTGGAGGACTCTCGAGAGTGGTGAATGGGGGAAGACATGTAATGGAAATGGTGGTGTGGGGAACCAACGGGACTCCACCCGTACGACATCTTCTCAACTTCCTGGTTCGATGGACTCTGAACGTAGTACAGTGCCCTCCTTGGCGGTGAACGCCCCGGCGACCACTGCTCCATGCTGTTGCTCGTTACATCTGACTCACACTTCCTGTGCATTTCCTTCTCCTCTCCACCATCAAACAAAACTCACTCTACATTTATATTTATACACTCATTTTTTCAACTTTCTAACTCAACCCCAAACACTCATTCTTTCCCTACCTTTCATGTCTTTCTTTTTACCACCAATTACAGCAACTATTAGGGTATTTGTTGTCATTGCTTACTCAATATTTCCATTTTATTATTATTCATAATCTACACACTCAATCGGATACTGTTGGTACCTTACCTATATATACTACTACTACCATCTTACAATTGGGAACAACCAATGGACGATAATACTACTCACCCAATCGGCTACCCTTGCTACATTACCTATATAAATTAAACGTTTTTTTCCTCATAAACATATCTTAGTCTCTCTTATATCATGCACATATTTTGTTTCTTCGTAAAAGACCCAAGAATTTTACTAACTATTAAAAAACTATAATAGTTGAGATTATATTTTTTAAAATTAAGAGAATGTTTTAAAAAACATGGAAGAACCCTTTAAACCAATTATTTTTCTACCAAAACAATTTAGGAATAGTAACAAATATTTACAGACTCCGCATAACTAAATTCTTCTAAAAATAACTGTAAATTATTTTAGAAAAGACAAAATTTTATTCAATGATTAGGGGTCTTTTAAGTCACAAAACATTATTTAAAGAAGTTACATGACATACATATTACAAGAGTAAACCATAATAGAAAATACAAACGAACCCCCCATAGTACTCTTAGAAGAAAGTAGTATGATTTCTTAATTTACTAGATCTATCACCAAGTAGTGTGATCCCCTAGAGGTCAAGAATTTCAATCTCTTACCAAACTTTTTATATGATATCATGGTTGCATAATCCACGCATAGAAGAAAAAATATAAGCTTCTGTAAAATCTTCAAACCCATGTCCAAGATTTTTGCAGCGCCTCTTGCAAAATTGACATAACACAAAATTGATTTCTCCTAAATACAACATAATTTCTTACTAACCAAACAAACCATAAAGTAGTCAACCAAATTACACACATGACTTCTTTAATTTTCTTTCCTCTCACATACCCAAGGTGGAGCCATATGTGTGAAAAACAGCCTAAAGGCAAAGCACCAAATATCCCAACCAACAATAGCACTTCGTCTGGACCTGATAACTTAAAGGGCATGAAAGCAACAAATGTGAAATAGATTCAAGTTCAATAAGACAAACAGCGCATGAATCTTCATCAACAAAATGTACATTCCTTTTTAGCAGCTCTACCTTTGCTGGAGTCATATTTTGAGCAACCCTTCAAGCAAATGCATAAATTTTTTAAGACACTTTAGCTTTTTATATTACTTTAAAGAAATCAGTATTTTGTACCTAAAGCTGACTATGAAGTGACTTGTAGGCTTTTTTAACAGAATATTCACTATCATTGCCAGAAGTTCCCCTTCCTCTACTTCTATCCATTTTTTACCTCCTGGTTTAACTTATTGTTTCAAGAAATTGCATCAACTTCTCCACCCTACAGATTCCATACTAAGTAATGGCCTTCTCCAACCTAAACTTCACACCCAGTTACTATCACTCCAGGCACCTACTTCTAAAATTAAGATATCTTTTTTATCCAATAAAGCAAATAACCTAGGGAACAAATTCTTAAAACTATCTGACCCTCTTTGGGTTAGCTCCCAAAACCCTAAACAATGAACATCCCTACCACTGCAATCATATTCTCTTTAAACCAACTCTATGTGCCTTTTCCCACCGTCACATTCACAATATCTATCTTTCCACAATAGTGAGTCTTTTCTCCATTCCTCAAGACAAACTCTACTTCTAAGCTCTCCATACTTAGATTGAAGAATTTTTACTCATAGAAGGTTGTCCCTCTTTAAAATCCATTTCCACAATATCCATTTTTCACAAAATCCAAACCCCTTCAGCACATAAAAGAGAAAAGACTAACTAATTGCATCATATAGCTTTTCAAAGTCGGCTTTGAACACAAGGAGGGGTTTCCTATGATACTTTGCCTTATGGATTGTCTCTTTCACCACAACAACATTGTTGATTAGTTGTCTACCCTTGATCAACGTTGTTTGGGTCCCCTCGATTAAGTTATGCATCACTAAGTTAAGTCTCCCTGCTAACACTTTTGCAATGATTTATACATCAACCCAATCAATGAAATAAGTATATATTCCCTGAGACTAGTTGGAATGTCCTTCTCTGAATCAATGTAATAAATGAGGCATTTGATCCCCTAGGCAAGTTCCTATTTGCATGGAAGTCCTTCATTACCTTCATTATATCTTCTTTAAGCAAGATCCAAAAGTGTTTCACAAAGTTCATGCTATAGTCGTCTAGCCTAGGAGCTTTTGGCCCTTCACACTCCTAAATTGCACTTCTTACTTCATCTGTAGTGAATTCAGCTACTAGGGTGGAGCTTTGATTAGGAGTCAAGCATTTAAGAGTAATCTCATCTAATCATACTCCCAAATCTTCTTGAGACTAATACCCATTTAATACTTATCATTTAAGACTAACCACCTATTTTATCTGTTGTGGATCTTCCACTCATTCCCCATATAGCATAAATCTTTTTAGTCTATTAGCATTCTTCTGCTTGTTAATAGCTGCATGGAATAATCTAGTATTACAGTTACCAGTCTGCAACCACTTTAACTTCGCTCGTTGGGCCAGTAAGAACTCTTGATATTTACTACACCTCCTGAGCTCTCCAAACACCTTTGCCCTAGCTTTAACCTATTGTATTCCAAAACACTGCCCTCTGCTTTATAATCAAATTCTGTAATAACCTGCTTAAATTCACAATCTTCTCCTTTACCTTTCTTGTATTTTCCTTACTCCATTTCTTTAGTTCCACCTTGACTACTTTTAATTTTTTCTTGAACATATATTCCCCGACCCTTGAAACTTGTAATTGAAGGGAAAATGGGATATGGAATGTTAGAAAAAAAATGAATAATATTTTTTTTAATTTGTGACCTTAAAATCATTACAAAATATAATAAAAATTGTCAAAAATTTAATTAATAAAATAATAATAAAAAGAGGGATATGACATCCCTTAATCACTAAAATAAACAAAAAACTAAAATGTTGGATGAAAAAAAGATGTTTGCATACCTTGACCGATCAACAAAAAATTTGTGTACCAATCATAAATTTAAAAAAATTCATATACTAAAAACCCAATTTACCGTTATTTTATTATTAATTTTTTTTTATCGCGTCACTACTTAACAACTAAAATAAACGAAAAAATTAAAATGTTGTATGAAAAAAATGTTTGTATACCTTAATCAATGAACAAAAAGTTTATGTACCAAAATCAGAATTTGAAAAAGTCTATATACCAAAAACATAGTTTACCCTATTTGTTATTAGAAATGGTCAAATTAGGTTTAACTTAACCCTACAAAACCAACTTGTAAAGTGAGGTTTGCATCTTATTATATAGTATTGTTTTGTCATATCTCTAGTCAACATGAGATCTCCAATACACCTCTCGCGGTCCAATAACAGTTGGCAAGATAAGTACAACAACAATGAATTACAAGTTTGACATTTTTAGGTGGGTTCAATAGTGGTTTGATAAACCTAAAAACAATAAATCACTAGGATAGACTTTAATACCATATTAGAAATTATGAAATAAATTTTAATCTAACCTCACAAAACTTATTTATAAGGTGAGATTTGTACTTTATGATATATTATTTATTTGTCATATTTCTAAATTTGTGTTCTATTTAAAAATAAAATAAAATATTATTCGTGGATTTGGAACGCTTTAAAAATTTCTCGGATTGTGGGCCACTCCCTTCAAATTTCATGGATTAAAGAACGGGAAGTCTGAGTTGTGGCTTACGGTTTTGTTGGGTAGTCAATGGAATGGTGGAATCGAAGGAGCATTGGTACGACGCGGTTTCTATGAAGATGAAAGTTTACAGCTACTAGTTTTATTCTTTAAATATTTATATTTTATTGAAAATTGTAAGTCTTGCTTTTGATTAATAAAATAATATAATTCTGAGATAAGGTTTTTTAAATAAAAAAAGATGATCATAAAAGCGTAGTTAAGGTTTTTAGAATTATAAAAATAAACTCTACGGAACATTGTTGGTTGTGTTGTGGAGCCACAGTAGGAGAAATTTTTAAAGCTTGGGCTGAAACCGCAATAAGTTAACACATAGTTTGCACCACAGCTCTCAGAAGTGAACTACGGCGTTGGCACTGCATGTGAATTTGATGTAAGAGAAGCCTGATGCTGATGCAAGATGCTATTCTGACACGAGTGACCACAATACCACGCTTCTTCATCAACTTGTATCAAGCATCAACTGCTTCAAACCAATATTAGCTGGAATTGGGATGAAAACAACCACACCAACCAGCAATGTGGCCAACACAAATTGTCCAAGTACTCCAATCCAGCAAAATATTGTGCATCTAAAAGGAACTTGAGTCAAAAACATCACATCAAATTCTTAATTTATAACCATGCATTCGTTATTTTACCGCTTAAAATTATGAAACTAAATTCACCTTTGTAACTTCCTTCTAGGCTTCTGTAAAAAATTTCTAAGTAGTATTATTAGTGCGATATTCTGGAATGCATTACTTAATTGAGTTGAGTTTAACCGTTATATACATACTGTTAGTAGTTAATAACAACCATTCGTTTAGATAATTTTTAAAATATTAATTTATAAAGTTAACATAAATTTATCGTGTATATATATATATATATAATGTTGTGTCAAGGAGTATGCCATCAATCTCTTCTTCATCGTCTACTTTGCCGCCTCCGCTCTCCACCCACACACCAACAACATAGAAAAAGGCCACTAGGGGCTTTCAATCTATCATTTTCCATTCGTCAATAAATCAAATCCTACTCACTTATTTTTCAATTTCTCTCAAATCATTCATCTCTTCCAACCTCGTTGAGGTTCATGGTGCCAACAATGTAGATATCACTTAGTGTTGGTAATTGTTTTAAAGGTTATTTTTTGGGGTTTTGGTAATAGTTTCATGACAAAAAAAAATATTGTTGGGCATTTTTTAAGTGTTATGTTTTTGGAGTTTTTTCTTTATAGGCTCCCAATTCCAATAGACAAGGGGATAGATATTAGAAATAAAAGAATCATGATCTTTATGAACATTAGAAAAAATTTGGTGGTTTTGTTGGAAATCTTATGTACAAGTAAGGGAATAGAGCATTAGAAATAAAAGAATAAAAGAGACTTTTTTTGTGGTTAAAAATTGCTATAAATATTTTTTAATTTCAAAAAATTAAATAAGAATGTTATAAGTATTTATGAGTGCTTTAGAGATTTTCTAAGATCTTATGCAAGTAGTCTCACTTGACACTCATATAGGTGATTTTCTCAAGTGTATGCTACAAGTTATACATCACCATAAGGAATATGAAATTCTTTAAAAACTTTATAAAATGTCAAGCTTTCTCATAAAAACTTAATTATAAAGTTTAACCTCTCATTAGTGTAGCATCTAGGACTTTCTCACATTATAGGAATAGACTAAAAAAGTAAAATGATTGATATCAATTTTAGTGCTAGCAGAACTAACAAATGACTTGTTCTTACTCATAAAAACATTCTTCAGGGGATCTTCCATAAAAAAGGTTGAGTTACTGTCATTGTCTATTTTCAAGTGGCTTAAGTCTCATTCCCCTCGATGTTTCAAATATTATTTTTCTTCCTAAGGGATTCGTAAGAGGATCTACCAAGTTTCCTTCTGATCTCAGAAAATCTATGGAAATTATTCCATTCTTTACTAGTTGATTTATCACATTATGTCTCAATTGTATATGTCTATTCTTATCATTGTAAGTTTAATTTTTCGCTACAGCTATTGTTGATTACAATCATTGAGCATAAACACTTATGGTGTTGGTTTCATTCCTAAAGGAATGTTAGCCAATTAGTTTTTCAACAACTCAGCCTCAGTGTTAGCCATTTCTAGAGCACCAAACTCAGATTCTATTGTTGATCTAGCTATAATAGTTTGTCTACCTGATCTCTATGTAATTGCACAACCATTAAGTATAAATACATAGTCACTACTGGATTTTGTCTCATGTGAATCAGATATCTAGTTAACATCGTTGTACCTTCCAGTACATAGGGAAATCCACTATAGTCAATACCATAGTTCGTGGTACCTCTTAAATACCTCATGAGTCTAGTAAGTGTTTCCCAATTATTCTTATTAAGGATTATAAGTGTATCTACCTATATTGAGTCCTAAAAAATTCATTAAGTGCAGTAAGTTTCCCATAATCTAGGCATATTGAGTTTAAGAAACTGGTTCTCCTCTATTTTTCATTAGTTGAGAGTTAGCATCATAAAAAGTACTCACAGATTTATAATCATAATAGTCAAATTTCTAAGAAGTTTATTCACATAATGTTATTAGGGTAGTAATACTATCTACCTTGCTTATAACTTTAACTCCTAAAATTACACTTGTCTTAAATGTCTTTCATATCAAACTTGGATGCTAAGAAGGATTTAGTTTCAAAAATTATATCATTTCATGTACCAAAGATAACATGTCATTCACGTATAAACATCTAATGACACATTCACCATTCACAAGTTTTGTGTACACACATCTATTAGCATCGCTAAAACAAACATCATTAGCAAGTATAATCTCATTAAAATTTTCATGTCATTATTTTGGTGTTTGTTTTAAATCATATAGGGATTTTAAGATTTTACACACTTTGTTTTTTTTACCAAAATCACGACGCATCCCACAGGTTGAGTCATATAAATCTCTTCTTGTAGATCATCATTCAAGAAACTTATCTTAACAATCATATGATGAATCACCAACCTATGAATAAATGTTAATACTATCACAACTCTAATAGAGGAAATCTTGGTAAAAAGAGCAAAGGTATAAAAGTAATTTATGTTCTCCTTTTGAGTAAACCCTTTAGCTATCAATCTAGCCTTATATTTATCTATAAATTCATCTGGAATATACTTTCTCTTTAAAATCCATTATAAATAATTGGTTTTGCACCCTTGGAAAAATCTATTAAGTTCCAAGTATTATTTTTTTTATAGGGTCAATCTCAATTTTAATAGCTTATTTCCAAAGGTTCGCATTTGATGAACTAATAGCTTCAAAAAAACAAATGATCATTCTCAATTATATATGTATAAAAATCATCACCAGAAGTCTTTTCTATCATTTTTCTTTTAGTACGCCTTAAGTTATCAATCATAGGTTCATTATAGGTTTCACCTGATTATTCAACACCTGTACTATCACTAGAGGTAGCAGAAATATAAGGCTTCAAAGGGAATATGTTCTCAAATAATTCAACATTCTTAGTTTTTATGATGGTATTGTAATCAAGTAGATCACTCTTAATGACAAGAAACTTATAGGTTACACTATGCTCACCATAATCAATAAATAATGCCATTAAATGTCTTAGGTCCTATATTTTTTTTTCTTAGGATCAGGTAACATGACCTTAGTTAGGCATCTCCACACTCTAAGATATTTATCATTTTCTACTTTGTTTATCATAAAAGTTGATTAGGCCTATTTAGTGTAATTAAATAAACATATGAGGAATTAACATGTCTTAATCCAGTATTCTACATATCATATGCATCAATCATATAAGTAGATGTCTTATTCTTATTAATCACTTTAGAAATATTAAGTATAAAGAGACATTGATCACAATACCTTTTTCCCATAAATACGCTGTTTTTTGTCATGACAATATTATTAGACTCAAGTCACTTTTACCTCAATCTTTCCCAATAGTGTCACAAAGACTATGTTTATTTTGATGGTAGGGACATGCAATACATCACCTACAAACAATGTTTTTCCAAATGTAAGTTTTAAAAACACTTATTCTTTCCCCAAAACTAGAGTAGATCCAAAATTACTAAGAAAAACTTGTTCTTCTCTATCTCCTATAGGATTGTAGAAGGAAAACGCATTTATATTAGCATATATGCGTCTGACAGCCCTAGATTCTACCACTGATTTACTCACATTGGTAACAACATTTATCAAAGAAATGACTATAATAAAATTATCATCTCGTTCAGCCAAGTTCAGCTCAGGCTTATAACGATTGTCATTTCTCACAAGTAAATACCGAAGTATAAAATATTTTCTTTATTCACAAAAAACAATTATTTTTATTAGAGGTGACATTTAAAGTTGCATGTGGGATATGAAAATTATTATTGTGATCAGTTTCATAAGAGTATCTTTTTTAAGCAATCGTAATTGACCTTGCTTTTACAGTGTAAATTTTTGTGACATCCAACAATGATCCAACATAGATGTGTTCCTGCCAATGCTAGAAATTTTGTCTAGCAAAAACCTCAAATTCTGGAGTCATATGACAAAGGTTTGGCAAAGGTGCGTTGGACCTCAAGGACAAATAATCCTACAAGTCTCCTAGGATACAATAAGAACCTTTCAGACGATTAGGAAACTAACAAAGTAAAACGAAAATTAGATGGAAAGTCAGAGATAAGTTCAAAGAAGAGAACTCAAAAGTGTATCTGGCAGTAGGAAAACCCTGTATAATGCTCTAATTGCATCTAATAATAAATATAGTCACTCCAAATATAAATTGTAATAAAAATGAATATATGTAATTAATTACGTGAATATGAATTAACTTTTTACTCATTTTGTGTAAGCTTCTAAAGCACAAACATCAAGAGATTCAATAATAATTATATTTTCTTTCAAATATTAAGAACTGAATTGACAAACAAATTAATATATGTATCTTTTAAGCACAATGGTTCAAATAAATTTAAAAAATAAGGTTTATAGAAGTAAATAAAAATGTTTTCATGATGGAAGAAAATCTTGAAAATATTAATATCTTTGTAAGAAGGAATAAAGTTTCTGAACTTTTATGTAAAAATAAAATTTTGTGTAAAAGTTATAAGATTAGTTTAATAACAAAATTCACATGTGAAGAAAAGAAGGAAGAAAATTGAATTTTTTCACTAAAAAAAATTAACACATTAACGACTAATATTTTATAATTAAAGAAAACTACGCAAAATGCTTTTAAAAAAAATAATACACTTGATACTGTACAATTGAAAAGAAATAGATGTGAAGAAAAGGGAATATAACATATAGTGACATTAAAATAAAATAAAAAATAGTATTGTCCCACTGTTGACATGAGTATTGAACAATTTTTATATAGTTATACATATTTAATAACTAAATATATTTCATGAAGTTTGTTAAAAAATATTTATAAAAAATTTATTCTAAAAAAAAATTTAATTAAGACTAACAATTTGTCATGTTCGTGAGCTTAATTCTGGACTTTAAAAACTAGTATACAGCAGGAAAAATGTTTTTAATCTTTGTCAAATTTCATTTACATCTCTATATTTTTATATTGATAAATTTGAGCCTCAAATTTTAAAAGATAATATTCATTCTTTTATATAAATTCATCTGGTTTTTAAACTTAACGTGGACTAAAGGTCTAAATTTACATGATTTTTTAAACTTCGAGGATCAAATTTATCGATATAAAAATACACTTATGTTATTTACCCTTCCATGTAACGACAGATATACTTTCCTTTTTATTTTTATTCTAAATATTTTCTCATAATTATTTATTTTTTTATTAAAATATCTGATATTATATGAAGGTGTATGTAAATACGAGTCTAGTAAAGACCTATATCAAATTTGGCTGGAAGTATAGACAATTAGATTAGTGTAAACTGTAAACAAAGTCTTTTTTCCTAGTCAAGAAAAGGAAACAAAGTTTTTCCCTGTATAGTATAGAAGTGGTCCTGGTTGTATGAGCTCATCTTTTGCTAAAATCATTGCCCTTCATCAATCAAATAGAAGTTTTGCCTTCACTTTTATAAAAAGAGTAAGTTAATATGGCAATATTTATTGAGGAAATGAAGCGAACATAGTTAGATGATGGATGGCAATTAATGAAAATGAAGGCAAATCGTATGCACTAGCAGGGACCATATAATATAAAAAAGGAAATGGATAACTACAGGAACTTTGTAAAAAAAAAATGATAAAGAAAACTTATTGTAACGCCTGCCATCTACTTTCAACCTTATTTATAAGAATAAGAGCAATAGTGTTAAAGAAAGAGAGAAATGCGCAAGGAGATTTATATTAGAAGTAGAATGTTGCAGATGGTAGAAAACAATTATTGATGATCGGGTACGACAACAACAGGTCCGTTACTATTGGGGGGATGGGCTTGATTGTTAGATTGAAGGAAGGCGTTGACAAGGTCAGGGTCCACATTATCCAGGGGCTCCCAGGTGGGCTCATCAAAATCGGCCCATTTAACCAAAAACTCGGGGGTGCCATCATCAACGACCCTGCGAGCAACAACGGAAACGGCAACGGCGTACTCAAGCCCAGCCTCGTAGTCTTGAACCAAATCATCGGCCACAAACTTGGCTTTGACCCACTCATTAACAGCGCCGTCCTTCCACTTCACAAGGTACTCCAAATTGTCACCCTTGCCTCTACGTTCCATAATCTCGTGCACCTCGGCGTACTCAAACACTGCCCCTTCCAAAACCCTAATAACACCTTCAAGTCCAATTCTGCGCCCGAACTGCATCGGATTTCCCTTCGGCGTCACCTTCAGAATCTCCCTCGCCAGATCCAGCGCCGTCCTTCCGCGCTCGTCCGACACCTCCGGATCTGCGCCTAGCTCCAAAAGCACCTTCGCCACGCCTGGCCTCACGTACCCCGCCGCCATGTGCAACGCCGCCAGTCCGCCACTACGGTCGCGGTGGTCCAGTTTCGCCCCGGCCTCCGCCAGCAGCCTCACGCACTCCTCCGAACCCAGTCCGGCCACGAAGAGAAGCGCGGTGCGCCCCTCGCCGTCCACGGCGTCCACGTCACGGCCGTCGGCTGACTCCATCAGGTTCTTCAGCGCGGAGTGGTCGGCCTTCTTGGCGGCGGTCCACCACGGAGTTTCGTACTCGGCGACGACGTCTTTGGCTATGAAGTCGGCGGGCAGCCAGGAGGGCGCGTGGCCGTCTTTCCACTCGATGAGATACTCCATTCCGGTGGCGTCGTCCAGGGCTCTGCTTCCGATTATGCTTTTGACTTCGCCGTAGGACTCATCTTCGGCGTCTTTGGAAGCTGCTTGTTGGTTTTGGAGTGCGGCGGTGACGCGGAGGAAGCGCGTGGGCTTGTGGCGGATGGAGAGAAATGATTGTTGGTGTGGGGTAAAGGGGTTTGGAGAGACTTTATGTTTGAGGTGAGAATGAGAAACTGGTTTAGAGAGGAATACAGCTTCCATTAATAATCTGCTTATTCTAATGTCTTCTTCTTGTGTGTTATGTTGAAGCTGAACATGCGGCACAGTGAAATGGGGCTTACTGGATAAGGAACCACATCCATTTCGTGGTTCCCATTGGAGGGAATGGAACCAAATCCTTACTGCTTAACTGGACCTTTCTTTCTTACTCTCTTCATTTCTTTTTCTCTTTCTTTTCTTTTTTTTTCAAGATAAAAACTTTACCCACTGCTTGTTGCGCTTCAATTTCTACATGCTAGTGTCATAATTTTGTCTCCTCACTTGAAGGAACGGTTGCATTGTATTGGCTAATTTGCAACTAAAATCATCCAGTTTTTTTCTTCCTAAAAATCTTAGGCAGTTCAAGAGTAGTCGTTGATTTTAACTTTTTAAATTTATAAAAAAGTGACAATTGTAATTTTTTAAAATAGGAGTTTAATTGATATACATTATCAGTATAAAATAAAATATTTTTACACTGATATTCAATCATAACTTTTTATTTATGTGATTTTTAAAAGAATAATGAATAAAATTAATAAATTTACTATGAAGGAATAGTTTTGATGGAATGTTAATATAAAAATTTTTACACTAACAATATATATCAATTAAACTCTTAAAATATTAATATCAATCTCTTATTAGAAAAAACACTTACAATCATTCTAATCAAAACATTTATCTATTTTAAATAGCAAACTCACAATCATCACATATCTTAATGGATTGCAATGTATTAAATCTTTGCAGTTTATTTGAAAAATAATATATAATTCAAATTAACGACTATGTGAAATTGTAATCAAGATGTTAGTCTTATTTTCTAATAATAATTTTAGTTGTTATGTTAATTAAATATTTATTCTTTACTAGTGAAATCTTATTTAAATTATGCAAGGTAGATCTAATTAGATGATTTAGATTTTCAATATCACTTATCTAATTAAATAAGATTGAGAATTTTAAGTTTAAATTAAAAAAATATAATAATTTAGTAGTATCAAATGTTTTAAATGTTTTGGGAAATGCTACATTGCTTCTCAATGCCCCACTAGAAAGACCATGACCATAATCATAGGGACCAAGACATTTATAGCAATGAGGATAGTTCACAAGTGACCAACGAATGCTACCTACAATAGGTGGTCACTGACCGCCCCTCCAACTAGGGGTCACCAGTAGTCACAGACTGCCTCGTTCAACTAACTATCACCAACCACCACCTTTAATTGTCGATAGCTGACTACCGTCTTGACCTCCACCTCCATTCAATATTTTCGTTAAGATTTAAAAATAATGTTTTCAATTTAGAAACAAAAATAATATTTTTAAAAATTTAAACCTAAAACTAGTTTTTATTTTTATAAACTTCAAAATTAGAAACAAATATTATCCTAAGCGATTACACATTCAACTCCTTTTGTCAAACTATTTTTCCTGCACCGTCACAAGTTAAGATTCAGTGGGTTGATGGGTTATTACTCTATTTTAGATCCTTTGGTGGATTATTTATTTAAATATTACTTTATATGAGAGTTTAAATAAAAGAAATAAATTAAAATAATTTTATGTTTTAAATATAAAAAACATATTATCGATTTTAAATATATAATTGTTAATTTATTATATATATATATATATATATATATATATTAAAATAAATTCATATTCAACAATTGACAATATCATTTATACTCATCTCTTAAAAATGATACATTAAATTACTAGTATTATTTAATATAACATTCACTTAATCAATTAAATTCCATTGGTATTTATGGAATAAAATTTAAATGGCCGACCTTATTAATTAGATATACTCTACAATTTATATAAACTTTTATGTTTAAAAGATTTTTTTTATAAATCAAACAAAATATTATAAATAATAATTATTGAAAATCATAATATATGTCTTTCAGAAGTAACAATTATTATAAAGAACAAATAAAATGTCCCTTGAATACACACCACAGGATAAAACAAAAAGCAGGAAAGTCTCATAGATTCACTTGGCAAAACTATAAGAAGTTAACAATGTTGTTCTAGTCCATTTCCAAGACTTCAGTTGAGGAGCAAGTACAATAACACAAACATGAGGGGCAGTGTTTAAAATTATTTTATTTTTGTGAGTTTCCTTTCACATTTAGCGATTATCTCTTGATTTTAAAGTGGGACTAACAAAATTGTGTAATTTTTAATAAATGTTAAACAATCATAAGGAGTGTTAAAAAGATAATTTCAATGAGTGAAAGATTCTATGTTCATAAAAATGAGTGGAAAGTCATCATTTCCCTAGGTCGTTGCAAGAAAATGAGTGGAAAGACATTATTTGTATAGTTTTCTACTTTCCACTAAAACAAACATGAACATAAAGGAAAATGTAAAAAAAATTATTCTTCCAAAGCTAATCCTATGAAGCAATGAAACCTCATAGCGTCTTTTTGTTCTGGTGCAGGTAGTCCATACATCTTCATAAACATGTCTATTTTATCGAGTCTTTCTCTTATATAGTGCCTAAATCGTTACGCCTTTCGTGTGGGGTAGAACTTTCTCGACAAAGAATTTTGTTGCCTTAAGATTGTTATAGGTATTATGGTCATTGTTTACTGAGGCTTCGATCGTCTATCATCAAGTCACCAACTTCCTTGATCTTTCAGCATTCAACAAGCGTCAACCCCATATATTGTCTTACGACTTTGCAGTCACATGTGTTCTTGGTAAACAGTCACTCCTATATTTTGTATTAATGAGAGAGAAAAGAAGACTGAAAAAGGTTTGAAATTTTAATGTCGGCAAGAGATAACATAGAATGAAATTTAATGGTTAACATTAATTATTAATTACAATCATTAGATTTTAAGAAAATAAAGTATAAGGATAAAAAGTAAATATATTATACTTACTCTTGGAATAAATGAATTTCTTCTACATGTATACTATGGGGAGAGGCATTTCGTGCCTTTCTTTATATTTTTTTAAATAAAAATAAAATAGAAGAAAAATATTAAATAACATATGAAAATAATAAAATAAAGAAGCTAAAAATAGAACATGTGATTGGTAGTTTATTTGTTAGTGGTTACTTAAAGACAAAAAATCCAATTAAATGTGTATACCAAAATAGGGTATTCTCATTATAATAAATATTGATACAAATAAGAAGAGATATCCACTTACTCAGAGTCTAAATATAAGTGACTTACTCTTCATCCTATCATTAATTTTCTGAAAAACGTAATGGTTAAAATTATTTGCTTACTACAACAATTAGATTTCAAAAAAAATAAATGGTGAAGATGAATAGTAAAAGTTTGATTGGTTTTGTTTTATTTTTTAGTTTTTTAAAAAAAAAATTAAAAATAGTTTCTAAGAGTTGTTTTCTAGAAAAAGAGAAAAAAACTGTTTGATACGTGTTGTTTAAAACACTATTTTGAAAATGTGAAAATGAATTTTTTTTTTCATATTTATGAAAAAAATATTAATGAAAAGAAAAAAATAACCAATTTTCTTTGAGTTGAGTTTTAAAAACAAAAATACAAAACTAAAAAACAAAACTATTTATAATTGTTCTCTTTTAAACTTAAAAAACCAAACTGTTTTTAAAAACTATTCTAAAAAAATACTAATTAAGCGAGTTTTTTAGTTTTAAATACTAAAATATTAACACATTCTTATAAAACTTCACCCAAACAAGTGCTAAGTCTCTAATATTTTTTCTTGAATAAGTAGATTTCCACCCTTTTTATCTATCTATCTGTCTATTATATTATATTATTATGGTTGTAATTAATTCTTGCTTTCGTTGTTTTGGATTTTGCACTTATCTTTTTAATAAATTACCTAATTTATCCTTTTTTCCCCGTAAAAGTAGACACACATCGTATTACATTTTAGAATGTAAAAAATACAGTAAAAAATAGGTGAATCTAAAAAAGTAATAATTATACTCCAAATCACCCATATCAAAGCCTAAAAAATATATATTTCATATTGTAAAAAACATATTTTAAAATAATCATTCCCATAGTTTACTTTAAACATACATCTGACAAATAAATGCTACCTAATAAACTAGTTTCGTTTGAGAAATATATTTCATAATGTAAAAAACAATAATAATTATGATTGTATATTTTCCAACAAAAAATGTGTAGAGAAAGAAACCAATTCCTTATTCAGGGCATGCTTACTTAATGAGTTGAATCTCCTTGTATTTTGTTAGTTGTTGTTTGTTTTCTGTTTGTAACTTGGAGGTGATATCAACTATAGTTATTAAAATTGGATTTAACTAGTCAATTGAATCAATTTGACCTAAAATTGATTAGTGTATTAGAGCAATTTGCGCTTCGGACTAAAGGTGTCTTTGAGCTAAATAAAAAAGTTGATTTTCACCTAAAATCTAATCTAGTTTGTTTACTATATTATTTTTTTAAAAAAAAACAAAAATGTATCATTTGAGTCACCATTGTTATGTGTTTCTGTTACTTCATAATCTCATTGCTGCCACTTTCACCATAATCTTTGTGTGCTTCTAGTGAATCTCGAATATCGTTACTGTCTCATGACTTTCGATTAATCTTGAACGTCACCATAATTATGTGTGTTAATCTTGAATGTCTCATTCACTTATGTGTTTGCACCATTACTATTGTTTTTGTGTTGATGTGGTTACCTGTGTGGTGCTAGTTGTGTAGTGTTGTTGGTTGTTGTTGCATCGAGCATTTACCATTAGGTAAAAAACTATAATTGATATTTAGCACACAACTCTCTCTACTTAAACATCTCAAGTACCATGGTTTGACTATGACTTGGCTCACATGAGCTTTCACCATAGAACAATTAATGCCATAGTTAGACAAACAATCTTCCTTCAACAATTGTACGTTGGGAGTCAAACTCGTGACCTTGGTTTTGATACCAATTGTTGGATAAGTGCTAAAAGTTATAGTTGATAGTCAGAACACAATTCTTTCAATTTAACCATAACAATTCAAGCGTTACGGTTCAATTGTGACTTAGCTCACCTAAATCTCCACCATAGAACAAATGATGTCACAACTAAACAAATAATTATGGTAAGGTGTTAGATGTTGGTTGCATTTATTGTGGGCAATGAAAGATAATCCAAGTAAGAATAAAATGTCCTTTGTTTTAGACTCCTCACAAATAAAATATTTAAATTTAATACTTTTTATTTTTTTAAGTTCTCATAATCTTTTTGTTATTTTCTCTTATTTAAAAATAATTATTATTAGTTAATTAAAAATCTCTTAATTAAGTATATCAAAGGTCCATTTTTTAATCATATTTTTTACCGAAATTAGTCCAATAAAATATCATTATTAGTTTAAAAGACTTCAATTTATACTTTAAGAAACATCTCAATTTAAAATTTATTTTAAGCTTAAAAGTATTAGCTGCCTCTTTATTCTCACTACCTAGTCTTTAGCTATTAGGGTTGGAAGATTGGACCTTGGCCCAATATTTCAAATAAACAAGTAGAATTGTTTACCACTTGTACTTTCTCGTACCCTTATTTATTTTTCAAGGTTTTTCAATAAACATAACAAAATACAAGTTAT
Source organism: Psophocarpus tetragonolobus (assembly GCA_037954015.1). Taxonomy (NCBI): domain Eukaryota; kingdom Viridiplantae; phylum Streptophyta; class Magnoliopsida; order Fabales; family Fabaceae; genus Psophocarpus; species Psophocarpus tetragonolobus. Next base: position 3,321,404 of record CM075689.1, read on the forward strand.
AGAATTCATAAAATAGGAACATTTAAATAATAATATAATAATTTAAAATAATTATAAATTAAACTAGATATTGAATATGTTAAGTATATCGTATTTTAAATTGTTTTAACATAAACCGACTCAAATAATTTAATTAATATCCTTTTATTTTTATTTGTCTACTAAACTATTAAATCACAATTATAGTATTTTTTCTTAACGGTGTTATACCCCTTTGGATAAAGGTTAAGATTTTTTGGTTGGTTAATTCAGATTTAACCTACTTTAGATATAATTTTACATCCATTTTCCGGATATAGGTTGTTTAATATGACCTTTATTGGTATACGGTTATTAAAACATTATGTTTCAAGAATTCAATCTACTTTGTTTTTCCAAATAAAAAAAAATATTAAACCACAGTCGCTCGATCATTAATTTGGTTTTATAACATTTTCTAGAACTAAAGACTAACAGTGTATTTGGACTTCACATAATTTTTTATTTGTGCATGGGAAATTATAAAAAATTCATTCGATGCCATTTTAGTGAAAAAAGCATACAAATTGTTTGCCTCAAAAAGTCACATATTAATTTTTGGGATATTAAGAACTAATGCTTCTAGATAAAAGTTATAATAATATTATGATAACAAATTTTAGTTAACTCTTTCATATTTAATAATAGAATTTTCAAAATATCATTTATTTAATGACTATTAACAATCTTTTAGTTTAGTCTATTAATGGTAATTAAATGTCAGGATATATACAAAAAAAAATTTAATTTTTATATTTTTAGACTATTAACATTTTTTTATAACACAAGTAATATATTATGATTAATTAAAAGACATTTTAAGTCCAAGACATGCCTTTCAATTACCGTACAAAAATACAATAACAGAAAAATAAAGAATGTCTCATAGATACATTGATTAGAAACCTCATGTATGGTCCAAAAATGAGGATTGCAATTCCTTTTTAATCTATACAAAAAGACGGATTTATCACTAGGGATGACAATGAATTAGGATAGTCATGGATAGAGGTTACTCACTACCCGACTCATTACAAAAACTCCCTACCCCTACCTGCTAAAAAATCAATTAGGTACTGTGGATATCTTAAAAAATTTTATCAAATAAATCATTTATTTTTTAGAAAACCAAGAAATAAAATTATACTATTTTCTACAAAATTAATTAGATTTAAAAGTATATTAATATAATATATTATAAAAAATATTTAATACAAATAAAATATTTACTTTATATTATCGACATTTTATAGTAAATAATTTTATTAATTATGAAGTTTTCATAAAAAAATAAGATTGATATCAATCAAATTTGACAATTAATATTTTAATTTATTTTTTTCACAAAAATATTATCTTTTTTAACTTAAATATATATAATATTTAGTGGATACCCTCAGGTACAGGTACTATAATACCAGTGCCTACATTAAGGAGGATAGAAAAAAGTTGTACTCGTCGGTGACAGTTACTTATTTATACTATTTATGTGGATGTTTTCACGAGTATTTGTGGACTCAAGTGTGTGTGAGATTAATTGCATTACTCTGCTCCATTTCCAAGAACTGAGTTGTGTTGCAAGTAAGATAGCCCGAACATCCAGAATTGTGCTTTATAATATAGTCATTGCACGTCTTCAATAGATGCTAGAGGCTTGCAAACCACACATACGATCAGACCATCCTTGATGCTTTATTGTCGTTAACCAATCTCATGAATTGTCTACCGTGATTTCACGTCTTGATCTAAAGTGTTGTAGATATATCTCACCAAGTGCATAGATTAAACCAAACTCTAACATTTGTTGGGCATTAGAAGAAGATATGAGATCCAATTTAGTCACTCTGGCACATGACTCACACCATCCACCTTAAATTGAATTATTTAACGCTTTACCAAGCTGGGTTGAGTAGATAATCAATCAGCTATCAACATTAAATGATGTTAAGTAGTTTTTTAATTGAGCATGAGTTAATTTTTTTTTATATTTTTAATTCAATAGTTTTTTTTTAAAAAAAAAAAATACTAAATGGTTAATGAACTATAGTTGATGGCATAAGCCTATAGTTAATGTCTTATAAAAAAATTCTAAATGAACGAGATTAAATATTAGATGTTGTAAAATATTTTGCTGTTTTTTTCATAAACAAATATTAATGATTAATTTTGTAGATAAAAAAAATCAAAATTCGCACTTTGTTTTTATCCGTGTACTTTGCGAGTTTGCCAGGAACCTTATAACTCCGAGTTGTTCTAAACATTAGACAAAAACAATAATAAAATAACGGGCGAAGTGAAATATTATATACGGCACGCAGCAATATAACGTGTTGACAAATTTGTTTTGCATGCACCAGCTCATACGCTTCAATCAAGGAGGAAAATGATTAAAGTTGATTAATAAATGGAATGTGAGAAATGTTGAGAAAGAAAATAAAAATAATCCTAATGGTAAAGTATGTGAATTATGAATAGTGACGTAACGAAAGAGTGTATAATGGTGTGTGAATATTGAAGTAATAAAATAGTGAGAGAGGCGGTATCACATGGAGCATACATAGAATGTCCCAGAAGCGACAAGGGGATTATGATTGTTTCCGCGTACAGATATCATTGTTTGGGGAAAAAATTAATTGATACCATATTGCCGCGTGTCACGTCAGATTTCGCGGTCGCTCATTTGCTTAAATATAAACACGCTCAGCCTCTATGCCAACAAGTAACAACCGTTCCCTCTTCTACTACTTTTCTATTCTTTTTTTACTTAGTTACCTTTACCTGTGATCTTTCTAATTACGTACCCTTCATCTTCATTTATTCACATATATAAATACAAATAACTAGTCACACTTCAACTCTCATCAACATGAACATGGAACTACCTCCCCTCTTTAGCTTCTGCTCCATTTTCCTGCTTTTCCAATTCCTTTTCGCCGCTGCTGAGGATCCTTATAGATTCTTCGACTGGACCATTACCTACGGAGACATCTATCCCCTCGGAGTTAAACAACAGGTATTCCTTCTTCTTCTTCTTCTTCTTTTTCTCTTTTTACATTATATTATATACATACATGTGCTCATTAATGTTTTGCACTTGCAGGGTATTCTTATAAATGGTCAATTCCCAGGGCCTGAAATCTATTCTGTTACCAATGACAATTTGATCATCAACGTACACAATAATTTGACCCACCCGTTTCTTCTGTCTTGGTAACAACTCTCTCCTTCTCTGCTTTGCTTTCAACAATGTTGATATCTTTCGCTCAACTGTTCAAAACATATAACATTTTTATCGTCGTCCCATGTTCATCATGCTCAAACGTACTCTCCATTGACTGCTAGTAATGGGTCATGCTACCGCTGTCAATCCTTTTATTTCTTTTTAAGTGTTCCACTGTAACCATCATTTTAATATGATATATTAATTCTTTTAAAACATATATTTATTAAAAATGTTGTAATACTATTTTAATGGTAAATATTTCTTAAAATAAAAAGTTTTAATGACTTTATTAATTTTTTTAAATTTCAATTTAAATAACAAACAAGTTTGGGAGTGCAAGTAACAGGTAAAGCAACGCGCTCACTTGAAGAAGCGATAATCCCAAATCCAACTGGCATAGTTCTTTTAACTGACCATGACTTTTTCGTCCAAAATGTCTTAATTTTGTTTTTCGTTCTTTCTTTTCTTTTTTATACCAAAGTTTCCTACTCTACTTTAATTATCTTCTTTGTCAAGACGCTAAGTTGGTACAGTAGTATCAGAAATAGTGAATTTATGATTTTGGACCAGAATCTTATACTATATTAAAAATGATCAAACTTAACCTTAAAAATCGGCTTATAAGGCAAAAACATAATTTTATAGTTTTTTTCTTTTATCCTTTTTATATGACTCAAATTGTTTTACACATTCATTAATTTTTTATCAAAATATTTTTTATTACTTTATAATAAATACCTTCTCTTTATTAAAAAAATTGATGATATAATTAAGATATATTAATTAATTAGGTAAGGAGTAATTAAATAGAAAGAGAAGATGATGGTCAAAAGTAATTTTGTGAGTTAATCTTAATTTTAAAAGTTTAATTAATATGAATTCAAAGTATTAATAGTTATATACTACCATCTAATCACACTTGTTATTCTTTCATATGTCTTTTAAAATATTAATTAACAAAATCAACAAACTTACTTTAATTAAAAAATTGTGATTGAAAGTTTATGTAAAATTTTTTAAATTAACAACACACTTTACCTATAGAGAGATAAATAGCTTAATTAATATGTACTAACAGTCTTTAATTTATGGTAAGTTTGTTAACTTTATTAATCAATACTTTATAAGTCATCTAAATATATATATATATATATATATATATATATATAAATAATTGAATGTTAGTATAAAAGTCTTTCACACTATCACAATATATTAATTAAGCTCACACATATACATACATATAAATATATATATATATATATATATATATATATATATATATATATAATTTTACTTGTTTTAGATCATTAATTTTTTTAACTATTTAATTACTTTTATTACATAAAAAAATCCATTCTAGAAAGATTTAGAAACAATTATGATACTCAATATGTTTTACTTTAAAAAGGAAACTAAAATGGGAATTAAGATGGATAAGTGTATGGCTAATTAAATAAAATATATAATATATTAAATAAAAAATTAGTATAAAATTATAAAAATAAGTTAAATAAAAGTTTAAACTAATATAAAAATCATATTATCTGTATAATATAAAAAATAATATTCTATGTAAATTTTATATAATGTCCTACTTAGTTAAAAATGTTTTAAAATATAAATCTATAAAAACAGTTTAAACTAATTTTGGTTTATCTAAATTTTGATGGTCCGTGACGAAATTTAAATCATGCAACCTTGTGACTTAACTGGTGGATCTGGTAGAATTTTAATTACTTTTGCCGTAAGGAAGCAACTGCATATTTCTTTTTGTTGGTATCATTGATGAGGAGAGAGGAGATGATATTTTTGTTCAGTGACAGATGTATAAAAAAACATAACACGGACTTAATAAATGGGGTTCTCACCCATCAATTCAGCCCTTTAAGTTATGTCACGAACCAAACCCATTCAACTAAGCCCCCCTAATCGGAACATCTATTATTCACGAGTGAGGCCCCTTAACTCATTATGTTATCTCTCGTACCATAGTAAAACTCTTCACGAGTGATGTCCGTCAGTGGGCATTGCCATTTACACTTGCCTTACCAACACACAAAATCTTTATTTCATTGAAAAATAATGACGAAAACAACACTAATATGCAGAAAGTGACGTGAATATTATTGAATAAAAATATTACCATGGGAATAGAAATTTACGTAATGAGTCATGACACTCTTGCTGACATTTTGATGAATGCAACAGGAATGGCGTTCAACAAAGGAGAAATTCTTATCAAGATGGAGTTTATGGAACCACCTGTCCCATCCCTCCTGGGAAGAACTTCACCTACACACTTCAAGTCAAAGATCAAATTGGAAGTTTCTTCTATTTCCCATCTCTTGCTTTCCACAAGGCAGCTGGTGGTTTTGGTGCTATCAAAGTCCTTAGCAGGCCAAGGATTCCTGTTCCATTCCCTGACCCGGCTGGTGATTTTTCACTTCTCATTGGAGATTGGTACCAAATCAATCACAGGGTAACCAATCAAACACATAGCTCTCAAAATTTTTATACTGTATGCCCTTTATATATTTTTCCTTCATTTATTGACATGTGATTTAAATGAATTCAGAAGCTGCAGAGTGTTCTAGATTTTGGACACAGACTCCCATTCCCTCAGGCCGTTCTTATCAATGGCCGTCCAAATGGCACAACATTCACAGTTGAACAAGGTATGTATGACTTCCTATTTTTGTTTTTTTAAAGGTATTTGAATTGGGTAATGACATATGGACATTGGACACCCTAAAGATTTTGTATGATAACGTTTATTTTTGCCATCTTTTAATGAACAACAGGAAAAACATACAGGCTTAGAATATCAAATGTTGGACTTCAAAACACACTCAACTTTAGGATTCAAGGCCACGACATGAAGTTGGTGGAAGTTGAGGGAACTCACACCATACAGACCACATATTCCTCGTTAGATGTTCATGTGGGACAGTCTTATTCCGTGCTTATCACTGCTGATCAGGAACCCAAGGACTACTACATTGTAGTTTCCACTCGTTTCACTGACAAAATCCTCACAAGCACTGCCATCCTTCATTACAGTAACTCCCGACAATCTGTTTCTGGCCCAATTCCTGGTGGCCCAACCACTCAAATCGATTGGTCCATCGAACAAGCTCGTTCAATCAGGTAATTCTCCTACTACACCTTTCCCTTCACTTGTTTTGCAATCTTTCATCATAAAGTAACAAGATATGGATATATGCAGAAGGAATAAACCAAATTGACACCTTTAATTTTATCATATTATATTTACACTTTAGAGTGCAAATGGCTGTGTGTGAATAAATTTTGATACAACTAATGACCCCGGCTCACAATAAATTTTTTGATCAATATGCAGGACAAACCTGACAGCAAGTGGACCAAGGCCAAATCCACAAGGTTCCTACCACTATGGTCTGATAAACATTAGCAGGACTATTAAGTTGGAGAGTTCAGCAGCACAAGTGAATGGGAAGCAAAGATATGCAGTGAACAGTGTATCATTCAGACCAGCTGACACTCCTCTGAAGTTAGCAGATTACTTCAACATCGGTGGGGTTTTCCAAGTTGGAAGCGTCCCTGATACCCCTTCTGGTAAACCCATGTATATTGACACCTCAGTCATGGGTGCTGATTTTAGAGCCTTCGTTGAGATCGTGTTTCAGAACCATGAAAGCATCGTCCAGAGCTGGCACATTGACGGATACTCATTCTGGGTTGTAGGGTAAGGTTTCGAAATCAAATTCACATTTTAACACTCACTTCAAAATCACTTAAATTTTAAGGTGGCATTAATTTCTAATACAGAATGGACGGTGGTACGTGGACGCCTAATAGTCGTAACCAATATAATCTTAAAGATGCTGTATCAAGGTGCACAACACAGGTTAGTGATAAATTAGTTGGTGGAAAATGGCATATTTAAACTGTAACAACTAAATCATAAAATTTATATCTTAGGTATATCCCAAATCATGGACTGCAGTTTATATGGCACTAGACAACGTGGGTATGTGGAACGTGAGGAGTGAATTTTGGACACGACAGTACCTAGGACAACAATTCTATTTACGAGTGTATTCATCTGCTGGATCCATCAGGGATGAATATCCAATTCCCAAGAATGCTCTTCTCTGCGGCAAAGCTGCAGCCAGAACAACCAGATCTCTATGAGACTCGAGTCTCGATCACCAAACATGTGACATGTCTATCAACTATCAACAACCTAGCTTTCTGGGTCCCCACTCCCTCCCATTCTTTGCATATTCGTCTACCATTTCTTCTATTACTACTACAGCTTAATTAGTACTTAATCACCGTCTTGTTATCATAATAATTAAATTGTCACCATTGATTTATTTTTTAAATAATTATTTTTTTCCGAATGTATTGGCTAATTTCTTCTTTTAAGATATACTTCAGTTCAACTGCATGTACTCCTGAAGTAAATCTGAAGTATCTTTGAAGCATTGCGCTGTTGTTTCACAATTCTCACGATACTTCAACAACGTCTTTGAGACTAACGCGGCTAGTTTTCTTTCTAAAATTTTGCATCGTTCAAGCACTTGGATCCTTATCAATCATTCAAATTAATCTGTACGTAATTAATCTTTCCTACGTTTCCAAGAGCTACCATGTTTCGTAGATCTCTCCCAATTTGCCTCTTATTTTCAGCCAACGTTGTTACCTCTCACAATACACGACCATGATTTACAATGAGTTGATGTTAGACTATTGTCAGCACATCCTTGTTATAATTTCTATCTCCCAAATTTGAAATCAACAACTTACGAAAATCTTTCTTATTTATGATTTTGATTATATTTAGAGTTAGATTATACGGTGCAAGGAGAAATTCCAGGAGTGCTAGGTTAAAATTGACAAGCATGTGCATGAGCCCACTGTGACCCAAATCAAAAGTTATTTAGATAATCGGGTCAATAATCTGAATCAGATATGCTTGCATGAATTAGGTTCGTTTTGGATGGTACAATGTACAAACACAGGGAGAAAATGAATAATTAAATAAATAAAGATATAAAATGAATGATTTGACGGAAACAATCGAGTGTCCATTTGTGTGGAAATAAAATTTTATTAACATAAATTAAATTATAGTAGGTAATGAGAATAAATATAAAAAGCGAAGGAAGAAAATTTGTAACCTTATAATGTCTTTTTAAATCTCTCATAGATAAGTTTAATAAAGAACTCTAGAGAGTTTTTCTGTCCTCCTTCTATGAGATTATTGCAGAAAATGTGTTATGTGTGAATAAATTTGCTAAATGGAATACTAAAGTTATATTTATAATCATAGATTGAGAACTTAAATGAGTTTTTATGATTGACTTAACTCATTACAGAATTAATCTTACACATATGATAATAACTATATCTTAAATTATGAAATAGTGATAAAAGATAATTTGATTAATACTAATAAAAATCATATTCAATATTCTTCCACTTGGATGATGTTAATTAATAATCAAAATATGAATCATTAAGCTTAAAAGACTATTACAGAGAGATCAGACATTAAATAGTAATATGAGAAATCTTAACTATACAAGACACTCAATAGGGAATGAAATAATGTAGTCCAATAAAACCATACTACAATGATTCAGGCATCCAAAAAATGTTAAGAGATATATTACTAAAATAACATTTTATTTATATATATATATATATATATATATATATATATATATATATATATATATATATATATTTAATAAGAGAGTTTTCAAACTTCAACTAATTTAAGACATCAAAACTTAACCAAAGTATATAGGTTATAAAACTCAAACAATTAAGTTTTTTACTAGTCAATATAAAATATGTCTTCTCAGCATCGTGTTCAGCTGTGTTTGAAAAATTTTAAAAACTAAAAAAACATAATTTACATAAATCTAAATACTAATTATAGTTTTACAACAAATTTAATTACGTATAAACTAGATCTGTAAATGCTCTACAATATTTTATATTTAACTACTCTGGATTTAAGAAAATAAATGACTATACAAATTCAAATACAAATAAAAAATTCATGAATTTCTTACTTGCATCACAGTCTTAGTTTAAAATAAAGTTGTTATAGTTTCTAGTTTCTATATATTATTAAAGTTGTTATTATAGTTTCCATTATTAATCGAGTGCCTCAGATCTTATTAAACTTATTCTATCATAGTCAGTTTATAATTATAGTTTCTAATTTCTATATATTATTAAAGTTGTTATTATAGTTTCCATTATTAATCGAGCGCCTCAGACCTTATTAAACTTATTCTGTCATATTCAGTTTATAATAATGTCTAGGCTGTACACTGAAAAAATAAACCATATTTAGGCACTTCAGTGTCAAGAGTGCATAAGAATTAAAATTTTAATTTGTTTTGGACTTTAGGACATCTACATCGATCATATTTCATTTATTTATATGATCGGGATCATATCAAAATTGCTATTAGCTTACACATGTTTGAGTTTAATTAATATCTACTTTTGGTATGAGAGTGAAGGTTGAGGTCTAATAAGTTCTCTTTGAATCACAGAACTATGACTCTTGAATGGTCCGAGATTCCTCTTTATTGCTAGGAAGGGGTATGACTTGTAAAGTCATTCTGACGTTCAAGTTAGAATTAACTCGGTAAGATACGAGAGCAATAAATACAATAGTTAACCTTTGCCTCTACCACCTACACCCTACTTATAGATTTCATAGTGAGCCTTGTTGATTAGGGCACAAACATGGCTTAATCATGGTTTAGCGCATAATAATTGTGGTTTTCCTTAATATAAGCGAATTCGCATGGTTCCAAGGTAGGGGGATCCTTGATGCTATCTCGTTGTATATTCCAGTAAAATAATTGAGGAGCACATGGTCTCCTGCTCAACCTCGGTCAACATCAAGGTGTATCAAATCTAGGGTATTCCTGGTATATAAGCCCCCAGAGTAGGCATGACAACGGAGCGAGACTGAGACGGGTATGACATTTTTATCTGTATTCCTGCTTTCGAAACTTATCCCCATTCCTGTCCCCATATCCAATGATATGATATTTTTATGTCCCTATTCTCATTCTTGTCGGATATCGAGTATATCCGTACTCGCTCCATACCCGTAAAAAACAATATAATAATATTTTATTAAAAAATAATTTATTTGAATATAATAATATTAATTCAAAAGTTATCTAATAAATGCAAAGTTTGTAATTTGTTAATAAAATGTCAAACCTTTCTTTTAAAAAAAAAACAATTGAATATTTTGATAATTGAAATAAGAGTGGAGTGAGGTAGGTACGGGGATGGGTACAGGCATTGGATGGATATGTATATCTCATCCCCAACTTAACAAATCAGGTATTCCCTATACCCATATTCATGCCCGGTCAAACTGGGGATTTTCTATCAACTTTAGGACATGTTCGGAGATTACCCATAGATACAGTTTTATTTGTCATCCTTACATGGGAGCATTTTAGTCTAATTATGAGTCTAGTGGTATACGAAAAGACACCGACACATTTAGGTTCCAAGGTGTGTTTATTTAATTCGTAGCTTTAGGTGACATCTGTAACGACATTTCCAAGAGACATTTAATGGTTTGGAGCATGTTGCCTCAATTTTTCAGCCATTTGATTTACTGACGTTTGTCATTGCATGAGCTGTTGATTTGAACTAGATGGACAGTTGGGATGTGTCGTTGCGTTGGGCCTACTAGGCTCCACTTTTATAAATAGGCCATGCGGCGAAGCTTCTCTTACACTTGCAACAGACTTTCTTGTACTCCGTGGAGGTATATTCGAATTCTTGTCTATGAGATATACTAAAGCTCGCTAGTAAAAGGTGGGTACAATGTCTTCTAGTTTTGATATTCTATCATATAAAGGGTCTTTGGCAACAGAGAGTTTAGGGCCTGAAGGTTCTAAGGTAGGTGGGAGTTATGGTATTAGAGGTGAAGTTTTTCGTTTGGTGGGGTCATTTCGACACAAAGTTTGGTGGTTGTAGTTCAAAATAGTGATCTGCCTATAAAAGGTATGAATGGGTGGACCCCAGTGTGTTAAAGTACATGTTGTCTTATACTAAGGTTAGAGATATGGAGTGGATTTTGGAAAAATTATATTTGACCTCGAATGACGCAAAAGAGGACATATTGCCATCGAGGTGTGTAAAAAGTCTGAGAGAGTATGTTATGGTCGAGATGATTTTGGCAAGGATTTCTTTTTTATGTATGACCTGTTGTTTTGGAGTTCTGAGTCGACCTTTCATTTGAGGAGTTCATTATGGAAGTATTGCGTATTCTTAACATGCCATCAAGTAAATTTCACTTGAATAGTTATGCTCTTGAATCATTTTATGTCGTTTGTAAATCATTGTACATAGAGCCAAACCATAGGATCCTCTTCCACCACTACTGTATCCACCTCATCAAGGTGTCAGGGTGAGTTTTCTTGACGGACAACACCAATTTTGTCTCTTATCATCATATACCTCCTCTTTGAAGGAGTGCGATTATTTTAAGGTGTGAATTGGACCTCAGGGGTCACTAGTATTTGTTTGATGAGAATAATCGGCCAAAATTTCCCATTTTATCAGACATAGAACCTACGTCGGTATAGTGGATGGCCAAAGTCACACATGCTGGAAAGTGACTTGAAACTTTTGTCAATACTAGATAACCTTCCTCGTAGTCTTCCTACCAAAGTCACACATTCTTGGGTTAGCTTCATCAATTGATCCGAGTCTCAACTTGGATTGTAAGCTTTTTCCATTGATAGTTTCCATTGTGGAAAATTTAAGGCCTCATTCTGGATGATTTTGAGTTTTTTATTTTTGGTTTGGAAATGTATTTTGAAAACAGAAACATGTTTAGAAAAAATGGTTATGTTTGCTTTTCGAAACAGTTTTCACTCAATTTCAAAAATAATTAAATTTGGTTTTCAGATTTTTGTTTCTGTTTTTATTTAAGTTCATTACTTGATGTTACTTATCACTATTGACCATCACCTCTAACTAACGGTCACCAGTCACCACCTCTGACCGGAAGTCATCGGCTGCCACCTCTAACCAGTAGTCATTGACCACTACCTCCCTCTGATGGTTACTGGTCACCACTTCCGATCAGCAGGGAGCAACACCCACCTCCAACAAACAGTCATAGGTCATCACCTCCAATCGATGGTCACTGGTCCCCACCTCCGACAAGCAATTACCAGTTGTCACCTTCGACTAGCTATCATTGGCTACCACCTCCAACCAGCAGTCACTGACTACCACTTTCAACTAGTGATCACCGACTGCTACCTCCTATCACTGGTCATCGACCCCTATCTCCGACCACCAGTCACCAACCGCCACCTCCGATCGGCGGTAACGACCACCATCTTCGATGCCAATCACCACCACCACCTTCAATGACTGTCTCGATTACTACCTCCAACTAGTATTTTGGTTAAGATTTGAAAACAATGTTTTAAATTTAGAAACAAAAACAATGGTATTTTAAAATTTTGAAAACTTAAAACAAAACTAGTTTTTGTTTTTATAAATTTCAAAACTAGAAACCAAAAATCATCCTGAACGGGGCCTAAGTTTGCTAAATTTCTTTTTTTCTTGCATTTGTCATGGATAACAAAATTTCAAAGAGTTCTCGCTTCTCCTTCAAGAATATAAGGCAAAATCCAGCTTAGGAGAGTCAAAGAGAAGAGGTCCCGAAGGAACAGGAAAACCCAACTTGCTACCTCTTCCACCAGAAAATACAAGGAAAAGGAAAGACAACCACAAAAGGAAGGATCCTAAAAGTAGTGAGAAGGTCGGGGGCGGGGTCTTTGAATAAGCTTCAACACAAAACATTTAACTTTGAAAAACGAGCTAAGTTGTCCACTACCTCCATTTTTTAGAGTTTTCTTCAGTTGGGCTTCAAGATATCAAAGAAAATAAAAATAATCGAGTCACACCAAAGGAAAGTGTGATCTTTAGTGATCCTTCATTAGAGGAAATTTCTGCTTATTATACTGAGTTCGACGCTCGCGCTTGAGTGCTTGGGCAATGATTAATCTGGGATGCCATGAAGGTGGGAAGTATAGCGAAGTTGAAGAAGGACCTAGTTGACTCCAATGCTACCTTATCATAGGCTCTTGCGACGAATAATTGTCTTACCGAGGAGGTGAAAGACGTATGTGCTAGGTTGAAGGTGGAGGAGGATAACATAAGGTTTACAGAGCAAGAGCTCGGTTTGGCCTCAAATGAATTGAAGAAAGTAAAGGCTGACCTTGTGGAGGCAAAGAAGAAAGAAACTAAGCTCATCATAGAGAATGAAGAGATCACTAAAGAGGCTAAGACTGCATGGAAGGTAATCATATGGAGTGTTTCAATAAGGTGATGCGTCAAGCTGTCTTCCTGTTCCTAGTGGTGGAAGATCGATTTGACACAGACCACAACATCTATGAAGGTCATATGATCTGCAAAAATGAAATCCCTAAGCAAGAAAATGTTGTTGATCCTTCCACTCCTCTAGAGGGTCCAAGATATCCTTGTTAGGGGCACCATCTTAAGATTGACTATATAACATTCTTTTGCTGTCTTTTGATCTACGTGTATGATTACAACATGCTCGATTGTCGAAGGAAACTTCATGGCCAGGTGAGGTATGGATACAACAGCTCCAAGCTTGTTAAGGGATGACCTTCCCAACAAGACATTGTAGGAGGCATTGTCATTAACTATGATGTACAGTATTAGAATTGTTTTGTAGTCCTTATTTCCCTTGCTGAACTTGGCGTAGAGTTCAATCTACCCTTAAGTATCTACTCGTTCTCTAGAGAATTCGACCAATTGGTCATGAAAAGGTTGGATCAAGCCCTCTAGGATGTCTAACTTTTTTAATGTGGACTAGTAAAGCACATCGGCTAAAATTCCTTGGTCAATCAGTGTTTTCCCAATGGCAAAGTTGGCAACTTCAATAGCAATCACCATGGGTCGCCTTATTGCAAATCCACCACTTGAAAATCTTGGTCTATAAAAGTGATGGAAGGATAATGTAGTCGGTGTCAGGATGAACCAACTCAATGCTCCTTCATTTAAGGAAGCAGAGAATACTTGACAGAGGACGACATCCCTCATGGTGTACAAATTGACTTGAGTCACATAAACATCTATATGTTTATAAGGATTCGTGGTTCCGTTGTATCGATCTACAGTGAAAGACTTTTAGTTACTTGGTAGGGGAATGTCCACTATGCTATCAACGAAAGGGTGTCGACAAGAGAGAGTCAATGTGTCCTTAATTTCAATCGTTATTTCCTTCTAGGTGACTGTCAATTTTGTACTCAAAATTGTGTGTAGGGGACGCTGTCCAAACTCGGCTGTATGATCAGTGTTATACAGTGGATGATAAGTGTATCTCGAGTCCCCTTGCATCGGCCGAATTGGTTCTGCATTTTCTTATTCTGCTTCCTCAACGCCTCTATCTATTCTTCATTACGCTTTTGTATCCACTCTAACTCCTCTTACTGGGCTTTCTCATGTTTTCCTCTCCTCCCAAAGTTGGGTGATCAACATGTTGGCGTTTGTGTTGTGTGGAGTATCTCCATAGGTGAGGAGGTATCTCGACTCTGTCAACTATGACTTCTTCTACGACGTTTCTTCTTGTGGTAACCATGTCGTATAGGAAGAACTCTACCCATCCCAGGTTGGGTGCTAAATGTTCCTACTTTGAGAATTGATCATGTTGCATAAGTGAAGGTTGAGGTCTAGTAAGTTCTCCTTGAATTATAGAGTTCTAACTCCTGAATGGTTTGAGGTCCTTCCTTGTAGCTAGTGGGGGAGGGGGATGATATGCAAAAGTCAATTCAATGCTCAAGTTAGAGGTGAACTTGGTCAAAATACAAGAGCAATAAATGCAATAATTAACTCTTATTTGTACCACGTACCCTCTATTTATAGGTTTTATAATGGGCCTTGGATTCGTGGGCCTTGTTAATAAGGGCTCAAGTATGGCTTAATCATGGTTTAACCCTTAATAATTGTGGTTTTTCTTAATATAAGCGAGTTCACATGGTTTCGAGATAGAGGATCCTTGACGCTATCTCATTGTATATTCTAGTAGAATAATCGAGGTGTACTTGATCTCTTGCTTGACCTCTATCAATAATGAGGTGTATCAGATCTAGGGTATTTTTAGTACATATATATAAAAGAGTTTTATATTGACTTTTATTTATAACTTTTTAACTTTTAAAATATTAATTAATAAAGTAAATAAACTTATCCTAAAGAATGATTGAAATCAAATTTTTTATATTGAGTGTGCACAATCCTTTTTCTAAATTTTAATTGGCATACTGCATAGAGGTACGTGTTACTGGTTTCTTTTATGATTTAAGATTTGAAGCAAAAGCATACTGTGTTTTCGTTGAAATGCAGTTGCTTAGTCTTTTCTTCACGGTAGTTCTCAAAGCAGAAGATAGCTTTGTGAAGTGGATCAATTATGTCAATCTTATTGAAATAAGTATAGAATGGTCCAATAATTTGAAAGTTTAAATTTGTATCTTTGAATGCTAGAGTACTAATGTATTAGCAGAATTATAATAATAATAGTAAATTTTTGTTGAACCACATTGATATTTCCTTATTAACTAGTGTATTTACCCATTATATCATGAATAGGACAAATATTTGACTCTATTATCGAGCATCTTCTTCGGTGAACAGAGAAAGGACTAGAAAGAGGGGAGGAAGAGCTTCTTCTGTAATTAAAAAAGTATGATATAAGAAATAAACCACAAAATATACTAATAATAGACAGTTTGTCTGTAAAGATTTAGAGGGGCATAGACAAACTTAAAAAACCTACAATGTGAGGCCATCTTTGTAGTGTTATGGTTGATGTAGCATATATAGTATAGAAGCAGGTTGAGGTTCCACGAGTGTGGAGTGAAAGGAAGAAAGTAAATGAAAAGGGTAGCCCCTGAGAAAAGAGGAGCATTTGATTTGCAAAGGATTTTCGTGACGCAAAAGATTTGTGGCTCTGGAGGGGACGCGTGCTTGGTTTAATTTTGCTGTTGTGTACCAAACATATTAATAAAAGAATAGTAGGAGGAGGCAAAGAAAAAGGGTATGCAAATGCAAATGCAAATGCAAATGCAATAAAAGAAAAGCTTGGTGGCGCTAACGTGATGCAAATGGGAATGCTTCCGCTACACACTATGTCAGTAGTATTCCATTTCCATACTTGTTTAACGTAGATGATGAGATTAAGAATAAAAATAAAAGTGTCAGGTTGAATTGAAGATGAGATAGGGCAGAAGGGCAGAAGGGCAGAAGGGCAGAAGAGAGGTTGGCTGGGTCAGGCGCGCCACACACTTATCTCGATGAAAGCAAAGAAGGCCCACTGATATCCACATCCAACGAGAGAGCGCCACGTGATGGTGGACCCCAGGGAAAAGGAACATGTCGGGTCCTTAACTTAACCCTGCTGTCACGGAAACACACTCCCGTCTCTTTTCTTCTTTTTTTTTCTTGCTTTTGCCTTTTGCCCCATCAAATCATCAGCACCACCGCCACTCTCCAACAGCATTGTGGAAAATCAATGTGAGATCTGGCATGGGGAGCGTTTCTTCCGAAGATGGTTCCGGTTCCGATCAGCAGAGCGACCGTTGCGGCAGTTACAGCCTCAGTGCTGACGTCAGCGAGTCTGAGAGTTGCAGCAGCTTCTCCACGCGCACCCGCACCCGCACGCGCCCTTTCCCCGCCTTCGGAGCCTCCACTTCCGCCAACCTCTCTCCGCCTCCCGTCCCCGCTCACTTCAACTTTCCGCCTGCCCAAGTCATGCTTCCCGTCATTGGCGGAAAAGACATTGTCGTTTGGGATCACAAGACTCACCTCGATTTATCTGGTACTCTTCTTTCCTTCTCTCTTCCTTTCCATTTTTAACCTACACTCTCCAATTTTACCAATATTTGCCTTTTGCAGACGTTGACCTTATGAAAGAGAGGTTTGCCAAACTGCTTCTCGGAGAGGACATGTCCGGTGGTGGAAAGGGAGTGTGTACTGCGCTTGCAATCTCCAATGCAATAACCAATCTCTCTGGTTTGTCTCTCTACTGTGTTTTTTAAAAAGTGAAAACAAAAAACAAAAAAGAAATTTGGATTTCTCCTCCTATAAATACTAGAGTGAGTTTGACTGTAATTTCAGCAACTGTGTTTGGTGAACTGTGGAGGTTGGAGCCACTGGCAGCACAGAAGAAAGTTATGTGGCGGAGAGAAATGGAGTGGCTGTTATGCGTGAGTGATTCAATAGTGGAGCTGGTGCCATCTGTACAGCAGTTTCCTGGTGGTGGAACCTACGAGGTGATGGCGACGCGGCCACGCTCAGATTTGTACATCAATCTTCCGGCTCTCAAGAAGCTTGATGGGATGCTGCTCAGTATGCTTGATGGGTTTCACGACACAGACTTTTGGTATGTTGACAGGGGAATTATATTAGGCGATTCCAAGGATTGTGACGCCTACACTAGACTTTCTGTTCGGCAAGAAGAGAAATGGTGGCTTCCCTCTCCCAAACTTCCCCCAAATGGCTTGTCTGAGGATAATAGGAAAAGGTTGCAGCAGTGTAGGGATTGCACCAATCAGATACTAAAAGCTGCCGTTGCAATTAATACTTCTGTTCTTGCTGAAATGGAAATTCCAGGCGCCTACTTGGAGTCTTTGCCCAAGGTAAACTAATCATGCTCTATGCCCTGCTATTGCAAATACCAAATAAAATACCTCCTGCTTATAATTTTGTTTACATGAGTATCATGTCACAAGTGGTCAGAATTCAGTAATGCTTCGATAGGTTGTTGGAATTGTAGATTTTTGAAAATGGACTAAAACGGGTTTGTGTTCTTTTGTGCAACTACAATTGCAGAATGGAAAGGCTTGTCTGGGGGATATAATCTATCGATACATAACGGCGGATCAGTTCTCACCTGAATGTCTCCTTGATTGTCTGGATCTTTCATCAGAGCACCACACTCTTGATATAGCTAATAGAATTGAGGCTGCTATACATGTATGGAGATTGAAGGACCATAAGAAACATTTAAGTTCAGCAAAATCCAGACGGTCTTGGGGTGGAAAGGTGAAGGGACTCGTTGCTGATGGTGAAAAGAACAAGAACCATTTTCTTGCCCAACGGGCAGAGACACTTTTAGAAAGCTTGAAACACAGATTTCCGGGCCTCCCTCAGACTGCGTTAGATATGGCCAAAATTCAATATAATAAGGTGTGTTTCTTTTTCCCTAATCCTTTGTTTGGATTGAAATCATAGTTTGTTCTATTCATCTACAAGATGTGGCTCTTGCTTGGAATATATGTTATCTAAGAGTTTTTGTCAAGGCATTATTGGCTATGTGCATATGATTGAGAAATTATATGCTAGTGCCAGTTAGCATTAAAAAATTTGAGGAACCCCTCCAGGGTAAAGTCCTGAATGGTCTAAAGAACTATTAGGGTTTCTTTGCACAAGTAATTGGTGAAAGACTATAAACGATTTGCTGAGATTAAAGGTTCCATAGTTTTCATGCAAAATACGTACTGGTGTTTTCTCAGTTACATGATCCACATTGATGATTTATTGTGGCATTCTGTCAGTCTTGAATCGAAATCATGGGTACAAGTAACCATTGTTACCTATTCTATTGTTATAAATGGTTTGTGATTAGTGTACAATCATTGAGGATTGTGGTTGGTAGAAGGTGGCTTGGAATAAAATAATCTTTTGTGGAATTTCCTTTCATTGCAGGATGTCGGACAGTCTATTCTTGAAAGTTATTCAAGAGTGATGGAGAGCTTGGCCTTTAACATAATGGCCAGGATTGACGATGTCCTTTATGTTGATGATAGTATAAAGAGATGTGCAGCTGCAGATTCTCTCTCGTTGTTCAGCAGAGGAGGTTTTGGAGGCATGCCCATCCAGAAGCGATTCTCTCCTAGCCCCTTCTCAATTCAACACACCCCATATGCCTCCCCATTTGCAACACCAACGTTCTGCTCCTCCTCTCCTGTTACCGGGAGTCCTTGCAGTCCTGCTAGGATACACAATGTCCAGAGGAATGCTCCAAAAGAGGGTGCAGATTCGAAGACCGAAAAGCTGGCCACATCTGAGTTTGAGAGGGTGTGGTCATACGCAGGAAACCTCAGTGCAAGAAGAGCTTCTGGCGATGCTCCAGAAAGAGACTGATTCTACATCCATAGGTGCTCATCTTGTCTTAATGTGGATCTGGCTAAAGCCCTTGGTTCCACTCCCTGTATAGGAGGGTCTAATTTTTGTATATTCTTAGGCAGTATGAACAGGATTATGTTGAAAGATCATGCTAATGGATCGTTAGTTAACAATGTTTCTTCCCAAGTATAAATTTCTAGAGGTAGGCCAAGATATTTTTTTTCCCTTATAAATGCCAAATTCTAATTAGCGTTCTGGATTACATAACCTATTGGAGATTCATCGGTACACATGTGAGGGGATGTAACCTAGCTCTACTCACTGCCATAAAATTAAATGGAATTTAGTCTGGATGAAATTTTACTGTTTTAAATTGAAAACAGCGATATGAATTCTTATAATAGCCACGAAGAAATAATAATCAGTGTTTCTCTAGTTATATCAACAGTGTGCATGTGAAGGAATTGAAGTATCATTATAGTCATTGAAAGTTATACGAATTAGCTCTTAGATTCTTCGAAGAGATTTTATTTTATTTTTTCATGTAAATTGGTTCCTCATAATTTTTTGGATGTTCAAACTAATCTCTAATTCTTAAAGTGTCGTAGACAATGTTTCAACATACATTTAGATAGCGTTTAAGAATCAATTTGTACAAATACAAAAGCATCAAGATTAATTTGCATGAAAAAAGTTTTCAGGCCGGTTATAATTTTCAAGACTAAAATGTTCACGTCAACGGAAGTGTAAAATGGCTATTATACCCATGAATGCGAATTTATTGGTCAAACTTGATTTTACCTTTTACCAGAGTTAAAAATGGACAGTTAGTGCTTCGATTTCTGTCAATGCTTGTGTTCACATTCACGCATAAAATTCACGTCAAAATAACAAAAAAAAAAAAAAAGTGAAAATAAACAGCCTGATAATTGGAATTTGAAGTAGTTTTTCCCTCCCGTATTTATACTTTATAGTGATTAGCAAAGAGTAAAGTGCAGCTCATCCAACAACATTTATGTTGCTCTTTCCTTCTGATATGGATTGCACCTTCAATTCATGCCACTCACCATTTTATTATTGAATTTAAGAGATTTATTATCTAGATGAAAATGTAACTTCTGTCCCTTTTGCGGACGCCTTTGTTTATTTTTTTTATCTATTTCATTCAATTTTTAAGAGTTTAACAGAACTATATGCATTCTACTTCAAAAGTTATAATATAATGCTGTGAGTGTATAGGAGAATAGATCGACTTACTCATCTAAGAGATTTACTCTTAATTTTTGTTGTTTTTTTATCATTTATGTATTACAATTATTATATAGCAAAAAAACGAATGATGAGATCAAGTTTAATCCTTGTCTCTCTATATAGGATATTAGTATGTACTGTATAAAAGAGAAACCTTTTTTACAGAATGGTTATAATTTTTAAATTATTAAGTAATAAAGTCAATAAAGTTACTAATTATGATTTAATGACAGTATAAAATTTTTATATTGAGTATATATTAATTAAAATTTTAAATTTAAGTGTGATAATTGGAAAAAGTAATAAAATATTTAATTCTTATTATTTTTAATAAGTAATATACTTAATATTGTCAAATTTAATCCTATAATTATTGTTAAATTCAGTTATCTTATTACTTTTAATAAATAATACAATTATGATAGTTAAAATTAATCATATGATTATTATAAACTCTCTTTATTTCTCACACTAAGCTTTTTTTTTTTCTCACCTAGTATGAGAATATCATGCCAATTAGATAACAAATAATACAGTCAGCAGCATTACATTTTAATAAAAGTTTATCTTATTACTTATAATAAATAACATAACCAATATCATTACATTTAATTCTACAATTATTATTAAATATCTTGATATGTCCTTTCTTCTATTATTATTATTATTATTATTATTATTATTATTATTATTATTATTATATATATATATATATATATATATATATATTAACACGAATAAAAATATTCTAACAATTATTAGTATTATAGTATATAACCTAAAAAATAATTTTAAGGGTTTGATTGATTTGTTTTTGTTTTTTAGTTTTTAAAAAGAGTTTTCAAAAACTGTTTTTAGAAAGAAAAGAAAAAAAAAACTTATTTGACAAGTGTTATTTGAAAACTGTTTTGAAAATGTAAAAATGGAATAACTTGTTATGTTTATTAGAGTTTCATCAATGAAAACAAAAAACGACATATTGTAATTGTATTTTAAGTTTTCAGAACAAAAATAAAAAATTGAAAAAGCAAAACTAGTTTGAGCTGTTCTTGTTCTTTAATTTTTAAAAACTAAAATATTAGAACTGTTTTAAAAAAACATTATCCAAACAAATTTTTTAGTTTTTAAAAACTAAAATACTAAAAATAGTTTTATAAAACTATTACTAAAGCACTAAATTTCTAACTAAAGTAAATACCATTTTCATTAGAGATGATAAAATAAAATTTTTATTTTAATTTGTTGTTATCCAAATAAAAACTAGACTTGAATGTTATTCAAATAATGTTAAAGCCTGTTTTAGTTACATCAAGATCACGTTTTTCATGTAGATCTTATTCAAATAAAATTCAACCTCGTTACTTTAAATTCATTATATTCATATAAAAAAGAATTCATTATTATTCAAACTCAATTCTACAAAACTACGTCCTTATAAACATAATTCTATAAATGTCCATCCAAAGACATGAGTTATTATTGGATTTGATTCATCAATTCAACTATAGGATCCGTGAGTGAGGGCTCGAAAAGCTTCTGCTTACAAAATACAGCACCATTATAATTATTGATTGTATCAGAAGCAATCAAAGCAAATTTTATGACCTTTTGACTAGCTCTATTAACCCCACCACCTCTAATTCTGGCTTGCCTGTCCTGTGTAAGAACTAAGAAGTATTAATGTAATATCTCTGTTTCGTTTCAAACCTTAGTTATCTTGGGACACTTTTGGTTGGTAAAAAGAATAGAGTTTAATGCAATAGATTAACCTTTTTTACATATAGGAAATGCCTAATAAATAAACAAGACTTAACATGTTTTTTATCCTAATAAATTAGTAAATTTTGCACGCAATTTAATTACCATCTTCTACCATTGTCCACTTCTCCCTTCACTCCACCGTTTTCTCCCCCCAATACTATGCGCCCCTTCTCCTTGCAGGAGCTGAAGGATGACAGTGAAGTGCTTGATCCGTCCCTTCACGCAATTTAAATTCTAATTGTGACAAAAAAAGCATTTCTAAAGCACTTATACTTTTACGATAATGGTAGAGTGTTCACAATTTAAGTTCACATCACACACTTTTGTTTCTTTTTTATTATTAGGAACATAACAACCATCACTGTCATCGTTAATGGTGGTGGAGGTGAGGATGATGACAATTTGGTAGAAGATTCCACAGGAGTGGAGCGACAACAGAAAGTGGCGCGATAAGAGTTTACACGGAAGGTCTTTGTATAAAAGAATTACGTAAACTTATTTAATTAACAGTTTAATATGAATTATTTAGTAAAATTTTATGGTTATTATTATGTATATATATATGTATTTATTAGAGAAGACAAAACATTTTTTATTCAATAATTGCATAAAACCCTTCAATTACAAGATATGATAAAGGGTTTTGCATAGATATAGAGAGAAAATAATAATTTTTTATAAGTAAATATTAATTATTAATGTGTTAGTTTTGTTAACAGATAAATTCAAATCTATGACCTTTTATTCTTCTTTCTTTCTACATATAGACTTTATTATTAAATTAACTTTATAATCCTAAAGAATAACAAGTAACCTTAGCATCACAAATAAATACCTCACCTAAATTATAGTTCAAAGCAAAAAACAAATGATCCCTCACGTACCCTTTTCAACTAAGGTAATACAATAGTTTGAATTTATAAATGACTCATAAAAAGAAATTTTCTTACATATATAAACCTCTAACCCATAGTAAAATATTTGTAGAATGAATTGCCATATCATATATTGTCACACTAAAATGTAACCTTAAATACCATGGAGATAGATGTCAAATTATTATTATTAATAATAATAATAATAATAATAATAATAATAATAATAATAATATTATTATTATTATTATTATTATTATTATTATTATTATTATATTATTATTAACTTATTGTCAGACTATTGTCTTTTAGTCAACTATATAATCATATAGATAATGAAGATTGCGTCCTAAAAGATATACCGGTTGTTTTTAGAGGACAAGTTGTTAGATGTGTGCCTATGTGTTTTGTCAACAAGTAAAAAATTTAATTGTACTTCTTAGTCTGTTGCTAGTTGTCAAAACATATTTCTTATTTCATTTTTTTAAGTAATTAATTTTTATGGTTAGTTTTTTATGAGTATCACTTAGAAATGTGGTGTGTTTTGAGGTGATAAGTGACTTTTTCTTTCTAATTGTGAGTTGATAAGATTAACTAAAATGTTGGAACATTACATCACAAAAATAAATAAATTAAACTTAATAAATTTAATTCAACATAATTATTACAAAGTAAAAATTAATTCAATTAGATACCTTAGAAAATATTAATATTTATCTTAGGTTAACTTATCTTCCTAAAAAACAATAAAAGCATTAAAAATTTGAGCCAATAGTCACTTATAGTGTGAAACTCTTATAAGTTCTGTAAAATTTGAATCTAATAACTTTTACTTATCTTCTCTTTCATTTTAGTTTATCTTTTCTTTCTTTTGAAATTAAAAACCAGAAAATCAATCTCTATAAGTTATTTTTTAAAAAATATTTATAATAAAATTTTTAGTATAATTAATTAATAATATCATAAATTTAAATACTTTTGTTTACAATAAAAACTAAAAAAATATTTTTGAAAAATAAAATCCTGCTAGATATAATTAATTTCTATATCATTTTAGTATTGAGCATGATTCTAATTTTCATAAATAATACTTGTATTTTATATTATAAAAAGTATCTTAATTTATGATATTATTAGCTAAATTTAAATTACGGTGTTTTTAATTTGTGGCTTAATGGCACATGTTAACAATTATTAGAATCTAATTTTCAATGTAACTTTTAATGTATTTATTATGTGAGAGAGTGAAGATAATTAAAAAAATTAAATATGTTTTCTAATACTAATTTACTTCCAATTTTAATATTGTATTTTCACTTCAATCTTCTTTTAATTTTTATTTATACATTTTTATATTATTATTTCTGCATTTTTTCATATTATTTTTTAAAAAAAAGAATAAATTGAATGCAACACATATCTATTATATTAATAACAATGTCTTCCTCATTTTATTTTTTATATTATTATTTGTGTCTTTATAATATTGTTATTGATTTCAACGACAAATAAAAAGTGAAATATAATAATGCGAAAGGGATATGTGTTGAGCACTATTAACAAATAGTGCTAAAAAAATAAAATAGTTTCAATTTAAAGTCTTCAACATTGCCATTTAAATTCAATACAGTGCTTAATTAAAAAAATACAATAGTGATGAGCACTATTATATTTTAAATGGATATGTGTTGTATTAAGTTTATTTTTTTTTAAAAAAATAATATGAAAAAAATGTAAAAGTAATAGTGTAAAAAATGTACGAAGTAGAAATTAAAAGAGGATTGAAATAAGAACACAAAGTTAAAATTGGAAGTAAATTATTATAAGAAAACATATTTAATGTTCTTTAACTATCTACACCATCTCAGATAATAAAAATAAATACATCAAACGTTACATTGAAAATTGAATTTTAATAATAGTTAAAATGTACCCCCGACACACATTAGAAAAACTGTTTAAATTATTTTTAGTAAAAATATTAAATAAAATATATAAAGTGATTATATTAAATTATAGAAATTAATTATATTGAGCAAGCTTTTATCTTCTATAAATAATATTTGAAGATTTTATTAGTATGGTAGGTCAATCTAAAAATTTTTATACTAATATTAAATCACAACTCTTCATTTAAGATAAGTTTGTTAACTTTATAAATTAATACTTTAAATGTTATGTAAATAGAAAATTATGATTGAATATCAGTGTAAAACTCTTGTACACTATGAATGCATACCGATTAAACTCATATATATATAACCTTTATACTAACTAAAGCTATTTAAATTTACAATATTATTAAATAATTAAATTTAAAAAATTTTATTCAAAATATTTTATTATCATAAAATAATAAAAATTAATAGTTTTGAACATGATTTTATTTTTCCATAAATAATATTTATAGTTTTTATCATAACTAAAAATATTTAGCATTATAATATTATTAAATAATTTTATTTAAAAATTTTATTATAAATATTTCAAAAAATTTAATTATAAAGGAATATAAAAATCCATCGTCTTGAATAGAATTTTATCCCTGTAGATAACATTTGTAGTGTTTATAATAATAAAAAAAAATTAAATTTTTTGGAGATTTTTTTTTTGTGAATTCTAATTTGTGATATCATTAAATAATTAAATTTAAATTTTAATATCAATATTTTTTAAAAAATATTATAAAGCAATAAAAACATTAATGACATCGAGTAGGATTTTATTTTTCACAATAATATTAGTTTTCTATGTGTCAACTAAAACTATTTAACATTATCATATTTTTAACTAGTTTTATTTAAATTTTTATTACAAATATTTTAAAATAATATATAAATTAATATTTTTAAGAAGCTTTTAATTTTTTGAAAATACTATGTTTTTTAAATAAATACTATTTGCAATCTCTATTATAATCATAATAAAATTTATATTTTATTAATAACACTACACAAGATTTAGAAAAAATCAAATACATGTATAATAACTTGATTAATAATTTTTTAATACCACCTACCTGAAATTTTATAATATTAGTTATTACAATATTTTTTAAATACCTTTATATACATATTTGATTTTAAATGATACTTGAATCAAAATATTTAACCAAACATAAATTTTTCCTTCAAAATTTTAAAATGATTTTATAAATTTCAAATTATTGTTAACTAAATACTCAAAAAGAAAATATTGACATTTACGATTGTTTTGTCTACAATAGCTTCAAGTATAAGTAAAATTGTGTCTCCAAATGATACTGTAGTGTTTGCTATTTAAGAAATTAAAATATGAAATTTTTTAATAATTAATTTAAAATTAATTTTTTATAAATATTTTATTATAATTATTTTGTTGTAACATCTGTGTATATGAAATTATTAAACATAAATTTAAAATAATAATTATTCTCTAGTGACTTCAATCCTATTTATAAGAAGCAATTACCTTATTTACAAATATTTAAGAAAAAAATTTAGTTTAGTTTATTACAATAAATACATCTAAATACATTCTTTTTTCAAAACTACCTTTATCTTTAATACTTATTTTTACTTTTACTAGTTATTTGTCAATGTAATAAATTATAAAGTAAGAAATTATATTTTATAACAATGATGAAACACGTCTTTTATTTTGAGTCTTCTAAAGTAATAAATTATAAATGTTAAATAATTAAAATAAAACTATGCTAATGTAAAATTAATTTATAATTATTTGTAATATATTAAATTATATTTAATAAATTATTTTTATTATATTATAAATAAAATTATAAAAATATGGAAAAATAATAAGTAAAGATAATAAGAAAAATTAATGGATGAATTAATAAATACAGAAATGAAAATAAAATAGGAAAAACAAAAAATAAAGTTAAAATTATGTTGTAAAATATTAAAATATATTTAATAATTTAAATTTTTAAAGAAATTATAAATAGAAGAGAAGAATAAATTAAAACAAAAAATAAATAACATATTAAATATAAAATGTTAGAATGTTAAAATAACATAAAAAGATAAAATAAATGAAGAAAATAAGAATTGAAAATTAAAAACTAGAAATATAAGAGTGGGATGGGAAAATAAAATTTGGACACAACTCTCCTTTTTTCTATACTCTAACCATTCTTTGTTGTTTCAGTTCTCCTAAGTATACAAACAAATTGGTACTCGACACTCGACACTCGACACTGGTCCTAGAGCCACCATAATTACAAGTGGACCAACTTCAAGGACTTTATGTTTAGTTACAAAATTATCTTGTAGAGCATTCACGTTTCATTTTACCACATTAATTTTATATTAATATATAAAATTTTATAACATTTTTATTATAATATTAATAAAATAAATTATTCATTCATATTATCTTAAATAGCAAAATTTTATTGATAGACAAATTTTATTATAAAAAAATTATAAAATAATAAAAAGTTAATGTTTTTTGGAGATTTTTTATTGTAAATAATATTTTTATTTATTATTATAATTAAAATATTATAATTTATGAAATATTAAGTATAAATATTCAATAATAATTATAAAGTAATTTCATTAAATTATAAAAATTAAGTGTCTTAAGCATGATTTTTACCTCTAAATAATATTTGTAGTCTCTATAGTAATTAATTATTTTAATTTATGATATTATTAATTAATTGTATTTAAATTATTTTTAGAATGAATATTTCAATTAAATAAAATTATAAAGTAATAAAAAAATAATGATCTTGAGTAAAAAAATTTATTTCCTGTAAATAATATTACTATTTTATTATACCTAAAAGTATTTAATATTTGATACATTGTATTTTTAGTTATTTTTAAGTTATATTTTAATTAGGATTTTATTTTTTTATGTAATTTAAGCTTAATCTTTGCATTTTAGGTGTCTTTTAAATTTATTTTGGAACTTTTAAACTTTTGTATTTTTATGTTGTAGGGCATACACAAGGTTGGAAGCATTTTTGAAGTAATTTGGAACATTTTAGTAAATATTTGAAGCTTTAGAGACAATTGAAACAAAAAAAAAAAAATTTAAAATCCAAATAACTGCATCTATGTAAAAATATGCACTCCTGTGCATTATTAATTTTAGTTATTTTATTTTATTTTTAACTAAAATCCTATAAAATTCGTTAGTATAAATAGAAAAATTATGTTATGAGTTACTATTTTGAACATTTTGTTGTTCATGATATAGATAGTTAAGCTTGAAATTCCTCCTCCACCCTTCCTCTTTCCTCTTAAATTTTTATTTGATGTTATTTTACTTTATTATTTTAATTTCCATGCTATATGATTAGACTATTTTATTCTAAAATTAAGGTTCATCATTCCATTGGTTCTATTAATACTTAATTGAAGTATTTTTATGTGTTTATTGATTTTTTTTATTAATTTTACCTTTTTCGTATGTTGGTATTGATAACGAAGTATGTACTAAAAAATGAATGTAAAATTTATAAAGGTTTCAATAAAATAAAATGTAAATTAATATAAAATTTAATGATCTTGAGCATAATTTTGTTTTTTTTAAATAGTACTTGTAGTTTCTATAATAATTAAACTATTTTATTTTTTTAATGAGAGGGAAAGTTTTACCGGAATTAATTAATAGAAAGAAAATAATAATTTAATCCTTTATATAGTCAACAACCACAGACTATGGAACAAAACTAAAAGTAGTATAATCCTAAGTCATGGATAAATTTATTTTTGCAAATCCATCAGCTACTAAATTCATGAGGCACAAAAGTAAAACTAAACACCTTAGACCCTGTTTCGAGTGGTTATGAGTTTCTAACTTTTAGTTATGAAATTTATTTTGAAAATAAAAACTTGTTTAGCAAAAATGGTTTTGTTTTTGTTTTTTACTCATTTTTTAAATAGTTTTCACTCAATTTTAACAAAAATAAAATTTTGTTTTCAGATTTCTATTTCTGTTTTTATTTAAGCTTATTACTTGACGTCACTTATCTGATCGACGATCACCGATCGCTACCTCCAACCGGCGGTCAATGACTGTCACTTCCGACCAGCGGTCACCGATCGCTATCTCCGACCGACAATCACCGGCCACCACCTCCGACCGACGATTACCAACCAGCACCTTCGACTGGTAATCACTGGCTGATACCTCTAACTAGCGGTCACTGGCCGCCACATTCGACCAACGGTCACCGACTACCACCCCCGATCACCGTTCACCCAATTGCTACCTCTGACCACCAGTCACCAACCACTACCTCTAATCGCTATTCACCGACCACCACCTTCGATCGCTAATAACCGACCGTCACCTTCAATGAATGTCTTGATCGCTACCTTCAACTAGTGTTTTGGTTAAGATTTGAAAACAATGTTTTAAATTTGAAAAAAAAAAAACAATGTTGTTTTTAAAATTTTGAAAACTTAAAATCAAAGAAATTTAAAAACTAGAAACCAAAAATCACCCCGAACGGGGCCTTAGTTTTTTTCACTTTGCCTATAGATCTTATCCAAGATAAGAAAGTATTCATGATCAATAGAACAACATTCATCAATGAGGTTTATCATGGATAGAGAATCAAATTCAATGATAATATTTTGAAACCCCTAATCATATGCCACTTCAAGGGATTGAAGGATGGCCAACAATTCTACTTTATCCACTGGGACACAAGAATTTTGGAGGCAAAATCAATGACAAACTTGCCTTCACTATTGCGAATCACGACCTAACAACTTCTCCTTGGGATCATCTCACTGCTGCATCACAATTTATTTTAAGTGCATCTCTCTAAGGCCTTTTCCAAGCTAACTTGCAAAAGAGATTAGAGTAATTCACACTTGTGTCTTTCATCTAGGCCCACAATTTGAATATGTGGTGGAGGTATCAAATACTTGCTTTAACTCCTGATGCAACTTACGTGTCAGATATGTGTTTGTTATTAAAAACCAAATCATTTTGTGTATACCGTAATCGATCGAGAATAACCCCAAATACTTGACTCCACCTTTCAGTACCATTATACTGCACACAACTCAAATTAGCTAGTAGCCAGTTTTCCACCATTTGATGGGAGAAAAAATTGGAATATTAGCAGCTCCTAATTCCATCCAAATGCATATGGCTTTTAGGTACTCACAAAGCGAGTAGGAAGGATTTGCAGTCATATGCCTACTAAATCTCAACTTATTGGTTGGTAAAATACCATTAGCCACCTTCCATAGAAAAACACGAATCCTTTCTGGACCCTTCAACTTCCATAACTGTTTAAAAATGGGTCCTACTTGGTTTTGGTCTTGACCAAGCAAACCCTTGTAGGCAGATTTAACAGTAAAATTTCCATCTACTCCAGCCTCCCAAAGTGAAGCATCATCCTTCATGTCTCTTCTCGTGGTTGAACCTTGCAGATGTCCCTTACCACATCAACTGGCAGGAGACATTCTAATTTTGGAATATCCCAAGATCCATTAAAAGCCACAAAGAAATATAGTCCCACATCAATTTGAATTCTATTGGTGTTAGTACACCAATTTACAAGGGGACCTCGTCCAGCCACCCAAGAGTCTATCCAAAAGTCTATTCTTCTACCATTTCCCACTTGCCAAAATAACCTTTTAAAGACATTCTTCCAACACATAACTAATCCTTTCCAAAAGTTTGATCCTCGTCTGGTCACATCAATTATTGGTTTGGTTGTACCACCACACTTGTACTTGGATCAAATAAGGTGGACCCACATGTCATTTCTTCACATGATTAAGTGCCAACCCAATTTCATGAGCAATACTTGGTTTGCTTATCTTGCCCCTCACAGACCAAGGCCTCCCCATTGCTTTAAAGTGTAGATCTTCTGCCTGCCATGCCAATCGGTGGACTTTTTTGGATTGAACGGAATCCCCCAAAATAAAATCCATGCACTGCTTATTAGTTATATAAACTCGAGTAATAAATTTGATTGCATTACATAAGTGGGCATTGATTGAACAACTGATTTTGCCAACGTTAGACAACCTACAAAGGATAAGGTATTTCTCTTCCAACTACTAAGACATTGTTGCACTTCATCAATTAGAAACTGATAATCTTGCTTGGATACCCAATTATGATGGAGATGGATTCTCAGATACTTACCTAGATTTGCAGTTTTCTCGAAACCCCAGTGCATTGGATATTTGATCTTCTCTTTGTTGGAGCAAGCATGAATCATTTCCTTAGTTAGTTATAGTTTTGAATTTGCTTATTTTGCAAGTCAAACACGTTTCAAAGGTGTGACTTTGTAATAATTGTTTAGTATAAGCATGCACGAGTGTTTTATCATAACCAAGATTTTTTATTGATAAATGATCTAAGTTCAAAGTCAGTTTTATAGTTAGAAGCAAGTTTAACATCGAGACAATCAATTACAAACTTCCTGTAATTTGTTAGATTGATCATGAACTTCAACTGATATTGAACAAAATGCTAAGTTTTGAAAATATGATTGTGATAATCGATTACAAATTTTTCGTAATTTGTTAAACAGTCCATTTTGCATTTTTGAATAAAATCAGGCTTTTCTGTTTTAATAGGTTATAAATTTCTCATAACAGGTTACAATAGTTATGAAATTGAATAAGAACTTCTGATAGACATAAATTAAGCTGTTACAACCTTTTCATAATCGATTACTTAGTTCTTGTTTGTTTATCCAAGAGTTGTTTATAACACTTTAATTGGTTACTCTTGTTTTTTAATCGATTAAATCCGTTCAAATATATTTTCTTTAAATAACCACCTACTCATACTCGTTAGAGAATGTTGAAAAAATGTTTCAAAATTGTTAGAAAATATTCCTCTATCTCTGAATATTATAAGAAAGCTTAATTATGGATTATTTGCACGTTACAGGTGTAATATGATCTATTTCTTTAATTCATTTTTTGTGTAAAATTGCATAGAGTTTGCATATTTGGACTGTGATAATAGAGTTTGGTCATAGGAAAGTTTATCTTTCCTTGTAGGGTGAATGACATAGAAAATTTGTGTGTGCATAGTGTTTGTATCTCACAAAATTTTAGTGGATTGACTTTTTAGAGTGGATATATTACAATTAGATGTAGGTCGTTTTGTCGAACTAATATAATGTCTGTGTATATCTCTATTTCTTTCTCTTTTGATTATTATATAATTTTTTGACTTTGAAAGTTTGGCAATCTCCAATGTGAATGAAAGAAAAAGTTTTTTAAATTGTATAAAGAATAAGTTTTCATAAAAAATTCATTTACCAATATGAATATCCTTTTTGCTACACTTGGATACAATAGTCTTAGTCTTTGCTAGTTGACATTGGTAGAGGAATAGACTCATGTCTTATCCTGACTAACTTTTTGTCTTGAACAACCACAAATTAGGACCTTTTTTTATCATCGCCACTTGTTCATGTGATGTTTTAGCAAAAAGGAGAATCTCATATACAAAGGTCAAGTAAGATAGTTATAGCCCTCTTCTCGATAGCTTGGTTGACTTCTATAATTTTTTGTCTATTGCAATGTTTGCCATATGGAACAAACATTCAAGGTATAGGACAAACATGTATGGTGAAAATGGGGTCTCCTAGCAAACACCCTTTTATGGAGAGAAAGGTTTCAGGACCTCCTTGTTTCAAAGCAGGTGCCCAGAAAATTATGGGAATCCAATATCTGTTAAAGTTGCTTTTACAATTTTCCAAATTAATCTATTATATTATTAATTAAAGAAGATTGAGAATAAAAAATTAATAATAAAAATTAAATAATATAACGAAAAGAAAATAAATAAGAAGATAAAAATTTAATAAGAAAATTTAGGAAAGAAAAACGTGAAAAGAAATAAAAAATATACAGATACATGTTTCAAATATTAACAAAGGATAAATTGGTCTTTAATATATTTAATAAAATATATAAAAAAATAAAACAATAAAAATGTAAGAATAAAAATAAAATAAAATAAATCTATTAATGCAAAAAGATAAAATATTAAATCAATTTAAAAATTAATTTAACATATTTTTGTTAAAATAATTTTAAATTTTATAATATATAAAAATATATATAATAAATTAATTTTAACATTTTGATAAAATATTAAAAAATTAAAAAAGTCAAAATGAAAAAAAAAACTAGAAGGTGCGTATACAAAAGTGAGATTGCCAAAAGAAAATTTCAAAAACCAATATATTTCAATATGAAAAAATGTCACAAATATTAAAAATTTAAAATGATAAAGTTACATAATTGTTATATATATGATTACTTATGCAAGTTTTCAAATAAATAATCTTTTAAAATCCATTTTTATTATCTCCATTATTTGATTTCCACCAATAGTTTACGCTGAGCAATTGGTGTTTACAAATTTACAATTGCTAAAACTCGTATGCAATTGGAATGATGCTTATCACTTTATCTTTTGTACTGGGAGAATTTTTAATTTCTATACTTCAATTTCAATTTATTTACAATAGTTTTTTTTCTTCATAAAAGACTCACATTTCAACATAATATTCGTCCACGAGGTTAGTTGTTATACATATTCTAAGGTTTAATATTACTTTTACTTAATATAAAAATATTTTAAAGTAATTATATAAAAAGTCATTTTTTACATCATCTACATGTTTTACATAAATTTTATATTCAAATTATTTTAGTATATGTATTGATTTTATTTATCAATTTGAATTTAATTTATCAATATTAGTTTTATTAAAAGACATTTTTGAAAAGTTCTAAATTAATCTTTGAAAAGAAATAGAAGAAAGAAATGGGCAGAAAAAGTTAATACTGCCGTGAACTCCATTTTATAAGCCACGTGTGTATTCAATCTGAGAAACATGTGGATTTCTCAGTTCACATCTCTAGAAACATCTGCTAAATAGTTCAATACACATTTATAAAATTGCGTGCCTCTAAAAGATTTTCACCATCTACAATTAAAATTAAATTACGTATTTTAAGTTTCAGTACACATTTATAAAATTTTCTATTTAAAAAAATTATATTAATAACTTAAATAATATTAAAATTTAATTAATATATATTATTAATATAAAATATTTTTATGCTTATATATAATTTATGGATTTTTAAAATAATAATAAATAATAAATTCTACGCTAAAAATATATAGCAATTAAAGAATTATAGGTATAAAACCTTGATAATATTAACCCCTCAACGTTAATATTACTAGCTATTCATTATTTTTAATATTATTACTGTTTGCTAGACTATTGCTGAACTAATATTGATTTTTTTTTTAAGGAAATAAGTTGGAATTTTGATCAATTTGAATAGGGTGCTGATTTTCACCATCTACACGTAAGTATTTAGTAAGCTAATTGACTTTTGTCTTTGAAAAAGCTATATATTAAGATCTTTTAACATTTATTTATAATAATAATTATTATTATTATATTTTAGTATGATATTATAATTTGGTGAATGTAATGTTTGCATGATTCAATGGTAGTGTAATTTTAGTTGATAGATTTAAAGTGAAGTATTGAATAGAAATGTGGAAGTGAAGAAAAATAATAGAATTAAAGAAAGAGGTAACAGGTGAGAAAAGAAAAAAAAGAAAAAAGAAGTAATATAGGTGTTAATAAAGGGTGATGATAGTTTATATAAGTAAGGCATAAGGAGGTGAAGAAGGGAAGGGACTTTAAAAGTTGGCGGTGTGGGAGTCACGAGAGCAGCGAGGAAATCACAAGAGTCACAAGAAAAGGTAGAGAATGGGGAGGAAAAGTGGAGAGGTTCTAGACGGTTCCAATATTATGGAGTTGGTTGGAAATGAGAAAGTTTTCAGCAACTTCGTGGACCATAAGTTTCACGAGTTAGACAGAGACAGAGATGGCAAACTCTCTGTGAAAGAACTTCAACCTGCTGTTGCTGACATAGGCGCTGCTCTTGGCTTGCCTTCTCCCGGCACTACTTCTCGTTCTGATCACATCTATTCCCAGGTTTTCATGCTTTTTCTTTTTTCTTTATTCACCATTTCTTATGCCTTCCTCTTTCTCATTTCTTTCTCTTTTTTTACTTTATGCAAATTTACTCCCTTTCTCGTTTCGCCCTATGTTTTTCTTATTACTCCTATGTCTTTTGTGCATTTCCATCATTTTTTATGCAATTCAATAACTCTTTCTGTAATCTTTTTCATTTTTGGAAATTTTAACATATATATCCTTTTCGGGCAATTATAGACCAAGTTTTTTGTGAAAATTTTGACTTCTAGTTGGTCCCAGAAACATCCTAATCTGTTTATGATAATTTGGACTTATCCTTCAATATGATAAAATGGTCGGTTCTGTGGGACTTGGCTTATGATTGCAAACTTGCTATTGATTTCTCTGCGCTACTTAACTTTTTGTGGTCATTTTCTTATCTCTATGGCGAGGAATGTTGTAGAAACTAAGCTGTCATTTTGACCCTGCGGTTTAATTATATGTATTAAACTAATCATTATTTGTGCTTTCCTAACTTAAAATATAGTTGGATTTAAAACTAATAATAAATAATGCTCAGTAAATGCTGGTAGAAAGTTTTGAGGTAGACTTTAGAGTGCAAAATGTCAAACTGCCATTATTATAATCAATGATAAATTACAATGCCCTGGCCGCTTGCTGCATTCGGAATCAAAAGGCAATGTTCTTGTGGGGACAAGCAAAGGTTTTCTTTAGCGGCATACTTTGGGGAAAAGCTTTCTCACCTAACTACTAAAGTTGGGCAAACAATAAATTTATAAAGTCACAAGAAGCCAAAAAAAAGAGTAGCAATTGGCTCTAAAATAACGTGACATAATGAGGTTTAAATGGATTATTTATGTCTTTACTAATTTTTTTGTTTCGTATACAAGATTAATTATATTTGTGCGACAAGACTTTGATTGGCCAATTTGTTCAAGCCAATGAGGAAGCTAGAATTGACATGTGGAATCACTTATTCCATAGGTGTTGAATGAATTCACACATGGGAAGCAGGAAAAAGTGAGCAAGAGTGAGTTCCAAGAGGTTCTCTCTGACATTCTATTGGGTATGGCTGCTGGACTGAAGCGTGACCCAATTGTGATTCTTCGCATTGATGGGGAAGATCTTCTGGAGTTTGTTAATGGTTCAGGTTATGAAGCTGAAATGGCATCCATATTCTCTCAGATTGAGTCCCCTGACAGATCACTTCATGATCATATAATTCAAGCTCTGGGCAAGCTCACTGTTGAACAAGGAATTCCTCCTACATCAGATTCTTGGGTAGCCAATTTATACAAATATCGTTGACTTTCTTTAGAGATGTAGCCTATGTTTTCAAAAAAGATATGATAAATTAAAACATGATTAGAACAAATTCTCATTTGTTGCTAATAGTTTATTTTTATTTTTATTTTTTAAACTTTAACCCAGAAAAAATAAAATCTCAAACTCTTTTCATTTCCTTCTTCTCTTGCCTTTTATATATATATATATATATATATATATATATATATTTTTTTTTTTTTTCTTTTTTTTTTTTTTTTTTTTTTTTGTTTAGGTGTTGAACAACATTGTGGAACCGGTACTGCTGTCTCAGGATGGTTCTGATTTGGACAAGCCAGTTTCTCAAGAGACATTTTTGGAGGAATTTAAGGTAGTGGCATTGGGTGTGGCTAATCGTCTTAAGGAACAACCTGTCATAGTTGCTCACAGTGAGAACACCTTTGATGGAAGTGGTGTTAAGAGACTATTATCCAACAAGTTTGAATTGGACAAGGTTTATTTAATATGTGATTATTACCTGAAATATCTAAATCACTTTTCTTAAACCTCCTTCTATGGAATTCACCAATATATCATGGGATGCAGACTTTGAACTCAGCTATAGAGACTTTGCCTAAAGATAGAAATGGAAAGATGTCAAAGGAGTATCTAAGGTTGGCGCTGGACACAGTGGCTCCATCTGCTGGTTTACCTCCAGTTGGTGCAATTGAAGAGGTATGCTTTTAACAAATACTGTCAATTCTTCAGTCTTCATTATTTTGGAGTTATCTACTCTTTTGTTGCTTCAACTCAATACTCTATTCAGGTTGCTTCAACTCTACTCTCTACTCCATTTAAGGTGAAGTACTAAACCGTGCTGAAAATATATATTGGAGCAGTTTTCAATGTCACATTCTCTCTTAGAAATGTTTTAGGCAAAACTAGTACCTCGGTTTTGGTACCTCGATTTTATTTTGTTAATTTTGGTTCTCTTAATCTTGAAAATAGACAAAAATAGTCTGTTATCATAATTCTATTAATTTGATGTTAGTAATGCTTTTTTTTTTTTTTTTTTTTTTTAATTTTGGTCCAGTCAATATTGAAAATAGGCAAAATTAGTCTGTTATCATAATAGTTTGGCAAAGTCTTGTGTAATTTCTTTTGGAAAATTGTATTTTTTTAATCACTTATTAATTGGTTTTGAGATTTACCGTTAATGATTTTTTTAAGTGATAAAACAAATTGAGGGTATTTTTGAGGTAAAAAAAAAAAAATCCTTGAGTAATTTGATTTATGATAGGTAAGTTTGATCATCCCGCGTGGCGTATGATTCATTATAACTTACAACAGTTAATGCCTCTTAATTCTAACTGAGCAATAACTAGAAACACAAATCAGACCGGCAACATATTGTGACAAATTTTGAAAATTACAATATGGAAGTATAACTATGACAGGTGGTGTGTCAGTTATGTAAAAAAATTCTTTTAAAGTGCTCTTGCTTCTGGGTCGTGGATTGAAACATTAACGTGTTTGATTTTACAGATGGATAAGGTTATCGGTGAAGTGTTTAAGATGGTGAATGCAGATGATGCAAAGGTGATCAAAGAAGAGGAGTACAAGAAAATATTAACTGAAATACTGGGGAGCATAATGTTGCAATTGGAGGGAAATCCCATATCAGTTTCTTCAAATTCGGTAGTGCACGAGCCTCTAGACTCATCTTCTACACTTCTGCAGCCACCCTCTAGTGAAACTGCTGCATAGCTGTGTTTAGATATGTCATATACGACGGGTAAAAAAACCGAGAAATATAATAAAATTTTTATATTTACGTAAATTATTATTTGTAGCATAATCTGTGTGAAATTTAAATGCTAGCTGTGGCGCTATCTGTGAATCTGAAAAAAAATATATAGAATGCGATGGAGAAGTGAATTGGGCTTCTTGGTTACATCCCATTGTACTTTTCAGGCTTTGATAAGCTAAAAAGAGTATGGATATTTTTCTATATAATGTGACAATATCCTAGTAGCACTTTCTAACATTTTAACCATACGGTTAGACAAGGAGAACTCACTACTATTTACTAGACAGGTCACAGAGCAATTACATGAATTTTTTAGTTTCAAATATACTCTTTTAAAGGATTTATCTGGGGTATTTAACAAGTTTATTAAGATACAACAAGAATGTCTTAATATTGAGATAAACGAAAATAGAAGTGAAGAAGATTGGATTTCGTGTATTTGAGAATATAAATAACACGTCTTTATATATAGTATTTTGGCCAGAGGTTGAAAAACTGTTGAAAGTTTTTATTTTGGTCAAAATAATATAATGATATAATTATAAATTTCCATTTATTATAATAATATAATATGTCCATGTTGAAAACGGTTAACTAGAGTCTTTTGGAATACTACTAAAATAAATGTCAACTACAACAATCTTGTACATATTATAGAAGGTGAAAGAAACATTCGGGAGAAGATAAAAAAAGCACTTCTTATATGAGATGTAATGAGGCATACTTGGTTTAATAAACTATAACAAGATCTAGACTAATAAAACTTAATTAGGTGTAGTTGGTGTAACAAATTACATGAACTAAATAAAAACATTGGTATCTGAAGGTGTTTATCAATTATAATATACCCACACAATTTTTATTGTCATTGTATTATGCTATTAGTCATGCCTATGTTTGATATTCATGAATGTTCTAAAGTCAAGATCTTAAATAGCAACCTCATTTGATAGTCGTAGTTTTTATAAAATGTATGTTGCAAATCATATGTAACTTATAAAAAATATGAAAACCACTAAAATATAACTCACGAAACTTTTTCATAAAACAATTATAAAGCTTAATCTTTAACTAATGTAATATCTAGCATTTTCTCTCACTATAGGAAGGGACTAAAATTAAAAATTCAACAATAACATTTACTTATGAAGACTTTCATGACATAGATCTACAACAAGACGATATGATGCTAACAACCGTAGAAATGACCAATTTTGCAATCTGGAAGACACTGGTGGATCAAGGCAGTTTGACCGATGTGCTATATTGGTCAACCTTTAAGCAACTTGGGATTCTAGAGAGTTTGGTCTAACCATTCAATGACCAACTAGTGGCCGAGATTACAAAATCATTTTGGTTCGCTATATCATAGTAAATGCCAATACCTCTTACAATATTCTGTTGGGAAAACCATCTCTAAATAAGTTGGGGGCAATAGTTTCAACAACCCATCTTGCCATGAAGTTTTCCTCAGCCAAGGGAGATGTTATAATTGTCCATGCAGACTAAAAAATAGCTCAGGAGTGTTACCTAGCCAACTTAAAAATACTTTCAATGAATGAACCTTTGAACCAGCAGAAGAGACTAGTAATATAGTTGCCTGGTGATCCCTAAGTGTAGTACGTCTAGTCGTTAACTCCTCATGCTGTTGTCGTCATTTCTAGGACCGACCGACGCCTCGCCTACACAGGTACCTACGTAGTGTAGTGTCGGTCGCACATTCAACATAGTGTTCAGACTCATGTGCCTTCCAGAACCAGGGGTATTCGAGCCAGCTGCGTACGATTAGCCAGCCTTGCGGCCGCAAAAGGATTAGACATCCTTCCATGCTACGGTTCCCTGCAGTCCGAACTCGGTGCCTCTGACAAAAATGAAGTTAAGGCTCTGCAGGCGAGGTCGACAACATTCCTGATAATAGGAGATGAGTTGTTCCAAAGAGATTACTCAGCACTGCTCTTGAAATGTTTGACCTCAACTCAAGGATCCTATGTTCTAGAAGAGTTGCATAACGAAATATGTGGGTTCGATTCCAGAGTTCAAACTTTGCGGCGAAAGTATAAAGGCAGAGTACTACTGGCTACATTGAAGAAAGATGTTGAGGTCTATGTTAGAAGATGTAGAAAATGTCAAGAGCATGGAAACTTGATCACAACTCTGCCTGAAGATCTCTGAAGTCTAATATCCCCTTGTCCTTTTTCCATTTTGGGTTTGGATATATTAAGGTCATTTCCACCAACCAAGGGACGACACAAGTTTTTGCTCGTCTAAATTGATTATTTTACAAAGTGGATTGAGGCTGAACCATTGGCAAGATGTCAGCAGCAAATGTGAAAAAGCTTCTCTGGAGGATCATATGTAGATTTGGGATACCCCACACGGTCGTCATTAATAATGGAAGGCAATTTATCGACAAAAATTTTAAAGACCTCGATAAAACATCCATAAACTAACGACTAGGTAGAAACGACAAATAAAGTTATAC
The DNA here is from genome assembly GCA_037954015.1 of Psophocarpus tetragonolobus. Lineage (NCBI taxonomy): Eukaryota > Viridiplantae > Streptophyta > Magnoliopsida > Fabales > Fabaceae > Psophocarpus > Psophocarpus tetragonolobus. The sequence continues at coordinate 3,362,291 of CM075689.1, forward strand.
TTGCTGAGCTAAGAAAGAGTTTGGGAGTATCCAAGGGGAAGTGGGACGAGGACTTAGCCAAAGTGTTATCGACTTATAGGTGCATTCCACAAACCACTATTCAAGAGACCTCATATATCTTAGTCTACGAAATGGATGTTGTCATTCTAATTGAGTTAGGGGAAACCATTGGCCTGAGTTGTTTGACCTAAGTCAGAATCAACAGGAAATGCTAATTGACCTCAACTTTGCCCAAGAGCTCAGAGATAAAGTCCAAATTAGAGAGGAAGCTGAAAAAAAGAAAGCTATAAGAAGATTCAACAACAAAGGCAAGCCTAGAAGTTTCAAAGATAGAGATCTCGTATGGAGAATGCAAGTGGAAGAAGCTTGGAAAGAACCAAGAGATGCTAAATTCGCATCAAAGTGGAAAGGTCCATTTCAGGTACACAAGCGTTGAACAATGGGGCATATAAGTTGGAACAACTCTCAGGGGAGCTCGTTTTGAGAACATGGAATGCAACTCATCTCAAGTTTTATTTCATATAGATGCACATGAATTCTTAAGTTAAACACATGTATGTAGATTGTATCAAAAGGTTTTAACAAAGCACCTTATTTTGTATTAAAACATTTACTATTTTGGCTTAATCTTCTCACTGTTTGTCAAGATCGTATCAAGAGAATAGATTGCGTAATAGCTCGCATAAATACAAAAAAAAGTCGCGTAAATGTTTGCACATTACAAACCTTGCATAAAAAACCATAGTAATTAACTGAGAATGTGAGAATGTATTAGATAAACATAATGCGTAAACATTTGTGCATCACAAAATCTTGTGTAACAAATTGTAGTAATTAACCGAGAACATATTGGATAAATAGAACGTGTAAACATTCTTGCATAACAAACTCTTGCATAAAAAATCATAGTAATTAATCAAGAACATGTCGGATAAACAGGCCATCTAAACATTAGTGCTTCACAAACTTGCGCAAAAACTCACATTATTTAGCCGATGTGTTATCAAATATACTTTCGCGCAACAAAATTGAACTATTATCCAATGAAAAACATGTTAGTTAAAATGCAAGTTTTGGACGTTATGGGATTTGAATGTTGTCAAAATACTCATCAAATAGCCGAAATATGGTCAAAATAAAATGCATTGCGAAAAATTGTAAGATAACAAATACAAATAAAAGAATATATATATATATATATATATATATATATATATATATATATATATTCAAGGTTATAATTGGTGGCATGTGTAGCCACCATTTACAAAAAGAGGCCAAGTCAACCTGTCAAAAAAGAAAAAACTAAGGCTTATATGAACACTGAACAAGAGAAGGTCAAGAGGCAGCATCATAGTCGGTAGGTGGAGCCACCTCAAATCCATCCTCCTTAGCAGGAGAAAGCACTTCAACAATTGCAGTGATAGGGATCTCCTTCTTGAGCACTATTCAACCCTTCAAAGACATCGTTGTCAATGTCGAAACTGCCTATCCGAGATGCCAAAGAGCACCACGACTTGACGCACAACCTTGTTGAAGCTTTCTTTGTGGTTGCTCTCCATCTCCATTTGAGCATGTTTGATGAGCAGTGACCTTTTGACAACCACCTTCTCCTTTTCTTTCTCCAACGCCACCACTTTTACATTGAGATTGACAATTCTTCTCTCAACCAAAACCAACTTGTTATGAACACTGAACAAGAGAAGGTTAAGAGGCAGCAGCATAGTCGATAGGTGGAGCCACCTCAAATCCATCCTCCTTAGCAGGAGAAAGCACTTCAACAATTGCAGTGATAGGGATCTCCTTCTTGAGCACTATTCAACCCTTCAAAGACATCGTTGTCAATGTCAAACTACCTATCCGAGATGCCAAAGAGCACCACGACTTGACGCACAACCTTGTTGAAACTTTCTATGTGGTTGCTCTCCATCGCCATTTGAGCATGTTTGATGAGCAGTGACCTTTTGACAACCGCCTTCTCCTTTTCTTTCTCCAACGCTACCACCTTTACATTGAGATTGACAATTCTTCTCTCAACCAAAACCAACTTGTTAGCCTTCTCTTCAACCTTCTTCAACTGTTGTGTTAGGAAGAGCTTATTGGTCTTTGCTGACGTTAACTTCTTTCGCAAAGCTTTGTTTTTTGCAGTCAGCTTGGTGTTGGCATAAGATAACTTTGTGGAGGCTTCTAAGGTTATGGAGAGGGAAATTTTGGTGTCTGCCAACTCTTTCTTTATTTTTGCCACCTTGGTGGACTTCTTGGCCTCCCAAATAAGTCTTTGTCTTGGCTGCCAAGGCTAGGCTTAGAGCTCAATGAAGCTGGAAGTTATCTCGTTCACAGTTGGAGAATTGAATATCACCTTCTCTTTCGAGGACAGGATAGTCTTTATTTTCTTTTTTATTATCAAATCCCCCTGTAGGAAGGACTCATGAATCAATACGTCTGACTCCTTTTTTTCATCTGAGCTAGCCCTTTGCTTCAACTTCTTTATCAAAAGCTCCTTGGCCACCGATGTCTGTTTGGCGACACGTTTGTGGGTCAGTGTCGCATGACAGATGGTTTGTTGATCGAGACATCGATAGTGACCTTTGCCTTGCCTTTATTCCTTGGATTTTTTGGAGTAGGTCGGGTTTGCCAGAGCCTGACCCTCCAACATCGACCTTTTCCTTTTTTTCTCTCATCCTTGGGTAGAGCAAATGTTCTTGAACTCAAACAGGGGGTTGGGTAGAATCTTCTCGGCCATCAAAGTTGCACATCAAAAACAAAGTTTAGCAAGTTAAAAATCGAATACAAGAAAACTTACTTTCTAGGTTCGGACCGGGATCAGCCAACAATGCCAAACCTAAAATATACTTTGCTAACAGACGTTAAGGGAGGTTGTCAAGAATTGACAACAATTTCAAACGGTTGTCTAGCATAGATGACCTTGGCCACGAGATATACCGCCGAGGTTCCCGCATCCAATAAAAAGGGAACGTCGACCTATAATTCTCATTGTAAAAGTGGCGGCGACCATTTCACCCCATTAAGACTTTAAAGAAGCCTCCTTCAAAGTCTTTCAAGGACGAAGTGTATGAGGAAAGGAAACAAAATTACGGTTGCTCAGTCAACGAAACCCATATTGGTGATTCACTGAGGCAGACACAATAATGATACAAAAAAAGTCTAGGGTTGGGCTCAATGTAGATAGCCTTGCAGAGGACTTAGAAGGCCTACATAGATAACCAACTATTTAGGGTGAAGTTGGCTCGGCATTAGATTCAAGACTCGTAACACCGCGATAGTGAACTCATCAAAAGGTAGCCAAACATGGAACTCGATGAAAAGTTGCTCGTACATGAAAAACTTGGCGCCTGCGTCTTCTCAGGCGCAACAAATGCATTTCGAAGACCGACAACAAGCCATCGTAATCAGGTCTTCGCAGCCATTATCCCCTAAAAGGTCCACATTGTCGAACACCCATTGCATGTCACAATTCCTATGGATGTTAGATTTATGCTCCAAAATTGCAAGATCTACTTAAGAGTACTCCACAACCAAGACCACCTCAGCATCAACCTCAACTTATATGGGCTTAGCAATCGAGCTCGACCGTATTGATTCCTTGCTTGAGCTCCTCAATTTACGCTACTTGAGTCTCCTATTCTAGAGTTCTAAGAACTAAAATTGCTCTTGAACCCAGACTCCTCAATAGAATGCATACAAATTGAAGAGTTCAAGGAAGACATTTCACCAGCCTTAAATAGGAGAACAAAATTGATGCCACAACACTTCGGACAATAAGAGGCGAGATGAGCTTGGATAAGGTAGTAGCAAAGTACACATGCGACATGCAAAAGGCACTCCTCTATTTATAGGCGCACGACCCAATATGGCAGATCATCTAGATTGTTCGTCCATGCACGTCTGATGGTTGATATTGCACCACGATGTACCCAGTTGTTACCCTACATTTAGTGTTCCTATGAGAACTTCGCCAATCGACGACCTCAAAACCAACTCAACATATCACTCACACTAATGGACGACTTCGAAGCACCTCAATGCGTAAATCACTTAAGGCTCACACTTCGGTCACATGTCCTTATGTGAACCTCATGGGCGTGTGTACCAAGTCGAGATCTCCAACTAAAGTCAACTCGGTATCAACTCCATAGAACACCTATGACAAATAGATGGTGGATTAATGTAACCGATTAATTGACTGGTAAGATTAAGAACCAACAAAAGTGGTTGACCGGTATCGCATGTTGTCGAATTGATAGGCAAGAAGTAAACTCGAAATTATTTATGTAATAATCCCATCCATGAATATCATAGGAGAGACCAAGCTTAACGTGAATCACATTCAACGTACGAAAAAACAATGTATACTACAAAACATAAAAGCAAAATTAATCTGAGAATAATTGTCATTTCAATAATTATTACATTAAATATAATGGATTTCCAAACAAACCCATCACTGTACAGAACTCCGGCTTATATATACTTTGCAGCACATTGTCTGATACATGCATGCCAAAACTTTCTGAGTAAAAAATTGCTATACAAACTAAAACTAAAGACAAAAATAATATGGCTAGAGTTTACGAACCATTGCCAATTTTAGTGGTTAAAAGTTCTAAATTAGGAAAGACAGTGATTAAATTAAAAGAGAAATCCTCTATTGATAAGTGAGAGTATCATTAAGTGAGTCTCAAAAAGAGAGATTTCGTTGTCATTTCTCATAATACAATTATAAATACCTTTAAAAAACACAATTATAAATGAATTTTCATTCAAAAGATATATATATATATATATATATATATATATATATATATATATATATATATATTCATGTCCTAGTAGATAATTTCATAAGTCAATAATTTTAATAAAAGTATTAAGGCATGTTTATATAAACCTAAAAGATATATAATATCTTTATGTTATAGTCAACGGGAAAGGTCTTTAAGACAAAACGTACTTCAGATGGTTGAGATTCTCCTTGCTAGTAGTTGTATGAACCTATTGGTTGAGATAAAATCAATGTTGTGCAGACATTTTGACATGAAAGACCTTGGTGAAGCTTCTGTTGTTCTAGGCAGCCAAATTCTTCGTGATAGGTCACGTGGCATAGTTGAATTGTCTCAAAAGGGATATATCGAGAAAATTCTCAAGAAGTTCAACATGAATGCTTGCTCCCCATGTGCTGCACCTGTACAACGTGGTGACAAATTATCTAACAAACAATGTCCTCATAATGATGAAGAAGTGGATGCTATGAAGAAAATTCCATACGTTTCCGTTGTTGGCAGTTTGATGTATGCTCAAGTCTGTACTCGTCCTGACATTGCTTTCATTGTCAATGCCTTAGGCAGATACTTGAGCGACCCAGGTTTGGATCATTGGAAAGCGTTAAAAGGGTCATGCGATATTTACAGGGAACCAAGGATCATATGTTGACTTTTATGAAGTCTGATCAACTTCAAGTCACTAGCTATTCTGATTCTGATTTTGCAGGTTGCCCTGATGATCGTAGATCTACTTCTGACTTTATTTTTATGATGGCAGGAGGAGCTATCTCTTGGAAGAGTGTTAAACAGTCTCTTACAGCTACCTCTACCATGGAAGCAGAGTATGTTGCTTGTTTTGAGGCCACTCGCCAGGCCATGTGGCTTATGAAATTGATATCTGACTTTCACATAGTTGAAAGCATTTCCAGGCCACTTGTGATTTACTGTGACAGTACTGCTGCTGTGAGTTTCTCTCGAAACAACAAAAGCTCTACTCGTTAAAAGCATTTTGATATCAAGTATCAATTTGTTAGAGGGCAAATTCAAAGTTTTCACACTCGAATTGAAAACATTGATTCTGAGGAGATGTTAGCAGATCCACTGACTAAGGCCTTAACTGTTGGAATTTTTCTTATTCATGTAACTCACATGGGTTTAGTCAAGGCTTTTGATGTATTAAGTTACTGGGAGTCTGATTCTCTATTTTCTTTAAGAGACATGCTCTAGTTGACGTCATTTCATGTTTCTTATTAGCATTTTATTTATGCTTGGACCATTGTAGTGTCATTTATGGGACTGCATTATGCCATCCATCTATGAAAAATATTAGTTAAATGCAATTGATTAATATCCCTATCGGATATTTATTTTGTTGCTCATATTTTTCATATTGTTAATTAATATATGATATATCGGCAATTGTCGTTTTAGCTTAATGATTTGTATGTTGATTATTGATTGACACTATCCAAGTGGGAGAATGTTGAAATTAATTGTGGATTAGTATCACTCAATATCTATTATCATTAACCGACAATATAAGATATGATTATTATATCAATGTGGTTATTTATCTTTAACCAATAATATCTTATCTCTAACCGATAATATCTTATCTTTAACCGATACTATCTTATCTTTAACAATATGGTTAATTGAACTGGGATTACAGTGAGATTGACTCTGTGATGGGTTAGGTCAATCAGATTAAAAGCCCAATTAAGAGAGGTCCCTGACTACCCTGGGGGGTTATAAATTTGCCATCCCATTAAGCAAATTTACACATCAGAATTGTTCTCTACAATAACCCCTTAGAAGGTAGCCAGAAGAACTTCCTAGATTTCTGTTCAATAGTGCTCATGGACATGAATGCCAATTCAGGTACACATTAATTCTCATTCTATCAATTCAATATCATTAATTGACATACTATAATTTGTGTCTAGTACAGTATAATTGAAAACCTACTTTATACTTTCAACACTTTATATATTAATAACTGTGTGGATGTTAGTGAAATTATTCAAAATAAGCAACTATGTAAGTGGGACAAAGGTTACAATAGACATTTATGGGAGTGAATTATGTATGAACTTACATATTGTATTTGAAGGGTAATTTGTTCTCAAATAATTTTTGTTTTGGTATTTTTTGGTTCCTTTAATTTACTTTTGTTTTGGAACACATAAATAACTTGTATTTTCCTTTAAGTTTAATAATATAATTTTTTTTATATAGAACTCCCCTAAAAGATATAGTAATTAAAGCCAAAAATAGTTTAAGAGAAGTAGTATAAGAATCAGTCACATTCATATGTAAAAGAATGATCTATCTAATGAGATTGAGATTTTGTGTTCAATTTATTCTATTTATTTTATGTGCAAAAGATTATGACGATCAAGAGTGTTGAAGTGCAAGTGTGAATTGAAGTCCCACATTGGTTAAAAATTGAAAAATTGAATAATATATAACGGGAAAAGATCTATTACCTAATTTCTTAAGGTTTTGAGTTGAAGGTGGTGTCATGCTCTCTTATATATAGGTTTGTGGATTCATGTTGTATATCTCCCCAATTTTTAACCCCGATGATTATGATCAGCTAAGATAATGTCTCATGATCTTTTTATTAATCTTAGGGAAAGAGAGTTCTTTTTTCTCATCGAATTCTTTTTTATATATTATTATTATTATAACAAGGAGGATCTACTCACTCTAATAATAAATATAAATATTCCTTTTTCATCTAATCATTCATTTTTTAAAAAATTTAAGATTAAAAATATTTAGATTTTAATAAAATAAATTATGAGAATATTTTTTTATACTTTTTTAAAGTAAATAAATTCCCTATATATATATATTTATTGGATTCTACTATTATTATGTCATGCATGATGTATGTTCAGTGATAGTTAATTAATTACTGAAAAGTTTAAATAAATACAAAGTGCATAACACGTAAGTGAGTAAGAAATTCATCCCACTCCAATACTCCACCACTTGACAAATGTAGGACTGTGAAATTTAATAGAAAAACACGAGATTAATTAATCTCCAAAAGAGAAAAATTTTTTGATTGAAACCAATATCTAATTAGTAAAATATCTAAGATGATATGATAAAACATATAATAGAAGGTGATGAATTTTTATTTCTTTTATTCCAAAATAATATTGACAATTTATGAAAATTTTTTAAAAGGTTACTATTTTATTATGATTTTTATTAGAGTAGTTAAAATTATAGGAGCCTAAATCATAATAAAAAGTTAGTAGGCAAAGTCGTACCCGCCTCTGTCTTTGTCTGCTAGATCATTTGGAAATGAAGTTTTATAAACATTCTTACAAGGATCACAAGAACCAACGTTAAGAATGAGAAGAAAAGTTGAAAAAAACTTATTTCAATAATCAATTATATGTATAATTAATTATTTTATACTTGATTATAATTATTATTAATTTTTATTTAGGTAAGTTTGTTAAAAAATAATTTAAAAGTAGTTAATCTTGATTGAGTGTATCAACAAATGAACTTTTATAGTGTAAAAGAGAGTGAAAATAATTAAAAAAATAAGTTGTTAAAAATAATCATGAGTTACAAACTTTCATCCTCTAAAAAATTATTTATTTTTTCATAGAATTTTTTTAAAATTTAAAGTGGACTTCTAAAAATCCAACTTATTTATCCAACTATAATAAGACATCTCATTGTGCATCTATCCAAACTAAACTTTTCTCCGGTAGGCTAAGAATGGCCCAAGCAAAAAACAAAAACGTAACATTTTGGTTTTCATTTTTTCCCCATTATAATGGAATTTTTCGATAAATAGGTTGATATATTTTAAGTCCGTTTCATGGTTCGAAATGGTTTATATTTAATGTCATGTTTTAAAAATCTATAGTTTAATTAAACGAAGAATTGTTCAATTTTTATAAATAATAAAAAAAAAGAGTTTTAACTTGTATATATGCATTTTTATTAAAAGAAAATTATTTGGGTGAATCCAAATTCACTAGCCATAAATGCATTTATGTTAAAGTAGATGTAATTATTTTGTCAAGTTTCAAGTTTGATAATACGATAAAGTTATGAAGGAGATTGTTTGTTTTCATAGTGGAGTGGGTATCCTGCACTGTGTTGTTCTTCTGGTAGATCCTTTGAAACGGAAGTATCGTAGACATTCCCACAAGAACCACCGAAAGCCGAGTTTAAGAAATCGTATTCTCCATCGACCCAACCAAACCCTCCTTTGGTAGGTTGATGGACAAAACATAATATGCTGTGCATGCCAAGAAAGGCCCAAGCCAGAAAACCCAATGCCCATTCCAAAGTGAGCCTCCATGAAACAATGCTGGGCCTAAGCATCTTGCTGGGTTTAGGCCCACACCTGCATAGCCGGCCCGCCCAGTTATAGTTATGGACACAAATACTGCCAATGCCATGGCTCCTGCCACCACCAAGCATACCATTGGCAAGCCCAATTCCCTAGACCTTTTATTGTCAAATGCCAATGTGACACCCACAAAGAGTACCACAAATGTGCACGCAAATTCCACTAACAATGCATCCAATGGCTTAATACTAGAATTCACTCCTTTTCCATTCATGGCACAACCTCCCAAGGAATATGTATAAGCTAATCTTGGCTCCATCACACACTTTAGTATAAAGAAACCAATTATTGACCCAATGCATTGTGCTATCACGTACATTAGAGCACGTGTAAAAGTTACGACACCCTTTAGAGCAGCAATGAACGTGAAAACAGGACTCATGTGCCCCCCTGTGAGAGGGACTGTCACTACTAGGAACAAAAAGGCTATGATGAAGACTGCAACGGGAACAAGAAGCTTAGGATCCACCTCATGTGAGTCCAAGCATGCAATAATGGAAGTCGTCAAGGTGAACATTAGAGAGGCAGTTGCAGTTAATTCTGTCACTGCCGCTTTCCACATCTGAAAGACAGAAAACCAAAGGTAGATGTTACTCTTGTTAATCACAAGGATAACCTTGTTAATAAGACAAACAAAAATAGCTAATTAAAATTTTTGTTTCTTTATCACTCAACAGCTTTTGAGATAAAGATTGTTTCAAACTTCTGCTCATAAGCAATAGTCATCGTGTCTCCTAATGCTTGTAGATATTGTGCAGCTAAACTTTTAATTTTTAAACAAGTATAAAATTGTACATGCTAAAATCTTAGTAAAGATAAAAATATAAGAGGATCTAAAAAGAACATAATGACTAGAATTTGTATTAATTACCTCTGGTTTGAAAATCTCATGTGCCCCGATGGAAGCAAAACACTTTCGCTTTAAAGAGTTGTTTTCCACCAAACAGATTGGCTCGCTAGTCTGGACAGAACACTGAAGTTGTTTAACAACAACACGAGAGTTAGCTGAATCCATGTGGGATTTTAAGTAAAGGGATGGCTAGATTCTGTTTGTAAAACTATTTTTTTCAAAGCATATTAGGCAGCCTCAAGGGTGCAGATGATTGAAATTGGTAAACGAAATGTTATTTATAGAGCATTTGAAGATAGGTACAGTATGAGGTGTAGATGCCAAAATAAGTTATGGTGTTAGTCCGTCTTACATGTAGCGTGCAGCATGATGGAGTGATGGAATAATGTAGCTGCGTGAATATCTAAGACATGGATAGGTTTGACTTCAGTTACCTCCTAGGTAACAAGGAGAGATATTATTTCTAGTTCTCTCCAACATTTTGTTTGTGAACAAAGCCAATTTTTGGACCTATGCAATCCCTGCATTATTCCAAGGATGAAGTATTCAAAAGTAAGACTAGTACGTGAATGTGTAAAAACAAAAATGCCATAATATCAAGACTCTATTGGTAATCTATGTTGTCGTTGCTGATCTGTGATTTATAGTATACTTGTAAAAATTACAGGCGCTGCATTGAATATAGAGGGCATATTTTAGGTATATACTGTAAAGATAGGCGTTGAGTGGATGAATTTGTAGAATCCTGTGCAATTAGGAAGATGGGAATTTTGACTTGTTTGCGTGGCATACATTTGTTCATTACTTGGCATCTCTAGAATGAAATGTTTAGGCGCTTCTGATGAATGTGTTATGTGATCTTTAACTTATCAAACAACATGAAAGAATAAGCATGAAAACTGAAACGCTGTAACGCAAGAAAATTGAGGGCTGAGGGTAGCATATCGCGGTCCCTGAAATGCAACCACCGTATCCCAATTACAACTCAAACATTTTGGCACTGGCAACCCATCCTTACCCACCACGAATCACACCAATCGCCTTAACCATAACATGTCTCAAAAATCAAAATCCTTCTACCAAGGCCTCTGCTATTATTATTGTGCTTATGATACAGTCTGTTCTCTTTCTCCAACTCTTCATTTGCTTGTCATGTTAGGCATTGTCCCATTATACTACCTTACACCTACAAGGCTCAATAATAAGATCACACTTTCATCTCTTCTTGCCCTCATATTCCACCTTTAGAAGGCTCAACTTTTTGCTTCATGCATTCGGATCACCATGTAATGTAGCAATATGGTTAGTCTTGTGCTTGATCGTGAGATTTATGAAATCAGGACGAGTTAATTTAGAATGAAGGGACGCCTCACAATTTTTTTCGGCCATTTAAGGATGAGGTTTTTTTTACTTATTATCGTTATTTTATTTCAAATTCATTTTTAGAATTTCTGTGATACAAAATTATTTATAAAATAATCGTAATTAATTTCATTTAACATTCACTTAATTTTTGTTGAGATATTGTTGATTTTAAATAAATTTTTATTAATTTTAACTTTGAAAAATTCCTTTCATTTTGAAGCAAAATATAGAAATTGTTAATTAATCTATAAGTTATATATGAATTTAAAAAAAAAAATTCATTTTTATCACTGAAATGTCAATTGATTTATCATTTTCCAATCTAATAATTTTTTTAAAGATATTTAATTCTGAAAATAAATATAATCTATCAATATCTAAAAAATTATTATCATGTTTAAAAAAATTTTAAGATTTAAGCATTTTTCTTTCAAAATTATTCTATCACTACTTTAATTTTTAACACTAAATAAAAAAAAAATCCATCTAACTACTTTGAAGTGCACTAATTACTTTATTTTATGTACAATATAAAAAAGATAATTAATTCTAAATGATTCTCTAGGAGATTTTAGAATTTATTCTAAACTTTTGGCAAATTTTCAATTCATTTGTTGAGTACTTTAGAAGAATGAAAGAAAACCTTTAATTGTTCAATAACTTTACTCATACACATATATTTTGATTGGAAAAAAATTATTACTCATTAAAATATTATTTGTAGTAAAAAAAGTTTAAAATCACTAAGACTATTTTAATTAAAAATTATTATTTGAATAATCTTAATTTTTTAATTTAAAAAGTATATTATTCCTAAAAACATTTTTTAGGTCTAAAACACTTGTCTAAGTTGTCTTAGCAGCTTGGCCTGAGGAGTGCATTGCAGCTGCTTTTCTTTTTAACGGAAAACCATATACCTTCAATGACGATGACTTTCATTTACAAGTCTATTCAAATGTCTGGTTGTTGAAGTTGATATGTAATGAAAGGTTAATTTTTTTTTATCAGCATAATGAAAGGTTAATGTTAAATTGAAATTTACTCTTCAATAAAATTTGTCTTTCCTGTGTATAACTAAAAATGTACTAGAAAATGCAATTCTATTCTTTTAATGATTTGAGCTCAATAAATAAAAGATGTTTTTCAATTTTAACAAAAAACTGAACTTTTTAATTGATTGATCCGACAGTTACTGTGACTAATATGAATAACAAAAGAGTTTAATTGTGACTAATATGAATAAATTGGTATACATGGTGAGTGTAAAAGATTTTTACACTATATTTAATTATGATTTTTTATTTATGTGACTTCTAAAGTACTAATGAATAAAGCTTAGTACCCCACAAATGAAGGGTTGTGATTGAATGTCAGTATAAAAATATTTACACTGATAGTGTATACCAATTAAACTCATAACAAAAAGAGCCAGTGCACTAAGCTTTTAAGAAACTCAGATTGTAGGCTTTTTTCCATACTGAGTATAATAATAATAATAATAATAATAATAATAATAATAAATTTAAAAAATGGGGTGGCTTCACGTAAAATTCTTAGAATTGTGTAATTTTGGTCTCAACCGGTAATTCATTTGGCGGTTTGGACTATTTTTGCACAGAGTTATCACTTTATCTCACATATTGGCTAAAATAGGTGGAAACCGGCTACTGAGTTGCCGACTTGGAGAAATGATGCAGAGATTCTGCTCCTTCTCAAGGAACCACTAAATACAACCTTCGAAATCGGCAAGTCAAATGGCGAGTTCTGGGAAGGTGACACTTATCACGACGTGTGGAAACCGGCAAGTAAGATGACGGGTTAGAGATGCTTTAATGACGTTGTCCTTTCAGCCAATCGTGTGTTGCCAAGTGACACCAACCCGTCAAGCAAGATGGCAGTTTGGGTCTGCCCAACGTCAATAAAATCCTCCAAATGTGTAAGCCCTAATCTGCAGAGAAAGGAGAAAGAAAAAACTTCTAAGAGCTCAAGAAAAATATTGCAGAAACGTTGAAAAATTTTAGTATAGAAGAAAAATAAATTTATAAGTTTTTATTATTCCAATTATATTATTTTCTTTATTATTCAAATTATATATTTTTGTTTATAATTTTGATTGCTAAGTAATTTTTTAAAAAATTATGATGAATGTCGTACACTAAAAAAATATGTTTATAAGTTATACTAATTTTCTAAAGAAAATTATAAATTGTTAGTTAAATATTATTTTTAACTTAAATTTAATATCTGTTGCATTAGAATATTTTTAGGGTCAGATTTATTTTGTGCTAAAAATAGGTTTTTTTACAATGTTTAGGAATTACAAGTTATAATGTTTAGGGTTTAAATATAATTATGTGTAAGGATTTAGGATTTATAGTGATTTATATGTGATAAAATCATACAAATATAAATATTTTATGCATATAGTCAACATTGATGAGGTTGTTAAGGAAAAAAAAACATGATTTTAACATTAGTTTATATAAAAAAGAAATTAACTTTGACAACATAAATAAGTTTGTTAGTTATTTGTGATACTTAATTTTAGTTTAATTGATAGAGTTCATTGTATGATAACACAATTAAATAGAAATCATATAAAATATGAAAATAGTTATATTAGTTTATTTTTTGTTTTTCTATTAAAATGCTAATTTTATCCCATTTAATAAATTTGAAAAATGATAAATAAAATAATGTTTAATAGCTTAAAATTTTAGAGAAAGGAAATTTATACAAATTATAACATGACTTATAAAAAGACCAATTTTTTTTATAAAACTATATGTTATAAAAAAATAAAGACTGAAGCTATATTGATCTCTATTTTTTTATTATTCACTATAAAAATTGTGATGTGTTTAGAAAGTAAACACACCATGACAATGTGTAATTATTGGAAAATAGTTTTGCTATTTAGGGTTTATTTTTTAGATATATTCCTGTTGATAATAAAAAATTGCTATTTAGTTAACCTTAAAGTAGGACATTTTAAAAATTTAAAAATTTGAAATGCAATCTTTAATCTAAAGTATCAATGAACACCAATAAAATATACAAAAAATATATGAAATTGGTGTATTTTTTATTGGCAACTGGTAACCTCTCTATGCAGGTTAGTAAAGAATGACAGAAGGTCGCATTGTCCATTTAGGGCCCAGAGATCCCTCGTTGTTAACCATGCAATCGGGGCATGTGTCAGAAAATGTTTTGAATGATGAGGTTGATTGAGTGCTACGTGTTAGGAAGACCCTACAAATCCAAACAATAGGACATCTTCGTCAACTTCAAAAATTCATGGTAACAGTTGACTTTGGTGAGGTTGCGAAGCTGAACTTTTTTCAGCTTAACCACTCATTGATCTCAGCATTGGAGACTCGAGACTCACACATTCCACATGCTGTTAGTGGGTGCATGATCACTCTGCAAGATCTGACCATATTGCTTGGCCTTAGAGTTGACGGGTTTCCTGTGTCTGGCGTGACTGGGCGACCCGATTGGCATATGGAAGTTGAGGTTGTGTTTGGTCATCGTCCTGAAGAGACCGACATTAGAGGGAGCCTCTTGAGAACAACTTGGTTGAATGCCAACTTCAACCTCCAAAACACAAACAATTTTCCCCAAAATTTGGAGATTAATGCAAAGGTGTATATCTTTCGTTTCATTGGAGGATTATTTTTTCTAGATCGCTCAGGAAATGGTCTTCCTCTAAAATTCCTTCAATTTGTACCCAACTTGGATGAGTGTGACACATACAGTTGGGGGTCTACACTTCTAAGCAACCTATATCGTGAGTTTTGCAAAGCTACAAATTATAAAACACACGACATTGTCGGAGCTTGTATTTTACTCCAACTATGGGCATGAGAGCGATTTTCGTACATAACTCCCATTGAAAGACCTACCTCAGTCTACGGATTTCCGCTTGGAGCAAGGTCTGTGATCGTGATCCTTATTTTAATTTTTTTATAATTAGTATGCGTGATTGAATTTTGATGTTTTTTGTTCATTTTTACACAAGTAGGAAGGCGAGGCTGCTATTAACTATCGGGGTCGAAGTTGGGATATTAGTAAATATTGAGAGATGTTTGATATGATGAAAAAGACAGATGTAAGTTAATATTACTACTATGTTACCTAAATCCAACATTTTATATATTTAAATGGAAACTTTATTGTTGTTGCAGTTTTATGTACACCATATGAACAATATATAACCGTTGTCCCTCTGCACCTATTACTGATGAGTGAGCTATGAAGGTCTGTAGTTCCTATGATTTGTTTTCACATTGTTGAGTGACATCAAACCCGATAGGGTGATGTGCCAATTCGAGATGGTTTATCCTATACCTCATCCTCTATTCCAAGATAATAGACTACACGACTTGAGCTTACGAAATAAAGAATGTGTGAATTGGTTGGATAAACATGCCCTGTTAGTGGCCGCATGGAATGACCGGTTCAACAACGTGTACATGACTTTGTTGACAAACAATTCATACTTGTTGAAGAATACTAGGTACATCTTATGGTACCGAAAGCATGCACACTTGTTCATTGGTCAGTGTGCTAACATACAAGCATACGAGGTAATTTTCAGTGTGTTTGTTTCTTTTATTTTCAATTGTTAATTTTCATGGTATGATATGTTGTGTTCATTATTTTTGGTGTTTTTCAAGTTGATGTCATTTACGCACCTACCACAATGTCAGCATGGATAATCGGGTTGGCAGAAGCTCAATGACAAACATCAGAGGTGCCCTGGGGAGTAGTTTGGAAGCATTTGGTCACACAAATGCATTTATGGCACCGTCTGAAGATGCATTTGAGCGCTATCCCCAATACCCTCAGCCACCTCAAATTTGTGATATAGAAGTTGGTTGGGTTGAAAGAGTTGGTCTTCAAAGACGAAGGTGTCATGTGCAGCATAACGAGGTTAACCTTCTTGGAAAAACGTATGAACCAACTCAGGGTACATTCTATGCCACACCAATAGAATCATTTGGCGATTATATGCAACATATATACCCGTCCCACCAGCAAACTAGTGTGTCACCCGATGCATCTGTTCAGTACTATATGTCACCTCAGCAACTAGGTTACTACAATGTCGTACAATCATCATAAGGGCAACTATTGTTCCCATATAAGGTGCCATCTCAATTTGATCAAGCATGGGTTCCGACCAACTTTTCCCTGATGCTCCTCTGTTTTCTAGAGGCAATTCGTCTGACCAAAATCCCATATGTATTCTGGAGGGAGTTCATTAGAACAAAATCCGCATACTAGTGGCGTTGATTTGAACATATCAAGTCAATTGTTTCAATTCGCCAATTCAAATGGCGAATTGGACTTCCCCACACACAAGCCCACAGTAAATTTTACTACCCATCACGCAACTTCTCAGTTCAAAATTTTCTCCATATATACCTCTATTGGAGCTACATCCCAACCAAGTTTTAGTTTCTTACAGTGTGTAGCAAGTGAAACACATTTTTCTTTTTGCAACTGATACTATGGATACTCTTTTTTGCAATTGTTTACTATAATAGGAAAGTTAGTATGGGATGAAATGAGTTTTGTTTAGCGGTTCTCGGGCTGACATGCAGTTTTATACTAAAATATCTTTTCATGAATTTGTTACACAAATTCATTCAAACTTACATCTTTCACATTATCAGATTGTCAACAAAATTATATGTAAATATATTGTTTACAAAAATCCTAGGCATTTTGGTCTTGTACAGGTATCTGATGATGATTATTTAAGGATGATAATTAATGTCTTCTCAGTTACTAATGCAGCATGTATGATAACATTATATGTTGAGATTGAGCAATTTGATAATATTGCCTATACGTAAAAGCAGATACATTATTATCTTGGAGGATCAATGCCAACACAAGGAACAATGTATTCAGAACATCAATCAGTGCCAAGCAGTAGTCATGATATAAGGCACACAACAAAAATAGCAAAGGACGTAACTAATTTGGAAGATGATGAAGACCGTTTAGACATTGTTGTATAGGAAAAGATGAGTTTTTGTCTGATGAAAACCACAAAGGTGAGGATAACAGAACACCTCTGGGATCAGGTTCAGATATAGATTAGGAAGCATAAAAAAGTCACTATCAACAACAACATCATCTCAGATTTTCTATAACAGGTACAAACATATTATTAGGCTTATTAGTTAATGTCATTGTTTTATGCTTAACGTCACTGTTTTATGACCCAGCTAATTTGATATTCTATATTGGTTTTAAGGCACCCAAGTTTTGTTACCTTCGCCATACTATACTAACATTAATTGGAACATTCGGATCAAGAAACAGACTTAGCCCCTGTTCGAGACTCTTATGAATGGGAATACGGACAAGAGCTGTTTAAGGGATTAGAGTTTGAGTCAAAGGATGAAGTCAAACTAGTCATTTCTCAACACTGCCTATAGGTATATCACACTTACGAAATTGTTGAGACAAGACCGACAATATTTTCCATCCGATGTCCCAACCACACAAGCAGATGTCTATGACGGATGAGAGCGACACTCTCACAACGAACACATAAATGGATAGTGACAAAATGGGGGTTTCACATAATTGCGTCAGTGCAAATTTCCCATAGGATCACACAAAACTGATGTCAGATATTATCTCCAGCTACATTTTAGGTAATAATATACTAACATGTTTATCCTAAATCGTAAACATTCTAATTTTTATTACGTAAACCATAAACAACTAAATGTTGTGTGAAATGTATTAGGTATGATTACATTTGATCCATCTGTTGCGATATCAATGATTATAGAAAGAATTCATTTGGTCAGGAATAGGGTAAGACCTCTATACTACATACGATATTTAGCTAATATAGACGCACACAGTCGCATACACATACGTGGGGACACACACATGTGCAAACAAGGGTGCACATGCGGATGCAGAAATGGTAGATATCGTTAACAAGGCCCACCCGAAAACGAGGCTCGACATTTTCGGGGGGGTTGATCCGTAGTGGAATGAAGGCACCTTCATACAAGAAAGCATGGTTGGGTAAAAAGAAAAACTATGGAAAAAGTTTTTTTGTGACTGGAAAGAATCATATGACACGTTGCCCAGGTGGTTGGATTGGATGGTAATGAAATGTTCTGGGTCAGCCTATGAACTTGAGACCACGGAGTTTATAGTTAATGATGTTGTTGAAGAAAGACTTTGATAGTTTGATTGTGTCTTTTGGGCATTTAAACCTGTAGTTGACACATTTAACTCGTGCAAACCCATACTACAGATAGATGAGACCTTCTTGTATGGAAAGTATACGAGGACACTGTTAATTGAAATAACATAAGATGAAAATAATTCTATACTCCCAGTTGTATTTGTCATTGTTGACAGTGAAACGTTGAGTAATTGGGCATGGTTTTCGGTAAAAATTTAAAAACATGTAACTCAAAAAAGTGGGTGATGTCTAAGCTTAGATCGACATAAAAACATCCTAGGTGCAATGCAGGCTTCACATATGTGGAAACTGCCGCATGTTCATCATGTGTTCTGCATCCGCCACATAACAAGCAACTTCAATCACAAGTTAAACAATACTAGACTCAAACAAGATTTAATCACAATGGAAAAATTTAAATATGTCATTAATTTACGTTGCTTTATCAGGCTATGAAACATGTCATTAAATATGTCAAAATGAATTTTTTTTTACTAACTTTTACCTTAAACCACTATTTTTTATTAGGCTACAAAACATGTGTAGATAAGTTTGACAAGAAATTGACAAATTTTAGAGACACTAGCCCACAAATAAAGGAATGAATTCATTGTATTGAAGTTAGCAAATGGAGCATGACACATGCAGGAAACCAAATATTTGGTCACATGATGACTAACTTGTCTAAAGCACTTAACAAAATGTTTTGAGACTCACGAAATATGTATTACTTTTGTGAAATCTACTCACGATAGGTTAGTTGAGTACTTTCTTAAAAGAGCTGCAGAAACAAATGCACAGTTTAGGGAAGGAAGACATTACTGCAAAAAATTAATGGATTCCATAGAGAAAAACGAAAAATTGCATCAATGCATACGATCAAAAGGTATGACACACAAAACAAAAAGTTTGAAGTTATTGAAACATTCTGTCATGTCACGCAAAGAGGCGGTCAAACATGGGTTGTGCTGCTTGACAAACAATACTATGAGTGCGGAGCTTTCCAGTCATATCACTACCATTGCTCTCATGTCATAGCAGTGTGTGCTCATGTCAATATTAACCACTATCAATTTGTTGATAGGGTATACTTTCTGCAAAACATAATATAAACTTATTCTGCAAAATGGAATCCCTTACGAAATGCAAAGACAATGCCTCCAAGAAACAAACCATTCATTGTGTCAAATCCAGCATTGCTTCAAGGGTCAGATCGTCCTAAATCTAATCGAATTAGAAATGAAATGGATTTGAGAGAGTCACAACCACAAACTAGAGTTACATGTTTAATTTGTAGACAATCTGACCATAGAAGGAATCGTTGTCCCAATACAAACCCCTAAATCCCAAATATTTTGTCCTCTATTTGTGAACATTTATTGTATTTTTATTAATATTTGAATATAATTATTTTTCCATTTCGGACCGACAACTGATTTTTATTATGTTTCTATCGTATTTATTAAATACATACAGTGTCATCACCCTATATAGTTGTTTACTTGTTACGTTTCTTATTCTTTTTTTTAAAGGTTTCCAATTGCTTTTATAAAAGTATATCCATCATTTAACTGTTAAAAAAATATCAAATATATTCAAAGGTTGTCATTAAATTTTAAATTTTATCTAAATCCTAAACCATATATTACTCTCTTTGACATGCATTATCAAAATCGATGGCTATTAATATAAAAAAACTAATTAGAATTATTTAAATAAAATCATATATTTAAATTTTATTATTACTAATAAATAAATTAGTTTTTACATAAATTATTTTTTGTCCGGACTTTCACATGGACATCAAATACACTATATTTAATTTAACATTTTTTTTCTTTTCCTTAAATTAAATATTTGTATTTAAATTTAAAAATTCTACATATTAATAATTATTTTTTAAATTTTTAACTTATTAAAATCTATTAAACATATATAATTTTACTAGTTTTTTAAAAATATTAATATTATTAATTTATGAGTAACTTGTTATTTTTCTTCTTTATCATTTTTCTAGATTTTTAAAAACATATTTATTTCCTTTCTTAAGTTGCTATACATGGAGAAACTCAATCACCATGTCAGTTGGTGATTTAGAGACAAGAATCTCTGTTTTTAACATCCAAACTGTCATGTCAATAGCAAGTTTCTGCAGGAATGTGTATGGACCCAAACCAGCAATTGAGTTGCCGGTTTCCATCAACAATTTTACAAACTGCCAACTCACGTGGCGAGTTGGACCTAAACTACACAATTTTGAGAATTTTTCACAAAACCAGTTTATTTTTGTAACTCTTTCTAACTAATACACACACGCTGTTAAGAAAAAATTCCACTTTGTAACTAAGAGTAATTCTACAGTTTTGTGTAAAAAAAGACAAGCATATTCATGATGATGGTATTAAAACAGTTGTTTTTATTCTGTCATCACTCTGGATATATGTTTTTCGTGTTTGATAGCTCTACCGAAAAGAATAATATACAATGAGCAATCAATAAAATATTGTGAAATTTGAAAATATGAGTTTCATCTTTGCCACCATTTGGAAGGGACACAGAATCACCTTTAACATATTTCATATATTCATAAGTGTATCTACATACTTACTTACAGAGAAACAAAAGTTCAAAAGGCACACCTACCTATAGAAAAACAAAGTAAAAATTTCTAATCAAACAAACCAGCTATCAAGAACGTTGGATTGATATTGAACCATTATCAGCAAAACCAGAATCAAAGCAGCCACACCCCATGGAGAACTTCCTTCAGAATGGCCATGGTTGGTTCTCCTGCGACTTTCCCATGATAACGAAGTCGAGAACCAATCTGAATTCTCCATTGATGATAACCAGCGAACTATGAGTATTAGCACCACTGGGGTGGCAAACAGTACCCAGCCCAATTGTTCTTCAGCAGTTTCAACCACTTCCTCATAGGAAAAGTACCATGAAATTCCAAGGAAGATGAAGATGAGTGCTAAGATTAACAGAACAGGATATGGCAGGGGATTCAGAGTTAAGCCATCCAAAACAGAAGAGGCTCTGCTTCTTCCATAAGCCATTGGATTTTATGGTCTGTTGGGAATTGAAATTCTGAAGTGAGAAGTTTGATAGACTATTTTTATAACCAAATGAAACAGAGGACTAGAGGAGTGAGTATTTGATTTGGTGGTTGGCACTAAGTTGTACTCTATGATTCTGGGTTGTTTGATTTGTGAAACTGATAAATGAGATGAGTGGCAATGTTAACAGATACCTACCGAAGAAGGGGTGAGAGAATTTCCTTACTGAGGAAGTTAATGGTATTGGCATAGGTATAAGTACAAGTGTACAACATACCATAACAAAGGTGGGTTATTTTTCACTCTTAATTAATTGACTTTGACGTGGTGCGTTGGAGTGTGTAAATGCACATTATGAGCATCAGAGCAATGTCCCATTTGCCTGCAAAAGGAAGACACACCTATCAGTTACTGTCAGGCATGCCACCTCTCTTATTTTACAACTTCAAATACACATTTTACAAATATTTTATTTTAATCTACTTGTTTTTGGATTTTTGTAAGAATTTAATTGAACTATTTTATACCACTATCTACTCCTAGATTTTCGTACAACTAAAAGTTATTGAGTTTTTCTAAATTGCTTTCAAGGTTTAATTTTTATATATTGAATAATATGTTTTTAGACTATTAACAAATTAGACCACAAATAAATAATAATGAAAAAAAAACTTTAAGGTGTCGAGTTTTTCAATTAAATTCTTACTTTAAATGTCATAATAGGAGAATTTTAATTAGTTATTGATAATATAAATTTTTTATATAAAAATTAAACTGAATAAGAGCTGAACGTTTACATTATAAAAATAATTTCTTTTAATATTATTTGCAAGTTCGTTTTCATTTTAACGAAGTCACTATGCATAATTATATAAATATTAAAATAATTATACAAGAATGTACAGATATTATGTGTTTGTGAAGTGTATTGTTCTGTTGTATCATAATTTAAACATGAATAGGATGTACATGTTCAATTGAATTTGTTTTTCAAAGCTCAATTACGATAAAAGTTTAATTGGTAAGTAAGTAGCTTATTTAAGTTAAGATTAATAAATTTACTTTCAATGTATTTGGTAAGACACATAAAGAGTATATAAATTTTTTTAATTAATTTATAAGCCAGTTTGATGGAAAAAAAATGTCAGATTTATCCATAATACATTGAAAGTGTATTACTGTAATAAGTTAGAAAAGTGTTTTAAGGGTTTATCCATAACACTGTAGAAGATCCCAAAGTAAGGGTGGTAAAAAGATCATCTTAACCTGCTAGCTTTTGCCAAATATTCAATAGAAGATCCAAGTTTAAAATTTTTAAATTCTCATCTATGCAAAAGAAATAAAAATATTTTCTTTACGGTAAAAATTATAAAAAGGTCAAATGTTTTATCAAAATAATAACACTTAAATATCATTATCTTAAGTATAAAACTAAAGAAATATTTTTTTAGTCCCTAATATTAATTTATTTTTTGTATTAATGTTGTCTAATTATAAGTTTTCGTATATTTAGTTGTGGTAGATATGAAATTAAAGATTGAGGAGGAGAGTCACAAATACAAAAGCGTGCTCTCTATTAATCATTTTTTAATAACGTTAATTGAAGAAGAATAACTAAAAGTGAATTAAGAACTAGAAAAATTATTTTTGAATTTTAAAAATTAAAAATTATTTTTTTGTAAAACTTTGAGATAAAAAACTTATGTAAGAAAGTTTTTTTAGTAGGAGTAACTAAAATGAATTACTTGACATAAAAATATTATTTTAATATGAATTTCATAATATGAATTACTTAAAAAATAAATAAAAATTATTTATATAAACAATTAATTTAACTGAATAATCTATATTAAAATAATAGTTCTCACGCTTAACCAACTCTCATGACTCTAAGTAAATTGATTTATATCGACTTTAAAAAGAAAAGAAACAAAAGCTAATACGGGTCTATTTTTTGTATGAAAAGTGTGGTCTTCTTCGGTGTCTCTTTCGCTCACTACCCACTAAAGCGGTTGCATCATGTTGGTTTAACAAAAAATATTACATTAGACAACACTATTTTGCAATTTTAATGTATTTTGGATGTCTCTGTCCAACTTTTTCGAATGCGTCTCATTCCTGCTAAAATTTAACTTGTGCTAATTTTGCATAGTCGACTTCAATGCTGATACTGATACCGCATTATCATAAAACAATAATGCTAGTGTGGGGACATATGAATCATTCTTAGGTAATGGATGATGGATGGGCCATTACCTACTATAAAATTAAAGTGACACTTTTCCCCTTCTTCCTAATGCTCTTGACCTTTTCTCTCCCCCTTGTAAATTTGTTTTGAAAATTAACTGTATAATGGTGTTTAAGGTGTGCGTTGGTTGAGTTTTGAGAAAAAAAAAAATCTGACTACATTAATTTTGACGGGTTTAAATTAGTTCATATTGTGGAATTTTCTTTTCTTGATTTAAACCAATAATAATTGAATTTGTTCAGTTTAAATAAGCAAAATCTTATTAAAATATGTTATCATTGTTTGCTCTTTAATATCATTTTACCTCCAACCAAGAGATTAACAAAACAGATCTTATAAATAATTTCATATTGAATTAAGCAAAAATGTTGATAATATAAACATGTAAGTAATACTCTTTTTTTTTAAACAAAGAAGACGAGTACTTATACAAAGTAGAGAAAAGCTGGAAAAGAAGATACTAACAACATTGTAATAGAGAGAGTGAGAGATGAGAGACAATGATTAGGATTCGTGTGAGACTTTCAAGAGAGTTTAGATTTGAAGAATGAGTCTGAGAGTGAAACTTGCAAATGGAGAATGAGATGAGCCAAAAACCCAACAACTAAGCGTTTAATGAAGCCAATACATTAATAATTTTTAACTTTAATATAAAATATTTAATATATATATATATATATATATATATATATATATATATTAATTGATTTGGATATGATTTTTAAATCTTGAATACGCGAATTGAATTGAACTTAATTGGTTCTTATTGGTTTGGTTGGGGCTGACCTTAACAAGAAAAAATTTAAATTATTTAATTTGTTTAAATTTAGATCAATGGGTTTATCAAATTGATCTGAACCGATAAACACCTTACAAATGTATATATTATATTATTTAAAAAGAAATAGAGAAAAAGTTCACATAAAAAATACAAAAGAATCCACATGTATTCTATACATAATAAAATAAGAAAATTGTATAAATTCCATTAACAAACTCTTAAACAATGTAATACATGACATGTGATTAGATAATCATACAATAGATTGTTTTTTCCTCTTATAAAGAAACCATTGCCAAAAATTTGTAATAATATGTTAAAATAGAGTTTGGACATCAAAATGTTTATCTAAAAAATTATAGTATTCTTCATGAACCAAATATACTAATTGACTACATGTCAAATTATATGTTTATACTTCTTATGTTTCCTCTATTCTGATACACACCCAAAATCTTACATTGTTTAAGAACTCAGGTCAATGATTATTTATAAACATTCTTCTCGCTTAACCCATAAAAAGACATCTTTTTAGGACAAAGTTGTGATTAGACTAATAAGTTCCAAAGCAGATAATATTTCAAGAACAGTAACCCTAACGATGTCTCATAATTGGCAATAGGAACATTAGCACCTATAGGGCTTGAATTCACTTTCTAAGGCTAAAAATAATTTATAAACCCCCCATTACCTCAACTCATAAGACATCTTTGAAGTAGAAAACCGTGACAAAATGAATATATGTTTTTAAGAGTACAAAATGCACACCATGCAATTAAAAACTTAAAACCAATTATTAACATTATGTGTAAAATGTAGAAATAGATGTTGAATTGTCTCACATTGTAAATTACGAAATCTGCAAGAGAAATTGTAAACCAATGTAAATGTTGCGTCTTATTAGTTTTTCTACTGTAGGAAGTCATTCCATAACAACCTCCATGAAAAGTTTATATAACCTTGGAAGGTGAAGGTGTCATACTCTGCTCTAAAATGTTGTACCATTCCGATTGTCCATACAAATTAGACTAAGAAGAAGTTATCTGCTGAATAATTTTCTAAGCTTGTGCAATAGAGAATTCTGCTACCGAATTCGGTACACAAATCAAACTGTTAATTATGTTTCATTGTAATTGTGGCTGCTGAATATGTTGTAGTAAAAGTTTAAGAAGTCTTGCATGCGAAAAGTGATATTCACTAACCCCAAACCTCCTTTTGCAAAGAGTCGATATTTTGGAGCATATGAGCAACTGTGATATTATTATCATTAGAATGATGTTATCAATTTGGTGCCAAAAGATGGAAGATTTACCGTCCTGTCCACCTTCGAATTTGAACATAGAACCAACCGTTTGTATTAATCAAATCCTTCCACCAAAGATATGCTAGATGTGGATATGACAATGAAAAATGGATTGGTAAAATAATTCATACCTGAAAGTTAAAATTAGTTTCCAGGTAGTCTACTCCCTATTCAATCATATCCATTTCTATTTTGTCAATAGACTATGGTTAAAAGATTTCAAATGTTTGACACCTAATCCACCTTTATCCAAAGGGAGTAGATCATATTATCCAATATTTCTAAAACCTTTCTCTTTTTATACCAGCTCTCTAAAAGGTAACAAGGAATGAATTTTTTTAAGATAAGTTAAATGAAACATGCAACCTCGACAAAGGAAAATGCTTACATACACTCAAGTTTTCTGGTACATTATTTGTTGCATATATTAGTTTATCTCTCTATCTTTCAGTCTTGCTGGTTTTCAGTTTGAAAAGATCAAACTTGAGTTGGTGCTTCAGAAAGTGGGATTTTCGTTTAATATTCTAAATCAGACGGTATTGATCTTGCAGTTACGACTCTGTTTGCCAACGGTTTACGCTATGGCATATAAGGAAATTGCAATCCAAAAGAAGAATTCATTCCTTTCAAGTTCCAAGGAAATGGATCCTGTCTGGTGTCTAAGGCAAAACACTGGAGAGTGTCCAGTTTAATCAATTAATCGAAATCGATTAAACTTGATGGTGGAGATCTATTGACCAAAACATTTCATTAAATGTATCAATTCTCAGACAAAGTTTGTTGTTTTCGATCTTGTACTTTTTTTCCTTTTCTCAAACAAATTCTAATTTCCAAGGACCATGGCCATTTGGACCTTCATCTCTCCCAACCGCAGCTTTGGCAGTACAACATCTCAGCTCCTTGCCATTTTATGCAACCCCTTCACCAACCATTCACTTCAAAGGTTGATATGTTACTAATTGGACCTGCAGTATAGGACACCATCCGTGCCTCTGGTTTCAATTCTAATCTATCTAGCTAAAAGCACAATAATTTATTACATGATTTCCTTTTTCATTTAACTCAACACAGAATGGTCATTTCAATTCAATCATAATATAAGAAATAGCCACATTATAATTACTGTATGGTAATACATTTAACATAAAATTGAAAGAATAAATTACATATATGCTCATCATTGTCTTATATGGACAATAGTAAAGATTACATGGATGAATGATGATAGAACACCGTAGCATTCATGCATCCTCATCGATCCAGCGACAAGTTATTGGACAAATTTTTCGCTGGCTAAAGAGATAAATTTAAATAATTTATATTATTCAATAAATATATTTTCATACCACTGATGGCGTGAATATGTAACACTATCTGTAACAGTAGGTACAGCGACAATATGGTGGTTTGACACAAACCCTTGTCCTTGAAGTTGAGCCTCCCAACATTGACAGCAAAAGCAGGATGACCACAACGAGCATTGGTAGCACAAAAGGTGATATGCTATTGGTTTCTTCTTCCTCCTCTGGTTCACTTGAGAAAAGCTTTGGTGCACACAGAAGAATCAAGGCCACAACCAAGATCAGAACAACATTTGGAGTACGAGTATCACACGGCCTGGCTTTACAATAGTAGTAACCCATTCAAGCCTCAGAAAATAATGGATTATGGAAGAAGAGATTCAGAATGATAAAAGTCAATGCATTCGCAACCCAAATGATATTTTATTTTATAAAACAAATCAAAAGGGAATCTCCAAAAACCAACATATTAGCACTCATTATTTGTCCTCCACACAAAATTTGGTACCTGGCTGCTTTTATATTATCTATATCTATTAGGTTAGGACATCATATTCCGTGACAATCACGATATTATCATCCCATATACCAAATTGTGGGGTCGATCTACTAGCACGTACAGATCATGCCATTTGCCAGCATCTGATAAAAATGGTTTTCATTTAATTTATTACTTATTTTAGAATTTTATTTCTGTTTTTATTTAGTTAAACTTATTATTGGCAGTTGGTTATTGACTAATACATTTGATCTTCATCGTCATTTTTAATTATTAGTTTTCAATTATTAATCACGAATCATCTTTTTTAGGTGTCGGTCATCAACTATCATCTTTAACAATTTTAAACTAACTTAAAACTAAAACTAATTTTTTTAATAAATTTCCAAATTTGAAACTAAAAAACACCCCAAATTCTTTAGAGCTTAATAATTGTGATTTCAATTTGCTACCAATTTGTAAACATATACTAATCTTATTCTTGGTTCTCAAAGTTCTTAATTTAAGCAGTCTAGTTCTTTCTACGCACTTCTTGAATTTAACTAAATAATTTTAGTTATAATTATTAAATTATTTTTTAAAAAGAAAATCTTATAATTATAAAATAAAAATTATAGTAAAAGTAGTCAGTAAAATATTTTTAAATTGTTTGTTTTTTGTTTGAATTTTCAACTCAGTCTTGAGAGGAGTATTTCTGCAACGTTGTCAAAACAAATTTTAAGAATAAAAGTGTAATGTAATTTCCGACCATATAGTCAACGGAAAGGTTTTTTTTTTATTGGAATTGAACACAAGTTACATAAACCAATATATGTTTGTTTTACAAGTGTTTTATAAATTTTTTTAAAATAATTTTTTAAAACAGTTTTCAACTTAAACTAGTTTTATTTTTCAGTTTTTTATTTTTATTTTGAAAACTCAAAATACAATCAGAATATGTTATTTTTTATTTTTTGTTAATAAAATTTTAATAAATATAAACAAGTTTTTTCATTTTTACATTTTCAAAACAGTTTTCAAATAACACTTACTAAACAAGTTTTTTTTCTCTTTTCTTCCCGAAAACAGTTTTTGAAAACTATTCTTAAAAACTCTTTTCAAAAACTAAAAAACAAAATCAAATCAATCAAATCCTAATATACACATATATGCGTATATTCTATGCTAATTATTAGCATCGCTTAAGTTTTTTTTCCAATGTTTCACAAAAAATCACTTTTAGTACTTTAAATTTAAAACTACTTTTTTAGTTTTCAAAATTAATTTGATTTTTATATTAACATTATTCGTTTGTAAGTTATGGTGTATTTAGTCGTATAAAGTATGAAATTAAATATTGAGGGTTCAAATTGAGGAAAAAAGTAATTTACGAGTATAAAAACATACTTTCTATTACTAATTTTTTAACTGCATTAACTAGAGAAGAATACCTAAAAGTAAATCAAGAATTAAAAAATACATTTTTAAATTTTAAGAATTAATTAGTGATTTTTAATAAAATGTTAGGGACAAAAGACTTATTTAAGACTAATTATTATATATAAAAATTGATTACATTCTCTCTACTTTAGTTTCATTTAATGGTAACTACGGCCCCTATACACATACTGCTTCTGTTCTTATGTTAAAAAGTAAATATTTAATTCATTAAAATTAATAAAAGTAATTAATTAGTTAATTTTATTTATAATATTATAATTTTAAGTTTTATGTATTTATAATATAATGTAGAGTTTCATTTAATTTCACTATTTATATTTAAAAGAATAAATTATTCAAAAGAATATAAATTATCGTCAATACACGTGAACTTTTATTGAATATGGATGAATATTTTATTAATAAATTATATAAAAAATTAATATTGTAAAATAAAAATAAAAGTTAATGTATTTAAAAGTGGTTATATATTTATATTTAGAAAAATTTATCAATCAAAAAGTATTTTCATGTTTTCTATATATGAAAAAAGAGTTAGTATTATTTTAATTTTACTAGAATAATGATTTTTTAATAAATACCTTTAAACAGTTATAGAACAGTTTTTTTCTCCGAAAAAAAGAACATTTTTTAAAAATTTTATACATATTCCTTTATTCTTGGATGAGTAATGTTTGGTGAAATAAATTATAGGCCAAAGCCCAAAGGTATATAGTATGATCTATACAAATTAAAAAAAATAAAATATATTAATAAGAACATATTCGCTATATATTTCTCTTCTAAGAAAATGCTATTAAATATTTTTATTTCTATTATTTGATATTTTATGTAATTTGTATTTTTTTAAGGATAATACTGTACAGTACGAGGCCAAATTTTATGTTTTCGTTGAGAAATCCACTTTTGTATTTTAATTTTATACTTATTTTTTATAAAAGAAATTGGCAACCCGTGATGTATCAATTCGTATGTTTCGTATAAATAATATTATTATTTCAGGCATTACTCTTTTATTTTTATTAATACTTTGGTGATTATTTCGGTGCAGTTATTAGTTATTAGTTATTAGTTATTAGTTATTAGTTAGTAAATACTATACTATTTATCATAATTTTTATATTTTAAATAATTTAAATATTTGTTTGAATTTTATTCAAAAAATTTAAATATTAAAATTTATTTTTTATTTTTATGTCATAAGGTAAGATTACATGTATTTTATAATGAATTAAAATTTATATACAATAAAATACTTAAACAAAATTGCAGAAAACTAATACACTAATGGTATTATCATAATAAAAAATTATTTATATAAATTCATAAATTTAATTTTATTATAATGTTTGTATATATAAGCATACCAAAAATTTGTTTATTTCTCACGCACCATGTAATTTCCGTAACTTTTAAATATAAGTCATGGTTCTCACGCACAGAAAACTGTAAGGAACAAAGCATTGCATCATTGAAGCAAGAAGTCACTTGCTCTGCTTCTTGCATGTTCGTGCTTTTTCTTTTCTCAGAGAAATACCCTCTCATTTCCACTTCTCAGTTTAGTTCTTTTCCTTCCTTTTCTTCTTTCCCTTCCCAGAGTTTTTGTTGCTTGCATCATCCCTCTCCATTATCTTTCTTTCTTGCTTCAACTTTAATCATTTTCTTTTTGTTTCTTTCTCTTTTCTTGTACATGAGATAAGATTCTTTATATTGTGAAAATATTTATATGTATGTACGACATATATAATAAATAATCTTGGAGCTGTCATGGAGATTCTAGTCACTTCACTTCTATCAACTCAGGACTTTTCTTTATATGTATGCATGCATGTATATACACAAAGAGAATGTATAATAGGATCGAGTCTTTTTATCTTTTGTTTTATGCATGCGAGACATCTGAAACGCTAGCCGGATGAATGAATGTACTATTATATTATTTTTTACCCTCTCCTAATCTGATAATTAGAAACACTTCAAAATTAAAGGTGTGAATGAGAATTGCAAAACTCATCATTTGTCTCCACTGGTGAATGATCAATTGTTAATTAATCACAATACTTAATTATAGCCTATAGGTGTTATTTAGAGACCTGTATGAGCGAATAACAGTCACTTGGATAGAAAGGATGCATCGGTTTCTAAATATATCTGCTTGTAGGAATCCATAAATTAAATAATGCATGCTTGAAATCATACGCTAAATTTTGCTTTGGCTTTGCAGCGTTGTCGAATAATAAACTATGTAGTTCGTGAGCATGGTTTAAATTTATGTTAATTTAATTCCATTGGTAGTATTTTTTTCTTCAGTCTCTCATTGGTTGTATGATAACTCAACCGCATGCTTTTTGATAACTACTTTTACAATACTCTTTGTTGCCATTAAGATTTCGGAAATATCATCCTTTCCAATGGATTTGTGTCAAAATGGATATTTTAGAAGTACAAATACACTATGCAATACCAATGAGGAAGAACGTGACTTCTCAAAGGTAGCCAAGCCAAGGCCTATAGAAAGATGCAGATCATGTGAAGTCAAATCGCTGAGTGAACTATCCAACATTTCTGAGAACTCTTCTCACTTGATAGACCAACTTGATAAGACAGTTTCTCTTCAGCCAAAATCACGAATCAATTCCCCAGGATCATTGGTTTTGGATCCACATCCACATGCAATAGCATCTGAAGGTTGGATGCTCTGAGGCGTTCCTTGGTATATTTTCGTGGTAAGCCAGTTGGAACAATTGCTGCTTTGGATAGTTCTGACGAGAATGCTAATTATGATCAGGTGCCAGCATTTTGTCATCTCCTAAAATTGCACCCATTTATTGTTTTTTGTAGACTTTGTATTTAGCACAAATTAATTATATCAGTTTTTGTGTAATGTACTAGGTAACAGATAATGATAGTGAAATTCTGAAAATGGATTGGTTAGATCTGTCTAGATCAATGGCTCCATCATTATATACATTACAGTTAAATATTTTTTGGGTTCCATCAGTATATACACTAGGCTTAAATATGCTTTGGTTCTGATTTTTTATTTTGAAAAATTTACAGAGGACTGAATGAAAAATTCAAGGATCTCAAATCTATTTAAGCCCATAAATTATATCATTTATAGCCCTTGTAATGTAAGTTGCTATGGGGAGTGAACCTACGATGTTTATATTTGTTTGTAGGTTTTTGTAAGAGACTTTGTCCCTAGTGCTTTGGCTTTTCTGATGAATGGGGAACCTGACATTGTTAGAAATTTTATCTTAAAGACCCTTCGCCTTCAATCATGGGAGAAAAAGATTGATAGGTTTCACCTTGCAGAAGGTGTAATGCCAGCAAGTTTTAAAGTACTTCATGATTCAGTCAGAAACCATGAGACCCTGAGCAGATTTTGGTGAAAGTGCAATAGGCAGAGTTGCGCCTATTGATTCTGGATTTTGGTGGATTATATTACTTCGTGCGTACACAAAATCTACAGGAGACACTTCCTTGGCTGAACTGCCTGAATGTCAGAAGGGCATGCACTTGATTTTGAATTTATGCCTTTCAGAGGGATTTGACACCTATCCCACCCTATTATGTGCCGATGGCTGCTGCATGATAGATCGTAGAATGGTGAGTTTGTTGAAATGACAACTAAACCATCATATTTTACTTTGCGTACGTAGAGGATAAAATAAGGCCTTAGCTGTGGGAAAAGATTTCTTGGTTCCACTCATGAAAACACATTTGTAGTTTCAATATTTGTTCTTACTTTCCTTTTGTATTTTTTTGACATATTAGGGTGTTTATAGTTACCCAATTGAGATTCAAGCACTTTTCTTCATGGCTTTAAGGTGTGCCTTACAATTTCTTAAGCACGATGCTGAAGGCAAGGAGTTCATAGAACGTATTGCAAAACGCTTGCATGCCTTAAGCTATCATCTGAGAAGCTATTTTTGGTTGGATTTGAAGCAACTCAATGACGTATATCGCTTCAAAACAGAAGAGTACTCACATACTGCACTCAACAAGTTTAATGTGATTCCTGATTCTCTACCTTATTGGATTTTTTATTTCATGCCTCTTAATGGTGGTTACTTTATTGGGAATGTCGGTCCTGCTAGGATGGATTTCCGTTGGTTTTGCCTTGGTAATTGCATAGCAATTTTATCCAGCTTGGCTACTCCTCAGCAGTCCATTGCAATCATGGATCTCATTGAATCTCGATGGCAGGCATTAATTGGGGAGATGCCTCTAAAAATTTGTTATCCAACCATTGAAAACCATGAGTGGCGGATCATAACAGGATGTGACCCACAAAACACTAGATGGAGTTACCACAATGGAGGATCTTGGCCAGGTACTAGGCCACATTTGCATTGAACTATCAGTACAATTTTGAATTCTGAGTAACTACTGAACCCAATACTTTCATTTGAAAAGATTATTGATTCTATTCTTTAGATTAGAGCAGTGAATACTACTGCAAACAGTATGTTTTATTTACTTAGGTACTGAATTGAGATGCTTTTAGAGTCTTTAGTTAATTATTAGCATAAAAAAATCTCATAAGTTCCTTTGAGACAAGATGCATTTAGCTTCTGTTGAAGAAATTTTGGATATTGCGATGGATGCAGTTCTTTTATGGCTTCTTGCTGCTGCCTCTATCAAGACAGGACGACCACACATTGCAAAAAGAGCCCTTGAAATTGCTGAAGGTAGACTGATGAAGGACAACTGGCCCGAATATTATGATGGAAAGCTTGGTCGTTACATTGGAAAGCAGGCCCGTAAATGCCAAACTTGGTCCATTGCTGGTTACTTGGTGGCTAAGATGCTTATGGATGATCCATCACTTTTGGGTGTGGTCGCACTAGAGGAAGACAAACAACTTAGGCCTGTGCTCAGAAGATCAAATTCATTGTAAGTTAATGTTGCCTTGCAGTGCCAAAAATTGAAGGCTCAAGTTTTTGTCTCGTAGGTTATCTTTTTGTGAGATGCATCATTTATGTGTACACTACTAGACTTGTAGAATGCAGTATTTTGCAGCTAGTTGGCGTCATCGCGCACAATATGCGACGTACAATTATATCTTTCCTTCCTCCATATGATGACTACATATAAAAAAATTATTTTTTATACCTTTTGATTTCCTTTAGTTTTGTTAATAAATAAATCATTGCTAAACTGTAGTGTAAGGATGTGGGACTATTGGTAAGTGTAAGTTTGGAATCCCAAACAGAGAATTTGAATTGGAAATGATCTTATTCATCCAATTTAAATGAACTCATTGAAATTTTGTCAATCATTACTTGTGGATTAATTTTATTATATGTTATTTCCACCTTTGAATTTATTTCGAGAACTCTTGATGCTTCTATTTTCTCAATCTTTGTGTTAAAAACAATAATAATAAAGACACAAGAACAACATAAATATCAGGGAATTCTCTCATTTTTATATTGAAAAAAGAAAAAATTGTTTTGTTAAAAGATTTAATTTCTTTATATTATATTATATATTTATACTATTAATAAAGAAAATTTCTCGTTTTGATGTTTACTTTTTAAAATATTTATTCTATCATTTTTAAAAAACAAAAAAAAACTATTTTGTTTAAATAGATATTCGAACCCTTGACCTCTATTTCTCCCATATAATGGGAATAAGACAGTTTTGTATCCACATTTTATGATCATTTTATCCTTCTAAGCATTTTATGACTTATCACACTCTCGCAAATATAACTTCTCTCATATTAATGTATGCACATTTTTACAAGTTCTATTTTATCATAAATTAATCTTCCTTAAACACTGATAATATATATATATATATACACCATTGATCATAAATATTTTTAATGAAAATGCAAATATAGTCCAGCATTTTGAGTTTCATTCAAATTATTTTCTCCTTCATTTTTTTCAAATTCATTGTAAATTTGACATATTCGTTGATGATGTGACATATTTCTATCATATTATCAAAAACAAAACAAAATATAAAAAATATACTAAAATAAAATTATTATACGCAAAATGACACAATATATTCTATCATGTTATTATAAAACATATCAAGGGTGTGTTTGGCAAAACTAGCTTAAAGCTGAAAAACTAGTTATAAGTGTTTGGTAAAACTAGTTGATCAAGTAGCTGAAAGTTGTAAAATGATAAGGGCATAAAAACTAGCTTAAAGCTGAAAAACTAGTTATAAGTGTTTGGTAAAACTAGTTGATCAAGTAGCTGAAAGTTGTAAAATGATAAGGGCATAATTAATCATTAGTTCAACAATGAGGTATTTAAAATAATTATAACATATTTTAATAATATAAATTATTTACATATTTAAATTATAATTGTTATATTTACATATTTAAATTATAAATTTCTATAATTACATATTTAAATTATAAATTTATGTAATTACATGTTAAATTATAAATTACTATAATTAAATATTTAAATTGTAATTTTATATAATTAAATATAAAAAATTTAAATTACATATTTAAAATTTCTATAATATATATTTAAATTATAAATTTCTATAATTATATATTTAAATTATAAATTACTATAATTACATTAATGAAGGAAAAAAAAGGAAGGAGAAAGATTGTATTAGAGAAGAGGGAATTAGTGCGAGATAATGCATTAATTAGTTTTTCAACTTTTAGCTAGCTGAAAAGGCAAACCAAAACACACTCTAATTATTATAACATCTTTTGGAGACCGGTGGACCAAACAATATGAAACAATGTTATATCCTTGAAATTTAACCTACTAAGTTGGTTTTTCAAAGAATAATTCATTGGTGACAAAAACTCCTTTATGCCAAAACTATTTTGTGTCAATGATCATTTCCATAAATATGAAAAGTAGACATATCTTTATTAGTGGTGACTTATTATGATTATTTAAGAGAACATCAGCATCTATCAGTTCTGCATCAAATTCGCTGAGTAGATTACATTCCGCTAACCGAAATTTGAACTCACACTCTTAGGCTCAATTTTCATGGACAATCTTTGCAGTTCAGAATCCATGGAGGATTCATCATCTTTCTATCCAATTCAATAACCGTCATAATAGGGTTTCCTTGATAAAAAACTATAATTACCCCCAACTAAAACCCTATAATAACAGAAATTTCAAACCATTTATAGTAAACCTAGAGTAATCAATTATGCATGTGAAGAATCATGGCATGGAAACTTTAAGCATAAATAGGAACTCCAAATGTAGGTTTTGCAGAAACCTTTAATAAAAAGTGCCTCATGGGTTTATGAATTGATTAAGTAAAAATATGAATCAAGGGTATGCTTACCTTAAGAGATGATGAAAAGAGTATCGGTGCTAGAATGCCCTTTAGGAGCCTTGGGAAGAAGAGGGAATGGCGGATTTTGAGAGAAACAAGGTTAGTTAGTGTTTTTAGAGAGTAAAAATGAGAGGGAACTAACCTAGTTTGCTCAACAAAGTGCTGCCTAAGACACCCTTTCAGATTGTGCCAAATCCGTTGAGCTTATGGCAATTCGTTGAACGAATTTGCTTCCATAGGTACCTCTAGAAATCTTCCAATATTCGCTAAATGAATTCAATCTCGTTGAGCAAATTTATGGTAGAGAACACTTCCTTAATTGATTTTCTTTCTACAAGAAATCATATTAACAATACCAAAACAAGAAAACATAATGGAAATAAAGTTTAAGAACATCAAAACACTGGGTTGCCTCCTAGTTAATCCTTGTTTTTCGTCATGAGCCTGACATATCATAGATCTTGAGGTTCCTTCAAATGATTTGTCCAGATGAAACTTTTCCCATCTAGATTTGAGAGAACTAAGTCAAGAGTTTTCCTTGATGAATTCTTTGAAATGAGTTAAATGTTTTAGTCTTTTTGGCTTTATTCTGGATATCCTTAGTACACATGAGGTTATCTCCTCATAATTCTTTCCTGTGGAATTTGCTCATTCATCAAGCTCTCACTCAAGTTATTTTCTTTTTCTCCACTCATTTCTTTTTCTTTCTTTACTTTCAACTTCATTTTCTCTTAAATCTCATATTTTTCTTCACAGAGCATTTGATACAAAATTTCAATTTCATCTATACCCTGAGCGAGTTTGCCCTGTTCTTCAAGGGTTGATTGACAAGTAGCAAAGGTTCTTGATTTTGATCTTTGCATTACTCGACCAATTGGCTAAATTGTTCAGTAATCTTTTCTAGAAAAACTTGTTGAGATTTTTGCCAAGATAACTGTGATTCAATGTATTTCTCAAGATTTTCCTCCAATCTAGATAGTCGATTTTTGTACAATGTTTGATCATCCATCTCACTATAATATTGGGTAGTGTTGTCCAGGTCGGCAATCATGTCTTGACACCATGGTTGTGGACGTAATTTAAGTTAGAGTCTATGTGAAGGTTCTCTTTCCTGTTGAATTGCCAAGGGACATTGCATGAATCCTTGATGTGCCATTTTGATACCATGGTTGTGGTTTATCTTGGTACCAAGGTATTTTCCTTTGATACTGAGGTGCTTGAATTTGGGGTTTGTACTATGATTCTGGAGTGCAGTATTAATACAATGGTTGGGAAGGTTGTAGTGAGGTGACAAAAACTTGTGTCTGTCGAATCTCTAAGAGTTTTGTCCTCATTTGGCTTTGACACCTCTCTCATGATGATATAATGTTCTCTTTTCCTCGGCCATGTTGAACTGATTTGGATTGTTAGGCTGGATTGAAACAATTGCTTGCTTTTCTAGATCTGGCGTCTGCTCCTTGCTTTTTGCCTCACCCGTCAATTGTTAGAAACGCAAAAAATTAAAGCAATAATTAGTAGCAATTGTTACTGTCAGGAGGCTTAGCTTTAATGGTACAAAAGATGACTTCAAAATTGAATATATAATATATACAACAAGGAAAATTTGAAATTACTAAATTATCTTGGCACAAGTCTCCAACACGACGCCAAAAACTTGTTTGAGTGTTTTATACACTATTTTTAGCAAGTGCAGTAGTCATGTGTAGTATATGATAAATATCAGGTCGTATCCTCTGAGAGTTGGAAGATCATTTAAAAGTTTAATCATTCATTTATAAAAACCTTTTGTGGGATTTGAAACAAAGAAAACTAAATAACTAAGTTGGAAAATAAATTATATTTTTGTAATTTTTTTATAAATATTGATGATAATGTAAAATGATCGGGGGTTCGATTTACTTCATAATACATGTAATTAGTAACTCTTACCGAAGTTCATTCATCTAGTTTTGAATTGTTGAATGTTTCTTTATCCTAATTCCTTAGTAATAGAGAACTAAATTATTGGAGTTTCCCCTAATTTCTTAACAAGAATAATTTCAATAATTTGATTAGTACGGAACAATAATTTAATTCCTAAATGTAGTTACTATATGATGAACTTTCTAGTTCTTTAATTTCATGAAAATCATCCTATAGCAGAAATTAAATAGATCATGTTATAAGTTGATCAAATAGATAACGAGCATTAAATACAAGACTCAAAATAGATAAATGAAATTCAAATAAAAGTGAAAGTAAATTACAAAGTATTTATCAATGTCTCATCCTCTGATAATCTTTGCTAGTTAGATCCCACCATAGAATATTTACAAGGGTAAGAAAGGTGGGGAAATAAGAGAAGAGGAGAAAGAGTTATTAAGACAAGTTTGGATGCCTTTCTTCTTTATAGCCTTCGAGCAGGGGAATCCACTGAGCGAATTAGCCACCTACTAGAGTTTCGTTGAGCAAAAATTGGTTCGCTCAACAAATGACTAAATTTTCTAGTTATTTCTTATGACTTCGCTTAGCGAAAATTCATTTGCTAAGTCATCTCTGAAGTCTGATTTTCCCTGTGGCTTAGCAAATTTAGGTTTGGATCAGTGATTTCTTTTGGTCCTTAGGCTTCGATGGTCAAGCTTTGACTTGTTACCCTGCAATTTACATGACATAGTGTTGGATTCGCTTGTTAGCATCACAACGTTCACTTATGTTCCTTGTTTCATGCTTTATTCTAAGGTGTGATTTAATCCATAAACACAGTAAATCAAGGGTTAAATTCACAATTTCAATACTCTTCTCTGAACAAAATTATTTATCAAATATTTTTGGATTTTTTATGATAAAATTGGGTTATATAAAGTATTTTCTTTTTTTTTTATCAAGTGTCATAAAAGATATCCGTTTTTACGCAAAATGAACACTTATAAGTTGGAGGACGGGCCTGACCCGTTACAGTTTTGACGGGAAAGGATGGGGTTTTAGTCCACCCCGCCTAACCCACCAACTCGTTGGGCCAGAGACAAGGCGAAGCGGGCTAACCTGCTGACCCACCACCCTAAATATAATATATTAATAATATTTTTATATTAAAAATATAAAATATAATTAATCAATTAAATTAAAAATAAAAATTAAAAGATGAGAATTAATATATTAAATAATCAAACTTTAGTATTATTATTATTATCTTACTTTATCAGTTAATCAAATTATATTAAAATTTACTTTAGATTAGAAATAAAAGTTGAAAATTTACTTTAGTATTACCACTTTACTTTATAATTTTTAGACTAGTTTGGTTAAAATATTTTTATTTTGATATTTTAAAATTTGAGTCAAACAAAAAAGTTGGTTTTGAAAAAATAAAAAATAAAAAATT
Source organism: Psophocarpus tetragonolobus (assembly GCA_037954015.1). Classification (NCBI taxonomy): domain Eukaryota; kingdom Viridiplantae; phylum Streptophyta; class Magnoliopsida; order Fabales; family Fabaceae; genus Psophocarpus; species Psophocarpus tetragonolobus. The sequence goes on from CM075689.1 coordinate 3,402,205, forward strand.
GAAATTAAAAAATTTTAAAAAATTGGTTGGTCAACCGACCAACCCCCCTATAGGCGGGGAGGGTTGACAGTTTAGTCTGTCCCTCCCATTTTTGGCAGACTATAGGCGGGGTGGGGCAAAACAGGTCAGATTGACTCATTTTGCCATCTCTACTATTCAAATCTATCCATTGTCATTTCTATTTGTGATTAAAAAATCTAATATGTAAATATTAATAAAAAAGATTTATTGAAGATTACCTAAAAGGATTCCTTCAAGATTATTTTTTAAATAAAATTAAATTCATAACCAAAATTTAAATATATATTTGGAAATTAAAAATAGAAAAAAAATCGAATTCTTAATATAAAGTTTTTTTTTTTGGTTTTGAAATGTATTTTGAAAACATAAATGTATTTGGCAAAAAAAAATTGATTTGACTTTTTAGTTATTTTTTAAATAGTTTTCTCTTAATTTAAAAAACAATAAAATTTTTTAAGTTGATCACTTGACATTACTTGCCACCAGCAAAAATTGTTTTGATATGGTTTTTTAGTAATTTTTTAAACAATTTCTCCCTAATTTAAAAACAATAAAACTTTTTTAGTTGATCACTTGACATTACTCACCACGATTGACCACCACCTCTGACAAGTGATTACCAGTTATTGCCTCTTATCGACAGTCATCAGCTACCACCTTTAATCGATGGTCATCAACCACCACCTATGTTGCAGTGGTTATTAACTGTCACCCTTGATGGATTGTCACCGACCATAACTTTCAACCGTCGTTGACTAATACTTCCAACTTTCGAAGAAATTATAATGTGATTAAAATTTAAAAATAATTTTTAAATTTAGAAACTATAGCAATATAATTTTCAAATTTTACTTTTATAAATTTAAGAATAAGAGACCAAAAATCTACTTTTTATTTTTATAAATTTAAGAATGAGAGACCAAAAATCATCCCAAAGTTAGGGTTAAGGGTCATAAAATAGAAAACATCCACAAATATGTTTGAGTTGAAAATTTTGGAGAGAGAAAAGAAAGAAAGGGGGAAAAAACATGAATAGCACTTGGTTATTGTGTGTATCCCTTTTGGCATTGGGGTGGTGTTAGTTTGTTTGTTTGTTGAATCCAACGTTGTAAGTTTTGCCAGCGTGCGGCTTGGGAGCATTGGGGTGTCGAAAAACTTGAATCAGCGACCCCATGAGACCTCACAGAACATCGATCCACGCCGTCATCACATGGGTGAGGCGACAGCCCCCAAAGGTGAAGGCTTTTCTCGCCGTCGTCTCCGGCATGGCGGCTCTCGTGCTCCTCCGCTTCATCGTCCACGATCATGACAACCTCTTTGTCGCTGCCGAGGCTGTCCACTCCCTCGGAATTTCCGTCCTCATCTATAAGCTCATGAAAGAGAAGACATGTGCTGGTATAACACTCATCACTTTCTTTTTCGTATTCTTCTTTAAACATCTGTTTCTATTTCTAAATTCTTTTGAATTATACTAGGTTAGGTCAACAAAATTTCCTTTCACTTGTTTCTGCATTGATTTTCATTATATTGAATGCTCAGAAAATAAAATTAGATTAGAAACATCGAGTTTTTGTTATTAGTTTCTTCAGATTTTTATTTATTCCATCTACATTTCCTTAACCAAAATCCGATTTGTTATTTTCTCCTATACTTCTCAATTTATTTATTTTTCTATTGACAATCCTGTTGGCATTGTTTGGCTGATTTGATTTTATTTATGAGTTTACATTTTGCTAATGGTTTTGAATAATGTACAGGGTTATCACTCAAATCCCAGGAATTAACAGCTATCTTTTTAGCTGTTAGGCTGTACTGCAGTTTTGTTATGGAATATGATATACACACCGTCCTTGATTTTGCTACATTCGTAACAACACTGTGGGTTATATATATGATTCGTTTTAAGCTGAAGGCTAGTTACATGGAGGAGAAGGATAACTTTGCAATATACTATGTGGTAAGCTCCAGCCCTCAACCTATATTGTTTCAAAGGATTGTAACATTGTATTAGGTGAAGCATTTTTTTATTATCTTTGTGATGGATTTGGAAATTTGACCTTATGACTCTGGACGTTTCATTTAGTGTCTTTAGCTGGTAGCTATGTCCTAGGGGACATCTCACTATTTGAATAAGTCATGAGTTTTGAGATGTTGTAGCTTACATTGTTGATACTGAAAATCATATTTTCATTTAAATTGTTTTCTATTTTTATGTTATATTGAAAGTCATATTATCAATATGATACCAATGTAAACATCCTTCTGCATGAATTAGAATAGAAAATCTTGATCTGTAGAGTGACATGGGAGAATTGTTGAACTCTGACAATGTCAAGATATCATGTAAAAAGTGGACTTCTTAATTCCTATTACTAACTTTTAATGGCAGTCACAATTTTGAGAACAAAAAACTTGAAACCCATCCTATTCTCCCAAATTAGAGGGGTTTAGGGTGTTCTACACATATGGTTTACTACGATGCTGTTAGTTTGATATGACCAAAAGCCATCAAGTCAAATAAACTGCTGCAGAGTGCAGACCATATTTGAATGTGCTTCTCCTTTTACTCCCTCTTTCTTCATTTACTTCACTTGTCTGTTTACTTTGAAGGATTTAACTTGTTCCTTTATCATAATTTTTTGTTGTCTCTCATTGCTTGTAACTTGTAAGGTTCCTTTTAATCAGATTCAGCTTGATGTACTTTTGAAATTGGTTGCAGGTGGTACCCTGTGCTGTGTTAGCCTTGCTTATTCATCCAACAACTTCTCATCATTTATTAAACAGGATTTCCTGGGCATTCTGTGTCTATCTGGAAGCTGTTTCAGTCCTACCCCAACTGCGGGTCATGCAGAACACCAAAGTATTATTCCATAACTTAAGAATCTCTGTCCAACATCTTGTGTATGGTATCTAATTCCATTTTTGCTTTTAATTTATACCTTCAGATTGTTGAGCCATTCACAGCTCATTACGTATTTGCACTGGGTGTCGCAAGATTCTTGAGCTGTGCTCATTGGGTTCTTCAGGTCTGTTCACAAAAAACTTGAAAATGCATTAGTCTATTCTTCGATTCATTTGCTAATTTGATGCTCACTTTTTTTCTGACACATGCTGGTGATCAGTGTTTCATAAGACCATATATTTTGTGGAATGCCTATCTTGTTAAAACGACTGAGATGTAAACATTATTTTATAAATTTTAGTTTATCTTTCATTTTAAATATTACAACTGAGATGTTTTTCCTCTGGCAGAATTTCTACAAGGCATGTTTTCAGCCTGTATCTGATTTTCCCTTTGAATGTTCATATGTTCTGACTGATGAGTTTCATTAGTGGTATTTTTACTGTTGGTCTCCTACCAATTTAATGTTTCTTTCAACAGGTGTTAGATAGCCGTGGACATTTGTTGGTGGCTTTGGGGTATGGTTTATGGCCATCAATGGTTCTCATCTCAGAAATTGTCCAGACCTTCATCTTAGCAGATTTCTGTTACTACTATGTTAAAAGGTTGGTTTAATTTCTAATATAGTTGTTTCTTTCCCATGGCATTCATTTAAGTATTTTACAGCCTGAGTTTATTGAGATCTTTCCAGCATGACTCTTGTCCAGTTGTCTCATGAATTTTGTTTTTTTTTTATTTATTTAATTGCAGTGTCTTCGGCGGACAGCTTGTTCTACGTCTTCCTTCTGGAGTCGTGTGATTGAAGATCTACTTTGACGTGTACTGTCACATTTGATTTTAACTTAATCAGGCATTATGGTTGGTTACCCTTGTTCGAGTACATTTTGTGTTGACACACTTGTTTGGTTCCTTGGGGGAATGTAAAGTTGGGGATGAAAGAAAACTAAATTATTTATGTTTAAGGTACCATTATATATGGCTGGAAGTGCTTTACACATAAGGTCTCTATCTTTTTCCTTGGACTCTTGGAATTTAGTTATTGTTATAAGTATTCCTTGTGATCTAATTCTACGGTGAGTCTTAGATTGAACCCTGCCTACGGAAAAATATGTGGACTGCGGTTTAGATCTATTTGATGCAGTGGAATACTGCGAGTTTATGTATGGTGCCTTGCACAGAACAATCTAATTTGTTGAGTCCAAATATTGTTGTCTTAAATCTTAATGTTGACATGCCTCGATGTGAATACAATAGTGCTCATGCCCAAGGAATCGTTACTGATCTATGGTTGCATTCAGTTTCAAAATTTTATTTTTGGGGGCTTCCTAGATTCTAAATCATGGTCAATAGGACAACATAGAGCTGAGGATATCTGTTTGTAATTGCTTTTGCTTGAACTGAGACTGGACAAAGTGTGGTCTCAATTCTATACAACTTAAAACACAGTGGTCACGATGGCAAATGAATATATTTCCAACAATGATTAAAATGGTTTATTGTTGGGTTTGATTAATGTTTGCCCAAAACATGCTGAAAATAAACAAAAGAATGTCCAGAAATCAAAACAGCCTTTCGATTAAAAAATATTTCTACAATATATTAATCATAACTTTTTTCCAGATAGAAAGTAAACTATTTACAACTGAACTAAACTAGCTGAAACTTGCTTTTTTCAAAGAATTATCTATTTTTCTAACGGTCCAACTGTGAGGAGAAAAAATCTGTTCTTTTCTTCTGTATTAATTTTTTTTTAGTTGAATGCATTATGATGATTTATAAGATTGAAATTCCGATTAAATTCCGTTTTAGTGATGTGTCCTACTTCACAGTAATTCTCAATTAAATATCTTTAGCTTTTTTGCCAAAGTTGAACCTTAATTTACTGTGGAGCATCCTAATATTTTCATTAGTCGAAGGTGTCACATCATGCTTGACATCCTGTAAGTAAAGGAGTTTCAATCTCTTAGAGTTATTAGATATAGGGTGGACTTGTCATAAAACTGCTTTGAAAGGATTTTGCAGTTAAAGTTTTTATTAAAGCTTCTCTGCTTTTGATCGTTAGAATCTTGAATTTGCATTTCATAGAGTCATGTATATATCTATAAACACATTATGTGATAATAATATAAGTGTTTTGCCACATTTGTGTGAGCGTTCAAGCACACAAGTTCTTGGCCAAAATTCCCTCAAATGTAATCCCTGGTCCAAAAGCAAGTATCAAACCCCATTCAGGATCTTCTTTGTCATCCTTTTTAATCTTGAGCTTTTCTTCAATTATATACTCCAGTACATACACAATGGTATTACTGCTAGCATTTCCATAATCCATGAGAGCTCTTCTACTTGCATTCAACTTGTCTGGCAGCAAATCAAGTCTTTTCTCAATCCGGTTCAAGATGGCAGGTCCCCCCGGATGGACAGCCCAAAACAGGTTGTTATACTCCTTATTTTGGAACCTAACTACACTCATTAATTTGTCACAAAATCCTTCAACATTGTCTTCAATTATTTGAGGAAGTTCCCTAGCTAAATTAAAGCTTATCCCCTCTTCTGTTAGCCTCCCATCAATTTTCTTCTCAGTGTGTGGCAAAAATTCCTGAACTGCAGTGTGAAGCTCAAATAAAGGCCTCTCAGTTTCCAATATTGGGTCTGAACCAATTATCATGGCACCAGCACCATCCCCAAAGAGTGCCACCCCAACAAGATCATAGGGTCTATTTGCACTTGGTGGCTTGAACCCAATAATTGTAGTTTCTGAGGTAGCAAGCAACACTCGGCTACCAGGGTTGTTCTCTGCTATGTCTTTTGCAACACGTAGGCCAGCGACACCTCCAGAGCAGCCAGCAAAATAGAGCATAACTCGTTGAGTATCAGAGCTCAGTCCTAGTCCTTTGGCTAGGTAAAGATCACCACCAGGTAGTCTAGCTTCACTGGAGGACACATAAACCAAGTGCGTTATTTCTGATAAAGATCCACCCCAGTTCTTCATGCAAGCTTGGGAAGCTTCAATAGCCATTTCTGTCACTGCCTCGTTACATATCTCTAGTCGTTGCTTCACTGTGGGGATGCCTTCAACCACAAGTTCTGGATACTTTTTCAGTATCTCCTCTGACATTACCACGTATCTTGTTTTCACTGTGGTTGTCTTGCCTGTTTGTACCATTTTACGCCAATCTTCATAAGTTAAAATCAACTTACGCATTTCAACTCTTAGAAAAACATACATAGTTTTTTTTTGTTTTTCTTTCTTATTTTCTTCTTTTAAGTACTGACGAAAAATTTTATTCAGGCAACTACTTAAAAGGTAAAAGTGTTATAAAAAACAGTGCACAAATGAGTTTGTAGTGAATTTCAATTATCCATATACATAGAAAAGGGGGAAAAGGTGAAAATGAAAGCTTATGTGTACTTACAAAGTCTAGTGAGCTTCTGCTTGAGCTCAGGATTGTCACAGTTTGTGTCCCTAAAATATCCATCAACTAAATACTCTTGCATGACAAGCTGGTGTGGGAAAGCCTTGCCAAGAGCTAATATGGTAGCCTTCCCAGGGTTGACTCGTTGCTTTGTCATCACAACATTCATAATACCTTCATTTCCCATATCTCTTCTTTGGTGGTGATATCTACGTAGAGAAAGTAGGACCGATCATATATATATAATCTCCAAACCATGTCTTTTACGTTATGCATGGCGTGACAAGTTTGTAATGGGTGAGAGATGATGCACGCCATTGTTATTATAGATAATAAAAGAATGTTAGTTAGTTACGAGGCAAGTCATTCACGGAGATCGTATTTCATTAGTCATTAGAAAGAGGTTGAGGATTTTATTTTCAAAAACTACAAGTTACATCAACCATACAACATCAACCTTCTTAATCACTTCAACTATATCATCAAATGCAAATGCAATACACATTATCTGACTTTTCGTAAGATAAAAAGAATTACAAGCACATCAACACGTCATGATACACGAAAATGTACAACTAACTTTTCTCAAAATTTAAACAAATGAATAACACACAACGCACATCTACACACCACATAAAGAGAGAAAGATAAACTAAAATTAAATGAAATATAATAAAAGTAACACAATAAAATATCTAAATAAATAATAAATATTTTTCATATGTTATATATTTATATTTTCTTTTGATAATAAGACTTAAGAAATAATATTAAGAGACAGTAATTACATTTCTTTACAAAAAAATCCCAAAATAAGAAATTAAATTTACATATTTTTTAAAAAATCTAAAAAAATTAAAATTGGTTTCTTGAAATTAATTATATGATAAAAAATCTATTAAAAGATCAAGAAATTATGTTTTAATATTTATTAAATTATATACTAATTTTTATGAATATGAAAAATAAATATTTTTAATAGTATTAGTATATATCCCTCCATATTGAAATAGTTCAAGTGTGAATTGTCCATATATAAGTGTTGGCTCAAGATTTAAACCAATACAAATTAATTTAAGTTTGAAAATTAAAAATATGAATTGTTATGGAAAATAAAAGCTGAAGAAATATAAAAGAGAAGTGAGTCAGCAAATGCCACGCGAAAGGACCAATGAAAAGTGATGATTCGGACATGTAAGCGAAGGTAGGAGAATAGGGTCCATAAGTAAACGGTGGAATGCGCACCTTCTCTTCTGCTAACAATACAAATCTCTGAACTTGATTGAGGGTTGAAATTGGGTATCGCCATAGCCATCGCCATAGCCATCGCCATAGCCATCGCCATAGCCATCGCCATGGCCTCCATCCACATTTTTTTGGTTTTCTCATTCGCTCTTCTCCTCCTCGCCTCCCCTCTCCTCCAAGGTCTGCTTCCCTTTTCTAGATCTAGATCCGCTTCCTTCCATCTCACCTTTTCTTATTCAATTTATCCTTTTTTTTTTACTTTTCTGCTCTCCCAATTCCTCCGCCTTTCTGCTTTCATCTTCTTTTTCTTTGTTCATTTTTTTTTTTTTTTTTGGATTTTGATCTATGTTGACCCCTCTCTTTTGTTCTGCTTCCTCTGCATTCCTGCTTTGATGTTAAAGAGTATGAAAGGGCCGTCTTTTTTATGATGGCCATTTTATAGTCTCTCACTTGGCCTTTTGTTTTTTCTTGTTTTGCACCAATTGTTGAAAAGTAATTTCAATATGCATTTTCTAACATAGATTTCAAATTGAATTCCTAAAGTAGATTCACTCATAGGGGTGAAAAATGGTATAACCAATGCTATGTTTATCTGGAATCTCGTACTGTATAAAGTTTGTGTCAAACTCAAAGATACGTAGATGTTAAATTCAGCATCTGTTTACTTGGCAAATCTACTCAGCGTGTCTTTTACTCTCTGTTATTTAGCATTTTGCTGGCCCTTTTGGATCTATCAAATAACTTGATAGGAATTTTTTCATGCTTTTGCGCATGGCCGTGATTAGATGTGGTTCTATCTACTTGTTAGTTGCTAGGTGCCAGTCAGACTCGGATGATGCTGTGGAGACCACTGTAGAATCAAGTGATATTGGCATTGTTGGTGATGATGTCCAAGACTTCGGTGATGGGACCTTCCCTTCCGCTCCAGGAATTGACACAATAAGTGTATTTCCAAAAAATAGCGCGAGAGGTAAGAATCTTTCTGTCCATTGCACACGAATTGGGTTCATGATTCATCCTTTTCTTTTGTTTGATAGTGGATTGGATTTCTTTGTTCATGTAAATATGATGCAGTGATAACAGCTGGAGAAGAATCAGAACTGCTAGTTGGTGTTAAAAACTATGGTAATTCAATCAAATTTTAATTTCTTGTTGTGTTTTAGCTGTAGTTTGCTGCTTAAAGTTTCTTAACTGTTGTGTTTGTCACTGCTCAGTGGTTATGCCTTTCATCTGTGTCTTGTAACATGCTACGTATCTTCATTTTTTGTTTTTTATTCTATTCCAATATATTATTTTCTTATTGACGAGTGTGGGAGAAAAAAAATAGAGGTATTCATGCATTAGCAGATTGTAGCTTATTTTGTTCATTGTATGGAATGAAACAGGGGATGAGAACTTGAATGTTATTGCGATCAAGGCTAGTATTCACCTTCCTTTTGATCATCGAATGCTGGTTCAAAATCTTACTGCACAGGTATTAAGTTGCTGAATATTCGAATAAAATGTGATTAGTTATTTATGATCAAGAATTATGCTGCCTGTATTACTGTAAAGTATTAGTTATGCTTGATAAAATTTGACTAAGAATATAGAATTTAGAATCAATACTAGGAATATGTTAGTTATTTGGGTGCCAAAGAGTTTGAAGAACACTAGTCTCCCCCTGCCCTGAAAGATCATTGTTTTATTTTCCCTCTGTATCTGCAATGGCTTTTAAACATTTTTGTGTATATTGTAGATCTGATGCCACCATCCTCCTATGCTGAAGGGGAGTGGGGATGTAGTTATGATATTTTTCATTTCCTTTTTATTTTGTCCTGAATCCAAGCCTGTGATTTTCAGGTTAGATAATGCCCATTGCCCAACCATATAAAGTAGTTCTGCAAGTCCATTTGTGAACATTGAATTATCATGAAGCAAATACTTTGGGAACTTATGTTAATAGGTCATTGCATATGCTTTTGCCTTTTGAAAGAAATAGTTTTCTGTGATATTACATAAGTATCACTATTCAACTCATTCTGATAATCTGAATCAACAAATGGTACTGTACTGCATATATAGTTCAAATAAGTTTTGTTTTAATTGCAGGGTTTTAACAATGGTTCTGTACCAGCCTCAGCCCAGGCTACTTTCCCATATTTATTTGCAGTCAGTAAGTTCTTGCAGGTATCTTCATTTCTTTAAAGGCCAATGCTTTCAGTTTCAACATGAGTAAAGTATCACAAGGGACTACTTTACTACTCATTATGCCTATTTATTTTTCTGTTATGCAGCCTGGAACTTTTGACCTTGTGGGCACTATTATCTATGAGATAGATGATCATCCATTCCAAAGCACCTTCTTTAATGGCACTGTTGAAGTTGTTGAATCTGGTGGTTTTCTTAGCATGGAATCTGTTTTTCTTGTTACTCTTGGGGTTGCTCTCCTTGTCCTCCTGGGTCTATGGATTCATGGTCAACTACAACACCTATCTAAGGTACTAAAAACTATTTTTTTCAATTAATGTATTTGTGGGAGATTGTTATATAGTCCAGGACTGAGGGAACAATGAACTGTAAAATAATCAGTAGCATAGTAGGAGAAGTAATATATGATTGGTGTAACATTGATTTGAGTTCTTGGTTACCTAAAGCAAGAGAATCCATTTACTTCTGGAGCACGTAAGAGTTTCTCTCTTAATTGGATTTGTTTTGGGGGAAGGTCTTAGTTATCAGATTTTATGTATATATTATTATACTAAGAAAGGAAGCTGATCAGAAGTTTAATTTAAAATAAAATCTCAAGCTTTTTTTATTGCCACCTATTTGCTTCCTCTTTCTGATTCATGGCAATGTATATTTGGCCAGAAAACAAAGAGGGCTCCAAAAGTAGAAGTTGGGACTAGGACCACAGATGCATCAACAGATGAATGGCTACAGGTCTGTTCTTTTGCTTTCTTTACCTCACTCATTGGATGCTTAAACCTGAAATGTAACATTATTGGGCTTATGAAATCTCTGTATGTCCTTTATTTTGACACCCAGGGAACTGCATATACTCAGTCTCTGTCAAGCAAGTCAAAGAAGAAGAAGTAGATAAGCAATTTCTCACGTTCAGCCACACAAGACTCTACCATGGAATATAGAATCCTGTAACAGACTAGGTTTCAGTTTGAGAGAGCACGAGGAAGTAGTTGTGAAATTTTGGCTGAAAGATCTAGCTTTCTGTTGTAGCTTAAGAATTTTTAATTTTCCCCATTCGAACGAAGTTGCGGTTTTCTAAATTAACAGGGATTTGAGTTAGGAAGGATACAACTTTTGAGATGTGGCACTGGCAGAATTTTTATTAGATAATGTCTATTTTTGTGTTTATTGTCGGCGAATTTGGAATTCTGGTTTCTACTTTCCTGTAGCCCATGCGTTTTATGCTTAATGGAATGGGATTTGTAGGGACCGATTGTTTAAATTATTTTCTAAGAGAAATATTTTAAGAAAAATGCTTTTTAAAAGTTTCAATAAACTAGCACTTACGATTTAGCTTGATCTAGTGGGATAAATGAGCCTATTAAGCATAATTATTCATTTAACCCCTATGTTTAATTACTAATAGTACGTATCTCTTCTAGTTTTTATAAATTTACATATACAGTTTTTAATGCATAATGTTTAGTTTTGGACAGCCGGTTTTAAAAATTTGTGTATAGTCTAAAACAGGTGTAGGGATTAAAATCATTAAAAAGATTATTGTTGTTGTAAGAGATTTATTTTGAGCCGTAGATTATTTACATGGCTCTTTGTGGGAATTAGATCTTAAGACAGTCCAACTGGAGGAGAGAAATCAGAAATATTTTCAAGGTGACATGTTGACTTTTACACGAACTTTTTGGTTCTACAGTTTTCTATTTTACACGATAGTGGTATGTATAACCAAGAAAATTTATACAAAGATATTTCCACCGAAGCTCAATTGAAATAAAAAAAAACATCATGCACATTAAAACTGAAAATGAAGATAGTAGTACACATAATTTTAAACAATATGTCATAAAAATCAAACAATTGTACATTATATGATGTCATATGTTATAAAGATTTTGGAATAGTAACATGGTCATCGGAGAATTATAATCATTGCATAAAAAAAAAAGTTTAATTGTCAATGATTTTTAAATTACTGATTAGGAAAATCAATAAATTTATCATGAATGAAGAGTTATAATTAAACATTAGTATAAAAATCTTATTTACACTGACGATGTATATCAATTAAATTAAAAAAAAAGGTAATTATTAAAAAATACAAACATATCTAAAATTTAAAGATTATTTTTTTAGCATAGTTTACTTACTATTCATTTTTACTATATACTTATTGTCTCACTTAACACTTATTGAACTATACATCTTCTCATATATCACAAATATAACAACTTTCAATCACTTAAATGCAGCTTAACCAATCAATATTAAACTTCCTCTCCCTTACATTATATATTAATGTTTGTTATTCACGACAATGACACAAAACCTCCATCTTACATAATATAATGCTTTCAAAATTCTGTCAAGGTCAACTTAGGTTTTTAGTCAGAAAAGCTCAGATAGACTTAGAAAATTTTGAACAACTGTTCCCTTCTTTCTGATTTTCTATATTCTCTCTTTCTTGGTATCAGAGCGTGGTTCTTTCCAAGGACAGTTCTTATATCAATTTTGTAAATGTTAAATTTTCAAACATCTGTCAAGAATGGATAGTGTTTGCTAGGATACTCATGGTAGTTGAAGGGCAGTGATGGCCAGTGGAGAGCCGGTGTAAGTCCCTAGTTTCCTACCTTGATGGGTTGAGAAACACGTGCATATTGCGCCAACAAGTGCAGATGTATATTTTTTATCACCTTCATAAGTATATTTTTAAGTTTTTTTTTTTAAAAAAAAAAAGAGTTTAAATTTCCGATAAGCCTTATGATTTTCTATATTCTTTAATATTTATTGTTTTATAGTGTATTTCGTGGATACCTTACTTTATATATCTTATTTTCTGCTTCTGTCTTTTACTGTTTACTCTGCTCTCTTAATTTTAGTACTACTGCTTTCTTGTTTTCTTACACATAAAATTTTACAAACGTAAAGTTTTACAAATGGCAAATTTACAACCCATTAATGGGAAAGACTATAAATCAGCTCTTGTAGCTGTTGAATTCTTAACAAAATCTCCTCCAGTAGGATATACAAAACCAACTCACGATACAGATTTTGTTCATACAATACTAATAGGACAAAATAACACAATAATAGCCTTGTTAGAAGAAGTTTCTAGAAAATTATCAAATCTTATCGATTTAAACAAAAACAAAAACAATAATATATCAGATGAGATAAATGACCTAGTTAACAAAGTTTATAAATTATCATTAGGAACAAGCACACAAACTAAAACAGTATGTAAAAATACTCATAAATTTGTTAAAGTAATTGCAACAACAAACAAAGCTGAATCTAGTAACAGGAATCAGACTACACAAGAGAACAATACCTCCAACAAAGATAGAACTATTAGTTAGATTATGAATTTAAGACCTACTGACATTTCACAAACACACGTACAAGAAATTTCTATGGATAGTACACCCAATAGGAATCAAACATCAGAGAGGTTTCCAGGAACTTCTCGAAGATTAAGAGAACACAATACTAGGAGACAAAATGTCATCCAACATCCAGGAATCTTAGATAAATTTCTACACAGAAGAAGGTCTACTAATGTTAGAAGATTAGAAGACTTAGTAGACATACAACAAAATGTTGAAATAGGTTCAAACTCTAGAATAGATTCTTTGAATCCTAGACAATTATACAATATAGGTTGGTTAAGCTCTGAAAGAACTAGCCTTTACAGATATAGGAGGATAGAAGATTTTCACCTCCCTGATAATACATACGAGATAATTCCCTTAATATCTCAACAAACAGCTACACAACTCCTAAACCAACATGGGAGATATGTCCATATGGGATTAATTACTATTGGAGTAAGATCCCTAGCCAGACACATGATTGGTGCGAGAGCTCTGATAGTTCTCCATGACACTAGATTTCAAAACAACGATTCCCAAAGCATTATTGGAATCTTAGAGGTTGATTTAAACCAGCCTATTTCCTTAATATACCTTGCCCTAAACTTTACACTTACTCTTCCAGACTTTGTTAACCATATTAGTCTAGAAGTACAAACCATAGGTTTTGGAACAAATTGGATAGGAGATAACCTACACTTAGACATAACTTTCATAGAAAGAATAAGTAATTATATTTCTTCTATGTATAGGATAAACACTAAACCATTAGAAGAAGCTATAAGCTCTATTGGTACCGAATTCTTGCCAGCCCAGGCTTTCACTAGAAGAAATGAGGGTTATCTATGGCAAACTCATAGAAAGAGAGAATATAGAAAATCAGAGAGAAGGGAACAGAGAGGGGAACAACAAGAGCTGGATTTATACGGCGGTAGTCCGCGCAATACCAGTTATCAAGGGCACACCTTATGAGTTTCTCAACCCGACAAGGCTTACAAATCCTAGGTTTTCGAAAATCAAGGGTAAAACCCAGGTTTTCAGAAGAAGATGAGAAAGAAGGTGAATATACAGACATATGATAAGCCTTTAAATAATAAGTCATACGGTAAAATTACTGTGTCACAGGTAAAACTTTTATTTTAGCCGCAATATGGAAGCGGTAAATTCTTGAAACTCTTCTTCCATTTGTTCTGGGAGAGATTGGCCGTCTCCTTCAGAGGGAAGAGAAGAAGCTCCAGGTGTATTCTGGCCATAGCAGCCAGCTTCTTCATAAATCTCTTTGTAGATCCTTTCTTTCTCAAAATGCCGGACCAATGCAGGATGAGCTTTAATTGGGAAATGATGGAATTTAGAACCCATGCTCTTTTTCCAATAGAGCTTGGTGTCCTGTGTCTCTTTCAGCAGGATCAAAGTTTCTGAATCATGCTTAGAAAAATTCCAATTTGATCCTTCTGTATGTGCCTTCCAAAGATTATATTGGTAGGTCTTGTTTTTATTCAAAGAAAGTCCTTTTAAATTATCGTGCTCCATTGATTGGAAAGAATGAAATTTAGAATTTGTCTCTGTGTATAATTTCATAACATGTGTAGAAACACTGTCTTGAAGATTTATGCTTCTTGGGGAGGTGGTAATTTCCAGTGCCACCTTTTGCATATGTTCTTCCTGGACTTCATTTATGACTGAGTTTATTGGGGCAGAAAGGGAATGAAACCTGTCTGTGGGGGGAATTACTATTGAGTGTTTGATGCAGAGCATTTGACTGCGATAACTTGTAGTATTAGCATTTTTGTTAGTTATCAATGAGACAAAATTTGAGTGTGATAACTTATAGTATTAGCATTTGAATGTAAAGTCTTTTAATTTGTGTAAGAGAAATAAAAGATTAAAATGACAAATTAAAAGAAACAATTTGTTATATATTTCTCATTTTTTATTCAATTTAAAAGTTTAATTCTTTTTCCTGACTAGAATTCAAATTCACAAGTCATTTTCTTTTTCACGGTTCTAATTTAAATGCAGTTACTATGGTAAGCATATGTGAGCGCAATTTTGTAAGGCTATATAGGGTAGAACCATTGAGTGAACTTGGTTCTACGCATCCACTGACCATGTTTTATTGCACCTTAACCGAGCATATTTAATTGTACCATTATAATTTATTCAAACAAGTTTCAAAATGTGTGAAAAATAACAGTTTATGTTTTATTTCTTTATTAATTCTGTCTACTAGACAATCAATTACATTCTAAACAATGACTACTAGATTTTTAATTATTTGCGTGCGTGTGTGATTAGAAGATATGATTAGCCCAAATAAAGTATACCTTTGTAATAAAATAAGAGTAACGTAAAAATTTTTATATTAATATCTAATCACAACTATTTATTTATGATAATTTTTTTATTTTACCGATTAATATTTTAAAAATTATATAAATAAAAAACAGTAATTAAACGTTGACGTAACTCTTTTATATTGTGAGAATGTGAAATATATACTAATTAAACTCCTGAAAATTTTTTTATTTTACCGATTAATACTTTAAAAATTATATAAATAAAAAACAGTAAGTAAACATTTACATAACACTTTTATACTGTGAGAATGTGAAATATATACTAATTAAACTCCTAAAATAAAAACGCAATATGAATTCAGCCAAAATGATTGCCAACTAGTATACTTTCGTAGCAATTAGCAAAATGTCACAATTTGTTTATACGGATTTAGCCAAAATAATTTTTTTATTTTACTGATTAATATTTTAAAAATTATATAAATAAAAAACAATAATTAAACGTTGACGTAACTCTTTTATACCGTGAGAACGTGAAATATATACTAATTAAACTCCTAAAATAAAAACGCAATATGAATTCAGCCAAAATAATTGCCAACTAGTATCCTTTTGTAGCAATTAGCAAAATGTCACAATTTGTTTCTAAAATTGATTGATAGAGCTGGCCTGGTTTTCCATGTTTCAAACAAATGGAATTGAATGTGCCCATAAAATAAAGTCACGAAGGTAATTTGAATTAATATTTTTTAAAAATTGAATTCACATTTATTAGAGATATGTATATCTCAATAAATACTTTTTTCGGAGTATACAAATTTTTATATTTTTTGAAAAATTGTTTACAAAGAATAAAAAAAATTTACAATTTTTTTAACTTTCCGTAAACAGTTTTCCGAATAACAAAAAAAAATGCATACACTCTAGAAAATTGTTTCCGAAGACTACAATTAATTAACTAACTCAGTGAGATGAACATGTAAGAGTGTTTAAAGTAATAATAGAAGTAAGTGATGATATATGTATAGAGAGAGAGAGAGATATAGAGTGTAATAATGAGTTGGCCGTTGGAAAACGCCGATGATTAATGTGCAAATTAGTGATTAATTAACTAACTCCCTTGAGAAAAAGATTTGCAGTAAACACTTCTCTTTAAAAAGATACTTTTCATATAAGTCTTTTTATATTCAATAAATATAAGTTTAAATGTTAATATGTGTTAATTCAAATTTCGACCAATAACAATGAAAGAGACGGGCAAACCAGAGCAGGAAATGCGGCTATTAAATATGAGACCGTCATACTTTTTCTTTTTTCACATCCATTCGCTGTATTTATTCATTTTATTGATAACTAATATTTTGGAGAATTTACCATTATTTTAATGAGATTTTTTAATCATGTTTTTTTATACAAAATACAATAACTTGGTTGAGAAGATTTATTTTAGGATAACCCGGACTAATGACTAGTTAACCATATTTTTTTATATTATAAAATATGTTTTTCATACAATAATTATTAGGTATTTTTCTTTTTAGTACAATTGAAAAAATATTTGTTGGTATTCATATAAAACATTTTACTCCATTTGTGTTTTAATCCACTTCCATTAATTTTTTATTTGAAGTAGTTATGTGACGTTTAAATATAAAATATAAAATGTGATATTTAAATATAAAATATAAAATATTTTTTTATAGTTAAAAGTTACTTGTTAAAGTATTTCTTATAAGTAAAATATTTTTTACGTTGAAATATTAATGTGACATTTAAAATCAAAGCAGGAAAGTTTGATTCTCCAAAACCACTAGTTATCTTGTTTAAATATTTTTCCTTTGATTACCCTTTTTTCCAACTAAAATCTCATTCGTGCGGTATACAATCAAGAGATAAGGATCGAGGGAATTTGGTCTTCGATCATGCCAAAGACTGAAATCCTCAAAGTCCTCATAAACATAAGATTAATCACTTACATGCAAGGGCATACGAGGAAAGCATCTGAAGACTACAAGGTCACTCAACAAGACCACATTAATCATAATTTATATGATTGAGCCATTAGTGTCAACAAAATTATTAAGGAAAAACTGAATTACTCATATCACCTAAATTCGTAAATACTTGGCTAAAGTCTAATAGGTACTAACTTAAAAAACAGTGTTGAAGTTCAACATCAACTTGTTATAAGATCAAATAATAATATGTAAATGAGGTGCAAATCTTATTTTACATGTCAGTTTTATGAAGTTGAATTAAACTTAATTATATGGTATCTAAGTTTATCTCAATGATTTATAAGTTTATTTGGTGTATACAGTTAGTGTTATTGTTATTAAATTTATCATGTTACTTATTAATGAGCCGCTTTTCGGACTACCCACACAATTTGTGTGGATGATTGGGAAATTAACTTCTTTACAAAATTTTCTTTTAAATGGAATCTCTTAATAATATTTGCTTTTATTTTTAGTTGTCACAAAATTGTTTTATATTTAATAAAATATCTTGACAAAATATGAAAAAATTATAAAGCGAGGTCAAACGTTTTGCGTAAAGATATGTAAAAAAAAAATCAATTAGACTAAAAATAAAATTATTTCATAGTTATAGTATCAAAACATATTTTATCTTAGACTGTATTTAAATAATTGGTAAGGAATTAGATGTTGAAATGG
Organism: Psophocarpus tetragonolobus; assembly: GCA_037954015.1. Taxonomy (NCBI): domain Eukaryota; kingdom Viridiplantae; phylum Streptophyta; class Magnoliopsida; order Fabales; family Fabaceae; genus Psophocarpus; species Psophocarpus tetragonolobus. The sequence continues at coordinate 3,420,313 of CM075689.1, forward strand.
ATTTGAAAGAATTATATTAGAATGGTATAAAATAGAATAACTTTTGCTTGTGCTCTTCTATCCTTTATCACCAAACATAGTTACACATAAATTGATAAGTGAACTTTATTGTTTTTCTGCCGTTTCGTGGGATACAACATTCCACATGACACTATTTGGTTTTGTTGCTATAACTGGAAGGCAATCAATACTCAGTGTGCTACCAATAGTGCCTAGCTATTTAAACATATTGAAGAAACCTAACAGCATTAATTTCATTTAAAGATAAAACATTAATTCTTCTATCGAGCATGCTGTATAATATTTTGTAAAGCTGATTAAGGAGATCCTGTGACTGTGAGAGCCAAACTTTTGAAACGTCCTACTTAGGCGAATTGAAGAATATTTTGAATCCTTTATGGAGATCGCTTTTAACAAAAAAAATAAACTGAAACCAAAAGAACTTCAAGTCATTTTTGGTTGAAGTTTCTTGTGGATTATTTAAATCTAAAATACCATATTTTTTAAAAAAATTGCCCATTAGAGATTGATATAAATAATAAGGTGAGTTCAATTGTTTTTTTTGCCCTATACTAAAAAAATGTTCAAAAACATTGTTTTAGGTGTATAGCTTCCTTGCAAAGCTAAATCCAAAATAATATCTCATGTATGAGTTGTGCACCTTTATTTGTGTTATATGCACTATGAGTTGACATTAACATAAACTTTGTTCTTAAATTTCTTAAAATCAGAAATATTTGATCATTCTAGTAAAATGAGATACTTTATTCTCTATCACAAAGTAGATTATGTGAGTCACTTTAGATGATGTGAGTCACGTTTCAAGATTCTTTTTCAAATACCTTATGAACTTCATGGAATGTCATCAACCATCTTTTCTTATGAAAATATTAAGTTCCTAAGTCATTTCTAAAGGACTTTACCTTCTATTTAGTTTCTTATAATTATTTTTTGTTAGAAATAACTAACTGATTAATTGTATTAATTATTGTATTTCAAATTCAATTAATTAAAAATAAAAAAATAAAAATTTGAGTTTTTTAACTTTTTCAACTACTATAACAAAATTGTGAATGTGTGTCTTAAAGTTAACATGACATTGTACATACCACAAAAAATATTTAATATTTTTTAAGATATCTAAAGTGAATATTAAACTTCAACCACTCCGGATTTCCTTAGTATTTATGAATGAACATTTATTAAATTAATTATAATATTTGTATAATTGATGAAATTCTAATAAATAACCTTTTGAGTTTCAATAACTTGTAACACATTGAACAACAAAAGTTTTGAAAATTGAATTGATACGTGGGTTTGATAAGTTATTCTAGGGACTAGTTTGATGATTGATTCAATTAGTATACAAAATAAGAGAATTTCAGAAATTGATCAAACTAACCACCGATTGGTCAAAATCAGTCATGGAAACCAATTGAATTGGTCTCCAATTAAAAAAATTTAAAATTTTAATAAAAATTAAATATAAATATAAATGCATATTTGTATGCACTATAAATAGGTATATATTATTTTATTATTTTTTATAAAATATATAATTTGCTTATGTATATTAGTTTATAATTTTTTATATTTTAATTTCTTATAACTTTATATTATAATAATTTATATTTTTTTGTAATAAATATATTGTTAATAAATATTGTTATTTTTTAGTTTTATATTTTATTGTTATTTTATTAATAAACATAGGAAACCAATTGTTATATTTTATTAATAAATATATTATTGTAATAAATATTGTTATTTTTTAGTTTTATATTATTATTGTTAATAAATATTGTTATATTTTATTATTTTTCTGTGTATTTTAACTATAAAAATTATGTTTATTTAAATTTTAAGTGTTATAAAATTATGTTTTTTATTTATTTAATATATTTTAGCATTATATATTATTATTTTATTAATATTAGTTAAACTTCAAACCAAAAAACAATAAACTAATATTTTGATCGGTTTAATAACATGTCTAGTTTTGAAAAATGTTGTAAATAATTTATTATTTAAGCAATTTATGTAAGTTCCGCTGAGAGGTTAATTTCTACTTAAGAAGATATATAGTTGTTGTTGCATCGAACTATTGAAAACGGAGACACCAATACACTAATAATACTATTGGGTAATTGTAGGACATGTTGTTACTAAGAGGATTATTACACCAGTCTATTGCAAAGATGTTTTAGTTTTAACATTTAATTGAATCGCATCAATAGTAAAATAGGAAGAGCTAGTTGACTATGTATTCTTGACCACTGTGTCAATATTGAGTTATTGACACTTAATTTCTTTTTATTAATTGTTATCATATCAAGCACGTGCATGTTATAATACGTACCTGCTTGATTTTATTTACATACATATATATATATATATATATAAGTATATATATAAGTATGCTCTGTGGTTGCGACTGGATCGATCTTCCACATCAGAAAGTTTTCTTGTTCGAAGTTTGTGAAATTCTGCATTCTTGATCTTCATAATTAACTAAGTTTTCAAGATCTTCAATTCTAACTTATATCCTTTTCTGTAAACTTTTCAAAGCAAGTTTAATAATCAATAACACGATCTAGTAATTAGGATGAAGCGTTGGTCAGCCGGTAAGGGTGGTCCCGGTAGTTAGTCGCAGAGGGCGCAGTAAAACCGTTGGTTTAGCCTGGTGGTCCCGATTCGGTCCTAATTATTTTAGAAAAATGTCTCGATTAATAAAAATGCTTTCTAAAGGTAAAGAAAAGATAGACGTTAATAATGAAGAATCTGAAGAAACTAAGTTAAATATGATCCATCATGAATTAAGAATTCCGCAAATTGAACATGAATTAAATAAATGGAATATACCTAAATTAGACATAAAAACTATTTATAAAACTTCGTTTAAAGATATGTTTAAGTCAGAATATATAATTAAAACAGTAGAAAAAGAAATAGACTTAAAATCTACTCAACAAGAAATACCTTTAATTTCCAATCAATTAATTATGGAACATATAAAAGAATATCGATATCTACACATAGGATCGATTCAAATAGCAATTAAACCCCTGTTTAGACTAGGTATGGACATGCCGTTACTAGCCATCCTCAGGGATAATAGACCTAAAGACTTTGAAAATCAAACCCTAGCCTTAATGGAAACCAATTTACATCAAGGCCCGGTATACATTAATAATTATCCTAATTATTCCATAGCATTAAAAAGTCTTCATGAAACAAATAATAATATAATTTTAACAATTAAAATTCTTGAAGAAAAATGGAATAACAGTTCTTTCCCGTTAACTATAGCATACAGATTATATTATAAAGCAATTAAAACCCAATTAGCCCCAGGAGCATTAATTATGTCACCTAAAGATGTCACTACCATGTTATTAGTAAATCCAGACAAGGTTAGTGCCACTGTTCCTAGAACATTAAGACATGAAGAAATAACTTCAGGATTAAAATGGAAATTAGACGAAATTCTTCCTCCAGAAAGATTAGAAAATCCTGTTTTAAATAATATTATTGAATTCAGAGATGGGGCTGTAGAAGTAGCTTTTGCCCCGTTAAGAAGGTCACTATCATTTAGAAATCCGCAGACCTCTTTTGCCACAGCAAGAAGGTCTATAGATAGATCAGGGTTCTCAATACCTAGGTCTTTGAATTATGTGGGAATTAGGTCAGATCCTACTATTCCCCAACCAGACTATGAAGAAACAGAAAACCAACATAATTCTCCACAGTATGAATCAGCACCAGGTCCGTCTGAATTCAACCAATTAAATGTTATTAAAAAATTCGAAATAAATAAAGATTTATTAAGAGAAGAATTTTTAAATCCTGAGAATAAAGCAAAAAGAGACTGGTTCTTTGAAAATTTTTCTCAAATAGAATTAAGAGAATATCGAGAAAATTATTATAATTATTTAGAAGAAAAAGAAGAAAATATTCCTTTCTTTGATTGGTTCTCAGAAAACTGTTTCAATAATCTCCAAATTAATGTATTAAAAACCGCTGAAAAAATATGGAAAACCTCTAAAGGAGAAATTATCAGTATAATTCCCCCCTTAGAAGAAGTAAAATTTCCTAATATTCAAAATCATGAAGTAATAGCATCACCTTTTAAAATGATCACTGAAAATAGGGAAATTAATATTAAAGATATTCAAAATTTACACACTCAGATTAATTATACCAATCAAATGGTTCATATAATAGCTACCGAAGTAATTGATAAAGAATTACCCCCTAAAAAATTAGAAAGATCTTTAATTAAACCATTTAAATTCTCAGAAGAAGAATTAAAACATATAAAATTAGGAAAAGATTCCATGTTAGATGAAATAAATAAAAAATTAGATGCTTTAAAAATTAATAAAGTAAATACCATAATTATTCCCGATGAAGAAATAGGAGACATAAATAGAGAACAGTTTGATGATAATTTATTTAAAGTTAATAAATTAAGACGAAATTCTAGGAGTAGCTCTTCTTTAGGCCCTACCCCTAGACCCACTACTCGTAATTATTATAATAGGCCAACTCTCCCTGATATTCAGTTTGAAGAATGGGAGCTAGAGTCACCATCCTCTTTTGATGGCTCTAGTATATATGAATGGAACATAGACGGCCTAACAGAAATGCAAATATTAAGAAAAACTAATGAAATGACCATGGCAGCCTCTGCCTATAGAACTAAACAAGATGCGGCTACTACGGTTAAGCTGCTGGTAACAGGGTTCACCGGTCAGTTAAAAGGTTGGTGGGATCACTATCTCTCTGAAGAAGAAAGATTTAATATAATGAATAGTGTAAAACAAGAAGCCGATCAAATAATGCCTTTAATGGTAGAAACATTAATTTTAGCTATTATTCATAATTTCGTAGGAGATCCTCAATTATTTGACCAAAGAATATCGTTAATTCTTCATACAATTAGGTGTAAAACCCTAGGAGATTTTAGGTGGTACCACGATAATTTCATCACCTTAGTCTTAACTAGGCCTGATTGTAGGGAAGCATTTTGGAAAGAAAGATTTTTGGCTGGACTTCCTTCAACTTTTGCAGATAAGGTTAGAGAAAGTCTACCAAGATTATATAATGACATTCCCTTAAAAGACTTAACTTATGGAAGATTAAGTACAGCTACTAAATTAATAGGTTTAGAAATTTGCGATACCCTAAAATTACAAAACCAAATTAAAAGAAATCAAGAAATGGGAATAAAAGAATTAGGTAATTTTTGTAGTCAATACGGTTATGAAAAACCTATTCCTCCCTCAGAAAAAAGAAAAAGACAATTAAGAAGACAAAAGAACTTTAAAACATCCCAACCAGTTCAGAGAAGTAATTTTAGGAAACTCCCTAAAAAAGTAAATAAACCTAATAAGACAAATATAGTATGTTATAAATGTGGACGAATCGGTCATATGAAAAAAGACTGTAGAGTAAAAGAAAAAATAAAAGCTTTAAACATGAGTGAAGAATTAAAAGAACAGATAGCAAATCTATTAATATTGGAAGAAGAAACTTCAGAAAAAGAAGAAGAATCATTAATAGAAAATAATGAATTAACTGAAAATTCAGATAGTGAAAATGAAGAAAACATTCACACATGTGAAAATTTAGATATGTGTAATTGTTCTTTTAAAATAAACATGATTAAAGCAGAAACGAAGTTAGCCCTAGAAATGGTAGATAAAATGGCTAATGAAGAAGATAAATTAGAATATTTATTAAAATTAAAAAATATAATGATAGAACAAGAAACAAATAAAGAATCAAAAGAAAAAGAAAAATTTACAGGATATAATTTTTCAGAAATACTAAAAATGGATTCTTTAAATAAACCTGTTACAATAAAAGATTTACAACAGGAAATAAACGAGTTAAAGCAAGAAGTAAAACAATTAAAATTAAAATTAGAAAACTTAACCGAACAATTTAATAACAATATTGGTACAACATCTAATTCTAATGAAGAAGACACAGAATTAATAAATCAAATAAAAATTCTACAACAGAAATGGCAAATAAAAATATCATTATCTATAGGAAATTCCTTTCATAAAAATTTTATTGCATTAGTTGATTCAGGAGCCGATTTAAATTGCATAAGAGAAGGGTTAATTCCTACACAATATTATGAAAAATCATTACAAAAATTATATACTGCCAATAATTCTAAATTAAAAGTCCAATATAAATTATCCAATGCTAATATCTGTAATAAAGGAAAATGTTTTAAAAATAGTTTTATTTTAACTAAGGATATTACCGAAGAAATAATTTTGGGTACTCCTTTTTTAACCCAAATATACCCTTTTGAAGTATCTACGAAAGGAATCAAACATAAAAATCATTTATTTGAATTTATTAACCCCATTAAATCAAAAGAAGTCTTAACCTTAAAAGACTTAACTGAAGAAAATTTTATTAATAAAATTGAAAATAAAAATGAGCAAATTCATAAATTACAATTGGAAATAAAATATCAAAAAATTGAAAAACAAATAAATGATACCTTAATAAAAAAGACTTTTGAAAATTTTCAAAAACAACTGGAAAAAGAAATTTGTGCTGAAATTCCCTCTGCTTTCTGGGATAGAAAATATTTTACTATTAAATTACCATACGAAGAAGGATTTCATGAAAGTAATATACCTACTAAAGCAAAACCAGTACAAATGAATAAAGAAACTCTTAATTATTGTAGAAAAGAAATACAACAATTTTTAGATAAAAAATTAATTAGACCAAGTAAATCCCCATGGAGTTGTTCTGCATTTTATGTTATGAACGCCTCTGAAATCGAAAGAGGGGAACCAAGAATGGTAATTAATTATAAACATCTTAATAATGTTCTAAAATGGATCAGATATCCACTCCCTCATAAACAAGAATTAATAGGAAGATTATATAAAGCAGTAATTTTTTCTAAATTTGATTTAAAATCTGGTTATTATCAAATTAAAGTGGCGGAAGAAGATAAGTATAAAACTGCTTTTACTGTTCCTTTCGGGCATTATGAATGGAATGTAATGCCTATGGGACTTAAAAATGCTCCATCAGAATTTCAAAATATTATGAATAATCTTTTTAATCCTTACTCCGAATTTGCTGTAGTCTACCTAGATGACGTATTAATATTTTCCAATACAATAGAACAACATTTGAAATATCTAAAAATTTTTAAAGAAATAATAAAGAAAAATGGTCTAGTAATTTCTAAAAGAAAAATAAAATTAGGTCAAACTAAAATAAGATTTCTAGGTCATGAAATATTTCAAGGGAAAATAACCCCTATAAATCGAAGTATTGAATTTGCAAATAAATTTCCTGATGAAATAATAAATAAGAATCAATTACAAAGATTTTTGGGATGTATTAATTATGTAGCCGATTTTATTCCCAAAATAAGAATAATTTGTCAACCCTTATTCCTTAGACTTAGAAAGAATCCTAAGCCTTGGACTGAGAACCATACTAAAATAATTAAAGAAATAAAAGGCCTTGTTAAAACATTACCCTGTCTAGGAATTATTCACCCTAACGCTAAAATAATTGTGGAAACAGATGCTTCAGAAATAGGGTTTGGAGGAATTCTAAAACAAACCTTTTCAGAAAATAAAGAACAGATAGTAAGATATCACTCGGGAGCTTGGGCAGGAGCTCAGATTAATTACAGTGTTATTAAAAAAGAAATCTTAAGTATTGTTTTATGTATTAATAAATTACAAAATGATTTAATGAATAAAGAATTTCTGTTAAGAATTGACTGTAAATCGGCAAAAGAAGTTTTAGAAAAAGATGTTAAAAACATTGTTTCTAAACAGATTTTTGCCAGATGGCAAAGCATTTTGTCTTGTTTTGAATTTAAAATTGAATTTATAAAAGGTATTAATAATTCAATTCCAGACTTTCTAACACGGGAATTTCTTCAGGGCACTCCCTCTTCAAAATGAGACCTTCAGGAAAAACGGCCCTCACAGATACTCCTTCAAAATCAAAACCCCTAAGTATAGCCGACCTGACCCCTTCATATGCAGTAAAGTCCTCCCTAAATACCTCTGAAAATACCCGAGTATTACCAGCCTCCCTAACTAAAAAATCTCCCTCTGAATTATCTTCTAAAGGAAATTTCCCTCCACTAAAACCTTCCAGTTCTTCTAAACTCCCTGAAAATTTAAATGCTCAAAAAGATTACCACATCAAAACTTCCTGTATTCCTATTCTCCCAATTGAACCAGAATGGGAAGAAGAAGAGCCACCGGCCATCATTGACAGAATTTGCCCTAAAGGATGGGCATGGATTCCAAATAATTTCGAAAAAACTTTAAATTTTTATCAAATGATTTTATTGGATACTCATTCGGTCGAATTAATTCCCGAAAAAGATCCAAGAAATCCCCTTATTACTAATTATTCAAAATTAAAAATTTTAAATGTTTTATGTCCCACAGACTGGAATCAAAATTGGTTGACTCCAAAAGGCTTTTCTAGACCTTTTAAGCCAACCTCTTTTAACTACTTTGATTATCAAGAAGCTTGGTCGAAAATCCTTTTAAATACGAATCCTAAGCATTCTTGGTATATAAGTTTTAAAAATGAATTACCTACTCGATTACCTTCTTGGTTCATTAAGTGGGTAATTGATTTTGGCCCCGTGAAAAGTATTCTTCCAGCTAGAATTGTGAAAATGTATGACCTTTTCAAAGAAATTTCGCCAGCCATTCCTTCTAAATATAAATTAACCAGTTTTTTATCTAAAATGGGAATTGGATGGTTGATGCAACCACAATATCAGATTCACCATCACATGGGCGACCCGTTTCCCAAACAAGTATGCTTAACTGTGAAGGTTTTCTGGTGGCAAAAGTTCAATATCGACTACGTCGATGCTAAATTCAGACAATTCAAGAATTCTCCCTCAAAGGCCTCCATTACTCCTGCTTCTGCTTCATCTTCCCCCTTAAAGATTGAAGACCTAGTAGGACCCACAAAAACTAAAAAAGAACTAAAACAGAAATTACTCGAAGCATTATCTTCTTTAGATTCTGACGAGGAACCTGAAGAAAATGAAGAATTACTATCAGACGATTGCTATGCCATCCAGATGGCACAAGATCCTAATTTGGACTCAGACTAGCAGTTACTGACAGAGCGATGCCAAACCTGCGTAAAGATTCTCAGTCTGGTAAACGCTCTTCGTTGATTGCCAACATCGGGACCCTATACACCAGCTGTCAGCATAATTACGGAACCAGCTAGCAGCCAAGTGCAGGGACTCACTGTTAATTATTTTGTCGGCCAGTTTGTCGAAGAATCTTTCTTTTGTCAAAAAGACGATAAAAGCATGTCGGCCTCTTTGACAGAATCAAGAAAACGACAAGGAAGTGGCAGACCAAGTGGCGCATTATCCGGAAGTGGGCGACAAAGTGGCGTATTATCCGGAAGTGGGCAGCAAAGTGGCACCTTATCTGATAAGTGGAAGACCACGTGGCACTCTATCTGATCGATGGCAGACCAAGTGGTGGCTTATTCGGATGCCTTTAATTATTGTTCAATGTAATTCATTTTAAGTCCGGACTTCGCATCCGGCTTTGTAATTCTATAAATACCTTGTAAGAAGAGAGGATAGACACAGCTCGGCAGAGCCTTAAAATCCTTTCTCTCTCCTTCCTTCCCTCTCATCCCTCTCCTTTCCCTTTGTAAATCATCCATTCGAAATAAACCTCTTCTCTCTTTGTACAACTTTGCCTTGAATTAGCTGTGCCTCTGTAAGTTTCTAATTTCTTTCACTTGTTTTAAATTATATATATATATATATATATATATATATATATGTATGTATATTCTAGATGTTCTCTCGGTTAGAGTTATAGCCTTGCGAACACACATATTAGGGTAATATATATTCAACAACATAAACATTAAACTTTAAACATGTATATTTTTTTTTACTAATTGGAAAGGAATCGAACACGGTTGTGAGTTTATAACAATCCAAACACATGTTCATTAAAATTTACATATGTATTTTTTTTTTTACTAATAGGAAAGGAATCAAACAGGATGTGAGTTTATAAAAACTCAAACACATGTTTAACAAACTGATTCTCTACTTTACATATGTATATTAGAAAATGTAATTTGAATTGTCTATTTAATACCCTTTCTTTCTTAAAAAAAATATCCTTTTAGTTATGAACCTTCCTTGTGTCTTTTTCTTAATTGTTTTCTTCCTTGTAAATAAAGACATAGAAGAAAAAAAAATGAAACAGAAATAATTAGATGAGAAAAATTAATATAACTCTGTCAAGGGTGTGTTTTTCTTAAAAGTTTTTTTCCTTGTAAATTAAGACATAGGAGAAAAAAATGGAAGAGAAATAATTAGATGAGAAAAATAATATATTTTTTTAATTAAGATTACAAAGATAAAGAAATGAATGTAATATAATACAATAAATCTTAATTTTTAATTTATTTTCCTATAAATCCATCCATACCAAACAATTAAATAATTTCTCACTACTTTATATTATTATTTCTTTATTTTTGTTGATATTGACTCAGAATCTTCTTACGAAGGAGATTGTCTAATGGTTTAGATGGCAAATCATTCAATGTGTGAGTTTGGTACGAGCATGTTATGGCCACGTCTATTATAGAGCATCTGGTGACTAATGTCTATAGGCACTAGATGATAGTGCCCTTTTAGTAGCTTCTAATAGTATCAATGTTTGTTTATTGGTCAGACGAGTTAGTTATGATATGTAGGTTTGTTTAGCTTGCTTATATTTTTGTTTGACAGTCGTTGTAACTAAAGGATGTTTTGCGCTCTTTCTCGAAGAAATTAATATAACTTTCCCTTGTTTTTTACTCTTGTTTTCTTTCTAATTTTCTTGTGTGATTTATTGACACTTTCTAGAGTTGTCTTAGTGAGTTTCTTATCGAGTCTCAATAAGTGACGTCGTTTGTGGAGACAAAAACTTCAAGAAAGATCAAATTCACGACATCCAAGTTTGATATTGAGAAGTTCTTCAAGAACAACAATTTCGAGTTGTAGAGGATCAAGATGGAAGTCATCTTAGTGTAACAAGGTTGTGTGGAAGTGCTAAAGAGTTAAATATGTCATTATCTTTAACACAACATGAGAAGAAGAATATAATTGATAAGACTAGATGAGTCATATCCAGATGAATTATATAGAGAATGGAGGGAAAAACTCTAGTAATTCATAAGAATTTGTTGATGTTGCGGTAGCATATAATAGTTATGAATTTGTTGGGTTTTTGGTGACATTTTCTAATGACTCACATGGGAGTTAGGTTATGGATTCAAAGTGTAGTACCATATGTGTCCAATGAGATACTTCTTCAAATACTTAAAGTCAAAAGAGGGTTGGATGGTCCTCTTTAGGAATAACAAGGCATGTAAGGTGTAGGACATAGCGACGATCACACTTAAGATGTTCGATAACCGTGAGATGTTGCTACAAGAGGTGAAATATGTTTTATAGTTTAGGGGGAACCTTTTATCTATAAGAATGTTTGGCATTTTGGGTTATTCCATAAAGATTGAGTGTGGGATGATGAGTGAACATCTATGATTGCTAAAGGTGAGAAGATTAATATTATATCTTAGGTGGTTTTTTCATCATTGAGCATGTGTCTATTGCTAGTGAAATGATGCAAGATAAGGCTAAGTTGTGGCATCTGATGTTGGACCACGTTAGCGAGAAGGGTTTGGTCAAGCTTGAGAAGTAAAAGTTGTTAATAGGTGATAAGTTGTAGAACTTAGAGTTTTTGGATCAATGTGCTTTGCGGAAATCTCATAAGGTGTGTTTTGGGACTAGTAAGCATACATCTAGTAGACCATTTGAGTATGTTCTTGCAAATATGTGTGGTCTTTCAAGAACTCAAACTCATGGTAAAGGATCTTACATGTTGGCTAACATTGGTGATTTCTCGAGGAAAGTCTAATTTTAAAGAATAAGCTGAAGACATTGTAAAGGTTCAAGGAAGGGTATACCCATATTAAAAATCAGCAAGAAACCAAGTTGAAGGTGCTCAAGACAAATAATGGGTAAGAAGTAAGGGATGAAAAGGCATAAGATTGTTGCTAGGAATCCTCAACAAAATGAACTTGCTAAGAGGATGAACAAGATTATTTTGGAGAGAATGTGGTGTATGCTTACGGGAGTAGATATCTGTAAGGCTTTCTATGGAGAAGTTGTTAGTAATGTAATGTATATGACAAATAAGTGTCCATCGTCTACTCTAGAGTTCAAGACACTGATGGAAATTTGGAGTGGAAAGCCAACAAACAACTCTAATCTTATGTGTTTGGAGCCTTGACATTTGCACATGTCAAGAAGGATAAGCTAGAAGCATGAGTTGAGAAGTGTATCTTCCTTCAACACGTTAAAGGAGTTAAAGGATACATGTTGTGGAGGTTAGAGCCTAAACTATATAAGTACATCATCAACAAAGACATTACGTTTGATTCACTAGTAGTGTCAGACAAGACTATTTAGTGAAGATAGATGATGCATCAGATGATAATGCTAATCCCAGCAGTATCTGACTTTAGGAAGACAAAATGTGCTACCTCTGACTATAAGCTAGTGTATGATAAGAAGAAAAGCACCATTACACCTACTCAGAGGTTTGGTTATGTTGATCTCATATGTTATACTCTTAGTGTAGTTGAAGAAGAAACACACATGGACACTTGTGGACTTACCCAAGAATCAAATAGTGATTGGATGCAATCAGGTATATTTAAGAAATATGAGATCCATAAGATTACGGAGATGCAATTAGGCTTATCACTAAAGGTTTCACACAGGTAAAAAAGGTGAATTATAATGAGATCTTCTTTCCTGTGGAGAAACATTGTTCTATAAAGATCTTGTTTTGAATTATAAACCAGTATAATCTACAAATCAAACAATTGGACATCAAGACTTTTCTGTATGGAGATCTAGAGGAGACCATTTATATGCAATGACCGTAAGGGCTTGTTGATGACCAAATGAAGGTGTGTTTGCTTTAAGAAATTATTGTATGGGATGAAGCAGAGTCTGAAGGTGTAGTTACAATAGCTACTCTACATTTTGGATGGAGAATAAGGTTTTTGCTTATACTTGCTCCTATATGTAAACAATATCTTTATAGCTAGCCGATACTAGGAAATGATTGACGAACTCAAGACAAAGTTGAACTCAAAATTTTAAGTGAATGATTTTAGTTCTATTAAACGCATCCTTGGGATAGATATTAAGAGGGAACAGACAAAGGTGTTTACATCTATTTTAGCAGGGTTACCTGAAAAAAGTTGTGGAGGGGTTTAGAATGCATTTATCTAAACCTATGGACATGTCGTTAAGGCACCACATGAAACTCTCAATGAATCAAGCTCTTGATTATGATGAAGAAAAGGGAAGGATGAATTTTATTCCAGATGCTAGTAGAGTGGGAAACACCATGTATGTGATGATTTGCATGAGACTAATTTCCACTCATGTTGTGAATGTTGTCAGTAAGTTCATGGGGAACCTAGGGCAAGTTCATTGGGAGGCATTGAAGTGGATGTGATAATACCTAATAACTCTAAGGTCATGTCTTTAATATCAAAATAGATCTCAAAGTAGAGTTATTGTAGAAGGTTTTGTAGACATTAATCATGCAGAAAACTTAGAGATCCCAACAATTTGCTTTACGAATAAAGGTTATGTTGTTTGTATCTATAATAAATTGAAAGGAAAATTGTCCTTCAGTTTGTGGTAGGGTTATCATTACAGAAACTAAGTATATTATATTGGCAGAAGGAGTGAAAGAAGTTTTTGTGGTTGAAGAGGATGATAGATGGGCTAGATATTGTACATGAGTGTATTTCAATCCACTGTGACAATAAGAGTGATTCATCTAGCACCAAATGTACCACAAAAGGATCAAACACATTGACGTGAATTTTCACTTCATTTAAGACGTGATTGAAACAGGGGAGGTCAAGGTTGTGAAGATAGCATATGAAGACAATCCTGCTTATATATTTACCAAGTTTCTCCCAAGGTTAAAGTTCAAAAGGTGTTTAAACTTAGTAAAGTTCATATAGAAACTGATAGAGGTTAATTAAAAGAAAAAGGCATCTAAAGAACTATGAAGTCCTTGATTCAAATCAAGGTGGACATTGTTGATATTAACTCAAAATCTTCTAATGGAAGAAACAGTCTGATGGTTCAGGTGGCAAATCATCTAGTATGCGAGTCTAGTAGAAGTGTCTTATTGTCGCATCTATCATAGAGAGTCTGATGATTAGTATCTATAGACACTAAATGGTTGTGTCCTTGTATTAACTTTTGATAATATTAATATTTCGTCTACAGATCATGTAAGTTAGTTATATCACTTGGGTCTATTTAGCCTATATATATTTTCATGTAATGGTAATTATAATTAAGTAATATTTTGCATTCTTTTAATCTTTCTCTCTTTTTTTAACTTTTGTTTTCTCTATTGTTTTTTATGTGATTTCTTTAGACTTTCTAAAATTGTTTAGTGAATTTCTTATGGAACCTGAACAATTTTAAACCAAACAAAACACAAAAGAAGTTTTAAAAAAGAAGTTTGTAGAAAATGGTTGTGGTGTGAAACTTAAAAAAAAGTCAAATGCGGGGCTATGTATAGCTTCTTATATTCCTTTTCTTTCAACTATAGCTGGAGGGAACAGTCACTTCAATTTATACGTTTTAAATTTTTTAGAGTTAAATTTAAATGATTGTGAGGAGTTATATTTCATAACGATTGTTGTAAACCTAAGGTAGTCTTCAAAATCAATTAAAAAAATATGGATAATATATCCATCTAGACAATGACAATTCAGAAGTCATTGTTTAGTGTAATTAACCTTTCTAACTGCAGATGATGATTAACAAAATTGAGGAACTAGAGGTGAGTATATATGAGGCTTTTTTCTTTGGTAGCGGCAGTGGCAGGAACATGAGATTATGAGGAGTATATCATAAAGTAACATAGTTGACTTGAATGATTCACGTTAATCTATCTGGGTGAATTGATGGGAAGTCAAAACAACTAACATGTCAGTAATGTAATGTAAAAAGCATTTATTAGTGTAGGTAGTGACAGATGTTTCACATAAAGATATAGGTTTAGCTGTGCGGTTGAGAAAGCATGCATTGAATGAATTAGATGGTAATTATAATTTGTTTATGGAAGCTGGTGCGAGCACGTTATTGTCTTTTTCTTTGCTTGTATATTGGCCCCTTGCACCCATGTGAAGTTCTTAATTTCAGTGTCGGCGGTGAGATAGTTACTCCTATATATTAGCTAGGCTAGCTCCAAATAAAACAGTATACTCACACTTGACACTTCCATTACCATAGAAGCTTAACGCTAGGCTTCTCTCCCTTCATTAGGAACTGTAACTGCAGTTCCTTAATTATGCCCAGTTTAACCCGCAGCCAAGGAGCACTTTTGTGCTTCTGGTTCTGCTTGTCTCTGCTTTTTGTGGTAATAGACCTTTCCTATGGTGACCATAGTACAGTCCAGGTAGTTGGACTTGGAGAATGCGCAGATTGCAAGCAAAATAATATTCAAACTACCCAGGCTTTCTCAGGTACGTACATTGTCTCCTACCCCTTTTTAACCACACTTGTTTCAGTATTTCTGACCATGCACACCCCAAATGTACCCTTTTTTTTAAAAAGATTATTATATATTATATAAATTTTGTCTATACAAATTTTAGATTTTGCTTTCCTCTAACTGGTGTGTGTGTATCAAATCATTTACCATACCAAACAAATTAGTTCAATTGAGTATTTTATGTAAATTATTTTAAATTTTATGTTACCACGGATAAAAAAACATGATATTACCTATGGTGATTAAATTTATCTCTTTTATTTTTACCTCTGTAATTGTAAGTGGCATCGAAGTGTTAGGTGTCAAAAAGAATGATTAATTAATGTTGTGCATATATTACTTTACACAGGGCTACGTGTAACAGTGGATTGCAAGGCAACAAGTGGAGGGTTTGAAAGGAGAGGGGTTGGTGAGTTTGATGTAAATGGCCACTTCAAAGTGTCTCTTCCCGATGACATTGTGAAAGCTGGTGAGCTCAAAGAAGAATGCTATGCTCAACTACTTGGTGCATCAGCTGCACCTTGTCCTAACCATGATGGCCCATTTAGTACCAAAATTGTGATAAAATCAAAAGTTGATGGCAAACACACCTTTGGTCTTGCTGGGAAACTCAAGTTTTCATCACTCACATGCCCTTCGGCTTTCTTTTGGAAACATCCTTTCTTTCATAACATTCCCCATCCACCACCTATCCACATTCCTCCTATAGTATTTCCGCCAAAGATTTTCCATAAGCACCCTTTCTTTTCTCCGCCTGTTCCTGTCTACAAGGAACCTCCTACTCCTGTTCCAGAGATTAAGCCTCCTCCAAAGGTTGTCCCTCCTCTTCCTCCAAAGGCTAAGCCTCCTCTTCCTCCATGCCCACCAAAGGTTAAGCCTCCTCCTCTTCCACCAAAACCACCAAAGGTTAAGCCTCCTCTTCCTCCATGCCCACCAAAGGTTGAGGCTCCTCCTCTTCCACCAAAGGTTAAGCCTCCTCCTCTTCCACCAAAGCCACCAAAGGTTGAGCCTCCTCCTCTTCCACCAAAACCACCAAAGGTTGAGCCTCCTCCTCTTCCACCAAAGGTTAAGCCTCCTCTTCCTCCATGCCCTCCAAAGGTTAAGCCTCCTCCTCTTCCACCAAAACCACCAAAGGTTAAGCTTCCTCTTCCTCCATGCCCACCAAAGGTTGAGCCTCCTCCTCTTCCACCAAAACCACCAAAGGTTGAGCCTCCTCTTCCACCAAAGAAGCCATGTCCACCAAAGTTTAAGCATCCATTTATACCACCAATTCCAGTCCACAAAAAGCCATTTTTGCCTATTCCTCCGGTCCCTCCTTTTCCACTCAAGCCACTTCCACCTGTTCCTTATAAAATCCCTCCAAAGCACTTTTTCCATATCCCTAAATGGTCTCCACTACCTCCAAAGTCCTTCCATCACCCAAAGTATGGGAAATGGCCTCCCGTACCACCTTTTTCTTCTCGTCCTTAGGCTATAGATTACAATTGGGTCTATAAAATATGCATGCTTGTTTTCTATCTTATTTTGTGCTTCCGTGTGATCAAGGATTGAGAAAGTTTATTGTTTCTAATAAAGCCTGGGAGGTATTAGGCATGCGAAAAAAAGAATCAATTGAGAATAGAGAAAACCAAAATAGAACGGTATGAGTAAGAAATTTTAAGTGATATGAAGTTTGAGTGTGATCAATTGTTTGATGTTCTTGAATGGGGCAGGTTAGACAACCGTGTCATTCATTGTATTTGTTTTTAATTAATTTCACTTGTATATAAATGCATTATGATTTGATAGTTAATTAAGCTTCCAGTATGTCTTTTTCAAAGAATAATAAGAATTTATGATTATTTAATAACAACAACCATATTCTAATTGTTCTTTATAATGTGTTTGAAATAATAAGAAAATTAAATTATTTTAATAACAAGAAGTTGGTGAGTTTGCTTAAAAATCAATATAATTGCTCCTATGATAATCATGAAAAATTATCTATAGTTATTTATTTTAATTGATAATAGATAGGAATAATTTCGAGATCATATGCTTTTAGAAGAGAAAAAACTATTCCAAAATAATCAAACAACTTAAGTTAGAAAATGTCATGTTCCAACTTTTTTTAAAAAAAAATCTTTTACGGATACTTAAGGAAAAAATTACCCTTATATACAGAACTCTAACAGTTTTCTATGCATGACATCATGTACCTTTGTTTCAAATGTCGTTAACCCACTGGTAATGAAAAATGGAGTCTTATGATTACATTCGCACCCCTTGTATTTTCCGTGAATTATGTGTGATTTTATTAATATAATATTGATCTAAATATATTAATTTTTTATATAATATTAACTAGGCTTTAATTGAGAAGCGTGCATCATAGTTTACCAAATTAGTAAAATTTTTTTTCTATTTTAAAATTAATACATTTTGTTTTTCTATTTTTAAAATCAATAATTTATACTCATTTATTAAATTAAAAACATTTACTATTAACATTCACAATAACACTTTTCAATTTAAAATGAATTAATTGTGATTAAAATTAAAAAATTTAAAATTAATAGTCACATGTCATGAGGAAGAAACTATAAAGTTGTTCTGATAACAAAATATACATATAAAAAAAAATTCTAAGTTCAAATCTCTCTAATTTTTAAAGTTAACATTAACACTTCCAATATAACATATAAGATTTGGTTTTAAAATAGGAACAAAATTTACGAATTTTGTGAAATACACGGACAAAAGTGCTATTAAACCTACTAAATATTACATAATTTATAATATAATATGATTATTAAAATTAATAAATATAATTACAATATATGTATATCAAATATACAATTTTGAATTAAATTTAGATGCATAAAAATTATTTATAAAAAAATGTACGTGTGTATATATAATAAAATATTTTTTATAAATTATATTTTAAAATAAAAAATTTGGTTTTTTATAAAAAATCATTTATAAATACATTTTTGTTAATATTGACTCAAAATCTTTAGAATGGTAGAGTTTCTTATGGTTTGAATGAATCAGATAGAAGCTTTTTATGAGACGAGAGCACGTCTAATGATAGATATATCGTAAAAACATATGTTAGAGATGAGATACTAAGAGCGTTTGAAGCGAACTGACTGGTGCTCACACGTTGAGACCATTTGTTGTATACTCTTGTGAGAGCTTTTGTTGTAACTTAAGTAACTTCTAGTCTTAGCACCAATCTTGAATATAGGAGTGTGTGGGTTAGTTAGTTTGTTGTGCTACAAGACATGTTGTAAGTCATATATATGTGTGTATGTGTGTACATATATAACTCTTGTAAATGATTTTTTGTTTCGCTCTGATAAGGAACACATTTATGCTATATTTTGAGAAATCATACTTTGTTCTTTTTCCTCTTGTTTTGCTCTTTCGATCTTAGGTGTGTAATTCGTTTAATCTTCCTATTATTGTGTGAGTTTTGGGTGATGAACCTCAATAATTTTAAAATACTAAATTAAATGTATTTAATATATATAAAAATTAATATGTTTATATATGATACTAAATTTCATAATATTCAACCAAATATGTTAAATTGGTTTATAATTATAATTCCTATACTTGAATTATATGTATATATATATATATATAATGAATTGTTGAGTGCATAAGTAATAAATATTTCTAATATGTACTTACATTTTACCTCACTGTATGGAGATGAGTAAGGGGTTTGAAGTTTGAACACAAGAGCTGTCAAAATGCTACTTTGTTGGGCTGACCCGCAAGCCTACGAAAATGGGAAAGGTTGGACTCCAAAAAATGAGACTCAAATATAAGCAAGTATTTTTGCTCCAACCCATTTGGCTTGACTATGTAAATGGACTTAGGTTGGGATAGCTCGATGAGCCACGAATCAACTCAAATACAAATATATAAATTTTAAAATATATGTTAATAATATATAATATATTGTTAAAAATATATTATTAAATAAAAAATATACATATAAAAGTACATTTAATGTTAAGACAATTTATAATATTGTTAATATACATATTATATCGAGCACCTCAAGGGACCCTTTGAAAGCCCCTCGAACCCTTGCATTAAAGATACTCGGACTCCAAAGGAGGACTAGACTATAATTCAGATCCACGGGAAGACATTGGGTCTGACGCTCAACACTAGCCCACTTTATACACCATCAAGCAAAGGGAAAAATCTAACAAAATCCCAATATTACCCTTCTAGCCAAGTAGAAAACCCTAATTACAAGCCCAAATCCACAAGGTATAGTATACAAAGACTAGGTTTAACATGTTATGAAAGGTTCATTATACATTGTTTTTTCCCTGACATTTGTACGACCTTGGACCTAGCCTAAGCTTGGGTTTATACTGACTTGAATGTTGGAGTATCTTTGCAGGTACCTCACTTGTACACATTCAAACCTAATGATTTGAAAACCTGGAAATGTTAAGGGACTTCACCAAGCACGTTAGTGCCTCACCATATTTGTGTAGTACATTTTTTCCGCCTATTATAGGACTTGGTAATTTTCCATCCATCAGTCTCAAGAAGACCATTTAAGTGACACGTGGTATTGACGAGAAGTAATACGGGGGCTTTCCACAACCCCTGGGCAACAAGATCTTTACCTCGAGTGCATGGGAAGATTTGATGTTTGCCACCCCCTCCAACAGTTGCATCATGAGATGCGCAAAATGCACAAAGCTCATAAGAAAGAGATGGAGCACATTTGATGTGAAAAACAAAGACTTACACAATAACAAGTGTGGCTTCTAAATGGATGATGATCAGGATGCCACTTCTCGGGACAAAGGTTCTACAATTCCTTTTAGAGCCACAACAACCGCTAATGAACAGCCCTGCACCTTTAAAATTTTGTCCTCTCCCATAACATGAGGGTTGGTTGGGCAGAGGCACAATTTCACCTCGAATGTCATGGAGACCTCCTGCAAAAAATTGGAGAAACCTTGCATTGGATAAATATGATGGAATTATCAACCCAAAGGAACATTTGGATGCCTTTGTTACCCAGGTGGAATTATACACCTCTAAGGACACTATACTCTATCAAGTGTTCCCCACATCTTTTAAGGGTTATGCCCTTATTTGGATCACCCGCCTCCTTCTAAACTCGATGGACTCCTTTGAGACATTTTCAACTAAGTTCACTATCCAGTTTGCCACTAGTCGCCCCTATCAATTGACATTTATTGCAC
The DNA here is from genome assembly GCA_037954015.1 of Psophocarpus tetragonolobus. Lineage (NCBI taxonomy): Eukaryota > Viridiplantae > Streptophyta > Magnoliopsida > Fabales > Fabaceae > Psophocarpus > Psophocarpus tetragonolobus. The sequence continues at coordinate 3,441,224 of CM075689.1, forward strand.
TAGTAAGTGTGCAGTAAGAGAAGATGGAATCGTAATGCCCATTTATGGAGCGCTTTGGGAATGTGGCCTTCTAAATACACGATTTTGACCTGTTGTAGCTTTGCACCACATGATTACAACTTTGCAGTCGTAGACTTCGCCAATATCTTGTGCAAGAAGCCACCAAAGAGCTCCATTGTTAAGCATTATCTTACATGGATATGAAGGAACCAATCAAGTATCGTAATAAGGTCAGGGAGGAAAAAACTGTCCCCAACAGGAAAGATGCAAATACGGATCACCCTGGAAACTGAGGAGGGGATTCTAGAGAAAAGAGATCCCAATCCAAACACTCTCACTACACCTCACTTAACATTAGTTAGACAAATAAGCTCTGGCAATAAAAATGATGTTGATCCCCAAATGAACCAACACTCTGTCCAGGGTGGATAAGACTAAAGGAATGTCAATATCACAGAAACAGGGGACATTAAACTAAGGAGTGTGCGACATTACGTGATAAAATTGAAAATTTGATCAAGGCTAGCCATCTCGAAAGCTATATACAAAAGGAACTGAAGCCTACTTACTTGCAGAGTGATAAAAGCCTAGATCAAAATTACAGAATGAGCCCAAAACAATACAAGAGAAATAGAGAAAAAGGTAAAAGGTACAGGAGAAAGGAGAGGATGAGAAGCAAAAGTCTCTCCCAGGATTGCATAGCAGAAGCTCTCTCACAAGACTATAGAGCCAAAGGACCTAAGAATGTGATTAATACTAATGTTGAGGCTTGGTTGTGGGGTGGCACCTCCTATTCCCGGAAGATACATCTGCGACAAGTCAAAGTAGTTAATGTAGTTTCTCCTTCAAAAGGCCCCAAGATGTCGAAAATTACCTTTACCAACTGAAACTTCAAGGCAATTAACCTGCTGCAAGACAACCCGATAGTGTAAGTGTCAAGATCACCAATTGTACATTATGAAAAACTCTGGTGGATCAGGGAAGCTCGATCGATATTCTTTATTGAATACCTTTAAGCAAATGGAGATCCTGAAAGAGGAACTCATGCCATATGGCGAACTCTTAGTTGGATTCTCCAAAGAAAGGGGTAGGCACTAGGAGTTGTATAGATTTATACACTAACTTGGAACTTTAAGGTGAAGGTGAAAAAGTTATCAAGGTTTAATATATAATGGTTCATGCTAATACTTCGTATAATATCTCACTAGGTCAACCATCCCTCAACACTCTCGAGGTGATTATCTCAAAGTCACACTTGGCCATGAAATTCCCTTTGGAGGAAGGACGCGTAGTCACCATACATGTTGAGCAACACCCAACTCAAGAGTGCTAGATGGCTAGCCTAAAGATAATGCCTTTGGTGGAAGAGGTTGAGCAAAGGATAAACTTGGTAAACACAAAAGCAGCACGGGTAGAGGACTTGTTAGACCTGGACCCAAGGATGAACCTACAAGTCAAACCGATTGAAAATATCATACCTTTCCAGCTCAGCCCTCTTCTGAGTAAAGTTACAAAAATTAGCACCCACATTTTGACTAAAGTACTTGAATCCATAACTATCAAATTACAAAGCCAATTATGATTTGATCGCATGGTCAGCAGCGAATATTCTAGGTATTGACCTAGTTTTCATTGCCACCATTTGGAAGTAAGCCTATTGTCCAAGCTTATAGCTTAGAGGAAGAGGAAACTTCTAAGCTTCTAAAGGTTGGTTCATCTGGGAGCTTCATTACTCAACATGGTTGGCAAACATGGTAATGGTTTAAAAACCAAGTGGCAAGTGAAGGATGTGCACAAATTACATAGACTTGAACAAGGTTTACCTGAAAGATGCTTACCCTTTTTTCAAGCAAATAAAAATCCATAACTATCAATTTTTTTCCATGAAATTTAATGTGTTTTATCCCACTTTTGTATAAATATTTGAAAGCAATCTAGTTTTATTTTGAATGTCTTATTTTTTTTACTAAAACAAACACCATTTAGCACTATTTTTATGAGAACTTTAGGGTAAAATTACAAGAGACAACAAAGAAAATCAAGGGCCCTTGCTGAGCCACCATCATTCGCTAAGCGAAAAAGAAGAAAAGCACTAACAGAGCAGTAAATTTGTTTAGTGAGCCACTATCGCTAAGCGAAGAGCCAGAAAGAAACAAAAAGTTATAGAGAGATCGCTAAGAGATCACAAATTGTTCAATGACACTATAGTTGCAGAAGGCAACTTGCTAAACAAGCACACCTCACTCATTAAGGCAAAGGCTTCAAAGAGCACACACTCAGTGAAGGAATCTTGCTAAGTGATGACACCTGATTGGCTCTATATAAATGTAAGGAATTAATTCCAACTCATGTGCAAATACTCTCATTTTCTTCTCTCATTTCTTTATTTTGTAAAGTACAACTCATGTGGAAGTAGTTAGGGTGTTGTTAGGAGCTGGATATTGGATATTACTTTGTAACTTTCTTTTACTTTATATAAGTTTTATTTATCTCTTTTTAATTTTCTTTATACTTAATACTCGTTATCTATCTAATCAACTTATAACGTGATATGTTTAATTTCTTATATCGAAGATTTTCATGAAATTAAAGAACTAGAAAATTCATCATATAATGACTATGCTTAGGAATAAAGTAGGATCTATATGTCTGATTTAATAATTGTTCTGTCCTAATCAAATTATTGAGATTTGTCTTACTAATGAATTAAGGGAGAATTTCAATAATTTAGTTATCTATTACCAAGGAGTTAGGAAAATAAATCATTAACAATTCCAGAAAGTGATAAAATGAATTTTGGGTAATAGTTAATGATTACAGGTAATATAACATTAATCCACACTTCTGACTCTTTTACTATCAAACATAAAAAACTACAAAAATATGATTTTTTACTTTGTATTAATTTTCAATCAAAATTATCCATTGTGAAAAATTGCTCTACAGAGAATCATTGAATACCATTTATAATTGTCAATTCCCTAAGCAAATGACCTGATTTTATCAGATTCTATAGTACAATATGACTGGTACATTTGTCAAAAGTAAAGTAGTCATAAAAACTCTCGACACCTCTACGAAAGGAATGTTAATATGCAAATTCTTAAACATCTCTAAGAATTTAAGAAAATTTTTATCATGTTGTTGACTTTTTAACCTTTGAGGGAATGAAACTCTTACTTCAGGAGGTGTTTGTACCTCTTTACTCTTATCGTTTTCTATATTTTGACTCCTTTTAGTAGGGGGTTGTCTTAACGGTTGTTGGATGCTTGTTAATTGTGGTTGTGAGAGATATAGGCAAGTTTAATTTACTAGGAAAATGATAGTGAGGTTTGGTTGAAGTTAAATTAAACTTGCACATATCTCTTAAGCCCAATATAAACAAGATGCCACTAGTAAAGTTTAATTAAACTTGTCGTTTTAGTACTGGTTGGAGTGAGTGGTGCTTCCTTTGAACTATACGATGGAGTCATCATACAAATATCTGGGATTGACCATTAGTGGGGTCCCCACGGATTGAAGATGTGGAAACCGATGTTTGAAGTGGTGAGACATCGTCTTTTATCCTAAGAAAATAAGTATTTGTTGATGGCAAGTCGTTTAATGCTCATAAACGGATTTTGTCAGCACTACCAATCTATTTCCTCTCTTTCTTCAAGGCTCTAAAAGTTATCATTTCTCACCTTAATTCTATTTTTAAACAATTCATTTGGAGTGGATTGGAAGCTACACGAAAAGTCAATTGGGTGTCTTTAAAAGAGTGTTAGGGCAAACAAATAAGGGGCTTGGGCCTGAGAGATATGGGCAAGTTTAATTTAGTTTTACTAGAAAAATGGAAGTGGCATCTGCAAGTGGAACATAATAGCCTGCATGTGCAGGTTTTACAATCTAAGTATCGATGGAATGATGGGAGGTGGGAGGTGAAAGTAAAATTTTGTTCAACTTGGCGGGCAAATTTGAACTCTATTGAGTGTATGAGGCTAGGGCGTAAATATTAGTGGTTTTCTCTGTACAATGTAGACTTGGCTCAAGGAGGGATATCGTGTTTTGGAAGGATAAATGGTTTGGTGATGGTAGCTTTAAAGAGAAGTTCCTTTGATTATTATGTTAGATGACAAAGTTTGTGTTGCAAAAAACCACTTAGGGGGTCAGAGTGGGTATGGAATTAGATGAGAAGACTATTTTTCTAGGAAGAAGAGTTGTTGGATGAGCTAGGGAAGATGGTGGGGAGTGTGGTCGTGTCCCAAAAGGTACCTGATGGGTAGTTATGGACTCTTGAGAAGTCATGAATGTACGTTGTGTCCTCAACGTATAAGTTTTTAGCTCTAGAGCCAAATAAAGATATAGATATGTTTGGCAAGCAGGTGTAGATAACTACGTACCTCCAAAGGTTCAACTATTAGTGTGGCAACTTGGAGTGGATAAACTACCAACAAGGAAAAACTTGCTGAAACAAAGAATCTTAGCCGAGGGGGATAAACTTTGTAGGTTTTGTGGTGAATAAGAGGAAACATATGCCCATTTATTTCATACTTTCATATTGTCTTACAAGGTGTGGTTGCAATTATGTTGCTTATGAGACTTTACCATAGTGCTATCAACTGATATCAAATCACATTTTTATCAATTTTTAGGTCTAGTCTTTAGAAATAGGAATTGGCAGAAAACACAGTCTTTTGTGCGGTTTGTAGGACTATTACAGATATAGAAAACTAGGAATGCAACGATTTTCCACTTCAAGGAAGTCAAAGTTCAAAATATAGTAAAAACCACTCAACTAGCTCCATGAGAATGGTATCGTTTATCTAAACTTACAATGCATTCCTTTGCAGAATAGTCAATTAATCCCTTTGGTTTTGTATTCATGGTTTGTAACTACTTCATTTTTTTTTATTTTGTTCTTTTTTGGCATGTACTAACTTATCTTATTGTAATATTATATATATATGAATGAAAGTTTGACTTTTTAAATTAGATTTTAATTAACTTTTATCTATATTATTTTATGTTTTCAAGAACATGTTAGATTAGAATTCCAAAATATATATATATATATAATCTTTCCTTTTATTGAAATATAAAAATAAAATATAGATATAAATTAAAAAAACATTTAGTAATTAAAACATGTAAATTATTTATATTTTATATATTTTTTTTATTACTTTATACAAATTAATAATTAGTGCTTCTAATGATTAATACTCATTCAATCCTATTTGAAAGTAAGTTAAAAAATAATGTTGTTAAATATGGAAGACTTCATACTAGACAACACTCCATTAGTAAGAAGATATCTTCTCTCTCACTCTCTTTTTTTATAAAGTATAATATCCTAACAATTGTTTATAAGATATGCAAAATATACATGATTAAAAATTCAACATATACAAGTATCTCTTTGGACGAAGAGAGAAACTAGTTATACATGAGCAACGTTCAACCACTAAAGAACATACTCATCTAGGGGATGACATGCACAAACCTTCCTTCACTCTTTCCGCTAACGCATTATACTTTGCAGCTATGGTAAATCGTGCCATCACCAACCAAAGGTTTGTCTTCCAACTAACAACAATCCAAATAGCGTAAACACCTACCCAGAAAGGAACCTTCTAGTGTCCTGATGGCATGCATATTCAGTGTCCACAAAGCCTTTTTATAAAAGCTCCACCTTGAGATCTCCTATGATATAGAAAGCTATAACCCAAAGTTCCATTCAGGTACCTCAACTTTCAGTGCCTCCAAATGAGTTGGTCCTAGATTCGCTATGAATCTACTAACTACACTCACAACATGAGCCAAGTTTGATCTTGTACAGACCATCTCATACATGATACTTCCAACTCTACTAGCATATGGGGTCAAAACCAACCTTCGCCTACCCTTCTCATAACTAGGTGTTTGGCTCGTAAATAACTTCTAATTATGCCCCAAAGGCATGCTTACATGTTTGACTAATGCATCGGAAACCTTTTCACAACCTTTTTTATGGTAACTTTGCTTAACCAATATCATTCATCTCAAAACTTATTTAAGCTTCGTCTTGATTTGGTTAATCATTAGCTTACTCCGACTTGCTATTAAGATATTATCTACAAGCAACAACAAGTACAAACTATTTTGTCCTTTTGACATTGTGTAAAGGCAATTATCGTAACTACATCTTTTGAACCTCATCATCATAAAAAGTCATCAAACTTCTTATACCATTATCTTAGACTTCGCTTAAGCCTATACAATGATTTATGAAATAGACAAACATTCTTATAGTCGCTAGTAAACCCCTCTGGCTCTTCCATGTAAATGGTTTCATCTAAGTCCCCACGTAGAAACATTGTCTTGACATCTATTTACTTCATCTACAAGTCAAACTAGTTGACAATGGACAATAGAATCTTGATTGAACAGTGGTCTACCAAAGGTGGGAAAATCTCATTTTAATTACATCTTCTACCTGTGTAAAAATCTTAGCCATAATCCCTGTCTTGAACCTCACATTCTCCACCCTAGGATTTTCGTCCCTTTTCTTAAAGACCCCAATTACATTTGATCACTCTCTACCTCATAGGTAGGTCCATAAGCTTCCACGTGTGGTTCTTCTCTAGCAAGTCAAGTTTCTCTTTCATGGCCTTAAGTCATTGCTTCCCCTCCTTAGTCTCTTGTGCCTACTTGAAGCTTCTTGGTTTACCAAAACCTTCTATCTCTTCACTTACGTTAAGAGCATAGCAGATAAGGTCAACATGTTTGAACTTTTGGTTAGACTTTGAAACCCTCCTCTTTCTCTCTTTCTATGACGCACTAGCTGATAGTCTTGTACAACATGTTGTAACATCCCAAAATTTAAATACAAACTTTCATATAATTACTCACTTAAAGAGAAAGTTAGGTTGTTAAAATATTAAACTCTCAAGAATTTTGAATGAAAAAATGCTAAGAAAATTTAAGATAATATTAGTTTTAAAATAAAATTAAGATGAGATAAAAGAATATTTTATATTAACTTAAAGTTGAATATGAAATACTAAGTAGTTCTAAGAATTATAAACTGTCAATGCTCATAATAGGAGACTAGTTTCCTGTTCAAATATTGGGAGAAACAAAAATAAAAAAATAAGAGAAGAATTAGTTAAGAAAAAAATACTTATATACTGTCAATGTAAAAAATTTTATACTAGCAATTAATCACAACCATTTAAGTATGTTAAGTTTGTTAACTTTACCAACTAATACTTTAAAAATTATTTAGACAAAGGGTTGTGATTAACCGCTAGTGTAAAATTCTTTTACACCGACAGTGTATAGGTGTTAAATTCATAAATTAAAATTTCATTTCAAAAGGTGGGTGAAACATTATTTTAAAGTAAAGTTAACAAACTTACCATAAATTAAAGGTTGTGATTGAATGTCAATGTAAAAAAGTTTTACATTGTGCATACAAATTAAACTATTTTATTATTATAAAATAAAAACAAAAAAAGGATTTCGATGATTGACTTGCTTTTTATTCACGTATATTTAAACTTTTCCATATAAACTCCTGAGTCCGCGATTGATATTCAATTAATTCATTTTTTCCAAATTATAACTCATGTGCTTTGACTGCATATTGTGTCAATAAATATACCATAACTACTCAATTATCATTGTTTTGATCAATTACTTTTGTATGGTACTTTGAATTTGCATTATGCCTTGCATATATTTTAGTTTGAACTATAGCATGCAAATTGAAATCAGAATACTACAGGGGCATTAGGTATGTTGAACCCAATCTATTGAATGTTGAAAAATATAGCACACATCCAAAACTTCCAGCAATTTACGCATTATCGGCTTTTCATATATGTAAATCAAATCATATTTTGTGTTACTATATTCATTTAAATGGTATATTTACATTGCATTAATGTTTTTTTTAAATTGTTAATATATATGATAATTGTTTGAGATACTTTGATGTGAGATGAAATTTTAGATATCTCAATTTAGGATGAAAAAGATATTACAAATACTTTTATTAAAAGATGGAAAAGATAATGAAACGTCTTTGTATGGAGTATAAACTCATAGACTTTTACAAATCTATCTTTGTAAAATATCAAAATTTGGTTTTAGGAACCGAAGACTAAGATCGAGTAATCATGAATATCACTATATTATGTTATGGATTTATGTGTATGCATTGAGTATTAATTAGAAAAAAAAAATCTTATTGTGTATGAATTGCTATTATAAAGTATTTTGAATTACATTATATTTTTACATTTTTTATTTTAATTGCGAGTATCATAGTTGATTTTTTTTCGGATTCCGCTACTCTCTGAGAACACTATTTCTAAAATTTCTTTTATTGAGATTATTATCTTATCAATAGTGTTATTTTTAAAGTTTGAGGAAGAAGCTTTTGAGACTGAGAAAATTTGAAGATTTAATTTTTTTATTAATTATATTTTTATTTAGCATTAGTTAATAGTTATTTAGAATAAATGTCGTTGCAATTATTTTAGTTTTCATTATGTTCTTTTTAGAGATGTCCAAATTTGAGGATTATTTTGTGTTTCTTATATAATGATTCACTTATTTATTTTTTTTAGTATCATGAAAATATTTTAGAACTTTTATTTGAAAGTTTTTTTTGAATAATTATTACTTATTTTATTATGGTTATTACTCTAATGAAGAACGTTATATTTTTTGTATCAAAACAATTTGATCCTAAATCAGATTATGGTTATGGGTTCTTTAAGAAAATTAAAAATATGGGCGCATAAGACTGCTTATTAGAGTTATAAATTGCATTTTGTTTATTTAGATATTGGACTTGATAAACCAAATGTTTGATTGATGTATGCAAATTTATCGCGACCAATAGTTATGCAAGTCACTAGTTCAACCTCATAAGACTGCTACAAATGCATATACAATGATGGCAGAACCTTTTATAGAATGTACAACTATTACTCCTGATTCTTTTAGCAACTACAGACATTGTTGGATACCTTCATCATTCCATACTCCACCTTGGTGGAATATTCCATAACATAAAACATACTTATGACCTCTTTGTCTTAAGAATAAACCTCTCATCCTACAGCAATGTCTCATGACTATCAAACATCCTCATTCTGATGGTCCTCATGCCCTGCACCTTAAAAGCTTTGTGTTTCCCTATTAGACACATCTCACTCTCATTCAGCTCCAAGGTCTTGAAGAAGTCATTTATAGGACACATGTGGTATGTAAATCTAGAATTCATGACCCAACTCCTCAATGGGTCATTAGAAGACACTACAAGAACAAAAACATATTAATGCCCTTTATAAGCCTTTGCAACAGCAACAGATGTTTGCTAGTTCCAGGAATCTTTCCCTCTATTCTCTGGACAGTTCTTCTAAATGTGTCACAGCTTCTTCTGACACTTGTAACAATGTGTCTTTTCCTTCCAATCATGCTTCACATCTTGATTGTTCTTGGACTTTAGAGGGTTTCCAACTTCGCCCACATCACAATAACTATTTTCTCCTTAGCGACTTCTCTGAGTGCATGATCACCAAGACATAAAATAATTGCACTTTTCTCCTTATCAATGATATTCTTCTCTGTCGATGTCAAAGATGATGACATATTGAACTCCCTCTTCAACGCTTCTTTGCATCCTTGCCGAATAAAGATAGTCTCTATGTTGATCCTCCATAGCCCAAAATCGCTGACTCTATAAAACTCCTCAATATCGAACTTTGTAATGCCTCTATTTTTAATGACTATGATTATTATATAAGTTGTTTGAATTTCAATCTAGAAATCAGAAATAGATATCTATCCATCTCAAAATTTTAGTAATATACCATTAAAAAACGATATAATATCGTAAAAAAATAATAATACCATTAAATTACAAAATAGAAATTACATAACTTATTGTTACAGTTTTAAAGAATTTTTTTAAACAAATACATTTTTTTTGTTGAAAAACAAAATTCACTAAGTGAAACAGATTCACTCAATGAAATGAGATTCTTCATTATTAAAATTGTTATTTGCTAAGCGAAAAATCTCCGCTCAACAAAATGAGTTTTTTCACTATTAAGGATTCTTTTCGCCAAGCGAAGGATTTTCGCTCATCGACACTCGCTTAGCTAAACTCCATTGCTACGTAAAGTGAGACTGAATTACGTTGAACGTTACTCAGCGAACTACTAAGCAAATTTATTTTTTATATTAAATTTGTTTAGCGATCGAAATTCGCTCAACGAATGGTTCCAGACTTAAGCTATAAATAGGGAAGTTCAAGATCAAAATGAAGAAGAAAAACTAAGTTATTCAAACGCAGGGATTAAAATTCAAAGGATCTTCACCACTCACCTTCAAATTTCTATTAAGGTAAAGGGTAGGAATGACAACGAGTCGAGGCGAGTACGGGTAGTGGTTACTCGTTACAAAAACCCGCCAACTGTTACCCGCTAAAAACTCGCCACCCGTTACCCGCTAAAAACCCGTCGGTTACCTGCTAGAGAAATACCCATGGGTTTTTTAAAAAAATTAAATATTTTTTATAAGAAGTTTTATCAAATAGAAATAAAATTATAATAGTTTCTACAAGATTAATTAGATCTAAAAATCAATTGATATAATATATTATAAGAAAATATTTAATACAAATAAAATATTTATTTTATATTATCGACACTTTTATAATAAATAATTTTATTAACTATGAAGTTTTCATAAAAAAAACAAAATTGATATCAATGAATTTTGATAATTAATATTTTAATTTGATTTATTTTCCAAAACTATTTTTTTAACTTATATATATATATACATATATATATATATTATTTTAGTTTAGCGAGTAGCGGGTACTCACGGGTACGAGTACTATGATACTTGTATCCATGCCCGTTAAGGAGCGGGTAAAAAACAACTTGTACCCAAGGGTGACGGGTACCCATTTATATTATCCGTGTGGACATTTTTGTGAATTTTATCCACTGGTATCCGCAGATGCTGATTTTTTTGCCATCCCTAGTAAAGGGGGAGTGAGATTTATAAACGTTTATGGTGTTAATCTTAATTGACTTATATGTTTTACAATTCTTATTATTTTGATTATTATTACTTCTATTACTCACAATACCAAATTCTTATTTCGGACTATAAGTTTGGTTGTTCATTATTATACTAAATGTTCTAAGTTCTAACCTCGATTTTCATATGCTTAAATGATTATTCTATAATATCAATCTATTCTAAATTTTATTTTCTCTAGAAATTATAATTTGGAACTTTATTATTATTTTTCAGATGTTACCATTTGGTCCTTAGTATTTTATTTTTATTGTTTCATTTACCCTCTATATATTATAGTCTAATCCTCTGTTATTATTATTTAAGTTATTCTCCATATATTGTAGTGATCTTCTATTATTGTTATCGTTTACTCTATCATTTAACTTACTTTTCAAGTTATATTTTGACACTTTTCTATCATATATTTTTATCAAATTAATTTTTATAACACATTTCATATTCCTTGCTATCATTTAATTGAGTTTTGCTTTAAATCTTATTGTTATTACTCTCCATTATAAATTAAATTATGATAAATTTTAGTTTATACATTTCTTATTTATAAATCAGCAATAACCATCTCATATATCTGTGTGTGTGTGTTATATTTTCAAAGTATTACTTTGAAAATTATGAGTTATACGTTGAATGTTCCTGGTAAAATAAACTAATACAAATGAATATGTATCTTTAGAAACCAATATAAAATGTTTAAGAAATTACATGTAAAGTTTAAATTATGCAAATTTCATAATAAATATGATATTTCTATAAAAATATATTTTTAAATTTATTAAGAATAATCTAAGTATGTTATGTGGTTGCAGTCTAATTTGTTCTTCCACATCGTAAAATATGTCTTTTAGTGCTAAAACTAAATAGATTTTATATCAATATTACTATTATTATTATTGAATATTATCCATGAAATATAAATTTTGAGATGGAAAATAATTTGTATATCTATTATGACCTTTTAATTCTTTAAAGTTGATTCATAAATGATTATGTGAATGATAATTGAAATGTAAGTAATACGTGCCTTTGTGACTGTCGAGTCTAGTAACTTTCGGAGTTGGGTTGATATGTTACGAGATGAACTTAGAAAATTCCTAGGTTCCCTTGTAAGGGTACCATACAGGTGCATGTGTTATGTTTTAGGAAGTCACAACTTGGTACACTATGAGATAAAAGGCAAAGGCTGGGTTGGTCTTAAGATGGGTTTAAATAGATTAATATTTAGGTTGGTACATGCATCACTTGGGCTATGGCAATCATGAGATAGATGAAATGCTCAGGGCGGGCCATGTTGACACTTGAGTTAGGATATTCATAAATCTAAAACCTTCCATAACTATTCAACATCCTCAAGATTGTGTGGGATATATCTCTTTGGGTTTGAAATAGTGTATGTTGATATTTCAGACTAAATGAGTGCTCATTGATATTTTGGGTTGAAAAAGTATTTGTTGATAATTTGAACTGAAAAAATGCCTATTTTGGGCTGGAAGAGTGTCCATTTATATTTTGTTATGGATTGAAAGATTCCTCGATTTCTCAAGAAATTTTTGTACTAATGTTAAGGAGAGATATACAGCTATCAATCACTTTCTTGATGATTGGGTGAATCATAATGGATGGTTATGGATCCGTACCTTAAGTCAAGTGAGATTGAGTTTAAACATTGAGATGAATGAGATTGAGTCCATATATTAAGAGATTAAGTCGTAGCTCAAACCTTAGGCTCCCGTTGTTTGTTAAGTTGATTATTAACGTTGATGGTTTATAAAAATCTCATTCCTTTTATATGTTTCCTTTCATTTGTTTCTTTTCATATATGTCAATGGTACTAATAGAATATGAACCTGATCAGCAAACGATGTTGAAGGAAGACTCAAAGGATCTCCTTTGAATATGTTGAATTCATAAATGAATTACTCTTGATGTTCAAGTAATTTTAGGTTCATAGAGAATTCACTCTCCAAATTAAAACTTTTTAAAGAATAGCTATAACAATTAATATATTTATATTTTGAATGAAGTCGTAATACATTATATTTTGACTTACAATATTTTATTAGAGGATTATGATTCTTTATGTAAGATCAAATTTTGAAAATCACCCACATTATTACAAACTTCACTGTCATTTTTTTACTAGTATTTTTCTTATTGTTTTGCACTTTCCCCCCACAAACGGCACCACTTGTTGAGGTTTATCATACAAAACTTATACAAGAACAATAAGAATATCAAGTGAATGCGATCCCAGGAACGAAAAGGAGAAATTTAAAAGAATGACAGCAAGAGAAAACAGGGACAAAAGCACAAAACAGAGTGTAGCAATTATGAATTCGCGTGTAACAAAAAACCATTTCAACAAAGGTATATATAGGGTTATAACATGTCACCTGGTGTAACTAACTAACTAACCAACACACTTCTGTATATGAGACATGATGCTAAGATTAAAAGCTATTACAGTTGCAACAAAAGCTCTTGTAAAAGCATATAATAGATGGTCCCAAAATGTAAGGATTAAATGATTTGCTCTAAATGCTCCCACTAGTTAATGTTCACCAAATGCTTCTACAAGATGCTGTCTCATTAGACGAGTTTTCACCACAATAAAAACTTCTACCTGACTCACTCACAAACCATAAAAAACTTCAACCTTTTGAAGTTTTTGAGTCAACATCAATAGTCTACAAAAGTAATGAGGGACCTAGTGAAAATAATACTTGGGAATCTAGATTCAAGGGAGTATAAGTAATAGTGGTAGAAATGACATAGATAATACATGTAGCAAGGAATGATAGAAAAATATACTTGTATTGTAATATGATTGATTAGTGAAACTCTTTATGAGAACTAGATATAATTGAGGAGTTAGGATAAACCAATATAAAAACTTGAGTTGTCTGCTACCATCCAACTACACTTCTTTTGCATATATGTGCATTACTCCAATTTATTTTTATAATTTTTGTTTTCAAAAAATTCAACAAAAAAGTCAATTTATTGGAAATGTCCAACTTGTTTACAAAAACTATAATTGATTATGAAAAGTTTGAATTATATCTAACACATGTTCAACTCTCCCTTTAGTGCGGTCTTTATGATTTTAAATATTTAATTTTTTTACATATCTACATTTTTTCTTATATTAATTATTTATAAATTAAAATATCCTAATTAAAAAATAATTTACGATAACAAAACAATAAATGAAACAGAAAGTAATAATAGTTTTAAAAGAAAATACAAATTTAAGATACGTTTATGCTCATAAACTCAATAACCACTTTTTTGAATTTACGATTGAGTGATTGAGTCTGATAATAAATATTAAGTTGCATTTAGGTTTTCCTTACAATATAAAAAAAGTTACATTTTTATTAACAGCTGGATAAAACTTTGAGATAATAAATTTCATTAAATGAATAAAAATATGCAAAAATGAATAATAATTAAAATCAAATAAATACAAATTTAAGGTTTAAATAACCTCTTGATATTAAAAAATAACACCTTTTGTTTTGGTTCTCTAAAGATTTCTTTTAATTTGGTTATTTGATTTTTTTTTTTAGCCTCTATTATCAAATGATAATTTTGTTTTAGTTTCTACTTTCAAGCAACAATATTGATTAAGCTACTTTTACATTCTAATATTGACTTATCTAGTTATCGGGATGTATGGAGGGAATAATCTCAAAACCATGTTTTTAATATTAAAAACAAATCATGGCACTAACAAAACTTACAAGTGATTAAAACATAGTTTTTTTTAAAAATAAACATAGATATCGTGGCCGACTCTTTAGTCTCTAATGCTAGTCACCGTTAAAAATAGTTAAATTTTGTTTTTTAAAAATGATAACTAAAACTTAAAAAAATAAAAGACCAGATTATAAAAGAAGATCAAAACAAAACAAAAAACTAATTTTCTGGGCAGAATTTTATTTGGGTATTGCTTTCTACACCTAACCTTTTACTTATACACCCGTCATGGGTTGCAGATTTCCAATAATACCCTTTGTTAAAAAACCCTTATTTCCTTTCCCCTCCCATTCTAATAATTTTCCAGAAAAGCTATATTTTCGGTACATTAATTTTTTTAAAGTTATGATTTTGGTATATAAACTTTTTATTAATAGGTCAAAGTATATAAACATTTTTCCGTCCAACATTTTAATCATTGTGTTTTATTTCAGTCATTAAGTGGTAATTTTTCATACTAAAAGTCGCCACAAATTAATAAAATCTACTACCTACACTTCTCATCCCCTAGCTACTTATCCCACCCTACTTAAACACAAAGCCCCTACCTCACAAATCCCATCCAGTACTCCTCTCATGGCCCCTTTCCCAATACTTGACTAGTTGAAGATCCTGGGCGACGAGTATCGACAGAGGAATAAGATAATCAATAAGGAGGAGTGGGACAAGGATAATGATGTTGAGAGAAGTTTGAGAGTGCCACCATACGAGTTTCTTGCAAAAACAAGGGTAGCTTCCTTCTTCGTGCAATAAGGTGTAGGGAGAACCCTGAAGGGAAGAGATTTAAGCATGGTTCGAAATGTCATTTGGGCCAAAACCAGTTTCTTAGCTCCTCCATAGTGGCATCTCATTGATGGCTCAGGCCTTCCAAAAGGAGGTATTCTTTGCCTCTACCTAAGCTACGCAGAAAAAACCCAAAGTCAATCCTAGGAAATAGTGAAAGACTAAAAGTAAAAATTATATATAATCTTTCACTAGTCATTCACAACCAAACCCAATCTTTTAATTTGTTACTTTAATAGTATGTTTTTTTTAGTTTGGTCACTTGGTGGTTGTCTTAGTGTAAATGTCAGGTTTTGAAAACTGAACCGACCGATTCAACTGGTTGAACCAGGAACCAGACCAATGTCTGGTTCATTATTTCCTAATAATCAAAAGCTTTCAAAACCCAAAAAAAAAACCAGTTGAACTAGCACAAAACTGGGAAAACTGGACAAAATTGGCAGGTCTATGGGTTGACCCTTTTTTTTCCAAAAAAATTAAAAATAATAGTTCTTGAAATTTTAGGCACGCAAATGAAAAGTATTCTGAGAAGGTGTTACGAAATAAAAAAAATATATTTATAAGGAATGTTTTAAAAAATGACCTAATGGTATAAAAATATTAAAAGACTATTTTTAAAAAAATATTTAACCTAATAAGATGCATTATATTTGTTTAATATAAATTATATATAAATTAATTTTTTGCTTAATATATATTACTATATTAGTAGTAAAATATAAAAAAAAAACATTTTATTGAATCCGGTTCAACCTCAGTTGAATCTTTGAACTCTAAACCCATGTCTTTACTAGTTTGATAACCGACCTAATTTTGAAAACTTTGCGTAAATAAGGCGACTATAAGAGGTTTGAGTTATTAAGTTGGAAGGCTAAGGACTGTAGTTAATTTTTGTATTTACATACTCTGAATGAATTAATATATATATATATATATATATGTATATGTGTGTGTGTTTAATTTGAAAGTATATATTTAATTTGTTGGAAAAATGTGGGTGATTAATAGGTGTATGAATAATCACAATGAAAAATCTAAATGGGTGATTGGAAGTTAGGGGAGAGTAGGATGAAGTCATGAAAATGGGGCGAGGGACTAAGGGGGAGGAGAAGAGCTAAGATAGGATTTTTGGGGTTTACTTAGGGTGGGTAGGTAGGAAGGGGATGAGAAGTGTGGGTGGTAGTTTTTCTTAATTTGTGACGGCTTTAGGAAAAAGTATATCATGCCTGAATTTAAGTGGGGTTCGCGGTGGTGGAGGAACTGGATAGGAAAAAAAAGCGATTCTAGTTGTAAGATATCTAATAAAACCATCGCTGGAATTGAGATCTCATTCAAAGAGAAAGATATAAAATATTTGGAGTTCCTTTTTGTATATTATATGGATGATCCAATCCGTAAGGACCATGATTGGGAATTTTTTGATCGTCTTTCTCCGAGAAAGAGGCGAAACATAATTAACTTGAATTCGGGACAGCTATTCGAAATCTTAGCTTTTAGCTTCCACAAAATATAAAAAACCACAAAAAATTAATTAATAAGATAATAATAAATAGAGTAACACGTCGTCACTTAACGACTAAAATAAGTAGAATGATTAAAATATTGAACGGAAAAAAATGTTTATATACTTTGATCAGTCAACAAAAAATTTATGTACAACAACCATAAATTTGAAAAAGTTAATGTGGTGAAAACATAATTTATCCTAATTTTCTCCATACACCCATTTCCACTATTCACAACATTTACAGAGAACTATGAGATGAAAAGAAAATATTTTTTTAATAAAACTAACAATTAATTTATTTTTTAAAACTATTTCAGTTCAAATTGAATTGGTTTAAGAATAATTCAGTTCAAACAGAATTTGTTTTAAAAACAGTTAGATTAATTTTTATTAAATTAATTCAATTCAAAATTGGTTCAATTTAATTTGATTCCATACCAATTTGGTTTGTATTAGTTTTTTTACGAACCCTTAATATTGACCAATCTAAATGACTCACAAATATTTATTTGGATTAAACTAATATAGAAGTTCATGATACAATCCTGTGGATTAGCTAACTCAAAAATATATATATATATATATATATATATATATATATAAATAAATAAATAAATAAATAAATAAAAGTCATCTAGATAGCTCACAAATGCATGTTCGGATTACTTAATCCGAATGTTCATTTAACATAAGTACATGTATTCTATAATTCATGTGTTAAAAATTGTTACGGATCGTGTAATTTGAATGTTGTAAAAGTTTGGCCAGATTAAGTAATTTAAAAATAATGAAAAACTTGAAAAAAATGCAAACACCCTGTTGCGCTGTTGAAGTAAAGAAACCTGAATTAGAAAAGGATGAAGATGAGAGAGAAAAAGGAAAGTGGGAGAGGAAGTGGACTCCGAATACTCAGATTAAAAATGAATAAGCTGAATAAAGATAATATTAGAATTTTGAAAAAATTGAGGGATGTACGAACAAATTATTTAAAATATTTTTTTTAAATATAAAAAAATAAATGTTATGTCTAGAAAATGATGGATAAATACTAAATACGTTGTAAAGAGTAAAAAGGCAGACGCAGGGACAGAACACACGGTTCACGCTCAGTCTGAGAGTATATTTGAAAGCGCGAAAAATAGACAAATCAAATGAAACTATTAAACTAAAAACCCTTTTTCATTGCTGCGTCTTCATTTTGTTTTTGCAGTGTTAGGGTTTACCTTTATCTTCTTCTTTGTTTTCTCGCTTTCTCCTCTAACAATGGCCGATACCAGTTCCGTTGATGCTTCTTTGTGGTGGGACTCATTCACTGTCCTCCTCACCGAGCTTGAAAGTTTTCCTCTTTCTTCAGATCTCCCACCGAATTTGGTACACTTTCATCAGTTTTCTGTGTGCTTTCGTGCGTGTTAGAATTTGTGTTTTTTCATGAATCCTTTTGATGTTTATTTAGGCGAAGAAGTTGAACGACAACCATATCTGGTTCGTGGACACACTTTCGCGCTTCAAGCCGCCCACTCAGAATTCCAAGGAAGCTTTGAATTCAAAAACGGTGAAGATTGGATCTCACCAGCTCTCTATTCAACCTCACCTGAGAGATAAAGCATTGCAGATTAGCTCCTGCTTGGTCAGTTAGTTCCTGATTTCTGCTTGCTATGTTTTGTTACTATATCATATAGGCATAGTTATAATCTTTTTTATGGTGGTTTAGGAGTTTAAGACGTAGTGAAATGCTTAATTGTTGAGAGAAATGTTGTCACTTTGAATTGAAATTTTATTCTATGGTAAGAAGTGATGTTATCCTTGATTTGTGTTGCTATTATGTGAGGACGAGTGCTGTTTTTAATTACCTATTAATGTCAGTTATCTGCTATGCTGTACAGTGAGTCATGCTGATAGACTTAATGGTGGTTTTCTATTGGCATTTTCTTAATTTCAGTTACTAGATGAGGTTCAATCATACATTCTTGTTGAAAGGTCCATCAAACATAATAATGCCGCTGCTAATTCGTTGGCTCCAGAGTTTCTTCACTTGGTCAGTAGCTCAATCCCCTTACCACTTTCCTATATAACATTGTAGTAAGTGCTGATTTCTACAATGTTCATATTTTGTACATATTAAAAAGGATTTGGTTGATCCAATATGTTTATATTAACAATTGTCAAATGAAGCAACTTTAGTGGATTGTGTGAACTGTGAAGTCATAGTTGGGTTGGGTGGATTCCCACTCACACACACACACACACACACATATATATATATATATATATATGTATATTAAATTTTTATGTGAGACTTGTTGCTTGGGACTTATGGTAGTGGTTCAGAGTTTATAAGTTTAGTATAATAATGGTTTATACTCATACAGACAACACATTTCAAATTGCATGTTGGACTTCAGTGCATAATTGTCAATCTTAGATAGTGGCAGATTGCAGAAATACTATTGTGGGTTGGATGCTATTGTGATATATTTTTATTCAAATTGTATAATTTATGTTATATGCATATAAATGCTAGTGAAGGTTGGGTCACCAGAAAACCGCTGAGGATGGTTTCTCTGTCACTCTGCTTGCACAGAATCAGAATGAAGAGAGGTCTCAAACAGAGAGAAGCATGGAAAAAAACTAAATAGTTATAGGAATTAAGGTTTATTAAAATTTTAACCTTTCTGAAAATAGGATTTTGTATAGCCCCTTTAAGAAACCCTTCTTTTCGGGCTGCTTGTGACACTCATGAATGATAAGCACACTGCTATTCATGTTCCATGAACCATGCAGGCCAACATCTGCTCTGCAATGCACCACTGCAAAAGAACACTATGGATAAAGCTTTTATGATACCTTCATTTGGGTGTTGAATAGTATGATGAGTTATCTTAAGTAGTAGTAAAGCCCAATTATCTATTCCAAAGATTCCTTATTCTTTTGCCTTTGAACTTGTTGGAAAGCCACCTTAATTGTGGTTATCTCTTGTCTAGAAAGGGCTACCTATGGAGGGCTTGACCAGAAAGGTTGAATTAAGCATCATAGTGTGGAGACACCCAAATGTCTGTTCTTAGTGCGCTGAGATCCTACACTGACTAAAGAGTAAAGACATGACCAAGGAAGGTCGCCTTAATTCTGATTGTTGAAAATTAGAATAGAATACTCTGATTTAGTAATAATAGTGGTTTATAGGCACATTTTCTTTTATTTAGAGGAAACAAAATATTCTCTATTTATGTATAATTATTGTTATTAACCTATATAAACATGCTTTAACTTTGTATTCAAACACATGGTTTTCAATAAAATATTCCTTTGTTTCTTCTATTTTAACATGGTATCCACTGAAAGATCGTGCCTCATCGGAGGTGAACCTTTATGTTCATTGCCTTTCTTCTAGCGACTTCTTTCCCTTTTCAGGTGAGCTTTCTAGCTGTGCGTGTGTTGTCTTTTTGGTGAGTTTCTCAGCCTTTTCCGGCAACTGCCGTGCCGTCGGCCAATGATCTTTACGTCTGCAACCGCCACCAACAAGGTTGCCAAAGGCCGGTCTATCCATCTTCGAGAGCCACTTGACATATTGTGTTAAAGTTTTTGAACATGTTGAGATTTTAGAGAAGAAGAAACTGACTTAAAATGAGCTTGCTATCGTGATTGGGCAAAAAATATTCGAACTACAAAGGAACTATCTATAATTGTGCTTGGCCAAGTAACAACCTAACTACTCTAACAGAAAATTACTAACATAGACTTATAATTATATAACCCAAGGCTACAATTTAGTAACGGTAGCTGTATACAATACTCTAATATATTGGAGTCTTGCCTACGTTTTGTTGTGTGCTAAACAACAACTAATCGGCGTTGTTTTTTGCACGTGACAGGGTGTTTGACCACCTTTCAGTCTGTGAGACAATAGGTTTGCTTTATCATCGCAACCTTGCCCCTAAATCTCATTTCAATCAGAGCACTTTTGGAGATACCCCTATCCTCTGCGAGTCTTTGGTCCATGTGCGGTCTCATATTTTGTTTGATTGACATTTGGTTTGACTTGCTCTCTTATGGCTGCTACGGGTTTTTTTGAGGATTTTTTGCCAATGATTTACTGCCACCTTATGTTTGTTCATTTTCCTGTGAGAATTTGTTGGTTCCACTTGAGAATCTAGAAGAGGAGATTGAATAGATTCCTTTAAAAAATTGTTGATTATAAAAATTCATTCAAACAAATCATAAATCTTTATAAAATAAGAATTCTTTCAAATAGTTAATATATGGTGCGGAAATAAAGAAGATGAGATACTACTAAAAGAACACTTGATTTTGAGATCCCAAAATATTAACAATAAAATGATATGATAAGATGTGGATAAAATATATTGGAATGCGCAAAGGCTAATTTAGGGTTTTATGTTATGATTAAGAGAGTAAAATATTTTATCCTATCATGTGAAATCACTAGGAAACCCTATCATGTGATTTCCTATAGGTATATATTGATTTCCAAACAGACAACTTTTAATAAAATAGAAACAAGATTACAAGTTCATAATTACAATGTATATATAAACAATTAATAAAATGAATACAAATAAATAGAGTAGAGAGATGGATAAGAATGTAGACTTTATCCTGGTTTAGCCAAACCCGTGGCCTACATCTGGTGTTAGTTGACAACCTGAGTCAAATCCTTTTCACTATAGATTGAAGTACAAACACTATGAACTCACAACATATATAGCTAACTTTCTCTTGAATCCTACAAGAGAATAACCTTGTGAAACACTATCACAAGAAATCACTGGGGAACCTGATCCTAGAATTCAAATTACCTTGTGAAAACTCATTAAAAAAAAATCCTCGACTAAAAAAAAATTACCTTGTGAAACCCTATCACAAGGACCCACTTACAAACCCTATCCCAAAATTCAAACCACCTTATGAAACTCTATTCCATATCTTAGTTAAAAGCAGCCAAAATAGCTTGTGATCCTATCATGTGAAATCATTAGGAAACCCTATCCCAGACAATAAGCCAATTAAGAGAGTAAAAAATAGAACAATCATACCTTGATTATGCTAATGTAAAGAATTAAGAACATATCACAAGTGAAAGCCAAACTGTGTTCAAGGTTGCTCAAATAATATTTTAAAGATTGAGTGATGGAGCAAACTTGATTTGATCAAATGGATGCCTTGGATGGACAATGGAGGCAAAAGAATTTCTAAAGAATAGGTCAGCTTTTTAGGGTTGTGAGAGGGATGTGAAAGTATATGTTTGAATTTTCTAAAAGATTTCTTCTTATAATTTTCAAAACGGCCTTCCTTTAAATAGAGAAAAAACCAGGTCTAAGTATTATCATTCTAGCAATGTTATCTTTCTAGCAATATTCCCCCATTTCTCCAACATCCCTGGATTGTCGTTCTAAATATTGTTTATGGTGTAATTTAATTTTTGTTTATTTCTTTTTTTATTTGCTTCATCTAACAAGCTGAAAACTTAGTAAGCTTCAACTTGAGGAGGAGTGTTGTATACTTGTATAGGCACATTATTTCTTGTTTAGGAAAACAAAATATTCTCTATTTATGTTCAGTCGATTTTATTAACCTATATAACCATACTTCCGTTATATATGTAAACTCTCCTGTTTCTCCTATTTTAACAGAGATCACCCTGCTTACCAAAAAAGTGATCACCCCTCGATCGGAAAGTGCTACCTTTGGAGGGCTAACTAGAGAGGTGTAGTTAAGCATCATTGAGTACAACCACTGAGATATGGTTCTCGGACAAAAGATACATATTGACTAGAGATATGACCTAGGTACTGCTTATAGGGATTGGGCAGTTCTCACCTTATAAGCTAGTTTCTGGGCTTGAGTTAGGTCTTAAGTGGAAATTCTAAGATGGTTTTATAGTCTATTCTAAATTTGTTGTCGGGCCACCTGCATTTTTCACTCTTTGGAGTCTAGACTAGTAGTTTTAAGTGTGTGTTGGAAAACTACCTTAGTTTTGGTTACCCCTAACCTGCCTTGGTTGCTGCCTCTTTGGGGGCTGCTTTAATTACAGCTTCAGGGGTAGTTTTTTAGTCCCACAATGATTATAAAGCTTTGGTAGTTCTCAATGTTATCCATTGGTTTTGTAGGATTGAGTTATGCCCTAAGTTTATTCTAAGAGAATCTCACTACATGATTTGCGTGTGTGCTCTGTCAACTGGAAACCTTTCAGGTTCTTCCTTTTTCTCTTTTATGTTTTATCATCAATTAATTCCATAGGACCCAAAAGAATAAATGGGAACAGGGTTGGATTGGTTAGGTTGGATGTCTGTTTATTTGGCTATAGTTAGAAGCTATGAGTAGATAGGTAGTCAGACACAGGCTTTAACAGCATGTTTGGTTTGTGGTTGGTTTTCAGTTCTATAGCAGGAGCAAGGTAGATGGTAGGCATTTGGGAGTTTAGATTTGAGAACTAAGCAAAGGCTGGGGCAGCCATCTGTGATGGGTAAACCTTGGAAGGAAAATTCTCTTCTTAGGTCCCACATATGTAATTTAATAAATATAAATACTATTGAAGTATTATTTTTTCCTTACTTTGTTTTTCTCATATCTGAAAACTTAGAATCTGCTTCTAGGTTTCTAATTCCTAACAGTTCCTGCGATAAATTGTATTCTGCTTCTCTAGATTGCCTTCATTGCATATATGAGAGTTCAAAATGTACTGGTATTTTAACTGCTTCTGAACTTCGTAAGGTCTAATTTGATATAGATAGTTCATTTAGAAAATTGTTTGCTCAAAAAGTGAGATGGGATTGCTGACAGTCTTTTCTCCATGATACTTGCTTTTTAATTCATTTTTTGATTTCTTTTCTTTCTTTTTATGAAGATGTTACTT
The DNA here is from genome assembly GCA_037954015.1 of Psophocarpus tetragonolobus. Taxonomy (NCBI): domain Eukaryota; kingdom Viridiplantae; phylum Streptophyta; class Magnoliopsida; order Fabales; family Fabaceae; genus Psophocarpus; species Psophocarpus tetragonolobus. The sequence goes on from CM075689.1 coordinate 3,465,238, forward strand.
CAATATTACAAGGAGCGACAGTGCTTGCTGAAGTGCATCAGGTGGATTCTCATGCATGCTAGTAAGTGCACAATGTTGTTTTATTCCACGTAGTACTTGTTTTGTTAATTCTCTATGTTGTAATAAACACTTCAGGGGTACAAACTCACACACTCAGTTTGTATAGGTTTAGTAAACATTTCTACTTGACCCTGCTTGCTGATGTTTCTTTGGATTTTGACTCTACATACAGTACACAATGGTCCTGTGTCTGAAGATAATACTATGAAGGAGGAGGCAAGAAAACTGTTTCATAATGGACTGGAAAGTAAATTAATATCATTCTTGGACAATCTTTTGTCTTGTAGTTACCCAGAGCAAATGGTATGTTTACTCTCCATCTACTATCCTTTAATTTTGCACGATTATTTTAGATGGGTAGTTAGCTTTTGTTTGCTATGTGGTCCTCACATAACTTTGATGCAATTATTTTAATATATGTGCATGCTGTAACATTAATAGCCGAGTCTTGTTGTATAGCATTCCCTTCTTGCCCTATTCTTTCATGTTCTTGATTAGTTTGTTATGTGTCTCCAAGCCCTGGGATATGGTAACTGTATATTATCATATGGAGCATACGAAACCCTAGACATTAGAATAATTTTTCTTTGATTGGTATCTTCAATTCATAATATGAATGTTAATTGATAAATTTATTGCTTGATGACTCAACGTGTGTGAATTGTGGAATGCTTGAAGGATGTTGATGTTTTTACTCTGTGGGCTGAGGAGACTCTAGTTGAAGACAACTTGGTTTTAGACATCCTTTTCCTGGCATATTATGACTCGTTTTGTACCTGTAGTGGTGAAATGTGGAAGAAGTTTGGCTCTCTTTACAAGGTATAAATATAATAATAAACTTCTGCTGGGACTTGTTATATTTTCTTGAATCAAATCCTTGCTTCAAATATTTTTTGGATCCAGGGGATCTTATCTGGTGATTATAACTTGGGAAAGCTAGCAATTACTACAGAAACACAACAGTTGTCTTATCATGCTAAAGTTCAGTTGCTGCTTATTTTAATAGAAACCCTGAACCTGGAGAATGTTCTTCAAATGGTTCATGATGAAGTTCCTTACAGGTTAGCCTTATATGTATTTATATCTTGATCAGTAGTTCAAAGTTATGAAGAAAACATGTTGTCAAACAGTTTGGTTAAACCATGAAGTACTGTGAATTGCAAGGCCAGAATCTGAAACATCATCTTTGATGCAATGAGTGGCTGAATGCTGAAATGAATGTGTTCTGCCAGGCTTTATCTTGAATGTAAAAGAAATTCCACTTTGTTATAGAAAATATCTTGTGGTCTGAGGCAATCACGAGATGTCTTCTATTCTTTGAGGCTTGCTTTCCTTAAATATTTAATTTCATTTATTAATCAAGTAGAATTTCAATCTGCAACTAGATAAAAAATTGCATATTTTCTTCCTGTTCTGTTCAGTGAAATCTAAGCAATCTCTGATCTTGAAGGTTCTTGTTTTGTTGCTTATAGTTTTTGGGATATTCAGAATAGATGTTATATGCTATACATCATTGGTAGAGTTTGTTGATTTTTCCAATAATTCAATGTGTTTTTTACTATTGTTGATTTTTTATTTGTCAGTTTTGGATATGGAATATTTCCATTTAGCTGGTTTCATGTAGTGATACTCTTTGTCTGGAGCTGTGGGTTTTGAGTCATATTCTCCGTTGCTAGTGTAGTACATATGAGATTATTATATTAGTCATATAGTGTGGCATAAATTGGCTGGCTGCATTTTACAATTGATTTTTTAAATTATAGTTTTGTTGAATTTTCTAAAAACTATTTGGAGTTCCCAGGAAAGGCATGTCTACTTTTTCAGTGACTGATGTCCAAGAGATGGATGCACTAGTTTCTACTTTCAATGCTTTTGAAATGAATGAAGCTGGTCCTGTAGTTCTAGCATGGGCAGTATTTCTTTATCTACTCTTGACACTTCTGGAAAAAGATGAAAACAATGAGCTAATGGTATGTGGTTAAGTTTTATGTGAATATTTTGTTTACTACTTATCATCATGTGTGTGTATAATTACAAATTTGACCCCTTTTTCTTTTTTTTGCATCCAGGAGATTGATCACATTAGTTATGTCCGTCAAGCCTTTGAAGCTGGATCCTTACATTATTGTCTTGAAATCCTTGAATGTGACTTTTTGAAGGATTACGATGTGCGTCATTTGGAATTGGGTAGCATAACTTGTAGTGGAATAGTTTTTGTTAAACCTTGACCAAATTCTTTTGTTTATATTATGAATCTTTTATCTTTATGCTACACTAAATTCTGTTTATAAAAAGCCATGCATATATGTTCTAATATTTATATTCGTACTACTCCCCTTGGTCCTTAGTATAACTACATAAGACACTTTTAGCTAAATTATACTGACCAATAAAAATAGTTAAGTTAGTTGGTTTTCTTGATTTTTAAAAAATATTACTAGTATACCAATTTTACCCCCATTAATTTATTGTGGGTAACATGAAAAAATCAGTGTGAAAGCATTATGCACCACTATCAATAAAAAAAATATTCGAGGTCTTTAATATGGCAAATAAAGAAAAGAAAGTTAAATGCTTGCCGAGAATTGAAAATGTCTTATAAAAAGGACTGATACTTTCTAAATGATGTCTTAATTTTGTGTTTTTCTATATAAAAGGACCAGGTGGAGTATATTGGTAGTAGTGTATACATTCTTAATTTTGTGTGTTTTTCTATATTAAATTATGCTATAAATGATTTGTCCCCCTCCATTCAGGGTCCAGTGTCTGGATATCGCAGTGTTTTGAGGACATTCTTATCTGCATTTGTTGCGTCTTATGAAATTAATCTTCAGGTATGGTTGTAAAATCTGTAGTTAGTTTTTAGGAAATTATTTGTCTTTCTCATTTGTTCTTTATGCGTGTCTCATTTATTCTGCTTCAACAAATGTACAGCCCGAGGGCAGTAACTCCACTTTGATACTGGATATTCTTTGCAAGATCTACCGAGGAGAGGTTTGGATGTATAATCATTCTCCTTCATTTATTTCATTGCTTCATTATCATATCTTCAAGTGATCATTTAAAAAATCAAGATCTGTGCGCCTTAACTTCCAGGAATCATTATGTATTCAGTTTTGGGACAAGGGAAGTTTTATTGATGGCCCAATTCGGTCACTTCTTTGCAACCTAGAGAGTGAGTTCCCTTTCAGAACAGTAGAACTTGTATGGCTCTTGTCGTCCCTCTGTGAAGGAATTTGGCCTGCAGAGTGTGTGTACGTAAATAAATAATTCATGTTTTTTTCTGTTATCTCATGTTGGAAGAACAGTACCATTGGTTCTTCAAAGCCAAAGGTACTTTTTTGTTTCTAATGTCCTTGGTTTTCTTATGGATGCATTTTTTCAACAGGTATAACTTTCTAAATAGGTCTGTTGGTATATCATCTTTGTTCGAGATTGATAGTGATTCACATGTTGTTGATGTCTCTTCGATCGTTGAGGCAAAACAGGCAGTGCAAGTTCCTGGGGTTGAAGGTTTATTTATTCCAGCTGGAACTCGTGGGTGTGTCTTGAGAGTTGTTGGAGAGAATACTGTCCTTGTACGATGGGAGGTGAATTATGCTTATATACTACTAACTTACTATGCTTTACTGTAGATTTCTAAATGCTTCCTGTACCTTGATTGATTATAATACTTTTTCGTTGCAACTGATTTTTGGTGGTTTGGAAATGGATGAGTTAGTGTTTGTTTGGCAACAGTTTTATAAAACTGTTTTCAGTATTTTAATGCTTGTTTGACAACAGTTTTATAAAACTGTTTTCAGTATTTTAGTTTTTAAAAACTAAAAAACTTGCTTGAGTAGTGTTTTCTGAAAACAGTTTTGGTTTTTTAGTTTTTAAAAACTAAAAAACGGGAATAACTGAAAGTAGTTTTGCTTTTCAGTTCTCAGTTTTTGTTTTGAAAACTCAAAATACAATCAGAATATGTTGTTTTTTGCTTTTCATTAATGAAATTCTAATAAATATTAACAAGTTTTTCCATTTTTACATCTTCAAAATAGTTTTCAAATATCACTTGCCAAACAAGTTTTTTTTTTTCTTTTCTTCCTGGAAACAGTTTTTGAAAACTATTTTTGAAAACTCTTTTCAAAAACTAAAAAACAAAACCAAACCAATCAAGCCCTTAGTATTTAAAAACTCAAAATACAATAAGAATATGTTGTTTTTTGCTTTTCATTAATGAAATTCTAATAAACATGAATAAGTTTTTCCATTTTTACATCTTCAAAACAGTTTTTAAATATCACTTGTCAAACAAGTTTTTTTTTTCTTCCTGAAAACAGTTTTTGAAAATTATTTTTGAAAATTATTTTCAAAAACTAAAAAACAAAACCAAACCAATCAAGCTCTAAAAACTTGTTTGGGTAGTGTTTTCTGAAAACAGTTTTCGAAAATAGTTCTGATTTTTTAGTTTTTAAAAACTAAAACAGGAATAGGTAAAAGTAGTTTTGCTTTTCAGTTTTCTATTTTTGTTTTGAAAACTCAAAATACAATTAGAATATGTTGTCTTATGCTTTTCATTAATGAAATATTAATAAATATGAACAAGTTTTTCCATTTTTATATCTTCAAAACAGTTTTCAAATAATACTTGTCAAACAAGTTTTTTTTTTCTTTTCTTCCTGAAAACAGTTTTTGAAAACTATTCTTGAAATCTCTTTTCAAAAACTAAAAAACAAAACCAAACCAATCAAACCCTTATTTTTTTTAAAATGTTATTACAATAGCATGCAAATTTTGCGAATCATATCAAGGGAGGCCCATTCCAAAAGTTCCTAATAGAATTCTCTGTAAATTATTTGGTAATTGGTTTACAATCTGAAATATTATTCTTCAGTGATTGTTAGAATATATAAAAATACCTTATCATATCTTAAGATTAGTTTCCTATTTCCCAGTTATGTCTTAGGATTAGTTACTGTACTTCTTTATTTTATTCGTATCATGATTTTTTCCCTTAGTTAGCTAGGATTATGATTGTGTAAATAAGGGTTAGTACTGTAGATTTTATGATATATATCAATTCGATCAATACATTGTAATGCATCTTAGTTAAAATCAATTCAGTGTTTCATTTTCTTTTATTTCTTTTCCTCCCTCGATATCTAAAATTGTATAATTTCAATAGTGATAATCAAATAAATGACGGTGTTTCAGTTTCCAGTCTTCAAATTTTATTTAGATGGCACTTTTAAATGTAACTTGTTCTTTTACACTCCTTGGAAATTTTACTGTAATTTGGAGACTACTATTACTTGGAGTGGTATTTTTATTTTATCAAAATTACTTAATTTCTGAATTAATGCTGATAAAATCTTTTTTTTTTTAGTATTCACTATCTGGAATGTTTGTGTTACTCCTACGTTTGGCCCAAGAGATGTATTTGAATAGCAAGGATGAAGTTGCTTTTACACTTGACCTGCTTAGTAGATTGGTGTCTTTTAACAATGTAAGTTGGTTGAGTTTAATTTACCATTTATTTTCAGTTTGATTCTTTATAAGGATAGACCCACTGTATGGTAATTGTTGCAAATCCAGAATTATATTTCTTGTTGATGGCATCATGAGATGAGATTTGAAGCTTTTTAGAACATTAGTAGTTATGGCAGTAACGTCTGTCTGCCTAAGTACTTAAGAAATTAGGTCATTGATTCTCTTACTATTAGCAGGGTATTTGCTTTGCTGTGATGGGCATAAGCAACTCTTTGCAAATACATGCTGATGGCCTGATGAATGAGCAGGTTGAAAAGAGGGTCTGGTAAATTATTCAATTTGAACGATTGTCCTTTTGCACATTTACTTTTCTTGATTAATTTTATGATGTATTCTATTTATCTGTTTTTTGTGTCTGTTGTTTTTAAAATTTCATTTTTCATGTCTTTACAGGGTGGTTGAGATAATTTCTAATCTACTAAGAAACTTGCCTTTGAATTCCTGCGGTGCTGCACTCATGTCAATGGGTGTCAAGATTTTGGGACCTATGTTAATTTGGTAATTGAACTTTTTCTTCTGTGAAAGTTGATCAATCTAATCTAATATATGATCTTCATGTATATCTTTTTGTCCTAAGAGCACTTCAATGGATTATTTGAGACTTTCTCCTTTGTTACCTGTTCATTTGTTTTTTGAATTATTTGTGTTATTGAGAATAGTCTAGCTAATTCTTTTCCTTTCCAATCCAGTTCTCCATCTAATGTTGCAGCAGCCACTCTAAACGCAAATCTGTTTGATATCACTTTGCAGACACCAGTTTTCAATGTAGGCAGTAATGGTTTGTCAAGGTAAAGCCCTATTTTTACAATCGCATGCATATATAAAATAGGCAAATTATGGTCTTCACAAGATTGGTTTGATAGTGTGCCTACCTATACAGAAATGGGCTATGTTAATCCTGTTTTATAACCACATTTTCTTAAAATTATTTCTCATGGTATGTGGTGTCAAAGTTGCTTATTGTTATGAATTTATGTTATAAAATGTGAAGTTACATCTGCCAGTCTTTCTTTCCTTTTACAGTGGGTCATGGTTGCTTTCTTGCAAACTTGCTAGGATGCTTCTAATTGACTGTGAACAAAACAATAACGACTGCCCTTTGGTAATATCAGGTATGGATGACATTGATTTCTTATCCACTTTATTGTTATAATGATATTTAGCTTGTATGTGGTCGCATATTTGTTTCTCATTGTTCCTGTCTCTTGCATTCTTGTGCTTATTAGCTTGCTCTGAAACTTGATTTACTTTGATAGCAAGTCTTATGTTTTCCAAATGCTAAGTAGTAGCCTGCACAATGTGTGGGATTTTTATTTTGAAGAAAATTTGTGTGTGGATTAGTATTTTTTAGGAATTAAAAACATTTATATGTTTACAAATTATGATATAATATTATATATATCTTATAATTTTAAACTCTGGTTCTTTTTATTAAATTTTTATAAAGTTAATTGTAAAAAACTTAAAAGATTGTTTGTTGAAAGAATTTAATATGAGATTTGGAATGTACTAACAATGTAAAGGTTCATCATGGGTTATCATATTATTAATAATTGTTTAGTTTTTTTATTTTTACTTTAAAAGTCTATCAAGGGTGTTATTTAATTGATTGACAATGTGAAAATCTTTACATTGATGGTATATAAAAATTAAACTAGTTAAATTTTGCATAAAAAATATGAATTAAATCTTTGGTATAATGAATAAATATGGAATATTTAATCATGATTTTGATTAAAAGTATAGTTATGACTATAATAGCTGAAAAAAAGATGATGGTGTGCGTTCCACTTACTTTAAACAAACAAAACAAATATTTAATCATATCAACATTGTTAATACAGCCAACCAAGTACTCCACCATGAATTAAAAACCTATTTGGCAAAAATGGTTTTGTTTTTGTTTTTTACTAATTTTCGAAACAGTTTTCACTCAATTTCAAAAACAATAAAATTTAGTTTTCAGATTTCTGTTTTTGTTTTTAGTTAAGTTCATTACTTGATGTCATTTGTCACCATTGACCATCACCTATGACCGGCGATCACCGACTGCCACCTCTGGTTGGAAGTCATCGGTAGTCATTTATAGCCACCTCCATACGGTCATCGGCCGCTTCTTCCAACTGGTGATCACCAGTCGTCACCTTCGATCGACGGTCACCGGTTGTGACCTCCGACCAGCGGTCATCGGCCGTCACTTCTGACCAATAGTCACCCGCCACCACCCTTGACCAGTGGCGATCACTGGCTGCCACCTTCAACCAGCGGTACTGGTCATCACCTACAATTGTCAATCACTGGTCACCGACCGCTTCCTCCGACCATTAATCACCAACCACCACCTCTGATCGTCGATCACCAACCACCACCTTCAATAGCCAATCGCTGACCGCGACTTTGAACGACTGTCTCGACCGCCACATGTAACGAGTGTTTTGGTTAAGATTTGAAAACAATGTTTTAAATTTGATAAAAAAAAACAATGTTGTTTTTAAAATTTTGAAAACTTAAAATCAAAACTAGTTTTTGTTTTTATAAATTTCAAAACTAGAAAGCAAAAACCACCTCGAACGGGGTCTAAGAAATTAAGTCAAATACTAAAAGGAGATAGAAATAAAACAGAAAAAGTAATCTGTCTCATCTTATAATTCTAATTTTTTTTCTCCATGTACTTAATAAGATTGTTACTAATATCCAATTTGAATTTACAAACATCAGCCAGAAATTGCTTATGGACCAAAAAAAAAAAAAATTAAGCAAAAGAGGCATGCTAAAACATCTCTAGTGAGAGGAATTCCAACTATGTTGACACCCCTAACACTAGCAATCATTTGCAACACTCTCGGAAGATGTTAAAGAGAGAAAGGATAACAAAAGGCATGGAGGGACATAGATCATCGTCAAGCCATGCAACACAACCCCCTATCCAAACCTGAATGTATGAAGAGCATATATATTCCTGTTAAGATAAAGATCTTCTACAGAAAAAGATGGAAAAAAGTCCCACCAGTCACCACAAAACCTAGTATATAGAAGTACCAAGAAAAGCTAGTTTATCTGCACAAGAATTCATGTTTTTTGTTATATGCAATCAGTTAATCCATCTGTTAGAAATATGCCAAGAGACCAGATTGAAAGATTTGATCACTAACAAAGAATCACATTCAAGACAATTCCATCCTCTTTCACGAGCAACTTCAATGGCAAACATAGCTCCCATAGTGCATGGTGATTGATGTCTAAGTTAGCTGCAAAACAACCATCAATAGTAGCATTGCTGTCTCTAAATATGCATTACTGTAAACCCACCACGTATAACCACCAATTTTCAAAATCCACTTGACTTGGTTTGTTTTTTCCATCTACCCTTGATTCAAAATTTTGCATTTTGGTTTAATCCTTCCAATCCACGTGTCACATATCAAAGTCATAGCCAGGGCTGTCAGGCCAACCAACCTAGGATCATCGTCAGTTACATATTTTCATATCCAATTTTAATTTCAATTCCATCTGTAATGGTCAAGATTTATTTCAGAACCTTGAGGGCAAGGTTCTATTCTATGTGGGGCAGTGGGTAATGTAGGAATGTCTTTAGAAAGGCCTATAAAGATTGTAAAACCCAAATCTAAATGGTTAAAAGACTACATTGGATGATCTTAGATATTTTTATCGTAAATTGTAGCTTTTATATTATTTTTTTTTGAAAACAATAAATCAGTATCCATTGATTAGCATCAATTAGGACTATATATATGGACTCCTCTTATAGGAAAGGGGACAATCAATGAAATATCTCAATATAAATTTAGTTTTTATTTCCTTTTATTATGCTATTATTCTCTAAATTAGGTTTTATTGTGTAGACTTAGAATTAGCTTTCGATCAGATTTCCTACAATGGTAACCTGAAAAGGTAAAATAGAGACTACAATGCACTCGGGTACAGTTTCAAGTAATAAAATATACTGATGTATATTTATTCTAGTGTAAACTTGCAATAAATGATTAATTTTTAATTGAGTTCTTGGTTTGGTACGCTTTTGTGAATTTCTATGCTATATTCGATCTATAAACTCTCTAGTCTTATGCACTGGTTTGAATCTTGCAGTGCTGGACTTCACCATACTACTTGTAGAAACAGGAGTAGAGCATGATGATCTGCTGGCATTGATAATTTTCTCTTTGCAGTATGTCCTAGTCAACCATGAGTATTGGAAATACAAGATGAAGCAGATTAGATGGAAAATTACATTGAAGGTGTGTCCTGATTCTGTTTCAAATCAGACAATTTTGTACTAAGTTTTGAGTAATCTTTACTGGAAACCTTCTAAAATTCCTAGGGATCAGTAATCATTGAAAAAGTTGAGCATGAGCAAGAAAATAAGTTTAAGTATGAGCATGGTGGTAACATCTCGATTTTGCATCTCGGTCCATCTTAGGTGTGACAACCATCGCAGCATGGTGGTCTGAAAGGCGGAAATTGTGCCGCCGCCTTTGCCTCTCGAGGGTTTCTATGGAGAAGAAGTCGTGGGTCACTCAATTGGATTTCAAGCCGTGGGTTTCTTTCGAGAAGAAGTTGCGGGTAACTCGACCGGATGTCAACCCGCGACTCTGTTTCTCTTTTATTCGTTTTAATATTAAATGGGCTGAAGTAGCAAGGCCCAAGTACGCTCTTTTAATGGTTGGGTCTATAACTGACCCAAGCCCAAAACAATTTAAAAATTAAGGTTTTAGAAACCCAATTTCAATTAAGAGATGAGTTGCCCCTTCTTTTCCTCTTCCATCAAGTTCTCCTCCATTGTGCCATTCTCCCCTCTCGACCTTCTCCCCGTTGATTTAACAACCACTGCTGGAGACATCTAATTTTGCTATCCATGAGCCTCCTCTCCCTAGTGAAGAGGAAGAGGTTATGCTCCATTGGACAACAACATTGAAAATAATTATATTGGAGTTGATGAAGAGCAAGGGGATTAGAATAGGATTTAGGACATTTATGTTATGTTCTGTGTTAATTATGCTTGTTAGTTGTTAATCATTTTATCATTATTACTTTATGGTTTCTTGAACTTTGAACTTGGTATTTTACTAGCATTTTATAGGTATTTGAAGTTCCAGTTGAGTATAGAAAAGGTTTGAGATAAACACTCAACTTAGAATCTCTTATTAATAGAGATGAACAACAATCTAGAAATAGTTAGAGCAGTGACAACTACCACAACCTCTGACATACAACCATAAACAAAAGACAACACCTCAACTAACAACTAACACCAAATTATGTTTAACACTCCCCCTCAAGCTGGAGCATATAAATCATATGTTCCAAGCTTGGAAATCGAGTATTCAATCCAAGACTCTTGATCATAATGGTACATGGTAGTTGGTTCATCTTCCTCCTGTGAAGAAAGCTGTTGGTTGTAGATGGATCTATGCTATTAAAGTTGATCCAAATGGTGAAATTAAACGCCTTAAAGCCCGTTTGGTAGTCAAAGGTTACACTCAGATCTATGGACTTGATTATGGCGATACTTTCTCCCTGGTGGCTAAGATCACTACTATTCGTCTTCTTCTTGCCATGGTAGCTATTCGCCATTGGCCCCTGTATCAGGTGAACGTTAAAAATGCATTCCTTCATGGTGAGTTAGATGAAGAAATTTACATGGAACAACCTCCTGGTTTTGTTGCTCAGGGGGAGTCTGGTCTTGTGTGTAAACTCCAACGATTTCTCTATGGTCTTAGACAGTTGCCAAGGGCTTGGTTTGGAAAATTTAGCTATATTGTCCAAAGTTTTGGGATGAAAAGGAGTGAAGCGGATCACTCTGTCTTTTACTATCATAAATCTATTGCCAAATGTGCTTATTTAGTTGTTTATGTTAATGACATTGTCATTACAGGGAATGATGAAGTCACAATATCACAACTAAAGCAACACTTATGGAATCACTTTCAAACAAAAGATCTTGGTCATCTGAAATATTTTCTTGGAATAGAAGTAGCTCAATCCAAAGAAGGTAATGTAGTTTCCCAAAGAAAGTATGCTTTGGATCTTCTGGAGCAAACAAATGTCTAATTGTAAGCCGGTTAGCAGTCCTATGGACCCATACAAGAAGTTAGTGACTGATATGAGGGTTTTATACTCAGATCCAGAAAGGTATAGAAAGCTACTTGGGAAGCTCATATATGTCACTATTACAAGGCCAGATATTTCCTTTGCAGTTGGAGTCGTGAGGCGGTTCATGAATGCACCTTGTTGAACATTGTGATGGAATAATGCGTATTCTCAGATACATAAAAAAGGATCCAGGTCAGGGTCTGCTGTATGAAGATAATGGAAATAGTCACATTGTTGGATACTGTGATGCTGATTGGGCTGAATCCGATACAGATCGATGCTCTACTACTAGTTATTGTGTGTATCTTGTGGGTAATCTTATCTCGTGGAAGAGTAAGAAACAGAAGACTGTTTCTCGATCTAGTGTAGAAGTTGAATATAGATCTATGACCCTTGCTACATGTGAGTTGGTGTGGGTTAAACAACTCATACAAGAATTGAAGTTCTGTGAAATTTCTCCAATGCAACTTTATTGTGATAATCAGACAACTGTCTACATTGGTTCCAATCTGGTATTTTATGAAAGGACTAAGCACATTGAAATTGATTGTCACTTTGTAAGAGAAAAGATGTTGTCCAAGGAAATTAGGACCGAATTTCCTTGGACAAACCCTTGAAGGAGCTTCAGATTGAATACTTGATTTCCAAGCTTGGAACATATGATTTATATGCTCCAGCTTGAGGGGGAGTGTTAAACATAATTTGGTGTTAGTTGTTAGTTGAGGTGTTGTCTTTTATTTATGGTTGTATGTCAGAGGTTGTGGTAGTTGTCAATGCTCTGAGGTTCCTCAATGTTTTAGGTTCCATCGACTGCCATAGAAGATTACAAAGTTGAAAGTAAAGTTTCTTCCACTGAGCTTTCTGTTCAGCTGATCCTTCAATATCTATCTTTTCTAGATGCTCATGGTGTCCTTGACCAAGGAACCAGAGTTCCACAGAATCTGCCCAAGATAAATAATTTTTACCATTGAGTTTTTCTGTTGTGATAATGACAGTTTCAGGAATAGGAAGAATAGGACCAGAGCTAACTGAGGTGGAAAAGGACATATTTTTCAGAACTGAAAATGGGTAAACTAGAGACCCGAGAGAGATTTGAGTTAAATCCAATAAATTTTGCTCAAACTGAACCATGCAGGTCAGCAATGACTCCAGACAGCTCTGGCGAGTTAGACGGCACTGGAACAACAGTGAATGGAGGCCGATTTGCCGGCGCGTGGAGGTCACGCGCTTGCTGTTTGGCGGGACTGGGGTGGTGCGTGTAGGCGCGTGGATCACCGTATGGAGGGGCGATTTCCAGGGGTCCACGCACGTCGAGGTGCACTTGGAGATGGCGGCGACAGTGGCGGATAACCTACTGTGTGACTCTAGACTTTAAAGAGCAGGGTCGAACCCGCTGTGATACCAAGTAGAGTATAGAAAAAGCTTTAGATAAACACTCAGCTTAGAACCTCTTATTAATAGAGATGAACAACAATCTAGAAATAGTCAGAGCAGTGACAACTACCACCAACCTCTGACATACAACCATAAATAAAAGACAACACCTCAACTAACACCAAATTATGTTTAATTCCAAACTTGCTAGTATGGTATTATTATTTGTTTTATGTTTGTCTTTAATTATTTATGCATTGGAAGTATAATTATGCATTATTTATATATATATATTACCGTTACCTCATCCGCTATAATTTCATAAAGGTTTTTTGGCTTGCTGTTATCTGATAACATTGAGTGTGGGAAACATGGTAGTTAAAATGGTGCAAAATGTAGTCTGTATTTCAATTTTTCTAAAGAAATTGATAAAAATTGCATGGAGACTTGTATTTAGGTTTGAATCATGCAAATAATTCCTGTATTGCACAAATTGCAAATCTGAGATGCATCTTTAGATTCAGTAGTTTGAACAGCTGACTAATTCTTTCTGTCAATTGCTAGCTTGTTTTAATGTTAATTGTGAAAATAAAACAAGGAAATAGAAATAAAATCCATAAGCAATATTTTACAGTAGGAAATTTTGGGTTCTTTGTGTGCTTTATGTTAAAGTTTATGATATATTCCTCTTATTTGTTGAATTTTGTAGCATTTCTAGTGGTCCTCTGTTGTCATTTTATTGATCAGGAAAGGTATCTGGTCTTGTATGTTTGATTTTCACTGGTTATCTTGTGCTCCTACAGAGAATTGAAATTGTGTATTCTTTTATACAGTTTTTACTGCTCTGTTTGAAAAACATTTCCTAGTCAATAAATTATGTGCATTAGAGAGTGTATTAGATTACAATTTTAAAGAATTTTAGACCTTTTTATGATAATAAAGTTTTAATTAAGAGTAAAAAATGATATAAATAAATCTTGTAGTATTCAATTAAGATTTTTAGGATTTTCTTTAAAGCTGACAAGAAAATCTGGTGGTATTCAATTAAGATATTTTACAATGGCATAAAAAATCTTCTAGTATTAAAAAATATACAATTTTCGACAGATTGTTTTTTAAGATAAGGTTTGATGGTTTATTTAGTAGAAAATTCTCAAAAAAAAAAATAAATAAATCTTGAGATTTTGCTAGACTAGTAGTTACCTGACTTTCTTTTTAAGTACACCACACATGTTCTCTTCTGTCTTCAAGGAAGTGTAGACATTTATGTATGTCACTTTATTATTATTTTCGTAAAGAATGTTATTCTAATGAATTTCGAAGGGACCCGGTAGATGGTTATTCATCTCCATTATTACTTATTAACAAAGGCCATTATTTTAACTCTATTATTCAAATTCAATAATAGGATGAGAATATATTAATGATGGAAAACTAGTATACTTTAGACATGTAGAGAAATCCTACTTAGAAAGACACAAAGCTTAGATGTATTGGTTTTACTCTTCTTTATCCAAATCTTATCATTTGTCTTTTTATTGATTCTCTTAACTTCAAACGTTTCATAAAAATATATTAAATTCATTAATATATTATAAATTCAGACTCTTTTAAAATTCTTATAAATTCATTTTATAAATCCATTACAATCCAAACTATAAAATCTATAGTCCTGTAATATCTTATAAGTCAATATATTTCTACAAAGTTTTATAAAATCTACAATATTTTTTTATGCCTAAATAGCTTCTTAAAATCCTAATCCAGTACTTGGTATACGCCCCCTTAGTTCTGTCAACTGCTTCTAATTTATTGCTAGTAAATGGGGCATGATTCTGGAAAATAATTAATTTCAAACATTATGACATTGTGATTAAAATTGGGTACTTTGCAGGTTCTTGAGTTAATGAAAAAGTGCATTTTATCAATGCCTTATTATGGAAAATTGGGTGAGATCATACGCAACATGTTGTTCTCTGATTCTTCTATCCATAACACACTGTTCCAAATTGTTTGCACTACTGCACATGCTTTGGAGGTGATGTACATTGAAACTTCTTCGGTTTATGATTTATCATGTGTTAGTCTATTTTGCTTTGCTTATTCCTACATATTATTGAGAAGAGCATTTCTTTTCAATAGAAACTGCTTGTAAGCCGCCTCTTTGATCCAATAGAAATTGAAGGGTTACAGCTTGCTATGGGTTCTGTTTTAGATATTCTCTCAGTCATGTTGACAAAACTTCCAAAGGTACGTACAGAGGAAAACTGCAAATATCCATGGTTTTATTAGTAACACATGATTACAGAAATTCATATTGATTTAATACCCAATTTTTCTTGTTATACACAGAAGTTTATACACATTATTTTTGCACTGTTTCTCTTTCCTATTTACTATCTATATCTGTGATATCTTCAGTTCTTCACATTATGGAAATACTGAAAACCATTCTGTGTTGTTCAGGATATGTCATCGAACTTTCCAGTTTTTCTCCAAGCAATGTTCTCATGCACGACCAAACCGGTTCCTGTTGTCACTTCTGTTATGTCCTTGATTTCATACTCTAGAGATCCAGTATGAACATCCTCTTTGCTCAAATTGGAACGTCATCAATCATTAAATATATTTTATCATTTTTATGCACCTACTTGCAATGGTGGCAATGAAATTTTATTGAACAATAATGAGCATCTGCCTGTGTACCGTTTTCTTCCACTAGAGATCTGTGAGCTCTTTAGTCTATACTTAGTTAGTCGCACGTTATATATATATATATATATGTTAATAATGGTATTAGCTGCATAAGGTACTGATTTTATCACATTTGCTTGATTTTCTCATTTTTCATAGCTACTCACGTATACTTGGATAGTCCATTTATCATTTCTCTTTTCTGTGTTGTATTGCCTAAGTTTGTTGTCATGCTTGTTGATACATAGGATGCATGTCATTGTGCATTTGATACCATAATCCAGTGGGCCCATCATATCTCGGTGGATAGATTATATTTTACTTATTTTACCAACCTTTCAGTGAATATATACTTGTTAGTTGTTACTACCTGATTTTCTATTGTATTGTTTGACAATATTCAACTTGTTGTCTGCGTAGGCCATCCAATTTGGTGCTGTTAGGTTTATTTCAATGTTATTTGCCATAGCAGATTGTATTCAATCATTTTCATATGGAATCACATGCTTCATTCCAGATAATGAGGTTAGGCGTGTTACTTTCACTCTCTTCAAATTTATTGTTCTTTTAGCTCTGAAGCTTGATTTAAATAAATTTTTGTAATGGGTTTTAGATCATGAATTTGAGGCACTCTGTGCGTTACATACTGCTGGAGCAATCAGAATCAAATGAAGATCTCTTTGTTGCTACAGTCAATCTGTTTACTTCTGCTGCACATTATCAGGTTTGAATTATGTATAGTAAATTAAAGAATTGGATTTTACATTTTTGGAGAAGTTGCAAGGTTACATGCATTGATTTGGTTTTTTGGGTACTGGCAATACTTGAAGCAGAGAGAAAATCACATGATATAAGTGAGGAACTTGCTGGGGAGAAAGTCTCTTGGCTCTATCATGTATATAAATATGAAATACAAGATATGCTGTCTAACAACCTAAACATATACAACTAATAAAAGGAATAATTACAATAAAATATTCTAATACAATGTCTGTCTATATATAAGATTTGAATACTATCTTATGATAATGTCATTAGCAATAATTTTGTGTGTGTAAATTTCAAATTGGATTCTACTAATTTTGCTTCTCTATTGTCATGGAGAAACACTGGCAGTTGTTTTTTAGGTGTATGGTTAAAAATGTATTAGTTATTATTCATTCTATCTTATCAGTCAGTCACACTTTGGTAACCAAGGTTGACAGAATCGAGATTCTAATACAACTCAAAGAGGGGTTCACAAAATTGTAAACACAGAATCGTAATATATATATATATATATATATATATATATATATATATATATATATATATATATGCATTCAAATACTAAATTAAACTTAAATTCACAGTAAAAAGTCAATACATAATATAAGCACAATACAAGTTAAATAACCAAAGCTAAAATCCATACTAAACTCAAAGTCGAAATGACAAACAAAACAACTTCAATTCTTCAAATTTTGTACTCCTAATTTTCAATAGCAAAAGATCTTAAAAGTTAAAACATCTAATTAGTATTTCTAGACCTCCATCTCTAAGACTAAAATAAATCATCCAAATTAAAATCATAATCATTTAAGATGTCATTATTTCTTCCATCTTCTCCTTCTTCTTCATTAAACATAGTAGTAAGATGATTTTCATCTAAAGGTGACATTTGAAGAACATCATCTTCATTTGGATTTGAAATATCCATTTCTTTAGTGAGTTCATTGATTTCATTCACATCAACTCATCACTTTCGAAAATCCATCCGTTATGGGATTCAATATCATCAACTAGTGGTAGCTCTCCATTTCTTCTTCTAGCTTGCTTTGGCTTTGCCAAATTTGAATTAGCCATAATAAAAACAACACTATTCATGGTGTTTTGCTTCAAACAATTTCTTCTCTTTGTATGTACCTGTTAGAATCTGTTTTATTAGCTGTTTTATTCCTGTCAGGATCTATTTTTCCAAGACAAATTACAATATTTTTCCAAGAATTCTCTGTCCAAAATGATACCTATAGCAATCTCCCCTCTTTTGTTGTTGCCAATCTATTGTCCTTCCATTGGTTACTTGTAAACATTCTAATTAGGACACTTTTGCTCTCATGAATAAAACCTAAAGCAATGTAAGAAGTGGCAAAATGAGTTAAACCTAACCTTACCAAGTCTTTTTCCTTTTGTGAAGTGGTCTAGTAAACAAATGAGAGCACTCCTTGAATATATATATATATATTGTTATTTTTCTTGCTTTAGGAATTGTTTCTTGAAGAATCGGGATCTTCTTTTCAAAGTCTTCTAGCATCAAGTTGATATGATGTGTCGTGCATGTGTTCAATACAACCTTATCCTCTTTTCCATCAACAAATCAAAGGCTTGTTTTTTGTTATGGAAGAAACATCAATAGACTTCATAAACATCACTCCCTTAGGACTATCCACCAAAAAATTTATTATAGTCCTCCTTCTCTTGTCTGTCCAACCATTAGTCATTACAGAGCACCCTATTTTCTTCCATGTAGTCTTATGTTCTTCCAAAGATTTACGTGTGTCCTCAACTTTTTCTTTTAAATGCTTAACTCTTATGTCATTATATGAAGGAGGTTTAAATCTTGGACCATGTTTTGCAACTACTTCAGTCATATTGAGAAATGATTCACTCTTTGCCACATTGAAAGACATTAAGGTAGAAAAATCTTGCAATTTCTCTACATGCACCCTCTGTGAGATTCTTCCTCAATATGTTATCAATGGTGGCTTGTGTGCTCATTCCCCTCTTTGTCACCGTCAGTCTTAGTACTTTTTCTCTTTTCACCAACTTGTCCATCTTCCTCATCTCTTCATCCCCTACAAAACTTGATTTCTTCATCAATTTTTTTTTTTGCAAATTAAAAAACAACATTCCACGTCTCTCTCTCCACTTCATCACTTAAACTTTTACAAGCTCCAACATCTTTTTGTGTTCTAGCCAAGTGATGTTTCAATCTGTAAAAACCCCCTGTCAATACTTTTTGACAATATTTACACTGAATTTTCTTTTGATTCCCATAAACACAAATACCATGTTTCCAAGCCACATCTGTTCTGCTTCCAAGTGCATTTTTTGCCACTGTTTTTCCATGCATCGTTGCAAGTTGCGAAGGGGCACCGACATTTGCTCTTGCATCTGCCATCTCTAAAAGTGACAGAGAACAGAATAAATGTTAAAACTTCAAAGAAAATGAAGTGGCAGGGAATGAAAGAATAGAGGTGAGTTCGTGACTCGTGAGACTTGGAAAAGAAGAAGATTAACGTGAGAAGGAGGGTGCGTGACGTGCGTCTTTGACTCTGCAAAGAAGACGGCTTGCGAGTGGAGAAGGAGCAAAGAAAACAAACGTATGAAAACGACTAGAGAAAGAGTTACGTTACGTAAAAAAGTTGGAAAAGAAGGAGTTGGAGTTACACAAAGAAAGTTGGAGTGTTTGGAAGTTGGAACGAGTTGAAGTTACGTAATGGGCTTTTCAAACCCAAACCTGCAACAGAGTGCAACCCGCAACCCGAAGATGCGAAACGGCACAACAAGGTGCAGCGACGCACAACAAGATGTGGTGATGTCGTGAGGTGCGACACATGCAATTTCACAATCCGGCTCAACGATTCTACTGATTTTATCTCCCACTAGTCTATGCCGGCAAAAGTGCAGATAGGTGAAGCAAAATTGCAGAATTGTGCGATTCTATGTCTCAGCGCATGATTCTGTCAACCATGTTGGTATCCAAAATCTCTGTTAACTGCTTGCTAAATCTTCAAAAGGCTTAACTATGTTTTGGGTCCTTGATATGTTAGTGAATTTTGTTTTGGGTCCTCAATAAATTTTTGCTTTGTGTTGGGTTTCCAATAAATTTTTTTATTTTGTTTTGGATCCTTAAAACATTGACAACGCTTAAAATTACTTTAAAATACTTTTAAGGGCTCAATACAAAATAAGAAATGGTTTAGATAGTGTTTTAAGGGCTCACTACAAAATAAAAAATTCATTAGGGACCCAATACAAAGCAAAAATTTATTGGGGACCTAATGTAAATTTCTTAATATATTAGGAAACCAAAACATATTTAAACCTATTCAAAATGCTTTCACCAAACTAAAACTATGGACACTGTACATGGTGTTCGTTAGATATATAAACTATATATGTAGTTATTTATCTTTAGTTTTTTTGTTCTTGTTCTCTATTATCATATCAATCTTCTCATGTAATCTCCCTCTCATACGCGTGTGTGTATATATGTACGTATGTGTGTGTATGTGTGTGTGTATATATATATATATATCAGATAATATCTAAGATTCTCAACACTCCTCCTCTAGCTGAAGCTTACTAAGCATTCAACTTGTTATAAGAATGCAGTAACAATTAATATTCCAAAATTAAATTCCACCATAAACAATATTTGGAAATACAGCTCAAGGATGTTGGTGAAGTTGAGGAATATTGTTTAAGATCACCACTACTACTTGGACATAGTTGAAACTAGTGCAATAGGAACAATTGGGGCCAATGCATCTGGGGCAACCAGTGCAAGTTCATTTAGGACAAAGATGAAGTTAGTGAATAAGAGTAGAAACGAGTTTGTGGAAATCATTATTGAAGAAGAAAAAAGAGCCAAGATGAACAATATCGAAACAGAACCACTATTGTTACTGTGACATAGTTGGAACTAGTTCAATAGGGACAACCAAGGCCTGTGCATCTGGAACAGCTGATGCAAGTGCATCCAGGACAAAGATTAGGTAAGTGCATAAGGTAAAAACGAGCCGATGGAAGCCATTATTGAAAACGAAAATAGAGGCAAAATGAACAATATTCAAACACTATGGAGCAACAAGCAAAAAGAGGTCACCGAGGGCGACAGGTATTTTCCTTCGATAAGAGTTTTTTTTTTCTTTAGTATTCCTTCAACTTGGATTTGATACCATGTTAAAATCAGATAATATCTAAGATTCTTGACAATATATATACACACACACACACATATATATATATATATATATATATATATATATATTTAGTGTAACCTCACAAGTGAGGTAGATTGTTTTGCCAAGTATTAAGCTCTTTTATTCAAGTTGGTATCAAAGTGGGAATGGTCCTGCTTTGTAATCTATTACCACCATCAACCTAGGTGTGTGCAGTCCATGTGCCGTCGTCCAAATGTTGGAACATATTTGCTCAACCACCATTCTCTTTGTTGGCATTTTCTTTGTCTTTTTTATCCCTTGTTTGGCTCTAATTGTGAAGTTAGAAGGTGGTCTAAGTCTAGCCCTAGTTTTTTTTTCTTGGTTAGTAGCCGAGTTTTGGGCTTCTTACCTTTTTGTAACACTTAAGTAGAATTTGAAAATGGAATGTACATAGTCCTTTACAACCTCATCCAACACTGGTCCCAAATATATGGTCTTGATTATGGTGATACTTTCTCTCCTTTTGTCAAAATTGCAATTGTTTGTCTCTTTCTTGTCATGGCCCTCATTCGTCATTGGTCTCTTCATTAGTTAGACATACAGAATGTTTTTCTCCATAGTGAACTTGAAGAGGAAATCTATATAGAGCAACCTCCTGGGTTTGTTGCTTAGGAGGGTTCGGTTTAGTTTGCAAGCTTCATTGTTCTCTTTATGGGCTCAAAAAGTCTCCAAGAGCTTGGTTTGAAAAATTCAGTCATATTGTACAAAGTTTTGGGATAAATTATAGTGAAGCAGATGACTCTGTCGTTTATTGTCGTACTTATCTTGGTAAGTGTGTTTATCTAGTGGTCTATGTGGACGACATAGTTATCATTGGAAATGATGTTGCTAAAATCTTTCAGCTAAAAGAACACTTATCTTGTCATTTTAAAATTAAGGATCTTGAGTTTCTTCAATACTTGGTATTGAGATAGCACAATTAAATGAAGGAATGGTTGTCTTACAAAGAAAATATGCTCTTGATTTTTTGGAGGAAACAAACATGTCTAATTGCAAACTTGCTAATAGCCATGTGGATCCAAATTAGAAATTAATGGCAGATCATGGTGAGCTATGCTCGTATCTAGAAAGATACAAAAGATTAGTTGAAAATCTTATCTATCTCACAATTATAAGACCTAACATTTCTTTTGCGGTAAGTATTGTGAATCAATTCATGCAACCTCCTTGTGTGGATCATTGGAATGTTGTGACTCATATTCTTAGATATATTAAAAAGGCTCCAGGACAGGGATTGCTATATGATGATAAAGGAAATACCCAAATTATTGGGTATTTTGATGCTGATTGGGAGAATGTCCTATAGACAGGAGATCCACCATTGGATATTGTGTATCCATTGGGGGACAATGTGGGTCAAACAATTTATCCAAGAATTGAAGTTCTTTGAAGTTCATTCAATGAAAGTGTATTGTGACAATCATGCAACTCTTCATATTGTCTCTAATCCTATGTTTCATGAGATAGCTAAACATATAGAAATTGATTATCACTTTGTAAGGGAGAAGCTGGTATTTAAAGAACTCGGAATGGTATTTGTTAGCTCTAATGATCAGCTTGCAGACATTTTGACCAAATCCTTGAGGGGTCATTGGATTCAATTTATGTGTTCAAAGCTTGGAGTACGTGATTTATATGCTCCAACTTATGGGGAGATGTTAGATATATAAACTATGTGTGTAGTTATTTATCTTTAATTTTTCTGCACTTGTTCTCTATTATGTTATCAGTCTCCTCGTGTAATCTCTCTCTCTCTCATATATATATATATATATATAAATGGTGCAACCTCACTAGGTGAAGTAGACTGTTTTGCCAAGTATTAAGCTCTTTTTTATTCAAGTTTGTTAATGATCTTGACAAGTTAAGAAGGCTGCTAATGCTAATTTAAATTGTTGTCTCTGAACTTTGTTTCAGTTTCGATTTTATGTTATGGGGTGAAGGGGTCTCATTGACTTTTTCACCATATTAAGTTGTGCTCAATCTCCATTCTCTTATTTGACATTCCTTTTTGCAGCCTTCATTCATTGTTGCTATCTTTGCTCCAGAGAACACTGAAGACCACTTGAGCGCTGTTGATGCAAAGCTGCCAAAAAAGGAAGCTTCTCCTATACCAGCAGTGTCAAAAAGATCAAGTCTTGTAGATGCATTTATGCACTATATTGAAAGGGCAGATGATCTAATAAAAAGGTTCAAACTGGATCAGAGATTTTTATTTTTTTTTTTTGGGGGGGGGGGGGTACTTAGTTTCCGTCCTTATTACTTCTGCTTTTTTGGTCAATTGTCATGCTTATTGAAATATTTATAAGTTACTCATTGACTAATTGTATATTTCTCTACCTCCAGCAATCCCCGCATATTGTTTTGTGTACTTAACTTTATTCTTGCCTTATGGCAAGGAGCTCCTCAGTATGCCAGTCTCTTGGAGACTTTAAGAAGGCGTGGAAATTTCTGGCTGCACTTAGCCAATGCAATCTCAAGTATTTCTAGCAGTGAAATTCCCTTGCCCGGGAGTCTTAAAGAAAAAGATGCTTTTAATCTTGCATACAGTTTCCACTGTCAATCTTCTATACTGGGAATCATGGCATATGAACTATTCTTGCAGAGAAAGTTGTGTCATGCAGAGTCACTTGTGAAGGATGCAGCTGAATCTAAAGACAAGGAGCAAAATACCACGAAAACAGAAAAATCTAAAGCACCAGATCTTCATGATCTTAAGGGAATCTGGTCTTCGTGGTTCAACAACTCGATTTTGGAAAAATTAATAAAATCATACACTTCTTGTGGATATAATAATGATATATATCGTGGTGCAAAGGTTAGCTTGATCTTGTTTCCCTTGTTTATTTAATCGGTGTGATTGTCTTTTCTGTCACGGTTTAATTTTGTAGCCAATCTTTTTTATTTTAATTCCTTGCATGTGCCAAGTCAATGCATTTGTTATACTTTTAACATTCAATACACGTTCCATTGTTTTCTGATTTTACCGTTGAGTCTCCGATATGGTCTTTTGCATAATGTAAATCAAAGGATAAAAATGCTTGTGAGTGTATATAATACAATTATTGATATACATTATGAAATTATTCTTTCCTTTTTTTTTTACTTCCAGTATGTAGTGTAGATTTTTATGTCTACTAGCATGCAATTTTTCAGGTTGCCACCAGTTTATTCTCCGTTCATGTGATGATGAAATTAGCAGTTTGTGACTCTGGAAGTATATCTGTGTTATTACTTCAGAAGATGCGTGAAATTCTGACGAAGGTCCAGTATCTAATCTATTTTCTTCTAAGAAAGTCATTTATTCTAATTTACTATGTGATGTGGTAAAGAGTATTAATCCATATCTATATCTACATATCATACAAATCATTATGAATATGTTATGCTTCAAAAGAAAATCATTTTAGTTGACTATTTTGTCAAACATTTTCTAATATGTTCAAATGTTTCTGTGCTTGCAGTTGAGTGTTCATCCTGCTTTCGCTGAATTGCAGTCTCAGTATTCTCAACGTGGTTACAGGTTATAGACTTATACATGTGTGCTAATTTTATTCTTATAACTTAAAATGATTTTTCTTTTAGTTACTTGTTATATGTGACCAAGATGGAACATCATTGAACAATTCATTTTGCTTCTATATAGTCATGCATGTCCTTTGCATGGAAACTCAACTTCTGATTCCTCAATTATAGAATGCAGAGGAATTGTGTATATTAGGTCACACACACTAATGTATTTATAATCATATGTACAAGATAAAAATGGAAAAAGGTGAAACAAAATCCCTACATATTTGTTCTCTATTTCCCTATTTACATATAATCAAATTATATCTTTAACATTCCTCCTCAAGCTCGAGCATATATGTCATATGTTTCAAACTTGTTACAAATATAATCAATGCGAGTCTGCTTGAGAAATTGTGTGAGCATATCTGCTGGTTGGTTACCAAAGCTGACAAAGTCCGTAGTGATTTCTCTTGATAGCAAGGTTGATAGAATCGCGTCCTAGTTCATAGAATCGCACGATTTTGCCATTTTGATGGCCTTCTTCATATTCGTTCCAATTCAAAATTGTTTTCTGGAAGAATTGATGGAATCGCAGGATCGGCACCTTTGTGTGTTGAACGTCTTTTGTTTGACGGGTTTGGGTTTCGAAAACCAAAAGGCCACAAGGCCCATTACGTAAGTCGGTCACTTCTTCTCCAAGTCACAAAGATGCTCCTTCTTCTCCATTACGTAAATAGTCACACACTCACCTTCACACAAACCATTTCGTTTACTACAACCACTCTTTATTCTGCCCTACCTTTTCGTGTACTCTAACCAGTCCGATGAACCTCCGCCGTGTCTCCTTTGTGTTGCCGCATCTGCTCTTCTTCTCCCTTGGTTTGCTACATGACTCGTGTCTTTTCCACCAAGTCGAAGGTAGTTCTCTTCTTTGCCACTTTTTTTTTTCTTTTAACCTCTACTCACCCTCTGCTGAGTCTGTTCTACTTTGAAACAAGACACTTTTTCTTTAAAAGATGACATGCAAGACCAAATGTGGTGTACCTTCGCAACCTCCAACATTGTGTGGGAAAACAATGGACAAGAATGTACTTGGAAGCAGAAGAGGCGTGACTTGGAATTACGGTATTTGTGTTTATGGGGATTAAAAAGAAAATTTATTTTAAGTATTGTCAAAAGGTATTGAGAGGGGGTGTTTATAGATTAAAACATCACGTAGCTGGAACACAAGAGGATGTTGGAGTTTGTAAAAGCGTGAGTAATGAAGATCCTTTGTCTGAAATTGATTCTAAATGTGAGATTTAAGTTAACAAATACCCTTAAATTTATTACTAGTAATTACAATGTCATCAACATAGACTACTAAACAAAGGCACATACCAGATGGAGAATGGAGGAAGAAGAAAGAGTGGTCAACTTTCACTACAAGTCATACTAAACTGAATTAAAGTAGAGCTAAAACGATCACACCAAGCATGAGGAGATGACTTCAAGCCATAAAGGGAATGTTTAAGGCGATAAACAAGATGGGAGCCATGAGAAGCAATGAAACTTGGTTGATCCGTGTAAACTTCCTTTTGCAATTCACCATGGAGAAGGCATTTTTAATATCGAGTTGGTAAAGCAGCTAATGACGAATAGTAGTCATGATAAGGAACAAACTAATGAAAGTAACCTTGGCCACAGGTGAAAAGGTGTCCCCATAATTAAGGCCAGAGATCTGAGTATAGCTCTTAGCCACTAAACGTGCTTTGTACCTATCAATGTTGTCATCTTGTTCAACCTTCACTGTACACTCCCAACAACAACCAACAATAGTTTTCCCGGAGGCAATTGGACTAGTTCCATGTAAGGCAGTTATTTCATCAACACCGCCTGTTGCTAACGGGGATCAATCATAGCTTCACTTGTAGACTTAAGAGTAGACACAAAATCCAAAGATGATATAAAAGAGAAATAGGAAGGAGATAATGTGACAATGAGAAATACAAACATAGTTAGGATTAGTATTGCTAGTGGACGGAATACCTTTTCGTAGATCAATGGGAAGCTCTTGAACAGAGGACGTGATTAGATCGTCGTTTGGAGCAGAAGATGATGCTGGTCGGGAGGGTTGCTAGTCAGTGGGTCGCTGGAAAATGGCGGCATGTGCGGAAAAAGGAAGGTGCATGGAGGACATGCACCAGAGGAAGGGTGACAAGTGTGGGCACAAGCGGCGATACCTATGAAAGTAGCTCGGCCAAGATGGGTTGTCAGAGCAAGGCGACTCTAATGGTGGTGTTGTTCCAGTAAAAGGCAATGCCGGTGAATAAGGGATTTGGCCTATGCCGGTACTATTCCCTCGAAAATAGAATATAAAAAAACTGGGGAAAAAAACTAAACTATTGATACCATATAAAATTTAGAGGAATTGGGTGTATTAGGTCACACACCTAATGTATTTATAAGCATATGTACAAGATAAAAAAGGAAATAAGATGAAATAAAATCCCTAAATATTTTTCTTTATTCCTTTATTTACATATAATCAATTCATATCTTCAACATCAATGATAGCAACTTGTATTTTATTAGAAAGAATAAGGGATTTCTCGCAATGCCCAGAAGCATCAATTCTTTCGCAGATGAGAAGATACCTCTCCCTCTCAACCCCTCTTATTTATGGGCAATATACTGTAATTCTTCTAATCATCTCATACCACTAACTCACCCATTAACAATTATTGACAGATGGTAACAAAAATCTAATTCTAATAGAAACCTAACCTAACACTATCATTGTATCCCAAAGAATTGGGAGACTGAGAATTAAGGTAACACCATTTTGAGTAAATTTCTCAGTACTTTCAATTTGAGTCAAAAGTCATGCTTTTCTTTCCACCATACAATTCATATCTTTTATAATGTACACCAACCATAATTTGGTTGTTTGCCTTAATTTTGCAGTGAAGGAAAGGAACTAAAAAAATTGATACTTAGTGACCTCTATTATCATTTGCAAGGAGAACTTGAAGGGAGAAAAATTGGTATTGGACCATTCAAAGAATTATCTCATTTTCTTGTTGAATCAATTTTTTTGGGAACGTATCAACACCAGTTCAATGAAGACTCTTTTACAAAGAACATGTTCACAAAGAATGTGTATTTGTTTGACCTTGCACACTTGCAAGCAGATATGAGATTAGATGTATGGGATTGCTCTAGTTGGAGAACTTCCAAGGAGGTTGCAGAAACCATGTTGCGTTTTTTGCAGGATGCAAACTCAGTCATGTTGCTTTCAAGTTCAAAGCTTTCTGCATTAAAAGGACTGATAGCTGTGTTGGCTGTAAACCATGATGATGTGAGAATTTAAATTTCGGATTTCTTTTTGTTGCATTTCCTTATCCAAATAATAGAATTATACTTCTAAGTTACAAATGTTGAAATGTTAATGTGATTTCCCAACTGCTATGTTGCTGGCTCCTATGGTTGTTAATTTGAGCCCTGGGCTTGGCTTATGCATGGTTCTTATAGCTTTATATAGCCTATAGGTTGAAATGGCTTCTTTTTTAACAGGCAATACTGAAAAAGAAGACATTTTTCCTCATCTTATTATGCCTAAAATGTCAAGGGCTGATCAGAAAATGGTTAGACAATAATTCCTTTCCGCTGTGCTTGAATTGGTTTTACCATGCTGAATAGAAGATGTCTGTAAATTTCTTTGCTTTATTATTATCATTGCTTGACTGCAAGCATTGAATAGGAAGTACTGAAATACAATAAAAAGGTCTGTTTGTGATGAAATTTTGTTGATTATTTTGAGAAAGATACCATATCAATTTTGTCCAGAATCTGTGATTGGTTTCTGTTAACAATGGCACAAGAAATTGCATTGAAGGTTTTGCCTGAGATTTTTATCTGAATATTTAATTACTCAGGAAATGAAAATTTGACTATGGATCATTAGAAGCATTTTAGCATGAAAAGTTATTAAAACATTTGATGTCCAGTTTTCAACTACTTTAGTTTTTTAGAAATTTTTTTGTGTGGTTTTGTCATTTATGAATTACTTTCATGTTCCTGCCATTTAGTTCTGGCTTGTTTTTGTTCAATTTTCGTATTTCTCATGATCATGCAGTCACAAGAGAAGGCTACATCTGGAGGGAGGGTCTCAGATGAACTTATATTCACTTTCATAGATGATATATGCCAATCTTTCCTTGCTACCATAGAGACATTATCATCTGTTCTAGATGCCTCTGAGGATATTCTCAATTTTCTTGCATGTCAAGTAGAACTACTCCTCCAGTTGGCAAGAACTGTCTGTAAAAGTCTCTCCTTACTTGTATCCCTACTTGTTTTGAAATGTGCTGGCTCAGGTCTTAAACTGTTGAGTGCACTTAAGCCGTTACCTTCTGAGGCTAATGTGATCTTGAAACTTTTACTAACATTGCTGCTTTTAGTACTACAGTCCGACTCCCTTAATGCACATTCAGGTGGGGCAACAGATGAGAGTTCCGGTGAGGACTTCTCACAGGTTTCAAATGCAACCCTGGGACTACTACCCATTCTTTGCAACTGCATTGCAACTTCTGAGCATTGCATGCTATCGCTGTCTGTTATGGACTTGATACTGAGAAGGTTCTTGACACCAAGGACTTGGTTACCTGTCCTGCAGAATCATCTCCAACTGCCAATTGTTATGCTCAAACTCCATGATAAAAACTCTGCCTCTATTCCAATAATAATGAAGTTCTTTTTGACCCTTGCACGGGTTAGAGGAGGTGCTGAGATGCTTTATTGTTCTGGCTTCATGTCATCCATGAGAACATTATTTGCTGAATCTGATGAGGATTTCCCAAAAATTGATAGTGAGAATCTGGGTGGCTTGTGGGAGAAGTTTGTAAGGCCTCGAGATATTTGGGGGCTTGGATTAGTGGTGATCACTGCAATGGTTAAATCCTTGGGAGACAATTCTTCTGGCACTGCTATTGTGGACAGCATGATACCGTACTTCTTTTCAGAGAAAGCTCTTCTTATTTTCTATTCTCTGGATGCCCCAGACTTTCCTTCCGATGATCATGACAAGAAAAGACCTCGGGCGCAGAGGACATGGGCTTCTTTAGCCACTCTTAAAGAAACAGAACATACTTTGATGCTTATGTGTGAGCTAACAAAACATTGGAATTCATGGACTAAGGCAATAAGAAATGTTGATAGACAGCTTAGAGAGAAGTGTATCCATCTTTTAGCCTTCATTAGCAGGGGATCTCTACGCCTTGGTGAATTGTCAAGCAAGAATGCCCCTCTTTTATGTCCTCCTACTGTGAAGGAGGATTTTGAAATTTCCTTAAAACCTTCTTTTGTCAATAGCAGAAGCGGATGGTTTGCTCTTTCACCACTTGGATGTGTGCCAAAACGGAAGATCTCTTCTTTCTCAACTGCATTATCCAACTATGGTCAAGCAACTGAGGGTACCAATCCTGTACCAAAAACATGCTTCTCTGACACTGTTGCCCTGCAGGTATATAGAATAGCATTTCTTCTTTTAAAGTTTCTCTGTTTACAAACTGAGGGTGCTGCTAAAAGGGCTGAGGAGGTTGGGTTTGTGGATCTTGGACATTTTCCTGAGCTTCCAATGCCAGAAATCTTGCATGGACTACAGGTACTGTGAACTTTGCAAATCATACATATAATTTTACTTTCTTATAATATTCCCAACAATGGTTTGATGAGAAATGCTAGTAACACTTTGTGATATGCTATTTATGATTTGGTTTAAATTTATTGGAAAACATATTTATGTGTGGATTTCACTTATGATTAAATGACTCTCTACTAATTTTTTAGTTTTCAACAAATTTAAAGTGTATTAGGAGGTGTTAGAAAATGTTCCTAGCACTTCTCATGGTCTGATTTACAGGTGTGCTTAATATCGCTTGCATTATGATAAAAATACTTGGATGTATGTCTGAGCTTAATTTTCTTGGGTGCAGGATCAAGCTATTGCCATTACTACGGAGCTTTGTGAAGCCAACAAACTAAAGGTCTCCCCAGAAACGCAGGATGTTTGCAACTTATTGTTGCAAATACTTGAAATGGCCTTGCACTTGGAACTTTGTGTCGTACAAATTTGTGGTATCAGACCTGTATTAGGGCGTGTAGAGGATTTCTCAAAGGAAGCAAAATCTTTATTTAGTGGTAAACTATTCTTCATCCATTTGGATCACCTGTGTTTGATTCCATTGCTCTTTTGTTTTTGTTTTTTTTTCAATATTTGTCTTCTGAAGAAGTTTTGAATATTTCTTTATGCCTTCTGGCTTGTGCAGCATTGGAGGGTCATGTTTTTCTAAAAGCATCTTGCAACTCTCTAAAACAAATGATATCGTGTGTCTATCCGGGATTGCTGCAAGGAGAGAATTTCATATAGGATTTGATGTAGACAAAAGAGCACATTATTAATCGTACAGAATTTCATAGTGCCAATTAGTGAGCCTTCTTTCACTATGTAGCTAGGTACTCCTTGTGCTGATATATAAATGTGGATTTTTTTCTGACCGTTCTTTGTGATACTGAACATTTATATCTGTTTTTCTTTTTTAGGGAAAAAGGTTGTCGCCACTCATCAACAAAGGGATAATACATGTTGTACTGTGTTGCATGATTGTCGGTGGAAATTAAATTCTTTTGGGATGGCTGCACCGTGCCGCGGTGAGTCGGTGATGGTGATGGTGATTGTGCTCGATGCTGTCTTGGTTCCGCTGGATCGTGACCTATCCAAATACTTGATTTTTAACCATAGTACGAAATTTGTGGTAAACGAACGGACTATATCGTCTTTTTATTAAATGAACCTAAATATAGCCCAAGTTTATTCATCTGCAATTTTATTTCCTTTTAAAGAATTCTGGAAAAAACTGTGTAACGGACTTATTTCCCAAATTTGGGTACTGAACTGCCATAGGTGTAAACGTAACTTGACATGCTATTTAATATTTATCACTTCATTCGATATTGCCAGGCATGAGCGGTTCCTATTCTACTAATTATTTTTATGGGCCTACTAAAAAAACGCTTTACTTGTCCCAATTTTCGGATACTGTAAAATAAATTACGGTTTCAATGAATTTTAAATATCATATATTGATGTTGTGATTGGATTTTTGAATTTTAATTCTCAATTTCTTTTTTCCTGCATTAGCTATTACATTAGGTTTTTAAATCCACTTTCACTAATTTTTATTAAATTTCAACAATTTATTAATGTTTTTTTATCCCTAAA
Organism: Psophocarpus tetragonolobus; assembly: GCA_037954015.1. Lineage (NCBI taxonomy): Eukaryota > Viridiplantae > Streptophyta > Magnoliopsida > Fabales > Fabaceae > Psophocarpus > Psophocarpus tetragonolobus. The sequence continues at coordinate 3,496,771 of CM075689.1, forward strand.
AATAGGTATAAGGGAGTTTGTAATTTCATGGATATTGTTTGATAAATTTAGTTATGTTCTTGATAAAAGTATATTGTTTAATCATTTTAATTGAGTTTGATATTGATGTATTATGCGAAGTTTTATACATTAAATAAAGCAAGAAGTCCAAAAACTAGCCATATTTGAACCTAATGGAATGAACCAATTAACTGCAATAATGCAAAGCACTATCCTTCCAGAAGCAAAATTATTCCATTATGGAGCAAGAAAACGCAAGATAAAATTAAGAGTTAAAATAGAGTGGATGAGTATTTGTGCTTCGCATTGTTTTGAAGCTGCGAAACCAATCAATATATATTAAACCCACCAGTAATTGCTGGAAGCCTGTTCCTGCAATCTGCATGGAGTCAAATGTCATTTTAATATTTACTAGTTATAGACATGATTTTAAAAGAAATTTTTATGCAAATTAGTTTTTAAAATTCTTTAAAATGTGATTTAAAACATTTTAAAAAGTAGTTTGTTTTAGATATCAACTTTCAATGAAACAAAAATATCAAATACTAATTTGTCGGGAAATTTCTCCTTTCACATGGATTTTATCAATAGATTACCTAAGTGTTAAGGCGAAAAAACTAAAATGATATTTCAGTTATAGTGCACCGGTGGGATCCTTGCCTACATATGGAATTACGGAGAAATTGAACTCTTTTTTTTATCATTCAAGAATTCAAGAAATTAAAATAATTAGATAACGTAGATTATTATTTAATTACTCAATTTATATAGTTCCAATAATTTTTTAATTCTTATATTTAAAATACTTATTCATGTTATTTTAATCTCTTGTATATTATTTTAATCCCTCTGTCTTTATGCTAAAAACTGAAAGGAATAAAAAAATGGCATAATATGTGAACCAAAAAAATCATTTTAAGTAGACGAACTAAATTTTTTTATATAGAAATCGGATTAGTAGTTAAATTAATCATGCATTATTAGTATTAGTACTATTATTTTCAAAATAAAGTTTTCTCACAATCCAACTATTTTCTATAAGTTATATGATAATGATTTGAAATGATTAACTGACTTTATTCCTTTAAAAAAAAAAAAAAGTTATTGAGGAGGCATCCGAATTGTGAGAAAACTTTATTTGCAAGTGAAATACTTCACACCTCTACTTTCCGCCTCTGTACCCCACACACTAAAATATATCACCTCAACTTTCCCTTTTCCATTTACTTTTCAGGGAGTTTTTATTTTATTTTTTCTAGTATCAAAGATATATCTGAATAATATATATATATATATATATATATATATATGATTATTTATTTGATTTGACAACGAAACAACTTTTACTTTATTCTTCCAGATTACAAGTATTTGTATTTTTAATATCTTATTCTTATTTTATTTAGTTATATAAAAAATTATTTCAAGTATTAATTAAGGTATATTACATTTTTTAAATTGAAAATTAACCTAGAAGTTATAAAAATAAAAACTAGTTTTGCAGAAGTTAAGTTCTTTATGATTTTTTATTTACAGTTTTTAAATTTATAAAATAAAAACTAATTTTATTTTTAAGTTTTTAAATTTATAAAAATAATACTGCCTTTATTTTTAATTTTAAAACATTATTATCGTATCTTAAACTATTAAAATTTATTTCCTCAAGAATTAAATATCAGTTATCAGTAATCAATATTTAAAGAGGGTAATCGATAACCAAGTTACTGATGTTCGATAATCTCGGTGACCAACAATCAAAAGTAACATTCAGCAATTCAGCAATCGGTAGTAAAAATGACTGCTAACGATCAATTATTAATGAGTGGCAATCATTAGCCAACATCAATTATTAATGATAGACGATTGGTGACATATGATTAGAGGTGGCAGATGACTAATGATTCACAATTAGTGATGATGGTTAGAGGTGACAGTTAATGATAGAAGATCGAAGGTAACAGCCATTGACTGACAGTTAAAGATAGTAGTCGGTAATATTTGAGGTGACAATTGATAATTAACTACTATTAAATGTAGCAGTTGGTGACAAACCATTAAAGGTGATAGTCAGATATGACAGTTGGTGACTGAAAGTGATGATTTTGATAGTTAGAAATGACAGTTAGTAATTGACAAACAGAGGTAGCTTCTAATGATCCACAATTAGAGGTGATGACTGGTTATAGAAGGTGGTAAACATAAACTAAAGGTCATAAGTGACAACTAGTAACCAATAATCGAAAGTGGAAGGTGATCGATAGTCAAAGGTGGCAACCGATGGTTAATGGTAGTGAGATTAATGATTGGAGTTTGATGAGTGACCAATGGATGAAATTAAATTTATTATTTATAAATTTAAATAGAATTTATTTTAAAAATAACTAAAAAATCAAATCAAGATAATTTTATTTTTCAAAATAAAAAATAAAAACTTCGTAAAATTATAGTTTTATTTTTATTCGACCTATCTTTTTTTATGGAGGAAGGATAAAATGTCTTCTAAGATGTATTTCTTAGTTGTCTGAATTAAAGTGGAGTTGATTGACTTGACCAATAATGCATGTCTAGCTAGTTCTTCAAAGAATGTTAACAACATTTACAACATCTTATAAGTAATAATGACAAAGCTTCTTACATTAACTTAGATAGATCATCTTGTAATTTATAAGTATTTTTTTTATATATATAATTTTTGTTTCAATGGAGATTCTAATAAGTAATTATGATTTTTATAATTTTTATTTATATTTTACTTCTTCGATTACTTAAAAATGAAATTAATATTATAATATTAATTTAGTATTGATAAAAATATTTTTAATATATAGTATTTTAACATACATAAATAAGAACATTAATAAAAATATTTTATAACATAGATTGATTGTTTTTTAAGCATAGGTGTTTATTAACAAATCATATTTATCTTAAACAAACTTACTGTTTTATGTCATTAAACTTTAATGAAAAATTCTAACATGCATCATTTAAAAAATATCGCAAGTAATTTTCGTTAGAGTTGTTCTAAAACATTACTAAAAAATATGTTAATAATACTTTTTAATGTCATATTGTATTTTAATTTCACTATTTGTTAAAAATTTGTATATTTAAATAGTGAAGACTTTAGTTTTAGTTAGTATAATTAGATATAGGTATATAGATAATTTAACCTATTAAATTCGTAATTGTAAAATTCGTAATACGTAAAACTCAGTGCATGAAACCCGGTATTCTAAATGAACTCAATTGAGCACGCACCTATTCTACAAAGTTTGTCAAAGCCCACGTAAAATCATTAGAAAAGCTTTTTTAAAAAGAAATAAATGTCTTATTTTTAATATTAAAAAATTCAATATATATCTAAAGTCATGAGTTACTTAATAATTAAATATTAAATATCATCGCATATAAACTCAATTCTTAATTCTAAAATATAAAAAAAAATAATATAAATTTAAAATGTACAAATAAAATATAAATATATTTAAATATAAAATCACAAATTTTAATTATTAAATATTATCAGAGTATTTAACTTCTTTTTCTTACTTATAACACCTTATTTTATAAACAATATATTTTAGAATATAAAAACACATTAAAAAAAAAGTGAAAAAAAAGTTGTATGGGCTTTTTGGCATAAAAATCTTAGAGAAGTTCGTGGTTGGGAAGTGGCAGAGAGCAATTTTGAAAGAATCGACGACATGGGTCTTGTCCAATCCTATGGTCCCTCCTCCGTTCCGTGGATCAGTCCTTGTCCACATTCATTTGTCTTTCTTCTTTCTTTTTTTTTTTTTTTTTTCTCATTTCTAACTCAATCAAGTAATTCTCACGCAATGTGAACCCAAAATATAAAAATAATAATAGACGAAGCGGTGTCGTTTGTTGGCAGGTGAAGAAAGTCCACAGCATATCCATGTCATGGGATCCGCCCACTAACCCTAATCAGCTTTAAACTTAACCACAGTTACTTCATCTGATATACACATGGCCACGTGTCCGGATCCAAGGGTTGGTTGGGAACTATAAATAAGTATGTATCTCTCGTCAATATGAACGTCAACTGAAACCCTAATCTCTAAGAGCTAAGAGCTAATCTTTAGTGCAGTCATGCCTAACCCTAAGGTGTTCTTCGACATGGCCATCGGAGGTCAACCAGCGGGGCGGATCGTGATGGAGCTGTATGCGGATGTGACTCCGCACACGGCTGAGAATTTCCGCGCCCTCTGCACGGGTGAGAAAGGGGTTGGTCGGATGGGGAAGCCCCTCCACTACAAGGGGTCGGTGTTCCACCGTGTGATCCCGAACTTCATGTGTCAGGGCGGCGATTTCACGGCCGGAAATGGGACAGGAGGGGAGTCGATCTACGGAGCGAAGTTTGCGGACGAGAACTTCAGTAGGAAGCACACAGGGCCGGGAGTGCTGTCGATGGCGAACGCGGGGCCAGGAACGAACGGATCTCAGTTCTTCATATGCACAACGAAGACGGAGTGGCTGGATGGGAAGCACGTGGTGTTCGGACAGGTGGTGGAGGGAATGAACGTCGTCAAGGACATTGAGAAGGTCGGCTCCAGCTCCGGCAAGACCTCCAGGCCTGTTGTCGTCGCTGACTGCGGTCAACTCTCTTAGACTCTCTTTCGTGCCTCTCAATCTCTTCTTCTGTGTGCTGTTTCCTTTTTACCCGCTGTTCATGGGATGGATCTTTCTCCCTTTAGTTTCTCATATCCTATCAACTCTGTTGTCACAAACATATATCATCAATAAAATTAGACACCCTTTTATCCTCCTAATCATTTTCCTTCTTCATGCTTTTATTTTTCTATTCATACTGTTACTGTTATTATATTCCATGGATGTCAATGCTAACTGCAGCACTCAAGTAATTTTCTGTTTCCACTCTCCAGCGCTATAATAGTATAATAGTTCTGTTGTTCTCTCCTCCTGATGGAAAATTTCTAATTTTTTTATGAATTTTTTTAAACCTATTTTTCCCAAGACTGGTTTTTATTTGGCATTTATTTTTTTTTTAGGTGAGTTATTTTTTCTTTGATTTTTTTAACATTTGTAAGGAGGCATCTTTAAGATTTTTTTTTCACCTGGTTGAATTTTCTTATTTACAACAATTTAATTGATATTTTTAATTATTAAATATTATTTAATAAAATAAATTTTGTTTTTAATAAAAGTTGAAATACTCTACTTTAATTAAAAAAAATTTATTAAATTTTCTATATTTGTAAAACTCTATCCAAACATGTATTAATTATAAAGAATTTAGATTTTCATCTTAATAAGAATATATATTTGAAAATTTGTAATGTATAATAATGAAACAACATCTTTTACAAGTTAGATAATGCTTTTATTTTAAATGCAATTTCTTTTATTTTTATTATTTAATGTTCAACCTAAAATTTATGTAAATGTTGTTTTTTACAAATTCATCTAAAATGAGTGATGTGATTTTTATTAAAAAAGGTCTTGTTTGGAACTACCTAAATCTAGAATGTTGGTGCATAATTTTTTTTTTTATAAGCAACTTATAAATAGTTTTGTATGGGGACAATTTTAAAGGTACTACTATTTTATAAGAACGTCAAAATTTTTTTATTACTTCATTTGAAACCTTGTCAACTCAGAAAGAAATGGAAAAGAAATGGAAAAGATCAGTAGAAGTGAAAAAAAAAAGACTGTTTTATAATAAAAAATATTTAATTATCCTCACCCACATCTATTTTTAAAAGGATATTTATATTATCATGTGTGCATATTTTTACTTTGTTTCTATTTTCTATACAATCAAATAAAACAAAATAAATATTATAATTTTAGCATTAATTCTCTTCTAATGTATAGTATAATATTTTTATAATATTTATAAATGAAGGATTGTAATTAAATGTTTATATATTAATTAAATTTAATTAAAAAAGTAATTTATTATAAAGTAATTTATTTTTTAATTTAAAAATAAGTAGGTGGACATAAAAAAATCTTTTATTAATAGAAGAGATAAAATAAATGTAATTGGAGAATATATATTTTGAAAAAGTATACATAAGACTTTTAGTAGTATAGATAAAATAGATATAAGGATAGAATATATATTTTAAAAAGTGGATATCAAAAAACATTTTATCAGTAGTAAGATAAAATAAGTATAAGTGTAGAATAAATATTTTGAAAAAATACACGGAGAATATTTCCTATGTTAATAATATAAATTTATTAATAGTATAGATAAGTTTATTGATTTTATTAATTAATATTTTAAAATTCATTAAACTCTAAGAATATTATATATTGGAATATATTTTTTTTCTATTATTAACTTTATATATTTTTTCTTCTACCAAGCAACTTGGAAAATATTTTCATTTGCTTCATTCTTTATTTTTCTCTTATTTTATCCTTTTCAATTTTTTTCTTAATCTGCAAAAATCTTCCTATGTTAATAATATAAATTTATTAATAGTATAGATAAGTTTATTGATTTTATTAATTAATATTTAAAATTCATTAAACTCTAAGAATATTATATATTTGAATATATTTTTTTTCTATTATTAACTTTATATATTTTTTCTTCTACCAAGCAACTTGGAAAATCTTTTCATTTGCTTCATTCTTTATTTTTCTCTTCTTCTATCCTTTTCAAATTTTTTCTTAATCTGCAAAAATCACTACAAAACACTAAGTGTTTTCCATTCTTAAATAAAAATTATAAATGGATAAATGTTTAATAATAAGAAAAATGTTGATATCCAATGTACTCTTTATTGTATAGATCACCATTTATATATGAGTTTTATCTTTTACACTGAAATTTAATAAAAGGCTTGTGAAATTACAATTTCATTCTTTTTCAATAAGTGACAAGTTTTTTTTTAATTGTCTTTTCATTTTTATCTTTCTTAATTTATTTTTTTTACTCTGTTGTATATCTATTTCTTATTTCTTAATGTTATTTTATTTATTTAGTATTTATTTGTTAAAAAATTATACTCTGTCTTTAATAATTCAATAGATACATACATATATTTGCAAATATGCATGATAAACAATGATAAACAAATTAAATGTGCATATATCTACTCAATCCAATTTTATGTTTATTATAATTCACATTTTAAAAAAGACTATATATTATTTACAAGTTAAAAAAATGTAACCAACCAACTAACATGTGCATCTACACAATACTATGCTAAATAGTAAATAATAAGCATTCGATATTTTCATATTAGTCCTTAAAACTAAAAAAAACTTCAAATAAATTATTGAAAGTGCATAAATCAACCACATTAGAAAGAAAATTTTAAAATATATAACCTAGGTGATAATATAAATATATATTTAGGACCAAAATTATACTAAGTAATCAAGGTTAGAGACTTAGATGAAATAAGTTAAAATATTATAATCTTTAAAATTCTTATACATTGTCATTTTCTTTATCATTTCTATAACAGCTTAGAAGATATCATCCTTTGCCTAGGTTGTCTATGTGCATATTAATGATGTGGGCCTAACTATTGGACACTTGTTTCAAAATGGTCTGTGGCATTTGAATTTATTGGCAACAGGGTGACATTTGAATTTAATGGGGAGTATTGTGCTGGGTAAGGATCTTCAGGATGCATAGTTGGATGATAATTATTCTGCCAAAACTACCTATTAAAGGTTAACCCGTGCGTGTTGTTGTTCAACCCACAGTGGTTCAACAGTTAATGGAAGTTGGGTGTTGTCTCTCCTAATACCAAAAGATGTCAAACATTGTTTTGGCTCTTGGATCAGGAAAGCATCCTATTAATGTTTTTCATTATCTTTGACATTTGCCCTTTTGATTTTTTTGTTTCAGGTGTTGGAGTAGCTCAAGAAACTATCAGTCACTTGTTGTGAGATTGCTACAAAGCCTCCAAGATTTGGAATATCCTAAATTTGGGACGTTAGCTCTAGCTGAATAAGAGTCAACTGTACAGGAACCAAAGTAATCTTTGTTGTTGCATGATGGTATATTTGAAAGACGAGTAACATGGACCTCTTTCAGAACATTGTGTGGAGTTGTCACTCAGCAGTCGCTTAAATTCAGGGTCTTCTCCTAATGGGCTGCATCCTCCTCAACATACTTTTAAATGATGGGAGTTCAAGCAGAAACCCGGGAAAGTCTACTATTGGTGGAATAGTCAGGGATTCAAAGACAAACTGGGTTATTGGTGACTGTCGTTATTGTGAGGTTATAACAATTTTAGTTGTTAAACTCTAAGCTATTTAGCAACATCTTCAACTAGCTCATAACAGAGGTTTCACTCATAATTTGTGAATCAGATTTAGCAACAACTTTGTATCTGATTAGCAAAGGTGGTTGCACTACACATCTTCAGGAGGTGCTGCTTCATAAAATTTAGTAAGAAGGAAAGGTAATATTCTTGAAGGATTACAATTTCAAGTTGTGGTAAACTCATTGTAATTAATTAGGATCAAAATCATTTTTTGTTTAAATAAATTAGTTGAAAAATAATGCTAAAATAATTAATCTTATTTCAATGTAACAAAAATAATTTCTACATGGTAAAATGGTATCAATACAGGTGAAAGGAAAAAATAGATAAAAAAAAAAAACTTTTTTTCATATTATAGCTGCTAATTTAATCAAAATAATATTTAATCTAAGTTTTGATCCATCTCATACATTCTCTTACTTAGAAAAAACGAAATACTATTTTTCCTCATGTCAGTTGCTTTTGGCATAAATAATTTCTTTACAAAATAAGTTGTGTGTTTGGAACAATTATTCAAATTCAGAAAAAAAAATCATGAAAAAAGAAGTTTTTTATAATCTAAATATTCATAGTTTGTGATTGTTTTCAAATTTATTTTTTTTTCTGTTGGTTAGTTTTACACCATTATTTTACGTTTAGATGCTTACAGTTCGAATGGTTGTTAGTTATGAATTTATAAAAATAAAAATTAATCTTGAGATTACATTTTTTACTTTATAATTTTTAATTTAAAATTTTAAATTTATAAAAACAAACACAATTCTTTATCAGTAATAAGAAACGATTATGGGTGAAAAAATATCTGAAAATAATTTTGAATCTTTCAAATGACATAAAAATTGTTTTAAAAATCAACTCCAATATGAAAAAACAAAGAAAGATGGAAAAGTGAAATAGATAGGATTTGCTCTGTTTCTGGGTTGTTTTGGTGCAGAAAAAGACGTTGAGGCTCTGAAACCCTAAACTCCGAGTTAGATGGAACTGACATGGTTGAGTGCCATTCTGGTGGGGGCTGGTTATCTTGCTCTGGGTTACTTCATTGGTTCTCAGTATCCACCTCGTTTCCTCTTCTCACATAAATTATTGACTAAACACAAAGATGATTCACTTCTCAACCACACCGATAATAAGAAGAGGAATTCCAAGTCCAAACACAAAGACCCCCTTGACATTGAACAACTCGCCGACATTCTCCATGATTTTAAGATGGTACTCCTCAAAATCTCTCCTTTTTACCCCCTCCAAACCCCCCTGTACTCAATTCTTAATGGGCTGCTTTAAAAATTATTCCTTTTTTCTGCAGATACTTGTAGTCAGGAATGATCTTAAAATGGGTAAAGGCAAGATTGCCGCTCAATGCAGGTACCTAGTTTTTCACAACATTAACTTTGAATATGCTGAGAGTATATGTACTCACTACTTTTTTTCTTTTTCTGTCTTTTTGCAGTCATGCAACATTAGGTCTCTATAAAAAGATCCTTCATCGGGCACCGAAGGCTTTGAATAGGTACTACCGTAACCTTGATTGTGCTTGCAGGTCATCTATGTAATCAACTTATTTTATTTTTGTCGACTTCGATGTACAGGTGGGAGATGTCTGCACAGCCCAAGGTGGTTGTCAAAATTGAAAGTGAAGAAGATATGCTTGCTTTGCAAGTAAGTTTTGTACTACATTAGCCAAGTTCCTGTCTATTCTATTGTATTTAAGATTTGTATTAGGCACTTGTCTGCTCTTCACTTAGAGAGATCACTCTCTAACATACTATTATTGTCTGAAATATATTAGAAGCATAACTTTTTTATGAGTGTCTCTTATTTAATGAGTCTCACTTGTGATTTTGTAGTTTTCAATGAATTTTAACCAATAATAAAAAGTATATTAGATGTGTTGCCAACTCATGGTTGTGGAAAGATGTCTGGGATTTGAACACAGTGAGAGCTTCTCTGTGGTAGTGTGGAATTTGGCTGTGCTCAGTGAATGTTCTGGGAGAGGAAGTGGAGGAAATTCATTCAACAGGAAATTTTGATGTACAAAAATGCTAAGTAAAAATTAAAACACCCTGGGAATTTGTTATTCTGAAATGTTATTTGAATTGCATAATTTGACTGATATTGTAGCTTTTAGTGAATTGAATGGTAACTACAAATGAAGTTTGGACTTCGGAGTTGTGAAAATGAAAGAGCTTTGAAAGAGTGTAATGAGTTATACACTATTTATGACTGGAAATTGGAGGTATGCATGACCTAGAATTTCATCACCAGAAAATATGAACATTCAAGATCAATCATAGAAATCAAAGTAAATGAGACAGTTTGTATTATTTATTCTATTAAGACTAGGGTTCTATCTGTTATTCTTAGCTTTTTATCTTAAATATACCATGTTTTAATGTTTTTCTTAGAAGCCAGAGAGAGTAGCTTCTGAAATTAAGTTATTAGGTTATATCATAAAAACACTTCTTTAAAGCTTATCTGAATGCACACCATATATTTGACATATTATTGATTGATATTATGTTTGTGTACAAAATAAATTAGTCTGGTACTCTGATCTACATTGTCGTCTTCTATTGCTTGACTTTCTCCAAAAGTAGATCAAACTGAATTTTTCTGAAGTAGATGAAATCAATCAGTTGGTTTGCATTGTTTTTATTGAGATAAAACTTATACACTAACATTCAATCACAACCCTTTATATATGGTAAGTTTGTTGATTTTACCAATTAATGTTTTAAAAAACATATAAATAATAGGTTATGATTAAATGTCAATCTAAAACTTTTACACTGACAATGTATAAGTGTTAAACTCTTTTTTATTCACCTTTATCTTGATAAAATTGTTGTTTCATGTGTGTTAGGAAAGGGCTAAATCTCTAAAGTTACCTACCCATATCACAATTGATGCTGGGAGAACACAGATTGCACCAAGTGAGTATTTGAAACTTTTATTAAGTAGACATCCAGTAGTTTATATCAATTATCAACTTACCTGTTAAATTATATGAAAATTTTTAAATCTAATCTACTTAATGAAAACTTTCAATTCTTAAAAAGTTATTTACAAGACCATACTTATTCTTTTTTGTAAGTAGATATTCTCTCTGTCACACATGCATTTAGTGGCAATTTTCTAGATATTGATTAAACTAGAAACCATCTATGAAGCATTAATGCTTGCCTTTGCTTCATGTATCCATATTGGATATGTATTTGTTAGCTATACTATAAGATATTTTACCAGTATCTGTGACGTATCATAGTTGTTTTTTTTTTTAAGAGAAGGAAAATTTTGAAAATTTAATGAAGGCAGAGATGAGATATAGATGCTTGTATAAGACAAATCAAAAGCATAGAAGTGTTGTATCTTGATGAACTGAACATAGAAGTTATCCTCTTTTTACCAATAATACTCGAGGAGGGAAGAAGATTGGTGCTATTCTTAGTATTTATTATGTTAGAGAAAAATGAATTCGTTTTTTCTAATTATATCTATATATTTATTACTTTTTATGAATTATTTATGCATATCTATATACCTATCTTGCATTTGTTATATCATGCATATATATATATATAGAGAGAGAGAGAAAGGAAGGAAGGAGGGATACATTCACTCCAAAAGTGAAAAGTGGTAAGAGTAAGTAGACCTCTCCTTATAGATATATATATATATATATGAAGAGAGATCCACTTACTCTAAGAGGAAGTTTAAGAGATTTACTCTTCATCCTAACTATTTATTTTCTTAAAATTTAATGGTTAAAATCAGTTACTCATTACAACCATTAGATTTTAAGAAAATGAATAGTGAGGATCAAGAGTAACCTCCCTTAAACTTATCTTGGAGTAAGTGGATCATTCTTCTCTCTATATATAATTATATATATGTATATATATATATATATACATATGTATGTATATATATATATATATAGGGGACATATTTAGTTTGAAAGCCAAATTTATATAAGGATGGGATCAACCACTCATTTTCTCATTCTCTCTTCCAGTATTTATTATGTGTTAATATTTTTTCTTTCTCCTCTCTTAATGATGACTGAGATTTTTTGGATATTTTTCTCTCTTCTCTTTTAATGGTTGAGATTTGCTTCTTTCACTCATCTAAATTTGGCTTTCTCACTGGATATGTTTCCTACAATGAAAACAGTTAACAATAACTGTTTTCCAGCATCCCCGTAAAATGAAATGGTCATCTCATGGTCCTTTTTTTTAGTATTGAAGTTTAATTCATTCTTGAAAATGTTGCTTTGTACACACAATGAATAAAAGAGTTGCAAAATTGGTTCTTTTGGCCTGTCTTGTTCCCATGTGAGAAAAGATGGTTTCAATTCCTGTTAAATAGTACAATAAGAAAAATAGTTGACTTTTCTTAGGTTATTCGATACATATTCTACTGTTGTATCTCAGGATCTGTATAATATAATATTTTGTATATTTTTAATGGTTATGACACTAACGATTTTTCCTCTTTTTTTTTTCCCTAGATTCCAGAACAGTGATGGCAATTCTTGGTAATACTCTCCTCTAATGAGTGTACTTCTTTGGTTATGCAAATTTAAGATTTCTTTACCTTGATTTTTTTTCACATTAATTACAAAAATACCATTTTTTGTTTTATAGTCTATTTTCAAGGATTTCTATATGAAACAGTAAAAAGCTGTTTTTTCATAATTTTATACAAATCTTTGAAAGCAGAAAATAAAATGAAAATTAGGTGACACTTTCAATTAGAAGTTGAAACTAAACGCAAATAGAAAAGATCTTTTTTAAATCAATAGCATTTTGTTTTCTTCTTATTTATACAGCTAGAAGTAGTTTAATATAATATGATATTCTTGTGCAGGACCTGTTGAAGTGGTAGATGAGGTAACAGGTGGACTGAAACTACTCTAGTTTTGTTTCCGATCAACATGGTGCATTGTTTACCACGAACCTGAGTGTTCGTGAAGGGTAACAGATTGAACTTATTATGGACACCGTTTCGTGTTCTTTGCATACAAAAAGATTTACTATTAATCTTTAGTGGACAGTTATGATGATGATGAAAATTTCTCTTTGGAGATCCTCACTGGAATCATGAAATTCAGTTTGAATGAGATGTTCCGATGATTCTAGGCTGGGTGCCCAATATTTCTATTCACGGTGGTACAATGATTGGTTTTGGTAGGTACATGAGTTTTTTCAGCCATCGAAATCTGGAATAATAAAATAATGGAAAAGAAGATTATTATAGTTTTAGATATGGATTCGAAGTCACTTCCATGATTCAAAAATTTAAAATGACTGTTAGACACCCTCATAAATTAAAATCATAAACATCAGTTTATCGTTTTAAAATCTTGATGTACCATAAAAAATAAATCATGTATCAGCTATTTCTTCGTTGCCCCTCCCTTTTTATTGTTTTTCTTGAGTCTGTAGGTTCTCGCAGAGTAAGATTTAACTAGAAAATGAAACTAGATTTTACAAGTGAGGGGCAGTTGCTAAATCGTTATTTGATAATGGGTTTAATTTATTTGGTTAGTGGTTTATTTTCTGTAATTAATTAGATGATGTTTCAATTAACTCATCTCAATTATTTATACTAGACTTTGAAATGATTCAAAGCCATTGTCAGCATATTGCAAAAAAGTCAAGTTTTACCTTAGCTTTTTAATTACAAAAGTATTCAATCTGAACCAGCCATGGAGACAATTTTACTATCCCTATCAAATCATTTATTAATCCTTCAAGATTAAAATTGGATAATTTTTTCTCATAATATATTATATGAAATATTATCTATAAGGTGAAAATGACTTAATTAAAACATTTGTAGTTGATTGAAATGCAGAAATTTATAGTTCATACAATTTTCAAGCAATGACTAATACATTCTTCTAACTGTAGAATCAATGATAAAAATGAAATTTAGTTATTCAAATAGACATATATATATATATATATATATATATATATATATATATATATATATATATGTGGACAAAAAATTGAATGAAAAACAAAATTTCTAAATTAGGATGATTCAAAGTGTAACCTAGATCTGTCTACAAAATACCCCGCGGTTAATTTCTAAAACTTGTTAGTTGGACGGAAGACATCATAAACACTCCTAATTGTGAGTGACATACAGTTATAAGGAGTTGGAAAGAGAAAAATGGAAGTGGAACTATGGTGAGTGTGACTAAACCAAAAGGAGAATCTTCACTGTAAAGCTTGGTGATGGATGAACGAGTTATGTGCATGTTGGCACAAATCATAGATTTGATTATTCACTGCTCCAACTGCTTAACACCAAGTTTTATGATATCCGTGAAAATTCTCTGATCTCAGCATGCATGATTTGTCTTCAGCCATGCTATAGAGAGGCGATCAATCATAATGCGCAAAAGCTTGCCCAAACATCACTCAACTGCAATATCAAAATAAAAAAAAAAAACAAAAAAAAAAGTAGTGACTGACTGACTACATAAAATAGAATGTTGTATTGATATTTAATATTGGAAGAGAATGAGCCTTAATACAGTCTTGCTCTTTTCTTTAAAAATACCTAATGTTCACGTGCATACACAAATTTTGCAGTTTTCATCTTCAATCAATAGCTTCCTAAGCAGTCTATATTTGTATCAATGTTCACGTAGATAAACAAAATTTGTATTAATGGCTTCCAAAGCAGTCTATATTCCGTAGCACTCTATGTAAGCACCAATCTTGACAACAAACACAATTGCTTTCATTTAAATATTATAACATCCTCAAGTTGTAAGTAAATAGCAGTAAGCCACACAAATATTTCCTACATACAACATAGAGCTTCCAACTACTTACAATCTTTTGACCGGTTTTTTCTCCAATTCTCCTTTTGGAAATACTCTTATTCAGTTATTCACCTTTAGAAGGTTCTATTTTTTACTATACAGAAAGAATTGCATATAATTTTATATGCAAGATAAAGGAACTTATTGTAAGTGATACGCATTTGGTAAATTGTTATTAAAACTGAAATAGCACATTCGTTCCACTTTGCAAATACTAACCTTTTAGTGGGCTCTTCTAATTTGGATATACAGGAGATTATCATGGAGATTAGTTATGCAGGACACTTCAACGTTTTTAGGCTTCAGAAACCACCTTGCTTCAAGCACCAACCTCTTCCAGGTAACTCAGCCTAAAGAGATTCTATATATTTTGCCTTGGTTTCACCCTTCTCCTCAACATGTCATTATACGACTAAAACGCCAGGTTGAGCTCTCCATTACTGCAACCATAAAACATGTTCTAAACCCTTTTTAGAGTACATTATATCACAAGTTAACTCTGCTCTTATAATCTTCTATTCACCCTTCTGCAATGCTCATAAGTTTTGTCTGGGCTTCAACCCTCTCCTCATCATATCATCACGCAATTCAAATGCTTTGTCAAGCTTTCCATTAATACAACAGCCATAAATTAACAAGTTATATGCAACCAGATCTGGCTCGAGTCCTTTGTTTAGCATGGTATCCCATAATTTAACAGCAGCTCCTAAATTACCGCTTCTGCAATATTCATGAATTAGAGTTGAATAGGTTACACAGTCAGGGAAAATACCATTTTCAGTCATTTCAGAAAGAACTTTGCTGGCTTCATGAAATCTTCCCAGTTTGCAGAAGCCTCGGATAATAATGTTATATGTTACAGTGTTTGCTAAAAACCCTTTACGCATTGCATTGTGAAGCCCTATAGCTTCCTTCATATTTCCCTCCTTGGTCAGGCAGTCTAGAAAACTGCCATATGTAATTGAATTGGGAGGGATGTTTGCAGCCTGCATTTTTTTAAAAAGAAGCCCAGCTCTGTCCATTTCACCTGCTTTGCATAAACCATTCATCAAAGCAGTATAAGTCACAACATTAGGAAAGCATTCCTCGGTAACCATCAAATCCCAGCATTCAAAAGCTTTCTTAAATGATCCTTCTTTGCTGTAAGCATCAATCATACTTGTATATATTACATTATCAGGTCTCAACCCTTGATCATGCATATCTTTTAAGAGACCAAAAAACTTTTTTCTGTCTGGCTGCTTTAGAGCACCATCAATAAGAACAGCATGGCAAACCAGATCCATGTTGATTCCTCTTTGAATCATTTCACAAGAAACACTCAGCGCCTCCATCAATCTTCCTTCCAGGCAATAACCATGTAGAAGTGCACTATAGCACATCTCATTTAACTTTACGTTTTTCTTGTGGAGGCCATCAATAAAATCTTTTGCTTTAGAAACCCTACCAGCAGAACAAAGGCCACTGATAAGAGGTCTGAAGGTATATGTGTCAGGAACAAGGCCCTTTTGATGCATGTCTTCAAGCAATTCAAAGGCTTTATCAATATTGCCATCCTTACAATACCCTTCGATCAAAACATTATATGTCACCTCTGTTGGCTTAATTTTCCTTTCAACCAATTCATCGAAAAGCTTGGATGCTTCAACCATCTTATTTGTGCTACAAAGCCCAGAAATAAGTGCAGTGAAAGTATAAATGTTTGGAGTAATTCCTTTCTCAATCATCTTATTATATAGCTCAAATGCTTTTTGTACTTGTAAGTCTTTGCAATATGCACTAATCAACGATGTAAAGGTTGTAGCAGTTGGCTCCACACCTTTATTGATCATTGCAGTAAAGAGAGACTCAGCAGCACTCAAACACCGAAACTTGCAGTATCCATTTATCAAAGAGTTATAGGCATATACAGTTTCTCTTATACCATCTTCTATTATTTTATTAAAATAAGATATTGCAACATCCAAGCTCCCCCTTCTGCAAAAGGAATCAATCAGAATAGAATAAGTAATACCATTGGGACGCAAGTTCATCACACTCATATTATTATAAAGCAACTCCGCTTTATCCAAATCTCCATCTTTGCACAAAGAGTTGATTAACGCATTATAAACAAACAAATTCGGCACAAAACCAGATCTCCCTACCTTAACTACGAGGGCGTAAGCATTATGAATTTTTCCGAGCTTTCTCAATCCATCTACTAACCCCGACACAGCAGCCTCGGAAGGAGCAAAACCCAATTCAATCATTTCATCCATAAGAAGAATTGCGGCCTCAAATTGTTGAATCCTGCAAAAACCAAGCACTAATGTACAGTATGTAACCTCATCGGCTTTGAGACCCTTGTCACCCAACGATCTTTTAACCTCAACAGCTTCCCAAACACGATCACCCTTGCAAAGCCCATGAATCAAGACATTATAAGTTACAGTAGTCAAATGAAACCCATTAGCTTCCATCCACAGAATCTTCTCCTTAGCTTTTAAGAAATCCTTCAATTCGCAGAGGCTCCGAAGCACAGCGGAGCAAGTATAAGGATCAGGTCGAACACCAGCATTAACAGATTCATCAAACAATTCGCAAACCGTAATGAATTTTCTAATTCTCAAGAGCCCGTTGAAGAGGGCACTCAAAGTTCTAACTTGAGGCAACAAATTGTTGGCGAACATGAGTTTTAGAATAACGACAGCATCAAAGACTCTTGAATGGAGGATGTAATTCTGAAGCAGGAAATCGAAACCCAAAGTGGAGGAAAACTTACATTGTTGGTGAGAGAGAAGAAAGTGGGAAAAAAGGTGTTGGGGGAGAGAGGGACGAAGGAGAAGGGTATGCAAGAGGGAATTAGCGGGCCAGAAGAGGCGAGAGTGAACGAGGGCGTGAACCAAGATGGCGAAGGAGGTGGTCGAGTGCTTCATGCTTTTGTGGAGACCCAGAAAGTTGAAGAACCTAAGACCTAACTTGGGATCGTCGAGTGTCTTCATCAACACCTGTTCCACGTGTTCGCTTGAAATCGAACAAGCTTCATTCAAAGCCACCTTCCAACTCTGCTTTCCTCTAACGATGTCGCAGAGGACTGACACAAACCCACCGTCTCTTTCAATACAACCGCCGCTGCTGCCTGACCCGCTCAGCCCGACCACTGCCCTCCCACCGACTCGGGGCTTCGCCATTCGCCCCTTCACCCTTCACCCTTCACCCTTCACCCTTCACGCTGCACCAGGTTCAAACTCAACTTTATATTATACTATTTTTATTACTTTCGATTTATTGAATTTATGTACAGTAAGTAAACCATCCTTCAAATAGTATTTAAATTTTTCCATACAAATTCATTTCCTAATGCCTTAAAATATTTTATATAACTTTTTAAACACTTTCAAAATATTATCTAAAAGTATTAAAAATTAAGAAAAAAATATCTAGTACTAACATTGTTAAAAAATATCTTTTAAAAAATTATCAAATTTAATTTAAATAATAATTTATTTATTTTTTTTGTTGATATCCTACTGAGAGTTGAAAACAATATGAGGTTACAATAAGTGACACATCATGTTCAACACTGAGTTAAATTCCCCTTTAAGTTATATTTTTATTAATGATTATGTTACATGTGGACATTATGATTATCTCTTCCTTTAATTGAAAAATTTTACAAGAACAACAAAGCCTATAACACTTTTAACAAATAAATAAATAATCTTGTATTTGGACAAATAATTTTACAGATTCAAAAAGAAATATATTAAATTTGAATTTCTTATTATTCAAATTGTTTCATTTTTAAATGTTTTATTTACAACAGATGATTTAAATTTATTGAAATTTCATTTATTGTTAAATTAAAGTATTTTAATTCTTATTAAATATAAAAAATTCTTTTAATATTAAATAATTCAAAAATATAGTCAATAATATTTTTTAATCTAGATTTTTTTTTCTAATGTTTGTCAAGGTTATATTTTTTATATCAACCAACCTTAGTGTTTTTTAGTTATATTTATCAACATAGCTAAAGTTATTTGGACTAACATCAAATCAAAGTTATTTTTTTTACCCATATTGGTCAAAAATCACCTTG
Source organism: Psophocarpus tetragonolobus (assembly GCA_037954015.1). Lineage (NCBI taxonomy): Eukaryota > Viridiplantae > Streptophyta > Magnoliopsida > Fabales > Fabaceae > Psophocarpus > Psophocarpus tetragonolobus. Next base: position 3,515,981 of record CM075689.1, read on the forward strand.
CTATAAAAAGAGGTTTACTTACTCAAGAAGTAAGTTCAAGTAAGTTACTTTTCATTGTCACAATCTATTTTTTTAAAATTTAATTGTTATAATGAATAGTTAAGTTTAACCATAAAATTTTAGAAAAATGAATTATTAGAATAAAAAGTTAATATCTTAAACTTACTATTAAAATAAGAGAATCTCTCCATATATAAGTTTAGAAGTGCTGAGAAAATCACTTTGAATTACACTTAATTGACAACTAAGTTGAACTTAACTAAGAAAAACTCAACTACTTCTATAAAAAAAAAAAAATCTAAACTGAACTATTATATAATTAAGTTCAGTTTGATATAATAATTTTGTTCATAACAATTATAAATTATCCTATTTTTTCGTGTTTACATTTGATAATGTCTATTTTTAAGAGGGGATTTATACCATTTGCCCTAAACTCATGTTAGGACTACAACTCTAAATGTGTCTTGACACTAAATGACCACCTCGACATCATGACCACATGTGCACAATCTTAAGCTCATTTTCTTAAAAAAGGTAATTAGGGGAAAAAATCATAGAAACACAAGTATAAAAGGATACTTCAGTCTTACCTCAAAGTACATTATTCAATCAATTCACTATCTCATTTTGATCACACACTTACTTAGTCGTTGGAGTATTTTTTTGTAGGTACCTACCTGTCATCCCAAGAGGTTTCACTGCCTAAGATCCAAGAGACTGCGAATTCTACCAAACTCTGGTAAGAGCATTTGATGTCGTCAGTAGGGACGTAAAAATTCCTATGCCCTTGGCATATATGGTACAAATCAGGAGTGACACATCCAATCTGCCATGAAAGTCCAACTGCATGCTCTCCATAATCAACCGTCCAAGAAGGGAAACGGAGGAGACAAACACTGCCAATGGAACAGCTCAGCCCGAAATGCCCATAATGGTGAAACCAAGCATCACCATAAAAAAAGCTCGACGCGAGGCACATACAACGACAAAATCTCTCAAAAAAACTACACGAGAACTCGCTAGCAAACGACGGACAACAAACCATTGTGCACAAACTAACTTAGTACTCTTGTAGCTCGATACAACTCCGTAAGGTCAAATGCATCTCATGCAAAACCCAAACTTAGCTTTGGGGTCATGAAAGAGTCACCGTGAGTGTGACTAATAATATCCAAGATAGAATTAGTCACATTTATTACTTGACCCATTTTACCATATATAAATTTAAATATTATTTTTTATCATTATCTCTTTAACAAAATATTATCTTTCCTTATTACCATTTATAGAGCAACCAATTATTCCTGCTACCACAATTACATACTCTTATTACAGGTAATTAATTAGCTAGCAGAGATAAATGACAATCTACTTTATATCCAGGACAAAATTAGTCACATTTATTACTTAGTTTTTATTACCATATATAAATCCAAATATTATATTTTCTTATTACCATTTACAGGGCAGTAAATTATTTCTGCTACTGCAATTACAGTCTCTTATTACAAGTAATCAACTAGCCAGTAGAGGAATGACAATCTACTTTATACCTAACACAAAATTAGCCACGCTTATTACTTAGCCCGTATTACCATGTATAAATCTAAATATTATTTTTTCTCATTATCTCTTTAACCAAATATTATATCTCATTGTTACCATTTACAAGGCAATCAATTATTCTTGCTATCACAATTACAGGCTCAAAACAAGGCACCTCAATAGCGTGTAAGTACACATGATATTGTACCTCGACGACACTTTGCTTAGTGGACTTCCCAGAGAATCTCACCCATTTTCTCTAGTAAGTACATTATATATAGCTTAGCACCTCTCAAAGTTCAGCAACTCATAAACTCAGCACCTCCCTAGAGCTCGAAAACTCGTCAACTTAGCACCTTCAAAGAGTTTGGCAACTCGTCAAAGTTTGACAACTCATAAACTCAACACCTCTCCAGAGTTCGGCAACTCGCCAACTTGATACTTTTTTTTTTATGAGACATTCATTGCCAACTTGGTGTTCTTTGTCTGATGAGACACTCATCGCCAATTTGGTGCTTTTGTCTAATGAAACATTCATCGCCAACTCGGCGCTCTTTGTCTAATGGGACACTTTTTGCCTATTTCAGTACTCTATGTCTGACGAGACACACATCACTAACCCAACACTCGTTGTCTAATGAGACACTTTTTGCCCATCTCAGTACTATATGTCTGACGAAACACTCATCGCTAACCCAACACTCTCTGTCTAATGGGACACTTTTTGCTCGTCTCAATACTCTATGTCTGACGAGACATTATTTGCCTACCTCAACACTTTCTGTCCACGTGAGGCACTCTTAACACACAAGTTTAACATGCTCGTTGTACACCCAAGATAACAATCAAGATGAAACATTCACACACATTATCATAACTTCTTTGATCTTCCATTGACTGGTCGACCTCGACACTAGAGGGGCATATGTACCCCCCACCTCGAACTCATGTTAAGACCGCAACTTTAAACCCACCTCAACACTACATCTTGACACCCAACAGCCACCTCAGCACAAGCCCAAACCCATCTTTTTAAAAAAGGTAACTAGGGCAAAACTCCTAGAAAAACAAGTATATCAGGATAGTTAAGTTTTACCTCCAAGTACATTATTAAATCAATTCACTATCTCACTTGGATGTCGAGTCCTTTTTGCAAATACCATTTGTCATCCCTAGAGACTTCAGTACCCAAGACCTGATAGACTACCAGTTCTACCAAACTCCGATAAGAACATGAGTGAAACACCTTCTCACCTATTTTTAACTTTTCTTCAATATTGAAAGAATTTGGAAGGAAAAATTTAATTAATAAACGCAATTTAATTTTATTGAATTGATCTCATATTTTTGCAACTATAAGTGAGTTCAGTTTCTTTGTTGTTTTTTTTTTCGAGTTTGTTGAATCTCTTCATTGTCAATCTTCCTAAAAGTTTATTTGAGAACAAAGTTAAAAATTTATATATGCAATTCTTATGCATGCCATAACCATGTTGACATTTGTAGAGAAGTGTAAGAAGCACACTAAAAGAAAAAATTGCCTCAATTTCATCTCCAACGCTATGGCACAACCCACAAAAGTGTGACGTTTACTAAAAAATAAAGTGCTACAAGGTTTTTCCACATAAGTGTGGAACAACACACAAAGATGTGAGAAATATTAAAAAAATGCACTATACATTATCACCCAGGATTATGACAAAATTTGTGGGAGACAATCTAAAATGCAAAATACATGTATTGAGTGTCACATTTTTACATAGTTCAAATTCTTGTTTATAAAATATGGTAACAATATTGTGTTTTATATCATCAATTAAGGGTTATAATTTCCTCATACAGTTAAAATATATAGTTTCATGGTTTTGACAATGCATTTAAGCTTTTTTAGTAATTTGTAAATAATTCAATTCAGTTATATATATATATATATATATATATATATATATATATATATATATCAAAACTCTTATACACAAACTTACCTATAAGGTCAAGGGTCTAATATAGTTGGCTTCAATTCCTATTCAGAAGATAAAAAACAAATCTTACCTATAAGAATAGTTTTATGAGTTTAATTAGCATGCACAGTAAGTAAGTGTAAAAAACGTTTAAAAAACTTAAGATTTGGACTATTAAAACACCTCGTAGGTAACGTTTTAAAGATAACAAGCATCCCTAGATTTTGAGCAACTCGGAATCAGCTAGGGGAAATTGAGCTAGAGCTAACGAGACCACAATTCCCTAACATTGTGTTTAGATAGAGAATTTTACAAATGTAAGGAATTTAAAATACATTGAATTTGAAATTCTTTTAACATTTGAAAAATGAAGTCATTTAAAATTCTTTTAATTCAAATGACTTCATTTTTCAAATGTTTTGTTTGGATAAAGTAATTCAAATTATTGAATTTTAATTTTCTTGTTTGGATAAAATATTTCAATTTCTACTAAAAATAAAAAATTATTTTAATAAACAATATTTTGAAAAAAAGTGTTTTTTTTAATAATATAAAATTTTATTTAAAATAATTTTTTAATTTCTAAAAAAAGTAATGATTTTACAATAAATAAATAGAAAAATAACAAAAACAAACATTGCATAATTGGTTTATTTTTTTAACAATATTATGATTTTACATAAATAAATGACAAATAAATTTATGACAAAATTTATTTTATTTTCTTAGCAAATCCATTTTATAATTTATATTTAATAATTTATTTTATATTTTAATTATTATAATTATTTTATTAATTTATATAAATATTATAATTTTTAAAATATAATATTGGTAGGTTGGCGTGTCAGGTCACCCCGCCTTTGGTCTACTAAATTGGCGAGTTAGGCAGGATAAACCAAAATGGGCAAGCGGTTGAATACAATAGTTTAGTCCATAAAAATGATAATCAATTGGCAGGTCAGCCCGCGTAGCCCACCCCGTTTTTTCATCCCTATCCGATATAAAGTAAATAATAACCTTAGTTAATTTTAGTAAAAGAAAACTAGGTTTAAAGAATTTCAAATTTTTACTTTTTTTAAGGAATTTGAAATTCTACAATTTTAACTAACCAAAATGTTTTATAAAATGTATAGAATTTCAAATTTTTTTAAAATCTCACATCCAAACAAGGTATTTCATCACAAAGTATTTGAAATTTCAAAATGAAATGAATCACTCTCTTAAAATTCCCCATCCAAACACATTGTAAGGGAATTGAGTAAGGCCTCTACACCGTGACACTAACATTCAATCATAATTTTTAATTTAGGGTAAGTTTGTTGACTTTACCAATTAATACTTTAAAAGTCATATAAATAAATAATTGTGATTGAACATAAATTTACATTGTGAGTATATACTAATTAAACTCTAACTTTATACATAATAGTTATATTATTAAAGATACAACTATTTTTAAATGAGAAAAATACTTATACATAGTCGATATAAAAAAGTTTTACACATTCAATTACGACTCTTTACATATGTTAAATTTGTTGACTTTACCAATTAATACTTTAAAAGTTATATAAAATAACGGGTTATATGATTGAACTTTTGTGTGAAAGAAATATTTTGGACGGATAGTGTACAAGTATTAAACCCTTTTTAAATTCCACATTTAACTTTGCCATTAAGTTTTCTGAAAGTATATATTTTTTTCTCATTAGTAATTAGTAATAAGGGGACATATATAATGAGAAAATCAAATTTATACGAGAGTAGGAGAAATAAATCTTAATTTTTGAAATAAAAATTAATGATTGAGATAAGTTTAAATAAAAATTAATGGTTGAAATCAATTTAAATAAAAATTAATAAGAATAATAAGCAAAAATTATTAACTTAACTATATATAATGTGATTGTGATAGAAAGAGAGATGTTTATATTGAATTTGGATGGAGTGACTTTAAGTTTTGATAACTTTGATTCATTCTAAAGAATTATAATGGTCAAATTTTTAATTTATTATAAAAAAGAATTTATTTAATTATTATAATAATTTAGAAACAACTTAACTAAATTAACAAATCTGAAAGTCAAAGCATTTAGGGTGGTTTACATTGTGTAAATATGATTGTGAGTTTTTTATTTGCATCCAACGGTTACATTTGATTAAATATAGTTGGTGTTGGGAATGAAGGAAGTACATGATATGGTATGGTAGGCACACAATAAATGGGCAGAGGAAAAGAAGAACCCTAGTTAGTGTTTGGAGTTGGAAGCAATGGGTGGGAAGGGGCGGAAGCGGAAGCACGGGGAGGCCAAACACGACGGCGAAGAGGAAGAAGCAGAAGCAGAAGCAAAGAAAGGTGTGATGGAGAGTGAGGACTACGAATTGAGCAGTATCCCAATTGCGCCGACTGATAATAACACTGCTAAACCTAACGTCATCTTCATTCTTGAAAGAGCTTCTTTGGAAGTTGCCAAAGTGGGCAAGGTACTCCTTTGCTTTCATACGTTTCCCTATCTCAGCTGTCAGCTCTTGATTGCTTCTGTTAGGGTTTAGCATCTTCATTCTGGGCAATATTCAAACATTATCTCTGCTCTTTGCAGACCTATCAGCTTCTCAACTCCGACGACCATACCAATTTCCTCCGCAAAAATAACAAGAATCCATCTGATTACAGACCGGATATCACTCATCAGGTCAACTTTTCTTCCTCCATCATCACTCTTTAATACTTGTTTCAGCCTATAATTATTAATGCTGCTTTGCTTTCAGTCCCTTCTATCTATTTTGGATAGCCCGTTAAATAAAGCTGGCAGATTGCGATCAGTGTACATCAAGACCGAGAAAGGTGTTCTTATAGAGGTTAAGCCCTTTGTTCGTATTCCTAGAACCTTCAAACGCTTTGCCGGTGTCATGTGTAAGTGTTTGTTACCTCTTTTCATTACTAATCAGTAATCACTTCTCATCTGCCTCCTAAACCCTGCACTGCAGTGGAACTGCTTCAAAAATTGAGTATATCTGCTGTTGGCAAGCGTGAGAAACTTCTCCGCACCATCAAAAACCCTGTCACACAGTATTTGCCTGTCAACTCACGAAAAATAGGTCCGTTGGCAGGATTCCTCATTCCTCATTACTCATTACTCATTACTCATTACTGATCTGAAGCCTAATAATGTTCACCCGTCTTTATTTTCTAATTTAATATATATCCTTTTATCGATCAATATATCCAAAATAATACAACTTATTGTTTCTTTTGAATGCCAGCTCTATCATATAGTTCAGAAAAGCTCGTAGATATGGATGACTACGTATCTACTGTTTCCAGCAATATGGACCTTGTCTTTGTGGTACTCTCACTAGCTCAATATTTAATTTCTGTACCTATTGTCTCAGTTGATACTTAACACAACCCAACAATATAATATATTCTAATTTCAGGTGGGAGCAATGGCTCATGGGAAGATTCAGACAGATTATACAGAAGATTTTATAGCAAGTACGTTTATCCATCATGCTTTTATCTACTCTCTTCTCATTAATAATATTCATATTCATGATAGTCACTTTTGGCTTCACTGATTTCCTCTTGTTGAGTCTTCTGTGTTCTCTGTTGGGTGTGCTCTAGCTGATTGCCATCTACCTTTATGTATAAACTTTGTACTTGTAGATACTTTTTTTTTTTTTTTTTAACTTTGTTATCATTATTGGATATTGGAGGTTTTTAATTTATGTTTATATTGTCTGATCAGATTTCAAAACAGTGAATAAAAAGAATTTCATGAAATTTTGCAAAACTTAATCTGGTTGGCCCACAGGATCTGCATTTATCTGACTTCCTTTGTAAAAATAATAAAAGGATTTTTTTATTTTTTATGTTAAGCTTAAGTTAACTACCAAATGCAGGTTTATGAACAATAACCAAGGTTGGAGTAAACTACCTTTGATTTGCTCATCCTAGTAGAACAGTATCCCTCTTTGATTCCTTTATTACATTTTACAAAGAACACCAAGTAGCTAGTCTGTCTTTCTCATTAATAGACTCATGTTTAGATTGAGTCCAATTTGAAAATCAAACTCTAACTCTCTGGTTAAACTGAGTAAAATCTGTCATCCTAGAAACAATACCTCTCTCAATTATGGATCATTTTCATTTTAACCTTAAAAGTTTGTTGTCAAAACTTGTTTCTTGTTTTATAAGCCAAAATTTTATTAATACTTGATCTCGGTTAGCACAAGACCTAAGCATATAAGAATGGCAAAACCAGTTGTACACATATGCAGAAGACTATGATTAATTTTGATCTATTATGTTTTAGTCATTTTAATTGTAAGTGTTTAAAAGTTTTAAACATAAAGACAGACTTTAGCCGTTACTAGTGTTTCAAAAATTTAAAATTATTGAAAACTAATGAATTCAAAAGAACTAAAAAATTATGGATCATTTTCATTTTAACCTTAAAAGTTTGTTGTCAAACTTGTTTTTTGTTTTGTAAGCCAAAATTTTATTAATACTTTGTCTAGGTTAGCACAAGACCTAAGCATATAAGAATGGCAAAAAGAGTTGTATACATATGCAGAAGACTATGATTAATTTTTATCTATTATGTTTTAGTCATTTTAATTCTAAGTGTTTAAAAGTTTTAAACATAAAGACACTAGTGTTTCAAAAATTTAAAATTATTGAAAACTAATGAATTCAAAAGAACTGAAAGAATAAATGACAATAATGCAACTTTAAAACTTTATGAATTAAAACGGAAAAATACTAAAATATAATGAATAAAAAATTGTTAGCATTGACCTGTAGGGATATTTTCTATTTCTTACGCTGTTTATTTTTCCCTGATTGCAGTTTCGGGGTATCCTCTAAGTGCTGCTTATTGTATTACAAGGATTACGGGCGCCCTTGAGAGAAAGTGGAAGATTTTGTGAGTTAACACCTCGCTCATGCCCCAGAGACAACTTACAAATTTGAGTTCCATAGTCAATTATGTAACATCAGGGATAGGATCTTGCCTGGATATACAATTTTTTTTTTAGGCATTTTTTGAAGACCTGATGTCATGGACCAGATGAATATTTTAATCCAATATTTGAATTAAATGTGTTTTGGTCTTAGAAGTATTTGTAATTTTTTGTGTCTAATAAGTTTTTAAAACTTTTGGTTTTGTATTTTGTTTCTGTTGATATTATATTAAATAGATCTTGAAGCATTTTAATTTTTTTTATTACAGCCATCAGAAAAAATTAAAACTTAGAAATAATAAATCACGGCAAAATTTATCAAGAAAAATTTTGCCAAATGCATTTTGTTGTTAAAAATGTTATCTTTTCACAGTAAAAGAAATTTTATTACTCTATATATTACTTTTACTTTAGATACATAATTTTTTCTTTAATTCAAACCGAAGACATAATTGCAAAAGTGTTTCAAGGATTCAATAATAAAATTACAATATTTTTATATAAAAAATGTATATAGAAAAGTGGCGTTGAAGAATCATTCCTGTTAAGAAATGCTGACCATTGGAGATGACTTTAACCGAGCTAAACAAATTTTAAGTAAACTATTTTTGAAAATAAGTTTTAAGGAAGGAAATAAAGAAAGTTTTGAAAAAGTTATTTTTGAAGCTCTTTTATATTTTTTTCTTTATTTTAAATTCCACGTTTCAAAATGACTTTTCAGATTAAAAAGTTAAAGAATTATCAAATAGCTTTTAAGTTTAATCTTATTGTAACATAAGTTAATTGTGCTTTTGGTTTTTTTTTTAAATTTAAATTTTAGTTTTAGTAAAAATTAAAGTTTAATATATTTGCCGTTAAGAAAAACTTTCTTACACTAATATTTTTCTATTAGTGTGTTATATGAAAATTAAAGTTTTATTTAAAAAAGACTATTTTTGACGATCCTTTTTCATAATATGTATTATTATATTTATTTAAAAATTAAAAAATAAACTAGTTTGTCATGTAAGAAAGATTTAAATCCGTAAATTTTTATTTTCAAATATAAATTTTGTTACTATATCAATTTTATTACCTTAAAAAAATCACTTTAAAATATAAATAATTATTCTATTATTTATAATATATATATATATATAATATAAAATATAAAAAGAATAAGACATGTTTATATTTATGACTTCTCTTACATTAATACATGCATATCAACATTTCTTAAACGCCATAAGATATTCAAATTCTCTTTTTTCTATATTTTTACAAATTCATTATAAATCTTACATATACATTGATATTAGATATATTTCTATCATTTTAACATAAATATATTAAACTAAAATTATTATATTGATGAACTAAAATTATTATACAGAAAATAACATGAGAAATTATTTATATATTATATTATATTATTAAAAAAATGTATTAAATTAAAATTTTAAAATTATTATATATATCAAGATAGAAATGTGAATATACAAGCATGACAACATGGGTATAATCAAAACTCTAAAATTATTATTAATTTAAAAGGTTATAATTAAATATATTAAAAATTTGTACACCGAAAATGATTGATTTTATTTCCCACATACGGGCAGACCCCTCCCCCGAAAAGTTTGAACGCCCCGACTAAAGAAATAAAGTTTTTTTTAATACATTCTTCATGATCTTAAAATAATATTTTATTATTTCCATCAACTTATACAAGGTATATAACTAACGTGTTCATGATAAAGTTGTTCAAAATAGCTTAATGAGTTCTGAATAATTTAATTTAGAAACGAAATATCTTTTTATATTTTAGATTAACCCACCTAAAACATATAATTAGTATATTTTGATTTAATGTGTTTTGGATCATGTTCTCTACAATAATAAAACGCGTTTAGGAAAAAAAACATGTGATTTTTTTTTTAAAAGGTATTAAAAGTATTAGACATTAGTTGTTAGAAAAAATGAGATAGCTGTTAAAAGCCTTTGCTGCCAGATTATTGGTTGCAAATCCTACTTTTCATTTTTGCCTCAAACACTTTAAACATTGAGTTTAATACTCATATAATCCACGTAAAATAATTAATGAATTTAAGAAACTTATAATATATAAAAAATATTACTAGTTATCTATGTAAATGTAAAATTTTTCACATGAAAAATATATAAATATTTTTCTATCAAACATATTATATATTTTGGGAGAAGATCCAATAAAACCTACCAAAGATTTTCATTTCACACTTATCTCTTTTTCATTTAACACCTACCAACCTTAATAATTTTTTAAAAATTTAAAAATACTCTTTAACCTAATTATCTATCCTAACACCTACCATAATAAATTAGTCTTATCTTTCACAACACCTACTCTAATAAATTAACCTCATTCACTCACATTTCAAAATAAAATAACTTATTCTATGAAATAAGTTTTCGAATAGAGAAAAAAATTAATTAAAAAATTTATTTAACTATTTACATTAACTTTATAAAATTTTATATTTTAATAATATAATTTATTTATAACACAATTTTTTTAAATTTTACTAAAATTTCATTAAAATTTTATATTTTAACATATAAAATAAATAAAATATAAAAGTTTATTACAGAAAAGGTTCTCCTAATAAACTTTTATATTTTATTATTTTAATTAGAAAAATTATATATAATATTTATATTATATTAATAAAATTTTATATTTTAGTAATATAGTTTATTTATAATATAATTTTTTAACATTTTATTAAAATTTTATGATAAAATATAAAAATAAATAAAATATAAAATTTATTACAAAACCTTCTCTTAATTTTTTTTTTGAAAATTAATCTAATTACTTTGATATATGACTGTTAATTACTATAATTACTTTGAGTCTAATTACTAGTTTAATTACATGATGACTTTAATTACTCTAACTATTTTTATTTTAATTACTATAATTAACATTAATTACTAATTAACACTAATTACTCTAATTATTATTATTATTATTACCATAATTATACTGACATTAATTACTCTAATTATTTTTATTTTTTTGTTATAATTAATTTGAGACTAAAAACACTTATGAGTAATTTAATTTTTCATTATAATTAAATTAAGAATAATAACATTTAATTTCTATTATTCTAATAACATTTTGAGTAATAATTTTTTTTTTGTTTTTTTCTTCTTCAGCAGTACGTACTGTACCAGTGAAGAAAAAATAAAAGATAAAATTGTATTTTTCTCACCAATAAATAAGAAATGAAAAATTAATAGATGGTAAATAAAAAACCCAACTTAGGGTCCATATATTACACACACATAGTCCAATCAAAATAATAAACAACTAAACATACTTGCTAAATTTGTGATTCCTTCGTACTCACAATATACTTGAGTTTGCACAAGAGAGAAAAGATTTAAGTTACTTATTTATATTTATTGGTATAATGAATTGACTATAATGTTATAAAATTGTTAATTACATATGAAGGTTGGCAGGTATAAATAAGTCTCCATGTGTATTATTGTTAGAATGATGAATTGACCATCTTTTATTCTAGTAGAATGGTTTCATAGGTTGTCTAAAACCTTTATCATTAATTAAATAATACAGTAAATTGTTTTATAAAAAGAGATGGCAAAGGGTTTAGTCAAGAGTGATTGTTGTAGCAGTGTAGAGGAATAATGTGATTTCCTAAATTTTAGTAAAATAAAAAGAGGGGGGAAAAAAGAAAAAAGAAAAAAGAAAAAAGAAAAAAGAAAAAAGAGTTGATTGTTGTGTGGGAGGAGAAAATTGAGAAGTGTGAAAGGAAGGAAGGATGGTGCAAGCGGCAATGACGCAGTTCCTGAACTCGGTGCTGTCTCAGCGAGGGCCGGCGGCGGTGCCATACTCGGAGGATACGAAGTGGCTGATCAGGCAGCAGCTGGTGGCACTGAGCAACGCGTTCCCGTCTCTGGAAGCGAAAACGGCGTCGTATACGCACAACGACGGGCGTTCAGTGAACCTACTCCAGGCGGAGGGGACGATACCGATGAGCTTCCAAGGGGTTACATACAACATCCCCGTTGTAATCTGGCTGATGGAGTCGTACCCTCGCCACCCACCCTGCGTCTACGTCAACCCCACCCGCGACATGATCATCAAACGCCCCCACCCTCACGTTAACCCCTCCGGCTTGGTCTCCGTCCCTTACTTGCACAATTGGACTTACCCTGGTTCCAACCTCGTCGATCTCGTTCTCAATCTCAGCCTCCACTTCGGTCGCGATCCTCCTCTCTATTCCCAGCGAAGGCCTAACCCTAACCCTAACCCTAACCCTAACCCCAACCCCAACCCCAACCCTAATCCCAACCCTCCCCCTCCCCCCTCCCCCTCTCCCTCTCCCTACCCCCTCCCCCCTCGGTCTTACCCTTATCCCTCTGCTTCCCGCCTCCACTCCTCCTCCTCCACCGAGGATCCCTCCGACGTGTTCAAGCGCAACGCCATCAACAAGCTCGTGGACATGGTTCACGGCGATCTTGCCGCCTTCAGGAAGAGTCGTGAGGCTGAAATGGAGGGGCTCTTTAGTTTGCAGGGCGTGCTCAAGCAGCGGGAGGACACTCTCAACCAGGGTTTGAAGGAGATGCAAGAGGAGATGGAGGCGCTGGAGCAGCAACTGCAGATCGTCTTGATGAATACTGATGTTTTGGAAGGCTGGCTCAGGGATAATCAGGGCAAGAAGATGGGGGCTTTGGACAGTCCTGAGGATGCCTTCCACTGTGTCGATCTCCTCTCCAACCAGATGCTTCACTCTACTGCCGCAGATTTGGCCATTGAAGACACCCTTTATGCCTTGGATAAGGCCCTTCAGCACGGTGCCCTGCCCTTTGATCAGTACTTGAGGAGTGTCAGGGCTCTCTCCAGGGACCAGTTCTTTCACCGCGCCACTGCTGCCAAAGTTAGGGCCTCTCAGTTGCAGGCTCAGGTTTCCAATATGGCTGCCCGCTCTCAACATTACGCTACCTGACACTCTCTCCCCGCTTCACTTCGTCAAATCACCCACTGGTACGGTTACGGATTTCTTTTTTCTTTCTTCACTATCCAATCCCAGCAACTGCTCACCCCTTATATATCACGGCCTTCAACACCTTTGAAATTCTTAACCACAGCCTGTTCCATTGTTCCTTGTACACACTTAATAATATCATTTTATTGTTACCTCAAGTTTCTTCCATTTTTTATAATTTTATTTTTAGGAGTATACATGCTTATGTATCATAGATTTTGTTCCACCTTGTATCTTTAAAACGATGGGTGATATATATACTTTTTTCTTTTCATGTTTCTGTGGTTGTCTATGCCTGGCCTTGTGCGTTTTCAATTGATTTATACGTTTATATGAAATAAGCTGCACATCATGACTTTCTGGTAGAATTTCATTGCATTTGTTTAGAAAATTTTATTAGACAGAGGAAGTGTTTGACTCTTGGTATAATTGTGCACTTCAGTTCATGTGTAATTTGTTTTAGTGAAGTCTGTTTTTGTTTTTTTATCTGATGATCATCAATAATTGAGCATTGGAACTTCTCTACGAAGGAAGAGCAGTTTCTTTGCTGTTTGCCTTGTTGAATTGGTTTTTGACTGATTGCACTACTTTTGTCAACGGTAAGTTAGTCCTTTGCTTCACTCATGTTAATTTGGATTGCGTGCATGGATTTAGTGGCAAGGATTTGGATTTGAGTATTGCAGATAATATAGTTACATGGGCTACTGGCAATGATGTACGATTTTACACAAATCCTGGCATGGGTTGATATATGCTTTGCTTGAGCTTTTAGATGCTTCTAAATCAATAAATTAGGAAAAGCAAAAAAATAAAATAAAATTAAGGAGAGATGTTACTCGAGATGCTCTACTTGATTTAATTGAATTTAGTGTGTCAAATAAAGGAAACATTTTGGGACAATGGTAAATCTAAATGCAACCTTCTATCTTTCACTTGCTTCCTAGTAGAGTAGTAGTTGTTTTGTTAGAAGTTCGTGAAGAATGGTGGAATTGGTACAGTAAAAGAAATATGTTGAGAAATTTCTCCTCACAGAAAAGAAGAAATTAGTCTAGTATAAGAAATACACATCAAGATAGAAGGAATTGTTCTTGAAGATGGCACAAAAACAAACCATCTTTACTAAGTAGTAACAAGTGCTTCAGTATGATAACTCTCCTCTCCTACCTGCCCTGTATATATATATACGTCAAGGACTCCCTAAAGGAAACCATGGGCTGATTGACATCTAGAAAAGTCATGCAGATAATAATTTTACAGAAGTCCTCGAATGCATAGATTGATGTAGTCTGAGACTCATTTTTGTGTTCACTCTTATTGTGCCTACTTGCTGCTGATTGCCATGTGAATGTAATAACTCATGTTGACTTTGGATTATGACTTAAGGATTAGAAAGTGTATGTTTAGTTTATCTTTGAGAGATCTCCAAAGAGTCGTTGAATAAAAAATTACAAATTATTACTTTGTGAACCATATTTATGAAAACAGGTGAATGTTTTATGAACATCACTGGAATGCAAGCGTGTGATATAGAGATAGAATTATGAATTGTTTTGATTGATTCAATTGGCCATATACAGTTGTGTGGTGTGCATATACAGTTGTGTGGGGTATTTTACCATTGTTTAGGTCTGAGGAAAGTAAACAAGTGTCGCCTCAGAGTTAATGAACAAGCATGCTTTCCAAGTTTAAGCATCTTCAAGAAGGGGAAATTTTGCTTTCTTATTTCTCAAATAGTATCACTTTAATATATAATTGTTACTTTGGTAGCATTTATTTGTTTTGTTAATTGGATTATGTTGATGCTGGATCAATGTATCATGTTTGGTGAAGACGTATCGTGTTTGCATATGTGGAAACCAAGTAAATATTAGTAACATCTTTTGACAAATGATGGGTTAAAATTTATCGAAAAACATAAAATTATGTGAATTCTATTCGTAACTAAATGATTCTTTCGGCTAATTTTATATTTTTAAATGAATTTCAACTAATAATAAAGTGAATTGGAAGAGTGAGTTAGAGAATATGAGGTTAGCCCTTCTCCTCCTGAGAACCAAAATATGTGTATGAAATGGAGATCCCAGGATTATAGCTTCTTAATAACAATTCATTTCATTTCACAATGATTTTCCTTTCTGAAAATTTTCTTTTCTACTATGAGAATTAAAAAGTTGTAAAATTTTTTATAATGTTTTCCTTATTATTGATTTAAAATGATTGAAAATTAAAAAATCATGAGTGAAGTTTATTAAATTTGAATTGGAATTTGTAGAATTTTATATTTTTCAATAGATTTCGGTCAATAATGAAAGTGTGTTTCAATCCCTAATTTTGTACATGGAATGAAATTGGAAGAGGTAGAAACAGAAATTTTTGGAGTTAAATGGTAATTTCCACCACATTTAGGGAGAAGATGGGAAAGAGAAGTCGAAAGTTTGAATTTCTTTGTTAATAAAAATTAATATATTAACACGTATCAAATAAATTTTAATAAGAGGTTGTCCTCTCAGTTGATAGGTTTTATTAAAATGTTATATTCAATAATTTATATTAATGATACACCACAACTATAATATACTTATACTTAGTACAAATTTACTAATTCCAATATTTATCAGATTAAATAAAAATCAAACATGTGTCATACATCACTTTTCTTTATGTTTTTTATGATGTACTTTTAGTTAAATTTGGATTTATTTTAAGCTTTAAATATGTTTTTAGTTTCTAATATATTAGTCAATTTTTTGTTTAGCATTGGATCTTTGATAAAAGTTTTATTTTGTTTTTAATTCTAAAATACTTTAAAAATAGTTTACCATATGGGTATTAAAAATTTAACCAACTCAAGTTAAAAATTGAAAACCAATAAAAAACTGAAATTTATTGGTTTTGTTTGGTTTATTAATTCCTAAATCACACATATCGCTTTGGTTTACAGTTTAAGATTTGAAAATCAACTTAAGTCATGATATAATTTATGTAATAAACATAGTCATGTAGAAAATAAATAATAAATAATAATGCTACTCTAACTTTTACTAGATAAATATGTCATGAAATTTTATTGTTTAGGTAGTTTTAAAGTGAGATAATTTTTTTGTAAATTACTAATAAATATTTAAATATTTTTTAAAGTAAACTAAACTATTTAAGTATTTGTAGTAGTAGTTTAATTGGTATACACAGTGTAAAAATTTATAGACTGATAGTCAATCACAATCTTTATTCTTGATAAATTTGTTAATTTTATTCATTAGTACTTTAAAAGTTATATAAATAAATCATTATTGAATGTTAATATGAAAGTTTTTTACACTGCAAATATATACCATTAAACTTTATTTTTAGAAGTATTAGAAATCATAATAAATAATCCTTAATAATATATTTTCAAAACCCTAAAAATCAAATAAAAGCAAACCACTGATGGTTGGTTTTGTTTTGTTCAAATTTTATAACCAACGATCCGTACTTAATTTTTTGCTTGATTTAGTGGTTTGTACGATCAGAATTGAATAAAATACACTACAAACATTTAGTTTAGTAACGTTTATCAAGACTCAACATGAAGTAAAAATTTATCAATGCAAAATATGTTTATATATCAGAGATATAAAATATATTTAAACACTTGGTTCATGTACTTTTAAATTAATGATTTTATTCCTCAATTTTTTAATAATATATAAATTTAGTTCAATTAATGATTTTATTCCTCAATTTTTTAATAATATATAAATTTAGTTCCTCCCCTTTAATACGTGTTAGTGTTGTCCATGCAAAAATATAGTTTCTAGCAGCTAAAAACTATCATGAAAAGCTTACAGTTTTTTTAGCAATTTATAACTTAGAAAGTGTTTGTCTTAAAACATATTATATATATAAATTTTTTTAAATATTATATATATAGATAAATAGATATAAAGGGGCATATCAAGAAAAAGGTTTATTGATAAAAATGAGAGAAAATAATAATAAACAACATACGATAAAAAATAACAACTCAATTAAAATGACTTTTTTTTTAATTATTTTCTATCTTATTGAATAATGTATTTCAATTATGTCATGTAATTTTTATTAAAAAATATATTTATCTTATTAATATATAACATAACATTATGATAAAGTAAATGATAATATTTTAGTGAAAAATAATTAATGCATAATATAATTTGAAAAAAAAATGTTATAAAAAGACAAAAAATCTAAAAAATGTGTTATATATTTAAGAAAAAATAATATAATATTAATAAGAAGATTAATTTTTTAAATCAACATTATTTTTTAATCTATCTATTAACCTGAATTGACGTGAATAAAATAGCTATTATTTTGTAGCAAGAAAGGAGCATATAACAGCAATGTTCCATATAAAAGGGCATTACTGAGTTGTGAGTGATTTGAAGCGAGAGAAAAGAAAAGAAGAAATGCTGAGGAAAGTGTTGAGACAATGTTACTCACTTCATCGTGGGACAGTGACGCCAAGAGTTTGTTCTTCTCATTCTCATTCGGAGACTGGTGCTGCTACAATCTCCATAGACCGCTCTTCCCTTTACAATCCACCTGGTACTCTCTTCAATCTTCCTTCTTCTCTTTGCTTTTTCCACTTTCCCACTCAACTTCTCTTTCTCTCTCTTGTGCCAGAACATTCTCACCACCCCACTTCCGATTCTGAGCTCGTCAAGCACCTCAAAGGCATCATCAAGGTTCTATTCTATTTTCACATTATCAAAATTGGGTCTTTACCGTTTTTAATTTATGTTACTCTTACTCCTCATGATCAGTTTCGTGGAGGCCCTATTTCGCTTGGTGAGTACATGTCCGAAGTTTTGACAAATCCTAAAGCTGGGTATTACATCAATCGAGATGTGTTTGGAGCAGAAGGTGATTTTATCACCTCTCCTGAAGTTAGCCAAATGTTTGGAGAGGTGAGGCGAAGTGAATTATCCATTTATTTAACTATGTGTGGGCACTGTGTTTGGGGCATGAATTAGATTTAAAGCTTGTCAACGACAGAAATATTGTATTTCTGATACCCTTGTTTATTTAAACTTAGATGGTTGGTGTTTGGGTGATGTGTCTCTGGGAGCAAATGGGCCAACCGCAGAGAGTAAATCTAGTTGAACTTGGCCCAGGACGAGGAACTCTCATGGCTGATCTCCTTCGTGTATGATTTCCTTATATGCTCCAATTTCTATTTGAACCTTTTTTTGTTTTTTACATATAGACAAGGCACCACATCATCTTACCAGTAAAAATAGTTTTTAATTTCTTATAGGGTGCTTCCAAGTTTAAGAACTTCATTGAGTCATTGCATGTACACCTGGTGGAATGCAGCCCAGCACTGCAGAAGCTCCAGCACCAGAACTTGAAATGTTTTGATGAAGAAAATGCGGCTCTAGATACTGATCGAAGTACTGCCAGGTCTCTGTTTGGCTCTCCCGTGTCATGGCATGCTACACTGGAGCAAGTTCCTTCAGGATGTATGTAATGCTTTTTCCAAATTATGATATGCAACTTTTTATATCAAAATATAAACTTGTTTTCTCTTTTGTGTTATTATAAAATGTCTTATTGGACTATATTCGAATAATTCCCTGACCATGATATTCCTTTCATTGTCCTCCAGTGCCAACAATTATTATTGCGCATGAGTTCTTTGATGCCCTACCGGTCCATCAGTTTCAGGTAATAGAATGCTTGTGCAATTAAGCTGAATTAAAACTAATAACATCTAACAAGCTTCACTATAAGTTATGAAATTTGAAATTTTGCATTTTTTGCTTTCAGTGTTTATTCCACAATGTCTTAGCTACTTTTTCTTTGGCATTATTTCATCCTCTGTCAAATTATCTTTTTTTCCCCATATTTTAGTACTTCATTCATTTGAGTCAGTTCACATACTAGGCCTTTGCTATAATGCTATCTTACTGATTGGTCATCAAGGTACTGAAAAAAATGTAAGAGTAGAGTGTTGAGAATCTTAAATATTATCTTATCTTGATTTTAAATATAGTATGTAAGTATATTATAGAAAACCATATCTTCTAGATTTATGTGTAATTTATGAAATAAGTCTATATAAACACTTGTATATCATAGTGGTGTATTCAAACACATAGTTTTAGTCTCTTATTCTTCTCTATTTCTCTCATTTTAACAGTAAGTTTGAACCTCGTATGTTGCCAGCGCTCTTTTTAAACTATTCCAATTTCCTGCTTCAAAGAGTTTGAGCTTGGCAAACATCATAGTTTGTATTCCTTAATGTTCATTGGAAATTAGAATACAAGTCATTTCATACTATAGCTTATATAATACGTGCTGTAAAGAAAAAGAAATCCAACTTCTCTGTTAATTCTTATCTTTTCTTTATTGCTCTTGGTGGTCACTTCTCTGTGAAGCTTTTTTCTTGGCTCTGCAGAAAGCATCTCGAGGCTGGTGTGAGAAAATGGTTGATGTAGCAGAAGATTCATCGTAAGTATTGCAATGTAATCTTCTCTTTGAAATTGCATTTCTCCAGGCTGTAATGTATGGATACTTCTTAGTTCTTACATATATGGAATAGGTTTCGTTTTGTTCTTTCTCCACAGCCTACACCCGCTACTCTCTATCTATTAAAGCGGTGCAAGTGGGCTGCTCCTGAGGAAATTGCAGAACTCAATCAAATTGAAGTTTGCCCCAAAGCCATGGAGTTGACTCAGACCATTGTTGACAGGATAAGTTCTGATGGTGGTGGAGCTCTAATAATTGACTATGGCTTGAACGGAATAATCTCAGACAGTCTCCAGGTCTAGAATTTTTCCCATCTTATTCTTAAAAGTTTTGCTTTCTAGTTTTACTGTGTTCGCATCCCAAGTGCAGTATCATTTATCCTACTTTTTGTCTTCTATTGTAATACTTTGGAAATTAATAAACATAATGACCATAGATCATGTTCTCTCTCTCTTGGAGTATGCCCTATGATCAACAGGGTGGATGATGGGACTCATACGGTCATACCCATGTAGATACCCGTAGAGGGATCCAAGTAGAGAAATCTTCAAATGAAGATACGTGAGGATAAAATATGATGTGTTTGAGAGGAGGGATAAGAAAGCAAAAGGAAAAAGAGGGAAGGTTGGGATGTGTTAATTACTGATTTGGTGGAAAATGCGTTTATGGGGAGAAATATGAATGGAATGGAGTGTAGGGAGAGTCAGTTTGATAGGGACTTGGGTTTTATGGAGCACATAAATGCTATATCAAATAATATGGGGATGCTTGGTGAAGTACTTAAGCAGCTCGGTTCTTCTCCCTTAACAACTAGCTCTTAAGTGAGGGTTCCCAAGTGTTTGGGTACTTATCACAGTAATGCAAATTTGTTAGTGTGCCGTTCAGCAGGATAGGATCTCTGCTTCTCTATAAGGAGCTTGGCTCTGGGGTTACAGGGGGGTTATTCTTCTATAACGATTCTAGCCACCTCAGTATCTGTCTTTTCTTTTACCACCCTGCTTGTTTATTTGAAACAATTCTGTGACTGGAATTTGTAGTAATGTGACATGTGGAACGTTTATATGTCAATGTGTTACTATGAATAATTGTCTTCCTAGAGATTAAGTAATTCTTTAAATTTGAGATATAGTAGTTGATACACAATAATATTTAGATTGTCTTACTCTTACCTACCTCATGTTTAATTTTATGGTGTATGTATTTACACAGGCAATTCGGAAACACAAGTTTGTGAACCTTCTAGACAATCCTGGATCAGCTGATCTGAGTGCATATGTTGACTTTGCTTCCATTAGGCATTCGGCAGAGGAAGCTTCAGGTGGGTTTGGAAAAGGTTGCTGTAGTTGTAAGTTGTAATATTAGAGTAAAGCAGAAAAAAGTAAAGATTAGTTTGAAATTATGCAGGAGAAGTGTCAGTTCATGGGCCGATAACTCAATCACAGTTTCTGGGTTTGCTTGGAATAAATTTTCGTGTTGAGGCACTGCTTGAAAACTGTAGGGAGGAGCAGGCTGAATGCTTGAGGACAGGATACTGGCGTCTTGTAGGTGATGGTGAAGCTCCCTTTTGGGAAGGACCTGATGAAGGTGTGCCAATAGGTATGGGTACTCGCTATAAGGCCATGGCTATAGTCAACAAGAACCACGGTGTTCCACTTCCTTTTCAGTAAACCAAATCCAATTCCTTTCCTTTGCAAGATTCATATTTCCTTAGCTTTTTTAGTGTAGGAGTTACTTGATGCAATAATGCCAGCAATATTTATACTCGTCAAAAGTGCTTCGTTGGATGTATTTAGAAACAAGAAATAGACTTATGATTTATGTGAGCTGGGAAACTGGTGGAGGAATTTTAAATAACATTTGTTATAACAAAAATCAACGTGTGAAGAAAAAAAAAATAGAATAAATTAAATTTAACCACTTTTAAGATTTTCTGAAATTACACATTTTTTTTTACCCCTTACATTAATCTATCTCCATTAATTGTTTAAAAAATATTATATAACATTTCTTTATACACTACATTAATGTCTTATCGTGAAAAATACTATACCATATATTTTTTATGAGGTTTCAATAAATGTTAAAAAATTGTGTAATTTCATAAAACTATAGGAATAATTAGTATAATTTATTCAAAACAATATAATATTCAATTTTAAAATATTTATGGTTTCAATATCTTTTTAGTACCTGAAAAATTGAGTCAACATCCATATTATTATCATAGATACATTTTTCAAAAATAATTTTTTTTAAGGACTAAAAGAAAAATATAAATAAATTTTAGGTATCAAAATTAAAATAATTTTATTTTATAAGTATAAAAAATTATTTATGCTTAAAAAAAATTTAATTACTATTATGATTGTATTACACATTACTTTAAGATTTAAATATATTTTACATTCTTAACATATTAGTGAGTTTGGATTGAGTATTTATGAAAATTGTTGTCTTTAGTTCTTTTTTATTTTGTTTCCAACTCCTAAGTTGCTATAAAAAACTCTTTAATGAATATATGATAATAACATCATCAGTTAGCAAACATGTGTCAAAATTTTACCGATATTAAAAAGATACTTAAGCCAAATATTTATTTACTTTTTTTGAACTCTCAGATTTTTCTATTCTGTTCCACTAGTCAAACTATAAGTTTTAACGGGCTAGAGTTTTTACTTGTCTTGAGAATTACCATTATAAACTCCTACATTTGAGAATGATTAAATCTTGATAAATAATCAAATTTTTCTTCATAAAGTTGACAAAATAAATTAAATATAGTTAATAAATACTCTTTCACTTCCCGCATGTTTGGACGTGTTGTGGAGTTAAATTTCTTCTCTAGATACGAAAAGAAATTGACGTGGTTGTTTCCAAAGACGTGGACACTTTTTTAACATGGGCGAAGACATGAATGAGTCTGAGGAAAGAATTGCCAAAAAGAAAAAAACAGAAAGGAAATTTAATTATGTGTGAATGGTGTCCAAGTGAGAAACTCACTCCTTTTTGGTATTGAAATGTGTACGTTCTTAAAGCTTGCTTAAATTATAGTTAAAGGGATGGCAGAGAAGAAAAGCTCAAATTACGTGGTTGATGGCTGATAAACAGGTAGAGAATAAACTATTTAGTAAGTAACTAATCATTGGTTCACACAGATGAAGTAGATTTGTGGGCAACACGTTTTCCGTTTCCAGTTTCCAATTTCCAATTCAACAAAAACCCCAGATGCAAATACCACTTTAGGTCATTACAAATTAATTTGAAATGCAAAGAAAATGAAATGAAATTACAGTGTAGAAGAAAACATAAGGGTGGAGGGACTAAGCAATTTTAACCTTGGCACCAGCTTCTTCCAATTGCTTCTTTGCATCTTCAGCTTCTTCCTTGGAAATCCCTTCCTTGAACTTCTTCGGCAACCCTTCTATCAACTCCTTCGCCTCCTTCAGTGCAAGGTTCGTCAACGCTCTCACCGCCTTAATCACCGCGATTCGGGCGTTGCTCGGCACCTCCTCTATCAACACGTCGAACTCCGTCTTCTCCTCCTCGGCCGCCGGTGCCTCCGCCGCTGCACCTCCGGGAGCGGCCACCGCTGCCACGGGTGCGAACGCCGCCGCCGAGACGCCCAGCTTGTCCTGGAGAAAGTCCACGAGGCTCTTGGCCTCCTCCAGAGTAAGTCCGGCTATTTCGTCGCCGAGCTTTGTGATTTTCTCGGGCGCGGCGACTGCGGAGACGAGGATGCGGGCGCGGCGAGAGAGGCGGTGGCTCTGGTTGGGGAATTGGAAGGAGGAGGGTTTGGAGGAGGAGTGCGCAGGGTAAGTAGAATTGGGTGTAGGATAAGATAGGGTGAGTGTTGTTAGAGCTGTTGAGGCCATTTTTGTGAAGAGAGGATTCGAGGGAGTGAAGTGATAGATAGGATAAGGGTTATGATCTTATGGAGTCGCTTCAAGTCCGTGTTACCATATTACCCTCTATAAACCAAGCAACTTCCTCTCACATGCCTTTTCTTTCATCACATTTTATTTTCTTTTCGTTCTCAAATACTCTTATATTTATGAACATTTGTATTCACATAAACCAAATTCATTTTAATCATTCTTCTCTTAATATTTCATTCTTTTCTCATTCTTTACATTAATAGTTTTCGCTTTTGTGTTTTTAAATTACTCCAACTTATTCTTTGCTTTTGTTAAGTTTTTCACAAATATTATTTATGATTAAATACGCATTTATTTCTTTTTGTATTAAAAAAATAAAAAATGTATTTAACCATACATATTATTTTTAAATAAATACACATTTATTATTAAGCTAACAAACATACACGTATCCAACTTAGTTTTATATAAACTAGTAAAAAGAAAAACACTTTGTACCTCTGAATTATTTTTAAATAAAAATAAAAGTAGTGACAAATTAACCAAAACTACATATTTGGATATCCTAACAGAGAGATAATAATTATATAAAGATAATTTTAAAATAGAAAATGTGAACAATTGTCTTTATTAATGATGAACCAATAAAGTTTTAATTTAATATGTTTTGTAACATAATAAAATATAAATAATTTTTGTGTTATTTTATGTATAATAATTTTAATTCAGTATGTTTTGAAATATATTTTGTTAATTTTTATATTTCTTTGTTTATGATGACATGACAGAAATATGTCAGATTATTAACGAATATGACAAAACTGCAATTAATTTGAGAAAATGGAGACAGAAAAGAGTTTGAGTAGAATTCAAAATGTTGTTGTATGTGTATTTGCATTTTAATTAAAAATATTTATGATAAAAAATATACATATATTAACGGTATTTAAGGAGGAATATTGTTTTATGGTAAAATAGAACATGCGAAGACATACATATATTGATACAAGAGAAGTTATATTTGCGAGAGTGAAAAAAGTCATAAAATGTTTAAAAGGGTAAAATATTCATAAAATATGGACACCAAAATGTCCTATTCCCATGATATACTGTATAATATGATGTTATATATTATAGATTATAAATATAAATAGTTGTTATGTTAGATATAAATGTTTTAAAGTAGTTTTTTCTTAGGATTATAGTTTGCATCTAATAGCAAAATTCATGTATGGGAGAGAGATAAGTCATGGATTTAAATATTTTTTTTAACAAAATAGTTTTTTTTTTAAAGAATAGAACATGTATTTTGAGAAGCAAATATGAGAAGTGAATTAATAGTATAGATTATAGATAGTAAAAAGTAAAAAAGAATATTAAATGACTTAATCCCACTCAAGTTGTCCACCACAAAGAAAAAAGAATTAAGTTGGGTCTATTCAAATTAAAATTTTCAATCGAGTTAGCCTTCACCATGTATCCAAATAAAAACAAGTAATATGGTGGATTTTAACTTGGTAAGACATTAAGCTAATAGGTGTGTATTTCTCATTTTCATTTGGTATTCGAGAAAATGTCAATTAGGATTATTTTTTGAACGCTTTTTGTAAATATTATTTTAGGATATGTCATTTAATTTTTTTAATGTTAATTGAAGTTTTTTAATATAACTAAGAATGACAAATAAACTCGTACCCGTGGAATCCCTGAACGCTTCCCGAAGTTGACGGGAAATCTCCAGTTTGATCAGGCACGAGTACGGGTATGAGAAATACCCAATTTGTTAAGTCGAGAATGAACATAGAGATGGGGATATGCATATGCACCTCATACTTGTACTCGTCTCCGCCTCACCTTACTCTTATTTTAATGACTAAAATATTTATTTGTCTTTAAAAAAGAGAAAGGTTTGACATTTAATTAACAAATTACAAACTTTTCATTTATTAGATAACTTTTGAATTAATATAATTTTATTTAACAAATTATTTTCTACTAAAATATTATTATAATTTTTTTTTGCAGATATCGAACGGGTACGGGTATATCCAATACCCGACGGAAATGGCGACATAAATCTCATACCCATTGAGTATGGGAATAGGGATGAGGATGGATTTCAGAAGCGAAAATAAAGATAAGAATGTCATATTCGTTTCTCCCCTGCCCCGTTGTCATGCCTAATTATCATGTAGAGAGAGACAACAATAGAAGTGTTTGTAAATCTGGATGAATATGTGAATTTGAAATAGTGAACCCATTCTCGTAATTAGATAAAATCCCATTCATTCTTATTACATCTAACCTTAGTCTAATCGATTCACATATTTTATGTTTAATATTCATTGATTCATGAAGAAGTA
The DNA here is from genome assembly GCA_037954015.1 of Psophocarpus tetragonolobus. Lineage (NCBI taxonomy): Eukaryota > Viridiplantae > Streptophyta > Magnoliopsida > Fabales > Fabaceae > Psophocarpus > Psophocarpus tetragonolobus. Next base: position 3,542,230 of record CM075689.1, read on the forward strand.
ATATATGTTTAATATTTAATTTAGAAACTTTTATGTTTACTATTTCATTCCCTTGTTTTATGAAAAAAATAAGAAATCTAAAAAAATTATTTGTAGTTCATAAATCTAATCCAATCTATTATTAAATGGGTTGAATTGTCTTTTTCTTTTTTTACAATTATTATATCAAATTCGATTGACACTAACTAAACCACATTTTTTTTATTCGTAACTTTTTATTTTTTATATTTAGTATGTTTCTCCTAATTGATTATTTTTCAAATAAGTAATTTTTTTATTAAAATAAGATTTTAATTAACATGCAACGTCAATATAAAATTTTTTACACTAATATTTAATTACAACCTTTAATTTAGAATAAGTTTGTTAATTTTATCAATTAATATTTTACAAATCATATAAATAAAAATATGTGATTAAATATCAAAGTAATATTTTTTTTACACTATCAGTATATACTAATTAAACTTTTCTTAAAATAAAATCATCCATTTATTAAAATAGCTTTTTAAAAATATATTTCTTTAAGTTTAAAGAAACCGAGTTATTGATAACATCCAGGCATCCAATGGGTAGAACTTAAACAGAAAGATGTAACATCTTGGTGCCTGTAGCACAATATCTTATATTCTACGACATTCATCCTGGTAAATTTTAAAATCCTTACTATTTGGTTAAGAAATTATACTCCCATCAAAATAATTAAGCATAGGTTGGCTCACACTAATGCTAGTTTTCAAGTCGTCTAATTTGCTATTTGCCAATACTTTGATTTCATACAAAATCCTCAGTAATGTTTTCGCAACATACGGCACTACTCTTGGACAACAAGCTCTCTAAGATGTCACCATCATCCCAATTTCGTACATGATACTTCCGGGCAATGCTATTTAAAATTTTCAACAAATCCAATTTGATGCCGGATTACTAAACTAGCACAACATGGAGTTCTTTTATATATAAACGAAAACGCAGTATTACATTGGATTGTCAACTGGCGAACACGAAGCGTCTATTATATTTGACACGCATTGAGTCTAGTCCCATTAATTTCTGAGAAAAACAATGACATGGATAATTTATCCAACCAACCATAGCCAAGACTTTTATCCAAGTTCACAGGTAAGGTGCTGAAACATAGTTAATGTTCATGACCATAGAAATCTCTTCTTTTACAGCCAATTTATTGAATTAAACAAAAATTAAACTAAAAAAGCACACTCATACCAACAGACTCTTCATGTTCTGTTGTTCTTCCCATTCTAGGAGATATGTCTGCCAAAAAATCAATTCATATGTTACCAATAATCAGTATAAAATCTCTTCTGTAAACAATTTGTTAGCTTAGTTCTTTTTGTAAGACTATCTAGATTTAGACATGTTTCTAAATCTCAATCCCTATTCTCCGGATGTTATCAAAGACAGAGTATTGAAGTTATAAGCCTATCTAATAGCAAAGTCTATCTGGGAGGAGAAGGGAGGAAAGAGTAGTTATGAGTTTAAATTTATCTACTAACAAAACTAGTACATTAACAACTAACATTTGTCTATAAAACAAAATCAAAGACAAAGTAGTAAACATAGCAAATAGGTATAATAAGTTAATAATCAATCTTGGAAAAGTAAAAGCCAGAGAGCAGAAATAAAACTTAATGGTGCATTTTTTCATGATATATTTCCTTTTTTTGTTCTCTAATTTGATTTCCTGGAAATCATTTCTATATTTGATTTTTCATATTTTTAGAGTATGTTTAGGAAAGACTATAATCATTTTTTAGATTATAAATTGTTTAAAAAAATAATCTGAATGTTTCGGAACCAACTTAAACTTAGAAAAAGTTTTTCTTCAAAAGAATAAATTATTTTTAAGAAGTTAGAAATGTATAGCTTATCAATTATACATATAATATTATAATCGATAACTGAAATAATCTAATTTTTTTAACTTTTCCAAAAACACACTTAGAAGCATAGTTTGCATTTCATCATTATTTCCATTTTCTAATGCTCTGTTTCATACACAGATTCAAATAAGTTCCTTTCTTCTGATTTACTCTGTTATTTTCTCCACCCTTCTTTCAACCATCATTGTCAAATTAAGAACCCTAAATTCAACAGAATCCTTCACCTTGACAAACCGTAGATTAAAATTTCAGTGAATCTACCTCCAATGGGAGAAACTGAGAGTGAAACAAAACAGCTTTGAAGATTAAGTTGTTGTTTTGAAACCAAGATTTCATACTTAGCCAGCTGAAGAAGTTTATGAGAAAAATGAGAAGTGTTTGGAAATGAGATTAAGACCAAGATAACTCGAATCCATCCTTGGGCGTTGGAATGTAGAAGAAGCAGTGTGAAAAAAGAAACAAACATTATGGGGTGCTAGGTGAAGGAAAAAGGAAGGGAAAATGCTGAAGAGGTAGGTTGTGGAATTAAAGGCAGGAGAAGAATATTAACATGAACATGGGGTGTAGAATTGCAAAGATGAATGAGAGGAGAAATAGATGAGGATAGAAGAGGGAAGGAAAAGAAAAAGAAGAGAAGAGGGTGTACCTAATGGCCATGGCCCTTGCCATGGTCATGGTCATGGTCATGGTCATGGTCATGGTCATGGTCCCAAGGATGCCTCCAGCCCTAGAAAAAAGGAAAAAGAGAAGAGAGTGGGTAATGTGAGGAAGAAAGGGGAAAGGGGAAAGGGGAAAGGGGAAAGGGGAAAGGGGAAAGGGGCTGAAACCACTTACCAATACAACAGGACCGTCTTGCTTGGCACGGTAGAGTACCCAAAACCACATGACGGCGCACAAACCCTTGCCGGTGATGGTGTGCCACCGTTTAGGCTGATGAATGGTAACACCTTTGTAGCTACTGCTATTGTTATGCCCTCCTCCCATCACCGTTTTCGCTTCTTGATTCTCGCCTCTCGCCTCTCGCCTCTCCCCTCTCGCCTCTCGCCTCTCGCCTCTCCCCTCTCCCCTCTCCCCTCTCGCAGATCTCGCCCTCCCGATTCCCTTACCCCTCTCCTCTTCACTTTCTCTTTTTTTTTTTACATTTTTAAATACCATTCATTTATTATTCTTCTTTTTTTTTTTTAAAAAAAAAAAAACAATCATTTCTTCTAATCACTTATATGTTTATTAATACTCTGTTAGTCTCTTTAAATTTTAAATAAGGTTACCGCCCTAAAAATATAACATTATATTGTCAAGGCTCAAAACTTTACATTATCAATTACAAAATTAATATAGTGTTGCTTAATTATAAATTTTACCACTTAAATTTTATTTTTCACCTATTTTATTATCATATTTCATATTTTGTGTATTTTATTGATTTATTGAATATATTTTCGTCTTTTAAATAGTTTAAAATAAAAGCAAAATATCGTCATTTTGTTATTAACATGATGATAAAATATATAAAAATAAAAAACATGATGATAAAACATATGAAAAATTGAAAATATGATAGTAAAGTACATAAAAAAAAATTGAGTGATTAAAATACATGAACTAAAATTTGAAGAAAAAAATTTTGAAGGTAAAATTGGCAAAATAATTATAATTGAATGGTAAATTGTACATTGAGCCTATGAACTAAAAGTATTACTATTAAAATTAATAAATTCATCACATTCAATAATTTGTAATTTGACAATATTCTATATTTAAAAATTTTATAGTTTATAGAACCATATAATACTTTTGGATTATTTTCTTTTGAATTCATATTCACAATTTGGCCAAAATACATATTATTTGGCTTAAAAGATTTATAAATCAATAATGTATTTATGTGTAAACTTTATATACATGTTTCTGAAATGTTTTATTAAATTAGTTGATGGACCAGTGTATCAAATATAATACTTTTGACGACGATCAAGATTCAAATTATTTTAAGCTTTATAGCTGTATGTTGCAATCTTTATAAGTGAATTCACTAGGCTTCTGTATTCGACATGAATAATTATATATTAGAATAATTATGAAAATAGTTTTAAAGTTGTGCAACACACATGATGGAATTCATATATGATACGTTACCCACGATTGTGTCAATAGGGAGGTAAAGAGTTTAGTAATTTCACAAAGTTTCAACATAAATTTTTTTAATAAGATTAATTAAAAAATACTTTATAATTTATTATAACATGAAAATATATATGATATTCCTTTTATGGGGAGCAGTATTAAAAAAAATTTCTCTTTTCATTTCTCACCTCTCCCTATCCGGTTTTTTTTTTTTTTTCTCACTATCGCAGTAACTATTGTGACCCCTCTTTTCATGATTTTAGCCTCGGCGGAGTGACAGTGAAGAATGAAATTTTAATGTGAAAGAAAATGAGACAAATTATAATTTCTCTAGTTTGGTGGTAAATAAAGTGTTCACTAGTTGAGAAATTCCCACTTGTTTTATCTTTCATTCAAAATAAGCATGTAATTGAAGTAAAGTCTAAAGAAAATAGACTATTTTCAAAATTAATCTTATTTATAATTAAACTCATAGATATACTAATAATTTTATAATTATAATAACCTTAGTTATAATTTTTCATAATTTTAATAATATTTTTTACAAACCAAACAATTTTAATTTTCACTCTATTTCATCTTTTTCTTTTTTTTTTTTTGTCCTCACATTTTCTTGCAACTAAACATAAACTTAAGATGGTAACAGTGCATAATGATGAGTTTAGTCTCCCTATCATTATGGGAAAAACAAGTTCATATTCAAACATAAAATAAGTTGTTATGAAATTTTAATACTCATTATTATCTTCATCAAGTATTTTTTAATCTGGATATACACATGAGTAATTTGTTATATTATTTTTTATAAATTTAGTTTTATCATTAAATAAATTATATATTAAGTTATTAGTTATATTTAAATTTATAAGAATATATAAAATAATAAATAACAATGAATTGTAGATAAAAGTTTAATAATTGAATTTTTTAATTAAATATTTTTTGACAAGTCAAATGATATTATTACGAAAATAAAGCTGAATGCATAAGAAGTGCCTAGCTTGCAACGGAATTAAACATATAATTTAAGTTTATTATATAGTGATTAAAATTATAATAGAATATATACAAGGTTATTTGTTTCATTCTCTTCCTAATAGAACCAGGGTTTTATTACCATTGAAAAGCTGGAATTACGACTAGTTAAGATATGCTTGTCTCTATTTTATTACCGTTCGTAATTAATTTTTTATGCAAGAGAGTAATAGACTCTCTTGCTATATGGAAAACTGAAATTAAGTGAATTGCTTAAAAAAACATATTTTTTATACTATGTGTTTTATGGATGTTTATAAAATTGATGTGAGAATTTGTTTATCCAAATCAATCTAATTTTGTGAACTGATCCAAATGTAATTAGATCTTAATAGGATAGGTTTACGAATTTAAACTCTGAAAATCCATTGATCCATATATTCAATAGGATGTACATAACAAGTTAACAATAGTTAATCCAATGATTTTATGTCCTAGTTCATATCTCTGGGTCCCTCACTTTTTCATTGTGTCATTGAGCAATCGAAAAAATCAAAGCCTAAAATAAGAATGCGTTAGGTATTGTGATGATAATGATTACTAGTTATTAAATTTTACTATTTTTAATCTTTTTGGATTTACATTTTATTTTTTATAAATTACTTTTATCTGTAGTTTTATTTTTATATGTTATTTTCAAGAAAAATGTATGTTTAATATTTTATTTATAAATTTTTATGATTATTATTTTATTTTATTTTTTTATAAGAAAACAAAATAGATCTAAAAAAAATTTCTTTATAATATGTGGATCTAATCCATTATAAATTAGATTGGATCGAATTGAATCACTTATTTAATTTTTTTATAAATCCAATTTTTTTATAAATCCAATCCATTTTTATTAAATTTAATGGATTGAATTTTATTTTAGCAAAATTTAATCAAATCCGATCACTTATGTTTAATTATTATGATTGTGTTGATAGCTTGAAAATTTATTGGTGTGATTAGATTAATCTGTGAATGGTATTTTAGAAATGTTTGATGATAGAATTGTATTTGTGGTTGAACATAAACTTGCCAAGAATTCCATAGAATTTGGAATCATTCTTTTTCCTTTACAGGGAATTAAATATAAATTTTATAAGATAAGAATGAAGATGGAATAAATTAATGGTTGTTTTCTAAGGTGAAATGAGATTTGTTATTTGAAATCATTTCAATATTTTATTTAACTTGAGAAAAATTTTCTCCTCCAATATAATGAGTCGTTATTTTGAGATATTTTCCACCTAAACTACTCTCTTTGTTACACTTTATTTTTATAATTTTCTCTATTACACTTAAATATTTACAAGCAAATGAGTGTTTCATTCTTTTGCCTTCAACATCTTATTCAATTAAGTTTTCCTATTTCATATTAATACTACTATATACATTGTATTTGATTAATATAAAATTATTACTTTAATGATTAGTTTACATGCATTTTTTTTTAAAAAAAATTATTTAACAATTTAACTAATTATAAACATTTATTTTAATGAAGGATTATAACTTTGTTTTATGAACGAGAAAAATGTTTATTAAATGAAAAGATAAGGTTTATACAAGGAAAATTTATTTCATACATTTTATCTTTAATATCAAGAGAAAAATATTGAAAGAGATTATGTATCATGACATCCAAGACTATATGTAATTGTGTATAGAAAATTAGAAGGTTATTGAACATAAAATAAATATATTATTTTATAACAATTAATGAATTATATATTATTTAGTTTTTGAAATGTAATTATGTTAAATATTTGAAAACTTTTTTAATAATTTATAATAATGTCGAATATGGTTCACTCTCTGGATAATATTTGTAGTTTCTTTCATGAAAAATAAAGTAATTTAATTTATTATATTTGAAGTACATAATATAAATTAGTTTGTAAAATATTTAATAAATTATTTTTAATATATTTATTATATACTTATATTTTTTGCTTGAATAAGAGATTACATCTAGATTATCCCAACCTTTTGGATAGAAAACTGATTCTACTTGTTGGTACAATAAAATTTTACATATAAAAGGAAGCAAACTTAAATTCTCTCACTAGATTCTTAGATAAATATTAGTTAAGTTTGACTTCTTCCATGAATAATAACTTAATTTATGATATTATTACATAACTAATTTAAAATTATTTTATAATTTTAATATATTTATTTCTTATATAAAAATTAACATTATTATATAAATATTAATCAATAAAATTGCATATATGAGTTTATTAAACACAGAATCAAGCATTTTTTGTACAAATATAATAACTATTTAAATAAATTTTTAGTATAAAAACTTTCGCAATGTAATAATTGTTTTAGCAAAAAAAATAATCTATGAATTGATTTAAAATTATTTTATACAACTTCTAAGCAAAAATAATTTTTATGTTTCAAAGTAAAACTAGTTATTGTTGATTATTTAATGCATAGATGAAGAAATAACTTTCTTATTCAAAATGTTTTGTCTATAACTGTGCCAAGCAAAACTTTTCTCCAAGGTTTTTATTATAAAAAATTAATTTAATTTATCATGTATTAAATTATTTTAAAAAGTTAACATAAATCTATTTTATACTTTATAAGTAAAACTTATTTTTCTTAAGAAATGTTAAATTGTCTTTATTGGATTCTAAAATATAAATAAATATTATTATATACTCAATAAAAAAACTTTGAATTCTAAAATATAAATAATTATTATTAAATACTCAATAAAAAATTCCGATATCCGTTACTGTAACATCCTAATTTTTTAAATCAGTTGTGGTATATTATTGTCTTTATACATAATAGGGATATATTAAATATTTATAATTAATCAACCTTATGAAGTTTTATTTTTAAAAAATTAAATTAATTAATTAAGAAAAGAGCATCTAAAAGCTGGTGTATGTGCTGGCAATGTGTGCAATAAAAAGCCGATCCAATTTTGACCATACAATGTGAGGCGGTGGAACTGAAATTAATCAAACAAAAAATTAAAACCTGAACTTTTGGTGGTGAAAAAAAAAAAAAACTTAAAGATTAACTAGTCTACATAATTTTATTACCTTCTTTAATTTTTTTTTAAAATGTGAAATTTATTCAAAACGATAAGATGTCCACATATTATAAAGAATGACAAACAGAAATAATAATGAACCACCCAGAGCATAATGGAAAAGAAACCGCTCACAATAAACCATTCAGAGTTATCTATTATTAACTCCTATAAAAGAATCGCAAATCAAGAATAACAATTGACTAGAATACTCCACAACTTAGACTTCATACACTGTACTAAGCATTTCTCTTTCCAATTCTTGCAATACAAATTCCTAATTAGAAGCACCACTCAAAAAAAAAAATTTAATGAAACTTTGCACACCCTTTGATCTACAAATAGCTACATGGACAGGAAAGTTGATTAAAACTAAAACCTCAACAAATGGTGGCGGTGAATTCCATTTGTGCAGCAGAATTTATCAAGAAAAATTTATTCAATACTTTGGACAAGAGAGATAGGCACTGGATTGGGCTATAAATAAAGCCAAGGCAACCAAAAACAAAAGATGTCTTACACATTGCCTTATGATATTTCACCAAATTGCCTAATCAAAATCATACTCACCGAGACAACTACCAAGCTAAAGAAGCTCTTGAATTATCAAATTATGCATGTCACAGGTAAGGAGAATAATTTAGGAGGAGAGATTTCTATAATTTTAAGAGGAAAGGAAACAATGAAGAAAGGGAAGAAGAAATTAAGAGAAAATTTAGAAGAGAACTAGCAAAGGTTTGAAAGAAATAAGTACGACCTTAGTATTTCATTTCATTTGTAGAATTTGAATAAGATTCTAACGTAAAGTATGTTTTTATGGTTAAATTAGTTTAAAATATTCTAGTTTAAAAGACAATAAGTGGTTGAATTATGAGAATTAGGTAATTGGTTGTACAAATCTTAAATTAAGCGTTGTTGTGATTGATTATGGTTGAGAAACTTTGGTTTTCATGATTTTCATAGTGAGAAGGGTGGTTTGGTTAAGGGAAGATCAAAGGTGACAATATAGATGGAAATTGGGCTATAGAGACTTAAATATTTAAGGATAAGATAGGAACATAAAAATATAAATATATAATTAGAATAATAGAGTTGTGGTTTCATTCTTGGAGTGTGGTGCTCAAATACCTTTAACCGCATTGTGGTTTCATCCACAAAGTTGTGGTTTCACCCTTAAAGTGTGATGCCTAAATACCTTTAACCGCATTGCCCAGATAACAGTGGCTTCACACATAGAGGTGTGATGTTTCCCTGCGTGTTACCATGAATTGTGTCTTGACCGCATTCCATTGGATTATGGATTAAGTCATAGATATGTGATTTACATTAAGGACTTTTTATTTTGAGTCACAAAGTTAACATATATTAAAAATAGAAAAATTATATATTTTTAAATATATAATTAGAATAATAGAATTGAGTTGACTACATGTATGTGGTTTCATCCAGAGAGTTGTAGTTTTAACCTTTGAGTGTGATACCTAAATACCTTTGGGTGCATCACCCACATAGCGATGGTTTTAAACATAAAGGTGTAATATTTCCTTACATGTTACCATGAATTGTGTCTTGACTGCATTCCATTAGATTGTGGATTAAGTCATAGATATGTGATTTACATTAAAGACTTTTTATTTTGAGTCACAAAGTCCACATATATTAAAAAAAAATTATATAATTAGATTTTAGGCAATTATTATTATTATAGAGTTAAGTTAAAATTAGAAGTAATATACTTTCTAATATCTAAAGAGTTTTGGAGATAGATAATTTGGATATTAATTAAATTTGTTTATTATATTCTAAAGTTTTTAAATATGTGTTATTGTTGTGACATGAATGTTGCATATATCATATTGCATAATGTGATTTTGAATCAAAAGACTTTGAAGGATAAAGAAAATGTTTTTGAAATGACTTACGAACTGAATTTTATGATTTATTGTCAATGATAGTTGACAATAAAATTTGGAAAAGATATTTATGAAATATATTTTTATTCATTATCAATGACAAATAACTCAATATATGAGATTGACAATGAAATTGATATCCTTGTTAAGGATTGTTAATGAGATTTTTATGACTTATTTCAAGGACTGTTACTAATAAGATATGAGAGGATGTTACAATAATTTAGGGACATGTACATATTATTGTTATTAATAGTGAGCGAATGGTTGACTTGGTATACAAGATTGTATTGTTTAGGAAGTGTTGAGGTATAACAATGTGATTTAGATGTTTTGTTTTGATTTTGTGGTGACATTTCTGGTACATTGACACATTCTCACTTTTGTATATGATTTGGTCTAGCAGGCAATGCCAAATGAGATGTTTCATTCTCCCAATAAGCTCTCTGACTTCAATAAACACCCAAAAGGAAAAAATCTTCATGAATATTGAGTCAAACTAATTTTCAAAAATATTTCCAATCAAATTTTAGTTGTATAAACATAATGCATCCTTTATAGATTATTTGTTCTATTGCTATTTTTACAATACATTAATTGTTGATGTTGTATGTTTGTTTGTTTATTTAATTTTTTATCCATAATTAGAAGAAATGTTTGATTTCATGTTTTCCCTAGATCATAGGGGTTTGTTTATGCAAGATTTTATTAAAGGAATTAGCAGATGATACTTGAAGTAACTAGAATATTGATTCTGAGAGACGAGATTAAATATATGATGATAAAATATTTAAAGGAGTTACAATTACAATTTATCGTGATGACAGTGCTTTAAAAATTTTAATCAAACATTGCTTCTTTGAAAAATATTATATTTTGTAAATGTTATTTGCAGTCTCTACTACAAAAAAAGTTTAGAGTTTAATTGATATACACTGACATTTAATCATGACTTTTTATTTATGTGACTATTAAAGTACTAAGGAGTAAAGTCAACAAACTTACCACGGAATAAGGGTTGTGATTAAATATCAATGTAAAAATTTATACATTGACAATATATATCAATTAAACTCAAAGGCTTAAATGTAATTTTCGTTCACTGTCTTTCAAAAAGTTGTAATTTTTTTTCATCTATTTTATAATTGAGATGTTTAGTTTCCTAATTTTCTAAATCCTTAATTTTGATATCTTATTTTAAAATTCTTGTACACATATACCCTTTATTTTTTAACCATTATTTTTATATATGATAATATAATATTTTCAAATATACAGAAATATTAGTGAAATCTTTTTACATTTAAAGAGATGTTAATAGAAAAATCCAAAGCAATAAGGTTATGTATAATCTCATTAAAAAATTGTTTAATTTTTTCTTGACATATCTCCACAAATTAATTAAGGTTATTTTATTTAATATTCAATCTTATAATATAAATGTTAATTAAAAATATTTAATATAAAATAAAAAAAAATAACGCAAACATAATAAGAAAAAAATAAGCAAAAGAAAGGTTATTTATGTAATTCAAATCTTATAATACAAATATTAATTAAAAACTTTAATATAAAATAAAAATAAAGAAAATTAAAAAAAGGCAAAAAAGAAGCTGTGCAGGAAAAAGCATCAAACATAAAAAATGTTTAAGAAGAAAAATAAGAAAACTAAAAAAAGAAACATAAAAGCAAAAAGAAATTGTCTTAAGAGAAAAATCGACATAGTTTCAAAATTAATAAAAGTGATTTATTTAATTTTTAAGTGTTTAGATTACTATCTATAAATACACCCGTTATTTCGAAACAGATAACATTAATTAAAAAAACAAATTAATTTAGATTAAAAAATACTTTTAAATTTCAAATAACAAAAACAATTTTTAATAAAATCAAATTAATTTTAATCTACATATATAATATAATATATATTATGGATTAGAATTAGATTTATTCAAACGTCACATGAATAATTTTCAGCATATATAAAATCACATGCAACAATTATTAAAGTACATTACGGATGACAAATAAACTTATATGAGTTGATAATTTTCAAATTCACCTTGAAGTTGGCGGAGAATGTTCAATTTGATCAGACACGAGTATGAATATGAAGAATACTTAATTTGTTAAGTTGTGGATAAAAATGAAGTTATATATAATAGGGGTGTTTGTGGTGCAGTTTGGTGCAATCTTGAATTTAAAACTAGTCTGAATCAAATTATAAAATGAGTGTGGTGCAGTTTGATTTTATTTAGATTAATTATAAAATACGAACCAAAACAAATCAATCTTTTACGGTCTGTTTTGGTTTGGTTTTACGGTTTAACATTTCTATTATTAAGTATTAAAAAATACATTGATAAAATTTATTTCCAAAATTATATAAAAATTTATTCACTTCCAATAAAATTATATAAAAGTAGCGATCATTAAAGTTAAAATATAAACAATCATTCTTTTAAATTATTACATGGTAGTTGTCCAATTGTATCAAATGAAATTAAATCAAATAGTTTTGCTAAAATATTTATTCTTCAACTAATTCATATTAATTAAAAATCTTAATTAAAGATTAAGTCAAAATCTTTTAAACTTAGAAAATAATGAGTAATAAATGCAAATTGAACCGGACCGCGCCACTTAGAAATTATAAAAACCAAATAACTCCAAACTAAAACAATTTTTTGCGGTTTTCGGTTTGGACGGTTCAGTTTTTGGTTTGGACGGTTCATTTTTTAGTTCAATTCGGTTTGGTTTAGTTTTAAACACCCTAATACATATTTACCTAATCCCTACACCCACCCCACCCCGTACTTATTTTAATAATTAAAATATTTATTTTCTTAAAAAAAGAAAGGTTTCACATTTAATTAAAAAATTACAAAATTTGCGTTTACTAGATAACTTTTGAATTAATATAATTATATTCAAACAAATTTATTTTTTATTAAAATGTTATTTAATTTTTTTTCAGATATCGGACAAGTACGAATATACCAAATACCCAACGATGATAGAAACATAAATCTCATACCCACTAGATATAAGAATAGTTATTAAGATGTCTTTCAAAAGGGGAAATGAAAATTGAAATGTCATACTTATTCTCGCCTCGCTGCATGGCTAATTATCATGATTATACAAGTCACTCTAAATAAATTGTATATGATCCAATTCATGCTTGAACTAATAAAGAAAATTAATAAAGAAAATAGAACAAGGAGACTTAAAGCCAAAAATAAGAAACATCCATTATTAATGTGATAACCATTAATTAAAAGAAAAGTGATTAAATTGGTTGAGATGGCAATTTCTTGTTTTCTAGGAAGTGTCCAACCAACTGCAAAGCTTGCTTGGGAGTGAAAGTAGGAACTTCATGCCCAGCGCCTCTTATGGTAACAAAAGTAAGCCCATCGTAAACAATGGTCCATCCTCCCACCTATTACACCCCCAAAAATAATTATCCATTCACAACTTCAAGCTCAAATTCGAATAACAGGACACAAATTCAACATATAGTATCTCCAATATTCTATATAAACAACACAGTACATTATTTTATATGCAAAAACAATATTCTATATAAAAAATTAATAAAATTGCAAAAATACAATTTTAACTTATCTTAATTTTTTGCACATGTGTATATACATGTATGATGCTAGTATTTAGATAAATGAAAAATTAAATTATGCCGACTTATTTGAATTATTTAGAGTGAAACATGTTAGAGAAACACCTTTTATTGTATAGAAACAAAAATTGACAGTTTGGGTAAGAAAAAGACTTAAGTGTAAAACTAAGATTTAAATTTTTTGTCCTAAAATGTTGTCTTAATTTTTATCTTAATCAATCTCTGTCATGTCATTTAATGAATATTTTTATAATTTTCTTATTAAATTACATGACGCTTATTATTTAGTTGAAACAAAAATGAAGATACCAACTTGCCATAAAAAAATTTCATCAGTAAAAACACAGAAGTTTGAATGTAGGTTTAAGAGGGTGTAGATTGAAAAAGTACACATTTATATGCACCATAAGTAATAAGTAAGAATTCATAACTTTAATATTTGATTCAATGATTGATTGGGTCTCTCTACGCGTTAAACCAAGCATAGCACTAAGTAACTCGAATCCATCCATGTTCAATGCAGAAGCAACTATCTATAGCTTCTCAAACAAATTAAAATGTGTGTTTTACCTGGTGACTAGTATACCACGGAGTCCAATCTTCAACAATCTCAAGCCCTAACTTTCTTAGAGTGTATCTTGTTGATGTCACGGGAATTCTTCCATCAGTATCTCCACTATAAAGAAAAAATAAAAAGCAAATTAGTAAATGAAGAATTCAACAAATATTAAAATTGAAAATAAACAGAGGAATGAATGCATTTTTACAATAGCTATCACTAACCACGAATTCTCACTTTTGAGATCCACTAGTTGAATTAGTTAGAATCAATTAGCTTTATCCAATATTTGAAAGGGACTAACAAAAATTTACAGTGATGTACCTGTAAATCCAAATACGAATACCACCTTCAATAAGCTTCTTGATGACAGGAAGCATGGACTGCGGTGAGTCATTCCAAAATTCGATACTATTGCTAAGAAACACAAAAGATAGAGACAACATGAATTTATGATTTATCTACCTTCACACATGCATTAAGGTTGATTTAATGATATTTTTCAATATACATCTGAAGTTAGCTTATCACATATATAAATGTCATAACTAGAAAAGATAAAAAAAACAACACAAATGAATAGAAAAGGGATAAAGACGAAGCAAAACCTGCAATGAGTCCATGGATAGGGAATTTTGGTGACATTAGCATGCAATGCCTTTTGGACTTCTGGTCTATTTAGGTAAACTTCACTATAATCGGATGCACAGGGATCATACCCTGCTGGTTTTCTATGCCACAGATCCTATTTAAATTAAAATTCCCAACATGCTTTGTAAGATGTACTTAATCAATCTCATTTAGCTAGGATTAATGCTTAAAGTAACACATAAATATAGAACTAAAGAAAAAAATTTATTTGTCTTCTTAATATTCCTTACTTGATTAGTTGATGTGTGGAAATTTTTTATAAGAAATTTTATTAAGATAATACGTAAAAGTGCAAAGTTAATGTGGAATTTTACTGGGACAGAAAAAAAAAGTTGGTAAAAACTCACAATTTTGGAAAAAGTTCGAGGGGTTTCCTTTCTGGTGTTGCTATTGTTGCTGAAACACCTAGGAGTGTACAAGCTATACATGTCAATAATACTGTATACATTGAAGTACTTATTCAGTTCCACATTGCATTCAGCTGTTTGATTTTCAATTGGATGGGTAAAATTGCATGTGGTTGTAATGTTATGGTATAATCCATCAGATATCACAGCATGATCCCACGCATAATCTATCATACCCTTTTGATCTGTTTCGTCATCTAATAATGCATTTCCAATCTGCACAGGCAATGTCTTTGTGTCAAAATAATATTGATCTCAATTTTTCTATATATTTAGAACTTTTATTCTTGATTGATTATACCTATGCCTTATTTATATTGCATGAACAATAGGTAGGATGTTGATATCTAGTGAACAAAATATATCATTTTTTTTAAAATAAAAGTATAAATATGACAATATAATTAGTATTTAAATAATATAAATGTAAAATATTTATGATACAAGAAATTATATATATATATGAGAAATTTTCAATGATTTGAAAAAAAAACATTTAACTAATTTTGAAGGTATATTTATACTTAAAATTGTAATTAATTACATTATATTAAATTATAGTCAAATATAATTTAAAAAAAGATGACTATTAAACGATACACAACATGTACGTGTATTTGACACATCAGGTACATGATCAACTATTCATTCCTTAGAGTTGACAAGAAAAATTTACCAAGAATCCTTTGAAGTTAATGTAATCCTTTTTAGCAGGATTGCGATTATTATCGAAAATGAGCTCAGAAAGTTGTGGAACATAGTGTCCTGGAATGTCAAAACAAAACAATTTAATTCAAAATGAAGAAAAGGCCAAATCATATGATATACTTTTTGTCAAGAAATGGATAGTGTTTTAGAACATAGGTGTACCTGCATAGCTTTCACCTGCAATGTAGAACTTGTGTGATCTGAATTGTGGAAATCTTCTAAACCACTTGATGATAAATATATGTGAATCTTTAGCTGATGTTGGAAAATAGTATCATCAATAAATCACATTTAGTAAAAGTAAGAGATAAAAAAGAGTGCAAATACTTGGATTACAATAATATTACCAGTAACAGTGTCACCAAGCTCACTTATATCATTGCTGGTGTTGGTGTAGGAGAATCCCACTCCAACAGGGGATTCCAAAAATAAAAGATTGGCAGCTGTAGAAATCAAAATCATATTGGTCAAGGATCATTGCTTTTTTAAAATAATAGATATCTATATTGATGTTTATAATATGCAAAAATATTACATTGTTAGAAAAACTACAACCATGATGATAAGTTATGAATTATATCAAAACAACAACAATGTCATAGTTATATAATCACGTAAAATAAATTAAATTTATTTATTAATTACATGTGTGTAAACAAAACAAAAAACATGGAAAATCATGTAGGCATAGGAGAAGGGGAGGAGAAAGAAAGTTGTGCACAATTTCTAAAATTAAAAATGCTCACTATTTTACTTTTATTGGTTTAACTTGAATAAATATATTTAACAAATTAAAAAATCTACTTATACGACAATGGTGATTTTTTAATTGAATTATGGATATCAATCTTAATTCACCAACCTTTATTCCAAGAATAAGGATTCAACCTTAGCTTTGGTTGACTGCTATCCTGCGGAAAGAAAGGTCCTAACTCCTCTGCTTCTCCATAACCAATCGAGGAACAACCAGGACCTGATAATATATATGCATTTTCTTCATATTAATTATAGTGTCTGAATATCAATTATCAATTTGTATGGCTAATTGCTATGTATTTATTTTCTTAAGTTGCTACTTATTTTTTTAAATAAGCAAAATTCTCATTTCAATAACACTATTAACACTAAGCACAAGTGGTGATTAATAGTATTTTACAACACATGCATTCAACATGTAAGGGGATTTTTTTTACGCTTGAGAATAAAAATACGTATAAAAAAATTGTAAAATTCAAGTACATTGATTTAAATCCTGTCCCATTTTTTTATTAAATAACAGAAAAATATTGTTTTACAAAAAAGAAATTATTTTTATCGTTGAAAAGTTTATTGTGTGTTAAGAGTAATATTAGATTGTTAAAATAAATTTTATATAGAGATAGCACTCATTGTATCTTTTATCAATTTTTTTAAAAAATATAATGTTAATATTTTTTTTATTTTTTTAACTCTGACATGTGGCCATGTCCATAACTGTTGTATTTTTCTCACTTTTTAATTTTTTATACTATATATGCTATAAAGCTTTATATGTCTCAACAATCATATAACTAATCCAAATGCTAGAAATTTATTAAACAGTTAGGAGGATTGTAATGGAATAAAGTTGAAAATTTTTATTAAGTAACTCCTAGTTGAAGAGATTAATAGTTGGGAAACGGTATTTATTTAAGTTTGAAATAATTGCTCTATGATGACATAGCATTACTTTTCCCCTCAATTAAAGATTTCTCTCCATCTAGACCAATGCACATAGGTAAGTAACATTAACCCTGTGATTATGTAACGTGCAAGAATCATAAATTTCTAAGGGCATCTAGGAACAGTTATAACGGTTAAAATTTTTAATATTTTATATCTTTTTTATTATAAAATTTATTATCTTGATTCAAATTCTATATAATCATTTGTGGTGAATCCATTTCTATTTTTTACTCAAATAGAAGATTATATTTTATTATCTTAAAACATCTTTAATAGATTCCATAATATTTGTGCTTAAATATTGAATTGAAAAAAGAGATAATAAATTTTATTTTATTTTTTTAATAGAGGAATGATATAGTAGAATAACAAATTTTTCTCTTAAAAATCAAGTTTTTTCCTCTAATAACTCATCTTGTCAATATGAGATCTTAGTTTTAAGACCAGTCTTCAAAAATAACAACAGAAAATACTCTAAAATCCTTAGTCCATTCTCTATTGTTGTGTTGCATACTTCTCTACTTTAAAATTGAAATATTTTATCCTTAGTTTTAAAATCAACAACTTATTTATCTTTAAGAATTAACCATCATTGTCATGTGTTATACTATTTTAATGAACATTAATAATTATATGGCATGTGTCTACAAATTAAAAAAGGATTGTCTCTTAAAAATTAACCCTAAACCACTTTATGTCATATAATTACTGATGTTAATTTATCATATTATTAACTATTAATCACACAAATGCTACCGTTAACGTTAATTTTAATTGTCAATACTTTTAGTTTTTTAATAATTAATCGTCACATGTCATAGCATTAGAAATGTTAACCACCGATCATACATGTAGTAATCAAAATAAAAAATAGATTATCGATTTTTAAAAATAAAAAAGTTATTTACATTTACTATCAAATAAACCAAAAACTTCCCCTAATTAGAACTATCCAAAATTTCATACCAAAAATAATTGTGTTCACCAGTTTTATAAAATTGTATTTTAGTATTTAAAAATTAAAAAATTCGTTTGGATAGTATTTTTTAAAAACAGTTTCCGAAAACAATTCTGTTTTTTTAATTTTTAAAAACTAAAAAATAGGAACAAGTAAAAGTAATTTTGTTTTTCAGTTTTCTATGTTTGTTTTGAAAACTCAAAATACAATCAGAGTACGTTGTTTTTTACTTTTCATTAATGAAATTCTAATAAATATAATTTTTTTTCCATTTTTACATCTTCAAAATAGTTTTCAAATAACACTTACCAAACAAATTTTTTTTTCTTTTCTTCCCAAAAACAATTTTTGAAAACTATTCTTACAAACTATTTTCAAAAACTAAAAATCAAAATCAAATCAATTCTATAATCCAGCACGTTCCTACCTACCAATTATCGTATGTTGCATAATATATATCTACCATCACTATATGGATATTTTAAAAAATAGATATTATATATATATATATATATATATATATATATATATATATGAATAAATTAAAGTGATACAACTTTTAAACCAAAGAAAAACTACCAAAAATTAATTTAAAACATATGATCTTGATATTCATTCATTTAATTTATTGTTGTCATATGTTACTTTTATTTATTTATATTTATATATATATATATATATATATATATATATATATATATATATATATATATATATATATATATAAACACACTTCACTAAGATAATCTACACTAATTTAGTAATTTTTGGAATATATGGACTAATGTTATCAGTGTCTTGTCTTTTATGATGAGTTAAAGGAAATCATATTTTAGTTGCTTTCTCCTTTGAGACTATCAACTATCAAAATTATTTTTTTTAAGTCAATTGATCTTTATAAATGATATAACAAATACAAGTAATATCTTCTTTAAGACAAAAATAATGATATGCAAGCAAAAAGAATTAGATAATCTATTTATCTTAACTAAATCATCCGGTTACTTAATACAACTTCATGGATTCATAATTCATTTTTACATTAGTAATTACTCAAATATCAAAATTATATTAGCAATTAATTAAATTAAATTGAAGTAATTCACTATAAATAAATAAATTTCTTCTGCCATTAATTTTCTCATCTGTAAATGTTGGTAATTCTCCCTTTTGATGTTTTAGCATTCATTGTTTCCTCAAAATTCATTTATTTTTTTGGATAAAATCCACAAGGTTTCCCTTAAAGATAGAAAAAAAAAAATTATACTCGCATAATATATTCCGATCTCTTCTCTAATTTTTCCAAGTCTTTCATAATTTCATTTTTTTTTATTTGTGTAATAATTTTAAAGTTAAAGATAGATTAATGTAAGAAAATAAAAAAGAGTCGAGTTGTGTTTAATATAATAAAAAGTGAGGGAGTGTTCTTACTCTAAAAATGATATAGATTGGATTAAAATTAAGTCTCAGGAATAACTGAAAATTAATATAATGATATTCTATTTTTATTTTTAGTTTTTTATTAGATTTACTTTTCATGATTTTTATCATGTTTACGATCTTTTAATTCTAAAATCAATTGGGTTCTATAGTTTTAGTGTGTCTAAATTTAATTTGACGAGTTTGATGTCTTGAATTAGTTAAGAAGTGATTTTAAATTGTATTTAAAAAAATAATTATGTAAAAAATTATTTATTGTAAAAACATAAAATACTAAATTAAACTTTTTTAAAATAAAGAACCATATTGAATATAATTAAAAATATAAAAGACTAAAATTATATTTTAGCTTAAAAATAGATTATTTTTTATAATTCTCAATCTATTCCAATTTAAAAAGAAGCTTATGTATTAATTTAAATTTATTATTAAAATTTTAAAATATAATTTATACATTAAATTATATCTTACAATTTTACTTATAATATCATTTATATTTTTATTAATTAAAAATTTAATTATATAAAATTATTCACCATATTCAATAAAAAAATTAAAAATACTAAAGAAAGGAAAACATGTAGCTTCTTGCTATAAAATTAATTAACACTGGCACTTAGCTTTTATATTTTTTTTGTATTTTTAATATTCTATAAGTTGGTTATTCCTCTTTTATATGATGAGGTGTGTTGATTTTTTTAATAAATGGATTGAATTGGTACAAAGGTGCTTGAAATCATCTTCGATATCAGTCTAATTAATGGAAGTGTCACTCAATAATTCACCATGCATAGGGGTAAGATAAAATGACCTTATGGATATTCTACTATTTCTAATTGTAATATAAGGTCTAACAAGGTTGGTACAAGAAGTTGTGAGGGAAAAAAAATCTTATTTTTTGTTTGAAATTGAGTCCTTAAGAACTCTAAGTGACAATTCAATAATATGCAGATGATACATTGTTCCTTATAAAACCAAAAAGTAATATTGTGGGAGACTTAAAAAGTTTGTTGCACTACTTTGAAATGGCTTCGAGTCTTAAAATCAACTACCATAAGAGCAACATTAGAAAGGTGAGAGTCTTTGAATAAGAGGTGAATTATTTTGTAAGGTTATTGAACTGTGAAATCATACAATTGTCGTGCTCCTACCTAGGGATTCCTATGGGGTGAATGCTAGTGTTAGAGAGAGTAGAGGCTAGTAGTTAAGAAAATAAAAAGAAAATTGAGTTCATGAAGATGTAAAACCTTATATTTAGGAGGCGTATTTGCCTAATATAATCCATATTATCATCTACTTTACTATTTTTTTTTTGTTTCTTTTTACAAGATTATAAAGAAGATCAAAATATCTATTTAGAGGTTGCTGAGGAATTTCCTATAGAATGATAATAAGGAAAACCAAACTTTTTTTTTTCTTTCTTTTTACAAGATTATAAAGAAGATCAAAATATCTATTTAGAGGTTGCTAAGGAATTTCCTATGGAATGATAATAAGGAAAACCAAACTTAGCATGGTTAGGCAGGACTCAATATGTAAGGCTAAGGAGCATGGTGAGCTAAGCATAATTTGACAGATTTCAACAAAGCATTAAAGATTTGATAGACTTCAACAAAGCATTGCTTGGGAAGTCAAGAAGGAGGATCTTAAAAGAAGAGAATATACTCTGGATCAAAGTACTTAATGCAAAATATGGGAATGCAAGTAAGTGTGGGATGAGTGACTAGTGCAGTAGTCACTCTCCTTGGTTAAAAAATGTTATAAAACTGACTTGAAAGGAATAAAATATATTTTGGTTCACAAACAATCTACCTACATCTATCAGTGATAGTTCAATATTCAAATTCTAGGAGGATAAATGGCAGGAAGGAAATGTCTTGAAGATTTTTTTCTAAGGTTATATTTTCTTTCATTACATAAGGAAATTACAACTTCATAAGATAATGTGTGGAATATGATAGTTGGGAGACTTGAAGTGGTGAAAACATCTACTAGGCTAGGAAATGAGATGATTGGAGGACCTTCAAAATTCAATTCAAAGGGTGGTGAGGAAGAGGCGAGAGAAAGATAAATTGATGCGGAACAGAGGTAAAGCTAATTCTAATGAATATATAATGAAAGAAACCTAATATAATTATATTAACCCACGTTCCTCTCAATCTATCATGAGGTAATATATAATAGGTAAAATAGATAGCAGAGGTTAAGAATATATAAAAAAAAGTAAAAGGAGTGGAGATTTTATTTTCTTGAATATTATAATCAATTTAAAAAAGTAAGTAAAATAATATAATATACTAACTTATTAATAGTTTAGTTGTTTTACAATGACTTCATGTAAAAACTAAAAAATATAATACCACATTAACAAAATTTATTAAATATTTAATAAAAGGATGATGGATTTAAAATTATACATATATCACATTTAAAAAATTAATTTAAGCAACTTAAACTCAAAAAATCAAAACTAAACCATTATATGAATAAAAAGTTTTACATTATGAATCAGTCACAAATTACTGATTAAATTATTTTTAAAATAATTATTTAAAAGTTAACAAATTTAATATAAATAATAATTTGTGACTTTTATTATCTATAAAGTTTAATTAGTATATATTGTTAGTGTGAAAAATTTTATATTAATATTTAATCACACTTCTTCATTTATAATAAGTTTGTTAAATTTAATAAATAATATTTTAAAAATCATATAAATAAAAAAAAATATTGACTTATTTATGCACATGCTTTCTTAATTTTGTTTTCTTATCCGTGACCCCTTTTTGGCTGGCATTACTAATATAAAGTTTTCTTGCCTTTATGTTCCTATCAGAGGAAGAAAAAAGTTGGGTTTTCCCTTCCGATCAAAGCAATATTCATTACTTCTATTGAATTTCATCATGGCAGTTTCAGCGGCAAGTTGAAGCCACTGACCGAAGACTTTGATCAAATTTTGAATAACCACATGCTTGCTCCATCTTCGATTATTGTTTTTTTTTTTTTTACAAAGCCATTTTCTTTTGGTCCATAATAATAATATTTTGGTGAAATAAGGGAGACCATCTAATCTAATAATAATAATACTAAAAAATTGGACGCCAAATAACATGTTGAAAGTGATAGCACAAACCCCCTTAGAAAATTATGTACACACAAGTCTAAATTAGTTTTTGAAGGTCGCTTGGGATTATGTTTGATACTTATCAAGGTGCATTACAAGGAAAACATGAAAGTATAATAATTGAAGTTACAGAACAACCTTTTCTCTTGTGTAATATTTGGTGAATAATTAACAGCACAAACAAAAATAATAAAGTTTTCTTAATCTTTTTTATTATAAACTATCTAATTTATATTATTATTATAAAATAAAATTATATATAAAGACATATTATAATATTAATAAAAGCAATTCAGTATTGTAAAGTTACCGACTAAATAGCATAGAAAAAATATCTTAAGTAAAAAAGTCGTATAAAAAAAAGTAAGTAAGAGTAATTTTTAAAAAAAATTTATAAGATTGGTATGATGATAATTTAGTAAGATAGAGACAGCAAAAGTTTAAATCTTTTTACTAACACATTAACAAATACAATTTGTTTATCTAAAAACAAGTCTTTTAGGAAAAAAAAATAACAATTTATCTTAATTATGCAAATTTTAATAACTTAACTAATCAAGAAGAAATGGAGAGAGAAAAAAATATACCGAAATATTTTTTAATATTATATATTTTGTATATAACACAAAAAACTGTTCCATAAATACTTGAGTAAGTGTATTAATTAATAATCATATGATGTACTATTATTTTCTTTTCCTGTTCCATTAACCAGCTGCATTGGATCTCCACAAAGTTTTATACTAAACACATGTTTAGAAATGTGGTGAAAAAAATATAGACAAAAATATTTTTGCGCAAGCATCAAAATCCTTGTTTTTTATTTTTATCTGTTAAATTTGTTGTTTAAAAATATAGAAAAAATATTTTTACATAAGCATAAAAATCCTTATTTTATATTTTTAGATGTTAAATTTATGTTACACAATATTTTTCAACTTCAATTCAAATATACACTAAATCAATGATGAACAAAACTCATTTACCGAAAAAAAACTAAAGAATGCTTGTGAGAAACTCCAAAATTAGTTTACAGCGTGAAAACAAATACAAATTTAGAGCTTATTTTACAATTTAGAATCTAGCAGAATTATAGTAAACATAACAGAAGCATCTCATTGGTTACTTTTAAATCTAAAGTAGATTTTGTACTCAGCCACTGATCTGCAAAACACTCTAGGAGTCTAATAAGAGAATTCTTTCGTGAATGAGATTTTAATGATTCAAGAAGAAATTTCCATTTGCATGCAAGACTAAGAATGTGTTTTGTTTTACATTTGACTACTAAAAGTTGAAAAGTTAATTATAATTATAGTTAAAAAAATTTTAGCTTTATTTTGGATTTTAGTAACTTTTGTAGGAGTTACTAATTTATTTAACAAAATTATTTTAAGTAACTTTTCTAAAATATATATGTTTTTAGTTATTAACTCATTTTATTTTTATATGTTTATCGTTCATTAATTAATGCATTGTTTTTTACTAATTTTGTCTCATCACATTATACAACTTCTCTTCTTCATTCATGTAACTATACTAATTTATAATAAAATATATAATTATAGAAAATTATACTTATAGTAATTATAATTTAAAGATTAATTATATTAATTTATTATTTAACTATATAATTACATAAATTTATAATTTAAATATATAACTAATTTATATTATTAAAACATGTTATAATTATTTTAAATACTTTATTGTTGATCTAATGATTAATGATGTTTTTATTGTCAAATTTCAATTAACTAATTAGCTAATTTTACTAAATACTTAAAACTAATTTTTCAGCATTCAACTAACTTTTTATCTAACTTTATTAAACACACTGAATTTTGAAAAGGATCACGGAACCTATAAATTAAATGCATAATTAAATATGTTAACATGTTAGACTGTACAGGGAACAACTCATAATTATTAATTACTTAAAACAAATATGATTAGAATATATTGTTAATAAAGTTGGTTTGCTCTCGTAAAAAAGATAATAATAAATAAATATTTGTAAGTTGATCATGATGTATTTTTTTTTAATCTCCTTGTAGGAGTTGGACACAATGTTAAAAAGTTTATAACAACTCAAATACACTACTCAACCAATTAAGTTAGACTTGCATAACTTATTGCAAAATCCTTGATTAAAAGAAAATATTAATTGTTTATGTCTCTTAACATTTATACACTGTCGTTTTTTTTTTAAAAACATTTATACTAGGACATAATTACATTTGTTATTTTAAAATTAAGATATGTTTATTCATTTTTTAAAAATAAGAAATTATATTTTTATTATATTAAAAGTATTAACCATTAAATTAATGGCAATCATCATGTGAGATTAGACTCGTCAAAAATATTTTTAAACTTAAAATAAATCTTGAAATAAACATTTAAAAATATAATTTTATTTAGTTAATTTGGATAAAATTAATATAACTAAAAAGGAATCATTCATATAGTCAATTAAAAAAATATTTTCATTGATTAAGTTAATGAGTAATTACTTTTAAAGTCAGAGAAAATAATAAAATTATGAGGCAACAAATATAAAAAAAAAATATTAGTACATATATATTTTTGGAAGAGATTAAAACAAGTGTTTTATTAGCTTTATGATTTGGTAAATCCTACATTGATTAACCTGCCGTAGTGATCACATGATACAATATGTGACAATTAATGTTGATTTTTAATTGTCAAGATTTATTTTAAATGTCAAACTTAAATGATTGATTTTAAAAATAAGAGATAAAATGTATTGATTAAAAATAGGAAATAAAATTTGTAAATTTAATAAAATATGAAGAAAAATAAAATAAGCCTTATAATTAATATTTATAAACTCTGTAAACCAATTGAAGTTTAGCTTTTCAAATAAATCAAGATTCTCAACCTTAGGTGACTTTTGATATGGGATTTTTTTACTTCTCTTTTTTAAAAATAAATTATGATAAAAAAATAATTTTATAGGAGAGTATGCCTTCTGAAAACTTTAGCTATGCGTCCCACAGAATCATTTCCATGAAGAAGGACTATTCTGAGTTAATTTTTTCATTAAAATATCCAATAAAAAAACACATAATTCTTATTTAATGTGAAAGTTAAAAACACTTATATAAATATTCTAAAATATAATTATATTTATGACCACAAAAAAATTATTTTTCAAAGAAAACACAATTGTTTTCAATATTTTTAATTTTTAGAAATCATGATTTCTGAATATTAAAGAATGTATTAATTCCATATACCCAATGTTCCCTTAAAATCAATATATGTAGAGATAATTTTGGATCTTTTTTGACAAGATAATCTGTGCAATAGGGTGAGGTTGATATAAAGCATATCAAACGTGTGGTTGGGTAAAAATCAGGCACATTTGTTTGATGGTATGATATAGAAAATTATATTGTTATAGGAATGATTAAGCTAATAGAAGCTATGATGGTGTACATTTAATGTTATTTAGGAATGATGAGATAATAATTAAGGGATAAGTACCTCCATTGAGCCATAAGAGAAGAGGTTTTTGATCTGGTTTGTGAGTGGCCTGAAAGAACCAATAAAACAATGCTCTACCGTGAGTTTGGTTGACTGTGATATAACCTGCGTATTGTTTGAACTTCACCGGAGGCTGCCCAGGTAGTCCATACACTCTGTCCCTTTCTTGCTCTGCCAATTCCTCTGGGCTAAGCTTCATTGACTCACCTTCATTGCTAAAGCAGATAAGAAGAACAAAAACACTACAAATTACTGAACACACGCCCATATTCCTTAATTCCTATTTCCCATTCCCTCGCCACCACCCCTCCTTCGCTTTAAATAATCACAACACACTATCCATTGCTCTACTTTTACTTTTTCTCAAACAAAATTTTCCTTATTCCCCAAACCGACGTCGGAATTACATCACCAATTTCCCAAACTTCTAATCTATTTCAATCATATTTTAATTAAATGCTATTAAATAATTATTTTATAGTACATCATCCGTGCTGCATTTTGCAATCATTTTCCATATAAAATAATCCAGATCATTATGTAATACGTTTTGTAAGATATTTTACCTACTTTCTTTGTGGTTTTTTTATGCTTAGTAAATGGTAACAAACTTTTTTAGTAAATTTTACCCTTTTTTTAAATATTTTTAACTGCTTCAACACATAATTTTACTAAACATTTATTATTCAATAAATAATTTATCTATAACCATATATAGGCTAGCAAAACTATTTGGTCGGGTCAACTTTAGAGTGTGTTTAGTTTAGTATTTCAACTATTTGCAAGCTGAAATTATTTAGAGTGCATCTAGTTTGTCATTTCAACAAGCTTAAACCTAAAAAACTAGTCTCAGATAGTAAAAATCTAGAAGTTTTTTTAGGAGCCACTAGCTATTTTAAAAAAAATACTCCAAATAGTTTTTTCAAAAAATATCTTATTTTGAGCTATTTTATTTTTACATGTTTATCCTTCAGTAATTAATGCATTGTCATTGGCTAATTCTTTCTCATCACCTTGTACATCTCCTTTAGGGATGACAACGAGACGAGGTGGGTGCGGATTTGACCCTCTCCGTCTCTAGGGAAGGTTCAGGTTTGGGTATAAAAAGAGTGAGTACGAAATTTTAATTCTCATCCCCTTCCACGTCGGGTATTTTCGGGTTCGGGTATACCCTCGGGTACCTTTCATATTATTTTGTACAATTTAAATTTATTTTTTTATTATTAAATAAATTATATATATTAAGTTATTAATTATATTTTAATTAAAAAGTACATAAAAAATAATTAATAACAATAAATTATAAATTAAAGCTTAAGAATTAAATTTTTTAACTAAATATATAAATTTAAAATTATTATATAATCATTAAAATTATAACGGGATGGGTAGTCACATACTCATACCCGTACCCATACCCGGTTTAACACATCGAGTAATATCCGTACCCATACCTAGTCAAACTGGGTAATACCCGTCAAAATCGTGTTGGTTCGGACGGGTACCCACGGGTATGGGTATTTTTGCCATCCCTGATCTCTTCATTCATTTATGTAATTATAATAATTTATAATATAAATGTATAATTATAGAAAATTATAATTTAAATATGTAATTCATTTATATTATTAAAATATTTTATCATTATTTTACATACATAATTATTGATCTAATCATTAACGATACCTTAATTTGTCATTTTACAACTTTCAACTAGGTTTAAGAAATACTTACAACTAGTTTTGTCAAACAAACCTTTAAGAGCAAAGTTTTTTCAAAAAAACTATTTCTAGAGTATGTTTGGTTTGTCATTTTAGTTAGCTGAAAAGCAAGCTAGAATGACAAACCAAAATAATTCAGTTTCTGTTTAGATAACAAAAATCTATGAGTATTTTTAGGAGCTACTAGCTTTTTCAAAAAAATTATTCCTAGTAACTTTTCCAAAAAATATCCTATTTTCAGCTAGTAGCTAGTTTTAATTTTTACATATTTAACCTTGGCTAATTAACGCATTATTCCCTACTAATTCTCTCTCATCTCTCTCATTCATTAATATAATTATAGTAATTTATAATATAAATACATAATTATAGGAAAATATAATTTAAATATGTAATTTAAATTTTGTATATTTAATTATAAAATGAGTTTAGTTGATATACAATGTCAGTGTAAAATTTTTTTACACTAACGTTCAATTATAACTTTTCATTTATATGTTATATGACTTTTAAAGTACTAATTAATAAAGTCAACAAACTTCCCATAAATGAAAGATTGTGATTGAATGTCAATGTAAAAATTCTTACGCTGATAGTATATACCAATTAAACTTTTATAAAATTATAATTTAAATAGTAATTAAAATCTTATAGTAATTTATTATTTAAACAAGTAATTACACAAATTTATACTTTAAATATGTAATTATAATTTAAATATGTTATTATATAAATTTATAATTTAAATATATAATTCTAATAATTTATATTTAAATATATAATTAATTTATATTATTAAAAGTCATGATTGACACTATCAGTTCTCAATTAGCTTTTGGTTTTCAACTAGCTCTTTAGCAGTTAGCTTATCAGCTAGTTTTTCTAAACACACTTCCCTCAAGTATTCTTTTTTGAGAGATCTACTATTTTTAGCTACTTGTTGATTTTCTTTTAGAACTTTACCCTTTATTAATTAGTGTATTGTCTCCCACATATTTTCTCTTCTCACATGATAGAACCTCTTTTTCATTCATTGATGTAATTATAGTAATTTATAGTTTAAATATATAATTATAGAAAATTGAAATTTAAAATTTATAGCTGAAAGTATTTTAGTTTTGTTTGAATAGCAAAAAATTAGTTGTTTTTTCTAAGTAGTTTTTTCAAAAGATCTTATATTTTCAGCTACTAGTTGATTTTTTTTTACAACTTTACCCTTTATTAATTAAAGCATTATCTCTCACTAATTCTCTCTCCTTACATAATACAACCTCTCTCCTTCACTAACTTAATTGTAGTAATTTATGATTTAAATATATAATTATAGAAAATTATAATTTAAATATGTAATTTAAAATTTATATATTTAATCATAGAACATTATATTTTAAATGTATAGTTATAGTAATTTATAATTTAAATATGTAATTATAGAAATTTATAATTTAAATATATAATTAATTTCATTATTAAAATATGTTATATTATTTTAAATATCTCATTATTGATCTAATGATCAATGTTGCCTTTATTAGTTATTTTACAACTTTCAACTAGTTAAGGGTAGTTTTACCAAATATTTACCACAAGATATTTTATTTTAGCTAACTTTTTAGTTTCCAAATAAGTTCAGATTTGTTTGGATAGCAAAAAGTTAAAGATATTTTTAAGACATACTAGTTTTTTTTTTTTAAATTTACTTCGTGTTATCTTTTGAACCCAAATCTTTTAAGTTAACATATAAATAACGCGCCACTAAGCTAATTTAATTGTTTTGTATATGTTACGAAAATACACACATATATATAGTATAAAATTAAAAATAATTTAAATTATTTAATAGATGCATAAAAGTAAACTTGAATAATATGTATTTTAATCTTAACAAATAATTTTAAGGAATTAAGATAATTTATTTACTATTTTTTAGATTATTTTTATAATTTTGATGATTTGTTATGATTTTTATGTATAAAATTATATAAAGTATAAACTATTTTATATTTTTTAATGTCAGCTAAGTCATGCAAGTCAACTCTTAATCTCTCGAGTTAACTCTTGACTCCCTAACTTGTTTGAATCAATGACCAATCTGAGTTTAATAACACTTACTAAATGTCCTAACATAAATTATTTGTTAAAGTAATTAATACGTAAAATAAGAAAAAAATAGAAAAATCATAATAAATTATTGTCTTATACAAAAAAGATTATAATAAAATCTTATGTTATATAGAAAGTTAGTTGGTAGCTAATGCTTAAAGTTACTAAACTAACTCATTCAATTTTAATTTACATAAATTATTTGTTAAAGCAGTTGAATATGTAAAACAAGATTTTAAAAAACGGACCAATCGAGGCACTAGTTCAATTAGAGTAAAATGGGGTTAAATCATAGAGATGACAAATAAATTCATACTTGTGGATAATTTTCAAACTCACTCCAAAGTTGACAAAAAATTCTTAATTAATTTGATTGAACATGTGTGCAGATATGAAGAATACTCAATTTGTTAAGTCAAGGATGAAGAGAGAGAAAAGAATATATACCTACCTTGTTTTTGTCCTTACCCGTATACCCACTCTTATTTTAATGATTAAAATATCCAAACTTTTACCCTTAATTTCTTATACTTAATTTTTAAACCAAATAACTCTAAGATTCAATTTTTTTCACGCATTACAATTTTTGGAATGTCAAGAAAAGTTTGACATTTACCTTCCACTTTTGAATTAATATCGTTATATTAAATAAATTGATCTTTTATTGAAAAATTATTATAATTTTTTTTCACGGGTATGAGATGAGTACTTCACACCCCATATCCATTGATAGAGATGGAGATGGGGATAAGTTTTGAAAGCGAAGATAAGATGATAATATCATACATATTACTGTTCTATCTCATTACCATGCCAATTGAACTCTGGTTAAACTAATATTAATAAAATAATAATAATAACAAAAACAACAATAATAGCAATAATAATACAATAGATAAATTATATTAAATAAATATAATATCTAAATTTTATAACACTTAATATTAAAATAAAATATCATTTCTATAATGAAAGTACATATAAAAGTATAAATAAAATATATCACAATTCAATCTAGAGCTTATATACGAGAAAGATCAACCAAAGCAGGCAGATTTGGCCAATTTGGTTTTTTTGCTATTTTATAAAATAATATAAAATATATCTGTATAACTCTGAGTTTAGAAATAATAAAATTTTATCATAAATTTTAAGATTTAAATTACAACGATAAATTGAAAATTAATTTATTTTACTTTATGAATTTTCTCACAAAGTCATGTATCATTTAAAGCTCAAACAAAATAACAAAATAATTTTAATCTTTCCAATATCATTGTATCGTTCATTATCGATTCTTCATAATTTTTTCTTGCTAAAAAAAAGTAATTACATATTGTATTCTCTCGTGATATAAATAGCATTTAAAAAAAAATAAAAATGCCATGAGATAGACAAAGTGGACCAAAGTAAGTTAGTAGGCCAATATGATACCCTCACTCCTCCAAATGGATGGTGTGAGTCAATCAACCAAGTTTGACCCGTTTTGTTATCTTTAGCTAAAAATTATTATATTAGTTTATAGATTCTTAACTAGCATAAATTATTTGTTAAAGTTTCTAAATATATAAATAAATTTAATATGTTATGACATTATGTTTAAATTTTTATATTAAATAAAAAAATATAATAAATTATTATTTTATATAAAAAGTTAATTAGTATGGTACTAGCTATTAATTATTTGTTAAAGTAATATAGCTAAATATGTAAAATGACATAAATAAAAATTATAATAAATTTTTATTTTATATAGAAAGTTAACTGGTAGCTAATAGATCTTATAAAAATTATTTGTTAAATATGTAAAATAACCAATAGAAAAAAGTTAATAAATTCTTACTTTATTTAAAATATTAAAAAAATCTAATAAATATTCAACAAGGGAATAAACATAAAAGGTTAATTAGAAGCATAGGGTTAAAAAAGTTACTGGAAGTTATATGTTCAAAAAGCATTATAAGCTACTATAAAATTTTGCTTCTCAAACAGGTTCTCCATTAGTAAAAATAGTTAGAATTGAAGCTAGTTTAAATAGTATGTTTTGCAAAACATTTTAGTCAGTTTTAGGTTTTTTTTTTACTTCTAATTTTTTTTATACGCTACATCAAGTAGTATTTTTTAAAACGATAACTTTTAGCAGTTTATATTTTAACTAATAAATAAATGTGAAGTTTTAAACCTGGCAACTAGCATTTTAAAAAGGAAAAAACTTTAGGTATAATGTTATAGGTATTCTTGTTGTTATTCAATCAGGTTTAGAGTTTCACTTAAGTAATATTTAAAAATAGTCAATGGATTCAACCTATTTAGGTGGATATTTAAATTTGATTGAGAATAACACTAACCATATGTACAAAATTGTATATGAGTTTTAACCTTTTAAAAAACCTTATTTGAGTTAACATTTAAAAAATTAAAGTACCATTTTAAAAAACGCTAAAAAGTACTAAAAAAAAAGGTTCATCAAGGTAGTCAACCACATTTTTAGCAAGAAAAAAAATAAAATACAAGAAGTTAAGTGAAATGTACTCCAATACATAACCTTGACTACCATATATCAACTAAATTAGCTAATATGTTTTAACTTTTAAATAATTTTTTAACTAGTTTTATGTTTTTGCTAATATATTTGGCAAAATTGGCTAGAAATTAAGAAGTTAATTTGTAATTGGAAGATAGTAGTTAAAATTTGTTAAATTAATTTATTGAATCATAAGTGTAGTAAAATTATTTGTTAAAGTAAATAAAAATGTAAATTGACATATATTATTATACATTGTTCAACTTAAAAATATAAAAGATTAAAATTATTTTACGATTCTAAAACTCTAAATTTTGTTTTGTTATTTTTCTTATATTAAAAAAATTTATATTCATTCACGCACTTTACTCAATTAAGCTAGAACTTTGACGTAAAACTCTAAACCCTAGATACAATAAATTCTTACCTTATATGAAAAAGATTAAAAAAATATAATAGATATTTAAAGACAATAAAGAAATAAATACAAAGGATAAAACTGTAAGAAAGCAGTGTTAAAAACTCGTTTATCAAACAGTTGTGATAGTACATTTATTTAAATCTCTTTTATAAAATTAGATTTTAAAAAAAAAATATTTTAGAACGTATTTATTAAAATAAACTAAACTAATCAGGTGATAAGTAATTGAGATTTATAAATAGATGAAAGGAAGTAATTATTATAAAATAATATATGGACCTGATGTTTAATAATTTCAGATACAGTATTAAAAAATAATTTTAATAAGTTGATATAGCAGCGCCCTTTAAATGAAATAAAATTAAATAAAATATATTTTATTCAAGATTGGACTTTTTCAAAGTGAGGTTGAGTAGAACTTTAATTTAGTCTGATATAATTAGATGTTTGTCCAAAGGATTGAAGGATATGCTTCACATACACTTACAAATAAGGACTGCGAAAATGTCAGAGGTGTTTTGGCCACATAGACAAAATGAAATTGTGTGTCTGGCTGGAACTGAAAAACCTGAGCAGTAGAGTTAAAGGAATAATAGAATATGAATGAGGATTGTCTTCCTCTTCCTGCTTGCTACCCAAAAACAACTTTTTCAATTTCCTGCCGGCTTCATGCAAAATTACGTTACCCTCCCAAAAACGCCAGCCTGAAACAATCAATTCACTCATCCTTTTCACAGATTCCTTTATATCCTTTTATTTTACATTGTCACATCCAATATATAAATATATCCTTATTAATCAAATCAATATTTTTCAATAGAAATGAGTTATTTTAATTTCTAATGATATGAACTAAAAGTCAAAAACTAATTCATCCAATTATATAGCAATTGTGTTCTACCACGTTGGTATAGAAATTAGTTGCTAATAAAACTGATAAATATTTTAAGTAAAATTCGCATAAAAATTGTGTATACTGACATGTTATTTAATTGATCAGATATTTTTGTTAAAAATTATTTAAGTATAAAAAATTATTATTTTAAAATTAAAAGAGAAAACATATAAATAATTGAGAAACTAGAATTATATTTTTCAAATTTTAATGAGATTAAAAACATTTTATCATAAATAAATTTGAAAGTATATTTAAGGTAGTTGAAAAATCGCTTATAAAAAAAGGTAGTTAAAAAATCTAACCTTAAATCGTAAATCTTATCATAACATTCACGCATCTATACATGTTAGTTACTTAATTGGTTGCGCATTTCTGTTAGTGTGTGAATATTTTAATATTGTATAGAATACAAATTATAATTTTAACTATTTTTTAATATAGTTTAATAAGTTAAAAGATTTTAACTTATTTGTAAGGGTATGAAAACAATATAATAATTCAGTTATCAAACATGTACACATACTTTATTATTTATAATGTTTATCTTTCTGACTTAGACCTGCATAATTAGGGTTTTATCTTTAATATATAAAAAATACTTTATCTTTTTCATGTAGTAGTATATATCTCATCTTAGACAGACTGTCGAGCCGGTTAAGAGTAGACCTGGTCTTGAAAGGAGGTTCAACTCAGGGGTAAGTCTAGGTCGATGGATTCCCCCGCTAAAATTTTGATTATTTTAATTAATTAATTATAATTCATTTATGATTCAATCCAACCTAACTATAACCACCATGGATTAAGTAGATTTTTTTCAACATAATTGAAGAAAATGGATTTAAAGCATTTCAACTATTTGTTTGAAGGGTTAGGTTGATCCAACTCTCTATTAACATTTTAATAATTAAAATAATCTTAGTTTTTTTTATTCTCCTATTGAGAGGTGAAAATAATATTAAAGAGTTTACAACAACGTACACACATTACTCAACTAACTAGACTCTTAACTAAAATAATTTTAGTTAATTACTGATTTTTATTTGCTAATTAAAAAAGTCATTTCACTTTATTAAAATGTTTTTAATATTTTATATTATTTTAAATGTAACTTAAAATAATAATAGTTTTTTTAATATAATATTATATTTACAAACAACTAAAGTTGTCATATTTGTTGGTACTTATAACATATTTAAACCTAAATATAATAAAATAAGTAGTATTATCCATTTATTTGGGACACCGAAGCACCTATTTAAATATAAATTAGAATTTTTTTATTTAAAAATTAGATAAATTTGTTAAATAAAAAATAAGAGTCGACACCTATTAAAATGTACATGAATTTTATGTACAAATAAAAAGAGTGCATTGTAAATAAAAAAAAAAAAGGGCATTGTTTATGTTATGTGGCTGGCCTAAAAATTAAAATACCAAATATTTTGTGGGTTTATTCTCTTATGATTTTTAACATTTTGTCCACGGTGACATTTTATACTCCAATTTTAGAAAAAATATATGTTAAATTGATGTCCTAGTGTTATGTTAATTGATAGGGGTTGGCGGTCGGTCATGCTAAAAATATTGACTATTTTCATTAGGTAATTCTTTTCACCTTTCTTTTTACTATTCACACCCATGAATTATAATTTGCAAGATATTCACCACCTACGGCCCTTAACCCACCCATTGCAACGCCGCACCGCATCCCGTCGCTAGAACAATCCGCAAAGGTCACCTCACCCCATCTCAACAATACCAAGGCCTGACCCTAAAAAATGAGAACCCCTCACCCCAAAAAAATGTTGGAGTGCAAGTATAAGTTGAAGTTCCATATTTATAAGAAATTAAGAAGTTGAGTAATATATAAGTGAGAAATACCCATGATCTAATGTTTTAAGGTTTTGAGTTGAAGGTAGTATCATATTATTTTATATATGAGCTCGTGTCCTATGGTTATACATCTCCCCAGTGTTTAACCTCCTCGGTTTGTCCCAACAAAAGTTTCATGAGGTATGTCCCCTTGTGTTTAAGGGCGGTGGAGGGGGAGTTTACAATGTGCAAGGGACTCACACTTGAGGGGGAGATTAGTTAACAATCTCGGTTTATCCCAACAAGGGTTTCATGAGGCGTGTCCCCTTGTGTTTTAAGGGCGGTGGAAGGGGAGTTTACAATGTGGAAGGTGGTGTCATATTCTCTTGTGTATGGGTTCGTGTCCCATAGTTATACATCTTCCTGATGTTTAACCCCCTCGGTTTGTCTCAACAAAGGTTTCATGAGGTGTGTCCCCTTGTGTTTAAGGGCGGTGGAGGGGGAGTTTACAATGTGCAAGAGACTCACACCTGAGGGGGAGATTGTTGGAGTACAAGCAGCAGTTGAAGTCCCACATTGGTAATAAATTGAGAATTTGAGTGATATAATGGTTATACATCTCCTCCTGGTGTTTAACTCCCTTGGTTTGTCCCAGCAAAAAATGAGTGTAATCACATAAAAAAATATCAACATTCTCAATCATTTGTTATGAAAATGGAATAATTTTTTATTTGCATTTTGATTCAATCAATGCATAATATCAATTAGTTAAATAATTTTCAAATTACTTGATTTGAAAATGAAATAATGTATTTTTTACGTTCCGAATCATGGGATTTGAAAATTAAAATACACTGGCTATATGCTTTATATGCTCTATATTAATTAATTCAGAATGAAAAAAAAATTATCTTCAAATCAAGTGATATAAATTTCATTCTATTATTACAAACAACTTTTTGGATAAATTGATTAAGAATAAACACAAATAATTTTTTTCATATCAAATTAAAAGATCCAAAATACACACAAATGAAATTATATATTTATGTGGTTTGGGTTTAAGCAAGAAGGAATGTGGAGGGGATATGGTGGAGAGAGGTATTATGGATGGTAGGTGACCTTATACGGTAAGGGGTGACATGGAGGTGATTGTGATAGGGATGCATGGAAGAGGATGCTTGTGTTATGATTTATGGGAGGTGTCAATAGCAAAAATAAAAGGTGCCAAGAGAATTTTTCTTAATTAACTTAAGTCCCGTTTAAGGTGGTTTTTGGTTTATAGTTTTTAAATTTATAAAAAACAAAAACTAGTTTTTATTTAAAATTTATAAAACAACATTATTTTGATTTCCAATTTAAAAACATTGTTGTTAAATCTTGACGTTGTTAGAATTCTTTCTCCAAGGGGATAGAAGATCAACGATTGGTAGGTGGAAGTGGCGGTTGGTGGCTAGTGAATGACAACTAATGATCAATGATTGATAGCTGGTGATTGAAGGTGATTGTTGACGATCAATAGTTAGAGGTGGTAACAAGTGATAGGTAATCAGATGTGACAATGGATGACTAGCGATTGAAGATTGAAAATTGTTTATCGACGATTAATAATCAATAGCAGTCAGTCAAAGGTGGTAGTCAGAGACCGGTAGTCGAATGTGGTGGTTGGTGATGAATGACCATAGCGACAAACTTGAGTGAAAACAAAAAATTCAAAACCAAATTTTATTATTTTTAAAAAAGATAAAAAAAATTAAAAATATCTAAAAAACCAAATCAAAGTCATTTTTGTCAAACACATTTATTTTTTGAAAATACATTATAAAACAAAAAATCATAAACTTGAAATCACTTAACCCTCCTCTCTCCCACTTTTCCATATGAGAAATGCTAGCAATACATTTATGATTTATTGACACACTCTCTATGTTTGATTGAAATTTGATCGCAAAACACAAATTGATATGAATCCCACTTGACATTAAATGACTCTTTCTCAATTTGTAGTTTTCAAAATATTCTTACTAGTAATACAATGTGTGTTAAGAGAAATGTGTTAAAGAGTATGTTAATAGACTTCTCTTTCCAAATTTTTTTCTACACCCTCCAAGCCGCCCTCTTATGCATTTTGCTTAGCCGCGTGAGACTTTCCATTGAGGATTTCAATAAAAACAAACACGAATTGGTCGCCATCATGAAAACGTACATTATGAAAATGTACGTGAGGAAAACAAACACAAGTTGTGCGACATTGTTTAAAATTCACCCCAAAGTAATGCTAGAAACAAATCCACGAAGCAGAAACATTACAAAATCTAATAGCCCAACTTAAATAATAACATTGGCAACACTGGCAATCTTAGGTCATAGATCAACACACTCGTTTTATGTTAGAGTTTGCATTGACATGTGATAACAGCAAACAACAACACCTTTTTATAAAAAATAAGTTTTCCTTTTTATAAATATTAATGGATGGGGATGAGTGGATACATGATGTCTTGCAAGATGGGGAAATTTCAAAGGGAGGAAAGATACCTTATTGTTAGGTACTTTTCTATATTTTGGTACAATAAAAAAATAATTTTGGAAGAAAAATTATCAAAATTCCATCCATGTCCTAATTCCCCTCTAGCATTAACTTATCGTTCTACGTTGATCAAATGATAAATGACTTTAACATCCGAGAGCACGACCATTGGTTTTCTACTGGGGGCAAAATGGGACGGGGATGGTTGGAAGGGGTGAGTGGCGCGCTTTGGGTGGTGGAGGATGTAGAAGGAGATGGATCTTCTTCAGTTTTAAAAAATTGGATGAAATCTTAAATTTTATTTATTTTACTATTTAATAATTTTAACATATAAAAAATAATAAATAATAATGAATTTGTAATGGATGGTTGGAATTTGTTTAAATGTATTCTCTCCGAATTCTACAACTAAGAAGGATCCACACCTGATGTAGAGGTGGCTCGTGGGGGACACAAATTGAAGGAGGAGGAAGAGGATAATATGAGTAATTCACATTTTAAGAGAGGTGGTAATAGCAGTTCAAGGGTGTTAAAATAAATTGGCAAAGATGATGCTAATGTTGTTGTCATCTGAGGCCCACGACTCCTACCTCTTTTCGAAATTTCCTCACTGCACCTTCGTACCTTCTCATGGTACCTCCTCATCTCTTTTAAAATGACAAAAATTTCCTTAGGTAAAAAGCTGATAACCTTTTTTCCTATCACACATTCATCTGTTGTAGTTCAAGTGTGTATATTGGAAATGCAATCATGTAAGCATTGAAGTAGTAAGGAGCAAATAGAACCGCAAAATCACTTGGGTCCCAAAGAGTAAAAACCAAATTCACATATGCTTGTATTTGTAGATTATAACAAATTATCACAAATACTTAAGAGTTTAGATTAGCTAATTCAGATTTCTAAAAAAAATTGTGAGTCTAAATTAGTTAATTTAGGCATGTTAAAAACTTATTTTTCAACGTACAAATTAACTAGTCCAGACTTATTAAATACCTTTGGTGTTTTTGAATTCCATTGATTCTAGATTAACTGCCGAAAGCAAAAAAAAAATAGGTAAACACTTACCAATTATGTCTGGGGCACGAAACAAGATGCAAAAGGAATCCGAATTATAAGCAATGAGAAGATAAAAAGTAAAAACCAAAAGATAAAGAATAAACGAGTATGGACATTGTTGTAGTCACATACACAGAAAGGAAGAAAAAGATAATTAATTTTTAACCTTATGCATTTTTAATCTAAAGGCATTTTTGTTTTTTTGCTAGATATGGAGGTGCAGGGAGAAAAAGTCTTTTTTTCCCCCTCAACCGAAGGTACACTAAGGTCATGCTCGAGGCAGTACAAGACTTTAAGGGAAAGGATGACTAATATATTTGGTTTATGTGGTGAGTGGTATACATGTAAGAGATCAAAAAATTATATGAGGGAGACAACCATAAGGGATCATTGAAAGTAGTGAAAAATAATTAATTAATATTTTATTTTATCCTTTGCTTTGTTTATAAACACTAATTACCTAATTAGAGTAAATATTCATTTTGGATCTTAAATTTATATATGCTACCAGTTATCCATGAATAACTTTTTTAATAAAATTATATTCTCTCAATAATTATATTATTATGAAAATTCTTTCTTAAAATATTTTTAAATAAAACTTTTAAATAAATGTATATAAAATTTAAAAAAAATATTTAAAACTATTAATTAAAAAATTTATCCATCACTTCTAATATATTTCAGGATCATCTTTAAAATTTACTCTATAAACTTTTTTTAATCAATTAGAAATCTTTTATCGGTTAACTTATCAATATAAAAATAAAATGTAAGAAAATTATAAAATATAAAATATAATTAAATCTATTTTACGATTGAGTATGTGAATAAATTGGTAAGACAACTGGTTGGAATTATTTAAACTTAAGCAAATGTGTTAAGTGGGAGCTTTAACGTATAGGTGGAACAAAAAATTTACGGCTGTGTCCCTGAAAAGTAATTTGCATTTCCCGCGAAAAAAAAAAATGGGAATTGAATTTATTTGGCAGACGCATTACGCAGTGCAGTGAGAGCAGAGAAAAAATGGAGGGAAAGGGAACGGGAGCAGGAGCCGCCACTGGGTGTTACAAGTGTGGCAGACCAGGCCACTGGTCACGAGATTGCCCTTTCTCCGCTGTTAACCCTAACCCTGACCATGACCCTAACCCTAACCATAACCCTAACCCTAACCCTAACACACCTCCTTCGTCTTCCTTGCAGCCCGGATCTGGCTCTGAAAAGCCTAAGAAACTCCCCCGAGCGAAGCCCAAACTCACACCCGATCTTTTTCTCTCCGATGACGGCCTCGGTTACGTCCTTCGCTATTTCCCTCGCGAGTTCAAATACCGTGGTCGTGGCCACGAGGTATCCAATCTAACCCTTTCACTCTCCTCTTCTTTTTACTTTCATTAATTAACTGTTTAATTGTTTTGTGATGTTAGGTTCGTGATTTGGGTAACCTGCTTCGCTTGTACACTGAATGGCACTCTCGCTTGCTCCCTTATTACTCTTTCAATCAGTTTGTCCACAAAGTGGAGGCAGTTGCAGCTACCAGGCGTGTAAAGGTACCCACCCTTTCTTACACATATTGCTATCCATCAATTTTAAATACAACGCGGTTACTTGTCTGTCACACTTTTAAGAATTTCCATCCTTGCCGTCTTACAACTCCTCTTACAAACTTTATTTTCATTAATTTTGCTGTTAAATTCTACATAATTATCAAGTGATATTACATTCTGAATTTCAAAATGTCAAGCAATTATTATTTTTAGATCACGCAGAGTCTGTTACTTTGGGATAATATTTAGATGCAATTTCTTAGGTATTTGTGATGCTTTTCAAATAAAGTTTGAGTTTCATTTCTTTAACCTGCACAATAAAGAAATGCCGAAGTGAAACTTTAATTTTGATTTTGTTCATTATTTTATTTTTTCACAAGTCTATTATGTTTTAATTTTATGATCTATTCGTGGAATTGTAAGAATCCTGGATTGTTATAAAAATTTAAGAGTATGATGATTCATTGAGTTCATTAATGGATTTGGTAAAATATGTGGACTGACTTCTTTCTATGTTAAGGGCAGTCATTCTAGAAACTTTAGTGTAATCTAGCAGATTTCAGTGAGATTTGTGTATTGACAAGAATCCCATAGTGTTCCACAAAGCCTAATGTTAAAAGTGTTGCTTTTATACAACGATTAAAGAGACCAACCGCAAATACCTATCAAAAGGAACAAATCATCATGGTACCAGCTCAGAAGTAATTCTTTGATGTTGAACATATTAGCATTATTGGTGCAAAGAGGATGATATTTTTAATTTATGAGCGCAACATCTATCTCTCTGGAGCAGTTTGCCATAAAAGATTTTCTGTCTAGACTTGTTTTATAATTCGGTTGATACATACATGATATAAGAATATGAAGTTCGCGGTTTGATTGACTGTTTCTTTTGTATGAAGTCTGAGTCTCTCCTTATGTGTTTGTTGCAAGTACATGTGTTGCATTGCATGAATTATGCATGCATACTTCCATTCTTTCAAACACTGGATTCTCAATGACTATCTTCTAACATTTTTTCGCTGCCCTCTGAGCAGACTTGCCTTAGAGAATTGAGAGAAAGAGTTACAAGTGGTGGAGATCCAACAAAACTGCGTGAAACCCCAGTTGTGCATGACATTCCATCTAATGAACACGGTATCTACTTTACACTTTACTTCCTACTCATTTCTCAAGATACATTAGTCTTTAATTGTTTCAAGTTTTAACTACTGTTATAATGAATCTTGATTATAAACTAATTACATAGAACGTGTAATAGGACTTACAATGTATAGCATGTTATTTTCAGTCAGGATCAGTTATCAACTC
This sequence comes from Psophocarpus tetragonolobus, assembly GCA_037954015.1. NCBI lineage: Eukaryota > Viridiplantae > Streptophyta > Magnoliopsida > Fabales > Fabaceae > Psophocarpus > Psophocarpus tetragonolobus. The sequence continues at coordinate 3,584,873 of CM075689.1, forward strand.
AAGTAGTTGACAATGTTGCAAGTTTGGTTAATGAGTACTGCATATTGACTTAGCCATCTGTGTATTTAATTGTTCTGAAGTAATTTCTACTGAGAACTTTCTTCAAGTGTATGCATATCTCTCGAATGTTAAATTTCCGAAGAGGTAGGATCTTATGATTGACAATCTGATCTTCATAGCAAATTGAAGTTGGGATCAGTTATCAACTCATGTAGTCGACAATGTTTGCAAGCTTGGTTAATGAGTACTGCATATTGACTTAGCCATCCCTGTATTTAATTCTGAAGTAATTTCTACTGAGAACTTTCTTCAAGTGTATGCATATCTTTTAAATGTTTAATTTCCGAAGAGGTAGGATCTTATGATTGACAATCTGATCTTCATAGCAAATTGACCAATTCTAGGTTTGATTTTGATTTTGACAAACTTACCCATAACACATTCCAAGCAGGGTAGCCATTTGATTCAACAGTTATCACTGCAACATTGCTGTGATGATTGACTAGAATTAATTAATTAGGCTTTATAGAATATAGAGGCATTCGTGAATTGTATGTAGTAGGTCACACACTGATGCATTTATAATCATATGTACAAGATAAATAAAGAACAAGATAAAATAAAATCCCTATATATTTATTCTTTATTTCCCTATTTAAATTAAATCATATCTTTAACAGACTTTATCTATTTACATTTGGGTTCATTTTTTCTAAATCCATACTTCGGAATTTCCTGTATCTGCAGATGATGGAGGAGCAACTCATCAAGAGACCGATTTGTTCACAGAATCTGAAAATATTAATGATATTCAGGACGTCATGCTTAATGATATATACGATAAAGCTACTGAAGTAAGTTTAGTTTACTTTAAACAAAATTCACTTTGGTGAAAGAAACCTTAACGATATTTATCAAAATCACATTTGTGAGAAAATTTTGAGTAATTTGAATAATAGGGGAAAAAAGTTAAAGCTGAGTTCAATTATCGTTATCCAGTGGCAGGCAGGAAAAAAAAAATTAAAAGAAATCGTGATTACTTGAATTTCTTGTAGTTTATTTTCACTTTCTGTCATCCTCACGTCTCTGGTCTATTCATATTTATGCACTGTTACGAAGGCAGATACCATCATCTCTATTAACATTGTAGATTTAGTAAAGCAATAGCTGCAGTTAGTCAGTTATACGTAGCTTTTCAATTAAACCAAATTGTCATAAAGAAATAGTAAATCCAGGAGCTTATGCCAAAGTTATAATGACAGTACTACATTCCTCTTTTATTGCAGGAACCTTCTCAGTCAATGCAAAATGAGATTGACACTAGTATGGCTTCCAAAAGTAACACAATTGAAAAGACTTCACAGGAAGTCCAAAACAATGGATCCAGCCAGTCTGGCAAAGCTGAGATAACAGGAGAGCAAAGAGCTCGCATGGAAGCAAATAGGTTGAAGGCACTAGAAAGGCGTGCTGCTCGAGCTGCCTTATCACAGCCAAAATAACTGTTCTGAATTGTAAATGAAAACGTTATTTATCGTTGTCTCACTACCGGTTTAGTTGGTCTCAATGTTGCCCCCCAATGAATTACATTATTATTTTTATGGTTTGGTGACTGTTAAACGAGATCTTATTAAAAATTTTCTTTCAAGTACCTAAATACAACTACTTATAACTTTAAAAGACTAAAATAATACTTCACTTATAACTTATACAACCAAAGGAGAGCATATACTTGCCAATACTGAGAGTTCCAATGTCCCGTAACAAATTGAATTTGTTGTCTTATTTGTAAATAATAATTACTCATTTTTAAAACTACTAAAAAACGACCAACTTATTTTGGCTTAAAGGTTAGCCTAATGAGAAGTTAAGTAAAACAATATTTATCCTTAAATTTTTAAAAAAATTATTTTAGAATATAAATTTTTATTTTATAAATATTTTGTATCTACTCATCTATATATAAAAAATTATTCTCATGTAAATTATTAAAATGATATTTTTAGCTATGATAAAAACTACGTTTATTATTTATACAAAACAAAATCCTTCTCAAGATTATTAATTTTTAATTATTTTTTGTTGAAATAATCATAATAAAAAAGATCAAATCTACTTATTTAATAATATTATAAATTAAAATAGTTTAATTATAATAGAAATCATAGTTATCAAAATGACGGGTTAACTCATAAAATTTATACGAATTTACAAGCATCTCATGAATTAAATTGCATGTAGAATAGGAAGGAGAGTAAACTTGATAAAATCATTTTTTGGGTGATGTTTTTCTATGTTTACTTAATTTTCAGTGCTTTGATCTTTTTAATATTTTGAGTATTTTAACTTTAATTTGTATTTATTTAGAGTAATTTGTACTTATTATATAAATTTGAACTTACTGTGTATTTAAAATTTTTAATTTTTATCCTATTTATAAGTATATTTTTAGTGAACCCTTAGAATTCTAATAGTCACTAATTTACCTAAATTCTTGATTTTAATAGAAACTCTAAGCACCATAAATTAAAATATTTTTAATAATGATAGAGATTAAAAATATTATTTACGAAAAACAAGATGTCACTAAAGACCGTTAATTTATAATATTACTTTTTAATCTCTCTTGAACTATTCATAATAAAAATATCCAATATAATTAGTTAATAATATTTAAACTAAAATAATTTAATTAAGATAGAAACTCTAAGTATAATAAATTAAAATGTTTTTAGTTATGATAAAAAATAAAAATTTTATTTACAAGAAATAAAATCCTGCTAAGACCATTATTTTTATGAAAATATTTATATAAAAAATTTTAAATAAAATATTTAATATTATAAATTACAATAGTTTAATTATGATAGAAACAAAAAATATTATTTACGGAAACAATTATAATATAGACTATAAATATTTTTTACGGTGAAAAATCCTCCTTAAGATCAATAATATTTACATTACTTTTTAAACTTATTTTTCTTGAACTATTTATACTAAAAAAATAGTTGATAATAACATAAATTAAAATCACATCATGATTTTACGGAAACAAAATTTTATTAAAGACCATTAATTTCTATATTAACTTATAATTTATTTTTACTAAAATATTCATACTAAATAATTTAAATATAATTAATTAATAGTGTTATAAATTAAAATATTTTAATTAGGATAGAAACTACGAATACCACCACATTAATAAGTAATAAAAAAATTATTTTACTTGTGTAGTAGTAATTAAATTATATATATAAAAAATGTTCAACCGTTAGTACATATTGTTTAGAGTAAGTCTACTTTATTTTTACATTTATTTTTTTTTTACTTTGTCTCTCCCCTTTTTACTATTTTGTTTTCCATGCAAAGCTCAAAAGCATGAGACATAAGACCTAACAGCGGTCAATTCCTCAAACAATACCTGAAAAATTAAAAGAAAAGAAGTGTTTTTAATTGCTCAAAAGTTTCTTTTCAAGAATCAAAGATATATTTATGCGAAAATTTAAGAACTACAAGTTTAAAAATGAATTTATAAATCCATGATCATGTCTCACGATAAATAATGAAGTCTAACTGATAATTTAGACTTTTTTCATATATAATGATTGTATTAAGTTATATACGTTATCTAAATTTTTTAACCTTTGCCCGTTCAAACTTTGATACAACATGTAAACAAAATATAACATTACTAGATTATATAAAATTAGAACATTTACTTTAAGCTTGTTGTAGACATAATTACAAATTGTAATGAAACTTTACATGGTTTGAGGATTAAGTGTTTTCTATGCAATTCCCACTTCTTGTTCTAAAATTATTAAGATATCAAATAATTTTATATTTAGTTTTTTTTTTTTTTTTTTTTTTTTTTTTTTTTTTTTTCTGAAAGAAGTTGAAGACCTTATCAAGACATTTCCAATAACTTATGTACTCAGTTCAACTAGACCCTTAGCTAAAATTTTGTAGATATAATCTTATATAAAAAAATCCAATCCAAAAAATTTAAAATAAGATTATCTAATAAAATATTATTAAATGGTGTAAACTCGTAAAAAAGTCATCACAAACACACTGCTTAAATGGTGAGAAAGGTGAATTTCTACAAAAAATTATTGTCCTTGGCTACTTTCACATTTTCCTGTTATCTCCTCTTCATCCACTGGATCATACCATTCTGGCCACTGCTTAGAGTTGCTCAGCCTGTAATTCAGGAGGAGTTCTTCATCTTTAAGAGCTCTAGTTGCTACCAGAACAACAGTTTTCAGCGTAGGAACATCTGATTGGCCATTTCTTGACCATCCATATTTGAACCAAACACTGCTAAATCTCTTGATGTTTACTTCTGCATTGCCGAACAATATGTTGGGTATGTAAACTCTCATGTTGTTTTCAGTCAATGGAAAGTCATAAGGGCAAATCATGACATTTGGAAGCATCCCTTTTGCAGGGTGATTAGCAAAATGCGCCAATGCTAAAGGGTTTCTACGCTCAACTACATCATTATCATGTTCTACCTGGGAACCTTCCAAAGGTTTACTCACTCTGATTGAACCATTCTCAGCTCCTTCGTTATCTGGCTTGTTTTCTAATATTTTTCTACCATTGAATCGTTCCAGCATAGCTCCTCTACCACCCCAAGGTTGGGCGTCAATGACAGTCCCGTCATATCTCGTAATCAAATACGGGTTCTGCTCATCAACATATTGATAATAAGCAGGAGAATAGACCACACCAGGATAAAAGGCTAGCACAGCACCAACATCAACTGCACCATCTAAAAATAGACCTTGGCCAGAATCCTTGTGAGATATTTGAGAAGGTTTAATATTAAGTGTGTAGCCAAGTTGATCTTTAAACTTCTGAGAAACTTCAGCTAAGGTATACGGTCTTTGTTTAGAGACAACTGCACAACAAGTGCGACAATAACAAATGGGAGAGTATGCAGGCGACAGTTAGAAATTTCATAATAATACGAAAGATAAGAATAATAAAAACTCATTGTCAATAGAATAAGTTATTTTCCTAAGCTGCCTTGGATCAAGAAGAAGAGGAAGATAACCAAGCAATGAGCAAAATATTGCCGAATTACAAGAAAAATAAGGGGAAGATAAAACAAAAATAAAATCATTTGGAACGTTATTAGGTAGCTCACCCCTACCTTTAGCAGAATTTATCCTGCTACGTTGAGATGAACCATTTGCTTGTTGAGATAATTCCAAGGGGGCATTCACCATCTTTTCAGTTGGAAGAAGAATTTCATCCAAGCAAGTGCAGAATGTTTTGATTTGAGAATGAACATTTTCTTGTACTTGCATTTGTTGATCAGCAAAAGAAGCTTTACTGGCCATATCTATAATTTCTTCTGCATCTGCTTCATCAGCATTCTTCCCCAACCGATTGTAGCTGGATATTTAAGTCTTTTCATGAGCAAAATATGTCAAAATGTTATAGAGGAAAAACATTACATAGTACACAAACAAAATCAAAATAATTGGCAACGTAGTTATTTGAATCCTTAATAGCACAAATAGAGAATATTGTCTATGAAATCTTACAATTGGATATGTAAGTATGTAGCATCTCAATGTTAAAATTAACTTAATCCTTCTGTGTATTCTACTATTATTCCATGTTTCTTTTATTGTTTTTTAACAAGCTTTGGAGGATAGCCTACCCTCCCTCTTCTTGTAGTTTCCTTCTATTAAATCACATCAATATTATAGGTTTCTTCATGAGCATCAATGACTTCAGAATTGCTAATCTTTTTCACAAGCAGAGGTTAAATGTTGTTTTTACTTTTATCAGATGCCAACTCCATTTTTTCTATATCATCTAACATAATATAAGAAACAATTCCTCATCTCCACCAACCTCAAAAGACAATCAGAATCAGACAAGAACTTAAGCTGTCCCAAATTGGCTAACTTAATGACAGGTAATGCAGCTTGATTTGGTAGCTCAAGTAAAGAGCCACTGGTTTCAAACACAATGCAGTGAACATCTATATTTATTGTAGCGAAAGACATCTTCATTCAGTTCAACTTTATTTGAGTCATCTGAACCATTTTTAACCAAAGCCGCTTACCAAACTGAAATTTGACAGATCTATTTGACTGACTTCAGCCACCTTTGATTATAAATATAAAGTTGGCACATAATAAACTCAGGCTTTCGTGTCAAACTATTCTTTCTGAGTACTAATTAGCAATATATTACGGTCTCTTTCTGTATCTCTTTGCCCTTTTTCCTCCAGAATATCAACAACAGTAATAATAGTCTTTATGAATACCATGGTGGGATAATCAAGGGTATACAAATTCTGAGCTTGAGTTTATAAAAGGTACTGGTTCATGCATCAAACAAGGTATAGACAACAAAATGTCCCATAACATAATGTAAAGAAAAAAGGGACCCCAAAAACAGAAAAGGAGAGGGGGGGAAGCCTGAAATGGATAATAAAGCAAATGAATTAATCTTCAGTTCTTCACAATTAAAATCAATGCACCCTTACTACTAATCATTAAATTCAGAAATAGAACAAAATCAACCTTGTATAAAGGAACAAACGGTTAATGTCAGCTTCAAATTGTGTTGATCTAGGATCCCTAGCAAAAACAGGATTTTTTGCAAGGGATTTCACAGCCTGGAAACAAATTCAGACCAAGATTGTTAAAATAGGTTCCACAGGATGCACAACAGGTAGAATAAGATATCATGCTTAAGTATAACAGAGGACCATGGCAAGTTCATAAACACTAATCTTAGTAAGAATAAGAACTAACACCATATCCTTCAAAAAATAAGACATCACACTTCCCCTATATACTAAGGATTCTGCTCTACCAGCCAAACTAAACATATTGTGCTCTGAATGAGCTTTTGGTCATTCTTCATTCAAGATCACACGGCATTCATAAGGCCATCACAAAATATAATTTTTATTGTTAGTCATTATCATTTATTAGAATTTGTCAAATTGAGCCTAATTCATCCTTACAAAACTAGTTTGTAAGGTGAGATTTGCATCTCACTTATATACTATTGTTTGTATTGCCATATCACTAGTCAATATAGGATCTCCAACAAACATCCCTTACACCGAAGATTGGATATCTCGTGTCTGAAGTTTAACATTTGTGAGTAATCCCATAGTGGCCCGATAGTTGGTGACACGATAGGCTCAAGAACAACAAATTGTAGGATAGACTCTGACACCAAATTAGCTAGTGATATGGCCAAACAATAGTATATAAGTGAGGTGCAAACCTCACTTTAAAAACTAATTTTGTGAGGATAAATTAGGTTCAATTTCACCGATTCTAATGCTTTCCCCCATCAATTCTAATATCATTTATCCATATTTTGTTAACAACGACAATAATATCAGTTTACACAATTAGGCATATTCACAGCAAAGAGTAATTATTTTTTATACAAAAGACGAGGAGATACCTCTTGAAATTTCTGAAATAAAAAAGCCATCAGTGATATGTGGAGGAAGAATCTACCATTCACAACATAAAAGGATTTTTATGTGCATTAAATTTTAGACGCGGGAAAAGTACTGCAAGAGAAAAGAAGAGATCAAATTACTTGTAAAATGGCACTTGAAATAGAAAATATGTAAACCAAACTGAAAATTAAACATGACAATATAAGGGTGTGTTTGACTTGACATTTCACCTAACTAAAAGCTAAAAAACTACTTAAAATAGTTTCACTTTCGTTTGGCCAGAAAAAAAATATTTATATTCCTTCTTTATTTTCAAAAACCCGTCTATTTTAATTTAAGATAAAAAATTTATCCATATTAATAGCTTTTTTTAGGTAGCCATCTACTTTTTCTAAAAAGCTACTTCAGTTAGTTTTTTTAAAAATTTCCTATTTTTAGCTACAACTTTTACTATTTTTACCCTTTATTAATGAATAACTTTACTTTTCATTAATGAATTGTCCTCCACTGTTTCTTTCTAATTTAAAAGTTTAATTACCTAATATTAAGATTATTAACAGATTTTAATTAGAATAGTGTAAAAGTTTTTATATCGATATTAAATCACAATCTTTTATTTATGGCAAGTTTGTTAATTTTACCAATTAAAACCGTAAAATTCATATAAATAGAAAGTTGTGATTCAACATCAGTGTAAAATTATTTTACATTGTTAATGCATATTAGTTAAACTCTTATTAAAATAAGTAATTATAAAAGTTTATAATTTAAATGTATAATTATAGTAATTTAAAATTTAAATATTTTATTATATAAAATCATAATTTAAATATGCAATTATAGTAATATATAATTTAAATACGTAATTATAGAAAATTACAATTTAAATATGTAATTATAATAATTTAAAATTTAAATATTTAATTATAAAAATATAATTTTTAAATATATAATTATAGTAATTTATAATTTAAATATGTAACTATAAAAATTTAAATATTTAATTTAATAATTTATAATTTAAATATGATATCAATTTATATTAAGATTTTTATATTATTAAAATATGTTATAATTATTTTAAATATCTTATTATTGATCTAATAATTAATAATTTCCTTATTTATTATTTTACAACTTTATCACTAATTTATTTATCAAACACTTATCAAATTAAGTTGAAATTACTAGCTGAATTTTTGTGATTTTTCATTTACTTTTGCAAAATACATTAAATCAAGGAAAAGCAGAGTTATCATCCGCCAAAAAACAGTAAGCAAATTATTATTGCTGTAAGGTGGCATGCCTATAAACACCTTGCAGTCAGTCAACCTATTAACATTACATTAGGTCTTTTATAACTCTTTCTCTCCCTATCAAATTAAGCTCACAGCAACTTTGCCCCTATGCATTACTTGAATTTGCTGATCTAACAATAATTTTTCTATAAGCTGTTCTAACACTGATAACATCTATTCTGATCTATAGTCCGTCAAATTCAAGGTAACAGATCATACCATGAACCCTAATTGCATTGAATTATCTTGTCCCAATTGAGGGAATTCTTTTTCATATTCTCACTTCCCCACTATTTTTTGTTCGCAATCTATTATGTATCCGCTATGTTCCTTACAAACGTTGACAACTAACTCACACATTTGAAGATTTATAACTTGGCCAAATGAATCCAGTATTGAATGCTCTGAATCCTTGGAAGGCATCGATTTCAGGTTTGTATTAATGAGCATCAGAAAAAAGGAAAAGGCATAGAACTGGAATAGGTGCAATGCAAATGGGTGTAGTGTAGTGAATTGATAAAGGGAAAACCAAACCCAAATAAAAGAACATCGACGGTTGAATAATGTAGCCACTTATTTACCAAGTAAAACTCGAAAAAGAGAAACGAACCTTCGAAAGCTAAGAGAGCACGGAACAATCACCAATCTGGCCGGCAAAGCTCGTCAACCTTGCGGGACTTCGATTTTTGTACTTTGGTTTCGGCCTCTCCAATTCAAGGCTGCATCTTTCTTTCCACCCCTATGTTTTTATTATAAAACTTCATATTAAATCATAAACCAAATTTTTTATTCCACCCAAAAAATTATTCTAAACATCTTACATTTATTTAAAATCAATTTTGATTCCAGATGAATTCCGGAATGCCACACACTTCCACACAAACTCTTTCTTTTTTCCTAAATAAAGAACTAACCTTTTTTTTTTTCTCTATCTTTTTAAATACATCTAATCTTACATTATAAATTGTTTTAATTTCTTTACGAATATAAAAATATGCTTGCCCTTTTTTTCTATGTTTATGTTCTTAAAACAACAAGTTGGTTGAAACACCTTCGTAAAAAAGCTCTTAAAAATTAAAAGTCATTCAAGGAGGATTTCAGATAGAAGTTTAAAAAAATTTATAATTGCCTATCATAATAAAATTAGTTTAAAGGTCTCGTGACAATATCATGAGTAGCGATTATCTTGACCGTGACGGTGATTACAGTAGTATAGTCACGTACTCACACGACAATAGTAATAATAACAAGAGATAACAATGAGGGGTACAGAAGAATTAAAAATATATATTTATTAAGAATATAAAATAAATAAACATAAAATTAAAAGTTAGTATTTTAAAAATACTATTTGAACTAGTATCTCATTGCTAAAAACTACTAAAAAAACTTATTTATTAAATAATTAAACAATTATTTTAGTAACAAAAACTAAAAGTTAGAGGAAATTTCTTGTCAATCATAACCTTATTTCTAAAGAGAAAATATTTTTATTTAATTTTAGTATTTGATAAATTAATACTTTGTTCATTAACTTTTTAGTTTAATTTGGCTACGTAACTTCTTTTCATGTTACACTTATTTATTGTTAACATTCATTATAGCAGTTATAAAATTCATTGTTAGTTTGGCAAATCACCTTTGGTTGTCAAATCACCTACATGAGAGTAATTTTATATTAATTTATCTATACATAGTAAATTATTTTGGTGGTATTGTAATATCAACCTTACATTTCAACAAGATATGTTCGGTGTAGCTTTTTTAATGCTTAAAAACTATTTTTAAATTATTTTTTGGGTGAATAAATTAATTGATTTCTCACTCATAGAATAGTGATAAAAATATTTAATTACATGACATATGATTAATATTAATTTTAATGTTTATATCTTAGCGAATGAACATAAATTATTATTTTTTCAGATAGGATAAAAAGTATATATTAATTTTAAAATAAAAAGCACAATTTGTAAATTTGATAAAATAAAAAGACAACAATTGTATTTAAGACATAAATAATAAAAAGACACAACCAACACAGATATTTGATTTTGACTTCGTAGAGCCGGTACTGCTATTGCCTGGTGGGTCCTTTGTTCGAAGAATTTATTCTTGGTCAAGTACAAGAGATGCTACTTGGGTTGGTAAGGTTGAAGCTTTCATTAAGGGCTAAATTACCAATTTCTCATGACCGGATGTGCCCTCTAACAACAAGAACAACAGTAACTCCAGCCGAAGTGCACACTGAAGCATCAGACTATGCCATTGGAAGAGTATTGGTCCAGGAGGGACACCCAGTAGCATATGAGAGCCGAAAGCTCAACGAGACAGAAAGGCGTGGTCCCAGTTCCAGAGAAAGAGATAACAACCATGGTGCATTGCCTGAGTTATAAAATCTTTTATAAATAAACATATTTATAAAGATTCATTGTCTTTTAACCGGCTATTCTTCTTTGTCAACGCTACTAAGGATCTATGGGTTAGCCTACCCTACTAATGTATTGTATAGTAGGGAATAGTACAGTAGGCGAGCAAGTTAGTGAAGACTCTTAGACTAATAGATAAGAGTGCGTCAATGCATAACCTTCATTCTACTATGCTACGCATAGGTTATGAAGTCACTTGGCTCGACGTTAGGAGAGTCAAGGGGGAAGGCCATACCTATATAGAAGAACCGCTGTTTGCTGACTTTCTAAGGAAAGTCTAACCCTTAACTCCCTTACTGAAAAACCTGCACTTGTTAGCAGCTGAATCACTCTCTCCTCTTGTAGTGGGCCTCTTTTCTTTCCCTCACTGGCATGAGGAAAGGGTCAATTCCACTAGCTCTTATTGTGAAAATCCAATTTTGGGTACACTTTCTCTTTGAATAAGTAGATCTTCCAGCCTTGGCCTACCTTTACTCAATGTTCCTAAAGCTCGAAAATGAGACTGAGTGGACAGGGGGCAGGAAAGTTAAGTTATAGAAATGGTAGTCGTGGACTGGTACCGCAATATTGCCTACTTTTGGGCTCGCCCTGATGCTTTGTGAGACCGAAGGCTTCATTTTGTGTTCGGTTGCATTATCTACCACAAAGAGGGACTCCCCCTTTTAGAACAGTGTTAGTTTACTATTACTTTCAGTCAGGCCGACGAGAATTCTATTCTGTTATTGTTATGTGTGCCACTAGAGCTTTGATCATATTCTTCGAGCCGAGTCGATGAGTTTGAATATTCATTCGTGTACGTATGCCATGTAGATTGAAAAGGGAGAAGCCCTCATTGACAGAGTATAAATAGAACACCAGATGGATCATTCAATAGAAAGCCAAAGATGTTTGGGACAGACACAACTTCTTCTAATGCTAGAAGACCACTGGAAGATACTCAGGACAAGAGCATGTCATGAAAGAAGCACACTGGGCGGGCGTGCTTCAACCGTGTCTCTGAGGCTTAGTTGAATGTATATATCATGAACGCGAGGTGCAGGATACCAGGCCGAGAAACCTGGGCAACCACCCCCTATGTGCCAATGGCTAGCGCATCCAGGGCCTCGCCACTCAGCTCCGCTAGAGAGGCCTAGCCTGATCTAAGAAGTTCTAATTCAATTCGATAGACTTCATTCAAGAACGTCACCCCTGGAATCAATAAGAAAACAAATGCTAAGTTTCAGATCAGTGAAAAGATCAGGATTGGTTGCTCTTCAAAGATCTCATCTGCTTATCTTTAGCAGGGATAAAAACGACTTATATAAATAATAAGGAAGGATAGCATAGCTTCCCATGCCATGACCAGAGTTCACAATCGATTCTCTAAAAGGAAAAACAAAGAGCGGTAATGCTGACTCTAAAATCAGGCAAGGTTGCCCTTATCGGGAAAGCAGCCAAAAAAGATGAGTTTAACGGGAAGGCCAGAAGCAACAAGAGAAATAAAGAGTGGAGAAGAATCATTCAATACCCTAAAACTCTGATTTAGAAGCAAGATAGATAACGAGCAATCCGACTGCATTTGTTTCATCTCTCAAACATCCAATTTTAATGGAAGGAAAAGAGAGAGCCTTGGATTGCTTTGGATGCTCTAATAGTCTATGATGGGATAAATAGTGAAGGGTGAAGAGGTAACGATTAACATTCTATTTCTCTTTTGAGATACTAAAAGGTGTTGATGAAAGAAAGAAGATTTTATGGAAGCATGAAAGAGTTTGCAGTCCAGCTAACGATTTAAGCACTGATATCTTTGCGTAAAGGAATTTGCCTTCACCAGAACCTGTAATAAACCATCATTTCAAACCATCCTATTTCAGGGAATCTTTGGATATCAGTTCAAAGGGAGCCCTGAAAAAAAGGGGAATTTGATCAAACAAAGAATCGTCATCAATGGTGAGATAAGAAAGAGAAAGTACAACCCAATTGCAAAGAAGCAAAAAACATGGGCTATGACCTTGAGGAGCCTGTCGAGCATATCATCCAATTCCAGTTTTCCAGCCTTTGACTTTGAATCCCTTTTAAGGGGCAAAGTCAATCCAAGTGGAGGAAGGGAAACACTATTTCAAGTGTTCCAATTGGAAAAGCTCTTTTATCTCCCACAGGAAGAAGAAAGAAAAGAAGCTAGCGAAATGAGTTTGTCTTTGGTGGTTGATAAGTTGCTAGTTAGTTTTTAGTTTAGGGCTTGTTATTTCCTTTCACTTTTCCCAATGAGGTGGAGGGCCATCGCAGAAAGTCACCTATCCCCTTCCGAAGACAGAAATTGGGTAGTAGGGAGCGACACCCTTGGACCCCAAAAAAGGATTTGACCAACTGGCTATTAGAAAGTCTCCGTTTACCGCGAAGTGAATAAAGTTGGGGCAGAAAGGGATGGAAGGAAATCAAGAAAAGGTTCTAAAGTGAAGCCTTTTGACCCAATGCTATCTATGTTAGGGGACTGGTGGAATGAAACCATATCGAAGAAGGAAGGTGTGCGCCCCTGCAATCTTTCTAAAGCAAGAAGCTTGACTTTGAGAAAGAAACTCCTTAGCACAAGCACTAAGTAAGAAACCTACCTTTTGACAACCTTACTAATAGAAAAGGGAAAGCTCAAACATGCAAAGAAAGCTCGAAGAGCTTCCCTTATATATAATAATATTCTAGAAAGGTTTGTAGAAAGGGGCTTTTTCTAATATCCCAACAATCCATAAAGTAGGAGCTTCTTTTAGCTCTTTGATTGAGAATTAATGTTAATAAACAAGAGCCTGCAGCTACTAAGAAGCTTATGCTCTATTCCTGAATAAGGAGATGTGGAATGGAGTCACTCTTCTGCTAATTCGAGTGACGGTATGAAGTAGATCTCGTATTCCCTCTCCTTTACACCGTGAAACTAAGGCTTTAAGAAAGGCCCCTCTTATTAGCTTCAACCAACCCTATATTGATGAAAGGGCTATGCATCGAAATGAGATATCACATTTTACACACCCATCTATCTATTCTGAACCTAGCTTAAGCTCGTCTATCAAAAGAGGTTCACTTAAAATGGTTTAACAATTTTTTAAAAAATCTCAATAATATCTCACTTAAATATTATAATTTTTTAGACAAACTTCATAGGAAAAAAAATACAGTAGCATATTCAATATAAAGTAGTATATGCACTTTTAATATATCTCCATCAAAGAAAAAAGAATTCAAATTATTGTATTATTTTACAAACTCTAATCCTTAAGATAACTCTTCCGCATATTTTAAACTCACATTGTTGTCTTGTAAAAAATAAAATTAATCTTCTTACTATTTAAGTATAAGATTTCTTCTTTGCCTTGTTCTTTGCTTCTTTTTTTTTTATATATTTTAAAAACTCATTTTATTATTGTTCCTACGACTCGTTCTGAAAGAAATAATACATTATTTCTAAAAATCAATAAAATCAATTAATATTTCGTTTTTGATAGTGATGGTCTTTAAAATTGCTCTTATTATCAATTTATTAGATTTAATGACACATTCTAAATTTTTTAATTTCGAAAGTTCCTACTTTCAAATTTTTAATTTAAAACTTAAAATTTTTAACTGATATTCATGCTCAACAGAAGACTAATTGAGACAACAAATTCAACATTAATTTTGATTCCATGATTAATTATTCTACACTTTAGAGATGTTTTTTATTCAACATTAACTCTAGGTTAAGATACCTTGGGATATGTTATGGGTCATATGAGGTTTGGTAGAAAATGGATAAAGTGGATCTAGGAATGTATCAGTACAACAAGAATCTCAGCATTACTCAATGGCAACCCTACTGAGGAGTTTGGGGTGTCCAGGGGTCTTAGGTAGGGTAATCCCTTACCATCATTTTTATTTCTAATAGTCGTCAAGAGGCTCAATTAGATGATAAATGAAGTCGTGTCAAAGGGTTTGTGGAAGGGGTATGCAATTATGAATGCAAGGTTTAGCGTATCTTACTTACAATTTGCGGATGATACATTTCTGATGGCTAAACAAGATGGGAGGTCCTTGGGGGTCATTAAAGTAGTGTTGCAAAATTTTGAGTTCATTTCGGGGTTAAAAGCAAATTTTCACAAGAGCCAACTTATGGGAGTGGATGTAAATGAAGTCTAGTTGGGCAAAGCCTCTGTATTGCTTAATTGTAATAGGGGATAATTTTCGTTTACTTATATGGGCTTACCTATAACCGGTAATCCATCCCGAAAGGGGACTTGGACACTTATGGTGGCAACAGTAAGGCGTAGACTCTTTTCTTGGGAGAGTAAGCCTTTATCTGTGGTAGGGAGGTTGATGTTGGTTAAATTCGTCCTGTTAGCGCTTACGCTTTCTTCCTTTCTTTTTTTCGAGCTCTACAAGGCATCATTTTTACCCTTGATTCTCTATTTAAAAATTTTTTATAGGGTAATAGGAAAGTAAATTGGGTGTCTTAGAAGAATGTGTGTAGGGGTAAGAAGGAAGGGGCTTAGAGGTGCGGGACATTAACGCATTTAACTTAGCATTATTAGGGAGATGGAACTTGAGGCTGAAGGTGGAACCTAATAGTGTGTCGGTCAGCGTGTTGAAAGCCAAATATCTGTAATCAAATAAGGAGTTGATAGTGTGAGGCAAAAAGTGTGCTAAGTGGTGATGTGATTTAAATGTTATAGAGTAAGAAGAGGCAAAGGAAGAGGGTTGGTGGTCGAAACATGTTAGGCATGAATTAGGAGACGGTAAAGACATCTTATTCTAGACAAAAAGGTGGATAGGATCGCAAAAGTTATGTGAAAGGTATCAAAGGTTTATGTGCTAGCAACAAATAAGGCAAATTCAGTCAAAGACATGAGTGGGTTAGGAGAGGGGTGGAGGTGGACTTGGAGAAGGGGTTTATTTGCGCGAGAAGAGGAATTGGTGGAGGACATGTCATAAAGGCTAGAAGCGGTCCCATTGAGTGAGGATGTGGCTGGCAGGTGAGTGTGGAATATTGAAAGCTTTGAGCAATACACAGTACATCGACATACAAGGCAATATGGGGAGAGGTTCACAACCATCATCATCCCTTCTTAAAGTTACTATAGGCAATCAAAAGTTTAATTTTTGGCTTGACAACTAGAGGCAAAAAAGTTATCAATTAAGCATAATTTGGTGCGGAGGGGCATTCTACAACCTAGTGATAGGTTATGTGTAGTTTGTGGCTACAGGATGGAGAGAGACCTACACTTTTTCATGGTGTGCACTATTGCATACTAGGTTTGGCAAGCTTTATGCGGATGGCGGGGGATCTCTACGCCAATATTGATGGAGGTTCAGAAACATTGTTGCCAATTCATGGGCCTTATTGATGGACAAAAGAGATTAGGCAAACATTGCCTTTTGTGTGGTTTGTAAAATATCTGGCAGCTATGGAATGCTAGAAACATTACAATATTTCAAGATAAAATGGTTGATGTCCAAAAAATAGTGCAAATGATTCGACTAAGTACTGGGAGTGATGCCAAACTTGTAAAATTATGTCACACTCCTAGGTTGAGTGGCTATGAATCCTTGTAATTGTTTAAAGTGAGTGACTTAATATTAATAACTTCATATATCCATGACTTTTTATTCTCCTATTGTAAGCGCCTGTAATGTTTGCATTTGGTCTTTAAATAAAATTTTTTACTTATAGAAAAAACTCTACATTAATTATTCTTTCATTCAATTTAAGTACCAATTAACAAATTTTAAAATTTCAAGGTCAAAATATCTTAAATTAAGAATTGGAGATTAGAATTTTCGAAATCGTAAAAAGTGGAAATTATAATCCATAATTAAGCCAAAATCCTAATTATTCAAAAAACTCTAATAATCATTTTTAATAAATATTTGACAATAAATATAATTTAGGATGACAGCAATTTGAACTTAGTGATTCCATTTCCAGGCCAGTTTGTCTGATTTGGCAAGTGTTGAGTTTTGCGTGTGTATTACTATTAGGTGTGTATTAGTTGAGCAACAGCCTCTGCGCCTTATCTACATTCCTTGTTAATTTCCTCTAATTTCTCTTTCCCTCAATCGTGAATTTTATGATAAATCACAACTGCAAATTCTAATTTCAGTCAAACACTTTTTGACAAACTATGGTAATAAAAATAACAAGTGTCAATAGTTATGTACTGCATACTTAAATCTTAATCACAAAGAGAATAATTTAATTTCGTCCCTTTTTAGCTTCTTTATTAAGCAACATTGTACCACAATACCAAGTAAACAAACTTCTCTGATTAAACGTTGCAACCAAATTCAGAAACAGCCCTCTGGTTCCTTCACATAAGGACTTTCAACCACAAAATTACGATCCTATTTCCAGTTTTGGTTTCCAAAAGATATAAGCACATTTACCTTTACATATCTAAATCGTTTTATGATGAATAAATTAAAATTAAGACGTAGAGAGTTGAGAGGAACCAAAAGTTTTTTTTTTTTTTTCAAATTACACAATAATAACAATAGAATCTTGTTGGTTGAGTTGCTTAAGTGTGTGTACAAAAGTGGGCGTTTGCCAAGTGTTAACACATAAAGCATGAAGAGGATGAGGTTGCCGAGTGTCACCAAAAAGGCGACTCACAAGTTTTGGAAACGAGATTAATATTAAACTCGATATAAGCAAATATAACTAGGTAGTTATTAATCAGAATGTAACGTGTGACATTAAAAGTGTAGAAAAGAGTCCTCACTTAGGTAATCCGCCGCATCCACTTCTGATGTTCCTAGTCATAGCCCAAAAAAGTATTTTGACACTCAAACTTATAGTGTTCTTATAACAATATACTCCCACACGAAGCAAAGTGAACACCCCCTTCAAATAAAACGAGTACCCAAAGCCAAACATTTCAGTTCACCAAATCAAACTGATTATGCAAAACTAAGCACGCCAAGAAACACACCACTTTCTACCTCATATAACATACATGACCAACATCACCACCGCTTGAAACATATCTATCCCGGCCCATGCATTCCCACATTCCTTTTCATTCCAACACCATCACTATGACCAAACCAGCAACCCTCAATCTCACCTTCCTCCTGCAAGACATCCAAATTTTGGAGATTTTCCTTGCAGTTCTTGTCTTCATAATTATTCATTCTATTAGGCAAAAGAAGCATCATGGCCTAGTAGTTTGGCCCGTCCTTGGAATGCTTCCTTCTTTAGTCACAGGCCTCAGAACTAACTTGTATGAATGGATCACAGAAGTGCTCAACAGACAAAGCATGACTTTCAGATTCAAAGGGCCATGGTTTAGCAACCTCAACTGCATTGTCACTTGTGATCCTCGCAACCTCGAGCACCTTCTCAAAACCAAGTTCCCTCTCTACCCCAAAGGAGGGTACTTCAGGAACACAGTTAGAGACCTACTAGGAGAAGGTATATTCAATGCAGACGATGACACATGGCAGAAACAAAGGAAAACAGCAAGCATTGAGTTTCATTCAACCAAGTTCAGACAGTTAACAACAGAATCCTTGTTTGAGCTTGTCCACTATAGGCTCTTGCCTGTGTTAGAAGCATCGGTTAAGAAATCTGTTGCAATAGACCTCCAAGACATTCTCTTAAGACTAACTTTTGACAATGTTTGTATGATAGCCTTTGGTGTTGATCCAGGTTGCTTGCGCTTGGGTTTGCCTGAGATATCATTTGCCAAAGCCTTTGAGGATGCAACAGAAGCCACGGTGTTTCGGTTTGTTACCCCCACATGTGTGTGGAAGGCCTTGAGGTTTCTCAACTTGGGGGTGGAGAGGAAGCTGAAGAAGTCCATAAAAGGGGTTGATGAGTTTGCTGAGAATGTCATTCGGACTAGAAAGAAGGAACTCTCTTTGCAAACTGAGGACACGACACAGAGGTCAGATTTGTTAACAGTGTTTATGAGGCTGAAGGATGAGAATGGACAAGCTTATTCGGATAAGTTTTTGAGGGACATATGCGTCAACTTTATATTGGCAGGGAGGGACACTTCTTCGGTTGCTTTGAGTTGGTTTTTCTGGTTGCTTGAACAGAATCCTGAAGTGGAGAAAAATATACTAGCAGAGATATGCAGGGTGGTGAATCAAAGAAAGGACATGAAGAAGAAAGAGTTTGATAATTCTTTGAGATTTAGACCGGAGGAGATAAAAAAGATGGATTATTTGCATGCTGCCTTATCAGAAGCTCTGAGGTTATACCCTTCTGTGCCTGTGGATCACAAGGAGGTGATTATTCAATCCTCTTTCATTGCAATGGCCATATGCTTTACTAATAATTCCATTTTGGTTATTAATCATATCACAGAGAGTCTATTATAGATATATCTTTTCCGTTCCTATTTTGAGATAAGCACTGAATGTTCATTGTCTAGTAAAATTAGAGACAACAAAACTTAGATTCTGTTTATTTTTAATATGGTTCTTCAATTAGAATTAGAATTAGAACTTGGCATCAATAAATAATATCTTAAAGGTCATCTTAAGATTAGGAGGTGAAATTATAATTGTGATTGAAAAACAGGATAAAAAGCACGTATGATATTATGTCTGAGTTTGTTAAATTGAATGTGTTAATTCGCTAAATTCAACAAATTGATATTAAACTCTCTGAACTGAATTCTATGGTACTGTTATTAGGTCTACCAAACAAACACCAGTCTTTGGCACGCCCTTCTCAAAATTTAGGCAAAGGTGAGAGGTGGCGAGAAATGATAAAATATTGTTAGAAGTCGAATATGATAGGACTCAAAGTTGACTTAAAGTATCAAGTTTTATTGGAAAACATGAAAGTGGCATGCATGATATTCAAACACCCACATGGTTAGTAACTCAAGGATCACAGAATTGAAAGTGATATTGAATGCAAGGGTTCAATTATGAATTTTCAGGTAGTTGAAGATGATAGATTTCCAGATGGAAGGGTACTAAAGAAGGGGACGAAAGTGATATATGCAATATATGCAATGGGAAGAATGGAAGGCATATGGGGGAAGGACTGGAAGGAGTTCAAGCCAGAAAGATGGTTAAGAGATGGGAGGTTCATGAGTGAGTCTGCCTACAAATTCACTGCTTTCAATGGTGGACCTCGCTTGTGCTTAGGGAAAGACTTTGCATACTATCAGATGAAATATGCTGCGGCCAGCGTCGTATACCGCTACCATGTGAAGGTGGTGGAGAACCACCCTGTGGAGCCAAAGCTTGCCTTAACTATGTACATGAAGCATGGATTGAAAGTTAACCTATATCGCAGGGATGCTGCACAAATTCAAAAACACTTGGAGGATGCCTTATATTGATGCTTGCTTTTAGTTTTTGTTTAAGATGTTTGTATAAAGAATTAGAGTTGGATATAGTGCTGCCAATTGCCAAAATACTAAATCATGGAGTTCGTGCTCACTGTTGCTTCTTATTCCCTTGTTGGATTGGATTTGCTAATCAATCTATTTCTCCATGGTGTGAACTATATTAATATAGCCATCGTTTTTCCCTACCATCCTTGTTATTATTCCCTCTTTAATAAATAAATTATTCACCGAATAAAAATAAACTTCCTATCACTTTAGTATTCAAAAACCTCTTTATTCTAAATAAGTATTAAGTAATTCTATTTCTATCTATTTTTTGTGTAGCATTATTCATTTTCGTATACAATATTCATAAAAAAAACTTATCCACAAAATAGAAAAAAAATGTAAGGACCAATAAACTCGCCATTCCTCTCACAGCTTCTTGGTTCGTATATATCTTCTCAAATCATCTCGAATACGATATATATATATATATATATATATATATATATATATATATATATATATATATATATATATATATATATATCCATTCCTAATTTTAATATATGTAATTGTAAAAGTATGTTGATATGATCACTCAGTATCTTTATTTATAATAAGTAAATACGATAAAATAAAATACGATTTAAATTACATAAGATATTTGTAATAAGAGACAATAAAGATTAAATTCTCAATTATTAAATAATTATAAATAAGAAAATAATATTTAATATTTAACCTTTTCTCTCGAGCTGAAGTAGAGAAGTGTGATATGAATAAACTTGTTAATCTAATAAATCTAATAATAAAAATGAAATGTGATTCTCGTCGTTGTGGTTATGCTGATAAATATGGGTCAACAACTACCCATGAAGGACAGTAGTGGCAACGAGTTACAGGTACTACTCACCCATGAATAAAGCACGTGAGATTGAAAAATAAAAGAAAAGTCTTTGAAGATGTGTTACATTAAATGCATGAACTTCACACAGTAAGAGCTTGTTTGGGGTTGCATATGCAATGGTGTTTTAAGTTAGATGCATATGTGGATGACTTTGACAATATTTGGGAATGGTCTTTGGTATAAACCAACAAATAGAGTGTTTGTGCAGTTTTATGCGATTTTGAGTTTAAAATTAGTTTGAAATAAATTTAAAAAAATATGATACAATTTGGTTTGGTTTGATTTAAATAAATTATAAAATTTGAACCAAATCAAACTTATCTTTTATAATTTAATTTGGTTTAGTTTTTTTGTTTAAAATTTCTATTATTAAGTATAAAAAAATGCATTAAAAAAATTTAGAAACTTGGAAGGTAATGATTAGTGAGCAATTAACAAGTCATTAAAAGTTTCTATTATTAATTAAAAATCCTAATTAAAGATTAAATTAAATTCATAGAAACTTAGAAAGTAATAAGTAATTGTATATGTCTTTTTGCGGGTTTGCTAAAATAACTAAGGATAAACAACTTGGTTTAATTTGGTACTTTTTCAATATTTCAAACTGCAAATCAAACCAAACCATGCAGTTTAGAAATTACAAAAGTCAAACCACCTCAAGCTAAATCGGATTTTTTCGGTTTTCAATTTTTTCTATTAAGTTTTGTTTGGTTTTGAACACCCCTACTAAAGAAAAGGTAACATGGTGGCCCCAAACAAGTGCAAAGGTGCAATGTTGCACTATTCACCTTGATGACGAATTATATGAGTAAAAGTATTTGTGTGAGAGCACATTAGCTAGTTCTTTTAAGACATTGTTGATGGAGTGGTGCCTATTGACGAGTTATTAGTCAAAAAGGTCATAGAACCATGTTGGTGGGCAATGCCTTAAAAATTAAAACAAATTATTAAAAAAAATAGTGAGTGAAGGTCCTCCGTGAGACAACTTTTGTGATATCTCAACTAAGAATAAAAATACCTCAATGCGTGACTTGGTGATGCACACATAATGCATTTATTTATAATGATCACCGTTGAGATTACATAGGATCTTTCCAATAAAATCTAATAATAAGTTATAAAGAGTAAATGTTCAATTACTATCTAACTATAAAACTATAAATAAGAAAATAATTTATAATCTTTAATATTAATTAAATATTATTCTAAACTTTATCTTTCTCTCTATTAAAGAAGAAGAATAACAATTCATTAATATTGGAATTTTGTTTTGGATAATTGGGGTTAAGAATTGAGGAAAAAATATATTAAAAGTCTCTAAAGAAAGCAATTCTAATAGAATCAATTGTCAACAAGGAAATGAAAGTTGGGATATCATTGAACATGATGAATCCACATCTAAATTTAACCTATACCCAACTATAATATCTAAAGTCTAGTTAGCTTCTCAAAAAAACATCGGCAAAGTGAACCTTACATGTCCTACTAAGTTTGTGGATATGTCATATGACAACAATAACATTTGATTATAAAAAAACAAAAACATAATGTATACAAAAATAGGCAAAATAGGTTGTCATCTTTTCTTACTCCCTTAGAAGGCCTAAACTCTTTTAGTGTTTATCCATTTAAAAGAACTTTCATTATGACAATAGTCACACACTCTCAAATCGTCTATATGATGTTATCTGAAATTCCAATGTCATATAAAGTCTCCTTGACAAACTTATAATTGAGTTGATCATAGGTTTTTTCAAGTCAATTTTAATTGTCATGCTTCTTGTTCTCCCTTTCTACTTCTTATAGAGTGAAAGACTTTCACTAAATTTGGAAAAATATTACATCTACAAACAATTTTAATATTATCACCTAAATCTAATCATTTTTTAAAGATAAACTTGTTAACATTGTCAATGGCGAATCTTCTTTACAAATATTGGGGTGTCAAATACTAAAATATGTATACTTAAAAATATTTATAAATTTATTTTTTCAATCAATAGAAATGAAAGGGAAATTAGGGGGCCATGACTACCACTCTAAAAAAACTCGACTTGTGAACATTATCTTGTAACTAAGAATGAAGGTAGTCATCTTATAATTGAAACTCTCTATCTTAAGTTGGTGTCTCAATTTCTGTCTCAACCAATCAATAACTATCATGTCATTTAATAATTTTTTTTATAATTTTTTTATATTTTATATAGCTCATTAAATGGTACGCCATTGATTAATTGTTGGGATACAAATTAAAATATCAATTTGGGATAGAAGATTTTTATCCTACTTATAAAACATTAAAAAAAACTATATTGGTATGGTATAACTTGTAAGAGAGAGTGTCCTTGCTACCATAACTTCATCTTGTTTAAACATGTATTTTAACTCTATATTTTATCTTAAATTCCATGTAGGTTTCTAATGTCTTAACATGTAGAGTGCCTTTGTATAAAAAATTTGTAGGGATTGAGTAGTAAATAATATTTGTCCCGTGATTGCTTTAATGTAGCAAGAAGACATCACAAAATAAAAAGAGTAGTACTCGACAACAGTTTCAAAGTTGTTACTCGATTAAGCAGAGGACAAATTTTAGTCTTTAAGACAAAATAGCGTAAAAGTTAAAATTAACCTTATTTACTTTCTTCATAAATTTTGTGTTTCACATTCAACGACAAATAAGATACAAAACAAAATTTGTCATGTAGCTCAAATAGTTGTCCTATGTTATTCCACTTGTCATATACATCAATGTACACAACATTCAGATATTTAGTTTTAGAATAATCAATCCTCAAAATTAAAAGGTCATCACTTTTCACATTAAAGAAAAGGTTTAATGATATATACTAATAATATAAAACAAAATTTTTTTATCGTTAGATCACAAATTATCGTTTTTGTGTGACTTTTAAGATAATTAAGATAAAAATCAACTAATTTATTATACATAATGATTTATTATTAAATGATAACGTAAAACTATTTTAGAATTTAGACAATAAATACATCATCTTCTAATAAAGAAATGTGTAAAGTCTATTTATATTTTCTCAAAGCACTTCTAGAATAAGGAAATACAACAAAAAAAAATATAAAAAAACTTCAATAAACTTTTTTAAAATGTGACTTTTTGCAAACTAATTTATAAAAGAGTTTAACACTTATATACTGCTAGTGTAAAAGAGTTTACACCGATGTTCCATTACAATTCTTCATTTATATTACTTTTAAAGTATTAATAGTAAAATCAACAAATTAATCATATATAAAGGTTATAATTAAATGTCAGTGTATAAATATTTTTCTCTTTTCAAAAGTTTCATTCTTTTTGAAAAAATTACATGAAAATTTTTTTATATATTAGCTTATAATAAACTAATTTTAGTTTATGAAAAAAGTTGAGTTTAATTTCTATGCATTGAAAAGTGTAAAAGAGTTTTACATTGATGTTCAATTACAATCTTCTATTTATATAAATTTTAAAATATTAATTGGTAAAGTCAATACATTTACCATACATGAAGGATTGTAATTAAATGTCGTTGTAAAATTTTTTACACTGACCGTGTATAAATCATTTTCTCAAAAGTTTGACTTTTTTGTTTATATTATTTTATAAACTCTTTTAATTTTGTAAAATTTTAGTTAAGTATTTGTAGGAAAAATAACTAAATTAAATTAACTTTATATCACCTATAACATAACCATTTTTTGGTTTTATTACTTAAAATTTTAATTTTTTGAAATTACTACCTGCCATTTAGTTAACTTGGATTTGTCAAATGATAACAAGATTAACGGAACTATCACATTATCACTTGACATGCCACTTTTAAAGTGCTTAATCATGTTATTTTTTTTTTTTATAAAGAGTCAACTTGACAGATTCTAAAGTTAAAGAGTCAACACAAGGAAGGTAAGCGGAGCGGTGGAGGGCTGGCATAGTTAGAATCTACTCAGTAACTCTTAAGACAAACGTACATATTTGTGATTCTAACGAACACATCTTGTTTGATTTAAGCTTTGTTATGCAACATCGCTGTGACCATGATCTTGTACGACGGTGAAGCATATTCTCCAGCGTGGACATTGCCATGCATTTTTCGATTGAAGGTTTCTGGCATGGGTTGCGGTGGGTCCAAGGTGGAGGACTTCCCCATAATGCCTCTGTGTAGAGAGCTAAAGAGTTTTTAAAAGCCGCATTAGAGCAACGCTACTCTCTGCATCACTCTCATCTTCAACTCCATCAAAACCAGTGACCCTTTGTATGTATGTATATATACACACACCTTGCCATTGCAATTGGTAATTACGAGCTTTAAACGGTAGTTGTGATAGAATCTGGAATAAAAAGGAACATTGTTTGTAGAGAAGATCTGAAGCTTGGAGGAGTAAGGAGGGCACGTGAGGTTGATTAATGGTGTAGTTGCAATAGCTCCTGTCATTTGAGACATAACATAGAGCTTCTTTTTTTTTAATATTTGATTATTATCGTTTTGAGGAAGCACATGCACGACAGAACAAGAACAACGACAACCCCTTTTCACGTTGTTAAGCCTTTCTCTCTTTCCAGCTTTTACTTTTAGAGTCAGTCAAGCTGCTTCTACATTGTTTTTTATAAAACAACATACAAAAACACAAGTGTTGTTTAGTCATTCATTTGCATTTCTATTTTAATATGTTATAACAATTTTAAGATTTTAATTTAATATTTTTTGTAAATTTTTATATTTTAAAATATAAATTATTATGTGATATATTTTAAAATATATTTTATTAATTTTTATATTTTTTGTTTATGATAACATGATAAAAATATGTAGATCATCAATGGATATGTTAAATACATAATGAATATAAAAAAATAAGATAGAAATTATGCATATATTAATAGAGAGAAATTATATTTACAAAAGTGAGAACATTAATAAAATATTTAGAAGATAAAATAATCATAAAATATGGGCACAAAAATGTTATATTGTCATTATATAATATATAGTATATATATCACATCATATATTATAGATTATAGATATAATTGGACAATTATGTATGTTGTATATTGTAACATCTTCAAACTTTTAAAATAAAAATTATTTCACATAATAAATAATTATTAATATTAAGTTGTTATTTGATTTAAATAAAGAAACTATATTAAATAAAATATTCATTTAAATTTAAAAAAAATAATTAGTTTGAATATTAAAATAAAAGATTATAGAATCTTTATAAAAGATTAGGAGTTTATTATTATGAAATAATTATTATAGTTTAGATAAAATAATATATTAAATTTTCTTAGAGAAAATAAAAGAAAAAAGATAATAATTATATAAGAATCAATCAAATAATTAAAAGATTAAAGATAAATTGATTTAAGATAATATTACTTTTAAAATAGAAATTAGATAAAATAAATAAAATTTGATATCATCTTGAATTTAAATCGTAAAAACTAATCTTTATAAAAAAGAAAATATAGAGAAAGGGAAATCAATTTTAATCTATTATACAAGGTTAAGTAACTCCCTCATAGAATTATACATTAGTTGATTATTCAAGTGTTAAAGAGGGATAGAAGAGCAAGAGAAGACAATAAATTAAAGTGGTGAGATATCGTTTTAAGAGGTGAATAAAACAATTTTTTCCTTCCATCATATGATTTTAAAATTTGTTGTTGATGTGTTTTATGCTTGGATATTATTTTTGTATTGTCTGAGATACCTCTATTTGGAATAGAGATGAAATTTGAGATACATTCATTATGAGATACTTTAGTTTCATATGGGGAAGAGGTTTTAAATACCTTCATCCGGAATAGAGAAGAGATTCTCAATACCTCTATAATAGCGTGAGAAAGACAATGTGACGACATTGTATGGAATATGAGCTCATAAACCTTTTTTATGAATCTATTAAAAATCTGGTTTTGGGAACCGTAGGGTGAGAGAGTGAGTAATCATGAGTATCACTATACTATAATTTGTGGATTGTGCGTTTGCATGGAAAGCTATTTTTTATCGTGTTTATTATTATTGCTAGAAATTATTTGGATTAAATCATAATTTATGTATAAAGAAAAATATTCATTTTATTATTGCGGTTACCATGATTGTTTTTTCGGATTCCGTACCAGTTGAGAACAATGCTATTTGTGAACCCTTTTGATATTGGTTTTATTCACTAAGATCTTTATCTCATTAAAAGTGTTGTATCCAAAAGCCCAGGGAGAAGTTTGGAGTTAAAGGAGACTTAAATATTGAATTTCTTATTAGTTAAACTTTCCTTTTAGTTTTGGTTTATAACTATTTTATGATGATGTCCTTGTAATTGTTTTCGTTTTTTAGAGACCCAAATTTGAAGATTATATTTTTGTTTCTATGTAAGAATTCATGTATTTAAATACAAATTTATTATTTTCTTTTAAAAAATTTTACTATTTTTATTATGGGTTATTATTACTGTAACGACTAACATTATAAATATCAATATTTTAAAGTAATTTTTTACTTAAAGTTATAAGGTTGATCTAGTGGTAAAATTTATGTTGGGGAATGAGAGGTTGCAGACTTGAGTATTTTTTAATTTTAAAATAGGTATAAGGGTAGAATAAGTGTTTGTTTGGCAACAGTTTTATAAAACTGTTTTCAATATTTTAATTTTTAAAAGCTAAAAAACTTGTTTGGGTAGTGTTTTCTGAAAACAGTTTTCGAAAACAGTTCTGGTTTTTTAGTTTTTAAAAACTAAAAAACTGGAATAATTAAAAGTAGTTTTGCTTTTCAGTTCTCAGTTTTTGTTTTGAAAATTCAAAATACAATAAGAATATGTTGTTTTTTGCTTTTCATTAATGAAATTCTAATAAACATTAAAAAAAATTTCTATTTTTACATATTCAAAACAGTTTTTAAATATCACTTGCCAAATAAGTTTTTTTTTTCTTTTCTTCCCAAAAATAGTTTTTGAAAACTATTTTTGAAAATTGTTTTCAAAAACTAAAAAAAAAAAACAAAGCAATTAAACCCTAAGTATTTTGAAAAGTGAATATAAAAAAGGGTATACCCTTTATTAATAGTATAGATATAACTTAATAACACTATTAGTGACATGTCAACATGTGATAGTTCTATTAATCACGTTATCACTAGTTGACTATTTAAGTTAACAACAAATGGCAATTACAAAATTAACCAAATGTAGCATATTAATTTAAAAATAGAAATTTTAAGTAATAAAACCAAAAAGCACTCATATTATAAGTAGTATAAAGTTAATTAACCCATTTTATAGAAAGGACCTTTATAGTCAACGCTGCTAAAAATTTGTTAAATGCAGCTGATTTGAAATTTATAGCACAATAATTAGGCTTTTTTTCCGTAGAGTATTATAATAATAAAAAATTTTAAAAATGGGGTGGTTTGCATAAAATTCCAAGAATGGTGTAGTTTACTCTAAACCGGCAACTTATCTGACAGATTGGCTAAAGTGGAAACCAACAACTAAGTTGCCGATTTGGATTCACAATACAGAGATGCCGCTCCTTCTCGAGGTAGCACATACGACGACAGAGGCACATGGTTGGAAACCGGCAAGTCAAATGGCGGGTTGAGTAAGGATGTGACACTTGTCACAATGTGTGAAAATCAACAACTCAGATGGCAGTTTCAAAGTGTGTTAATCATGTCGTTCTTTCAGCCAATAGAGTGCTTCCAAGTGACACCAAACCGCCAACCAAGATGGCTGTTTG
Source organism: Psophocarpus tetragonolobus (assembly GCA_037954015.1). NCBI lineage: Eukaryota > Viridiplantae > Streptophyta > Magnoliopsida > Fabales > Fabaceae > Psophocarpus > Psophocarpus tetragonolobus. The sequence continues at coordinate 3,614,012 of CM075689.1, forward strand.
GGCCTCCTCTATGCCATTAAAAAACTCCAAATGTTAGCCCTATTCTACAGAGAAAGAAGAAAGAAAGAAAAAATTTGTAGAGCTAAGGAGAAATATTGCAGATAGAAGTATTGGAAAATTTGAGTATAAAAGAAAAATAAAATTGTAAGTTTTTTATTATTCAGATTTTATTATTTTTGTTTATAATTATGATTGTTAAGTACATTTTTAAATAAATTATGAGTGTCTTACGTTAAAAAAATGTTAATAAGTTATACTAATTTTTTATTAAAAAGTATAAATTTTGTTAGTTAAACATGATTTTTAACTGAAATTTAATATTTGTTGCATTAGAATATTTTTAGCATCAAATTTATTTTGTGCTAAAAATAGGTTTTTTTATTATGTTTAGGAGTTACAAGTTATAATGTTTAACAAATAAACATAATTATATGTGTTAAGGATTTAAGGTTTATAATGATTTATATGTGATAAAATGATATAAATATAAATATGTTATACATGGAGTCAACATTCATGGGTTGCCTGTTTCTGCAAGATTCTATGCGCGGGCCCAAAACGGCAACTTAGTTGTCAGTTTTTGTTGCGTCGTTCTATGTGTGGATCCAAACCGGTAATTAAGTTGCCGATTTCCATTAAAAATTATACAAATTGCCAACTCATGTAGCAGGTTGAACCTAAACTACATCATTCCAAGAAATTTTTACAAAACCACTCTATTTCCATAATATTTTAACCTATACACACCCCTGTTAAGAAAAAAGTCATAAATATGTTATGCATGTAGTCAACATTCATAAGTTGCCCGTTTCTGCAAAATATTTTAACCTATACAAATTGCCAACTCATGTAGCGGGTTGAACCTAAACTACACCATTCCAAGAAATTTTTACAAAACCACTCTATTTCCAAGAAATATGTAGTCAACAATTCTTACCGTTTCTGCGTGGGCCCAAAATGGTAAATAAGTTGTCGGTTTCTGTTGCATCTTTCTATGTATGGACCTAAACTAGCAATTAAGTTGTCAGTTTCCATTAGAAATTATACAAACCGCCAACTCATGTGGCGGGTTGGACTTAAACTACATCATTCTGAGAATTTTGTATAAAACCACTCTATTTCCATAATTTTTTAACCCATACACACTTTGTTAAGAAAAAAACCCAACAATTATTTGTTGCCCTGTTTAAGTCATTTTACACCTGAAGAGTGAAGGCTGCACGACATCCTGAATTTTGTCCTAGCCCAAATTAGGAAAGACTTGCCCCAAGTGTGCAGAAATAAGGTCAGGTAGTGATCTATAAGAGACTCCGTAATTCCTACGTTATTCTTTTGTTTCTATTCTTAATTCCTTAGTTTCCTCTTCATGTATTATGAAATATAAGAGACTTATTCTTGTCCCATTAGACAAGATATCTGATTTCTTAACATACTAGGGATCCACCAATACTACTGTACACATAATTTGCAACCGAAAAAAAGTCATTCCGCAATCAGACAGGATGTTTATTAAGTGATAAAGGAAGTCTGGATACTGATACTAGGAACTCCGACCTCACATGTAAACAGTAATTTATCAGCAAAACATTTTGCTTACGCAGATGGTCCTAGGAAGAATTGTATAACCAACCACAATATATGTAACCTGATGGAAAAGAAATAACGGATAACAAGTTCACAAATCATATACATAACAAGTTCACAGTATAGTCTAGCATCCAAGACATGAGAGTCCAGAGGAGTACATCATACTCAGCATGAAAACACAAATGAGCCATGGATTGGGACTTACAAGATTTGAACAATTCTTACCATTTTGAACCAACTTATTGGAGAGGCTCCGTTTTTAAGAAGCTCTGATCCTATACTTTTAAGTGAAAACATTGGATAAAGATATGAAGAAATGTTTATCAGCTTAAACCATTCCATTCGTCATAGAACTCTTTCACAAACTCCTCCATGAACTTATGCCTTTTCTCAGCCATCCTTTTCCCAGCCTGAAATACGTATTTGACATTCAAACTCCTTGACAGACTTAATATATAGGCATATACTTCTTGACGGACTTCAACAAAAAGAATGCACATTTCGGTCTTCTTCAAAATTTGATAAGTTCAGTGAAATAGTAATAATATAATGTAGCCGTACCTTGGTTTTCATCATATCTTTGAGCTTGAGAAGCTTCTCATGAAAATGATTAATAGTAGTTTGTTCCTCTTTGTTCATGTATTGCTCCTTGGACAAATCAGATCGTGGTGGAATTGCCTGATCATGAAGCATCCTCTTCCTACTCCCACCAAAGGTAAAGCAACGTGCAATTCCTGGTATTGAGAGCACAGACTCAGGGTGAGAGAAAAAAACTCCCCAAATGCTTTAACATACCGGTTACTGCACTGGCTTAAAATTTTTTTAAGCACTGATATGTAAGTAACATTTTAAGAGAAAAAAATTCCCCAAATGCTGATACACAAATAATTTGATGAAGTACCTATAGCACCAATAGCATCAAGTCGATCAGCATCTTGCACAATTCCAAATTCAGGAAACCATTCAATATTTCCACTTCCTGTCACCTCTTCCTTGAAACCTGAATATTGGAAGCAACGTTTAAATTGAGTATTTTATAATAACTCGCAAAGTGTTAGAAGCAAGTTATTGTTATGTGTACACATACAAGTTAGAAATTTACTAACTTTTTCTACACTTGCCGATAGCATTAAAAAATAACAGTAATACACAAGAGAAACTGAGAAGAGTAGGAAGTAGGGAAAATCATCATAGCGGAAAATGCACATATTCTACATCCATAAGAGAAATGCTAGTACCTAGTACCATACTTTCTATCACACTCTTTTGAAGACACTTTCTACTATTAGTTGAAATCTATTAACAAACACAAATTTTGATTGTGTTAGAAAGAATATGTTTGAGAGTGTGTTGCTAGCTAGCAATCCACAAAAGATAATTATAAATATCCAAAAGCCTCTAAGCTGAGTTTCTTCCTTTTCTGAATCTAGATAATTAACAGACATAAGATATCTTTATGTGTCCTAAATATTTCCATATCCCAGCATATATCCCTTAGAAAACATAAACTAAACAGTTAACACAATCTTTAAACTCTTTAAAGAAATTCCCGGAAAGCTGTCATCAGCACATCAAAGCATAACAAAGAAATGAACATGTAAAAAAAATCAAGTAGTAGAGAAATCATAGCAGATTATTTTACCTTCCCTTGAGATCATACATCGAGAATAAAGACGATATGCGATTAATTACTCATAAGCAAAAACGTTTTCCAACATGAGAGCCTAAATTATATCAATTTGTATTAAAGAAAAATAAAAGGTGATAACTGATAACAGTGTTGTGGCCTCTAACTCACCCATCCCTTTGATGATCTTTAAAATTTTGAACTTGATGTCCTCCTCAACACCCTCTTGATCGAGAAAATTCTCAACAATTTTATCCTCTGATGGGTCCCTAGACAACAAAGTAGCGGCTGATTAGAGGAAAAGGAAAGATGTATTGATAAAGTAGAAACAAAGCCTACTTCCCTGTTGATGATTGACAGTAGCAAAGGAGTATTGGGCTTGAACTGAATTGATAATAGAAGCAGGACTGCAGGAGCGAGACAAACCTAAGATATTTGTAATCAGCTATGTCATGAAGCAGCGCAGCAAGCTCAACCTAGAATGGCAATGGAAAGTTGAAGAATAAAAAAAAAAGGGAGAGGTGGGAATGAATGAGTAGAAAGAAAAGTTACGATTTGGAAGGAGTGAGGATCGGAAGCAAGGCCTTCCTCTTTGGCGAGGGAGAGAGCAAGGTCACGGACTCTCCAAACATGGGATGCGTCATGTGAAGCATCGTTCCCTTTCATGGCCTTCACCACCAGCGCCTCTGCGTTTCTTCTTATCCTCTCCATTTCCCACTCTCCTTCCCCAGCCCTTCACAAAATACTAATTTGCCACTCCAAGTTGGACTCGTGTTGTATGATTAGATGTACTTCAACTTCTATATAATTCAAAGCTTTAATAGTAACTTAGGCCCGTTCAACCTCTTTTATGGCGACTAACAACAATAATCACATTATTGTGTACAGCTCTCAATCGTGGTGTGATAGTTTTTTATGTAAGTCCCAATTTCAAGAATAGGATGATCTCCAATTATACTAAAAATAATAAAAATAAGAAACAACAGTAAAATATTAGATCATTTTCTGCTTCATTCAAAGACTAAACTAGGTTTAAATACACAAAAATAAACACCCCAACAGACTAAAATATTAGATCATTTTCTGCTATCAATTCCCTTCCCATTCACAATAGGTTTTGTCCTTAAAGCCCATAGGAGAGTTATGACTAATAGAGATCACGGGCAAGCATGTGCTTTCAGAGGACGACTCAGATTCACTCTATGGGCAGGTCACACGGAATAGAGCAACAGTTGTCTTCACATTTTCTGTCACGTTGCTAGCGGACGACTCAACTTGGGCAGTGGCTTTACTTGAAGCTTGAACAAAAGCAGGATTTTGCGTTGTTGAAACTTTCGCATCTAACAAAGCTTCATCCACTTGAGAGAGAGCGTTTGTGAGGTGTTCTTCTAGGACCAGTTGGGTTAAGGGTGGGGTTTCTCCTGTTGATGTAATATCCTTTTGTTCCATTTAAAGGTCATATTAGGTATCGAAAAATAAAAAATGACAGGCCCAGAGTACATAGTCATTCTATACCTAATATCAAATCAACTGCTTGGATGGGTAATAAATAAAATGACATGATTAAATCATGGGATTGAAGAGTAAATATGGTGACCATCCCCCACCATCACAGGAAAGCGAGGGGTACGAATGATTTCTAATTGCAAAAAATGTGCAATTCGTGGTTGCATAATATTGTGTGAGCTTTCTATATCTATTAGAACTGTCAAATGTAGACCATTAATTTTCCCTTTAAAATGCAGGGTTTGATGTAAAAGGCACTCCAATAATGCTTTAGGGGATAGCAGAAGATGAACAACATGAGTATCGTGAATAACTACAGAGGAAGCTTATTCTAGAATGGCATTGCGGGGTTCGTCATTGGCAGCGTTAATCTCTTAATTTACCAAAAGTAAATGGAATTGCATAGGTTGGCAACGGTATCCCACGTGGTGTTTTTCATTGTAATGGAAGCAAAGTTCTTTAGCGCTTCCTACATTTAGGTTGTGGTAATGGTACGAGTGGGTAGGTTGGATGAGGTACTGTTGGAAACTGGTAAAGATGTCTAAATTGGTGGATGAAGATAACCATCCTTTACTTTTGCTTCAACCAACTTGGCAAAGCCGACAACATGAAGAATATCGTAGGATAGTTAACTCTACTTTGATGTTAGTAAGACCATAGACTAGAGATGACAAATAAACTTATGCTTGTGGGTAATCTCCGAATCCATCCTGAAGTTGACAGAGAATCACCGGACACAGGTACAGGTATGAGAAATAATCGATTTGTTAAGTTGGAGACAAGAACATACATACTCACTACATTTTTGTACCCGTCACCATATTCACCTCTTCCCGTTTTTATTTTAATGACTGAAATATTTGTTTGTCTTAAAAAAAATAAAGGCTTAACATTCAATTAACAAATTGAAAACTTTGCATTCAATATTCGTTTCACGCTAAGGTGGGTTTGGAGGTTTGATTCGTGATTCTTCTTATGGTTTCTCCAACTTTTGTAGAAATGCATCCAACATGCAAGCTGAGCTCCTGAGCATTTATGATGGTCTTCGTGTAGCTTGGTGTTTAGGCTTAAGTTATTTGTGAATCTGACTCAAAGTATATTATCCATCTAGTTATTAAAAGTGTGCACTTATTCCATCCACATGTTTCTTTAATTCATAACATTCATCATTTCATGTCCTTGGAGTGGAGTCTGTATTTTTCCTTTACTTTCTGAGAAGGAGATGTAATTGTTGATGCTCTTGCTAAAAGTAGAGCATTAGATTTCATCCCTTTTGTTTGGTTGATGATTGATCTTACTTATGAGCTTCATGACATTCTCAGTGCTAATGCTTTTGACAAGTGATTTATTTGTTGTAATTAGTTTTCTTTAATTTTAATCACATGAAAAAATATAATAAATTTGAAAATATATTTAACTAAAAAATATTTTTATTTAATATATCTTGATATATAATTTATTCAAAGATATATAAGTAATTCAAATTGAAAAAAAAAATATAACAATTATCATGGAACTTGAGAATACATGATAGAAATGGAAATAATTACGAAATCTTATACAAATTCAACATTTTTTTTATATTTGCACCTGAATTTAGCTAATAATTTTTTCAAAGACCAATAATATTATCTTTAACAATATTTCTTGTCGTGTCTACTTTATACATCTATTTGACTTAGTGTAAAATATTTTACATTAATATTCAATTATATTTTTTTATATTTGAAAATTTTATTAATTTTACTAATTAAAAATTATATAAATAAAGAGTGAGTTGCAATTAAATAACAAGTATTAAACTTTAACTCAAATCATGCAAGTATGTAGATTTAGTTTGTTATCTAATGAGTTTATTTCGTGTCCTCATCTTTCTGTGAAAGGTTTAAATTGGTTTGGCAAATAAATATTCAAAATGGTTCTTTAAATTTTTACAAACCACATTTCTCATTACGAATTCCACGATGAGAACCAATTTGAGACTTTTCATAACTAAAGGACTAAAGGGATTTTTTTTTTTAAATGGACCAAACTCTAAAAATTGAAAGAACAGGATTTTAGCCTAAAATAGCCTAAAATACATATAAATATTTATTTCAAATTTAAATATATTTTAGTTTGTAAAATATGACTAAATTTTATTTTTGATTTCTAATAATTTATTTTAAATTTTTAGTTTTCGATAAAAAAGTTAATTTGTTTTGTTGGATCTTTATCTTAAGTGGATGGAACTTAAATGATTTATTTTTGTTAAATTGCGTATGTTAAATATTTAAAAGAATTGCTAAAAATAACATAATTCGATTTTTATACAAAAAATAAATGATTGAAATCAGAAAATTGTTAAATTTATTAAAAGAAGCAATAATGGGGTTGAATAATGCAAAAAACAAAGTATATAGGGTGATGAAGAGAAAAAATTAGATAAGAAAATGCATAGTGAGAAGTAAAAAGAGATAATAAAAGAAGGAGAAGTAAAAAGCTTAAGGGGGGTTGGGTTAGAATGAGAGAAGCCCTAATTCGCGAATGGTGTGTTGTGTTGGGAGGCATGAGAGGGATTGTGAGGAGTGGGAAGGTGTTTGGGATTGGGAGGAAGTTGTTCCGTGAATGGAATCGGTCATACAGTTTGATCCCAATGGTGATTGAGCACTCCTCCCGAGGAGAGAGGGCTTACGATATCTTCTCCCGGCTTCTGAAGGAGCGCATTATCTGCATCAACGGACCCATCTCCGACGACACGGCTCACGTCGTCGTCGCTCAGCTACTCTTCCTCGAATCCGAAAACCCTTCCAAACCCATCCACATGTACCTGAATTCCCCCGGCGGGGCGGTCACTGCAGGTAATTAATTAATGTCTATCTATGATTTTTAGGGATTGTCAGACTTAGGCATTGGTGTTTGCTTTTTAGGGCTTGCTATTTATGACACGATGCAGTATATCCGATCTCCGGTGAATACCATATGTTTGGGTCAAGCTGCATCCATGGGTTCTCTCCTACTGGCTGCGGGTGCCAAGGGAGAAAGGCGCTCTCTTCCAAATGCAACCATCATGATTCACCAGCCCTCCGGCGGTTATAGTGGCCAGGCAAAGGATATTGCCATTCACACCAAACATATTGTTCGTGTTTGGGATTCTTTGAATGACTTGTATGCCAAGCACACCGGCCAGTCCGTTGAGGTTATTCAGACCAACATGGACAGGGATAACTTCATGACTCCCCACGAGGCCAAACATTTTGGACTCATTGACGAGGTTATCGATCAGAGACCCATGGCTTTGGTTTCTGATGCTCTCCAACCTAAAGATTAGAACTGCATCCACCGTAAGATTTCTTTCAGGATTCCCTGCTCTCCTGTATTTAAATGCTTTCTCTGTCGCCTTAGCTATCATTGCAACTCATATAATTTTATCAACTCAACATCATCTTTGTCTAAACTTTTCTCCCTGCTTTCATTGCCTTTTTTTTTTTGTCACACTCGTTTCCATCTTTACGTTCCTTTACCTTGAAATTGCTATTCATCCACAATCATATCACATGATTCTCTTTTTTATCAGGCTATCTACTTCTCTATTCGCTTGATAATTTTTATGCGTCAAAAAGTAGTTCTTAATGAACTGCTGATATATTTCTCTTGTGTATCCATGTCTCTATGAAAATTTGGCATTCTGCTTCATCCTATGCTCTTCAATGGCGGTTCTTTTTTTGTGTTTCTTGCATATATTCTGAATGAAAGGCAAAACAGATCCTTTATTTTATGATCATGGTAAATATTAAAATGCATGCATTCTTGATAAATTTGGCAAGGCGGGCTTGTATTTTTGTTGTGATTTGTGTGACTTCCCACCGGGGTAATTATTGGTTATTTAATTAGATAATTCACAGACGGAATATGTCGAGAATTTAATAATCTTGTTTGCTGTAGGAAAATGCATCTTTTCATGTGTCGGAGTAAATGAAGTAGAAATGATTGTGTGTTGAAGCATAGCAGTCAATCTCAAATAGTGGTGTGGGAGTGCCTGGCCCCAAAACTCTATTATTTTGAACCCTAAAGTAAACATAGATTTATACTACACTTATATATGCTGAAAAAATACATATAATTAATGATCAAAACTCAAAAGTTAGAATTCATGAACTGAACACGTCTCTATAATAACAGAAATGCAAAATAAAGGAATCAAACAAGTTTAAGCTTCTTAGGCTTTAGAGCGAATTACATATTTAAATTCTAATACAAGTTGTTAATAGGTCTCATCATCTCTATCTTCAAGGTCTGCCATCTTGTCCTCATTTTTTCATTCATTAGCACTCTTGTAGACCTCTTCCTCTTTAGTTTCTTCATTCCCACATTCTTCTTCTTGGATCTCATTTTCCTAAAAGAAAATACAGTAGGACTAGAAGCAATTACTATTTACAGTTATTTTCTTTTATCTTGTTTGTTATCTACGGTATTTTAAGGGCTGACCAGCCTCACTTGCGCTAGCAAAAACTCTGTAAGCCAAGTTATCGATGTTAAACACCAATTCGTCTTTAGAATTTTCTGCACTCTCCATCAAATTCTCCCATCAGTCGTTCATTATTATCATCATTCATCAACATCATTTAAAAGAATGAGATCTATCAAATCACAGTGGTTAAATACTTTCTTTGAAGGTTGTTATATTTAATAAAAATCATTCATTATGTAATTATAACACCTTTGCTGCACAAGTATATATCAGACTTTGTTGATTTTGTAATTTACTTTCTCATACAAAATAGAAATATTTAATCATGTTATTATAAAATAAATTTATTCAAAAGCTTTAATTTCAGCAGCAAAACTTAAAAATATATTATTAAAATTGCACAAAACATAATTATTTAATGAAATAATGATATTGATCAAATTTGTATTATTTTGTTTTTAAATTCTAGTTAGAAAGTGATTTTAAATTAATTTATTTTGCATTTAAAATAATTTATATGGTGTAAATATATTTTATCTTTATAAAATGAGTGAGTTTTGAATTTCATATTTTTTTTTTTTCATTCTTAAAATTTTTCAAATAATTACCCTTTGTCCTTGTTCTCATGTGATAAATGTGTTTAATTGAAGGTGCAGAGACAATATTGTCTTGGCATTCAGTACGTCTTTTTTTTTTTTTTTTTCCGGTTAAGCTACGTTTGGTTCGATAGAGGGGAAAAATTTTAATGAATGAGAGGGGAGAGGAGATATTTAATCACATATACACTTTTTCTTTCACTTTATCTCCACACCTTTGTGAACTTACGTCACTCTGGGAGAATCCATGCTGTCTCTTATTGTAGCATCCCCACATTTTTGTGGAATATGCCATAAAATCCTGATGGATTTTCTCTTTCAACGTATCTTTCATATTTTTGTGGGCATTGGTACACATTAGACTGACAAATATGAATTTTTAACTTTGTATTAGTTAGGTTTGGACCAATAACAATTGTTATTGTTAGTGAATAGATCTCATGTTAAAAAGATCGAGAGCAATTTATTTAGTAAAATTATGTAAATTTTATTTATTGACTTTTCTTCTCCTTCAGATTTTTCCAATATGGAGAAGCTAAAATGGAGTGAGGAAGAATTTAGTGAGGAACTAAAATATGTTTAAATCTAATTTATAATAATTATTTTAGATTAACTTTGAAAAATAAAAGATTTTATCCACAAGATAATTAAAATCAAACATATAATGTTTGTAATAGTATGGACATAATGATATGCCTAAGCATATCAAGCTCAATCATATATATGTTTTAGTTTTTTTGACATTTTAAATAACTAATTACCAACTAAATTTATGATTCAATTTATTCAAAGTAGTATATTTGAAGAATACATATTAAACATTAAGGGTTGGGTTTGATTGATTTGATTTTGCGTTTTGAAGAGTTTTGAAAAATAGTTCTTATATACGATTTTTTCATGAAAAAAGAGAGAAAAAAACTTGGTTTGAAAATGAAAAAAAAATTGTTTATATTTATTAAAGTGTCATTAATTAAAAGTAAAAAATAACATATTCTTTGAGTGTTTTGAGTTTTTAAAACAAAGATACAAAATTGAAAAGTATAATTACTTAAAGTTTATTCTCTTTTTTTGGTTTTTAAAAATTAAAAAGTAAAAACTATTTTTAAAAATTATTTTAGAAAAACAATAATCAAATGAATTTCTTAGTTTTAAATACTAAAATATTAAAAATAATTTGATAAAACTCTAGCAAAACAAATATTAAATATAGTTTTTTTCCCCACTGATATTGATTATTTAAGAAAAGTTAAAAACTTTTAAAAATATTAAGACGCTAGATATTTATACTTTTATTTGGTAGTATTTAATTTTACCTTTATAAAGACTTTATATTTTTACTTAACATGTGTTTTAAATAATATGTGATAAGCTTTCAAATTTTAGGAGTTTAATTAGTAACAAATAAGAGTTTAATTATTATGCATTGAAAGTGTAAAAGAATTTTACATTGAGAATTAATTATAATTCTATGATTTTTAAAATGGAGTAAAGTTAGCAAAATTATTATAAATGAAATGGTGTGATTGAATGATGATGTAAAACTTTTTACACATAATATGTTATTTAAACTTTTTTTAATGTTAATATTTTTTTTATACAAAAATAATTTTTAATAATATATGTGATAGTTGATAATATTTAATTTTACTTTTTTTAACTACTTTATTTTTTACTTAACACGCGTTTTAAATGCATACGCGATGACAATTTTTTAATACCAATATCAAATGTTAATCATTGGTAGAAGAAAAGATAGGGATTCCAGATCAAAATAAAAATATATAAAATGTTATTTTATAATTAATGGTGATTGAACAAGTTTTATAAAACATTTTATAATTAAATACTTTTATAAAACATTTGTAAATTAAGGGCCGGAAGGATTGTGAGTTGATAGACATTAGATTCCTAACTCCCCTCCACCATTGGAGTTAAGGTGGCATTTTGTTTGTTCTCTTCGGCTCTAGGCAGTGTTTGTCACCGTGAGTGGTGATTAAGATAATAAAAAAATCTATTTCCGTGGATATTAGTGGATTAAATTCTTAAAAATACTCTCATGGTAATTTAAATGGGTATTCATCATTTGCATATATTGATTGTTTTTATATGTTTCTTAACTGGCATGAGTATCATAGTACCCGTAGTTGCAAAATTAAAATATTACATATATTTAAATTAAAAAAGATAATATTTTTGTTAAATAAATCAACTTAAAATATTAATTGTAAAATTTTATTGTTATCAATGTTATTTTTTTTATAAAAAAAATTCATAGAATTGTTTTTTATAAAAATATTACATATGTAAAATGAATATTTTATTTATATTAAATGTTTTCTATATATTATATTAATATATTTTGAGATCCAATTAATATTGTAAAAATTTATTAGTATAATTTTATTTTTAGATTTTTAATAAATAAAATATTTGTTTGATAAAAACTTTAGGTAAAAAAAATCTTTTTAGAAAATCTTTTTGAAAAACAAGTACTCATGGATATAAAAAATTCTGCCAATTTTTTTTAACTGAGTATCCTACAGATTTTAAATAGATAACAGGTACGAATATTTTATAATAAATAACAGACATACATTACTTGGACGTCGTTGCGACGCATGGTCCGAAGACGAAGAGTGAAACAAAGTAAGCGAATGATCAAGTCATCAAAAGCAATGTTGAGGATTGAGAATGAGTGTTTGCGGTTGATGTCTGATTGGTTTGGATCACCATCATTGCAATATTGATGAACTCAACGAAGGACAAAAACAAAATCTGATGCTGGAGCTCCAACATTGCTAAAACGGGTGCAAGTGATCAGAAAAGAAGAAAAGTAGAACGTCACCACTAAATTTTTTATCTTCATTCACCTATCGTACCTGTTATTTATAATTAATGGAAAATATAATTTTATAAACATAAATATTTATCCTACACAATGCACAAGCTAAATTGATATTTTAATAAAAATAGGTGGGCCTAATTGAAAGGATAAGATGATTTCAATTAACCAACTATAAATTTTTCTTTGCTTTCCTTTTTTCGTTGATCCACTTTTCCTTACATCCTACCTTATAAACTGCCGAAACTTATACTCCGTGTACAACTGGGCTTGCAAAGTGCAAATTCGTCTAAAATCCTTTTTTCTTTTAGATTTTTAACTACTCGGTGCACTCACTTTTTTACATGTGTTTTTAAAACAATATTAATAGTTGATTTTTAATACATGTTTTTTTATAAGCAATTGATGTATATTAATTGCATTAGAAGTGCAATAAAAGACACATATACATAAAAGGACAACTAAGAGAACTAAACCTAAGTAAAGGTTAAATGTTATTTAGATGAACACAAAATACCTCAATAACCATTAACCTGATCAGAGTATAAACAAATAGATGCACCCCTAAATATGCTAGAAACCGACCAGTTTGTGCAGTTTTGCAGCATGACAGCAAAACTAGAGCCTTATAATTGTCAAAACTACAAGCCTATCCTAATCTATACTGAATGGTAAATCTACCTAGATTTCATCCAAAACAGAATTGGAGCAACGACAATAGAAAGATGGACCAAAGCTTTACTCTAGATGGATCCCAAGACAAGCAACAAGACTATTCATCCAATTAGCAAAAGAATAGCCCTAATTTGGATTAGAACCTTTAAACCAATTTCAAGCACAAGCAAGAATTTGATTAGATATAACAGATAAATCAAAGATATGAATCCCAAATATGCAATTGTTTCTTATATTCCAGATGCTCCAAACAATGACTAACCAAGAGACTTCCCAAAGCTGAGATGAGCTATGCGGACTGTGCCAAGAGATATGTTACCAATAGTGCGAATAAGTGGATTCAGGAAGAACAGTAAGAATTTCATACTTTTTATATCAAAATAGTCATGTCTGAGATGATAAATAACATGTAAATAAAACATTACTAACAATTTCCAAGTGGTTGTGACAAAAGGGACATGTTATGTCTTTGCCCAGAAGAATTCCTTTGACTTCTAAATTGGACCTTGTTGGAAGGATATCCCTCAGAACCAAAAAGCATAGCCTTTAGAGGAGCATTCATCTTCCAGAAACGGTTTAGTAATTTTGATGGATATGAAATTGATCATTGAACCTGTAGGGTTATAAAAGTAGATGATACGGAATAATAGCTTAACTGATTTGGAGTCAATGACCATGAGTCTAATGTTCCTAACTGTATATTAACACTCTCTAACTCTCCCTCAAGTTGACTCAATAGACTATTTTCCCAAGCAAACATTTCCCTTCTCTACTCCAAACCCTAATCCCACCTACCTTCTATCCAGTTACCCACTTCACTAATTTTGGCTTCTTTTTTTAGGGAGTTTAGGAACAATTTGTTATATTTTGACTTCAAACACTCATCTCCTAACCATACGTCTTTTCATAAGAGCAATGAATTTCCATTGCTCATATTACATTGAAACATTTCATCAAACCATTTATAGCTATTGTTAGCACCACATATTTTCCTGAGATCCTGCCACCAAATTGATATATCGCTAGTATTTGTTCCGTCAAAAACTCCCCTCCAACCATTGTACTTAGAATGAATAACATGTTGCCATAATTGATCCTTATTTATCAGTAACAACCATCTCCGTTTTCCAAGTAAGGATTCATTAAAACTAAAAACATCTTCGAATCCTAATTCTCTTTTATCCTTTGGTTCACACATTTTTTTTTACTCACCCAAGATATTTTCCTAGTTCCCTGGTTATCACCCCAAAGGAACTTTGACTGTAACCCATGAATTATATTTTCAATCTGGACAGGTACTTTAAAAAAAGAAAGATAGAATAAAGGTACTGCTGACATGACAATCTTAATTAGACAAACTCTTACAACATAAGACAAATTCTTATGTTTCCAACTATCCAGTTTTTTGTGAAACTTTTTAATCAAAGGCGACCATATTTGTACTTTCCTGGGATTTGCACCAATAGGGATACCAAGATAAGTAAATGGAATAGTCAGAATTTTACAGTTTAGGATCATTACATACTTTTCCACTTGCGGAGCCAGTACGTCTAGACCCCATAATTGCTATTATGATAGTTAACTTTTAGCCCTGAGCATGGTTCAAATCACTGGAATTGCCTTGATAACCATAACATTTTGTGTGTTACTCTCTCTAAAGAATAGTGTGTCATCTGCACACTATAGGATTGCCACTGGCATCTTCTCCTTTCGTGCCATATATGGTTTATATAAGTCTTTACTTATAGTCTGTATGACTAAACCACTTAATCCTTAAGCTACAACTATGTATAGTAACGGTGCCAATGGATCACCCTGTATAAGACCTTTTGATGGTTGAAATTTTGCAGTTGGGGAACCATTCACTAGCACAGATATTCTGCTAGAAGATACACCCTCCTTGACCCATTTGATCCAAGTTTGGCAAAAACCTAATCTTTTCAACATATAAAACATGAAATCCCAAGATATAAGCTTTCTCAACATCAACTTTGAGGAGGATACAATTTCTTTTCTTCCTTTTTGCCTCATTCAGGATTTTATTTGTTGTAATAGTTGTATGCAAAAGATGTCTGCTAGTGAGGAAGACACTTTGGCATGAATCACCTTTGGGAGAATTTTCCCCAATCTGACAGCCATTACTTTTGAGATTATCTTGTAAAGACAACCAACCAGAGAAATCAAACAAAATTCTCCAAGAGAATGAGAATTAACAATCTTTGGAACCAGTGATATAAATGAAGACTTAGACCCGACAGGTAGTCTACCCTTGTTAAAAGAACATCCCATAATTTTTTTATGAAGTTGGACTTACACTCGACAGGTAGTCTACCCTTGTTAGAAGAACATCCCATAATTATTTTATGAAGTTGAAATTATACCCATCTGGACTTGGGTTTTTGTCCCCTCCACAACACCAGACTATATCTTAACTTCTTGCTCCTCAACTAGTGCACACAAAAAATCATTGTCAGCTTGATAAATATAAGGGAATGTAATCCCGTCTAATATTGGTCTAGGCCATAGAGACTCTGTGAACCTACTCTCAAAGTATTTTGAGTTGCAGTCCCCTTTTCTAGCCCATAGGAGTCTAGATTTTTGCTTTGCCAAGGAAAAATTGTATGAAGCAATTTCCCAAAATGCCTGTTGGGTATATTTTCTACAAATTTCTTCAATTTCTTATAAACCAACCTCTTCACTTTTCTTCCCAAGGAGATTTAAGTCAAATTCTAGTTGCAATTGCCATTTTTCAATGTTTCCAAATTGCTCTTTATTCCATATTTTTAGTAGTTATCTAAGTCCTTTTGGCTTGTTTCTAACCATAAATAGGACATTATTTCATTCTATTTTCAGTGATTCCTATCCTTGTGCTACAACTTTATGAAAATTTTTATGTCCCATCCAAGAATATAGAACTCTAAAAGGCTTTGGACTCTAGTTAACGTCAGAAGTTTTCAACACCAACCGACAATGATCTGAGAAGCTTCTATTCAAGACATATTGGGCACATCCCTACGATGTGTCTCCCCATTGTTTTGTTATTAAAAATATATCAAGCCAACTCTTAGCAGAACTGTTAGGTCTTAACCAAGTATATCTTCTTCCAATTAGAGGGACATCATAATTGCATATTCATAATGAATTGATTAAACTCCTCAGAATCTCTCCTGCCATAAGATTCAACCCCTAGATCATGCTTCTCAAATTGTTATCTCACACAGTTAAAGTCGCCATAGACACACCACAACTTATTACTACTCTCATGTTTTTCAAAGTATTTCTTGTTAGGCCATTCTCTTAGCATTTATGTCACATTGTAAATACACATTTACTATCACCACCAATTTATTATTCTCAACCCAAATTCCTTCAAGCATAACACAACCCTCTCCAATAGAGTCTGATACTAATTGAAAAGTTTTTGAAGACCAAATACATACTAGACCTCCAGCATTGTTGATTACAGGTGTTGTAACCCAATCTAGGTTCGGACCTCCCTAAATCCATTGGCATACTTCTTGCTTAATTGATTCCTTCTTTGTTTCTTGGAGGCATATAATATCAATTTTCTCTTGTATGATCAATTGTTTGACGTGCTTATGCTTGACTCCTTCCCTAAACCCCTTATACTATAAGATAATATCCTCATGGTGCACCATCTTTAGCCCCTCTATGAATAGCTTCTTCAGCCTCGACAATCTCCTTTAGGTTACGAATTTGTAGCTGGTCAATCCTTTTTAGTGTATCGGCTTCCGGTTCCCTTGTTGTTAGCCCCAAAATTTTGTCGATATCTAATATTTGGAAAGCCTCTATCTTGCTATGCTTTTCTAGAATAATATGGTTCCGATTTCTTATACATTCATCATTGAGATTATTACTTAATTGGGGTTGATCAATTGTTGGAGAGGGCGTTGACATACTCCGGGAAGTTGGTGCAATTAATGATCTAAGGGAGAATGAAGATGGTCACCTTAATGGCCCCCTAGAAGCGCCTCCCATGATAAGGCTATGCCATTTATTTCTTGAAATTGATTCTGCAGGCACCGAATTGTGAAGATCTTGGCACGTAGGCACTTCATCATCCTTTTTTCTAGAACTTTCCAATTCCTAAGCATTGTGGTGCTTATTCGATAGTTGTGATTGAGTGGAATGGGAATTAATTTGGGTCATTCCATTCAGCTGTTGGTTACTAATTGAAGCACTCTCCACGTGTGATGAGAATTGATCCCGTGCTTGTGACCCAGTAAGGATATTGGCCGAGATAGCTTCATGTTGGCCCACAGGCATCATAGTTTTTAATTGACTTTTTACTTGGTGACTTGGTATTTGTTTTTCCAGCCTTATTCTTCCCATCTTTATCCAACAAATCAACTTTACTTCTTGAGCCTCTCTGTAGAATGTCGCTTGGACCTGCATGCCCAACAGGTCCTTTATATGTGATCTACTATCCGTGATACCTAGTACACAATCCGTAATTCATAATTTATGATGTGTAATTTGTGATTCGTAAATCGTGATACTTGATATGTGATGTGTAATTCATAATACCTAATACCTAATTTGTATATGTGATCTGTAATTTATGATCCATAATCCATGATTCATAATTTGAAATTTGCCATTCGCCATTCGCAACCTATAATTTGTGATCATGATCATGATCCTTCATCTATGATCTATGATTCGCCATGCATAATCCGTAATCTATGAACTGTGATCTATAATCCCTGATCCTCGATTCGTAATTCGTAATTTATAATTCGTAGCCCATAATCTGCAATTTGTAATTCATAATTAGCAATCTATGATACATGATCTGTGATCCTTGATCCTTTGGGTAACATTTAAGGCACCAACGAGCAGATTTTCAGGGCCTTTTTTTGCGCATAATTTGGATTCACTGGAAGGGCTTTGCAGCTAGATATTACCCAAAGGACCATTAATTGTGGCCTCACCATTAATGTTTTTTGAGTTTGCAACGTGAGTTTCAACCAGAGCATCGTCTTCATCTTTCCATATTTCACCATTGAATTAAGACCTTTCTGAATGGAACATCATCCCAATATTACTTGGTAATGAATTCTTGTCAAATGTGTTCTCATACCTCCAGTGTTGACAGTTGCATGTGGTAGTAGATGACATAGCTTCTTCCATTATTATGACTATGTAATCAACTCCATTTATTCCCACGATTTTTGAACTATGAACTTGGGTGAAGGATGAGGTTTTGATGAATATCCTTGCATACTGTAACTCTTCCATCTTCAAAGTAGCCTCATGAACTTCAATCACAGCTCCAAACTTGTTCACGATGCGAGTGAAGCATGATGCACTCCAAGCATATAGTGGCAACCCAAAAATCCTAATCCACACTGCTTGTTTCTCGGAACTATATTTGGATTCCATTTTTCCATAGAGTTAAAGACATCAAGTTTTTCCTTCTGTTGATTATCCAACCATTCTTAAATCCATTTTTTAAATGCTCCTTCTATAAATACTAGGTCGTCACCCATATTTTTAAACTTTACAATGTTTTGGTCATCAATAAGTAGTAATTTCGGTATTTGATCAAGTTTATCTATGATGGTTAGACTTTGTAGATGTCCAACCCAACAGTCGTGTAGCTATGAACTATCAAGTGTATCAATTTGAATGTCCGCCATTTTTACAGTTTAACACTTGTTCTTCATTCTCCTTGTGCTATTTGTATTTATGCTATTACTCTTCACAGTTATGGCATATGACTTTGAGCCTCTATATTGTGGTTGCCATGTTGGTTTGCGGGTAAGCTTTCTCCTGTTGTTGTCAGCCTCCAATGCACAATGGTTGAGTTGATTTTCCATAGCCCTTGCACCGTTTTCAACTTCAAGTTTCTTTCCAAAGCGTGGGAGATTTGCTAGCATCTTCTTATCTCTAATATAAATAGAAGGTAGTAACCTTTCTTCTTCTAAGTCTATACTCTAATGAACCTTGTGTCTCCCTCCCTAACTTATTCCTACTTGCCACCTTCAAGCTCTTCTCACTCCATACTCTGTCTCTCTCTAACCCTCTCTCATCTGTGAAGTTAAATGTTCTCTCTCCTTGAGTAGATAGATTTATCAATTAATCAAACGCCAATGTAATATGATAGTATTATATATAATTTTCAAAACTGATAATTGGAAACACAGATATTAGTCAGTATCATTGGTACATTCATGAATGATCTCACTCTTCTGTTCAAAATTCACATTCCCTACGTGAACATGACGATTGATGCCTCTTCATATGAACATGAAGCTGGAAAAAATATGACAGTATTTCAAATTGCATACTGCATCACATATGTTTTTTTTATTATTATTATAACTATAAAAGATTGCATGTACTTTTTTTAGCTAAATTTTTAAATCTAATATTGAATGTATTTAAAACTTCAGTTTACTTTTTAAAATAATAAAATTCTCATTACGTATAAATTTTTTTCCTCTTGTGTGTTTTGTAAAACAATATTAATAGTTGTTTTTCAATACTTACCACCTACTGTGACATTTCCTTCATTTTTTTTATTTCGAACCATAGTATCAGACTTCCCTAATACTTGTATTATGTGTCAGTTTTTTCTCTAACTTCCCTTATGATCTCCTTTGAACATTTTTTTTATATGTTGTTTACGATCTAACAAATTCATTTTTAGCAACCTTCCTGTAAATATTAAAACAAGCTCTCGATCTTTATTTTCTTATTAATGATTATATATCTTTGCATGTTTACCTTAATTGATTCCATATTTCCTATCTCGTCAAACTTTAATTGTCATATATAAATAAGTATTAATTCAATACTTAAAATTTATATTTTCTATTATAAAATACTTATTTTAATAATATAACTTACATAATTATCAACTAATTTAATTCTTAGCGTTATTAACATAATTTTCAACTAATTTTTAATAACAATTATCAAATACTTAATGATCCTAAAAAATAGAGGTGTTTATTAGGTCAAATAATCCAATTCAATCTAAACAATTTTTTTTTTCACAATTTGATGAAATCGCAATCAACTTGATTAGATCTAATTCTTGCGGAGAATAATAACTTCTCCTTGCAGCTCTATAAATATAGAAAAATTTTAAAATACTCCTAGGTAAAAAAAAAAACTTAACTTCTTCTTTGTCTCTTGATACCTCTTCCAGATATCTCTTCTCGTAGCTTTGTGTCCTGTACCTCCTTTTTCTTCCTCCTTCATTATTCGCTTGAAGTCTATGCCTCCATGTACCTTTGTTCATCTTCTCGTTCGCGGTTGTCGTCGTCCCTGTCTCATTCAGTGTAAAGAAATTTGCAAAATTTTTTACAAGTCTAGATAGGGGTGTCCAGACTTGTAAAAAAAATTATAATTTTTTTTAAAAGTCTAGACAGGGTTGTTTGGACTTATAAAAAAATTTGCAAATTTTTTACAAGTCTGGACAAGGGTGTCCAAATTTGTAAAAAAAATTACAATTTTGTTTACAAGTTCGAATAGGGGTGTTCGGACTTGTAAAAAAATTTGCAAAAACCTGATTCCATAATGTACCAGAGAGAAGATAAATGCAAACCTTAACAGGGAATAACAAAACACCTTAATTGGAAAGAACAAAACAAATTTAGACGGATGAACACAACACAAACGCATGAAGAAGAAGTGAAAGTCACAGATTTAGTGAAGAAAAACGAAGTCGTGCAAGAGAAGCAAACTAGGGAAGTGCAAAATGAGAGAGAGGTGCAGACGAAAGAGGAAGAGAAAGAGGCAGGACATGATAATTATTTTTTTATTGTTTTATTTAAGGGCCTTTTTATCATTTTAAAAATTTATGGATATGTAGGGAGAACTTATGGCAGTGTAGGGAGAAATTCTCATTCCTGTGATATAACTATCAAAGTGGTTCTAAGATGCAAACTAATCTAATCCACCACGAGTCCGGGTTGGGTCATGACAGAAAAAACAGATAAAATTCTTTGGTGGAACGAAACTTATAATACAATCCACTTGAAACTTGGCCCATTGAGTTTTAACCTGTCCAACCCAGTTGAAATTAAACTTTTATACTTCTCATTTTATATAATGTCTCGTGGTTTATTACTTAATTATAACCTTTAAATGCTGAATAAAATTTCCTTAAAAAATCAATCTACTATTAAAAAAAATTAAATTTTCTTTCTTTATATTTTCAACTGAAATTTTGGTCTCGTTATTGTTGAAAAATTTATAAAATGTTATGATATTATTTCATACTATTTAAGTGTTTGTGCTTACTAAATAAATATTTTTTTTTTGCTATTTTTCTTTTTTATAATAAAATATTTTTTAATTATAAATGAATTGACTATCAATCCACCCAACCTATCAACCCATGCTGGACCCATCAAATTCAAAAAAATGAAAGGGATGCTAGGTAGATCAAGTCAGATTTACTTGTTTGTGTAATGATTTGAGGTGGTTCAAACTTTATCCACTTTGAAAGTATTACACATATTGAATAACGAATTCTATATGTTTAACTCAAGATTCAACTTAATATGATTATATGACCATAATTATTAAAGTAATAAGAATAATAATATAATAATAAGAATAATAGTTATTACTAATAGTAGTATAAAATAAACATTAATAAAAATGCTAATTACTAAGTGTTTAAAAAATAAAATAAATTAAACATTTTAAACAAATTATCCTAAAAAATCTAAAAATCCAATGTTCTATAATTTCAATTTTTTAAAACCTGAAACCTAATTGACCTAATCCAATTGGGTTACAAATTCAGGAACTGAATTGGATTGAGTTAAATAAAAAATAATGTAAAAACTTAATTCAATCAAACTCAACAATTAAATTTAATATTAAATTTATATTATTCCGGTACATCCAATTTGTATTCACCTTTATTAAGAAATAATATTTGTATACTATTAAATTTGATCCGTGCAATGCCAAGACAACAATGCTAGTTTTAAGATTAGTTGTAGTATTATTACTAGTTTTAAAATTAGTTGTAGTATTATTGTATTATGGTAGTAGTTGTTTTGAATTGGCTTTTTATTTCAAAATTGATAATAATTTTAGAGTTTAATCAGTATATAAAGATATATTAAGAAGTTTAACACTTACATTATATAAAAAACTTTTTTATTTATAATAATTTTATTGACTTTAATTATTAATATTTTAAAAGTATATAAATAAAAAATTGTTATTGAATATTATTATAAAACTGATTTACACTATCCTACCTACTAATTAAACTCATAATTTTAAATCTTATAAAAGTAAACATTTTTCTAAAGTAAGTGTTGATTTGGACAAATTATTTTTGTACCAATTTTCTCGAAAGTAGTATTACTTATACTACTGGATACTCTCAATGGTTAAAATTTAATATACCTACTTTGGATATTTTAAAAAGTATTAGATATTTTTTTGTCTTTACTATGTAAACTTTAAGATACTTAAAGATAATTATTCTCTAATGGTTGAAAAAGTTAAAAAACTTATATTTTTATTTTTTTTTTAATTCACTGAATTTAAAATAAGATTTTTAATACAATTAATTGGTTATCATTGAAAAGAAATAATTTTATTTATAACAAATTGTATTTTGCAAAAGATACTTATTTTGATTTTAAGAAACTTGCTTTATCATTTAGACTGGTCTCCAATATACAATTTATTTAAGATACAATATAAATTCTTATCATTTTGATATATGTAGCATTTATGTATCATGACCACATAAGATACAAAAACATATTACAAAAGCCAATTTAATGCAAAATTTGTGTTTATACTTTTACAATTTTTTTTTCCTAATTTGTTTTTACCGAGGATAATAATAGGTGTGAATATATGCTCTCTCTACCTGCACCCGTGAGAGAAATTTGCACTCACATATTCTTGTTTGTAACTAATTATATAATAATAATAATAATAATAATAATAATAATAATAATAATAATAATAATAATAATAATAATAATAATAATAATAATAATAATAATAATAATAATAATAATATCAAAGTAACCAAATACAAAATTACTATAAATTAATTTTATTAAATTCTGATTTTACAACCAAACTTTTAAATTAAAAAAGAAGAAGATTATAAGTCTAGTCACATAACTTATATGAATAAAGTAATTTACGATTTTAATCGGGTATTTAATGGATATCCGTAAGTTGATATCTACATCCAAAAAGATATGAATATATCGTTAAAATACTCGTTATATTTATTTTTATACCTACTAATTTCTCATCGTGAATTTTTTATCTATACATGTAGATTACATTGTCGATCCTAATTTTTATAAATGTATAAACTTACCGGAAAAAAAAAAAAGGTTGACTGGAGGAGAAATGTCCTAATACATAATACTTTTTATATAAACCAAAACTAAGTGAAATTACAAACTTTACAAGATTTACTCTTTTATTTAATGATTTTATGTTCTAATTGTTGGTTTTAAATCATTTTTAGTTTTAAATAAATTTTAATTAAAAATAAAATACATGCCAAAAAAGTGTGTAACTAACATTTTATTTTAATATAAATTGATTTATTATACTTAATAAATATGTTATAACAAAATCCTACAAAAATTGCATAAAAGATGAAATTTATCTTTTAGGATAAATTATGTTTTTATCTATATTTCTATACTAATAATAAAGAGAATACCTCAGTTTAACGTTCACTTTTATAGATAAAAACTCTTTGGACAATTATGCAATATTCTATCCTTATAGATATAGTTTGACAAGTATGTAAGTTGAATATCAATAATATATTGTGTAAAGAGATTACCTCTTTTGACGTTCACTTTTAAAATATTAATATCCAACATAAATAATTGTCCAACTATATCTATAATTTATAATATATCATATTATATTACCATATATTTATACTATTAATAAAGTAAATACTCTCTTTTGACATTCATTTTTCAAAATACATATTTTACCCTTACATGTATTTTAAAATTAAAAAGAAAATATTAATTAAGTTGTCATAAGAGAGAATCAAACCCACAACCTCTCACTCCCTAAACATAAACTTTACTACTAGACCAACTTTATAACTTTAAGCAAAAATCTATATTTATTAATAAAGAGAATACCCCAATTTGACGTCCACTTTTGAAAATACATATTCTACCATTATATTTATTTTAAAATTAAAAAAATACTTTTTCATAAGAAAGTTTCAAACTCACAACCTCTAATTCTCTAACGTAAACTTTACCCCTAGATCAATTTTATAACTTTAAGAAAAAAATTACTTTAAAATATTGATATCGAACATACATAATATATGATATTATATTATATAATGGGAATATAACTTTTTTGTGTCCATATTTTATGACTAAATTACCTTCTAAACATTTTATGACTTTCGCAAATATAACTTCTCTATATTAATATATGCACATTTTTACAATTTATAATATATGATATTATATTATATACTATATTTTATATAATAGGAATATAACTTTTTGACGTTCATATTTTATGACTATTTTACCTTATAAATATTTTATCAGTGTTTTCACTTTCACAGATATAACTTCTCTCTATCAAAATATGCACATTTTCACAATTTTTACCTTATCACAAATCAATTTTTCTTAAACATGATTAATATATGTATACATTTTATGATAAATATTCTTAATAAACATGCAAATACACATGTGCGATAATATTTTGAGTTTTACTCAAACTCTTTTCTCTTTCCATTTATTGCATATTTGACATATTCATTGATGATCTCACATATTTTTATCATGTCATCATAAAAAAATATATAAAATTAACAAAATATATTTCAAAACATGTCACATATTAATTTATATTTTAAAATATAAAAAATTAGAAAAAATATTAAATTAAAACCCAAAAATTTTAAAATATAAATGCAAATACACAGACGCACCATTTACTTTATTTGTGCTAGTCCTTATAAAATACGTGGAATATTAATTTTATACTCAAGAAAAATTTTCTATTAATTTGATCTTCTAAAATCTAAATATATTATTATAATGGTTGATGGACATGACCGTTCCAATTGTACCAAAATAAGATTATTTAATTGGATCATAGAATCTATTTCTTAATTTCAGCTAGTGGAATCTAACCATTTAACCATAACAAATTTATATATGTCAATGTAGTCACTATAATTTATTTTGTTCACTTTAACATGGAAATTTGTTTCATTATTTTCTACTTTATTAAAATAACACTTCTATGTAATCGGGTAGTATATAGTCACTCATATGTGTTAGATTACCCTTTAATAAAGTTACAAAAGAGTTTTATAAAAACAAGTTAAAATTTTAGAGGACTTGAACTAATAATTTTTTTTAAGAAAATGAAATTAATATTTTAGGTATTTTATTGAAACATAAAAGATAAGTTTTTTTTTTATAATAAAAATAGTCTTTAAACTAGAATTAGGGATGAGAAATAAACTCACATTCTCGGGTTATTCTCAAACCCGTATCGAAGTTGAGAAAAAATTTATAATTTAACCAATAAAAAATACGAGTATGAGAAATAACAGATTTGTTAAGTTAGGGATAAATTTCAATACCAATCTCATCTTACTCTAATTTTAATGACTATATTCATTTGTCAAAAAAATTTGACACTTTAATTAATAAATTACAAGGCTTATGTTTATTAGACAACTTTTAATTTAATATTATTATATTAAACAAATTGTTTTTATTAAAATATTATTATAAAATTTTTGGTAAATACAAATATACGCAATACCTAACAAATATAAAATCGGTGATATAAATGTAATAACCTACATATCAAAACAAAAATAAAAATGAGTTTCAAAAGCCACTATGAGAATAAAAATTTTGTACATGCCCCGATTACATGCCTAACTAGAACCTAATTAAAAATACAACATATATTACAATTATATTATGAAGTTTAGTGTACAAGATAAATGAGTATACTCTGAACGAGTCATACGAGACGGGAAGAAGTCAAGTTGGGGATAAGGTTGCTACTTTTGGTTTATCCCTATATAATTAATTTATAGTTTTTTTATCTTGTTTCCTCTTTTATTGTAAACAATGTTTTAGCACGTGTTTCTACTACCCTGTTTCCCTGTTAGTAAGAAGATTTTTGTCATTAATAATATGTAATGCACGGTGAGCAACATTGTATATTTGAGATGTGTATTAAGATAAAAACAAACAATTATAGTAATAAATTTGTTAATTATACTCCAAAAACAAGAGAAAATAGAAAAATTCAATTAAGTTAAGGGGAATGCTAGCGTTTAAGGTACATGTTGAAAATAACACATTAACAATAAAATTTACTAAACTTCATAGTTAATTATATTATTTAAGGAATTATGATTTCAATAATTATTATTGTGTTTTTATTTTATTTAAAAGATAAACATGCCTATCAATATTAATTAGTATTTTATTTGATGTACTAAAAAAAATTTTAAAAATTTTTTTAACATTGTTTTTATATATTTTTATTTTAATGCTACAAAAAATTAAAAATAATTAGAAATAAAATATCAATATATTAAGAATATAAAATAAATATAAACAAGCTCAAATTAAAGGAAAAAACAACAAACTAAAATAAAAACTTAGATTAAAAAAACTGTTACATTTTTATTTTCCTTTGTGACTTTCTCCTTTAACTTAAGTATTTTTTTATATTTACTTTATATTTTTAATATTTTGATATTTTATGTTTAATTATTTTTTATTTTCAGTAATAAAAAAATAATAAAAAAATATTAAAATTATTATATATTTAATTATTTTTAAGATTTTAGTATATTCTAAATAAAGAGTTTAATTGGTATACATTGTCATTCAATCATAAATTTTTATTCATGATAAATTTATTAACTTTATTAATTATTAAATATTAACGTAAAAATCTTTTACATCAATTAAACTCTTAAATAAAATATTAATCAAAACAATATAATATTTAGAGACATTTTTATACTTTCGATAACTAAAAATACATTAATTATTGTTAAAATCAGAATTAATTTAATAGTAAAATTAACTGTAATTTTTTATAAAATTAAATATTTATTATTATTTTTAACCAAGACACGGGTCACCAGGAGACAAGACAACAGTTAATATTTTTATAAAAGAATAATGTATAGAAACAATTTATTGTAATTTAAAGATGAAGTTTAAACTTTAAATACATAAGCGGTTAAATAAAGGAAAAGGAAAAGAGTAAGAATTTTGTGACAAAGAGTTTGAAATGATGGAGTTTGGTAAATGCAAGGTAAGGTATGAAATAAGATAATTTATTATTGTGTAAAATGCTCTTAAATAAGGAGGCGAGGCCGGTCTGGTTGGAATTTGAAATGATATATATGGTATGGGCACTGTGCAGTGAACAGTGGCAAAACCGAAAAAGAAAAAGATCAGAAAATTCCCATTAGGTCCCATACTCGTTCTTCTCCTTCTCGTTCTCGCAAAAACAAAATCTACTATTCTCTCCCTCTCTCTCTCTCTCTCTCTCTCTCTCTCTCTGCATCGCAATCCCTGCAATTCCCCCTCTCACAGATTCTCTTCCTCCTCCCTGCTCTTCGCAGTCACGTAAGATCCCCGCGGCGCTTCCGCGGGATTTCTCTAGGGTTTCTGATCGTTCTCCCACAACGTCGTTTTTCAATTGCGGTCACTCTGTGTAGCGTCCACGAGCCGCCATGGCTCCCGGGCGTCGACGCGGACCGAACAAGGCCAAGGCCAATGGCCACTTGAGTTTGGGCGATCTCGTCCTCGCTAAGGTCAAGGGCTTCCCCGCTTGGCCTGCTAAGGTCTCACTCTCTTCCCTCTGTTTTTCTTCTTTCTTTCCTTATTATTACAATTTTAATTACAATTACAATTACAATTACAATTACAATTATCAATCATCAATCATCAATTATCACTACACGCTTTCTTTTGTGAGGCATATGGTATCTCTGCTTCACTGCTGATTTTTGCTCACATCCTTATTAGGTTATTTTACTGAATGGTTCAGCATGGCTTTCGAGCCCTTTTTCTTGCTCGGAGGAAGGTTTTTACATTGTTAAAGTGACGTGTTGGATATCCCACTTGCTGATATGCCTTAAGTAGTGTATATTATTAGGGTTAACCCTTAATCCAAATTCGGGCTAAAATGGTGTATATAAACGTGAAGTTAGGCCTGAACCCCCAAATCTTTAGATGGTACCGCAGTCTGGTGGTTGTTGTTCTGCCTATAGGACCATATGGTATCAGGTTGTTATTTGATCATCAATAGATCTGCTGCCTTTCAAAGTTCATGCCGGAGATGTTTAGTCGTTGACATGAGAAGTGTGTTGAAGATCTCACATTGACCAGGATATTACTAAAATAATGCATATTAACGAGGGGCAACACTGACTCTATAAGTTAGCTTTTGAGGTTGAATTAGACTCAAATCCAAAGTCTAAGTATATGTACTTTGCTTTTAGTGATGTTAACTTTTTATGATGTTACTTTCTGCATTGTTAAAAGGTTTTCAACTTATGGTGGTTGGTTGAACTTCCAGTTATTATTAGTATTGAGGATGCTGGTTTTGTTGCATCTTTGTTTTCAGATAAGCAGGCCTGAAGATTGGGAGAAAATCCCTGATCCGAAGAAATATTTTGTTCAATTCTTTGGTACGAAAGAAATGTAAGCCTCTCTCACGGTCTCACCTGATTTCTGTTGTTACTAACATGCAGCTAAAGAGTATGTGAACGGATAGGTTGTCATGTAATCTGATGATTGGTGATGAGTTCTATTGGAATTCTTAATAACAAGCGCTATAAATAAAGGAACTAGAGTGTGAATTAGTAAAGAGGAGAACCCTTAAGCTGTCAAGTTTGTAGTATAGTTTGGATGTAAAAAGATGATAGTGGCATATGTGAATTTTTGGAAACAACATCCTGTCACTTGTTGTCTCAATAATTGCTGCATAGGATTCTATTAGCCTTTGGCTTTTGATTAATACTGGAGGGTTTTCTTTGACACATCAACTGATCAAAGTACATTGAACTTAAGAAGTACAGACTAGATGTGTGTGGTGCATTGTAGTGTGCGAAGAACAGTGGTGGTACAGATCATATCATGAGGAATAATTGTGGTTTCATTTCATGATTGATGCTACTAAGTTTCTAATTGGTGACTCGTAGGGGTATAATTGACTTTGCTATCTATGGAGGACTATCTTACCTAAAAGATTATATTGTTAGGTGGAGCCTGAAGAAAAGTTTATATCTTTGATACACCCACCTTGACAAGGTCCTTTGGCTTAAAGAAAGGATAATGCATGTCCCTGATATTTACTTTGTTCTAAAATTCAATTGAAAAAAAAAGCTAGTGGCCGGGATGTGTCATGTTATTTCTAATTACTTGTTCTAGGACTCGAGGCTATAATATGGTATCAAAGATATCAACTATACTGAAAGCTTCAGCTGTTAGGTGGACTGGGGGAGGCATGGGGTGATTTTAATATTTTATATGTCTGTAACATGGAAGCTTTGATCATGGGTCATAAGAGAAGGAGAGCAACTTTTAGATGGGCTTGAAGATATTGTTGTGTGTCAAAATATGTTCCATTGCTTTAAATGTGAGGACATTCTGTCATGATCCATGCTGTTTGGGTTGCAGAGATGATTTGACTTTTAGAGAAAGGATAGAATAGTCTGTTCTTCAAAATTTGAGTTTTAATTGGGTAAATTAGATAAATCACCTTTAGTATTTATGATAATTTAACCATCTCTTTTTTGAGTTTTAAGGGATAGAAGATTTGGATCCTGTCTAGGCTCCCTTACTACCTTCCAAGGTCCTTGAGTGTATCAGAAAGAAGAGGACAGAGAATTCATATCCCTTATGCTGTCTGAGTATGGAATTGAATCTTTATAAGTAACAAGAGAATAAATTTTGGGGATTTAGTTGGATATTACAGTGGAATATGCTGGTGGAAATTCCAATTCTCTCTCAGAAAAAAAAGTTGATTTTGTGGTTGAACTTCTTTGTTGTATAGACATTCCAACATCTAGTCTTCTGATATTAATTCTTGATCAGCAATAGACTAATAGAAAACATTTTGATGATGTAAAGTGATTTGAGAAACTTCAGTGTTAGATGAGTCTTTTGAGATTGTCTTCTTTTCGCAAATGGCTTGAACAATTCTTTTAAGCTAAAGTGAATCTTCTGTTGCTTCTTTTTCTTCTCTTTGGTTGTTCTGTAAGGATTTTTATGCTCTGCTCTTGAACTGTATTTGCTATTTATCAATTTTTTAAGTGAATGACACGATTTTGTCGTTTACATTATACTATAATTTCAGTATTTTCTTCCAGTTAGCCCCCAAAGTAAAAAAAAACTTGTGTCTTTTTGTCCTTCATGTTTCCTTTCTTTCATTACATAATATTGTATGTTTGGCATTTTATTTTCTTACAATTGTATAACATTCTTTTTCTTTGCAGAGCTTTTGTTGCCCCAGTAGATATTCAGGCATTTACCAGTGAGGCTAAAAATAAGTTGTCTGCTCGTCTTCAAGGCAAGACTAAGTACTTTACCCAAGCTGTGAAGGAAATATGTGCAGCATTTGATGAGATGCAGAAACAGAAGGCTGGTGGTTTGACAGGTGACACCGATGATTCTCGTATTGGTTTAGAGGCTCCTTCAAATGATGGGGCAGTAGGTAACTTAAAGGATGCTACTGATGCTTTGGTATCAAATGAAGAAAAAGATAACATTGATATGGATAATGTTGGTTCTAATTTGGAGCACTGTACACAGAGAATAGGAGAAAATGACAACCAAGAGGAAAAGCTCTCTCTAGCTGACCATCTAAATGAAAGTTCTGTTTCATCACCTGTGATAAAAAGTAAATTAACCATTGGTTCTGAGCCAAAGAAGAATGCTAACAAATCTAGTCTTAAAGGTGCTAGTAATGCTGATGAATGTGGGCAACATGATAATGAACATAATGATTTAACAAATGGGACCAAGTCAAGAAATGTTGTTAATGTCTCTAGTAAGAAAAGTGAAGCTGCAGGTCATAGAGATAGAAATGGTGGATCATCTACTGGAAAATTTATGAAGGAGGGATATTCTAATAGCCATGGTGATCTTTCTAGGTCTGGAGTGACATTGAAAGCTGGGAAGAAAAGGAAAAATGCATCTGCTGTTACATCAGATTCTCCAGATACTCTTAAAGCAATCAATAATGGTAATACTGGGGAAAAAGATAGCAACTTCATAAAAGTGAGAACAAGTCTAGATGTAAAAAATGAATTGCAGGATATCTCGTTTGATTCTGAGGATGCTGATGGTAAAAGTTCTAGTATGAGGAAGAAGACCCAACGTCATGGAATGCATAATGTAGCAGCAAATGAATCTTTGCATGCTACCAAGAAGTTGAAGCGTATTGATGCCAAAGATGATTCAACCTTAGGATATCCTTCAAAAGTTCTGAAAAGAGCTTCGCCGGGCTCTACGATTATTGAAGACAGACCATTTAAAAAATTAGAAATGAAGAAGTCTGCACCAAATTCAAAAACAGAAAAAAGCTTGCCATCAAGGAGTCAAATTGGTGGTGCTGGTTTTGATGATTCTGTTCATGAGTCGCTATGTGGGACTAAACATCATAGCCAGGTTCTGCAAGTTGTGCCTGATTCTGCTGGCATTGGTTCTGATGAAAAGAAAGAAAAGAGTTCTCTCAGACAGAAATGTGATACAAATAATGTTGTGATAAAACAAGTAGAGAGGAAACGTAGAGCTGTTTGCCTTTTTGATGACGATGATGATTGTGAACCTAAAACTCCTGTTCATGGAGGAGCTGCAAAAAATGTTAAATCTTCTGTTTCAGAGGTCAAGAGGAGCAACAATGTAGACTCTGAGAAGTCTGATATTCAGCTGGCTCAAAGAAATTCTAGTGAACTCGAGGATACCCATTTGAAAGAGCCGTCTTCTCATTTACATAATGACATTTTGTCAATTAAACAGGCTCTAAAAGAGAAAGATGATGAAGTAATTCCTGTGCATGATCCTGACAGTCCTGAAAAATTAGACTTGAAACAGTTACCCTCCAATGCGGCAAAATTGAGCTCCATCTCTCCACTGAAATCACCTCAATCAGTACCTGCAACTAAGTCAAATGCTGAGCGGAGTAAAGCTTCCAAACTATCACTTAAAGTTTCCAGTAATGCTACTCAAAAAAGAGCTGAACACGGCCCTTCAAAGTCTTATCATAATCCCAGCTCTACTCAGAATCAAGTTTCAACTCATAAAAAGAAGCCTTTATCTTCTGCAGATATTTTTAAAACTACTCCAGAAACATTGCCTCAGGTAGTTGAAGTACCCGCTTCAACTGCTGGTTTTAAGGATCCTTCTGCTCTACATGTTGATAGGTACACATGCTTTTGGTTTTTCTCATTTTGTTTGGATTTATTTACCAGAACTCCATTTTTATTTTCTTTGTTTTATTATAGATTGGAAGTGGGCACGGAAGAGAAAAATAGTATGTACACAGGTTCTGGAACTCCTGAAACTGCTAAAACAATGAAGCATCTTATTGCGGCTGCCCTGGCAAAAAGAAAACAAACTCAATCACAAAGTCTTCCTTCTGGCTTTCCTACAGTTCAGGGGGGGACTCGTAGCCCCTCCCCAGTTCAGCCACTTCTGCCTTTGTCAAGCAATTTTGTGCCAGGTGATATGCAGGGAGTTTGTGAGCACACAACATTGGCTTCTCCACCAACTAAAGAGCATCACTCCATTTCTCGTAATCAACTTGATGCTGATGAAAGTGAGGAGAGAAGAGTTGGTTCAGCGCAAAGGGGTCTAGGAGGCTCGCTGAGTGGTGGTACTGAGGCTGCTGTTGCTCGGGAAGCTTTTGAAGGAATGATTGAAACACTGTCAAGGACCAAGGAAAGTATTGGCCGAGCAACTCGTCTTGCTATTGATTGTGCGAAATATGGCATTGCCAGCGAGGTTTGCTCCATATTATTTCTACTTTTAAAATTATGAATCAGGCAATGACTTTCTCCTGAATTACTTGTCTAGCTGTATGAATCATTAGATAGGATGGAATTGCTATAGAAAAGAACTTAAATACTATTACAGCATAAGTGAGTATTAATATTTAGATTCATGAGAATACTTTGATGTGATGTATTTAGGAAGTTTTTTGAGTTGTGTTGAAGTGTGAAGGTTGTTATCCCTGAAACCAGCATTGTCAGTTTAATTGGAAGGGAAAGCTCAACCTGTGGATAGGTGCATGAAGCTAAGCCTTAAGTTCACTGATAATAAAGGTCTTGGAGCATTATTTTGCGTGTTATTAATATGGTCTGCATTTTTGTTTAACTACTCACACTGTTAATGTACCTCAATGATTTGTGTGTTAATTTCTTGCATATATGATTTTGATAAATAACTTTCAACATATAGAAAATCTTGTAGAACATCAAGGACCATGGAAGATAAGGGATGCAGTTTTGTTTGTTCAATTTAAAATTTTAGTTGGATTGTTGATTGAATGTGAATACAATTTCTAAATGTTTTATTTTTGCTTCTGATTAATAGAGCTCTGTTAATTTATGGTTAATGTACCTATAGTGAACTTATTCACTGTCCTCTTTGTTCAGGTCGTCGAACTCCTTATCCGAAAGCTGGAAAATGAAACTAGTTTTCATCGCAAAGTAGATTTGTTTTTTCTTGTTGATTCCATAACCCAGTGCTCACATAATCAAAAAGGTGGGTGAAGATATTATAGAATCCTTTACTATTTTGCATTTATTATTGCTGCTTTTACTTTCACCTCTCCTCCCCGTCAAATTCTTTTAGTTTAGGTAGTCTTCTCTTAATGGAATTGATAATTCTAAATGTAGAGGACGTTTTTAGGCATTGCAGGAGCCTCTTACATCCCTACTGTTCAGGCAGCGTTGCCACGTCTTCTTGGTGCTGCTGCTCCCCCTGGAGCTAGTGCCCGTGAGAATCGTCGTCAGTGTCTCAAGGTCAGCTCTCTCTTGAGTTAATATTTAGTATTTAAGAATGAGAAATGGAATTGTATTAAGAGGAAAGAAGCAGAGTAGAACTAGAGGGAGAATAAGACTGCAACCAATAAGGTAACTGAAGTACTAAACAACAGATGGAGATAGTGAATCTCCTCCTATTCACAATCCAAGTAGATATCTCGGCTGACTATTCACTTGAAGCAATAGAGGCAATCAGAATTCAACCATGCTGCCTAACATAATTTTGTCCATTAATTTTGTTTTCTGAAGCACTTTACCTAAAATATTTTGACAGTCATCGCAAGCTTTGTCAAAATCCAGCTTGAAGACTGACCCTTATGACCACCCTTCCTTGGGTTGTTCACTACTTGATTATATTGTATGATTGTCAATTGCTTAACGTTGCCAAGAAGGTTATACGGTGGATGCAGCCAGGACCTTTAAGTGTCATACGGCCATGGTGGATGCCATGGCGGTCTATGGCAGACAATATATATAATATAATGCAAAAGCAGCAAAATAACAAACAGATATATTAAAACCAACAATGTAACAATCTAAAATTTGTAGATTCATAATCTAATGATATTATCATCATTAAAACTTAAAAACATAAATTCCGAACCAAAAGAAAAGGATTAAATAACCATCAAAACAAAGAAATAGTAAACACAATGACAAGTCTTAAAACTATTTTGTTTAATCCTCCTCACCCCATCAATGTTTGCATAATTAATTTCAACAGGGTGATGCTACTCATCCAAAAATCCTTCAGCTTCTTCTCCATCTTAATGTGCCAAATTAGCATTTTACACTAATTCCTCCTCCTCACTGCTAGAATCTGAATCTTTTGATGGTTCAACAACAACCCTTTTTCCCTACTTCTTTGAAGCTGCTCTTTTGGCTCATTTAGAAGGATTAGAAGATGCTCCTACTTGCCCCTCTCCAATTGCATGTTGTTTCCTTTTGTGTTTTCTAGGCTTATCAAGTCCCGAAACTTCGTAAACTTGATTCCAAGTAAGTTCATCATCTCCTTCATGAACCCTCTCATCTTCACCTTCTTCCCTATCCATCTCTCCAATTAGCCACTCATTGCAATCATTAATCCCATTGAGACTAATTGGATCGATTTCATCCTTAAGGTTATACCTTCAATGGAGTGCTTGATTATACTTGACAAATACCAAGTCATGTTATGAACCTAAAACAATTAAATAAATACTCATTACTTAGGGAATAACTACAAGGAAGATATTGATTGTTGACTTTAAATAGGAACCTAATTACTTGCTCAAACACACTCCAATTATGTTCTCAACTTGAAGCATATGATGTCAAGCTAAGGATCTTAATTGCAAGTTGTTGCAAATAGGGAGTGTCTAAACCATACATCTTCCACCATTGAGCTACAAATACAAACAAAATATGTTAAACTCAGACACTTAAGCAAATGACTTGAAGAATAAAAGTTCAGAAGTTGCAATGTTTTGTCTCTTACCTAGTGCAACTTCACCCTTCATTGCTTTAGCAGTTGTGGACCTAACATACCACTCCCAACTTTATATTGAGCCAACTTCTTATGAACAATCTTCTCCATCTCCAAATCTTCCAGCAATTTATTTTTATAGAATCATACGAACCCTTAATAATCTCACAATTAAATTCCATTTGTGGGTTTGCATAAAAGGACTTTGAATTCAAAAAGTGACTAGCAACATGTAAAGGCTGATGAAGCTAAATATCCCATCTTTTATCAATGATTGCAAACACATCCTTGTATTTGTTTTCACTTTAAAAGATTTTATAATGGTTTTCTTTGCCTTGTCCACTGCTTCATATATGAAGCCATGATTGGTTTTAGTGACTTCCTTTCCCTTGGCCTCCTTTGCTAGGCTATTTTTGTTCGACTCTTCTGACACAAACATCTTTCGAAGATTCGTTTTCTCTAGATGAAGCCACTTCAAGGAAAGATAAGATGTTGCAAATCGAGTGATTGCATGCCTCACTAACTCCCTTCTTCCACTAAAGAACCTCAACATGCTCAATGTGCTTGAATGGCTATAAATGAAGCCAACAAGAGAGATAGTTTGCTGAATGGTTTTCTTTATAGTGGATAGCTTACCAATATCATCCAACATGAAGTTCTATACAATGTGCAACATAAGGGGCCCAATAAATATTTGGTCTTTTCTCCTCTAGCAACTTACCAACAGTTACTTCCTTTGTTTGTTATAACTTGAACAACCTTTTCCTCTCCAATCTCCTCCATAATAGAATCTAACAACTCAAACATCTTTTCCTCGTTCTTTACATAGTCAGATGCATCCACAGACTTTAAGAACATCCGTCCAAACATTTGACATTAGGGAACACCCAAAAGTTGATTATGCTTCTTTGTTTTCTATCCGTCCAAACATTTGACATTAGGGAACACCCAAAAGTTGCCCACTGATCCTTTAGTGGCTTCATTAATTCATGAGTGTACTCCACCTCTTTCTGAAAGAGTGGTACTTTAATGTCATGATAAGAAGGAACTTTCAAATGTTTCCTGAAATTTTCAACTTTGCGAAGCATGTCTTGAAAGTTTTTTAACTTTATTAAGTTGAAAGATATGTCAAATTGCTACCAAAAGTGAGCTATGTATTGGTACACCCTTTCTAAAGCTTTTTTATCACAAAGCTCTCTTATGCCCGCTTGTACCAATTTGCCTTTCCTATTCTTTGCAGCTATAATTGAGCTTGAGTAAGAAGGTCCATAGGTCCCTTCCTAGTATCTTTCAATCTCAAATCACTAACAGGAGGTAGCTGAGACGGAGCATCAGAATTTTCCATTTTGATAAAACCTTCTTCAAAATGTTCTTCAATATCTTGCATTACCTTTTTAAATGTTTCAATTTTCTTTTGCTTCTTTCCCTCCATAGCTGCCTTTATCTCAACCTTTACAGCTTCAAGAGCCATAAAACAAGCTGTAACATTTTTCGTTTTTCCAATCAAATGTTATTTCTCCCTTGTTATACCTCCTTTCATAGCCTTCTGACAATAATCACAACAAATTTCATTTGTATCATTCTCTCACTGGTGTATAGTGTTTCCATCCAACATCAGTCCTCTTAGAGTTAATTGAATTTGAGGATGTATTTGTTACATTTGGGCTGTTTTTTTTTGCCCCTGACATGGTTGTTAAGATGACAAAAATGTGAAAAATATGGCTTTCATAAAAAAAAAATCAGAAAAAGAAATAAAGAATTAATATCTCTTTTATAAAAAAAAAGAGAGATATATGACAGAGAGAGAACCTACATCTGGTTGAAGAAAGAAGTGTGCGAGGGAGAAGGCGGTTGACCAAGAGGGAGAAGATGAATGAAGTTGTTGCGCGAGGGAGAAGATGTCGCGTGGTGGTTGGGTTAGTCGTTGCAGGTCGCCAAGGTCGTTAGAACTCTTCAGAGGAGGTGTGCAGTCGCTTGCTTCGTTGGAGGAGGACGCACACGACTAGTTCGTCTTCTTCAAAGGTGAGAGAAATGTGAAACTAGGGCTACAGATGCCCAAAATCAAATTTTGGTATTCAAAAGCTAAAAAAAAGAAGAAGAGAAAAGCTCAAACTAGGCGCCACGCCTGTCATGCGCCACCACAACGTTTCCGCCATGGCGGCCACCACACACAGAATGGCGGAATTGCACCATAACTGGGCCAAACAACCATTGTGGATTGCAGTGTTTGCCACCATAACTGCTTCGTAACAACACTGCAATTGCTTGACTCTGGCACTGGGATTTGGTTAAATAAATGGATGATAATATCTTACTTTTCATATAGATGTATGTTAGGTGGATATCAGATTTTTTTTTTAATTTTTATTTTGGAATATTGGATGGATTGCAGGTTTTGAGGCTGTGGCTTGAGAGGAAAATTTTGCCTGAATCAGTTCTTCGCCGTTACATGGATGACATTGGAGTTTCAAATGATGATATGATAGTTAGCTTTTCCCTCAGGCGCCCATCTCGAGCAGAGCGAGCTGTGGATGACCCAATTAGAGAAATGGAAGGCATGCTTGTTGATGAGTACGGAAGGTATGATATTTGTTTCATTGATTTTTTGTCTGGATGCTTGATTATGTTTTTCATATTTTAGATTATGTTGGGGCTGTATTGGAACTCACATGAGATTGTATTAGATTCCTTCTATAATTATTGTATATCCAGAATGTGCTTGTGGGTAGGATGCAGTCATAAACAAGATGGTTTGCAATAAGAGTTAGTAAACTGAAAAATACTAATTTAAAAAAAAAAATGCATCAATTGTTTTGGTTACAGGTATGTTAATGCACTCTATATTGTTTGACCAGAGTTTAGTGCATTTAAATTTTGGTTAAGAAATTTTCAGGTTAATACATAAATTTAAACTGATTTCAAATCATATTTAGCTAGTTAACTTGGTTTCAAATCATATTTAGTTAGTAAGTTAGTTATAAATCCTCGCCATGAAAAAGTTGTATTTCTTGCAAAACTTACATTATGTTGTAGTGGTGACAGTTTTTGCATATTCTAATGTTATCAAGCTTCTCGTAAAGATGTAAACACACGAATCATTCATTTATCTTCATCTATTGCACTCTCATGTTAATAATTGATAGAATTCACCCATGTTCGTAATGCCATGGCAGTGTTGTCAAATGGGCAGTTACGGCGATGCCACAACACCGTGGTGTCCTCCGTGCCGATCTGTAACCCCTGTTTCGCTACTTTATGATGGGGGGGGGGGTCTGCCATTTCAAGTATGGCGGCCGCCATGACTTTACATGGTGCCCTAGCTGGGTTTTTCCCCCCTAGTTTCCTTTGTTTGGCCAATGGTTGACCTGACCTAGTTGCATCCCAAACCAAGCTTAGGTGTTTTGAACCCTACTCGTGCGCAACTCTTCTTCTCCTATGAAGCTACCTTGCTTGACGGTTCTATGTAGCTCATCTTCTCTAATGACGACGACTCTCCTCTGGCGACGGTTCCCGCAAGTTCAGTCTCACCTGCAAGCCTACAATGACCTTTCTTCTCCCTCAACCAACTCTCTCTCCCTCCGGCGACCTCTCTCCCTCCAATGATCTCTCTCAGTGACATTCTTTTCTTTGTAGAGCCCCTTTGTTTTTTTAATCTGCAACCCTCTCCTACAACCTCTTTTAATTTCAATTGGGTTGTATAATTTGTGGTTCTCTCATTCTGTTTTCTAAAATTTCTTTTTTTATAAAAGCCATATTCCAAATTCTTTTTCAGTTTAAGGACAATGTAAGCGGCAAAAACAAAACACCCAGAATCTAACAAAAACATTCTCAAATTCTATCAATTCTAAGAGGACTGATGTTAGTTGGAAGCATTGTGTACACCAGTTAAAGAGCATGATACAAACAAAATAGTTTTAAGACTTGTCATTGTGTTTTACTGTTTTTAACATTATTTGTTTTCATTGCTATTTAATCCTTTTGTTGGTTAGGTATGTGTGTCGTTTTATGATGACAATCACTAAATTATGAATGTCATGAATTTTTTATTGTTATGTTGTTGCTTTTAATATATATTTTGTTATTTTGCTGTTTTTGCATCATATTATATAAAAGGTCCTTGCTGCCATCTCAGTATGGTGCATAAAGGTCCTTGCTGCCATCTGCGGTATAACCTCACTAACAACCTTGTGCCATGGTACATAAATTGTTTACAATAGCTTTACCATTATTCAATTTCAAGACGACTCTTGTAAGCATTGATCATGGATTGGTTTCATATGATATGGAAATACAAAATCTTGTTTTTGTTTGCTGGAATTTTGATTAACTAGATAATGCTTTGTTGTTTATTTGTTCTGTTATCTTAGCCTTATTTCTGAAGCTTTGGTTTTTAATTTTGCCAAATTGTTCATGTGGTCCATATAGCAGACCTCATCTGGTGGGATAAGGCTTTGGTGTAGTTGTTGTCGTCTCTTACCCTTCTATTTGCGTTAAAAAGTAATTTCTATTTCTGATTCATGTTATATTCCTGGTTATTGTGTATCAGTAATGCTACATTTCAGCTACCTGGCTTTTTATCTTCACATGCATTTGAAGAAGATGAGGATGAATATGAAGATGATATACTGATCAATTCGTGTAAGGACACATGTGATGCATCACCAGCAGATCCCACACATACCCTTGGAGAATCAGAAACTTCTACTGTTACCCCAAATGACAAGCGTCATTGTATCTTAAAGGACGTGGATGGTGAACTGGAAATGGAAGATGTTTCAGGTCATCCGAAGGATGAAAGGCTCGTATTTTTTAGCAGTTTTGATGAAGTTGATTTACAACTTCAGGACTCAGATAGGAACTTAGATCCAATTTCAAACATTTCTGAAGAGATGTCAGCTACTCCGGAGGGTTCTCCTCCTTTGCCACTTGATTCACCTCCTCCACCCCCACCTTTGCCTTCATCACCTCCGCCTCCACCTCCTCCATTATCTCCATCTCCTCCTCCACCTCCCCCACCCCCAATGTTGCAACCCCCACCACCTCCTTTACCACCATCAGCCCCTCCGGTGTCGTTGGTTCCTCAATCGTCTGGACCAGCTCGGCCACTTCTCTCCCAGTCACTAATGCCACCTCAGTCATCTCCACAGTTGGGGTATCAACAGAGTGTACCTCATGACTTTAGCAGTTCTACCAATGTAAAGCCTGTTTCTTTGTTTGTTATATAACTTGTTTGTAATGGATTTGTTAGAATTGCTAATGTTGACAAATGCAGTCATCTTTGCAGGGTAACCAAATAGTTCCAATTGCTGGGAATTCTTTTCCCGGAGGTCACAATAATGCAGTTGTAAAAAATGAAGTATTTCCACAGCCATCTGCTTATGCTCCAACAGCAGGCTGCAACTCTCAGGAACCTTCTGGTTTTAACCCTTCAAGGCAATTAGAATATGTACAGAATGATATGTATAATGCTCAAGTTTCCCAACCTAACCATCAATTTCAGCAGGGTAATCCCCCATTTGCTCAGAGGCATGCACATCCTGCCCCACCCCAAAATCCACCAAATCCATACTCATATTCAAATCATACAGTCCAGCAACATCATCTACATTCATTCCATCCTCCCTTCCCTGTACCCTCCCTTCCAGATGGTCGAAGACAATTTGTTGCTGATGAGCAATGGAGAGTGTCATCAAGTGAATTTAAAACGAACAATCAACATGGTGTATGGAGAGGGAGAAATCCTTCATGTCCTGGTCCACCTTATGGGCAAGACGGTAGGTGAATCTAGCTCCACTCCAATTGTTTATTATGTTAAAATATTAAATTAAATATGTTATAGGCTTTTTCTTATCTTATGCTTATATCATTACTGAGGTAAGTTCACAGCTTCTTATGGAGGTTCTAATGCATCTATTTCCTTTTTAATTATACATTTTAAAAATTTGTATTGTTGAGTGAATAATCTAAATGTTGTCTAACCATTATTTTGATCGTGATGAAGGTCATTTTCGGCCATCACTTGAAAGGCCACCAGTAAGCACTGTAGGTTATCAGCGACCAATTTCAAGTAACCTACCTGTTGCTCCTATATCAGGTGATTTTTATAATCTTTCCACTATCTATCTATCTATATGTATATGGGCATCTCGGGAGAGATGTAAATCTTTGTCCTACAATCATGCATCGACAATTAAGTTTATTTTATTTGGAATAAAATATGTTTTTGGTCTCTCTAAAATTTGAGAAGTTAAGTTTTATTTTGTCTAAATTTTTGTCAGTTTTTTATCTCTAATTTTGAAATGCACACCACTTTGATCCTCCAGGTGGTTCAGGTTTAGGTAGCGTTATAGAGACAAAAAATGATTTAGACAATACTTGGAGGATTAAAAGTGGTGCATTTCAAAATTAGAAAGACAAAAAAGGGACCAAAGTTTTTAGAGCTAAAACTGAACTTCTCAAATTTTAGGGGGACTAAAAGGTATTTTAATTCTATGGTTGATATTCTGTCCTCTCATCCTCATGTCTCACTTGATATGATTCTTATGTGTGTGAATATACACAAACATAAGTCTCTGCTTTACCCTATTTCAACTACTACTTTTTAAGAAACTAAATTCAAAATCCGTTTTTGCCTTT
The DNA here is from genome assembly GCA_037954015.1 of Psophocarpus tetragonolobus. NCBI lineage: Eukaryota > Viridiplantae > Streptophyta > Magnoliopsida > Fabales > Fabaceae > Psophocarpus > Psophocarpus tetragonolobus. The sequence continues at coordinate 3,656,478 of CM075689.1, forward strand.
TCAGGACATGGTGTACCTCAGATGATGCCCTGTAGGCCAGACCTTCCTGCTGTTAAATGTTGGAGACCAACTTGAATTTATTGGAGTCTTCTTATTAGTATTAGGTAAACTTCTGTGTTTGCGAGGATTGTTTTCTTCAATAATGGTTTAAATGGTTGGGTTAATCAAAAGTTGCAATAGTAGTCAATTTATGTTGGAAAACTTAACAAATGTAATACTTTTTTATTAGGAGTATTACAATTATTTATTGTTAAATGAATCCTACGCCTCTGAAGCCTCACCAGAGGTTGTGGTATTGGGAAGTATTGGCTGTGCATTGAAAAATTGGCCAATTGCTGAATAGATTTTTGGGGTTTATCATTGGGAAATTGTCCTTGTATGTATTTATGTCTATGGCTGGAGGATAATTAAATCTTTGATTTAGTTTATTCTCCTTATTTATTTTATTTTTTTTGCTCTTTCTAGTAAACTTCTTTAACAAAAAGAGACAATGTTTGCAAGATATAGCAGACTTCTATAGTACTTGACAATATGTCATGCTTGAAATTTCAGGGATGAAGCTGTGAACATTTTTCCTTTTTCAAAAATTAATTATGGAATGTTTCCATAGTTGGATGTGTGAAATAATTTTGACTTTGAATAGAAAAGTTTCCCCTTTCATGATTCAGTTAATAACTGTTTGGAACCTATTTTATGCAACTTGCATATGTTAATTTTACATGGCACGAGTGAATTTTGATTATTATACCTCCTTGTAATATGAAAATAATTTCTTTTAGGATTTAGGAAGGTTTAGGTTATTCTATGGACGTATATTTGAGGTTTCCTTCTCTCTTAATATTGATTTGTTTAACTGCCTGTTATTTTTCAGTGGTGATGCTGGTGGATCAACATGCAAGGTTAAATTGTGCCTCAGTTAGATTCGCCTGTGTAGTACATACAACTTACTCTTGAAGAAAATTTTGAAAACTTGTGGAGGCTTTTGACAGGGTTGTGTATATTGTAATTTTTCCTGACAATGTATCCCAGAAACATTTGCTTCCAAGTTTAGGCTCATGTTTTGACTTGGTTAGTTTATCTGTTTCCCATCCCTTGTAATTATTACCTAATATCTATATAGAAATCTGTTTCAAGGACTCGATTTTAACTACAATAAATTAACATTATTTTTTTTTTCTTCATTTAGTTTGTTTTTTCTAATTTATTTTCCCATAATTTATTGCTCTTTCTTAATAAATGATAGCATGTTTCATGACTCCAATACCTACAAGTATGATATTAAGATTGTTTTACTTAATTATTCTTGCCCCTTTTGGTTATCAATTATTCTGGCTATGTTTATCACAAAAAGGGAAAGAAAGGGTGATTTATACTTATAGTATGATATTAAGACTGTTTTGCTTAATGTTACTTGTCAACATTTAGTTATGCATTCTTCAGCACCACCTCTCTCCCCCCCTTACTCTCCTTGATCTCACTTTGGGCACCATCTAGCATATAATCTTATCACTATTTAAATTTTTTTTATCAGAAAATGTTTTCAAAGTTTGATATCCCTTTGATTGTGGATTACTGGGAAATAACTGTATGTATAGTTCAATCTGAAAGATCAGTTTGTTCTCATTTAAATCTATGTATTTCATTTATTGTCTTGGATTCATATAGTGTGAAATGATTATTTTGCTGTACTGATTATTTTTTGCTTTTGAAGTCTGAGTGACGTGAATGTCTTTTTCATATTTTATTGATTGGTAATTGGTCACCTTGTTACATTAATAAAATTCATGTTACTGCTTATGGCGGCATGCATTTCCTTAAGCAGATCCAATCTATGTATGATGTTGTTTTATACGTTATTTTTTCTGATTTTTTCATTCTCTTCCATAATTCTTTATTTAGTTGACATCTATACAAAGGCCATACATGAGTTGTCCGTGGAATTTGGCAGTGATTCTTCTTTTTATAGATATTAAATTGGTGTACTGTTGAGATTTTACTTTCTGGTTTGGTAGTAATAAATAGGTTATGCGGGAGGCTATCCCATTCCAAGATACCAGAGCATTCCACAAGTCTCAATAAGATCTTTCACTGGTACTTATAGATTAGATTAGCTGCAATCAAGTGCATTGCTAATATCCTTAGCCTTTGAATAAGAATGCTTCATGCTGGCATAAATTGGCATCTTATCGATTGTTTTCAACACTTTTTTTGATCAAAGTATGAAGTTGCTATTATTTTTCAACACTAATTTTAAGATGTGCTATTTTTGCACCATTTTATACACATCCTTTTTGGCCTTTTTAAACTTTGATTGCATCTAACCTGTTATTTTGTATTAACATCTCATATTAATCATAGTTACAAGTTAAGTACTAACACATTGTAGAAGTTAAAATAGCACCGATAAAAGTGACAAGCAAGGGAGACTGATGTTTTATATAATAGCTTCAATTATTTATGAATTCTACTTATCTCTCTTCCATTTAGTGAGGATAATTTTTATTATTGCTTTTTAGGTATTTTTATATGCAAATTACAACAACACTTCTTAAATTATTATTAAATTACACATAACTCCACCCATTTTTATTTTCCTACACTAATCTCTCTTCAAGTTTAAAACATTATACTAACACTCCTTTATATGTTACAAATTTTACATTGATTCGCTTTCAAATCTTAGATTAACACTTGCTACAAAATCTCATGGGTGTTGCTGTAATTTACTTTTTCATTTATGTTTTATTATTAGTTTTTGTCTGAGAAGTTATACCATTACCAATTACCAAGGACATGTTGCAGTTTCCTAAAATTACAATTGAGTTAATTCCACTGCTATGAGCCTTTTTGTGCAAGGGTAGTTTGTGAATGGTCTCATTTTCTTTAACATTGTCGTGCATCATATTTTAGGAGTGTTTTTACCCCTTTACCTTATGAAATAAGGCTGTTATTGGGGTCTCTAGTGTTCAAGGCAATGTCGAGTTTCCCTCAGATATACGTGGAGTCTCACATTTTTTTAACTTGTGACTCTTAAGTTCAGTTTTTCTGAATATCTTTGTATTTTAGTATATCTTATGTGCTCTTGATCTATTTTCCTTCCTCCTTGACATTTTTTCCTGTTTTCTTAATAAAGTAAGGATTAGAAATCTTAGAAATGTGATTTAGGCTTAATTTAACTTTATAAAACCAGCTTGTAAAGTGAGATTTGCACCTCACTTATATATTATATTTTGACGTTATAACTAGTTGATCAAAGAATTTCATAGAAATTTCTACAGTTAGAGCTGCACATTGATTAGAATGGTTGAGAATGATATACTGAATGAAAAAAGTGAATCATGTGAAATAATTCTGCAAAGTTCTCAATTGTGAGCTGTGTTTCTTGAGTTTCAATCTTTTCCCCAATTTTATAATGAGTAGATAACTTAGCAAGTCTGGCTTGTATTATTTAGTGATAGAATGGATAACAATTGTATTTCCCATTGAAGTTTTATTTGAAGGTGTATGAAGGGGAAAAACTACGAGCAGCTTCTAAAAGTATATTTGAGGACAACTTCATAAAATATTTATGCATTTACTTTTACATAAGAAAATGCATGAGCATTTTTACAAAATTAGAAAGAAATAACATTCGACTCCTTTTAGTTTGTAGTTGTTATAATCTCTTCTACAGTTTTTATAAGTCAGCTTGAAAATGTATGGTGTTCCGCCTTCAACTTCTGTTAGGATCTCTCTTTTCATGTTTGAACCTTGTTTTTTCACCCTTTTGATTGCAATTTTGGGGCAAAATGGATTAGTGAGTAAGAATTTAAGTTATGTTAATGAATTATTCCCCACCTGTTTTTGACATTAAAATACGATACACTGTTTTTCTCCCAACTCTGCTTCAGTTGGATATAAATAGAGTCTAAATGTTATCATTGCATGGAGTGTACCTTGTTTCAATTTTGATGGCTTGTGATGTAGTTTTTATTTAATCCACTTTATGGGTATAAGCACATATAATTTGTTGTCTGTTAAGTGATAACCTTTCAATATAGCTGAAGAGGAATTTTGAATATCTTGGCGATTTCAGGTTTTGGCAAAGCCAAAGAAGTTGATCATTTTCTCTTGTTTTGAATGTGATAACTGAACAAAGAATACAGTCCAACTTCAAATACAAAGACTGCTGATTGATTATTGAGGTAATATTGTCGCAGAATTTCAGAACAGACAATGCTTTATTTATGCTTTCTTACTTGAATTACTATGCCAGGGCATCTATAGTTGTAATCATAATTTTAATGGATATTTTTAGAACACTAGTAAGTTTAAATGACAAGTTTTAACATTTATTGTACATTAGAATGTCTAGGTTGCTTCCCTGTCTCGTATAATGCATGCATCTCCCCATGCTTTTTAATTAGTAGTTTTTCTGAATTTTTACAAAAGACAGACGAAATGGTAATATTGGCAGTAGGTGCACATGGCTTCTCTGATTTCTGGATTAGTTTCTATCTACTCATTTTTCCCATGCGAGTATATATTTATGGATGATTATATTTATTAGAGCAATACCCCTTCAACTTTTATTAAATTACACATGATTCCACTTTTTTTTTTTCTACACTAACCTTCCTTTATGTTTAAAAACATTACATTAACACCCTCTGTATATTTGAAAACATTTTACTGATATCTCTTTCAAACCTTACACTAGCATCTCTTTAGCAAGTGGGAAAGTAATACTTAAAAAAACAAGTGGTGCATGTGTAATTACCATAAACTTCAGGGTGTTTCTTTACTCTATTTATAAGGACCTACCATGAAGGCTAAGCATTGTCATGTGTTTTGTATCCTTGCTCATTGCGATTTTAAAGTGTCTGCCTTTCCTACTTGAGGTTGGAGCAGAGGTTCAATTTGTTGTGAATACAATTCTTCACTCAGGAATCCTTGATAAAGTGGAACCTAGGGATATGTAGGTTGAGACAGATAAAACAAGATAGTCGTAAATTCTTGAAACCCTTGTGTGGTGGGAGTTAATTTCTGAGACTTTTGTTTTCCAAATTCTTACATTTGAAATATCTCATCGATCAATTTCCTGTTCATCCTATTGGCTTTAATTGTCTGCTCACTATTCTGAGTCCAGTTGATCGATTGTGTCTCATACTTGTACTAGATATTAGAATAAAACTGCCTCTCAGATTTGTTTGTTCTGATTCTTAAGTTGGGACTGGTTGTATCCTTTATATTGTTGTACCTCATGTGAAGGAAAGAATTAAATTGTAGTGCTATTAGATTGTAACGAATAAGCGTAATTTACTAAAACAGACATAAATTAAATTTTGACCCTCGAAGATGTTATGCTTCATGTATGACATTGGACTTAATTTGTGGTTCTTTTCATGGTTGTAAATGAACTGAACCAAACCCTTATGAAGCAATTCTGTTTTGTATATGCTAGCGTGCCATTGTATAAATTCAAGACTGCTTTGAAACTAGCCATTTTGTTTTTGGATGTTTTCTAGTTTAATTTTTTATACAGCTCGAGCTGTGTTTCCATTTTTATGGAAAGTATGAGATATTTTGTTGTCCATGAGGCCATAAGTCACTTTTTATTATTTAGAGCAAAAAATACATATATATATCCTGAAATTGTGTAATTACACATGTATTTAGTTTTTTGAATAGTTACTTTCGCATTCTTGATAGGATGTTAGTGCAAAGATTTGAGAAGAGTTACGTGTAATTAATCATCTATTTTTGTTTTTTTATTGCTCAATGTCAGTTCATTCATTTTACTCGGTTCAATCGATTCTGATTTAACATTTATGAGGTTTTTTATTGTTTATTTTTGGTATTGTAGATAGACTGATGGAGTACTCCTCCTGGTATCATTTGTAAGAAAAATTTACGTTTGTTAATAAAGTTGGTAGTATAATTTTGATTTATTTTATTAATTTCTTATAATTAATATTTTTTTTTCTAAATCATCCTCCGATCAAAATTTACATATTTTTATACTTATAATTGTGACCGGATCAGTACAGCATATTTTTTCACAATATCTCATTATTGCATTTTTATTTCATTTGCCAGGTTGGTAGATGACTTTATGTAAAATTTTATTATTGTCTAGATAACTAATTCGTCTAATCTGCAATTGTTACTAAATTGTGTATCGGACTTAGGATAAACAAAATTCTTTTCATTAGTAGAATTGAAATTGACTGAAAGAGTCGCGATAAGGTGCTAATACAACCCTTGAACCATCTTAAATTCAATTTCAATTAATTTGGGACTCTGAACGGTGAATTCAGTTTTAATTCTTAAAGTTGTTTCCTGGGAAGTATTAGTATCACTAATACTATTTTTATAATGTTTAATAGTAAATTACATGGCTTTTGGATATTTGTCTTTATTATACTTATTATTTTTTTATTTAATTTATTTTGTGCCCTCTAAAGGGATTAGTATGGAATTTTTTTCTAAGCGGGAATTAGTGTAATAAAAAAGTAGAAACAATTAAGGGTCTATTTAGGGTTCAAGAATAGATGAATGGTAGGTCTAATAAGGACAAATTTGAGGAAGATAGTGTAATTTACTCTAAATTTAAAGTAATTTATCGTAATTGAAATTTAATATTAGGTATGTCTAAGTTGTAGCATCTCTCCGTTTAAGGGATATCTTAGGTATACAATTTCTTCATACTCGTGAAAAACTAGTCCTCCGTCTGTTTATTTCCATTCGTTGTTTCTCTGGAATGATCAGGTTTAGACTCTAGATTGCATAAACTTGGTTTCTCACCTAAAATATCTTTTATATTTGCATTTTAATCTATGCATATATTTTTTTAAGTTTATCCAGTGAATTTTAGAATTATATATTAATGTATTAGTATGTTCATTTTTAGTAAGAGATAATAATTTCTTTGAACAAATACGTATTTGATTTGGCTATGTTTGTAACAGTTATCTGCGAAATTTGTATCGTTAAAATAGTATTTAGTTCAATACTTATTTCTTATTTTGGCTTGTAAATACGAAATTCGGCTGCTAGTTTTGGTGTAAGGCTAACCTCTGATCATTATACAGAATGGGATGGACTCAAATTCGCATTACAGAAAAAAGACGACCAGCAGATGAATAATGAATGAAACAACCGCTTGAGAGGGTGTTTGAAAAATGCTATTTATTTAGTCTCAAGGTATCCAAAGGTGAAGCAAACCAAATTTGCCGTACAAAATATGTATTTGGGCGCTACCTTACAAGAAGATTGGTGGACCTGATACTAAAAGGTTTACGGTAAAAATATCATTATTTCAATTAATTGTCAACTCATACTGTAGAAACATTGAGCAACATATTTAATCACTATAGTTAGAAAAAAGTTAGAAACATCAAATAAAAACTTCTTGATTGATGTTACAGCTTTTTTTGTCATAAAAAATGTCTAACTGGTATTATTGAGCTACTGCAATGAAACGCTTGCACCGCATCTTCAACAATATTTGGTCATTTATCATACTTTTTTGGGAACGATTTCATGTTATTGCAACCGTGTAATGTTCTGCAAGTTGAACATGCAAAATAAAGGTAAAAAAGTGAGTCAATAATTTTTGGGGTAAAAATCGGGTCCCTGCTTTAAACTTGCATGCTCACTCCAAAATTAAATAAAGATCATGTGCGTACCTCACCCCTTGTAACTCCACCTCATCCACCAATTAGGAGCACAGATCCATTGGTCTATAACACCAAAAGCAGTGCTCCACAACAAGCCAAATACTCTGTCTATTGTTTGGAAGTAAAAGAAATCATGTGGTGGTTACTTGTATGAGTCCTTCACACAATTTGGTAAAAGAACCACCCCAAAACAAGTGCAAGGGTAGTTCAACATGACTCCCACACAAACTACATATTCTTGGTTTATTAATCTCATTTTGTATCTTCTTAATTTTGTAAGCGGTCTTTAGTGAGCTACTTTAGAGAAACCCCTTTATCCTTTTTAGTTATTTTCATTTTATTAGGAGTCGCAGAAATTTCTATATCTTCTTGAGAGATAATTTTGAAATTTTTTATTTTTACTTTGTTAAGCATGGGTTAACATTTGCTTTATTCTTTTGATCATATATTTTTTAGATTATAATCATGCCTAAAAGTTGAATTAAATTTAAAGTACTTTTTATTAAAATATCATTAAAGTTAAGTTAGACTTTTTTTATGAAACCATATTATTAGTATTTTAATAGAATACCAAGAGGAGTATATTAATTATGAAGCAAGATTAATGTTGTCGTGAATTGGTATTTGATATTATTAGTCCCTCTGATAGGTTTTTCTATCCTTGTAACTTTGCACGAGTTTATAGTCTCATTTTAATTAACTCTTATTGTATAATTAATATAAACTTCTTTGGGGAAAAATAAATATTTTTCTTATTTATTATTGACTTACTTTTTTTTCTTATAAAAAATAAATCTCAAATCTCTTACTATATTATTTTTTATTTTCTCTTTCTAATTATATGAGTTGAGTGTTTTATTAACAGAAAAACATTTATATAAATAAAGAATTGTAATTCAATATTAATGTTAAACTATTGATAAGTGTTAAACTATTAATGTTAAACTATTAATGTTAAACTAAGAGTTTACTACTAAACCCTTATATTATGGAGTCACAGGTTTAACCACACTCAGTTTCTAATATAAAAAAATTCATACACTGACTTTCATAATATACAAAATAATCACAAATAAATATAATTTCACAAGCTTATTCTAAAGTTCAAATTAAATGATATTAAAATTAAATATAATTTAAAAATGTATCCCTTAAGTTTGAATTAAATTTATTTATATTCATCCATAAATTTTAAAGAAATAAACAAGTTTTAAATTTATAAAACTTGTAATTTTGATAACAACCACTCCTATAATTTTAACAATTACATAATAATAACAAAGTAAAGTTTCTAAAATAAAAGAGAACATAAAATAATAAAAAACATACTAGATAACATATTAAATTAAAAAACTAACATAAAAAATAATTATACAAATTGTCAATGAATAACATGTTTTCATGCTTTTGTCCATAACCAACGTTAGACATAGTAAGAATTTAGTAGTAAGGAACGTGATAAAGTTTAGCTGCCAAAAACTAAATCTAAACAATTTTTGGGGTAAAAACTGAAAGAAACCTATTGGTGTGTTAACTAATTACATGTAGTAGTAAAGTGCCGTTTCCTTTTTCTGACCAGTTAAAAGGTAAGTTTCGAAATGCCTGCAGCAGAAATGGTCTGTAAATCTGGTTTCAAACTACAACTAGAGGTTGGCTCAATAATGGATGGTGTAAACATGAAGCTTAATGAATTGCTTACACCATAGTGATTGGTATTGTGCTTAAACCACCTGATTTGAATAAGCTGTCAATGCAACTCGGCTAACAGTTTTCTGCCTCTGTGCTAGGCCCTTTGCCGATCTTGATGAAAACCCACCATTTCTGCTATTGTCCTGCTTCAAAAGCAACTCAGGAATATGCTGAAGGTTAGCTTCAGATTTATTATTCCTTCGCATAAGTGTACCTTTCCTTTTATCAGTGTAACCTTTCCTAGCTTCTACAACAGCCATAATATCAGATCTTTCCATGATATCATCCAAAGTTCCATTAGCCAAACTATGAGACTTTTGGTGACGAACATTAGCTTGATGGGACATTGGTGAATTTTGGCGCGATGAGCCATTTTCTGAACATTTTAAAGCCCTTTTTTCGTACTCGACCATGCTAAAGATTTCAGATATGGATTTCTTCATTGTTGGCTTGGTGCCATAGTGGCGTTGTAAAGTGCTCAAGACTGGGGAGAGCTTCTGCCCGGATGACTTCTTTGTCAGGGAGTGGAATGATTCAAACAGTTCACAGCTTGGATTATCAGGTGAATTGTGGTCCTGATTATCATGTCTGAAGGGAAAATTGATGTTGAATTGTTCATGAAAATGAATTCAGTCAGAACCGATAAGAGAGGAGTGATTTAAAAGAGTGAAGCTAATAGTAAAATAAATAAATAAATATATAAATTATTTATGTTTATATTAAAGATAAGGTGGTAAGGGAGGGGAATTGAAGAAGCATACCCTGTAGCAATCTGGAAACAAGGAGGAGGAGGCGGAGGGTGCTTTCCATTCAGCGGAATGTCAAGAGTCTTGAGAGCAAACATCTGGCTGTCAGTAACAAGCCCATTAATCTTTTTTATGTCTGCAACCTGCATGCGTGCAGCAACACATTTCATATATATCATATCATATCATATCATATAATCAAAACCCTAAAACCACGAAATCATCAGAATAAAAGAAAAATACCTCAGCACCATACTTGATTGCGATGCCAGCTAGCGTGTCCAATTTGGAGATCCGATGCTGAATGTACGGTAGCATTGGTGGAGAAGACGAAGACGAAGACGAAGGTGACATCATCATTTGGCTATTCGGTATGTTTTCATTATAATAATACATAGCCCGTGTTTGGATCTGCATTGTCAGACGCAAAGCAGAGCTTCTTGATTCAACCTATCAAGCGCTGCCTTCCATTCACATTAAATGTTGATCTTGATGCACAACACATACTCAAATTATGATCTTTTTTCACAAAAAACGAAAATTTTCACATCATTCAAAACTCGAAAGCCTTAACTAGGCTTATTGTTTGTATAAATATACATTATAACTAAAAATGAATTATTAATTATTAGAACTGTAAATACAAAACATTTAAAAATAGAGAATTTCCAAATGCATTTTTAGCATTGTTCAATAGGTCTTGCATCTCTACCAATGAAAAAATGGAACAGGATCCTCTCCACAGTAACATATCTCCAGCAGATGTATCATTCGTTAGATTTATCTCATGGTGGAGATTAAAATGTGGTGAATTTCGTTGCAACTGTAAATCTTATAATTGGATAATAAAACAATCTCTCTTTTACCACTAGGAATATGCAGAGATGGAAACTTGCAAAGCGTTATTATTTATGAGTAGTATGGGATATTTCATAATTTAAGGTCTTTTAAAATTAAATTTTTGTTTGAAATTTGTCTCTCTTAAGAAAGTGCACGATCCATATACTTTGGAGGAGCACATTTCTCCAACTCCAGGTAAGTAATTGAAGCCACATACATAAACCAGATAATGGCTATTCAGATGTCTCTCAAGTGGCTATTGAGATGATAAAAAATATACCAGAAAAATAAAACAGGGAATGTGAGTCCGTTTGATTTTGCTCCTTTTTATTTTGATGAGTTTCATTTTTCTTCATTTTCTCTTTTCAAATTTTCTTTTCTTTTTATGCTCTTTTTCTAATTTCTAATTAATTTTATGTTTTTTATTTTTATTTCTTATTTCTTATTTAATATTTTTTATTATTTTATATTTCTCCTTTTTATTTTCAATTTTTTGTTATTTTATTTTTTTTATATATTAGTATTTCTATATTTTTATGTTATTTGTTTTGTTTTCAATTTTTTTAAAATTTTAATATCTTTTTTTCTCTTTTCTTCTTTTTATGTTATTTTATTTTTTACTTTTTTATTTAAATTTTTATTATTTTATATTATTTTTATTTCTATTTCTTATTTTAATTTTTTGTTTTTTATTATTTATATTTGTACATATATTTCTTATTTTAATTTTTACTTTTATGTTATTCTCTTATTTGTATCTTCAATTATTATTTTAATATTTATAATTTTATATCTATATATTTAAGATTAAAAATAATTGAAAAATATATTTTAATATTTTCTTATTAATATTTGTAAAAAACTATTACAAAAAAATTCATGTCTATTTTTTCCGAGTGTAAATTTTCTTTTTTATGTTACTCCTATATTTGATGCTTAAAAATTAATTTATAAATATATTTTAATATTTGTTATGATTGAAAGAATTTATTACAATTCAGATTTTCAACAAATAGTTAATTTAACAACTCAATTGTATCAATCAACTTATAAGATTTCTTATTAAGAATAGATAATGAGAAAAATTTGAACACAGATTTATACAAGTTCAATCATTAGTTTATATTCAATATTAGTTTGACATCCTAAGCAAATCATGCTTATTCACTATATAAATAGAGTACAAATATTGTGCATCCATAAATTTATAGATTTAACAATCTCTTGCGCCCTACAAGAGATGACCTATGTGAAACCCTATGACATGTATAACATTAGAAAACCTTATTCTAATGTTTAAAAAATATAAAAAAGGTGTAAGAAATTAGAAAAAAAAAATACAATTTGATGTACAAACATGAAAGTGGATAAATCAATCCATAATCATCAAAGCATGATCCAATGCCAAAGTTCCAACAAATTCGGAGGATTAAGTAAGGAGCATGCATTAGACTCAATAACTCTTTATTCCTTATGAAAAAATATTAAAAAATTGATTGTGAATGTGCTAGATTAAGTGAAAACCTATTTAAATAGAGAATGATTAAGAAAAGTTAATCAATTATCTTTTTTTGTAATGGATTAACTCCAGTTCACAAGCAGTAAAACTCAAATTTCAAACATGTGTAATCAATTAAATATTCTCCTTTTTACTTTAAATATTTTAGAGAGAATTTTAAAATTTAATTAAATATTCTCCTTTTTACTTTAAACAATCAATTACTCAAAACTATAATTAATTACTCTTAGTCAAAATGAAGATTTTTCAATCAAGAACAAAGGAGAACTGATTACACTTGTTCAACAAAATGAGTTTATATAGAATCAAAAGTTGACTAATTTAATTGTTTAATTTCATTTTTGTTAAACATGTTTATCAAATTTCCATATTTAGAACATTTCTAGGCGTTATTTAATAATAAAGATTTACACATTTTTAAATATTATATTATATATTAAAATTAAGTAGTATCATAAATTACCAAACAATTTCAAAATTATATAAAATTTTGTATGCTTGATCTTATTAACAAAAATATAAAATTCAATAATTAAATTGATTATATAGAGAGAAAGAGATAACATATCAAGTTAGAAAAAAATTTCCAATAAATAAAAAATTTAATAACAATCATAAGATTAAATTTAATAGTTTAAATTGTATTATTTATTAAAAATAATAAAGTAACATGATTTATAATAATTATAATATTAAATTTAACAGATTAATTTTACTGCTTATTAAAAGTAATATGAATTAAAAATTTTATTACTTTTAATAATCAATACAATCAACACATTATATTTAACCTTATCAATCCCTCTCATTTTAGTATTAATCCTTTCATTTTCTTGAAATCTAATAAATAAGACAATCAAATTCAAGAGTATCTATAAAACACATCTAATTATATTTCAAGGACCACTATGAGGATTTACTCTATTTTTTACAAAATACTTTTTAACTTTATATTTACAACTCTTACTAATTTTTCTTGATTAATATTTGTACAATAATGTTAAATTTTTTATATAAATATTTTTCTTGATTCGTAAGAACCTATAATTCATTCAGTCATGAGATGGATCCGGTTCATAGAATAGCAGTCTACTCTAGGCCTTTGAAACTTTAGATCATGTTTATAATTGCACAAGTTTCCCTGGTGAAAAAAAAATTTGAAAAGTGTTTGTGAAAAAACGAACAGCATGTGATTACTTCAAATTTATGTATTTTAACCCAAGCAATTGAATTGTATAATCTAGCAATTTATGAAAATTTTACAGTGGCACCTTTAAGTTTTGCAGAGTTAAGGATCTACTACACAGCTAGAATACTACACCGTCTCGTGATACCACTATGTGCCTAATCAAGTTCTTGATCTTCGTCTTCACTATTCTCTAGATGTTCTCCATCTTGATCTTCTTCATCTTCACTACCTTTGAAATCTTCTTCACCCGGCATCTCTTCATCACCTTTTTCTTGGTCACCATCAGTCTTTCCTAATAAGAGGAGTAGCAATTACAGGCAAAAAAGTGTTATAAGAGGGGAGTATGTCAAAGAACAAGTAGTTCACTGACAAAAGATGCAGGAGAATTTTAAAATCAGAAGAAAATGCCCAAGGGAACTAAGCAATGATCAAGGGCGAAGAGTAAAAGAAGGAAAAATGAATTAACTTATGAGTTGTTGAGGAACCTACCACTTCTACAGGATAAATGTAATTGAGATCAAAAGAATCAGCAATCTCAACTAACAGAGAGCTAACAAGACAATGTTCTTTATTTGTATCAAGGAAAAATAACTAAAGAAAAAGTACTTACGGATTGGATTACGATTCAAAATATGAAATATATTAATGCATAACAAGAAAAAAAAATCAGGAGGAAGGAAAAGTTCACTATTGTGTACACGAAATAGCTCAAATAAACTTTTATATAGATTCACGCCCTTAATGAATTTACACAGCTAAATATAATTGTTGTTTTCATTGATTTTGAACAAAAATAGGTAAATTCACTTGAGGTCAAAGTGTAGGACAACGTACCATACTCACTGAAGAGAACTTCACCCGAGCACATCCCCTTCTCAATTTTAACTAGTTGAAGAGTCATTCTGGGTCCAACCTCTTGAAGTTTGATAGCACTTTTTGTAGAAGTGCGATTAACTCTACCAATATTACTAGACAAGGTAACAGTTGCTGCTTCTTCATCAGCCTCACTTTCTGATCCATAGCCAGCTCTTACAAATAAGAAGTGAAACAATAAGATGAGGGGAAACAGCATGAGTCAAGTATTTTATTTTCCATTAAACTTCCGTTGCTGCTTATTCATCAAAGGTAACGGTCACTGCTTATTCATCAAAGGTAACGGTCACTGCTTATTCATCAAAGGTTAATCTTGTGTTCTCAACTGAGTAGTTGAGAAAAGAAAATTAAAGAAAAAATGCTTCAAGTATTTTATTTCACATTAAACTTCTGGACCATTGCTTATTTTTTAAAGCTTGCAACATAAATTTTTAGCACCAGGCAAAGAGAAAATTCTTCAGATCGTAAAATAATTAACTTAATATTTGAAACTCCCAGTTAAACTAAAAATTCATGTACGGACAGAAACAAGGAATTAATCCAAAAAACAAAAATGAGAAACTAGGCAAGTTGGATAGGTTTCTACATTACATAGTCTGAAATATTATATAGACCTATTTAAAGAAGGATAATGCAGTGCCATGCAAAGGTCAAATTGAACATATCAGTTCTCTTTCAGTCCATCATTCAAACAGGAAAAAAATGAAAACTTAGATAATTAAGCAAGTATCTTACTTTGTGACAAAATCACTAACGTCTTGAAGATTTCTTAGATCAGGAACCTGATGGCTCTGCACAAGTTTTCTTATTCTGCGTGAAACACCTACAGGTTGTAATCTTATGGAATAATGCCGAAAATCAATGAGCTTAGTGTCTTTGTTGTAATTAAGTAACAAGATTCTTTGACAAGTGGAGAGCTTAACCTGAAATAACAAGTTGAGACATTACGAGATGAAGGACTTGGACGTCATGCAAGTTATTGATGTGTTATGTGTGCCTATAAACTCACAGTTTTGACATCAATTGTTGGAAAAATATTCTGAAACATGCTAGTTGTAAGCTGTAGAGGTAGATCTCCACTGACAAATCCAGAAAGCACAATCTGGCGTGAAAACAAGGAGACACAAATGTTGGATATATAAAAAGTTACAGGTAAACAATTACATATTTTGGTACCATAGTTTAAATACTAACATTCTACCCTTAGCAGTGGAGGCATACAAGAAATTGATAATAACATATCAGAAGGGACATACGTAAAACAAATTCATGTTCAGTGCAATAGCCATTAGCAATGTCATCAATTTTCAACTAGATATGGATTAAAGGTAAAAAATATAATAAATAATCCCTTTGTCACATTGTGTTTGCATTTGAAGTCTGAATAACAAATAATATCATGAACAGTTACGAGATTCCATTTAAATGTAGCATTGCATGTGAGTGAAAAGAAATAGATTACCAAAGCAGAATTTTTAAACAGGTCCTTGGGGCATCGAGGATGCAATTGAGATCGAGCAATGTCAGCGGCCAATGAATATTCATGTATCTTAAACGTAAGAGTAGGGCCTTGAGGGGTTGTTGCAACCCTCAAGTAAGGTGAAGTTGGAGTTTTTGACAATATGAAGAAATGGGTGACCCCCATAGGACCAGCAACATTCAGAAAGTCTCTCAGATTATTCCGTTTCTTTTCCTGCACAAAGTAATGATGCATTTGGGTTTGGTTTGAGTCAAATAAAACCATAGAAATTATTTCTTTTAAAAATAATAGATAAAGTAAAGAAGAAGAACCCTAAGGCTGAGAGCGGTATATGGCAGCATCAACTTTCTGAGGTCCATCTGAAGCTGTTTGAGAGGAGCGGGCAACTTGCCTCGTGAAAACACGAAACTTTTGGGGATTTTCTTCCCTGTAATAGGATCCACGCTGGGTTGCTGCTGTGGATTTTTTATAACCACACCCTTCCTGAACCCATGTTTATGTTTGTTCTTCCTCTGTTTCATAGAGGAGATAATCGGAATCAGACAAGACACACTTAAAATCAAGGCAGAGAGACACTTCAACTTACCATTGTTTAGGTTTAAGGTTTTCGTGCCGCCGAAAGGGTTTTAGGCTTCCTTCGCCATTCACCACTCAGCATATTTATTCAATAACCAGGGTCCAATCTATCCCATAAATTAATTAAAATTAAAATTAACATTTTTTCTATCAAACATTTTGGATAGAATTAACATATTTAAATAGGCTAATCCACTATATACCAATAAATATTCCATATAAAAAAATTATAAATTACGAAAATTAAAATCTTTCATACCTAAAATACACGATATTCATCAAGATAGATCACCTTACTACTAATTAATTTAAAAATCTACATAAACAAATTTATTTTTTTTAATAAGCTTATATAGACTTATATTGCTTAACAAACTTAATATTTAAATAAAATCATAACTTTAATATGTTATAAAATATTAATGTCATTATAGTACTAAGAAATATAAATAAAAATTTTAATAAATATTTAAAAACCATTTCTATATTTACTTAAATAAAACAACATATGAGACCTAAAAATGCTTGCTTTTTGAATAATCTAAACTTCCCTCATTTAAACCTAAAATGCGATAATTTAAGTTGTATTTTGTCCTAGTAGCTTTTAATTGTTTTTTATGCAGGGTTTTTTACTTCTTTTCATTCAATTTTTTTATAATATTAAAGATATTCTTTATTTGATAATTAGAAATTAATATTTTTAACCCAAAAGTAATTATAAAAAATATTTTAATATTTTTACATAAATAATAAAGAATTCAACCTTTGATAAAACCAAAAATGTTAAATAATATTATGAATAACAACAGTAATAAAATAGATTTTAACATTTATGCACTAATAATGTATTTACACTAACATTTAATTATAAGTCTTTATTTATATAATTTTTAAATTACTAACAAGTAAAGTCAATCAATTTATTACATATAAATAAATATAATTAAATGTTAGTGTCAAACTTTTTACACTAATAATATATAAATATTTTCTCTATAAAAATATATTTTTAATCATTGAGAATATTATAAAATATATTTTTAATTATTATGGATAGGATTAATTAGACTCGATGGGTCCATTTGAGGTAGATTACTAAATATAAAACTCAAAATATATTGAAATAATTTGATCCCTCTAATGATATTATCATGCTTAGAAAATAAAGCTTTAAAAATTACTAGGTCAATTTTTATTTTTCAATGTAAATTTAAATTTGCTTACATAAGTTTTTTGTCTCTAACATTTCAATCAAAAGTACTTCTAGTCCTTAAAATTCAAAAATATTTTTTTTAACTCCTCATTCACTTTTAGTTCTTCTTCTCTAGTTAATGCGGTAAAAAAATTGTCGACAGAGGGCATGTTTTTGTACTTATTAATCACTTTACTCCTCAACCATAATCCTTTTAATCTTCAAATTCACATTCGGCACAATCAAATACACCATAACTAATAAACGAACAATGTTAATACAAAAAACAAATTAATATCAGTGACTAAAAAAATATTTTTGAATTTTAAGGATCAAAAGTGATTTTTTGTGAAACTTCAGGCAAAAAAATCTTACTTAAGCCATTTAAATTTAAATAAAATTAGAGAAAAAAACTAGTCTAAGTGCATGTTAGAAAAAAATTATTCAACCTGGTTTTGTATACTCTTATTTAGTTAATAGAGAAGTTATGAACCTATCACATTTAGAGGTGTTAAAATGGGTCAGTCCGGCCTACACGGAATGTCCCACTGTGGGTTGTGGGTTAGATGAAGTGGACTGACTCGACCCACCAAGTATAAAGATACTAGTTATACAATTCGGTTCGACCCACCATAGGCTGGTGGGTTAGGTGGGCTAGCCCACCACATTTACAAAAAAAAGAGTTTCTAATTTTTTTAAGTGAGACTTTTTTATAAAAAATTGTAAAATATAAACTTTAAAGATGCAAATTATAAAAACATAAATAAGTTTAAAATTTAAAGAAAACATAACATATACATAATACTACACAACGTACAAATTATAAATACTATAAATCAACAACATTCAAATCATTTTTGCATATAATCTAATTAAAAGATCTCTTTCAAACATAGACTGAATGGATCAATGTTATCATGCATCAACAATTTAACTTCAACATACAAAATAAAATTTTAAAAGTTTAAAGAGATCAGGTGTTACTAAAATTAAAAGTTTAAAATAAATCACATGGTGGTTGTAGACTAGCTCGGCCCGGCCTAAACCCACCAAACTTGTGGGTTAGGCCACAGAAGACAGCTTGTTTGGTGAAATCATAATTTTTCCAGTCTGGCTGGCCTGAACTCGTGGTGGGTCGGGTTGGCCCGCCAAGTTAAACCCGTTTTGACACCACTAATCACATTGAAGGTAAGACAGAGAGTGTGAAATTATGTCGTTGAGTTTTGAAACACATTATAAACTAAATCCAATCTAAGAGTGAAATATCAACCGAGTTCGTAAAAGATTGAGATGACGACATCTAGGTCCCTGAAAGAATTTCAGAAATAGATCCTTGAATGTTTTTATGGTTTGCATCTGCATCCCTATGTGACTGACGTCATTAAGGATTGTCTTAATTAGTTGTTAAATGTCACATTGGGAAGACCGTTTACTATAGGTGGCATTTCAGGTCAGCATCCATGTCATAGAGATCCAAATTCTAGTGGAATGAATAATTTCTTATGGTCTTATAACTTTTGCTTTATGGTTTCTCTCTTTTCACATCTTTGTCTCTCTCGCAGACTCTTCTTATTGTCCTTTTTGTTTCTCTGGTTGATTTAACAACTCATGGACCCTTTATTTGTATCTCTCTCTGTTTTTATCTTCCTTTGTCTCTTTGTTTCTCTCTACGTTTCAATTGTTGTTTAAATCGCATATTGTTTTCTTTGTGTCTTCGTTTTAGGGTAAATGATGTATAAAAGGATTACGAGGGGGGTTAAAAGGGAAATTATAGGAAGGAAAGCATTTGTTATTTTAGGCTTATGCTTGGTTTATTTTTTCAGAAAAAAAGAAAGTAGGGTTCAAAAGCCCTAATTTGATTTGCAAGTATGATTTATGGATTATTTTGATATGAATGGTTCATTTGGAAGGAGGCAACCAAGGAACATCATAGGTGAAAGGCTTAATGAATCGCAAACATCTTCTACTCTTACATGGAAAGAACCAAACATAAATCATCATTTATGCTACTATGCAAGCAGAGTTGTTATAAGGCTTTCTCGAATTGAAAGAACTCCAAAAAAGTTGTTTTACACTTGTCTTTTACCAAGAGTATCATCTATATTTTCATCTTGTTTTTTATTTAGGATATGTTGTTTTGATTTCATTAACTTTGTATTTTTTTTTGTTCAAAATCACCCTAATAATTGTCACTTTTTCGTTTGGGTAAGTATTACCAATGTGGAAGGTGATATGGATGTTTTAGAACTTGAAAAAGATGACAGATCGTGGAAGCAAGAGATTTTGTTTTGGATGGATGGTTTGTTGTCTGAATTTAAGATGTTGCATCTGTTGATGAATGTAATGAGTTTACTTTATTTTGTCTCATTTATTGTATACATTGTTGCAACTTCAATAATAACATGTGTTTCTAGTGATCTTATTCAATGCAACTAAGAATGATGTTATCAGTTGAAAATAATAATTTGTCAATTAAAAGCAAAATTAGACCCTGCAATTCTATTAGACAATAAACAGTGAATAATTTCTCAACGAGTAACAGTGAAATTAAAATTAACACTGAGTAATTTCTTA
Source organism: Psophocarpus tetragonolobus (assembly GCA_037954015.1). Taxonomy (NCBI): domain Eukaryota; kingdom Viridiplantae; phylum Streptophyta; class Magnoliopsida; order Fabales; family Fabaceae; genus Psophocarpus; species Psophocarpus tetragonolobus. Next base: position 3,676,817 of record CM075689.1, read on the forward strand.
GTAACAATTGAAACTGGTATTCACAGCATAGTCAATTTAGAAATTGTTGTTCATATGGATTAAAAGCAAGTAACAATGAATAATTTCTCAGCAACAATAATTTAAAATCTGGTGTTAACAGTGAATAAATAACTAAGGTATTACATAATTTACAAAAAAGTTGTTACATAGTCATTTCACATCCTAAAAGGTATTGTTACACCATCATCCTTGCATAGACATATTACATCTTCAAAAAAAAAAACCTACACTAAGTTACAACTTGACATCGAAATAATTATTAGCAACATCATTGAAGACCCATCCTAGGTGTTGGAATGAACAACTTTGGAGGTTGGTTCTACAAGTTTAGGTAATAATTTTCAATTGGTTCTATAGTTGGTGTATTTTGGCTTAAATCAATTTTTGATGCAATTGTTACATCTACTGATGTGGTGACTTTATTCACTATTTCTGTAGGTGTCTGTCTTGCAACTTTCCTTTTTTTCTCAGGTTCAGATCAAGTGCATAACCATAATTTTTACAGGTCCATATGTTATGGCCCATAATGCTACACTTATTGCAATTGATAGTTGCATAGTTTTTTTTTTAGTCTGTTGTTAGTCACTTGAACTTCTTCATAGTTATTTCTCCTCTCTGATTTTTCTCATCCTACTCTTATTCTTTTATTCTTGATGCAATTAACCTTTGGTATTCAGTTTTCTCCCAATATTCAGAACTCTGCATGGGTTTGATAAAATATGCATATGTTGAATTATAAGCTCTCATTGTAAACTAGGCATCACATAAACTTTAGCTTTCACATTATTGTCAGCAATTGTTGCACGTGCATATTGGCACAACAATCCTACAATAAACAAATCCAAGTTTTAGGTTCATATCAACAAGTTTGAATGTGACAACTTAAAAAAAGGTTGCATACCTGCCAACTGCCAAAATCTGTTTGTACATGTGTCAGTATTAAAGGTGACATCAACTTTTTTCTTATATGTTATGCATTTCATATCTGCATCCCTTAACCATATTGCTATCCAGTAATTGTTTCCTTTTTTTCCTTCTTAAGTCTTTGTTGCTGCATAGGAACTAATATATCAGTTCTGTTAGTAAATTTTAACTTATTCTTACTCATTGCCTTCATGACATAACATCTAACCTCTTCCAAACAAGTCAAGATTGATTTCTCCATATATTTAAGAATTTTGTCATTAAATACCTCAATTGTCGTTCACAATGTCATCCATATTGCAATCATCATCAAAGTAGGCTCTTGACCAACTATGAAAGTCTTTACTCTTGAGGTATTCATGTGAACTTCAAACTCAACAATGTTGCAGATCTTGCATTTTTCCACAACAAAGATCTATACTCTATATCTTTCCATTGTTTTGAAAAAAAAAATCCAAAGGTGCATGACACAGAACTTATGTGCTGCTTAAGGCATGACTTTTTTTACAACATTAACTAGTCCTTAGCACAAACAATGATATAGACATCAATATCAAAACTCAACATGCAAAATTAGACTATAATGCCTAAATAAAAGCACACCTTCAATTCTAATTCAACATAAAAATTCAAACCTGCAAATGCATAAACCAAAATCAAAGTTGCAAATCCTAACCAAATTAAGACTTGTAAATGCCTAAACCAAAAGCAAACTTGCAAATGCTAACCAAATCAGATCCTGCAATTCTGTTAGCCAACAAAACCAGACCTTGCAATGCCTAATGAAAATCAGACCCTTTAATTCCTAACCAAATCAGGCCCTGCAATTCTATTATCCAGCAATATCAGACTTTGTAATTCATAGCCAAAATCATACCCTACAATTCTTAACCAAAATCAGACTTGTAAAGTCTAACCAAATTCAGACCCTACAATTCTATTAGCCAGCAAAATCAAACCCTTCAATTCCTAACTAAAATCACACCTGCAATTCTTAACCAAAATCAGACATGTAAAGTCTAACCAAATTCAGACCTTGCAATTCTTAACCAAAATCAAACATGCAAAGTCTAACCAAATTTGGATCTACAATTCTAACCAAAATCAAACCATGCAATTCTTAACCAAATCAAATGATGTAATTCTAACCAAATTAGACCCTACAACTCTAACTAAGCATGCAATTTTAATCAACATTTCAAATCAAACTCTACATGTTTACTAAATTACCAAAATGGACCATGCATTTTTATTAAATAATAGTTTTTGCAAAAAAGTCCCTGGACTTTAACTATATAAGCAAATAAGTCCATGAACACCTATTACCTTTTGCATGTCACTCATTAATGTTAGCTTATTGTTATAATTGTCCCCCAAATCTTATTGAAGCAGAGTCAAAAACCATTTCCAAGTGTTAGTATCTTCTACATCCACAATAGCATATCCAAGGATAAAAATGTGGTTGTTGACATCTTGGCCCGCAATCGACAGTAGTTTCCCACCAAAATAACCTTTTAGAAAACATTCATCCAGCCCTATAAAAGGTTTGCCCCTATCTTAGAAGCTTGCTTACAAACATCCATACAGACGTAAATCCTTCCAAATTAGGGAATTGATTATGGAATTGGGATAAATTTAATTTTGCATGTGGACCCAAGGTTGCTCCTCAATATTTCATGAGCATAATAATGAACGTGTTCATACTGTTCCTTAAAATTCTCCTTTATCTTTTCCTTAGTCTTTACTTCATATCCCTACAAATCTTGTTGTCCCCAACATGCACATCATAGGCTCTCTTTATATGATCAATCATTTCTACACTCGTCATATTCAGATGAACATTAAGTTGATTCTCAACCTTTTCAACCACCAACTTCCTACATGCTTACTTAATTTTATGTTTTATTGCATAGGTACGCTCGTTGATAAAAATTTTCACCTGGAAAGATGATTCTTTTGCACTTTTAGAGCAGTAAATTACCCAAGCGCAGTTGGGGGGTTTGCACTGGGCCCATACTCTCTAAATCATTTTTTACCCATTTCAATTCTTTGCTAACTTGGATTATGTAGTCAATCAACACCTTTTTAAAATCTGACAGACTAGGAAATACCATTCAAACTTCCTACTCAATCGCCCCAAATCTTGATCCTTCATTATATTATGGGAAAATGGCTCCCCTTGTCCTACTGTCCTCATCATCTGAACTTGCAAGTTATCTAAGTTGTTCAAACTCAATCAACAGGGCATTGTGACTGATTATCATCATCAAAGACTTCTGGATCATTTGCATTGGTTGTAGGTGGAGTATTAGTGTCGCTGATAACAATCGTACCCTTATCAATAAACATTTTCCTTTTATCAGCATGAACATTAACATTACCATTTTCAGCTTGTTCATCTTCTCCTCTAACTTCTTCATCTCACTTCTTCTTTTACCTTGACTTCTTCATCTTGTGGATTCACTTCTTGTACTTTCATAGGACCTTTCGGAATCCTTTTGTCTTGAACAAACTCGAGTGGGTTAGGTAAATGATGAAAGTATACATCAATCTCTTTTCATGGGTTAGCAAAGAAATTGTTAACCAACAGAATAATGTCATCATCATTTACAATAGGGTGCAACCCATCTTCCATCCTCATCCTTGTTTGTACAAAAAACATTTCTCCTACTTTGTGATAAGGCTTGCATTCTTTACATAGGTCCTTCAACAACCATGTATTCACATAATCTTCATCAATACCTTCCGAATCACATATCTCCTTTCTGTCATATTCCAACAAACCCACTTGTTCGTTATGAAACGTCCTCCGTGATGGAGAATGAATTTAAGTTCAAAAACCATCATACAATACAAAAACACGTATTCAGAAGCCTTACCACTTCAAAACCATTACATACTAAACCCTAATTTCTCCAAAAAAACAAACATACACCCAAGAAAATGAGCCACACAGGAAAATGAGCCACCTACTATAAAACAAGGACTTAATCTCAGAGATAATGAAAACAAAGCAATGAAAACGAAAGCCAAATGATTGTCCTACTACGCACCTTCACACTCAAGCCTTCAGACCTTCCAATGTGTCTTCCCTAAACCTTTTTCTGCAATTCTCATGTTCATTTTTGCAATGTTTCAAGAAACCTTTGTTTGCAACTCACTCTTGACTCTTCTCTTTTACGGGCTAAATGAAAATGGGAGAGAGGAAACATGGTTTAACTTATACAACCACATAAATGTCCAATGGATAATTAAACGTTTTTAAAAAAATTTAAATTCTAAGAAGAGAAGTCATGCCACATGTTTAAATGAACTTTGCCACATATTTAAATGCACTGACATGGAAGAGCACCTGTGAGAAATGAGTCTTGCCAACATGTCATTTAACAACTGACTAGGACAATCCTTAACGAAGTCAGTCATGTAGAGACGTGGATGCAAACAACAAAAACATTCAAGGACCTTTAAAATTCTTTAAGGGACCCAAATGTCAGCTCTCAATCTTTTAGTGACCCGTTTGGTATTTCACTCCTTAATTTAATGGGTTAACAAACCAAGTCAAGTAAACAAAAGTGCAACTCGTCCTGATTTGTATTTTACACATTTACTAGTCATGTGAGCTAACTTGTTTTAACAACTCTAATATGATTAAAGATAACAACGAATCCTATTAATCACATATAAAATTACTAGTACATTTTTTTTCTAACTAGGATACATCTTATTATGTATAAAAATTTTGAGATCCTTTTCATTAACTCTAAAAAGGTGTGTTAAATTAAGATTTTAAAAGAAAAAAGAAGTCTTGTGATATTTAACCAAGATATAAAAAAAGTGTTATGATATTCAATCAAAACTTGTAAAATTTTTAAGGAGAATAACAAAATCTTATGTATTCTTTTAAGATTTTTAGAACTTATAAAAATATAATGTTGTATTAAATTATTATTTAAAATAGACTTCAAAGAATTTTATAGGACATTTTAATAAAAAATGTATATCAAACAATCTCACTCAAAACCATGATCTTTTGTTAGATTTTCTTTTTTTGTTGTTTTTCTACTTACTTTGGTGGACCATCACCGCTACATACACTAACATTAGACTCTACTACTAAACCATCATCAAACTACCACCATCATTAATATCGCGACCAAACCACCGCTACCATCATTAATGTTGTCATCACCTCCACTATAAAATACACATACACATATAGGTTCTATTTGATACACATTAGAGTACAAGACAAGAAGAACAAAATAAAACAAATCTTAAAGTCAGATGACAATTGTTCATCCTATCTAATGAACAATGAACAAAGCAAATATTGTATTAACTAAAATTTCCTTTCAATAATCATTATCTTAATAAAATTTGAAATCAAAATATAAAATATATACAATATAGTTAATAAATAATATGCATTCAAAATACTAGAGATGATAAGATTGTTGCCATTAGTAAATAATGTAAATGATGTGAATTAAGAATACATGACATGATAATGATGATGTAAATACAAGATATTGTAAATTAAATATGTAATTATCAAATGTGAATATATGTGTCTTTTCAATACTTTGTACATGAAACAAAAAGTTTTTCCTTTGTTTAACTGTTTCATTTGTCTGTCTCTTATCAAGAGGTCTAGCTCAATTGATTGAGCGGTGGACGTAAGTTGTTGTAAACCTCCTAATATTATCTTCAACTCCTACGTAAGGATCAACTAAAAATATTTGTCACGTCTCTTACCTTAATTTTTAGCACATCAGACCAAATCTTAAACTATTTTTGTAACAAAAAAATAGAAATAACTTAAAACTGTGTTCTAAAATATTAAAAATTTTGTATTAGTTTTACACTTCTCTATTTAAATCTTATTATTTTTTTTACAGAATCTTATAACTCTAAATGTTTTGTAAAATGTATAAAATCCATTAAAATTTTATAATTCTATAAAGTGTTTTAAAATTTTACGAATTCATTTTATAAATACATTAGAATTTAAACGATAAAATCTTGTAAAATTATATAAGTTATTATATTATTACAAAGTGTTTTAAAATCTCATTAAATACATTATCTAAGTATCTAACTTCTTTGAGTAAGTTTCACATCAAAATAAGCTTGTGCAAGAGTTGAGACCTTTCACAAATAGGACAGCTTTTGGTTTGAATATTTAAATAATGATAACTATTAACTAATAAATAAGTCGATTATTTATAACTATATTCATTGTGAAATTAGTTTTAATTTAGTACAGCTGATTATTGTTTTTATAAACCAGTTATAAATATAACTAGTTGATGTAGTCAGCTTATCTAAAACTAGCTATATAATTGATTTTAAATAAATAAAAATAGATTATTTAAAATAATCACTTCTTGAAAATTGGTTTTAGTTTTATAACTATAAGTGTTTTTTAAATGAAAACAAGATATTTGAAATTCATGTATAAAATAGTTATGGTTATTTTTAAAATTAAAAAAAGTGTTTTTGAACAACCTATGACACTATCCACCGGCCTTTAACACTCCTCTCTCGCCATGGTCTTCATTCCTTAGTAGCATGTGACCATGTATTTGTTTTATATATATTAAATGTTAATTGTTAAAATATTAGTTTTTGTTAGCAAAGAGATTCAAACTTGCGACCTATACCTCCCCCATCTCTTCTCTTAACCACTAGACCAACCTTATATATTTATGTGACCATGTATTTTACAAGTGGTTTTCAAAGTATGCATCAAAGTTTAAATAAGCTTATTGGAATCGGTGCTAATGATATCTCAGGTGATGAACTCTTACATTGAAATTGAATAAACAATTGTGCATAGAAGTATTCAAAACCGAACCACAAAAAACCATTTTAATCTTAGCTAGTTTAGTTTTTATAATTTTCAAACTATGCGATTCAGTTCTATTTACGGTTTGAGATATTAAATCGCACTAAACCAAATCACTCGCCCATTTTAGTTATTTTAGCAAATTTTCAAAAAAACATATATAATTACTCAATATTTTCTAAATTTATAAAATTTTGACTTAAGCTTTACTTAGGATTTATAATTAATATGTATTAGTTAATGAGTAAATATTTTAGCAAAACTATTTGATTTAATTTTATTGGATACAATTTACCAACAATCACTAAATGTAATGTTTAAATAAATTAATTGCTTATATTTTAACTTTAATAATTATTACTTTTATATAATTTTGTTGAAAATAAGCTTTGATATAATTTTGAAAATAAATCTTGTTAATATATTTTTAATATTTAATAATAAAAATTTTAAACTGCAAAACTAAATTAAATCAATTTGCAAAGATTGATTTTATTTGATTCAAATTTTATAACTAATCTAAATTGCACTTTTTTTTTAAAGTTTGGTTTAGACTAATTTTAATCTCAAAATTGTACCAAATCGCGTAACAAGCACCTCTACACTTCTGAAATAATCCGCTTTTCCAGTCCAACATATGCAGCATAAAATTAAATTTTTAAAATATGATAACAACGTGGCAAATACAATTTTACATTGACATAATATAGCTCTCTTTACATTAGTGAAGTTTGTTTCTATACCTCCTCACATTTCTTTAGCACAGCAGTGAGGAGTTGATTTGATCCCATAGCTCTATCCACAGTAATGAATGCTAAGCATGGATATGTAACTGCTACAAAATTGCAATTGAGGCAACAAACCTACAAAATTACATATTTCAATTAGAAAATCAAACCTTTCAGATAACCTAAAACCAATTATCGTAGGCTTAAATCCACGTTTTGTTTCCCTATTTTATCAATTTCGAAAATCACCTCCATTTTAAAAAGGGAAATCAAGTCCCCATTTTTAAAAAAATTGCAAATTTTGTCCAGCCATCAATTTTCCAAAAAACGTTGACCTTTACAAATTGGATCAAATAATTAATTATTCACTATGGAGTTAATTGATTATTTATTCCTTTTTTAAACAAATGGGAAATTGACAGTTGGACAAAATTATGAATCTTTAAAATTGGGGTACTTGATTTCCCAATTTTAAAATTGGGAGACAATTTCTGAAATTAGTAAAATAAGAGGAAAAAATATGCAATTAAGTCATTATCTTAATAATGACTTAATTATATAAGGAGTCGCGATCCTATATTTGAGGTCCTTGGTAACCCTTGCGTGCATTGTTTAACCCCAAAATTAATGCAGCCTGGGAGGATCAACAGAAAATCATATAACTAACCTTCAGATAACAAGTTTCTGGTTGTTAAAGCAGATTTACTTCATAATGTCTTGTCTAGTTAATAGCTATTATTTTTCTTCCCTCAATTTTTTCTTTTCTTCTACAACTTCTATCTTACTATTTTTTTTATTTTTGTCTCCAGTTCTTAAGTAAACAGAAATACAGGTGCTCTGCTGGCATTTTCAGCTTTGAATGTGGAGATCTCATATTGTTTAGTGATAAAGCTAAATAATAGTATATAAGTGAGGTACAAACATCACCTTACAAGTCAATTGTGTAAGGTTGAGTTAGACACGTTAAGTCAGGTGTCTTGACAACACTGCATACTTAACCACCATGGACAAAAGCTGTCTTTAAAGTATCCAACCACATTAGCCTTTGGAAATAAACTCAACAACAACGCATAAAGCAAAGGACATTCTTCAATGACACAACCAGCTGTGACCAGAAAAACGCCACATAATGGTGCACATGACAGCAGTGACGAACCAGGAACCCAATCAGTGGGTTATTTTTCAATTTCCAATCAATGGGAAAAAACTCAGAAAAATGACATCCTCTGTGGTGAGCAAGGGTTGTGTGATTTTGAGAAATTGGGGAAAATGCAATTGCATGAAAGAAGAAAAAGATTTCAATAGGAGATTTTTGTAAAAGAAAAAGAAAAACAGAACGATAAGCGAAAATTTCCTATGGCAGATAATATTGTTCTTATGCCATGTTAGAAATCATATTTCAAGAAAAAAAGAGAGGGAAGTGATAAAAGTTTAAAACTAAAAATGCATATTACTAAATAACAGTAACTTTCTATTACTAATATCCTATATCCCATTTCATTTTATTTTTGGTGAATCTACACTCAATCCCATGACAATTATAAAACTGTACAGACAGTTAAATGATGCAGGTAATATGACATCCAGAATCAAGAGGAGAACATTATTTACCATGTTGAATTACAACTCTATCCAAGGTAGCGAAGCAGAACTCCATCATTCCCCAGTACAAATCCCTTCTTGTCATCAACGAATCTGCAGCAAGTAGTCACTTACAACAAGATTTTGCCTATAGAAATTTTATAACATTCAAAATAGCATTAATCAATTCTCATAACTCCTGTATACTCAGTCCTTGGAAATTTATCATCCCGTTCTTTTTAAACAACATAATATATAAAAGTTTACTTCCAGTCAACTACTTTCATGATAAAATTGTAAAGAATATCATAAAGACCATGGAAAATATATAAACACAACAAATTAGCAACATGTTTCAAGTACATTTGGTCTTTTAAAGTGTAGAAAAATAAATAACTGCAATAATAAAAGTTGAGCATAGTGATAGTTAGACTGACTTCACTGAGTATAAGTTTGCAGCAATGTTGTCAGCAGCTTTGTCACGGATCCATGACTTGCCACCATTAGTAGTTCTCAAGAGAATACCACTTCCTCCTGCAGCCCATGCCTCCTCCTGTATGCATAATTTAGCAAAATATAGTAGATATATAAAAGATTGGTTCCACATTGTTCTCTGTTTTCAAAATTAATAAACATTGCAAGAACTGAAGAAAATAGTCATATTTTGAATGTTCTATTTTATTTATTTTTCTTTTGGAACCTTTGACTAGAATGTTACACACAAGAATTGGTTACTTAATAAAGCAACTCTTTGAATGGAGGAAAAATTTACCGTTGAACGATATCCAACATCAAGAATGCCAAAACCCCGGCTTTGAACAGGAACCTCCTCAAATTCTTCAGTTAACTGAAAAAAAATAATATATATTTTGTTCTTATTTAAAGAAATGAAGCAGAAATCTATAGCAAAGCAAAAAGTGAAACAAAGATGATAATTTTTTACCAAGAGATTTTAATTTATCACATGAGAAATTTATTATATATCATATCATGACAACAGAAACAAAAAAGGTTCAAGCTCTTGTGCACTTTCTAAAGAAAGATTTTCCGATCTTATAATCCTCTTCAATTTCTACCTCCTACAAGGTATGACTCACATTTTTTACTAGTTGAATTAGGAACACAGATTAATATTATAAATTTATTATGTTTTGTTCAGCTTATTTTCCAAAAACAATCAATTTCCAAACATGCACTTAGTGATATGTGACAATACAGGCAAAGTGAATGCAAGAAAGATGTTCAATCAAAGACATAAATTCCTTGTTAATAACTGAGACAATGGAGAATAAGTAAAGCTGTCTGTGAATGTATATAACATGTCCCAGTAAAAAGGGTGACAAAATTCAAAGCTAATTTAAGACTTAAAAAAATAGTTAATAGATTATCCAGAATGATGTTACTCTTGCAATTTTCAACTTAGTGTTGAGTTTTGTAATAATAAAAGATAAAGATTTAGAAAGCATCAAGACAGTAACAAACGTCAACGGTTGAAACGCAAAAGTAAAGACATCAACGGTGGATATTGAAGATAGAAGTGATCAACAGCCAAGATTGTTTGTGGTTATTAAGAGAAGTTATGGGTAGTTATTGGTAGTTAAGAAATATTTGTTTATAAATAGGATATTTGTACCATGTAATAAGGGTTGAAACTTGTAAACACCCTCTGTATCCTGTTAGGGATCATCGGGTTACTGCAATGTTTCCAACCGCCATTTCAATTCCAATCAATTAGTTTTAATTGCACTTCATCTTTGGATTGTTGTTCTTTACTGCTTTTTATTTACACTAAAAACAATTTTACTTGCGTTTCCTTTTGCAATCCTTTTAATTTTCCAACATGTTCTCAAAATTCATGTTCAAGACAACTTCAAAACTTAACTATAGACCCATGGTAAAAAGGCCTACATAGGAGGATAAAGGTCTCCAAAGGAAGTACCTATCCCCTTCCTCAAATAATATGAGATTATGTTTGTTGACGAATACAAGTGCAAATTTCATCATCAACAGATGTTGATAAGGAGTGAAACGGGAGATTGTTACTCTTACATTCATACACTAGAATAAAATTCTCATAATTACGTACCCCTGTGCCCTTGCTAAGATAAAGACCACCTCCACGAACAAGAAGCCACAGACCACCATCGGCTCTCCATCCCATGTTCTGGATTCTTCTAGCAACTGCTCTATTATGTGGCTGCCAGAATGGCTGAAAATAAAATAAAATAATTATTATCAAATTCTACAAGTAGACAAATCATCAATCAATGTGAAATCTCATGGTTAAATGGAAAAGACATAATCTATACAAGCCACTGTTTGAGATATATATCCCAAGGAAGCGCTACTACATTACCATAGACGTTAGAATTGTGAAGCACTTAGAAAGGAAGAAAAGATTTTCACAGTAAAAAAGCTGGTACAAAAAGAAACAGGGAATATCCCTGATTTTTTCTGTCGCCAAACTTATTTTCCTGCGGGAGGTATATCCTATATATGGAGTCAACTACTCAACTGGATGAAACCAAAGAAAGGAGAAAAGAATAAGAAAATTCTAGGGCATGCCTAGTAGGAAAGTTTTGTACATCACTTCCTTAGTTTTTTGGGTCTTACATCAAAGAAGATCCAACATTAATATTACTAAGAAAATTTTGAATGTTACAAGAATGGGTCATCACATCCCCTTATGTTTAAGTTGACCCAAGGAACAAAACCTCACCTGTCCAGGCTCCCAGGTTAAGTAGAAGTTGCCTCGACTGGAGACTGCGACATACCTTCCATCTGGAGAGCGATTGACAGTATTAAAAGTTCCAGTATAATAGCTTGCACCACTAATACCACTAGAAACTGTTCTGAAGAAGCAACACAGATATATAAATGTCTTCAGCTTGATGTATAAAACTGAAAAGACTTGGCAATTTACATAACACAAAAGATGACAGAATGAATGAGTTTTTGAACCACGTAAGCAAACAAGTCAAACTTGTCTGTGACTAACATCATCAACACTCACCCTAGAGCAAAATTCTTCAAGCAAAACTCAAACATTTAAATTTGATTAAAGCTCTACATATTAATTAGGGAGAATGGAAATAGTACAGAACACGAGTATCCATCCATATATAGATGCATGCTACAGAATTGGAAAGTCACCTGTTAAGAGTAGCTGACACAGTTTCCTGCACAGCAGCCCTCCAGTTGTAACCTCTGTTTGCAGTAACATAAATTGCACCTTGGTCAGTCACCATTTCTGCACTCTTCTCGCCGGTTGCCTTTATGTAAACCTGCAACACGGTACACTAAATTTGAGTACAATTGTAAAAGCAAATGTAGAAATAAAGATATTAGAAATCAGAAGCAACCATATCGCCAGGAAGTTCAGCACTGAGAGGAATCCTCTCCCAACTTTCTCCAGCATCAGCAGTGTACAAGAGAATAGCAGGTTTTCCAACTATCCAACCTTCCTTCCCTTTGAAGCTGATAGAGTTGAATCTATAGTTGAAATCTTCGTCTTCGGCAGAGGGAATGGAACGCGGAGCCCAAGTGTTACCTCCATCTTTGGTCTCCAGAATGGTTTGCCTCGTGCCGAGAAGAAAGCCTAAAATGCAAACGCCGATATTGAGATCAATCAATCAAACAAAAATGAATCTAAGAGGATATTACGATACCGTGGTTGGGGTCGTCGGGGACAAAAGCTATGTCGAGAAGCACCACGCCGGGGTCGATAGGGAGGTACACTCTCTCCCACTCCGAAAGCACGTCATCGGCACGCGCCGGAAAGAGAGGGAGCGAGAGCGAGAGTGTGGCAGTTTCAGCGATGAAATGTCTCCTGGTCCGCTCAGCAGAAGAAGAAGAAGAAGAAGAAGAAGAAGAAGAAGAGGCTTTGACAATGAGGCTTCGATTTCGAAAGAATGTTCTGGAGGAAGGTAGAGACGGTCTCAACAACGAGCTTGAGTCGGGGAAGGTGAGTTGCAGAGTAGTCATTCTTATGATCTTTCTTTCTCTCTCTCTCTGCCTTATCCCAACCCCTTCCCGTGATTTCAAGCGCCTTCACATTCATCACTCACTCCATCATCTATGTGCTTCCCACTTATCTCTTCTTTTTTTTTTTCTTTTTCTTCTAGCCACTAATCACTAATTCTACAATTACACTCTATTAATTCTAAAATAAGTTTTTCATTCTTAAAATTTTGTCAAATATTATTTTTTAATTTTTAAAATTTAAAAATAATTTTTAGTTTTAATTCATCTTATAAATTACTTTTTTTTTTAATTTTAACTTTCTTAATATTTAATTTTATATATGACGCAAGGATACACTACACAGAGAACATCAATAAAAAACAACTAATCTTAAAGACTAAAAAAATGTTTTTAAATTTTAAAAATAAAAAGTGATTTTTTATGAAAATTTAAAAATAAAAAAATTATTTAAGTCATTTCATGCCACCTTTCTTTTTCATAAACTGACATAAAAACTTGTATAAATTAATATATTTTAAAAATTATTTAATAAAATATTTTTATTAAAAAAATTCATAGATTAAATTAATATATTTTTAATTAAAAATAAAAAAAAATAATTAAGAGACTAAAATCATATTTCTTAGAAAAATACATTGAATAAAATAATTCAATGAAAAATCACATATTTAATATTGTTTAACACAATTTTTCACTTACGATGTTTGATTTTTTTTGTTAAATAAAAATTATATATATGAAAATCTATAAATATTAGTTAAATACAATTTTTTGATCTTGTGAATAATAGTATCTTTTATATTATAAAGATATTAAAAACTTTAATTTAAGATATTTTTTAAAATAATTTAAATTAATTGTTTATATTAAATATATTTAATAATTTTTTAAAAAAAAGATATTAACATATTTTTATTAAAGTAATTTAAAATTATTTTTTAATATATTAAAATATATTTATAAAATATTTTTTAACATACACGAAAATTATCTTGTCATATAATCAAATATTTGAAAATTAATTTTTAATATATTAAACATATAAATACAAAAATAAGTTAAAAAATTATATTTTATTAATTAAAATCTATATGTTATATTTTTTTTCTCGTGAATTAGAGACTGAAAATAATTTATCCAAACCTACGGAGTCGTATATAATCTTACTTATGATTTTTTTAAATAAAATTTTCACATACATAGAAATCTATAAATATTACAATTTCTTGATGCCATATATAATAATATCTTTTATACTTCAAATAAATTAAAGAAATTAATTTAAGATATTGTTGTTAAAGTAATTTATGTTTATTTCTATGTTAAATATATTTAATAAGGTGTTTTTTTAAAAAAAAATATTTAACATATTTTAATAAAGTAATTTAAAATTATTTTTTAATATATTAAATTTTTTTTAACAAGGACTAAATCTATTTTGTCATATAATCAGATATTTAATAATAAAATTTTAATATACTATATACAAATAGTATAAAAATTATATTTTATTAATTCAAGTTTATATGTTATATTTTTTTGCCTTGTATCAGACACTAAAAGTAATGTCTCATATCTATCGAATCGTATACAAATCTCACTTTTGATGTTTTTTTTTTCAAATGAGATTTGTACATAGATGGAAATCTATAAATATTAACAAAACACAATTTCTTGATATATGAATGACATTATCTTTTATATTGTAAATAAATTAAATATTTTAATTCAAAATACTTTCTTTAAAGTAATTCAAATTTTTTTTATATCAAATATATATAATAACATTATTTATTGAAAAATTAAAAATATTTAACACATTTTTATTGAATTAATTTAAAATTATTTTGTAGTATATTAAAATATATTTAAAAATTATTTTATTAAGTAACATCCATATGTTACAATAGATTTTATTAAAAAAAAATAAATCTTTAAAATGAAATTGTGTTATGCACAAAATTTATATTTTATTAATCAACATCTATATGTTATATTCTTTTCTCTTAGATCAAAGACTAAAGTAATGTGTCTGAACCTATTGAGTCATATACCAATTTCATTTAGGATGCATAATATTTTTTTTATCAAATAAAGTTTGTACATAGATGTAAATTTATAAATATTGATCAAACACAATTTTTCAATATCGTGAATGATACTATCTTTTATATTGTAAATAAATAAAAAAATAATTCAAGATACTTCTTGTTAAAGTAATTTCAATTCATTTTATAGTAAATTTATTTAATAAGATAATTTATTGAGAAAAATAAAAATATTTAACATGTTTTATTAAACTAATTTAAAATTATTTTTGAATATATTAAAATGCATTTAAAAATATTTTTAACATACATTAAAATAATTTTGTCATATAATCAAATATTTAGTAAATAATCTTTAATATATTAAATATAATATATATTTTATTAATTAACATCAATATCTTATATATATTTTTTTGTCTTGAATAAGAGATTAAAAGTAAAGTCTCTCAACCTATGGAGTCATATATTAATATCACTTATGATACTTAATTTTTTTTCAAATAAAATTTGCATACATTAATTTAGGAATTAATGTAACATACAATCAATCATATGTGATAATTGTATGACAATGGGGTATTTAATTTTTTCTTTCAAGAGTTGTGATTTTGAACAATCACCTAGTTCTATAAATAAGAATTGAATTGTACTAAAAAAAGAACCAGTAAATTAGTGAAATTATAATTGGATTTTCCCCTTTTGTGAGAGATGATTTCTCTTATAACTTATGAAGGAATTCTTCCTTGTAGCGTTTGCTAAACTTATCAAGGGTGAATCACCTCCCTTGTGGCGTCATATGACTTATGTTTCATGTTTGGAAGTGGCATCATCTATCCCTTTGTTAAACCATTTTTGTCCTTTCCATTTTCTTGTTTACCCAATTCTCATTTTTTTTGTTAACTTATTACCTTCCAACCTAGATAGATCCTCAAAACAAATCCAACCCCTCTGGATTTATATCAGTTCTCCACCTGGGGAATGGACATACTCGGGTTATTTCCCCCTTCCAAGGGGTAAGTTAAATTCCTCATCGTGACCATCAACTACTTCACCCAGTGGATTGAAGTTTGCCCAATTTTCAAATCACGACCCAACAAGTCCAGAAGTTCACACGGAAAATAATCTGCCGCTTTGGCCCCCCTAACTCCATAGTAACTGATAACAATAGACAATTCACAACACCCACCTTCGAAGAGTTCCTGTAGAACCTGGACATCCAGCATTCGGTGTCCTTGGTGGAGCACCCTCAAACAAATGGATAGGTTAGGGCTACCAACAAGATCATACTCAACAAACTAAAAACCCAACTAGGCACCCAACATAAGGCCTAGGCTGACAAGCTACCTAACGTCCTTTGGGGGTACCATTGTTGAATCCAGACGACGAAGGCAAAAACCCCTTTTGACTAACCTACGGGGTAGAGGCCATGATCCCAGTCAAGCTCGGTGAACCATCCCTAAAAAGAACCATATTCAATTCTAACACCAACTCCAAAGCCATGAGAGTTGAATTGGATACAGTCAACAATGTCCATCACGAAGCCCTCATCAGAGAGGTAACATGCAAGTGCAGACTAGCAATATGCCGTAATAAAAGCGTACTCAAATGCACCTTTCAGCAGGGTGAGCTCTTATGAAGGTGGAGGGGAGATGCCATCAAAGATCCACAAATGGGCAAGCTCACCCCTACATGGGAAAGACCCTTCAAAATCACTAAGACCCTTCACAATGAAGCTTATCGTTACAAACACTCAAAGGAGAACACACCCCCCGCACTTGGAATGTCACCCATCTAAAGAAGTATTACAACTAAAATGAATACATCTGATGTACTCTTTTTCCTACCTCAATCTTTTTCCCCAATAAGAAAAGAATATGGGTTTTGATTGAGGAGGTTTTAACGAGACACACCTATAAAGAACCAATCAATAAATAAACATAAACCTACATATCCTACCACTCTTTTCTTTTTACCGCTACTTTATTTGCAACTCTAAAATGCAGCTTCAGCCCATGCAAACCCAACATAACTCGACGCTTTGGACCGACGATACCATAATCGCCTTCTCGATGCTTTAATCGCCTTCTCAATTCTCTTATCACCTTTTTGACACTCTAATCACCTACAGGACAGTCTAATCACCTACACGGTGCTCTTATCACCTTCTCGACGTTCTAATCACCTACATCACACTCTTATCACCTTTTTCGTGCTCTTATCACCTTTTCGAAGCTCTAATCGCGTACTCAGCACACCGGTCTGACAAGACCAACCTAGCCACCTCGGTGACCTCCATGGCTTCTAGATGCTCCGGCCTGATGAGACCAACATTATTGCTCTGGTCTTGGTAAACTCAAACACACTTATAACTTGTAGAGAATAACAACAAAGCCAAGTTGATTTCATTGCATGGAAAAAAAATTATTACTTAAACACATCATCCACTTCACAAAGGAAACGATAACATCTATATAGGGAGATTACGATCTTACACATAATACAAAAGAAGGTAAAGAAACAAAGCGTCTAAGCAACATTAGTAGCCACATCCGCTATCAACTTGAACGACCTTGGTAGGTGCCACCACAACATCTACCTTCCCCCCACCACCTTGGGGGGCAGCTTCGACCTCTACATCAACCACATCTGCCCCACCCCCTTAGGCACCACCCTCATCCACTTCCTCAAATCCGTTGTCACCAGGAAGAATGCATTCGTCTTCCATAGGGGCTCCAATGTCACACGATAATATATCAACATCTAGCATTAATACCTTTACTATTCCAGTGCCTTCTTGAAACCCTGTTCCATCATACACATGATCAGACCTTGATTCTAGACCTCGACACCTTCCTTCAACCGACATACCTCATCCTCCAAGTCCACTTTGTTACTTAAGGCTCGGGCCAATTCCTGCTTAGTTGGCGTCCTCTGCTCCACCTCCTTTAATAGGTTTGCCTCCTTGGCCTCTAGAGTGGCATTCGCCTTGCATAGCTCATCCTTTAACCCTTCATTCTCCTTCAAATGTTGATTTACCATTGCCTCCAAGTCCACCACCTTCCCTTGCTCAACCTTCAGTGCTGACTTCAACTTCCCCACAAACTTAGCTGAACTCTTCCTATTTCCAACCATCTTCTTCTTTTCATCCAAGAAGGCCCTCATCTTCCCCTTCGCATCCAACATCTTCTATTTGTAATAACGAATTGTCGCAGTCGATCTATAAAAAAAATAGAGTTGAATCCAACAACCCCTTGATGCCAACAAACTCCATCGTCCCTCTGTCATCTTTAAATAGGAGTGTGTCATGACCTATGACCTTGGTAGTGGCCAACTCAACGTTCCAAAGGGAAGTCACCTCAGGGGTAATAAAAGCAATGATCCAAGCGCACCACTATTTCCTTATGATAATGATAAACCATTTGGCCTCGATGAGGAGTGGACAGAGTTGCAACCATTAAAAGTACCTGTATGAACAACAAAAAATAGATCATCAAGAAGAAACAATAGCAACAAAACAATCTCACTTGAACCACTGCAGGTAGTGAGAGAACGAACAAGAGCCTTCTTACTAGGAGGACCCGTGGTAGATATCGGAACAACCACCACAATCAAAACGAGTTCTTAAGAAATATTCAAGATTATATCAATATATTTTTTAAACATGTCAGATAATCAACTACCTTTTAGTGAGGGTGCCTCTATTTAATAGACCACACTTATTTATTGGTGAAAATTATACTTTTTGGAAAGTTAGAATGAAAATCTTTATGGAGTTTGTAAACCAAGGCACATGGAAAACTGTTATAACTAATTATAAAATTCCTACATATATGGTTGAAAATGCAATAGTTGAAAAATCATATGAATTGTGGATCGGTGATGAAATAAGACATGTTGAAAATGATTCTGAGGGCTTAAATATTATACATTCTGCTTTAATAGTGATGGGTTTTTTAGGGTCTCAGCTTGCAATAAAACTAAGGAAGCATGAGATATAATTTAAGTTACCCACGAAGGAACACTTGAAGTAAGACGTGCTAGAAAGAATACACTTATTGAAGAGTATGAGATGTTTCACATGAATCAAGGTGAAACTATTATGGATGTTCAAAAGAGATTCACACACATAGTCAACCACCTAAAAGGACTTGAAAAACTATTTGAGAAAGAGGAGGTGAATGTGAAGATACTTAAATCTTTCAACTGCAAAAGGCAACCACAGTAACAACAATAACAGAATCCAAGAACTTGGCTACTATGTTTAGTGTTGGACTATTTGGAAAGCTCAGAGAATATAAGATAGACATGACTAGGATGGCAGAAGAAGAACAAAAGGAAAAGAAAGGCAAAGACTTAGCACTGAAAGAAAATGAGCAATCAAGTGATGATGAAAACACTAATAGTGGGTCATCAGAATTTGAAGATATGAGTTTTATGGTAAGAAAATTCAAAAGGTTCATGAAGAACAACAATAAAGGAAAGTACTCAAATGGAAAAATGCAATCAAAGAAGGGGAACATTACTCCTATAAAGATCACTTGTTTTGAGTGGGACAAGACGGGTCACATGAAAGTTGATTGTCATTCCCTATCTAGAAAATAGAACAATGATAAGCCAAAAAAAAAATTCAAAAGTAACAACAAGAAAAATACTTCCATTGCTTGGGAAGGCAATGCCTCCACCACTTTCTCAAGTGAGAGTGAAAGTGACCAAAAAGTCAACCTCTGTTTGATGACTAAATCTAAAGTAGAAAGTGATGCAAGTGATTCTTACTCTTTTTGTGACTGTGGCTATGACTAACTCCAAGAAGCTTTTATTGAATTGCATGGTGAGACTAAAAGAATAAGCCACCACAATGTTGGTTACAAAAAGAAAAGCAAGGCATATGAAGCTAGTATGAATAATTTTCAAAATGAAATGGAAGCTTTAAAAGATGAAAACTTGAAATTGAAAAAAAATTCTCATTGTAATCATGCTTCATCCTCTAGTTGTGCTAATTGTAAATTGGTTGAAGATAAGGTAGCTTACCTTACAAAAGCATTATCTAATTTCACTATAGGGAGTGCAAACCTTGGTGCTCTTTTGAGTAAACAATATGGAATGACATCTAAAGTTGGTCTTGGATATAATTATACTTCTAAGAAAAATAATTTCAATAATACATTCAATTCTAGGAAAAATAAACCTTATAGTTATATCTCATGGAATTATTGTTTTCGCAAAAAACATACTATTTATAACTACTTGATCAGGAGGATTGGAGTTCCAAGTTGGAAATACATATTAATTCCCAAAGGCTCCAAACTTATTACTAATCCAAATGGACCCAACTTTATTTGGGTACCAAAATGAGCAATTAACTTGTTTTGCAGGTGTGCCTCAAAGCAAAGAAATATTTGTGATACCTGGACAGTGGATGCTCAAGGCACGTGACAAGAGATAGAAGCAATTTCATCTCTCTACAAGCAAAAACAGGTGATTATGTCACTTATGGAGATAACAATAAAGGTTGATCTTTAGTATTAGAAGTGTTGGTAACAAAGATTCTATCCAAATTAATGATGTTTTACTTGTTGATGATCTTAAATTAAATTTGCTTAGTACAAGTCAATTGTGTGACAAAAATTATAAGATTAAGTTTGATAATGAGTGTTGCATTATTAGTGATGCATTAAATCATGTTTTGTTTGTCAGTAAGAGAATGAATAACATTTATGTGCTTGATATTGACCATACTGCATAAAGCATCGCATGTTTATCATCTAGGGATGATTTATCATCACTTTGACATAGACGCATTGCACACATCAATTTAGGACAATTGAATAGACTAGCATATAGAAATCTTGTAACAGACCTACCTAACTTAAATTTCTCAAAAGATGGCCTTTGTGATACATGTCAAAAGGGAAAGCAAGCTACACAATCTTTTAAATCATTTAACTGTGTTTCTACCATTAGACTTTTTTAACTTTTGCATATGCATCTATTTGGTCCTTTTAGAACTGTAAGTCTAGATGAAAACTTGCATGGATTAGTTATCATTGATGATAATTCTAGGTTTACATGGGTAGCTTTCTTATATGTTATAAATAATCCCTTCTGTGATTTTCTCAAAATTTTCAAAAGAATACAAAACAAAAAATATTTGAAAATTAAATCCTTGAAAAATGACAATGGTTGAGAATTAAAAAATGAAGAATTTGAGAAATTCTGTAAAAAACATGGTATTGATCATAATTTTTTCGCTTCTAGAACACCACAACAGAATGTGGTGGTGAAAGGAAAAACAAATCACTTATTGAATTAGCAAGATATATGCTCAATGAAAACTCTATGCCCAAGTAATTTTGGGCTGAGCTGTGAACTCTGCATGTTATGTTCTTAACAGAATTCTAATTCGTCAATTTTTTAAATTAACCCATATGAATTGTTTAAAGGTAGAAAATCAAATATGTCTCATCTTAACAGTATTTAGATGTAATTGTTTTATTTTGAACAATAAGGATAATCTTGGCAAGTTTGATGCTAAAGCAGAAAAAAGCAGTATTTCTAGGATATTATGCATGTAGTAAGACATATAGGGTATTTAATAAAAGATCCTTGAATGTAGAAGAATCAGATCATGTTGTATTTAATGAATCTAACCCCCCAGAAAAATAGAGTTTCCTTGGAAGATGATGATGATGTAGGTACAACTAATGTTCCCCTTAAAAAGATAGAGAGTACTGTCAACATGGAAGAAAAGAAAGTCTCAAAGGAAGTTCAAGCTCAACCTTTACCCAAAGAATGGAAGATACCTAGAGACCTCTCCCTTGACAACATACTTTGTGACATTGAAAAGGGAGTTACTACTAGACATTCTCTAAATCTATTATGTGAACATATGACTTTTGTTTCTCAAATTGAACCAATGTGTGTGGATGATGCTTTAAATGATGAATTTTGGTTACTAGTCATGCATGATGAACTAAATAAATTTAAGAGAAATGATGTCTAGGAATTAGTGCCTCATAAGAGTAGTATGAATGTCATAAAACTAAATGGGTATTTAGAAACAAACTAGATGAAACAGAAACCATAAAAAGAAATAAGACTAGACTAGTAGCTAAAGACTATAATCAACAAAAAGATATAAAATTTGGCGAAATGTATGCTCTTGTAGCTAGATTAGAAGTTGTTAAACTCCTTGTTGCTTTTGCATATGTGTTTAACTTTAAGCTATATCAAATGGATATGAAGAGTGCCTTTTTAAATGGTTTCCTATATGAAGAAGTATTTGTTTCTCAACCTCTTGGTTTTGTAGATCACAAATTTTCTCATCACGTATACAAGCTAAAGAAAGCCCTTTTATGGACTTAAGCAATCTCTTAGGCAATGGTATGAAAGGCTAAGTAAGTTTCTTTTGTCTCAACACTTTGAAAGAGTAAAGGTAGATAAAACCTATTCTTTATGAGGACTTCTAAAGATATTTTGTTGGTTCAAGTGTATGTAGATGATATTATATTTGGTTAAACTAGCATCTTCCTTTGTAAGGCATTTGTTTCCAAAATGCAGAGGGAGTTTGATATGTCAATGATGGGAGAGCTAAAAGTTTTCCTAGGATTTCAGGTTAAGCAAATGGAGAAAGGGGTGTTCCTTCACCAAACTAAGTATACAAAAGAGCTGCTCAAGAAATTTGACATGGAAGAGAGCAAAGTCTCAAATATTCCTATTGGAACCAACTACTATCTAGATGTTGACTTAAAAGGACATCCTGTAGAAATGTCAAAATATAGGGGAATGATTGGTTCCTTATTATATTTAACTGCAAGTCGACTTGACACTATGTTTAGTGTTTGTTTGTGTGCTAGGTATCATGCTGCACTAAAAGTCACACATGACTACAATGAAAAGGATCATAAATTACTTGAAAGGAACGCTTTATGTAGGATTGTGGTATCCAAAGGTACAAGTCCTTTATTAATTGGTTTTTTTTACTCAGACTTTACAGGTTGCAAGTTAGATACAAAAAGCACAAGTGGAACCTGTCACCTATCTGGCAATAGTCTAGTGTCTTGGACTAGCAAAAAATAAACATGTGTTGCTCTGTCAACTGCTGAGGGAGAATATATAGCAATTGGAAGTTGTTGTGCTCAATCATTATGGCTAAAGCAGCAACTTGAAGACTTCAGCATCACAATCAACAAAATACCTCTCAAATGTGACAATACAAGTGCAATAAATCTGACAAAGAATCCTATACTTCATTCAAAGACAGAGAACATAGAGATTCATCATCTTTTTTAGAGATCATGTGCAAAAAAGAGATTGTGAAGTTTAATTCGTGGAAATGGAGTCTCAATTAGCTGACATATTCACTAAACCACTTCCAAGAGAAAGATTCTACAAGCTCAGAAGAGAGCTTGGTATAGTAAGTAAATATGAACTATGACTATGTTTGATTATGTATGATTATAATTAATTTTGTTTGAAACTATGCATAAATTGGTTGAATTTGGTTGCATTTTCTCATTTCCCATTCATTAGAAGCATAAAATCATGATAGATTAGAAGGAAATAACATAAAAAATCATGTTTAGGAGCATTTTACACTATGGTAATCAATTACCAGTAGTGGTAATCGATTAATCTAGATACTAGTTTTTCTTGAACCAAGTTTGGGTCTTACGGTAATCGATTACTATCGAGCAGTAATCAATTACATGCACTAAAATTTCTTTTCTAGTTTAAATTGGAAAATGCTCCTGTTCTATTCATTCCACATTCCTATTCCTTGGAAATGATACCCTTTGAAATGATGATTTTGAAGAAGATGGGTACTATGCAAGAGATGCATGAGAAGGAGTTTAGGGAAATCAAGGACTCTCTAGAGTCAATTTCTGAGAGATTGAACCTCCTAGATGTTACTTTTCTAGGAAATTAGGAGAATTTCAGTACACTTTTGCATTCTAGCTTTTAAGCATTTAAGATTTCATTTAGTTGTTTGCATTATGTGGTTTTGGTTCAATTTTAGTTTAACATTGTTCAATTTTAGTTTCAAGATGTTAAGACCATTTCAATTCCGTTTCGGTTAAGCTCAACTATGTATCTATGGTGATTAAAATTGTAATATCCTTTGAAGATCAATGAAAGCTTACATTTGCTATGAATTTGGTATGCTTTTGTTGTAATATTGACGTGAAATTGGCTGCAATTTTGACTGTATTTTGTGCTAACATGCACCCTGTTTTCAAGGAACATAAGTTAGAAATTTTGAGTAAATCTTGCAGTTTTTTGAAAGGCAATTGATGTAAGGACATGTTTATTTAATAGGTCATAAATTCATAGAATAAATAGTGAAGGGAATTAAATTTAAGTTTATACTTAAATTCCTAATTGATTTGAGAGATGATGGATTTATTAGTTTTTTAACACTATATGGTTGCATTCAATTGATGTTAGAAGGATAAGAGAGATGAGAATAATTATTACTCTTTTCTTTCTGAAGGTTTTACTTGGGTTTCAAGAAGTTTTCGGAAAGTCTGTTATCTGAGAGGGGTTGCATTTAGCAATACTAAAGATACCAATGTTATTTATATAAATCTCTTTTTCTTTTAATTCCTTATTTTATTTTTCTAATTTTCTGCCAAAGGTCACTGTAAGTTTTCTCTCCACCACTTCTCTTTCAATCGCTTGCATGGTCGACCATTTCTTAATGGATTTCAACACGTTCTCTTCTATAGCTCCTGCTGCTGAGTGGTCGCTATTATAAGTAAGTTTGATTATGAATCAATAAACCTTTTTCGATCCTTTTGTTCCTGTTAAAAACAGAATTTCTTTGAAAATTCTAATTTCTAAGGTTCCTGTTTAATTTGGGATTTTGTCAGGTTCTTGTGAAATTTCTTTGGGTGGATTTCCTCTTTTTCTTTTGAGTTACCTCTTGAAAGGAAAAATAGGTAAGGGAAGCTCTTTTATTGATTTTTGCCAATGGATCAGTGATATGGTAGTTGAGAAGTTTGAACTATTTGAGATAACAAGTATTTTGACTATATTTTGAGCTATTTAAGATAACATGTATTTTAATCATGTTTTGAGCTATTTAAGATAACATTTATATTAATTGTGATTTGAGCTATTTAAGATAATGTATATTGATTTTGTTTTGAGCTAATTGAGTTAGAGTATTTATTGATTGTGGTGTGAGTTGATTAAGTTAGCATATATTGATTGTGATTTGAATTATTTGAGATATCGTATATTTGGATTTCATAGTTGAGCTATTTGGGATAGTATGCATGTTAATTGTATTATTGAGCTATCTAAGATAACGTGTGCATCAATTATAAATCTATGGTGAGAAAGTGTTGCATTGAATGCATGATAAGTGTTGAGCTAATACTTGTTTTGAGAATTGGCACGTGATTGATATGAATTATGGTTCTTGGAAATTAATGATAATGGATTGAGACATATGATGTGTTATGTAGTTGATGATTATTATAGGAGTGATCTTTGATCTTGAATTAGACAATTTATTGGATAGTTTGGATGTGGCAGTTACAATAGGGTAACTTAGTTTTGGTTGAATTGATTTTCTGTGACTAGAATTGAATTTACTAGAATGACAATGTATTATTTGGAATTGTGATAAAATGCATATGATTGGAACGCATGATGAGGATGTATTTATTGATGTTGTTAGTTGTAGACAGTTACAGCTAAGTAACTTAACCTTGGATGATATGTTTGGTGGGGTACATTGATGTTAAGGACACAACTGATGTCAATGTAATCTCGAATATCATATATGCAAAGGGATATTTCTATGATTTACATTGTGATCCTGGTACCAGATATGCAAGAGGGTGCCTAAAGGATATAATTAGACAACGATTGTGCATTACAGGGTCTCAGATAGACACTGGACATTAGTTATGGTTATCAGATGAGTATTGCTTAAAATGAAATTGGTGGTAACACAGGCAGATTGCGCACTTGTTGCCTCGGTGTCCGAACTCAATATATATATTCCAGAATATGTAGCATCTGAACATGTTATGTGAAAAGCTTGTATTCAGAAGAATATAAATGTGTTTGATTTGATTGATTGTTTATAAGTGTTTATGTTCAGGTGGAGTATAAGAGTGATTGATTGGTGTTTACTATCAGTGAATGTGTGTTGATTGTATTGAACATAAATGATGTGTAACTTTCATGCTCCATGAATGATGTAACGGTATATTGCGTATTATGTAAGCTTACCTTTGTAATGTTTGTGTTTTCTGTATGATTGTGATGATCGTGGTTTGCATGAGAGTATATAGTAGTGATGATGCAGAGAGGCAAGATGTTCTGGAGTGAAGTATGTCGAATTATGGCTAAAAGTCTCAAAGGACGTTATTTTATTGTAGAATATATATATATATATATATATATATATATATATATATATATATATATATATATATAATAGTTACATAGAAATACTATTATTTGAATTTAGAGGCATTGATATTAAGTTTATATGTTTGTTATATTTTGTTTCAAATTTTGAATACATCAAAAGGTGTATGATGTTATATTGATTATGTTATGATAAAAATTTTATATCTCAGTATTAGAGAGTAAAGATAATAGTAATTTAAATAATTATTAAAAGAATTTTTGGTATAAATAGTATATATAAATTTGAGATGTTACAATTGAAACTCAAATTCTGAAACATTGTGCGAGATTTCTATGCAGATTTTTATTGCATAAGAACATAGAATTTTACTGGTTTTATGCATTATTTTAATCTTCCCTGCTAGCTTTATCTTATTAAAATTGTATGTTATATCTCTTTGTTTTTCTATCTTAACCTTATTGTTTGAAGTGCCAAAAGAAGAAGATTGAATGGTATTGAGTAAGGAAGAAGATTGACACGTACATACCCCCCAATTGCCCCTAAGCGTTCTCCTCCACACACTTTTAGTCTTCTTAGTCATCCCCTCTAGCAAGTCGACTTCAAGGCTAAGGGGGCATGTGTAGCCCACCTCCCTCTCTCCTCGATACCTCGGAGCTCGGTTGTCCTCCTCTCCTAGTACCTCGGAACTCGGAATCTCAACCTTCCACACCTCAACACTCGAAACATCCCAAGTGCTCGGTGCTCCGCCATCTCGATACTGAGCCAACAACGATAAGGCTTAATCCTCTAAAAAAGGTAAGTAGAAAACAAACTCAATCCAAACACAGTATAAAAGGGCATCAATAGCTCCACTTTGAAGATTATGAGTTTTCCTAATTCAGGTAAGAATAAATGAGTCATTGGAAAACTGGAAAAAAAAAATTATAAACCTTTAAAGAAAGTAATGATCACTAGGTTATAGAAAATAGCTTCCAAAAAACACAATAATGATATGCAGTTAAAGGGGTTCCAGGACTAACGGCTCATTGGGAAACTGCAAAAAAGAAAAAACTCCCACAAAACAAAGTAATGATTCACTGTTTAAGAAGGGGGGAAATCATTAAACCATAATTTCTTACTGCAATTTAATGTCAAACAAAAGTTATCTCTTTAGCAGACAAAAATTATATCTGGAGGTCAAGACGTAGTTTGGAACTACAGTTTTGACCAAATCAATCACTCACTTCCCATTTAAGCTAACATTTTATAAAAATGATCCAATTTAGCCAATCATCCTTTAAAATATGTCAACTTAATTCAAAATTCATCATTTTGGTGGGACAATGTTATATTTAAGGGAATTAACTCTCCACGTGATAGAAGGCAGGTAGTTAGACGTGTTTAAAGGTATATTTGTGGTACGTATAAACTATAATAATTGCCTACACCATCATATGGCTAACAAAGAAAATAGGAAAAATAAACATCTGATAATCCACGATTGAGATTGATGCGTCATATCTCTAGCCTCATAGAGACGCAGCAGGGTATGAGCGCCCCCTCAAATATGTCTATAGTTATAGTTTAGATTACACGTTCGCACGTCAAAACGTGAGAACCTCTTCGTAGTTCTGAATGTCTCTTTTGTCCGATGTCAACCCCAACGTACGTAATGCCTACCACGTACCACCTATTCTCAAACCGTTTCTTTCTCTCTTCCTCTTCCTCTTGTTATATATATACATATGAATTTAGAATGCAATGCATGCTTGCTTAAGGGAAATCTTACTTTTGTAACTTTATATTATAATTATTTATAATATATAGTATTATTATATTGTCACATTCTCTGATCTCCCTGAGGCTGTAAAATTAAACATGAAGAACCTGAGCATCTCTTTGTGCATGCTTCTCATAGCTCTTGTGTGCATAGGGGAAAGTACACCCTCATGCTTCAACTATGGTGAAGCCCTTGATAAGAGCTTGATGTTCTTTGAAGCACAAAGATCTGGTAAGTTACCACTGCAGCAGCGAGTCAAGTGGCGCGCTGATTCTGGTCTCCAAGATGGTTTTCAACAAGGAGTGAGTCCCCATGATAATTGATAACTCTTTAGAGATTCAATATTCAGTTGTAGTATTTCCTGTTTTGTTAAACTTCTTCGTTAGTACTCTAGTAAACTAAAGTCAATTTTGGACTAGTTAGGTGTGAAAACTTTTATAAAAGTTGATGGTACAAGTTGATTTTAGCTTTCCAAATTGACTTAATTGATTTTATCTTTTTATTAAGAAGTTTATCTCAACAGGACTTTAATTTAACTTGAACCATCCATGGATTTTTATTTTTATTTTTGTGTGTGCGATTTCAGGTAGACCTGGTGGGTGGTTACTATGATGCAGGAGATCATGTGAAGTTTGGGTTGCCAATGGCCTACAGTGTCACAATGCTTGCATGGGGAACCCTTGAGTTCAACAAGGAAATCACGAACTTGAACCAAATGGGACACGCATTAGGGGCCATCAAATGGGGAACTGACTACTTTATCAAAGGACACTCTCAGCCCAATATTCTTTGGGGACAGGTAAGCAAGTGCAACAGACAGCTATTGAGTTCTTTTGGTCGGTCACCAATTTTCATCTGCCTAAGTTAATGATTGAAGTTTTCATTATTATTTAACAACATTGTCATTACTTACCATTTGGTTTCAACAAACTACTCTCATGTCAGGAAGTCTTGGTTGGAATACTTAAGAAGAAAATAAGAAGTTAAAACAAACTTATGCACTTTAAATTCTATAGAAAATTTCTTATCTAACTTCTCTTAAAATTGAGGTGCATAAATTTTTAGGATTATGACTCTGGTTGATTGTTAAACATGCTTATGGTAATGTGAGATATTTCTTTGCTACGAGAAATTTCAGGTGGGAGATGGAGTTTCTGATCATTACTGCTGGGAGCGTGCTGAAGACATGACGACTTCAAGAGGTGCCTACAAAATTGATGAACAACACCCTGGCTCAGATCTGGCAGGTGAAACTGCCGCTGCATTGGCTGCTGCAGCTATAGCTTTCAGACCCTACAACTCTTCTTACTCTAGTCTCCTGCTAGTTCATGCAAAACAGGTGAGCTCTCACATGCATTGATTATAAATCACATCACTTATTGCATTTGAATAAAATAATGAATGACATTGAACGGGCAATGAGTTTAAAGTGAAATATAAAAAAATCAGGACTACAAAACTCAAAACACAATGGTATTCAATTGTCTGATTGATAAAGGTTAAGTAACAGTATATACACAGAAAACCGTATATTACACTCAAAGGAGTTGTTAACTTGTTATTGATGTTGTTCTGTCTGTTGCAGCTTTTCACATTCGCAAATAGGTTCAGAGGTCTCTATGATGATTCCATAACAAGTGCTCAGAAGTTCTATACTTCTTCAGGTTATTCAGTGAGTAAACATTGCTCTATTCTGTTGTTACTTCCTGTAGAGAGAATTCTACATCTGTATATTACCTAAGAACCAAAATGATAGTTGTAACTGCCTGACCAGGCCAGTTACACTAACCAGAAGAAAACTAAGTAGAGTTAATACAGTAACAAAATATTAACACAGTAACGGAATACTAACAGATTGTTTTACTGTTGGAGTTTACATAGTACACACACACTTCCATTAGTATCCATTATCCAATAAAGCCTAATTCAGTTACTCCTCTGTAGGATGAATTGTTGTGGGCAGCCACTTGGCTGCACCTAGCAACTGGCCATGAATACTACATAAAGTATGTAGTGGACAATGCTGTGTATATGGGAGGAACTGGCTGGGCGGTAAAAGAGTTCTCTTGGGACAACAAATATGCTGGTGTGCAAATCCTCCTATCAAAGGTAATTATTTATGACAACATTTTTTTCCATGCTTCCTAGCCACTTAATTTAAATTCATTCCATGTTCTGAAAGTGTAATAGCTATGCTCGAAGATAGTTTATTAAAATTTTGTACGTGACAAAACGGTATACTATAGTATAATTTGATCCACTTCTACCAGTCTCCAAATGGGAAAGGAGTCAAAGGACTTTGGTTGTCATTGGGAATCAATGAGTTTGTGTATATGGAAATCAAATGTGCTAGTGCTGTTATTCAGAAGGTCATTCTGCAGGAATATTTTTCTATTAGCTTATTGCAAGGCCGTGGCCTAGACTACTATTACAAAAATCAATTAAGGTTCAAAGGAATCATGTAATAAATGGTCAAATCCAATTTGCAGGTATTACTAGAAGGAAAGGCTGGTTCTTACGCTGCTACACTAAAACAATACCAGGCCAAGGCAGATTATTTTGCATGTGCCTGTTTGCAAAAGAATGATGGTTACAATGTTCAGAAAACACCAGGTTAGATGCTGAAGTGGAACATTAGTCTAACTACACCTGAACTCCTTATCAAATGGATTTAAAGGACATTCACTGAAAAATATAATCATTTCATTTTATTTCTGCTGACCAGGTGGCTTACTATATGTCCGTGAATGGAACAACATGCAGTACGTTTCTTCTGCTGCATTCCTTTTAGCTGTTTACTCCAATTACCTATCAGCAACAAAATCACAGCTCAACTGCCCAGATGGACAAATTCAACCTCAGGAGCTCCTGAATTTTGTTAAGTCACAGGTATCTATTGGAATCTGCTTCCTTCAAGTATTTTTGGTATTGTTTTTTAACCAAAATTAGAGTTTCACTTCGGTAATGCACAGAATAGAAGTTTGAATTAAAGATGAGTGGAAGTTACCCGAGTGAAACACCAATTTTAATTGGAGATTAACAACAAAAATACTTAAGGAAATACATCAGTTGTGGCTGCCATGACTTAACGTGAGATTGAATTCGTAAACTGAATTTGGTTGCCACAGGCTGACTATATCCTTGGTAAAAACCCAGCGGATATAAGCTACTTGGTTGGATATGGACAAAAATATCCTCTTCATGTTCATCACAGAGGCGCATCCATTGCTTCCATATTTGCTCTTCACAGTGAGGTTGGCTGCACCCAAGGATTTGAGATGTGGTATAACCGCCCTGAGCCAAATCCTAATGTCATCTGTGGTGGTCTCGTGGGTGGTCCAGATCAAAATGATGACTTCTCTGATGACAGATCCAATTATGAACAAACTGAGCCTACACTTTCAGGATCTGCTCCTCTTGTAGGCATCTTCGCCAAATTGCAGAGTTTGTATGGTAATATAGGTGAAGGTGAGGGATAACACCATCCTAAGTCTGTTCTTTTGCCTTCCTCTTCCTCGTTGAAGCCTCAGTAAACTATCTTACTTTGTAACAGGTTACAACCATAATGAATCACCTGTGTCCCAGCAGAAAACACCAAGTGAGTATTATAGAACTTGTCTGGTTCCACGTCCCAGATGCAATTTTTCACATTTACGAGTTAGCTATAGCTTTTGCATTTTGTAGCATAATTAACATTGTTTATTACTTTCAAACAGACTTCCAAACATCATCATTACATGAAGAAAACTAGGACAAAGTTGAAAAATGTGTCTAAAACTTGTTTTGATTTAGAAAACTTCTGCTCAAGCTGCCTTTGCACAAGTAACTAACATCTATTGTTTTGATAGGTACGAATCCTGGGAAAGCATCAGTGTCTAAAACATCAGAAGGTGAGTCTAAAATCTAATGATAGTTGATTTCCAAATTATTTATGCAAACACTGGCTGAAGAATGGTAAGATTTGTGTTGCAGGTGCCCCAGTTGAATTCCTTCACTCAATAAGTAGCTCATGGACTGTTGAAGGTGCAACTTATTACCGTCACAGGGTGATAATCAAGAATACTTCTTGGAAACCAATCTCAGATCTTAAGTTGGAGATTAAGGACCTCTCCGGTTCTTTATGGGGTCTGTCTCCAACAAAAGAAAAGGACACCTATGAACTTCCCCAATGGCACAAGGTCTTGAATCCTGGCTCCGAGTGTATATTTGTATATGTTCAAGGCGGACCTCAGGCTAAAGTCTCGATTAAAAGCTTCCGTTAATCATTTGTAGAGCCCGTATTTGCAAAAGGAACTGTAATTTTGGAATAACTCGAACGCAGTCCACACCTTACTCTCCACACTTAATTGTAATATCATTTTCTCAAACTCCTCTTATTTGATCCTACAAACGATCATCACGTGAAAATGTCATTTGTGAATAAAATTTTATGAAAAGGTCATATATCTTGATTGTCAAGGAAAAAGTTTCCAACAAGGAACCCGACCCTATAGTTTTCATAACGAGAGAGAATCTGGAAAAGAAATTACACACACAAGAGTTGTTCCGAACCATATTTTTTAAACAAACAATGTCAGTCTCACCACAACAAATACAAAGTCAAAACAATCTACATCGATAACATAATTTCCCAACACTTGTCACACTTCTATAACAATATTTTGACTTTGAATAAATTAGACATACTTTTCTGAAATTTGTGCTTGTTATACCTAGCATCTCTTCATTTTTAAACCATGCAAAAAATCCCCCTAATTTTTATTATACTAATTCCCTAAGAATTTAATTTCATTATATTGACCCTCCTCTTAGACAAAAAAAAAAAAAAAAAAAAAAACCTACACCAAACTAAAAATAATGTAAAAAATTAAAGGGATAATAAGTGTAATAAAAAAACCTTAGGAGGATATATGTAATTTGCTCTTTGGGTTTTGATGGTTGGCAAGTTTGCAGTAAGTAAGGTCATATGCAAGGGTGATTACTGATTAGAAATGGAAAAATTGCTAGCTAAGGCACTTTTTTGTAATGTCACAACTCACAAGGTTCTTCCGACAGGACAAGGGACAAGGGGAATACATTCTTAATGACAGGTTATTACCAAGTTTATATCTCAAATAAGCATAGATTAATGTAAACTGTAAATATTCTCTTACATTCATAAACACATGACCTGCATTCTGAGTACATAGCAAAAAGAAATGTTCAAAGTTTGAAATAAAAACTCTGAAAAATGGCCTACAAAAAGCAAAG
Source organism: Psophocarpus tetragonolobus (assembly GCA_037954015.1). Classification (NCBI taxonomy): domain Eukaryota; kingdom Viridiplantae; phylum Streptophyta; class Magnoliopsida; order Fabales; family Fabaceae; genus Psophocarpus; species Psophocarpus tetragonolobus. The sequence continues at coordinate 3,710,352 of CM075689.1, forward strand.
CAAATGCTCAAAGTGGATCCTGCCTCAGCCTTGTTGGGAAGAAGGCAGTGACTGCAGAATTTGAAAATGGCTACAGTGAAACAAAAATATCGTCACTGCTATGCTAATTCCGGTGACACTGACTTTTGTTTGATAGCTACCAGTTAATGCTGGTCCTTGGGAATGACAAGATCTTTAAATATTGGACTGTCAACTCCAACACCCATAGCATTCAGACCATTGTCAACATATAGAACAGTACCGGTGATAGCAGATGCCAAAGGTGATGCTAAGAAAGCAGCTGCATTTCCCACCTCCTCTGTAAAACAAAATTTCAACTCAGCTGTGCAAATAATCACAGATTGAAAATGGAACCTGTACATTCCAAGGAATAATTCTGATGAAAATGTTACCTGCTGATAGTTCTTTCTGTAGAGGTGCATTGGCCAATGAATAATCAATCATCATATCAATGAATCCAATAGCTTTTGCCGCCCGACTTCTCAGTGGACCTAGGGGCAAAAATACATTGTGTCAAGTTGTCAACATGTTAATCAAAAGAACTAAACTCATTAACATGCAAATAACAAACATTGAAGGAAAATAGTTAACTTCACAAAGATGGGATTATAAGCAGGAGACAGAACTAAGAAATAGCATAAAAACTCATAATCTAAATGGAACTTGTAGAGTCATAAGGAATGAAAGATAACAAAATGACCTAAATACCCTCAGAATATGGACAAAGAAGACTTCGGATTTCAATATAACCGAAATCAGGAATCAATAGCAACCTGAAAACACCAAATGATAGGGGGACACAGAGACCTTGGATTTCGGCATGGCCGAAAATCGAAATGTAAAGATGACATCATTCAAAGGAAGAAGTAATGTCAATAATACAAGGGATTTTTTTGGCTTTACCGAAAACCTTGTGTCCATAATAATCTAATTAACCAAATTAATCATCAATTCATTCAGGTATCTTTACTCTCTATTTTCCATAATCTGTATACTTTCTCACTTAAGCGTTGGAGTCTTATTTTGCACGTTCTCCCTCGTTGTGGACAAAAGACATCTTCGACAATTCGCTGTGAATAGTACTCAAGTACATTTCAGCCGGAACAGAACTATAATGTGTCACTTCATTCTATTGTAGGGAAGACTTAATCCGTGCTAATTACTCAGTATTGATATAAGAGGATAAAATGTCATCATTTGGTATTATTTTGGAGGGCAGTGCAGTTAAGGATACAGCTGACATAGAGCCAGCATTCAATATAACAGTGTAAGATGATTATGTGAAAATTCAAACTAAGTCCAATGTAGGTGCCCAATGGACAACTAACAAATTTAAGATAAGTGTTGTTAAATAACCACCATGGCACCATGGAATGGCAGTTCTTTTGCCAATCACCATAGACAATTTGTGAAGGATGCCTGCCATGGTAGCACAATGATATGTTTTTACCGTGGAATATATGACTTCCTCTGTGTTTCACCATCCACCATTGATAACACTGTTTAACATATCCAGAGTAATTGATAGAATCCTACACTACCATGGCATATAAGATATAACTTTTCAGACTATGCCCATTTGTGCAAAATGTCACAACAGACAAAGCAGGACGCTTTATCCCTATCACAATGTCTTCCAAATTAAGAAACCATAGCAAGACAAGGAGAACAGACATTCATTAATTTGTAAATGAGATAGAGAGATCATCAATACCAGCTGATATAGTATTGACTCTAATTTTGCGCTTTCTTCCTGCTTCAAAAGCAAGGACCTGAAAAAGCATGAAATATGATGTAAAAATTAAGCACATCTAAGTCAGTCAGTGAAATGGTCAGTGGTGGGGGATTATTGTTGAAGCCTACTCGTGTATCACTCTCCAGTGCAGCTTTTGCAGAACTCATACCACCACCATACCTGTATCGTTATTTAGATCATGAATATTGTCAGTCTAATTTTCTGGAACAAAAATGATAAGGGCTTTCTATAGCATAACCAACATACCCAGGAATGATCCTTTCTGAAGCAATGTATGTCAAAGATATTGAAGATCCACCTAAAAACAAATCATAAAAGTAAAAGATAAAAAGATAAGCCAAAGTAAATAGCAGTAATATAATGTAAGCCTTGTAAGATAAGAGACATGCCTGGGTTCAGTATTGGAAGAAAATGCTTGAGCAAAGAAACATAGGAGTAACTAGATGCAGATATTGCAGCAAGATATCCATTCCGAGATGTCTCCAACAATGGTTTGGTTACCTATATCAGAGTTAACTTATTAAAGCCAGATACAGAACACATAAAGGAACTTCAATGCTTGTTAATGTATTTATTGTACCTCTGGTCCATTGGCAAGTGAGTGCACAAGGATATCTATGCTGCCAAAGTCTTCCTTAACAGATTCAGCAACTTCCTGAAAAGTAAAGCAATGAATAAAAGCTAAAACAAAGCTAACTAATTTAGTCAGGCAGGAATCAAGACAGCTTGGGACACAGTTCATATAATTATTATTCATAAACACCACTAGACCAACTTATGCTCCCTCTGGTCTTATTTATAAGAAACAAAACATAAATCGTCAAAACCAATAAAAACAGTTATGTTATTACAAAAATACCCTTAAAATGAGTTGATGAAAATGGATGGTGCATTTAATTAGTTGTGAATAAAGTAAATGGTATAAAAGGCTTATGCCTGCCTCCACTTAAAACTATGAATAGATTTTACAATAAATTAAGGATATAAAAGTAATTTAATAACTAACATCAGTCTTTGTTTCTTATATTTAGGACCAAGAAAACAATCACATTTGTTTCTTATAAATAGGACCAGAGAGAGTATTCAATTAGAACGCTAGGGTTTTTTAACTCCCAGAAAAAGAAAAGAAAAATACCATATGCTTAACTATCTAAATGAAAAGAAACTTAATAGTAAATGAAAACACGGACGGGAAAATGTTTCTAAGTGGTTTTTTTTTGTGTTAGTTTTGTTTTGTTTTTTTTGTTTTTTATGAGGGGGGTCTACACGGCACAGCATGTGACATCAGACTAGTTCTTCCGTCCCACTAAAGTAAAGGCTACAAAAGTCTACTGAAATTAATTTTTAGCAGAAAAATAAGCAATCATAATTTCCAGCACTAAATTCCATTTTTTTTCTCAATGAGTATATTATTCAACATTTTCATCCAAGACGGCAACCAAAATACCATTTTAACTATGTAAAATTTAGTTTATACCTGAACAGTCCATTTAGTGGATCCAGCATAGCGCTTGTTTGTTTTTATCTAAACAATTGTCCAAAAAAATAAAGAATCAGCATGAGAATATAAATTCCGACATGAAAAAACAAACTAGGCCTCTCTTATTACATCTTCTGGCACATCATCAGGATTGTCAAAAACTGCATCCAATGGATAAACTTTGGTAATCTCCATCATTGAACCATCTGGTAATCTGGAAAACATAGTTTCTTATTAGCAGAGCATCACATGGTACAACAAACAAACTCTGTAGCAGTATTTAACATCATACATGCGTGATCCGTCAAACTTTCCACGCCGTAGGCTTGACTCAAAAATATTCAGAGCCTATAGAAATGGTTCACAGTTAGTAAATCTATCAGCACAAATGGACTGGAAAACATATGCACTGGAGGGGCAGCTGTTGTTCCAAAAGTCAGCAGATAGAACCTCCTGAATTTGTATCTCAACTGATAGGTACCTATTTTTTATCCAAAATAAACAAATAACTTACAGGTACCCATGTGCCAACAAGAATTTCAGCTCCTGCTGCAGCAAGGGATTTTGCAATTGCCCATCCGTATCCATTGTCATCAGCAACACCAGCAATAAAAGCCCTTTTACCTACATATATTGCTATTTTCAGTAAAGCAATATTTGTTCTCATACTCTACAAGAGTAAAATCCACATTTATGAAAAGACAACCTATCAAATTACAAAATTCAATAGGAAAAGTCACTTAGTTTTGCTGAAGTTGTCGCCAAAAACAGATAAATCTCAATATTAGTTTGCTATTCATGTGTTGAACTATTATATAAATGGGCCTCATGAAAAGGCCAGCATTCAATAGCTTTTTACAGCCAAGTTATCACCGTCAATTGAGTGGCTGAGAGAAAGCAAGTTTGATTCTGCATGTCGACTTGGATATCAATTCAGGGCTTAGTATACTTTGAAAGAATTGAAGTAGTAAATAGGGAATGAGAAGGTTAACTTGTGAATTTACGACTTCTCCTAAACTGCAGTTAGACATCATTGAGATTTGAGGCATGTGTAAATAAAAAGTAATATTAACAAGGAACATCAGTGGAAAAAACAATACCTTTCAGATCAATTGGCAATCCTGAGACCGCACTGTTTGCACTAGACTCAGCCTTTGTGACATTTTTGACAGATTTTAAGGATGATGAAGTGAAGCCCCGCTGGAAAGGTTGCATAGATGCAACACGACACGCACTTGCAAGTTTATTCCATGATCCCATCTTGGACTTGCCACCAAGAACCAAAGCGCCTGCATCTGCAATCTTTTGCGGTGAAGGAATGCACGATCTTGACATTGCGAATTGCAGGCCAGAAAATGACGTTGTAGCCATCATCAATGCGTGCAGTATGGCAGTAGGGACCCTAAATCTACACAAGGAAACTAGCATCAATACCTTAAAAAACACTGTAGATAAAACTTTACTGATTTCTTACTTTTCCAATTCAATAGTTAAGAGCTAAACATGACACAGAGCAACAGGAAAGTCCAGTTACCAACAGCTTGCTCACAGAAAAAAGTTTAGACGATCGAGGGTGCCCAAGTGATGATTCAGTTAAATTCATTATATAATTAAATTTTTTCACCATTTAAAACTAAAATTAAAACATAAAGAAATACAAAATTTATCACTTAGGACAGTAAAATTTAAACCTCTAGTTCTAAACCATCTATCAATCAGCAGCTCAAATCACATCTGAAACCACAATAGTAATAAAGCTCGGTCCAGAGGACAATGCAGCGTAAAAAGAACAAAACTTTAGGTCGGATGAAGAAATACTGAGCAGAGTGAATAAATGTATATTTTGAAACGAAAGGCAGTAATTGAAAAAGATGGGGGTTACCTGATGAGTGATAAAAGAGACAATGTGAAGAGAAAGCAAAGGGGTTTGGATTTGGATGAGAATAGAAGAATGCTTAGTTGTAGCGGCTGCAGACAGTGCTCATAGTTGAGCTCTGGACTTTGGAATTGTCGAAAGCACAAAGTGGACTCTCTCTCTCTCACCCACGCCTACTATTGTTGCATTTTTACGGTAATTTTTAGGGATAAAAAAGGTATCATGACTCCCCCATTACAAAACCAAAATAATAAATAATCCTGTCCCACACTGATATTATCATTTTAATTTACAAATTCTTTTACATTATTATTAATTTATTATTATATTATTGTTATTATTATATTTAATTTCTAGAATAATTTAATTTATTATTTTTTAGTATAATAATTTAATTTCATAATGAATTATGTTTTTAGTATAATTATTATTTTTTTTATCTCTCACACTACCATTTACTTTTGCTCTAACAATTCATTGCTGAAAAATAAAAAATTCAAAATTAAAAATAAAACAAAAATTTAATATGATTATTAAATAATTAATTACCTATAATGATATTTAAATTGGAAGATTTTAAATAAAGTATTTAAAGATAAAATAAAAAATATTAAAGAAAAAAAAAGAAAATAAAAATACCATAAAAAATATTTCAAACATGTGTTATTTTAACGGCAAAACAAACACAAATAAATGACAACTTATTTTTGTATTTTTTTTCTTTTTTTAATTGCAGTTTCCATATTTTTTTAAAAAAAATATGTTATGACATATCTCAAATTATTTTACAAATTATAAATTAAAATAATTAAATTTTAAAAAATTTTGACTATAAAATTTAAAACAATAATAAAAAATATTTTTTTCAAATTTAAAACAATATTTATTTCAAATTTCAAATTTTAAAATAAATTTTACACATAAATAAAGAAATATTAAATATATTTATATCTTAATTTTTTCAAAGAAATATTAAATATATTTATGTATTAATAATTCTAAAGATAAAAAATCCATTAACTACTTTTTTTTAAAAAATTGTATTTTTTAGGAGTTATAATAGTATTTATTTGAAATGATTATGTATTTCGAACCCGATCTCAAAATTAATAATTAAGAGAATTCTACATCAACAGATGCACACTAACTTATTTTTGTACTTATTTTCTCATTTTTAGTTGTGTCTTCCATTTCAAAAAAAAATTAGAACATATCTCAATTTATTTTGTAAATCATAAATTAAAATTTTAAATAAATTTAATTATAAAAATTAAAATAATATTTATTTTAAAAAAATAGTTATTTAAAACAATATTTATTTCAAATTTTAAAATAAATTTCACACTTAAACAAGGAAATATTAAAAATATTTATATATTAATTTTTCAAGAAAATATTTTATATATTTATATAGTAATAAATTATAAAGATGAAAAATCTATTAACTACTAATTAAGTTTTTCTTTAAACTTATATTTTTTAGGAGTTATAACAGTATTTTTTTTAAACAATGTGTATTTAAAACTAAATAATGATGTATTTAAAACTGAATCTCAAAATTAATAATCAAACGAAGACAATTTCACACTAATTAATTCTCCTTCTAAATAAAAAATAAAAGACATAAAAAAGATTAGTATCTAGCAAATAAGTAAAATAATTTGCAAAATTTTTTACTCATCGTCGTTTCTTTGTGTGTGGTGAAGGGGTGCTTGGCTTTAAGACGAGATAATTGAATCCCCTTGCTCTCTAGCTTCATCATCATGTAGATTGAAAATGGGTCTTTGACAAGTCAGCTCTTGTTCTGTCTCTGAAGGCGTGTGTTCTCTCGATGCAACTTGGAGATCTCTTAGTCATGTTGTTATCTCATAATTGTGATTTTTTCTTTGACAGGTAGCCTCATCTACAACCTCAACATGTTATGCGTTAGTCCAGGGTTGTGAAGTTTCGCTTGATGTCCTACATTGCGTGATCGCCACTATTATTCAGCCTTCGAAAAGTTCATGGGACTAATAGTTATTCGGTACCACCGTGGGTAACTTGAACAACGGTGACTCAATTTTCCTAGGATTCTCTTATTCTTGCTCCATAGTGATGATATCGAAATATCGAAAAGGAGATATTTGTCAATGCCACTCTAGGGCTTAAGTCAACCATTTGTTTCACAAAAGAGGAATTAACAAGTGTAATAATGAACACTAATAAATAGTAACTACTTCAATACCTATACATATAGGAATTTGAATTGACACTTACTAAATTTTCATCTATTGGTAGATAAAATACCAATATACCTTCAATGATTTTATTCTCTAACAATACACCGTCCGATAGCAAAAAAATTTGTAAATTTTTTTACTTCTCTGACGATGCTGGAGAGTAAAAAAAATTATAAATTATTTTACTTTATGCACTATCAGGTAAGTAAAAAAAATTAGAAATTAATTATTATATTATTTACCTTACTATTTTCTTCTTCTTTCTCAATTTTTATTATTATGGTTTACTATTTTTTAATATTTTAGTCATTTTCTTTTGAACTAAAATTTTTTAAATATCACTTTACAAACACATGGAAGCTATAGAGGTTGGAATATTAAGAAGATTGAATATGACAAAAAATCACAAAAAAAAAATAAAGAAAAAAACTGTAGCCAAAACGTAAGTATTAGTTTCAAATTTTGTTTTTTTTTATAAACATTTACTTAAGTATTTATAATATCCTAACTAATTATTTACTTTCATGTGCAGTTTTAACAAACACAATCTATTCCAAAATAATTTCAAGACTAATTCGATAATAATTTATCTTTTCTTCTTCGTTGTTGTTATCTCAAATTAAAAGTACATATATCCTCTGATCTAAACTAAGGACTTGATATTTATAGGGAGAAGTTTCACAAACATATGATAATATAAAATTGAAATTTACTCATCTCCTACTCACACCATATAAAAGGAAGAAAAAACTTAGCATCTAATAATTAGAATTTCGAAAATGTTTATCTCGCAACTTTTCTCCTCAAAACCATTTATTTGAGTGAAACAACGAGAAACAATATTAAATGTAAAAATTACTGCATGTTGGTCCGACAACCGAAAAAAATAATTGAATATGACCTTGTATGAGGAAATTATATAAAAGATATTACGGTTAATTAATATTGTATTGGTTATTTAATGTTTTAGACAGTATATAACATCACTAATGTTTAAAAATATAATCGATTTTAATACATTTAATGTATGTAAAATTATATTTAATATAATCATATTTCATATTTAACATGTTATTAAAATATTTTAAATTTTTATTTACATACGTATATTTCAAATAAACACTAAGTAAAATATATTTTTTAAATTGCACACATTTAAAATTTATTATATTTTTTTTAAATTAAATTTTATGGATTATTGTCAGGTGATACAATATTTTTTGCTTCTTTTTTTTTCTAACTTAAACCAGTAAAGCGTATGAATTTTTAAAATAATCTGTTACTAAAATTAGCTTTTTAAAAAATAATAATTAAAATAGTTATTTATAATATTTTTAAATTTAAATTAAAAAATAACATACTCTTTGACTAACAACTAGAATGAACAAGTTTTTAATACTATAATAATAGTTAGAATGATTACGTTCTTTTGGTACAAAAGGAAAAACAAAACAGAAAAAACAATGACATAATTACTTTCTTAAAGAATAGTAAGTGTACTCATAAGGCATCAGCACAGAACATTAGATACACTTACTTTAATGGGTCTTCAAGTAAAACAAGATATGTCTTGCACCTCCTTTTGCCAAAAAATCAACACACATGTTCACTTTCTTTAAGGTATGCTTAAGCCTAACTTGCGAAAATTTTGTGAGTAGATCCTTTATCTCTATTGTGACTATTGCATAATGGTAAGTGAGTTTCCCTTCTGAAATTAATTGAATGACTAGGTTTGAATATAAGTAGCAAATTAAGTTATGTAGCTGGTTATTCCAGGCAACCTTCAACCTTGTAAGATATGTCCATCAATGTTGCGTACAAACAATATGAAAATTCTAAGCTTCTATAGAAACCAATTATCTAGTTACCTTGTGATTCCCGTACAATTCCTCCAAAACCTGCTATTATTGGATTCCCAATTGAACTTTGGTCTATACCTAGAGCAAATTGATTCAATCATGGAGGCTTTCGGGAGAGGACGCGTTATGCAGGAGAAAATTACTTCTTGGATTAAGAGCTTGAGATATGTCAATAGTGAGTCCTTAATATCCAAGATAATCTTATGGGTAAGTGTCTTTTCTCCAGCGATTGAGATACAATTTCTATTAATCTACACATTCCACAGAGTAGATGGGAAGAAAATTGAATTATTGATAATATTTTCATGTATCCATTGCATGAATTCTTCATATGAGAGCATTAGAGTAATATGTACTCTCAGTGTTTACCAAATGTCTTGAACAGCTATCTAGTCCCTAGAAACAATGAATGATGATTTCTACATAGTTATTACAACAACTGCAAATATCTGAAACTGCTAGACCACAAGAAGTACAAAGTACATTTACAAGAAGGGCTTTGTAAAATAATTGTCAGATAAAAAGCTTGATTTTCTCAAGTACTTTCAATCTCCAACTCTATCCCCGCTTATTTTCATTAACTATTTGTTCATTAAGCCATAAGATGCATGTGCTAGCTTACTAAACTCCATTTTGGGATTCTTTCCAATTGTATACATCTTTTAAGTTGTCATTAAGATGAATTTGCATTTAATGAATGGTTTGCTTAACTTCATCTAGTAACATAGTTGTTACATTGTCAAGGTTCAAACTTTCATTCCTCCATACATCTCGGCTAGTTAGGTTAATATTTTGGATGTTTACATAATGCACCAGATTGGTAATTCTCTCTCCATTTAGCCAAAGGTCAAAGCAGGAGGATGAATCACCATTACTCAGACATATAATGTAATCAACAACTAGTTTTTCTTTAGCTCCATAAATAGATTTTCAAACATGAGATCTTAAAGAGGTAGAAACATTAAGAAAAGGGATTGAGATGTCATGTGATAGAAAAGTTGCACCTTGTTATTAACCATGTCCCAAACAAGTTTAATCAAAAGAAAAATGTTTTACTTATGAGCATACCTTATGCCCAGCCCACCAACATGCTTGGGAAGAGTAATTTTTTCCCAATCAACAAGGTGTAATCCTCCATCCTTATTGCTACTTTGTTACAGGCAACAATATCTATTTCTTGACAAATAGACTCAAGTAACTAATGTCAATTTACCTGCTTTATCCATGATATTTTTTTCCAAGATGCAAGCCTATTTGAGATATTCTCAATGATAAAATTATAGTCTTGTATCCTACATCTATCTAATAATAAATCTCATGAATCTACCCAAATCATTAGTAAAGAAAATACCATAAATAGAAGTGAATTTGTTATTTTTTACATTGGTAACCCCTTTAGAAGTAAAGGCTCTAGATTTGTCAATGTTAATTTTGAGATTAAGAGTGTTAATAAGCCTAACCTAGGAAGCTTTGCCTTTGATAAACAGTAAAGTATCATCTGCAAAGAACAAATGAGAGATAGAAGAACCATTTTTTGAAATTTTAGTTGGCTTCCAAATTCCTTCCTAGACAACATCTTGAATACTAGATGTCAATCTCTCAATCTTGCCTTAAACCCCTTGAAGTGAGGAAAATGTTGGGATCTTGTTTCCATTCCAAAGCAAAGACAAAGTTGAAAATGACACACAAAACATAATCAAATTTATAATTTTTAAATGAGTACTAAATTGAATGAGTTTCCTTTAAGAAGTCTCAATCCACTCACTCATAAGTCTTCTCAAGGTCCAATTTAAATATAATGTCCCCTTTCATCTTTTTAGATTTATGCATGTAATGTAGGATTTCTTGTAAAATTATAGCATTCTCAATGGTCCCCCTTCCAGGAATAAAGGCGTTTTTAAGAGGACCAATGATGTCCTTGAGACGAGGACAAAGTCTTTGGACTGAGACCTTAATAACTAACTTATAAATCATGTAGCATGAACTAATGGGTCTAAGATCTTAAAATTGTTAAAGAGTGTCAACTTTTGAGATAAGAACAATCAAAGTTTCCACAACTTTAGGATCAAAATGCCCCTGCTCAAAAGCATCGTAGACAAGCTTCCTCACATATTCTTTAAAAAATAAAGTTTGAAACCCATAAGGCATCGTACACAAGCTTTCTCACATATTCTTTAAAAAATAAAGTTTGAAACCCATAAGGTCCAGGAGTCTTAAAAGGCTTCATAGAGTTGAGAGCAATGAATACTACATTTTTATTAATAGATAGCATAAGATTAGTATAAACAGTAGTAGATAAAGTTGGATAACATTTATTAGTAAGAGGAAGAGAACCTGAGCTTATATTTTTACATAATAGGTTTTTGTAGAATTTAATAGCCTCCGTTTGAAGAATTGTAGGATTATCACATCTCTCACCATTAGGAAGAGTGATTGAATGAATATTGTTTCTTCTCCTTCTAATGACTGCATAAGCATAGAAATAGGTTGTATTTTTCACTCCAAGCCTAACCTGGTGCTAACTAAATTTTTTATACCAGTGTTATTGTTCTTGTTCTAAAACTTTATTTATTCTTTTCTAAGATCATCTTGAAGATGGTACAACTTTGCAGAGTCTACTCTTTCAAGCGTTCTTTCTATGCCTTGAATTCTTCTTCCCAAAACAAATTTCTTGCGCCTTAAGTGGCCAAAGACATTGTTATTAAAGTAAATAGAATCAGTTCTAACCTCTTCTAAAGATTACGTAACATTCTTGTTAGCCCGAGATCAAGCTTGAGAGGCAATGTTATGATAATCTTGATGACTCACTCGGACAGCTTCAAACATGAAAGGTTTGGTACCTCTCACCCTTTGACCACCAAAACATTTTAGAAGAAGTGGGTTATGATCAGAGTGTAGGCGACATAAATTTTCAATAATAGCGTTGTGGAAATTCATTTCCTAGTTCAAATCATCAAGAGCTCGGTCAAGTTTCCTAGAAATTATTTTATGACCCTGGCAATTACGCTGCCAAGTAAATTTATTCCCTGTTGTATGGATGCCCAAGAGATTGCAATGATCCAGAACATCCGCAAAAGCTGCAGCTCTAAAGGCATTAAAAGTACCACCAATCTGTTCTGAAGGGAGGAGGATTTCATTGAAGTCCTCAATGAGAAGCCAAGGCTTGGATATAATATCTCTCAGGCCCTTAAGGTTCCAAAATTCAGTTCTAACTGAGGGGATTGGGCTAGCGTGGATACCTGTACAAATCCAATCATGAGAAACTTTAGAGATTAAAAGATTAATACTATGAGTACTAGTACCCATAACATTAATAGACCAGTTCAAATTAGAATTAGAAAGAGCCCAAAGTCCACCAAAATGGCCATTAGCCTCAATAATAGCAATAGGATGGTAACCATCTTCGAGTCTTGTTGGACTGAATGTGAGTTTCCATACAAAAAATCAAAGTTGGGTTATGTCTCCTCATGAGATTCTTTAAATGATTATGGTTTGTTTTATTACCAACACCCTGAATGTTCAGAGCCAAAATTGAAAATTCTCGGAATTCATAATTCATATTTAACATGATAAATTAAAATTAATAAAAAGGATACAGCACAAAGCTCAATCTACTAGTCATGGAGAGGGTCAATATCAACCACGATGTCATCACTCAACTCCTCATCGGAAGCTTGTCCATGTCAGAATTTCCGACATCAGAATTGAAATCTGAGTCAGGGGGTTTGACCTTTTCAATAAGCACTCCTCTAGCATGTTTAAATAATGCAGAATTTTGTTGATTATCTATCTCTGTTTTCTGAGTTAATAGTGTCATTTGATTTTCCATGTTTAATTTATTGACTAATGAGATAGGCTTGTTTAAAGTGTTTGTGGGAGGAGCAACACCAACACGGGCTTTGTTAGTGGCATCTTTAACTTGCTCCACATCATGCGTACTCGTGTAAGTTGTCACGTGTTGTGATTTTGTTCTTTCCTTTATGTGTCTTTTCCACCATCTGGGCTATGTGAATGTTTAAAGGAGACACTCTAGGCCTTTTCTTCCTAACCCATTGCATCTTATTTTTGTCTTGATAATTGTTGGGCCTCGATTGTGCATTTGTGACTTCATTTGTTACCTTGTCTTGAGGCTCTGATAGAATGTTGTATTTATTGGTGTTGAAGGAATCTCTTTTCGGATTGCTCCCATTAGAGCTTGATTTTCTTGGATTGACAATTGTGCGTTTTTTTCGCGTTACAATTAACCAATCACCGTGAACTTGCTCCCCTAAATTAATTGTAGTATCCCCCGTTATAGAATTTTCATTAATAACATTCTGACCGTTTATAGCATCTGCACCTAAGCTTGACGTGCCACCACTGTTCTCTGGCAGTAGTTGGTGGTGAATTTGTTGTTTTTGCTTGATACAGTCTCTTGTGACGTGCCCATAGCATCAACAATTAGAACAAAAAATATGCAGACCCGCATATTCAATGTTGTACTAATGATCTTTGATTTTGCCTACAACATGTTGATGTAAATTGATTTCATCACAAACGCGAGCAAACCTTCCACGTTCCACTTGGAGCGTATTTATTGTCGTCCTATGGCAATAGCCATAACCATTAAAAAACTTTTGTCATACCAAGCCATATTGAGAGATGGAATACGAACCCAAACCATGGTCTTGTGTACCTTAGCTTTTGATGAAACAAAATTCGGTGTCCAAGCAAATATTGCAAGATAGTGATTAAATAACATCCATGGACCTCCATCTTCCACTTTCTCTCTATCCTCTCGGCAATCAAATTTGACCATGAAAAACTTGTTATCCACGTCCATTATTTCGAACCCTCCTGACAATTTCCACAGTTTGGGAAGCCTATCTTTCATTACATTGTACCCAACCATTTTCCCTAAGAGATTTATGATTAAAGCATTCTGCCATGGTCCACACAAATCATGAAAAACCTAGTCATCAACATGTACGATTGTTAGAAGTCTATTGCCTCCATCAAAATTGATTTTCACTGGGTTTTGTGCAAGGAGATAAGTTTTGGGACGTTGCAGGGTTAGGACTTTGTCCCCTAAGACTTTGTCACGAAAGGAGATCGTGTTGCTTGCCTTATCTGTTGGCTTCTTCGGACGACCCACCTTTCAAATAGTTGAAAATTCGAAAGCAGACATGAAACCCTTTATTTTCTCTCCTCTAAGACTTTCTCCTAAAAGCATTCAATGATTATGTTTACATTAATAAGTTTGTTATTACCAGATTTGCAACCTGCAATCTTCCATGTATTGAGCAAGGGCTTCCTAAGGACACCTAGATACGAGACATTAATGTCAAAAGTCAAATGTTGGAATATGTAATATGTGAGAGTAGTATCTATGAATAGAATTGTGTAACTCGAGGTGAGGGTTGGTCCTCTTTTATAGTTATTGTGTGTAGTGGTCCTAGTTTGGTCTTTAGGGTTACCTTTTTAAGGAGATGGGTAACTGATCGTTGGGTTATAGTTTGGGGGCCAAGGTGTAATGTGCTGAGTTTGAAAAAAAAGGGGTGTTCTGTCGAGGTGTGGTATGTGGGATCCGATGACTATGATATTGACCTCAGATCAAGTATACAAGTTTCAATATTTGTATTAAATTTGTTTTTTTTTAAAACAAACTACTTATTTTTTAATTATTAATTTAATTATTAATTTATCAACTAATTTTCAATAACAATTTTTTTAAAAATTTCAGCTGTCAAACACAAGTCAATTTACTAATTTTACTTAATAATGTTGACGAATTTTTAGTTTATTCTAGTCAATAACTTTGAGTATTGAATAGATAAGGATTTTAACCTGTAAAGTGTGATTGTTCGTTGAAAAGGATTTACAACTCTTTTCTATAATTATGAATATGTTTGGTTTATCATCTTAGTTAGGTAATCATTTCAAAAATTTAGGAGTTTTTTTACGAATTATTAACTTTTTCAAAAAAATTACTTTTTCAAAAGATATCTTATTTTTAGCTACTGTTTTATTTTTATATGTTTATCCTTAATTAATTCATTTATTGTCATCATTAATTCTTTTTCATCATATTATACATATTTTTCTTTCATTTATCTCTCTTTCATTAATGTCATTGTAATAATTTATAATATAAATATATAATTATAGAAAATTATAATTTAAAATTTATATATTTAATTATAAAAATATAATTTAAATATATTATTATAGAAATTTATAATTTAAATATATAATTAATTTATATTATTAAAATATGTTATATTATTTTAAATAACTCATTGTTTATGTTTATCTATGATTAATTATGCTCTTATTTGTCATCTTAGAACTTTCAATTAATTAATTAACTAATTTTACTAAACACTTACAATTAGATTTTCAACTTTTAACTAGTTTCTTACCTTTAATTAGTTTTGCCAAACTCAATTTTAGCCGCAAAATGCAAATTATGATTAAAATTTTTGAATTATTGATTACAAAATGTAGTTCCACAAAGATCACAACATCACACCATTCGATCACCTTCAATCTTTTTTTTCCCATTTCTCTTTTCTAAACATCTACAGTTCTTTATCATCATTAAACACAACAACAATGATATACAAATCAAGTACATCATGGCATCAAGTGGTATTCAATAATATTGTTTATCATAATAACTTGACTTGTAGGAAATTTATCGATATTTAATGGTATTGTTCGGTTGGATTGATACTCATACTCTTCACATAAAAAAACAACAATTGGTACTTTTACCATTTCTTACATTTTATAGGTGTTAGGTAAAATAATAATAGAATTCCTTAATTATATATGGATATTCAAAAAATAATATATATTTTCTCACATTAACCAAATAATATTATTTTTATTGATTTAAAATTAGTGTTAGAATTATAATTTATTTTTTGTGTTTTCTCCATAGAAAATATTATAGCTTCATCCATATTGTCTGTTATAAACAAATAACATTATTTTTTTGTTAAAATTTACATATATTTATGTTATAGAGTGATTTTTTTATATGTCAAATATTAATGTTAATTTTTGTTATTAGGTAGATCAAAATTGTACCTTTTTCTCACTTTCCTTCTCCCCTTAACCAACTTAGTCATCTTATATCTTCACATTTATATTGATTTTTAGTTTGTTCTTACCTCATGTAACCAAAAATGAAAATTAATCATTAGTTTTAATTCATGTACATTTATTTTATGTTTCTTGTCGTATTAAAAATTCAAATGCTTGAAGTTTATGATGATTATCATATACATGCTAAATACTAATATGTCATAGTTAAAAAATCATTTAATATTTTAATTTGAATAAAAAGACATAAAAATAAGCAATAATTTTAATCCACTTGTAAAAAAATAGAAAAAAATTATAACACACATTTATGCCTACACACTTACCAATACACACACGTGTATGGATCTGCCAATGCATATAAATTTTTTAGTTGGAGTGTATTACAAATTTATTTATGTGTTTTTAAAGTAGTTATTAACAATCTTGACTGTCAACACGGTTAAGGTAGTGATCAAGGGGTCGGTGGGTCAGCAATTAACATGAATGACTTGGTTCGTATTAACAAATATAAATAATTTATTATATGTATAATGTTATACTTTAAAAAAATTTAAGATGTAATTATCTATCTATCTATATATGTGTGTGTAAGGAGGTTCAAATAACACCAATGTAATTTTAAAAGTATTATACTCAATATTAACCGTTGAAATTAATTTAAATCTAATGATTTTAATTGATTTTAAGTTCAATATGAGATCAAATCTTTGTTTATTCTATTTTGTCTATATTTTAAAATTAATGTTATCTTAAATCAATTTATCTTTAATTTTTAATTATTTTATTGATTTCCATCTAATTATTAATTATTTCAATGCAAAACCAAATAGATATTTAAATATTTTTATCAGTAATAACTAATTTGTACTAATATATAATTAAAAAATGGTTTAAATAAAAATTGTATTTCGCTAATCAAAATTCAGTCTTCATTTGTCAACTATCTTAATTACATTCAACAAATAATAACATTGTGAACTTTGAGCAAAATGGAAGATTAACATATTTGGTTTATTAATAATATTTTTAAACTAACTAAAAAAAATTTCTTCTCTCATGTTGGGTTATTCCTTCTTGAGTATAAATATTCCTTCTTGAGTATAAATACTATTCTAGTTTTATATGACAACCTTATAGATTTATAAAAACAAAAACTAGTTTTTGTTTTAAGTTTTTAAATTTTTTAAAACAACATTGTTTTAGTTTTCAAATTTAAGACTTTTTTATTATTTTTATTATATGAAAATCATTGTTTGTCACCTCTTACCAACGATTATCAACCACCATTTCTGACCAATAATCACCAATTGTCACCTCCGACCAACAATCACCGACCATCACCTTCAACTGGCGGTCACAAATCATCTGTCGTTATCATTGATTTTCAATCTTTAAGGAATAAAAATCACAAACAATACTTTAAATTTGAAAACCAAAACAATTTTGTTTTTAAAAATTTAAAAACTTAAAACATAATTACAAATTTATAAGGTTGTCGTATAAAACTAAAATGGATTTATACTTGAGAAGGAATAGTCCAACATGAGAGAAGAACAAACTTTTAGTTAGTCTAAAAAAATATTAATAAATCAAATACGTTAATCTTCCATTTTTGTCAAAATTTATAATGCTATTGTTTGTGAATGTAATTAAGACAATTAATTTTGATTATTGATTTAACCAAACTATCATCAACGAAATACAATTTTTGTGTAAGCTATTTTTTTAATCATATATTAGTATACATTAGTTATTGCTTATAGAAATATTTAAATATTTGTTTCGTTTTGCATTTGAAATAGTTAATAGTTAGATGAAATCAATCAAATAATTAAAAAATTATAGACAAATTAATTTAAAATAATATTACTTTTAAAATAGAAATAAGATAAAATAAATAAATATTTGATCTCATATTGAATTTATAATCGTTAGATTTAAAATAATTTTAATGATTAATATTGAGTGTAATATTTTTAAAATTATACTCGTGTTATTTGAATCTCCCTCTCTCTTTCTCTCTATATATCTATCTATATATATATATATTATTGTTTGCACTTATTTACTAAAATAATAAGCTGGTTTAATGGTAATTAAGTTTTATCCTTGGTGTATGGTTTAAGGATTGATCCTTAACTGGTGTAATTTTTTTATTCCTTAGGTATTATCTTAACCAAATGCATGCAGCTACGTTACACAGCTTTAGAATGAGGTACATATAGGTAGGTGCATTGCAGAACGTGTAGCAAATCTGAGCCGGCTATTATAATATTGGTTGTTAATTTTTTGAAATCATAAAATTGGTATGGACTAATAACCAACTATAATAATAAGTAACATCGTTGCTTAGTGACATTGAGCTTACACAAGGTGGGTACTCCTCTTTAAACAAAATTTGCTCTCTACGAAACTAACGTGACAAAAAAGTTAGTAGTCTTGAACAACTTAACCTAGGAGTTGTTAGGTTTGGGTTGGATTGTTGCACTTAACCAAAAACTATATTTTTATGAACAAACTTTACTCAAATAAAAGAAAATAATTATTTTGTTATGACTCACTTGCATGTTTTTTAATATTGTTATTTTATTTACAAATTTTTTTATGAAAAGGAATTCACTTGAAAAAAAAAAGAAGAAAATATTCTTTTACTTAAATTTTTATTTTATTTTTAATTTGATAGGTCAACTCACCATCCTATGGTGGACCACACAAGTTGAATTTTTAAATATCTTTATAAATGTGTGTCACACTAGTCCAACCCAATTAAAATGTAACATTTTAGTTCATATGGTTTGGCTTACTCCTTTTGACATTACCAATTCCAACTATAAGGTGGTGTGCAGTAGTAAACATCTTGGTAACAAATGCGACCTTGCTTTTTTAGTTTGAGTGTATTAGGACACTTTTAAAATGAAAAAGACAAAAACAAAGACTATTAATCTATAGATTAAGATTAAAAATAATAGACGACTAAAAGTAAAATTAAAATCCTATTTAATCATCCTAATTTAAAATGTTTATTGAATTCATGATAATTCATACGATGCTAGACATTTTTCTTACAAAAATAAGTCGAATTGTTTTTTTTTTTTAGATTATTTCAATAATTGAGTAAAAATATAACTAATTATATTTGTATTCGATTATAATCCTAATTAATTTTTATTTGGGTAAATTTACTAAAAATTTATTTAAAATGATTAATTTTCTTAGATGCAACATATCAGAGAGTAAAAGATTGTTTTTTTATAACAATAAAAATTATGTAAACACTTGAAAAAAATAAATTGTTAAAAAATAATCATAAATGAAACTTCTTGAAAACAACTAAAAACTCATGAAAAGAATGTTATCAAATAATCACAATGTTTGAAAACAAGATTGATTTTTTAAAAAAAACAACTTGAATGTGTGATAAACATCTTAAATTATGGTTCTCGTACGTGTTCTTAAAAAAACTATTAAAAATGACAATAACTTACAAATATTTATATTATAAAAAGTGTTCTTAAAAAAACTATTAAAAATGACAATAACTTACAAATATTTATATTATAAAAAATAACTTATTTTTTAAAGAAGAAAACCTTTTTTGCCATTTTTTTCAAACATATGAATTATTATAAAACAACCTGTTTTTTAACAAAACAATTAAAATTTTCATGGTATAAAATTATTGAGTGAAATGACATTTTGGTCCTAGAAGCTTGAAGCAGTGATGTTCAAGTTTTTGAAACATTTTAAGAGACATTTAAGTTTTTGAAATTTTGTTGTTGTTTGCAGATATGTCTCTCTTGTACTATTGATATTAAACAACTATATAGTCAATCGTTAATTAATGTTCTAACCATCTCTCTTGTACGCCACAATTTGGTTGCTTGCGTAACACCCATTTTTCATTTATTTAGACTTCGTTCGGGGTGGTTTTTTATTTTTAGTTTTAAAAATTTTAAAAACAAAAACTAGTTTGAGTTTTAAGTTTTCAAAATTTTAAAAACAACATTGTTTTTGTTTCCAAATTTAAAACATTGGTTTCAAATCTTAACCAAAACACTAGTTGAAGGTAGCGATCGTTGAAGGTGATAGTCGGTCATTGGCGATCGCCAGAGGTGTGGTTGGTGACCGCCAAGCGAAGGTGTGGTTGGTGACCGCTGGTCAGAGGTAGCTGCCAGTGACCGTTGGTCAAAGGTGACCGCCGATCGGAGGTGACGGTTGGTGACCACTGGTCGGAGGTGGCGGCCGGTGATTGCCGGTCAGAGGCAGTGACCAGTGATCGTCGGTCGGAGGCAGTGACTGGTGATCGCCGGTCGGAGGCAGTGACCAGTGATCGCCGGTCAGAGGCGGCGACTGGTGATCGTCGGTCAGTGGTAGCGGTCGATGACCATTGGTCGAAGGTGGCGGCCAGTGATCGTTGGTCGGAGGTGGCAGTCGGTGATCGCCAGTCAGAGGTGGCGGCCGGTGATCGTGAACAAAGATCGGAGGTGGCGGTTGGTGACCAGCAGTTGGAGGTGGTCGTCGGTGACAACCGGTTAGAGGTGACGATTGGTGAGTGTTAATCAGAGGTGACAACCGGTGACTGTTAGTCGAAGGTGGAGGCTGGTGACTGTCGATCGGAGGTGATGACCGATGACCGTCGGAGTGGCGGTCGGTGACTTTTAGTCAGAGGTGATGATCAATTATGACAAATGACGTCAAGTAATGAATTTAAATAAAAACAGAAACAGAAATCTAAAAACCAAATTTTATTGTTTTTAAAATTGAGTGAAAACTGTTTCAAAAATGAGTAAAAAACTAAAACAGAACCATTTTTGCCGAACAGGTTTCTGTTCTCAAAATACATTTCAAAACCAAAAACCAGAAACTCAGAACCACCTGAAACGGGGCCTTAATTTTTTAAGAGTGAAACATCGTTTTTGTTCCCAAAAGACATCTAGACCCTTAAACTTTCATTCGTTCCTATTTGCATGTAGGCATCTTTGTTATTAATGATGTCAAGCAACTGAATAGTCAACAATTAACTATTGTATTGATAGTCTATTTTCTTATACATAATAATTTAATTGCTTGTGTGATACCCTTTTTTATTTAATTTTTTAATTGCAAAGGTTTTTAACTGCCATAATATAAATAAAAAACCTCTTAATCGATGCTATTTTCCTTCATGTTTTTCCATCCATTGAAAAGAGGGAAGAAAAAAATATCAATATCAAGTAAATTTGCAAGTAGTTTTGTTAACATCAAATTAAAATCTCAAGCTAATACATGGAGTGCATACTTTGATTTTTTTGACAAAATTGATTTTGAATGGAACTCATTTTGTATAATTAACTATGATAAAAATTGACTTTCAAATTATTTAATTTAACTTTGGATGCTTTTATTATAAAAACAAGTTCAAAGTAAAGTCTAGCGTAAGATTTTTTATCTAACACAAAAACTACTATAAGTGTGTGTTTGGTTTTGTGTTTAAAAATTGATTATGAATTCAAGTTTGATTTTAAACAAATCTTGACATATTTGGTTTCACATTGGAGAAAAATCCAGAATTAACTTTTGAACTAGAACTAATTTTTAGTTCAAACAACTTATAGTAGCTTTTGTGTTTGATAAAAAAATTTTACACAAGATATTTATCATGAATTTACTTATAAAAGCATCTAAACATAAATTACATCATCGTAAAATCAATTTTAATCTCAATAAGTGGTGAAAAATCAATTACATTTAAAATTAATTTTGCCAACGTCCATCCTATTACTGCTCCAAGCCATAATCAATTTTGAACCACAAATCAGTCTAAATCATATCCAATGTGAAACCAAACACGTCAAAATTTGTCTGAAATCAAATTTTGAATCTAGAATCAATTTTCAAACATGAAACCAAACACACACATAACCAATTTTCCAGAATCAACTAAACAAAACAAACCAATAGCTTGACAAAACCACCTCGTGACACCTAACTCCACTTCCCTTGCCCCGTTGGAACCTCTCTGCCCCTTTATGCAACCCAACCCCAATCGCCTATTCCTTGTAACCCAAGTACCCAACCTCTTACATCCAAACACAACCCCCACCTTATGACACCCAACTGCTCATCCTTTACAACTCCACCCCTTGTAGCTAACACAACCTCCACCTCGCAACACTCATCACAAAAACATGGGTACCTTGAGGATGAAAATTTCTTAATGGAGTCTTGATGAGTGCAAACTTTCTACATTATCACCGACAAGTGCACATGTCGTATGTGGTAACTAACAAAGTAAATAAACTAACACTACTGAACATAAAGTAGATAAAGTGAAAATAAATAAAAAGTGGTGGTTACATATGTAAAATTCAGTTGGTTTGATTTCACTAAATCATCCCTCAAGCAAATAAATGAACTCAAAATTCTCGTTCACTACCCATGTTCGCATCACCCATAAAAATATTTTTAACTTTGATCCTTCACAAGTAAGGAATTTAATTGTTTAAGTATTAGGTTATCACTCTTGTGCATAATCTAAAGTCAAACAACTCGTATTAAGAAAATGAGTTTAAGATGGACAATGATGTTTACTCTCTCTCAAGCAATAAAACCCATTGGGAGCTCTTATCATTTTATAAGTCAAAATCATTTTTCGAGCTCATTCAACAAGTAAAACTTCTGAAATATATGGAAACAAAGTATAAGGTAAAGAAAATCACCAACATTAGATAATAAACTTATATTAAAAGCACAAAAATATACGAGAGTTCAGGTTCAATTACATCAAATCCCAATAAAATAACAAAACCTAACTAATCATCGGGATGGATGAGTGCGAAGAATGGATGAAAACGGATCTGCGAGCATGCCTTAGCTCAGCAAGATGTGTAACCTCCTTTGAAGACAAAACCCAACCCTTTTATATTTTTTAAGTCGCAACATCAGCACCCAGCAGTAAAAAAATGGTTGTTGGGCACCATAAACAACTTAGCTTGAAGTATCATAGGTGTTGGGCGCTCGTGAAAATGGTGGTTGGGCGCCCACAGTTAGACGCACTATGCTCGCTATGTGATGAGCGTTGAGCGCCCGCGCTATGACCGTTGGGTGCTCGGGATAGACACATCACCAAAATTGCATATTTTCCTCCTTTTTTTGGTCCTTCTCAAAACCTTACTCAAAAAACCTAAAAGTAGGAAAATAAACATAAATGCACATAAATTAAATCCTAAACATAAATTCCTACAAAAATCTAATTTTAAGCGAAAATAAAGGAAAACAAGGTCTTAAATAAGAAATAAATATGATAACTGACCTATTTTACCTATGTAAAAATAGGTAATTTAGGCAGATATCAAACTTCTTAAACTCAAAACTTTGTTTATCCTCAATCAAAATGTCACTTTAGTAGATAACACAAACAAAAATGTGAGCAACATGCATGCTAACACAACATTGAAACGGAATGAGCAATGACAAAATGCAACTAGAACAGAATGCACTACGACAGACACATATGCACAACGTCACAAAGAACAGTCAAGATTCAGATGCTACCCTTTATCAGTAATTATAATTGAATGCTCACAAAATAAATAAAACAAATTATGGTGCCTACAAAGAAAAAAAAGATCACCCTGCAAAAGTCAATTCAAGAGGCAACCTATGCATATCCAAAAACCAAGCAACCTTACCAGGAAGGTGTTTCTCTCCACACAGTTATATAGGGAGAAAACAAAACACTATGCAATCACACAAATCAACTTTGTCTTACATCTCAACTAAATCATGACTAATGCATGCACAAAGAGATCAAAAGAGTTTTATTTGACTTGTAGCCTAGTTGGGTTAGAAGAAAAAGGCTACAAGTCAAATGGTTTTTTGGGAAACAAATAAAAAAGGTTGAAAAAACATATTCAGTGAGTTTAGTTCACCTCGTATATAATCATCAATCCTAAACCCAAAATTCAACTAACATAACCTTCAAATGTACTTGTCCCTTCAAAACATACCCCCTCAAACTTATTGTATAATCAATCTCATTCAAATGCTCTCTCAACCTTAAGCTAGGGGAACAAATGCAATTCCTAATTAAGGTTCAATGATTCAAACAACAAGAATATATCGATCAAGTTTAAAAGGGCATCAAGGGTCAAGTAATACACATGTAAGCTTTTTGGCTAAGTGATTACCTAAGAAACATGAGCTTTGTCATCTTTCAACCATGCATGCAAAGTCGTAATCAATGAGAATCAAGAAAAATTAACAACACGGAGTACATGGTGACTTACACAACAGTAAATATTAAGCTACAAAACTCACATGGTTAATGCTCTCATTCACAAATCACATCGACTCGCCAAAAGAATCAACTAAGCAATACTAACTTAACACACTCAAGGGTAACCACAAGTAAAAATTGAATCAAAATAGCACAAGAACATTGATATTTATTGCCAACAAAGGGAGATATAAAAAATCAAGAAAAAAAACAAAATGGTACAAAACACGATATCCATTAAAGCTGCAAAACAACCTAATTCTACTCATGCAAAACAAAATACAATAACTTAGCAAAATAGTGTCCAGGAAACTTTGCAGATGCGTATGAACTAGTATTCCTCCTACTATTACATATTGATTTAAGCTTCGAAGAACTCTTCCCCCTTTTAGAAGTGAGTCTGGTCCTTAAGCTAATGAGGATCGATCAACGGTGAAATCTCGGGGAATGCATTTGCAAAAGAGCTCCAAAACACAATGCATAACAAACAATTAAAAAGCACAAGTATTAATAAAACACAATGTACTTAACACAGAGGAACCACAAAACACAAGGCATATGTTGTTCAAAGTGGAAATGCAAAACGAATGTATGCATGAAAACAAAATGAAACATGAATGATATAAATATGAATTAAAATGAAACAATGCATGAATGGTGTCTCTGTGAGTTAGCGCCCAGTGACTACAGTACCATCATTGGGCGACCCTTAACCAAGACTGAATAAAATGCACAAATACATGAAAATGTATGACCACCAATGCCAAAATGTGGACACCCAACGCCCATATGTAGATGCAGTCTACATAATTATGCAGATGATGAGTGCTCAGCGGCCACACAAGCATTAGGTGCCTGGAACAGACGCAGGAGAATGATCCACTGCCCAACAGTTCCGTAGTGGACGCCCAACAATAGCTAACGTAGAGTGAATCTGTAGTTTAAAAACAATTTTTCACTAAGAAACACACAACTCACACACCAAAAATGCAATTTACACATGAATTGGCACAACTAACATCACAAATACAACACTCATACCTAAACAAACTAGCTCACACACTTAAATTTACAAAATTAACACAAAAACTAACAAATCACATATATGCACAATTCACATTACAATGATGAACAAACTTGCCTCTCAAAACAACTCACGTACTCAAAATACAAACTACACATAAAAATTCACAACAACACATTTACACTGGTTACTGCTAAACAAATTTGCCTACATAGTTACATTCACAAAATTAAAGCATAAACACATCAATCAAACACGTGTCAACTTCACAATTAAACACACTAATTACCTACTATGCACAAATTCACTACACAAATGCAAAATCCAGATGCAATATAAACTACCAATGAATGAATCATGATTAAATGCACAGAAACATAAAAACCACTAAAACACACCAAACACTACGAACACATAACACAAGCACATTAGGCTACTTAACCACATTTACACCACAGACCTAAAACACCTAAGCATAACGACTACTAACCTAAAAATAATAACTCAAACATAATAATCTAGTATAAACACGTAATATTTACAATCAATAACCTAAACCAAATTAATAATTACAACATAAAACACAATAATAATAACATAATATCCACAAGCAACCTAACATCACAACTCACATGCAAACAACTCATTAATATCTCAATATCACATACTTCAAATTCACAATCACAAACATAACAAGCTCACCACAAAGGTAAAATACAACATAACATAACAAAATCAACCAAACAACACAAATAACTCAAAATGAGCAATATATACATAAACACCGAAAAACAAAATAGAGAGAGAAGGGTTAGAGACTGGGCTGCCTCCTAATGAACATTTGTTTAACGTCACGAGCTTGACAATCCAATACCTCACGAGTCTATCAAATGATTAGCTCAGATGGAGCCTTGCTTCCTGGGAGATAGTCTTGGCCTTTATTCGGCTTTTCAACTACAGGCCAAAAGTTGTCATTCTTGTATATCCTTATCACAAACTTTTTGAAGTGAAACAAGTGCTTATGTCTTCTCGGCCCGATTTTTGGCCTCTTTAGCATAGCTGATGTTGCTTTCCAAGAATCTTGCTTTGTAGATTTTGTACCAACATCAATAGGTGGGAGATTACTAGTTGAGCCTTTTAAATTCATATCCCCTTAAAAAACTCCACTTTCTTTTCTTGACTTTCCATCTCCATTTGATCCTCGATATTCTCACTATTTCCTTGTTGATGAACTTCCTGAACAACATGAGATATGAGTGTCTGGTCTTAGTCACTAGCATGAAGAGTATTTCCACTTTCTTCTTCTTTCACTTTCATTCTCACACAAGCTCTCACCAAAACTATTCTCCACTAATCCCTCTTCACTCTTCTCTTTTCTCACTTTTTCTTCCTCTTCTTCATTGAATGAGTAATTTGAATAATCATTTTTCATACTTGCCTTAGGTGATGGTGCATCTACCATGTATTTCAAGTTGTGGCTGACAACTAACTAAACGTGCTCTATTCATCTTATTTACTTGCTCCACCATTTTTGGCTAACTTGCATGTTAATCCTTTCCATGGTGGATTGCGTGTCTAAAGTAGACCTCTTATACTCTGTAATTAATTTCTCCAAGTCAGAACTTTACTCTCTTGCGAGCAATAAAACCCATTGGGAGTTTAAGATGACCAATGGATTTTACTCTCTCTCGAGCAATCGAGCCCATTGGGAGTTGTTCTCGTTATACAAATAAAAAATTTCTCTTGAGTTCATTCAACAAGTAAAAACTATGAATATATGAACAGAGTATAAGGTAAAGAAGATCACTAACACTAAATAATAAACTTAGATTAAAAGCACAAAAATACATGAGAGTTTAAGTTCAGTTACATCAAATCCCAACAAAATAACAAAACCTAACTAACTATTGAGATGGATGAGTGTGAGGAATAGATGAAGACGGTTATGGAGCATGCCCTTGGTCAACAAAGTGTGTAACCCCTCTGAAGATGAAACTCAACCCTTTTATATTTTTTTCAAGTGGCAACACTTGTAAGAACCTATTTAATTAATAAATTATTATTGAAAATGACATAATTATGGAGAATAAAATTAAAGTTTATACTTAAATTACTATTGATTTTAGATGTGATGAATTCATTAATTGTGTTAATACTATGTGGTTGTTTTTGGTTAAAGGTATAAGGATACGGAAGAAGAGAATAATTATTATTCTTTTGTTTCAGAAGGTTTTAGTTGAGTTTTGGAAAGTTCTAAAATAATCTGTTATTAGAAGTGAAGGGTTGCATTTAGCATACTAAATACACCCCAGTGTTATATAATTTTTTTCTTTATTTTTCTTCTTCATCTTTCTCTACCTTTATTCTCTCTGTGTGCTTCCATGCTTCGTCCTTTTGCATGGTGGTCAAAACGTCGATGGAATCTGATGTAGTCTATTCTATTGCTTTTGATTCTAAGAGTTGATCAGTATCAGTTCTTGTGTAATTTCTTCAGTTGATTTATCCTCTTTTATTTTAATCGAATTTTGGATGGAGAAATAGGTAAGGGCAGTTCTTTGTTGATTTTTATCAATGTATAAATGATTTGGTAGTTGAGAGATTAGAGCTATTTGAAATAACGAGTATTTTGACTATATTTGGAGCTATTTAAGATAACATTTAATTTGATTGTGTTTTGAGATATTTAATATATTGTGTATTTGGTTTTGATTTGAATTGATTGAGTTAGCATATATTGATTATAATTTGAGTTATTTGAGATAACATATATTATGATTTCATAATTGAGATATATGATTTGCTGTGGAGTTGATGATTATTATAGGAGTGATGTTTGATTTTGAATTGGATGATTTATTGGATAGTTTAGCTGTGGCAGTCACAGTAGGATAACTTAGTTTTTGTTGAATTGATTTTTTGTGACTAGAATTGAATTATTGGGATGACAATATATTATTTGGAATTGTGATGTAATGCATATGATTGAAATGCATTACGAGAGTATATTTATTAATGATGTTGATTATAGGCAGTTACAATTAGGTAACTTAGCATTTGATGATATGATTAGTAGGCTACATTGATGTTAGAGACATAATTGAGGTCAAAGTAATCTAGAATAATATATGTGCAGGGAATATTTTTTTTATTTGCATTGTAGTCCTGGTACTAGATATGCAAGGGGGTGCCTAAAGAACATATTCAGACAATAACTCTGTGTCAAAGGGTGTTAGGTAGACATTAGACACTTGTTTGTGGTTGTTAGATGAATATTGCTTAGACTTAAATCGGTGTAACACGGACAACTTAGACGTTTGTCGCTAATTGGAAGAGTTCTTAAGCTGCCTTAGTGTCCGAACTCAATGTAAATATTTAAGAAAATGTCGCGTATGAACATGCTGTTGTGTGCAAAAAATTATATTAATGAGAATATAAATGTGTTTGATTATGATATTTGATTAATGTTTTATTGATTGGTTGTGAGTGTTTATGTTCACGTGGAACATAAAAGTGATTGCTTGTTGTTTACTATTTGTGAATGTGTACTGATGGTACTAAATATAAACGTTTTCCAGTTTTCATTTTTTATGATTGATGTAATGGTATGTTGCGTATTATTTATGCATACCTTACAATGTTCGTTTTCTGTATGACTGTGATGATAGTGTTCTGCACAAGAGCAGATAGCAGTGATGATGCAAAGAGACAGAATGCTCTGAAATGAACTATGTTGGATTATTCTACTATTGAATATGTATATAATTGAATTACGTAGAAATAATGCTATTTGAATTTAGAGACATTGTGTTAAGTTATATGATTATTATGGAAGTTGTCTGAACATGGTGTAAAAAGATTCATGAATTATGATATGCATGCCATAAGAATGTAGAATTATGTGTCAACATGTTGGTTGATTTTGACAGTAGAGGTTCTGCTGTCTACATGGTCTAGTTGGGTGATAGCTGTTGTTGGACGAGCTACCCTAGGTCTCCTTAAGCGACGAGGTTCGTTGATGAGCTGAAATTGTCTGTACTATATTATATTTTATTAGAATTTTGAAAAGTGTTGTAATGTATGTTTTAATATAGAGTATAATGTAATGGAAATTTTATATCTCAATATTTGAAAATATAGATAATAATAATTTAAATATTATTAAGAAAATTTATGGTGTAAACAGTATATAAAATTTGGAATGTTACCATATTAGTGTCAAACTGTCAAAAAGTGGTCGTTGAGTGCCATAAATAACTTAGACCTGAAGTATCATGGGTGTTGGGCGCCTGTGAGGATGATCGTTCACAGTTAGACGCATTATGCTCTCCAGGTGATGAACATTGGGTGCTCGCACTATAGCCGCTGGGCGCTTAGATAGATGCATCACCAACTTTGAAATTCTTTCTCATTTTTTCAGTCCTTTTCAAAACTTGACTAAAAAAAGTTAAAAGTAGGAAAATAAACATAAAATGCACATAAATTAAATCCTAAACATAAATTCTTAGAAAAATATAATTTTAAGCTAAACTAAATAAAAACAAGGTCTTAGATAAGAAATAATTATGATAGCTGCTTTATTTTACCTATGTAAAAATAGGTAGTTATTAAGTGTATGCAAAATTTAAAAAATTTGAATGAGGAATAAAAAAGTGAAAAAATATTTGTGTGGTGGGTACACAAAATTAAATAATGAAAATTGTCAATTATCTATTTAATTAATGTAACATTTGACTTTTAAAAATAATTTGACTGTTTTGTATTTGATGTATCATTATTTTTAATTTAAAATATTATAATAATCTGATTATTCAAACAAAATAACGATTTTTTATATTATTTTCTAGCAATTAAAAGTTGTCATATTTTTTTTAATTTAAAAATTAAATAAAAAAAAGTGTTTCACATGAACATTTGAACCTCGTATGAGCAAAACAACTAATATTAACTATGTAATTTTCTAATGGTTTGACAGTAACGAAATGATCTATAAACGAATTCAAAAAATGAAATTTCATTATTTAACTTACCATGACCAATTTAACTTTAACATTTATGCACTGATAATGTAAAGTGTTTTAGCCTGTATAAAATTAATTATTCTATCTAAAAAGTAAAGTAGTTTAATTTTTTTATTATGTTTATGGTCTTTTATTAAAAAATTATGTTGTTTTAATACTTACTTGTGATAAAATTATCATGATATTATTATTACTTTTGGATTATAATTTGTAAATTATATTATAAAATACTATATTAATTAAATTGTATTATTTAAAGATCGTGCACTAGTTTTACTACAAAGGAAAGAAAATATCTAACTGGGTTTAAGTGTTAGGCAGAAAAACGCACAGCAGCATGTGACGCTTTGTTTTTGGGCTTTTGGCGATGCCCAAAACCCTAACCCCTAACCGTAAAGCAAGTGAGGCGCGCGTAGTATATAAACACAGCAGCCGTAAGCTCTCAAAATCACTCTGCTGTTTTCAAAACCCTAATCTCTAGAAACGTAGGGTTTTGCAGAGCCTCTCTCGCCCCATCGTTACCCTTATTTAACGCGAGACTCCTTTACTGTTTCTTTCATTCCTTTAATCTCAGATGGGCAAATCAAGCAAGAAATCTGCTCTCAAGGTATGTGTTCTGCTTGCATGCTACAATCCTCTTCTCATTGATTACTTCTTCTCCGTCTCATCTTTTGTCTCTGCTATTGTGACTAACTTTTCCTGCTTACTGCTTTTTGTTGAAGGTTGATGCTGCTGCAGCTGTGGTTTCGCCATCCAAGTCTGCCAAAAAGGGTAACGCAAGTTGCTTATATTTCACCGTCGTGTTTTGTCTTTTTTTTTTTTTTATTACTCATCAGTTATATACATGATTATACTATGAATCAATTGCTATGTTTCACTGATTCTATCCAAGTGCACGCTCAAAATTTTAAAACTTAAAAGCTTCTTTTTGGGTTTTCACTTTGAACCCGTGGTAAACCTAGTTTTGCGTCAATTATGCTTTGTAACTCAGTTTGAAACTGAAGAAATGTATTGATTGTATTTGAAAACTCTGATTGCTAAAGGGAGTTTATTCAAATGGAACTTTGCTAGCTTTAATCCTAACATGTACTAATTATTTTATGCTGTGACTGTGTGACGGTACTGTTTTCAATTGAGTTCTAGTTGGCTTTATTGATTTCGTGGTTACAGGCCACAAAAATGAGTTGTATTCTGATTTTGGTCCTATTTTTTCTATCTTTTGCCCCTTTGTTAATTATTGTTTCCTTGGACTATTTTGATCTTTATGCAGGTGGCAAGAGACAGGCTGAAGATGAAGTTGAGAAGCAAGTGAGCGCAAAAAAACAGAAGATAGAGGAGGTTGCCCAGAAGCAAAAGAAGGAAACAAAGGTGCAAAAGAAGGTGGAAAGTAGTTCTGATGATTCATCAGAATCCGAAGATGAGGTATTGCACAAGCTTATTCATGAAAAATCCGTAAAAAACCTAAATTTCACTTGGAACTTTGTTATCATTTTTTATTTTGTTGTCATCTCTCATTGTATTTTTTTTTCTGGACTCAGAAGCCTGCAGCCAAATCTGCTGTTCTTTCGAAAAAGGTACCTGCTAAAAATGGTGCTCTAAGTGCCCCAACAAAACAAGGCAAACCAGCCTCCAGCTCTTCTGAATCATCTGAAGATGAATCCTCCGATGAGGATGATATGAGTGCGAAGAAGCCACAGAAATTGGTTGTTGTTAAACAAAAGGTAGCATCTCTGCAAAAGAAGAAGAAGGAAAGTACTTCGGATGATTCTTCAGATTCTGAAGATGAGGTTTGCACATTATTATTTATGGTTGAATTCATTAAAAATGCAATTTTGTGACAGCAGTGTTCATTTTGTTGTTGTTATTACCTCTACTCAAACTTGTCTTTGTTGAAAACAGAAACCTGCTCCTAAAACTGCTGTACCTTTAAAAAAGACACCTATTAAAAATGGCAATTCAAGTGCTCCAGCAAAGAAAGCCAAGCCAGCTAGCAGCTCTAGTTCTTCTGAAGATGACTCCTCTGAAGATGAGGTATTGTACATGATCAAATTCCTAAAATTGCTGAAATTTTATCATTTTAAACTTTTCCTATCTCTTATGAGGTTAGCTATTTTTTCGTCACAGAAACCTGCAGCAAAGGTTGCTGTTCCTTCAAAAAGCCAATCTGGAAAAAATGGTACTCTAAATGCACCTGCAAAGAAAGGCAAGCCAGCTGCCAGTTCAAGCTCTTCTGATTCATCTGATGACTCCTCTGATGAGGATGAGGTGGGTAAAACATGATTCATACATAATGAGATGGGAATGATGAAAACTTCTCAATTATTAGGGGATGCTTTATTGCTTGCTGAAATATTAGCAATACCTTATTTATTTTAATTATTTCCAGGCTCCTAAACCCAAGATTCCTGTTGCAAGCAAGAATGTACCTGCTTCTACAAAGAAAAGTCAGCCAACCTCAAGTTCGGATACTACTAGTTCTGAGTCTGTTTCTGATAGCAGCTCTGATAAGGACCGCGTAAGCTTTTATATTTATTTTTTCATGTTGTGTCATCCTTCTGTATCTTATGAGATGTCAAATTATCACATCAAAATCAGAATGAACCACAAATAAATTCAACAAAATGTTTTATTCAGACCATCTTTATTTGCTAGCATCTTAGATGAAGAGGGTGAATTTATATTTCTATGATTTTTGTCTTATTCTCTATTTGATTGTTACTTTTTTGGTATCAGATCAAGAAAAAACCTGCAATTACGAAGCTGCCTGCATCGTCAGTAGCTCCACCTAAGAAAGTGCAAAGCTCAGATGATGAAGATGTAAGTTGCAGTTTATTAGGTGTAAAATTGTATGGTATTTGTTTTTCTAAAATTTCTTAGATGTTCTATGCTTATATTTTGATATATGTAGGATGCAAACCTTGCTGTAGATGCTGCGTCAAAGCCTTCTGCAGTAGGTAAAAAGAAAGTTGGTAGCTCTGATTCTGATGATAGCAGCTCCGATGAAGACAATGTAAGTTGTTTAGTTGTATTTTTGTTCTAGTATTGTGTTTTTAAATTGCACTCTCATAATGCTAATGACTATGCAGGTTATTGCTTTTTATCCCTTGAATTAGATATTTACATGAAAATCAATAACTTGACATATGAATATTGGTCTTTGTGCAGAAAAATGCTGCCAAAACTGTTTCCAATGCCAAGTCAGTGCCCTTGTCTAATCAGCAGACTGTTAAGAAGGGAAGCAGTAGTGATTCAGATGAAGATGTAAGTTATTCTTACCATTGCTTTTGTTCTATTTGTTTTTTATTTTAGATTCAACTTTTTATGACATTTTTGTTGAAATTGATTGGTTAACTTCTACAGGAAACTTCTGATAGTGATTCTGATAATGAAATGGTATGTACTATTATGTAATTACCGCTACCAGTATATAACTTTTCCATGCCAAGGGATCGTGATCTCAATTTGGGTTCATAATATTGATGCAGAAAACTGCAAAAGTTTCTAATGTTAACAAGAAACCAGCTCCTGTTGCAAAGACAACTGCTAAAAAGGACAGTGGAAGTTCATCAGAGAGTGATTCCTCAGATGATGAGGTTTTTCAAATTGTTTGTAGAGTTATTTTTTAGCTTTGAAACTGCACAATTTGTGTTAAAATGTAACTTATTATTAGTCATAAGTAATATTACAAAGATTATGTCTTGTGTTACT
The DNA here is from genome assembly GCA_037954015.1 of Psophocarpus tetragonolobus. NCBI lineage: Eukaryota > Viridiplantae > Streptophyta > Magnoliopsida > Fabales > Fabaceae > Psophocarpus > Psophocarpus tetragonolobus. The sequence continues at coordinate 3,744,641 of CM075689.1, forward strand.
AACAGGGGAAGAAGATGGATATTGATGAGGATGACAGTTCTGATGAAAGTGAAGAACCCCAAAAGAAAAAGGTAAAAGGTCTTCTTGGTATCCCAGCTGAGTGAACTTACTAGTTGAGCAAATTTTACCTGTGTTGTTATTTCATTTGGCATCTATTATATTTCAATTCATTGTTTAATATTTTAAGGTTGGATGTCTTAATAACATGAAAAACCTACTTGAAATATTTTTGAGTGATATTATTGGTTTAACACTAGAAAGCAGTATGCTAATTTTGTAAAGTGAGAAAATGCTGATTTATCCACTATTGATTTGAAGTGACTTTGGTTTATAAGATTTATCTGAAATTAATCGTGTGGTTTGTCCTCACCATCTCATCTCTCGATTCTCATTTTTTAGTAACCAGATCTAATTTTGATTCTCAGTTTTAGTAGCCGGATCTAATGCTGAAGTTGTGTATATTGTGGAAATAACCATGTATGTGTCGAGGTCTAATTTTTATCTTTTTGTACTGCAGACTGTGAAAGTCTCAAAAGAAAGCAGTGATAGTTCTGAAGACAGTGAGGAGAAACCCTCCAAAACTCCTCAGAAAAGAGTAAGGACAAGCACTATAATCATCTAATTGCTTAAATGTTCATTTTGTTTAATCATGCGATGTGATTTTATGTGTTAATGTATAATTAACTATTGCAAAACAGGTTAGAGATGTGGAAATGACTGAAGCTGTGTCATCGGGAAAGAAAGCTGTATATGTCTGATATCCCCTCTGTTTATGTTTTCTGCTTTAAATATCAGTGGTGTAAAATGTTATTTCGGGTATTTTTGCAGCCCAAAACCCCAGCTACACCAAATCAAGACAGTGGTGCTTCAAAGACAATATTTGTTGGAAACTTGTCATTCAGTGTTGAAAAGGCTGATGTGTATGTGTTCTTGCTGTGTCTCTCATTCTCATTAATGCTTTCCAGTTCTTGAATAACTAATTATGTTTTACATTGTTCAGGGAAAATTTCTTCAAAGATTGTGGAGAAGTTGTTGATGTTCGTCTGGCTGTCGATGATGGTGGAAGGTTTAAAGGATTTGGACATGTTGAATTTGCAACAGCAGAGGCTGCCCAAAATGTAAAGTTTTGGCTACTTTATCTAAACTCAATTCCATTATGTTTTATGCAGGAATTTATGGATTTTGTTCTTTTTGTGAACTCATAATTTTTTAATTGTTCTTGGGTTGGAATTTTGGTATTCTTTGGGCCTTGATCATAAAGGTATTCTCTGTATTTGCATAAATGAAGTGGGACTATTTTCTTCTCTTGTGTCTTATTTCATATAAACATGGCTTTATTTCTGTGATGCTTGTTAAGCCGTTATTTTGTAGCATGTTAAGTTCCTTTGGTTGCTGTATATGCACATCAAATTTATTTGACCTGAGGATACATTCATTATTGTGATCATAGGCCCTTAAGTTGAATGGACAAGATTTGTTTAATCGTGCACTCCGCCTTGATTTAGCCCAGGAAAGGGGTTCATATACTCCCAATAGCAGGTGGTTCTTGTATTGAAGCTTTTATATATTTTTGTTTAAGATTCTCTTGTTCATCCTTCTTGTTTCTTTGTTAATAATTGTAGCAACTGGAACAACTCATCCCAGAAAAGTGGTAGAGGTCAGTCTCAAACATTATTTGTTAGGGGTTTTGATAAATCCCTTGGGGAAGATGAGGTAATTTTGCCTGTCGTTGACTGTTAGCGTTAATTTCAACATAGAGATTGTCCCTATCTTTTGCATATTTTTGTGTCTTTATATGTGTCGCCCTAAATTAGGTTCACTTTGTTCTTTCAGATAAGAGCTAGTTTGCAAGATCATTTCGGTTCATGCGGGGAAATTACAAGGATATCTATTCCAAAAGATTACGAATCTGGGACTGTTAAGGGGTATGTTTATTTCTTGAAAACTCAACTTGTGTTTTGTCATATCCAACTAGCTTTGAATTTCTTTTCTAACATTTAACTAGCTTTGAATATCTTTTCTAACTTCTGTAATATTTTATAGGTTTGCTTACCTGGACTTTGTTGATGCGGATAGCATGAGCAAAGCTCTAGAACTCCATGAAACTGAACTTGGAGGTTATACCTTGTCAGTTGATGAAGCCAAAGCTAGAGATCAAGGTTCTGGTGGTAGAGGTGCAGGTGGTGGACGTGGTGGTGGTGGTGGTGGTCGATTTGGTGGACGTGGTGGTGGTGGTCGTTTTGGTGGAAGTGGTGGTGGTGGTCGTTTTGGTGGAAGTGGTGGTGGTGGTCGATTTGGTGGTGGTGGAAGAGGGGGCCGAGGAAGGGGTGGTGGTGGGAGGGGTCGTGGAACACCAAATCGTCCCAATCTTGCTGCAGAAGGCACAGGTATAATTATTTAAAATGATGTTACTGACTGTTCTATTGATTGCGGATGTATATTCTGTAATTCTTGGATTTGGACGATAATAGTATTGATTTTGAAAGGAGTTATAAATTGTGATTTATGTTTGGATGATTTTGTTTTAAATTAATTGCTGTCTTATTGTTTTAGATTGTGATTTATGTTTGGATGTATCAAACTTAATCCAAAATCAATTCTGGATTTCAGGATGGTTTCTGATTTTTTTTTTAATATGAAGCCTAACACTATCTAAATTTATCAGAAAATCAATCTTTGGTTCAAATGTAACATAACAGATTTGTGTGACTTGGAAAATTCTGATCAAGAAAATTGTTCTTTTCCTACAAATTGGATTAGATGATGTTATTATTGGTTAGTTGATGACTTTTCTTGTTTTTTCTGATTTTTTATCTTTTGATTATTCAGGGAAAAAGACCAAATTTGCTGATGACGAGTAGGGTGGCAGTCTTGCAGACTGAATTTTATATTTATTTTGCTTACCGGTTGTATGGGTTCCCCAGTTTTGTTTTGGTAGCAGTAGAATTCAGATAATTCTATTGAAAAATTTGCTTACTATCGCATAATAGTAGTTTTGTTTTTGGTAACAATAGAATTCTGAGAATTGTGTTGAAAAATTTGATTGATACATTGTCCTATATATTCTATTGCTTACTATCGCATAATAATAGTATTTCTTGCCATCCAGAATTACTTCTACTTTGCTAAATCAAAATTTCAATATAAATATTTTATAACAGATGATAGATATTATCCTGTTGGCAGGAAAGGATTGAAAGGCAAATTCTTGTTGACATAGGAAAAGCTAAAATGCAAAATGAAATAAAATAAAAGAAAAATGCTAGTGAAATAGAATGAAAAAGTTTGATTAGACAAAGATGATGAAAATATTTTAATTGAACTTTATTTGAATTTATGGCAAGTGTTTAAAAAAGTCTTATGTTATATAAATGTAAAATGCCCTCATCTTTATGTTGTGTTTGGTAGAAGGGAAAGCAAAAACTTAATTTAAGTGAAAGTTTTGAATTAAAGAGAAAATTGGTAAATCTGATGAATGTTACTGTGCATTTGTTTTTAATTTTGATTTTCTTTTGGTGCAATGCCTGTGTAAAAGAAATGTTGGTCATGGGCGCTGATACCTGTAGTTAAAAGAAAAAAAAAATTAAACCATAAGCTACTTAAAGATTAATTATTGACAAATGTTCGTTATTTGTCCAGTCTGTTATGGTATGATTTTAATTTTTAATTACTTTGCCCGGTTTTGATATGGTTTGTGTTAGTTACATTTTTTAGATAGTGTATGTTACCTTCGAATATTAGGTAAAAGTAAACGGGAAGCTGCAACATTGATAGTTTTCTTGGCAATTAGTGGTGATTTTATGGTCATTAGGGTTATTAGTCCGTTTATTTAGTTGATTGATATTTGGTGACTAGTGGGGATAATTTAAAGTTTCAACCAGTGTAGTGTAGGCTTGATACACAGTTGTTTCATGGTTCGACCTTTTGCCAAGCAATCTTGAATTTGCCAATAAAAAGTCCCCCGAGGCAATGACAATGGTAAAATTGTTACATATCATTGTACATATAAACTACTTTCAGCCTTTCAATGAAAAGTTAGTTGTGCAGGTGCCACCAAAATTAAAATTTTCCACTACAAATTACTTATCAAACGTTTTTAGTCTCCATTTAATTTTCTTTTTTTACTTTTGCACCTACTCAAATTTTAATTTCAATCTACTTGTGATAAAAATACTAATGTATCTCTTTTTTTTACTCTTTGGCAGTGTATTGCCAAGAATTTTTCAGTATTGTTTTTTGCATATAAATTATTTTTCAAAAAAAATAAAATATTAACGTAATAGTTTATTTTTGTGGTCTAAAACTAGTATAAAAATTAATACTAACTTTATTCTCAACTCAAAATTAATATATATAATATATATGTGCGTAATTAATGTCAGTGTAATTAAAATAATTATTGAAAGTAATTAATATCATGTTATTAGACTCCGTCATTAGAGTAATTAAAGACGACAAGAAATGTACCTAGAGTGATTATACTCAAAGTAATTAGGGACAGCGATAAGTGTAATTTAGAATAATTAATGTGATGTAATTGGATTAAAAATACTCAGTAATTAGGGACGATGCTGAGTGTAATTGAGTAAGTAATTTGCAAATTATTTTACTGGTGCACTATTGAGAAGCAAAAAAATTTGAGAGAATGTTTTATGATAAAATTTTATATTTTATCATATAAAATTATAATAAAAAGTTAAAAAAATATATTATAAATAAATTATATTATTTTAATATAAAAATTTATAAATATAATATAAATATTATATATCAATTTTATAATTAAAATAATAAAATATAAAATTTTATTAGGAGATATGTTTTATTTATTTTATATTTTAAAATATAAAATTCTAATAAAATTATGTTATAAATAAATTATATTATTAAAATATAAAATTTTATAAAGATAATGTAAATAGTTAAATAAACTTTGTAATTAGTTTTTTAGAAAAACTTATTTCATAAAATAAGTTATTTTGTTTTAAAATGTGAATGAGTGAGATTAATTTATTAGAGTAAATATGATAAATGTTAGGGTAGATAATTAGATTAAAGAATATTTTTGAATTTTTTTAAAAATTATTTAAATGAATAAATGTGAAACGAAAATCCCATTATTTATTAATTTGGTGCATTGTTTGGCTTAGATGCTAATGACTTTTACTTAATTGCTGGGACTCGGAAAGTTTCTTGAAAATTGCTGGTGAAGTGGGGTATTTGGTAGCAACCTCGGATGACTTTTTAAAAATTCATGAGTTTGCGAGAATTCTTGTTAAAACAAACTCAGGGTGGTAGAAGAACAAGGTCTTGCGGACAGCCGTGCATGGGTGGAAAGCAAACGTTGTTTTTCATGTGAGTGAAACGGAAGTAGTCTCCGATGATGATGTTTTTGCGAGTTCAATGCCGAAATGGGAAGTTGGAACGGATAGTTGGTTCGAGGAGAGGAATTGCGAATATGGGAAGGAATCTGAAGCGTCTAAAGGGAATCCAATTAATGTTTTGGAGCGTCATAAAGGTAGTGCTGAAACTGTTAGTGCCTCAACATTTATTTCATTGGAAAGCCACAATTCAATTGGACCACGCCCCCAGTAGCATCAAATTACTGCACCTCTACAAGCAAATTGCACTTAAATTTGGAACAGAATTTGATTTCCCACTACTGACTTTTGGTTGCACACATGCTCGTGGGAAAAATACCAAACAGCATGAACACACTACCGTTTATTTCCGATAGCAATAGGGGTTTGAAACTAAGCCATTCCCAGCCTATAATGGTCATGCAATTCGGGGAACAAGGCAACAGGGCCCAACCTCAGGTAAATTCAATTGTATCAGCTGATTGTGTAGATTAAAAGATATTTTTAAATTGTTAAAAAAATATTTAAATAAATAGGTGTTAAATAAAAAAAGATAGGCTTAAAATAAAAATCCTTCGTAATCTGCATAATAAAAGTTTACATTAAAAGAGTTTGCATATTACCAAAATGAAATTGTAGTTTTCGTTAAAGAACAAAAAAATTTGAAACTAGTGTATTGTATCTAAGTTTTCTCTGTCTTATGTCCACTATGTTTCTTTTATTTTGTACACTATTGAAATATTCTTTAATTCTAGAATAATCTCCCCCTCCTTTGTTTAACTAAAATACTAAGTTATTTCGTAAAAATTTTTTTGATAATTTTTTATAAACAAATATTAATAGTTAATATGTTAATTTTGGTTAATGAGTTAGAGACCCTTAACTATATAAAACTACTTTAGAAAGTGAGGATTGTACATCACTTATTTATTTATTTATATATATATATATATATATATATTATATTTTGACTATATTTGAAGACTTTTTCTCACATTAAGAATTTGACATTTTAAGTGAATTGTTTGTAAGATTAGATATCTAAAGATACTTCAACAACAACACTATAAATAACAATACACCCTACAACAAATAATTGAAATAGATTCTGTTACCATCTTTAAAATTTAAGTTTAAGACTAACTTAACATCATTAACAGACCTGTAAGGTGTTGATTACCCCTACTTATATACTCTAATTTGGTCACATCACTAATTGATGTGAAATCTACAGTACACATCCCTCACATTAAGAACTAAATATCTCAAATGTGAATTTTATGAGACTAGTGTTGTTTGAAGTGGCTAGAGATCTAACAAATTTACATTTTGTAAAACTAAATTGTAAGATGATATTTACACTTTATATCTTGTTCATATCTCTATTTGACATAAGATCTCAATAAATTTCTTGAAAAATATCATATTAGTATGTTATAAAGTTAATATACGTAAATATCATCTATCATGTTAGTAAAAACTATTTTTAATATTCAATATTTAAATGACTTAATTAATATCAAATGAATTTTTGAAGTATTAAATTAAACACACAAAAAGAAGGTAAAAGGTTATAACTAATTAATCAATTATATATTTGTAAATACATTAGATTTAGATTTTTTATGAGAGAATTGATTCTTGTAAGTCCATATCAGCATTTTGTAAAAGATTATTAAATTTACTAAAACTTTTTACTATGTAAGGGTTTGGGGTAATTTTTTATATTAATATTTTTTAGATGTAGAACACGTAATAATATTTTTAAACGAAATACTATAATTATAATGATTAAAATGAATAATTATAATTAACTAATTGATCGTATGCGCATTTGTAGCAATTAGTCAAATAGTTGGTCATGGAATCTATTTAATGTCCAACAAAATTGTAATTTATATATTTTGGATTGGACTATCAGGCTAATAAAAAATGCATTTTGGATCTTGTGTTATGAAATGTGTTTAAATTTGTATATATACTTATTAAAGTTGGTGAAGCCACCTCTAAGTATGCATGACCAATTGTGCCGTGGCGCCAATAGTTCAGATAATCTCTTAAGTATAGAAAAATATTTTAAATTAGTGGTGGTTGTAACTTATAGATCACTTAGTGTACTCAAAATCGAAAGCCACCAGAATCGTAAAACGGACTAACTTTTGCTTTCAAGGTCAACAAAGGAAATTGTCTACTACGAAGAAAAAAAAATAAATTTAGAAAGATGTTTTTGCGTTGATTGAAGTACTAAATTTAAGGCAAGAATCAGGAATGTCTAATTGAAGAAAAATACTAAACACAAAGAAATTTGGAATAAATGCAGAAGTGCAAAGAAAAGGATGAAATGCAAAAACAAAAGGTGTGTGTATGAACTATAAGACGGATGTGGGTAGCAATACCCATAGCAATTCAATGATTGAGAACTCTATAGTTATCCAATAGACATTGTAAGAGAATTCAATGATTGCAAAACTCTATAGCAATACTCATAGCAATTCAATGATTGAGAACTCTATAGTTATCCAATAGATATTGTGTGAGAGAATTTTTTTCTGAATTTTATAGTTTTTTTTATTTACTTCTATAATTTTTAAAAATGACAAAAATGTTTTACATAAAAAAAAAATAAAAATTTTATTACCTTTTTGTGTTTCTCATAAAAAAATTTACAAATTTTTTTACAAGTCCAGATTACACTTAAGCTATCTTGAGACGTGTAACAGTGTTTAACCTATTAGTAGGGTGTGGTTGTGCTTACCTCAAGGGGTAAAAGATGTTTGGTGATTGATAAAGAAATGTATAAAATAAGAAAAAAAAAACTGATTTAGAGTTCCTAACGATACACTTGAGTAATCACAATTCTAATATTTATGCAAAATTTCATCAACACTTAAAGGGAATTGAATTGAATTGAATTAGAATTGCAATCCTTAAATTCTCATGACTTTTAAGAAATCTAATCTGTTGAAAAATGTTTTCAATCAATTACCTAGCCTCTTGCAATTCAAGATGATTGATCTCTGAATCGATCCTAAATGAATTCATATAAAAACCCAATCAAAATTCTACAGCAATTGGAAAGGAGAAGAGAGTAATAAAACATGAGATTCACAAGCAAGATAATACGTAAGAGATCAGAATTCACATTTTTAAAGCGATCGCATAAGAAACCTCAAATCGATTTAGAAATTAGCATTTCAGGGAGATCTTCATTGAAGCTTGCATGAGAAGGAAGAAGATGAGAGAGAGAAAACAAAACTTGTGAAAGAAGCTAAAGAAACCAAATATGAAAATTGAAAATAAAATGAGCAAAAGTTGTTACAAGTGGTCATGGGGAAATATTTATATTCTCTCACTAAAATGAATCTCTAAACAGGCTTGAACTAAATTGAACTTTGACCTAAATGAAATTTACCTAAAAAAGCAACAAAGGCTACCAGAAAAATAAAACTAAGAATTACAATTAAAGAAAAATTTAAAAAATACAAAAATAAAAAATATGAAAAATACAAAATACAAAAATAAAAAATATGAAAAATACAAAATACAAAAATAATTAACCGAATGCAAAGTTCAATCCAATAAAGTTCATTGACTTGCAAAATAAGAGGAAAAATATGAAAAAAAACCCAAACATTGCCAAAATATGAAAATAAACTAAAATAGAGGATTAAAAAACAATTACATAATTAGAATGATTAAAAAGGATATAAATGTAGATAATAAAATGCTTTATCAAATCCCTCATACTTGAACTATTGCACTCCTAAGAAAAACTAAAAGAAAACAAGAGAAAGAAAGAAAAAAAAAACTGAAAGAAAAGACAAGAAAGGAAAAATAAAAGAGAATAAATGAAGAGATGGGAAAAAAAGAAGAATTGAAAAGAAAAACAAAGAGAAAAGAAAGAAAAACTAATGGTGAAACTAAAAGAGATACCAAAATGAAAAGGAAAAATTTAAAAGGTAACAAAATAAAAGAGAAAGGAAAAACTCAAAACACAATTCCAAAATGGTACAAAATACAATCATGCCAAGGATCTAGGCAACTAAGCAACATGAATCTAATCTAATAATGAAGCAAATAAGTAAAACAAGGAAAATCTAATAATGGACAAAAAATGATAATACCTCGAATGATTAATTGTCACTCACTCAACAAATGTATAAGCTATGTGTTTATTATCAAGCATGTGATATAACTAACGCAACCAATTTTGACAAGCCTCTAAATTAAACCACTCAAAAGACATGCACAAAAGATCAAAGGTACTTATTTAAAAGTTGTAATGAGGTCAAGGTTAAAGATGAAAGTTAGGATAAAGAAAGGGATCAAGGCTAATAAACAAAAAAAAAAAAAGAAGAGAAAGGCAATGGACAATAAACTAAATAAGTACAAAAGAAATCCAAAAAAAGTAAAATGAACAAAGAAACAAAACTAATAAAAGTAGTAACTTAAAATTTAACTTTTTTAAATCTTTTTTTTCATTAATTTGTTTTTCAATTTTTTTTTCTTTTTTTTCTTAGCTTGAACAAGATCATGCTATTTTTTTTTCAACAACACATTTTTTTTTCCTTTGAACTATTTTACAATAAGCCAAAATTGCTACTACTCAAATGGGCAACCTTCACACTTATTAATGAATTAATTCCCAAAACAATTTCAAAGTCATTTTCTCTTCTAAGGTAGGGACACATGGTTTTTCAATCAAAAACTTAATGGTAATGGATAAGGTAATGAACAAAAGGAGTGAAAGCTCAAATGGGAAAACAATGGTAATAATAATAGGAAGGACTATTTGAATAATGGTTGAAAATAAATAAGGCCTAAACCATTTCAATCATGCATATGAATAAGAGGTAAATAAAGAGTCAAGGCAAAAGTAGAGTACGTAGAAACATAATTACATATACTCAGAAAAGAATATAGTAAAAATATCAATGAAAGCTCAAATATCTCATAAGATAAAGTTTTTATCACTACGGTCCAAACTTAAATTTCCAAACTACTTGATATACTAATCATGAAGAAAAGAAACAATGAAGCTAGAAAACCTATCAACTATGGAAATAAATTATTTTTGCGCATGTGTGAAATTTAGAATTTAATGAAAAGTATGAGAAGAAAAAAAAAGAATTTAAAAACAAAAAAAGAAAACCAAAAAATAGAAAAAATAGAATTTAAAAACAGCAAAACAGAATCTGCAGAATACAAAAAAGGAAAAATGAAAACTACAAAAAAAAAAGAAATAGAAAATTCAAAAAAAGAGTGTAGAAAATGAAAAAAAAAAAGAAAATAAAGTGCATAAAATGCAGAGAAAAATATAAAAATAAAGGAAAATGCAATGAAATGTCAACATGATACATGCGACTAGTAAACAAAACCTCCCCGCATTATCCTAAAAAAAAAATAAAAGCAAGAGAAACAAAATGCAAAAATGGATGACAATTTCTTTTACCACACCCTCATTTGCTATCCCCACCCCTTAAATTGTTTACATTTTTTTTGCAAAACCCCAAAACACTTTCACATTTTTTTATCCTGTCTTTTGACAAAGATCATCTAGCTTCATGGTTGCATGTGCATCTCAACCCAGCTTTTTAAAGAGCACCTTCACCTTGTTTAAACATACATGACAAAGGAAGTTCCTAAAAATATATATGTTCGAAGAGGGTGAGGATGCAAAATTGAGAAGCCAATGTAATTTTTCAAATAGGTTGGTAGAGGTGCGCATGTAGCTGTGAAGCTGAGTGATACTTTGTAGAAAAACATAGGGTAAAATAAGGTGAAAATGTGTTAGAGTTTTGTAGAAAATTATAAACATTGAAGGGGTGTGAATAGGAAATAAAGGGTGGTAAAAGAAACTACCCAAATGAATTAAGGGGGAATGAAGCTCCTAAATTATCTCTACTTCCTCCAATGTCATATTTTCTACATCTTCTTCCACTTTTAGGCTTTCATGAAACTCTTTTAATTGTTGATCATTAACCTTGAAAGTGTTATTGGAAGTTTCATCCTCTGTTTCAACTACATCATAGGGAAACACATCAGTAATAACAAAAGGCCCATCCATCTAGAATGAAGTTTACTGATTATAAGCTTTAAATGATAGTTAAACAAGATGACTTTTTGACCCACTTTGAACTCCTTTCTCAAAATCATCTTATCATAAAGACACTTAACTTTCTTTTAATAATTATTGGAGTTCTCATAGGTCTCTAAGTGAACCTCCTAAAGTTCTTGTAATTGAAGTCTCCTTATGACCCCTTGTTTAGTCACATTCAAAATTACAAATTTTCACAACCCAATAAAGCCCTTTGCTTAATCTCTACAACTAGATAACAACCTTTACCAAAGAGAATAAAAAAAGGGGGACATCCCCATCGGAGCCTTGAAGGTCGTCTTATGAGCCCAAACGACATCATCTAAGAACTTGCTCTAATCCTTCCTACCCAGGTTCACCATCTTTTGCAAAATATGCTTGATCTCTCTATTAGACACCTCAACTTGCTCATTAGTTTGGGGATTAAACTCCCCTTACCTAGTTTTCCCTTACAAAGATAAATTTGTTGTACCGGGGAAAATCAACCGTAAGAATCTCTCAGAGCTACCAAAAATCCCAAAAACCAAATAAGAACCTAAGAAATTTGGACTTAAAGAGAATTCCCTTTTTAAAGAGAACAATTAGACAAAAAATGAACGAAAAAAGTCTGAATAAGTAGAATCAGACGTACCTATTATGATGAATACTCAAAATCAATCATGCAATAAGAAGAAGATTGATGTGAAAGAGAGAAAGAGATAGTAATGAAGAAGAAACAAGAAAGAAGAAAAGAAAGAAAAGAATAAGAAGAAGAAAAGTCAGGGGATGAACTCAATAATTCTGCTTTGCTACCTGCAATCTCCACTTTCAAAATTTAGATTTCTAAATATTTCCCATAACATTAACCCAACAACCTTAACCAGAAAGAATTTCATTCTTACTCATCCCTTACCTTATTAAACATCACTTTTCCCTAAACAATCATTTAATTTCCCAACATCCAATCATATATAATTAAACAATTATATATCATCCAAATAAAATATATATACATGTATAACACTTCAACTACATATTTTGTAATTAATTTATTAATTATGCTTAAATTAAATTGAATTTTCTCTTTTATTTACTTCACATACTTATTACCTGTTATTAGAAAAAATAGGACATTACAAAACATAGAGAAGACTATTATGAGTATTTTATCCATTCAAAACGACTTTGTTTCACCCATTAAGAAAAAAAAACCATGTCCGCTCGAGTCACTAGGTCTTCAGTTCTCAGTCGAGCCTAACCAAGTCGTTACTAGTTAATATGGTTCTTATGCATTTCTGATCCGAAGGGTGACTCATACCAGTTATATGATTGGCTTTTGGTTGAACCAACTGTCTGAGCTGAGTTTTAAAATACTGGCACAATCACATTCCTATCCATGATCATCAATTTGTCATAAAAATACTGAACTAGCAGTTTCTCATTGATATGATGACAAGGACAGGTAGAGCACAACTTGTTAAACCTCTCATAGTATTTATAAAGAGTCTCTCCAAATAACTATCTTATGCCACATGTTTCTTTTTTTTATTAAAGAAGTTATGGAGGTTGGAATTTTTTTTCTAGGGACATCCTCTTCATATCTTCTCAAGTGTTCATAGATGTTGGCTGACTACAATTAATCATTTGCAACACCATCAAGGAAAAATGGAAATGCATTCATCTTTATGCACTCCTTAGGAATTCCATGTGGCCTCATGGTTGAACATACAACATGAAACTTTTTTAGATGCTTATGGGGATCCTCACCTGCAAGACTGTGAAACTTAGGCAACAAATGAATTAGACCAAACTTGAGCTTATAGGATTGTGTTTGCCCTAGCTCAGGATATTGGATACACCATGGCTGATAAACAACATCAGATGTAGCCAACTCCTTCAGAGTTTGATCATAAGGGTTAGCAGCCATATTAGTAGTAATAGGAGAATGAAAACCAGGAGAACCAACACTAAAAGAGCTATACTCAAAATTAGACTCAGACTTAACACTAACACTACTACTACTACTACCACCACTATGATGAACTACTCTATAATTTAGCAACCTAAAAAATGTTCTATCTATTGGTGGGTCAAATTTATACAAGAGTCCAAATTGAACCTAGTCATGCACTACAAAGCACACAAAGAGGCAAAAAACAAAAACTCAACTAACCTACTAGAATGTAACTATTACATGCAAAATGAAACCAAATGAATTTTAAAAAAATCAAGATTTCTAGAACACCATTCCATACAATTGTTACTATTTTTGGTGATTTTTAAAAATGGTCAAAACATAAGAAAATTCAAAAAGTGGTCTAAACGAAGGAATTTCGTGAAAAGGACCCCCAATGCCCAAGTTACGGCGTAGCCTCGGGCACCTTGATGTATGATTTTTATGCATATCTTAAAGGAGATTTAGGTCAAATGGAGATATTTCACCGGTTTGCCTACAATACCTTTACCAAAAAACTAGTGCATTTTTATCTTTGGAGATCGTGATTCAGAGCAAATTCTAGTGCCTATGACCTGCTATCACTTGCTAAACACAAAAAAAATAAAAACGCAAATAGTTAGTGAGAAGATAAAATCCAAATGCAAATGTTTTATATCCCTAGCAACAACACCATTTTGATAAAGACCGTCGAGGTCAATATCAGACAGCTAATTCTTCCCAATTTTTCAATATAACGAACAAACATGGGTCATTTCTTGAAGATGCAAGACATAAATGGTTTATATTCTATCAAAGGTTAGAGAACATGAAGGGTTTTAAACATGGAATTGAAAATAAATGTGTAGAACAAGAAACCGATTTTAGAAACAAAAACACAGAAATTAAACATCGATTCGAGGTTCCTAATGACGTGTTTGATGATTTATGAAAATTACATCAATACTCAAATGTAATTCAATTGAATCGGATCACAATCCCTAAATTCTCACGAGCTTTAAGAGATCTAGTAAGTTGAAATGGGTTCTTCATCAATCACCTAACCTCTTGCAATTCAAATTGATCAATATGAATTGATCTAAAAGAATTCATATCAAAACTCAAACAAAATTATACACGAATTGGAGAGTAGAATAAAGCAATAAAACACAAAGTTCACCAGAAAGAGGATGCACAAGAGATCAAAATTGACACTCTTACCGTGCGATCGCATTGAAGACTTTAAATTGATTTAGAAATTAGCCTTCTATGGAAATCTCCATGAAAGCTTGCATGAGAAGAAAAGAGATGAGGAGTGAAAACGAAACTTGCGAAGGAAGCTAAAGAAACCAAATCTAAAAAACTTAAAATAAAATAAACAAAAATTGTTATAAGTGTTTACGAAAGACTATTTATATTCTCCCACTAAAATGGGTATCTAAAAAGGTTTGACTAAATTGGGTTTTGGCCAAAACGGAATTTGCCTAAAAAAAGAAAAGGCTACTAGAAAAATGAAACTATAAATTACAATTAAAGAAAAATTACAAAAATACAAAATACGAAAATCCATAAAAAATACGAAAAATAAAAAAATAGTTAGCCTAATATAAAGTCCAATCCAATAAAGTAACATAACCGGCAAGATAAGAAGAAATATATAAAAAAGGCCTAAATGCGGTCAAAATATGAAAATGAACTAAAACTGAAAATTAAGAAACAATTACAAAGTTAAAAGAACTAGAAATATACAAAATGTGTATAAAAAATGTTCTATCAATGATTCTAACTTTTCTATGATGAAACAAGTTATTTGTTACCCTACAATTTTATAGGTATGTGTGTGATGATGTATTTTGACTAAATTTCTTTCATATATTGTTGTTTAAGGAACTTCCTAATTGTGTTAACGCAATTACATAATCTATGTGAAAATATTGTCATTTATTTATCCACATATGCCTGCATAGCATGAATTTTTTTAACATGTTTAAATATGAAAATAATAAAAAATTTCAACATACATCCACGTGTTCAAGTTGTAATAGAATATATTTGTTGATATTTCAAATGTATATGCACGATCTTGTTGTGATAAATTTGTTTTAACTTCATTCGGTGACGAACACACGAAATTGATATATGGATAAACAATTTTGTGTAATGTTATTTTCTTTAAATAGTTATTTTACCTGCAATATCTATTTATTTGAAATGATTAACTATAACACCAAACTTTTATGGTATGGATAAATAATCCAAACATAGTTGGTCAACTCACATGCACAATGTATACAATGTGTAGCTTTTAATCCATGTGCACATTTAAAGCTATGAACACCAATAAATTTAACATGTCCATACCCTTTTGCAATATAAGTTAGAACATACTTTAAAACAACACCGCACAATCTCTCATGGAATGTGATGTTAATAGTAAACCTAATGATATTGATATTTTTTTTTCGAAAGACAAGTGTATAGTAATGTAATCATGTTGTTCATAGCATCCCAAAATCTATAAAGGTCACTCATGTTCATTTAAAGCAATTTTTTCAAACTTCAGTGAGCAACCTTAGTTGTATAAAAAAGGGAGGTGGACATCAACAAGTTATTAAAGTTTAAAAGATACAAACAATTGCGTAAAGGTTTCAAAAATACCTATTACTCATTGTATTTCCTAAATGCATTATTTTATTTGTCCAAACTTTCACAAATTTTTCTTGATCAATTATGTTTTTTATATAATCAATAAACCTTGACTAATAAGAATATACAACTTTTAACTTTGTAATAGAGTTGTAAAAAATCATGTGAACATAAATTTTGAACCTTAGCTAATATGACACTATCCATACATTCATAGCTTGACCCAAACTTTTTTTGAATGAACATAAATTTTTGCATTTACCTATGAGATTTTTGTCTATATAAAAATGACATATTTGTTTCAAGAAAAATAAATATATTTGCATTCACAAATGCTAAAACCCTATTAGTAACAAGACTGTTAGATATACATTCAATTCTCATAGACCTTTTACTTTTTTAGTGTCAAAACAAAGTTGTTTTGATGTTTTATTTCTAAATTTGCAAAGGTCAGGCACAAATAATATTAAGTCCATATATGTCACACTAACAATTTCGAACAATAATATTCTATATCTGTTGGTTATATATATATTATCCATAAGACAAACAATTTTGATGCATTCAATGATTTCATTGCATCTAATGGGTCCAAAGCAAATCATTAATTCTTCTTTCATTCTATACTATTGAATGAAGGAAAACAAAATTGTTTTCACATCATACACATATGTAATATTAGCCTTCATAGTTACAAATTATACGATTCGTAGTAATTGTTTATCTCTATGTTGCAGATTTTGTAATTTGTAACGTATCTTTGCACAAATAATAAAAGAATGCAGATTTAGGCGGTGCAAAAATTGTCCTTTTGTATTAGAGGGGGTGGAAAAAGAAAAAGCCCAAGACATGAAACCTACGACGCACGAGGGGAAACTGTGGAACACGCAGACGTTGTGGGGAAGTTTAGCTGTGGTCTCAAAAAAAAAAAAAAAAAAAACATACACACAACACAACACCTTGTCTAATATCTTCTTCGAAGTTGTATTGTATCTGTTCTGCACGCTCTCTTCTCGCACGTTCTTTCGCTCCTCTTTTACCGTCTCTAAGGTTTCTCTCTTATGCCCCAACTCTGACCTCGTTTTTTTCTCACCATCTATTAAGGTTCGCTTCTTCTCTTTCCCTCCCTAGTTTTTGGATTCATATTTTTCTTCCACCTTCTGATTCTGATTGCACAATTCATTCTATCACATAGGCAAATTTTCAATTTAGTTGCTTTCTTAATTCTTCATATTTTCTTTGATTTATTCTTTGGTAGTACTTCGAGTTGGCGATGCTGTTGGCGCGGATCTCGTGTCTTGTCTTTTCTTTTCATACGTTAATTTATTTGTTTTTTATGTGGTACGAATGCAAAGTTATTTCATGCTGTATTCAGATCCATTAAAATAACTCTACACAACTGTGGGCACTTCTGGACAGCATTTTTATATTTGCACCCGTCTTTGTTCTGTGAAAACAGGGGAATACCGATGTTATTTCCATTTCCTTCGAAACATGCCTGGATACAAGATACTTTGCTTTTATACTTGATGATGTTGTTGCTTATGGCTTTTTGTGATTTTCAAATTGTCAGCATTTACTTTGCATAATTGTGTTTCATATTCTGTTAGCAAGCACATACCAACTGTAATAGTCTCTTTCTCTTGCTATTTAAAGCACTCCCAATTCGATGGGAGTGGCAGATTGCTTAGGCATTGATTGGATAAACTTCTCTATAAACACTTTGGAAAAGAAAATGCGAAGATAAAATGAATTAAGCTTCTCATAAAAACTAAAATCAACTTATGCACTTTTAAAGCTTTGTCATTTAACTTCCCCTAAAACTGAAATGCATTAGTTGATTTTAGCTTATGGGAGAAGTTCAATTCATCCATTATTTTATTCTCCTATAGTTGCTTATGGAGAAGTTTATTCAAAATTTCAAATAAGGCATAAAAGTTGGCTGTCTTGTTGACTTAGAATTTGGCATTTCTAATCTTGAACAGAGAGTGGTTGGCCTTAAAAGCAAATATATAATTTATAGTTATATTAAACTTAATGAATCCAAGCAATGAGAAAATTTTTGTTTCACTCTCTAATTAGACTTGTGTGGAAAATGTAGAATATTAAGTGGCTAAACTTAAATTTAGTTGAGTATTTCCTGGTTTTTATTTTACTTAATGAACACGTGTTCTCTCAGCAGTACCTGGACTAGCATGTAAGTCAGGATCTCTTACAGGAACATAACTTTTCAATAATTATTTGTATGTGAGTTAAAATATTTTTCAATAATTCTATTTTTCTATGAATTAGAGTTTAGGGTTTAGGGCAACTGAATATTCACTGTTTTTGGTTCCATTCTTTATGTTCAAATGTTCATAATTTTTCTTTTTGTTGTCTTACAGAAATTTATTTAATGCTGTGTGAATTGCTTACCCAGACTTTTAATATAGTGATCATTAAAACTATTGAATAATGAACCTTGGGTTATGATAATGAATTATCTAATGGATGGGAATTCTTCTGTAGCACAGTAAGAGTTGAAGAAAGACAGTAATTTCAATGTACTTGAGGAGAATACAGTGCAGAGATCGGACATGGGCTTTAGTGTTACAGCCATCGAAATACTTCTTTAGGCCAAGATTATCTGATCATCGATACTTTCAATCTTTATCACCTAAGACCACTGTGGAAGAATATGCTTCACATACTTCATCAAGAAATAGTTTCACTGGTTTGGACACGAGGCGTAGTTTATGTCTTAACCATACCAGGTTACGTGCCTATAGTTCAGAAAGTGATGGAAGAAATGCAAGTGACAATAAACATGTACGTGTTAATGATGGAACTGACTTTGATAAAGGACAGAATCAACCAGAGAAGCTTTGGAGAGATGTTAAGTACTGCAATGCACATGCACGACTTGGAGAACAAGAACAAGAGGAATGGCTTAATAATGAGAAGCTAGCTATTGAAAATAAAAGGAGAGAATCACCATTTTTGACAAGAAGGGATAAGTTTAAAAATGAGTTTATAAGAAGAATTATTCCTTGGGAGAAGATAAACATTTCCTGGGACACATTTCCTTATCACATTCAGTAATTACTTATTATTCCTATTTGTTCTTTTTTCAATTTTGTGTCTTCTCTTATCTGATATTTATTGTGGAATTAATTTTATGTTTCCATCTGTAGTGAGAATACCAAAAATCTTCTGGTGGAATGTGCTGCTTCCCATTTGAGACATAATAAGTTTGCTTCATCTTTTGGCACTCGCCTCACATCTTCAAGTGGGAGAATATTGCTTCAGAGCATTCCTGGTCTGTCTTTTATTCCATAATTTTAGTCCGTGTTATTCTGTTTAATTTTTATTTTTATTTTGGATGCCATTTCACAAACATTTTTGCCTCAGAAGTTTATTATAGTATTTGCCTCAAGTCTAAGTGTTGACGTTGTCTTTTTATCTTCAGGCACTGAACTGTATCGTGAGAGATTGGTTAGAGCACTTGCACAAGAATTACAAGTTCCTCTTTTAGTGCTTGATAACAGCATCCTTGCTCCTTATGTAAGTTCTGGAAGAATTTAGATATTATAAGTTATTCAGTGGTTTCTTAGTATAATAGCTGTGGCACTATAAAGAAATATTTACATTATTTAAATTGTTATGCAGGATATTGATGATGATTTATCATCAGACTATGAGTCTGATGATGATAATGGAGAGTCTGGGGAGGAGGGTTCTCTGGAATCTGAGAATGAGGATGATAATGAAGCTAGTAATGAAGAAGAGTGGACCAGCAGTACTGAGGCAAAGTCTGATGCAAGTGATAATGAAGATGCAGTAGCGTCTGCTGAAGCACACCTTAAGAAGGTTAAAGCAGCTGTTCTTCGGAAACTTGTCCCTTATAATGTTGAAGAATTTGAAAAGGTTGGTATACAGTTACTGTTTAATAGTACTAGGGTGTTTCCTTTGATGTTAAGGCTTATGATAAAATGATGTATCTCGTAAGTGGAAGCTATTAATTAGTAGTGCTCAGCAAGTAACTTTAGATGATGAATAGTTAAAAAATGGTATTCTAGTGTTAGTGTTAATGAAAATCTATTTCTTCATTTCTTTTGAATTAACTAATGTTTAGTTTCACTCCATCAACACAATGATTATAGTTTTGTGTTATTCTATTACTAGCAAAGATTATTTATGTTTCCTTTTTAGAGCAATTCTAGAGTGGACCATGACTCATATGGTTCTCGGTGAACATTTGCCAATCTTGACTCAAAATTTTAGGGCTGCCAAAATAAATTTAATTTAATATAAATTTCAGATTTAAATATAATTTTGATATTTTATTTAAAATAAAGATTTTATTCCTCTTATTTCTCAAAATTTATAATTTTGGTTCTCTTATTTTTGATTTTTTAAAAATTAAAAGTATCAAATATTTAGAAATTAACTTAATATGGTTCAAACTCAGCGATATACTAGCGTGACATGAGTTTATTTGTTTATTTCATTTCATAATCAATGTCAATTTGTTAAAAATCAACATTTGATGGAATGATCAAAATTGAAAATATTATGTAATTTTTTATGATAGGAGATAAAACACTACAAAATTTTGAAAAATAAAAATTTTTTTTGGTCCTGAGGAAATATAAAGTTTAAGTTGTAAAGATGACACTAAAACCATATAAAGAACATTGAAAAGTCTAATGTGACATTTAATAAATCTACATCACAATATATTTTAAATATAATAAATTAAAAACTTTTGTTAAATTTTATTATATAATAATATAACAAACTAAAAAAAAACTTAGAGTTGGATAGCCTTAGATATCGTCATTCTTGAAATTCTACAAATAGGCAACATGAGTATGGTACAAGTACAAAAAAATATAAGCATTTTAAATATTAAAATGTCAGGATTTGCTAGTTTACACCCATTTATTTTTTTAGAGAAAATAAGTTATAACTATAAAATTTTTAATATACACCCTAACTTGCCAATTTAGTTTTTCTAAAGTTTAAATGGGTGTAAATTAGCAAATCCTTTTAATTATATATAATTTATAAGGTTTGCAAACTTACATCCACTTATATTTTAGAAATTGTAAGTTAGCAAACTATATCTATAAATTTATTTAAATACACTCAAGGCGTAAATTACTAACTTATTTATTTAAAAGACAAGTATGTATAAGTAAATAAACCTCTAAAATTAATATTTTTTATTAATTACATTTTATTATTTAATACCTCAATATATGTAATTGTAAAAAAATTTTGGGGGCCATGGCTCCCTCCTGTCTCATAGAAGATCCGCTGCTGTCAATGAACCATGGTTTTTTTTATTATAATAATATTTAAGAATTTGTGTGGGCCAATAGATTTATTGGTTAATCTAATTAACAGTCTGGGTTTGTTATGTAATAAGTTATGTTAATAAATTTAACTTATATATTCGAAGACTAGTAGTTTACTGGTTTACCCCTTCAGTAAGTAGTAATTATTAATATTTTATTTTAGTAATAAAAGTTAACTACAACATGAGATTGTTCTTAACGATGTGTTTGTCCACTGGTCCCGAAAACTATCTACCACCTCCGGCAAAGCCTCCACACCGATGATGAAAGACCAAAATGGCAAGGTCTGTTGCTGCCGGCACCTCCGAATTGTATCGCTGTCTCCTCTGCCCCAAGCCCCTCATTGAATGTGTGTGAAGTTTTATGTTTTGTTTTGTGTTCTATTTTTTTTTTCAAATTTGCAGAAGAATGAAAATTGGGGTTTGTGGGGTTGTTGGACACTAGGACTCAATATTAGAGAAGCAAAACGGAGCAATAAAGTAGGAAAAATTGTTCAACACACTTAGAATCCCCAAAGACGTTAAACATTCAAACCTTTACAATGTAGGTGAAAAATGGTGTACCGAAAGGGGTTTGCATTTCGCAGAGCAGAATTTGGTATTGGACTAGTGAAAATGATCCACAAATTGTTTTTCATATGCACTATTGAAACACTGAGCATGACACATGCTCTTATCAACTCAATGTGACTGTCTCTACTATTTTTCCCGCTCCTTTATCCTTTTTTTCTGGTAATGTCAGCAGCAATTCTGCTCAGGGTTCATGATTTCTTAGATGTATTTTTCATTGTTCATTAATGAGGGTCAGTAACGTCATTTCAGTTATTTGGAATATTATTACCTTTAAAATTATTAAACACTATTATAATAAAAAAAAATGGTTCACTGAGAACCATGTGAGCTCATGGTCCACTCTAGAATTGTTCTCCTTTCTATATGAGCAATTTGCTATTTATAAATTTTATACTGATAAATAGTAGGAAATCATTGTACTACTGCACATAACAAATGATGAAACATACATTTCTAATTTTTTATCACTAGGTTGAAAATGAGTAGATCATAATTTTTGAGGAAGGGGAAGTTTATTTGCGCTATTGTTGCATTATACGTAAGATAGATTTTTGGTAGTTATCTTAATTGAAACTTGTGTTGGTCTTCTTTTAAGAATTACTAAGATATTGGATTATAAATAAACTTTGAAGTTTGAATTGATTCAGTTACTACAGATTGTTTTATGCCTCATCCCAACCTGAAACTTTTGACAGATAGTGTCGGGAGAATCTGAGAGTTCTGAGCCATCCAAATCAAATGATGCCAAATCTTCTGATAAGTCTGGATGCCAGCTAAGAAAAGGTAATGTGTTCAGCTAGCTGGAACTTCGATCATACACATCAACTTGGCAAATGTGATTTATTACATTATC
The DNA here is from genome assembly GCA_037954015.1 of Psophocarpus tetragonolobus. NCBI lineage: Eukaryota > Viridiplantae > Streptophyta > Magnoliopsida > Fabales > Fabaceae > Psophocarpus > Psophocarpus tetragonolobus. The sequence goes on from CM075689.1 coordinate 3,767,423, forward strand.
TACTTTCAAGCAAAAATAAGATGTCAATTGTACTTGTAAATGTGTGTCTTGAATGACCACACAATACCTTTATTTATAATGAGCAAATAGGATAAAATATGGTCACTATTTATTACATAGGATTACTCTAATAATGACCAAGTTGAATCTAGTAATAGGTAATAAGGTGTAAATCTCAATTATTATCTAATCATAAATAAGGGAATAATATGTAATCTTTAACACTTTCTCTTAAGCTGAAACATATATGTGATATGAATCAAACTTGTCACAGACATGATAAATCTAGTAAGAATAAAAAAAGAAAAAACAAAGGCGGTTCTAGTCGTGTGGTTGTACCAGATAAATAGATAAACATGGCTTGGCAAAGCCAACAAAGGCCTGTATTGGCGACTGGTATTGTTCATCCTATCAATGATTTTATATTTACCAGTTAACAAATTATTATGAAATTTAAAGCTCATGGATGGTGAACTTTTCCTTGCCTTATTACTTCATGATGTTATGCAAATGGGAAAATAATTTATACTGTTGGAATTATGGGGTTTTACAGTATAATAAAAAGTGAGGGCGAGTCCTTGCACAACAGTAAAGTTGTGTCTTCATGACCAATTGGTCATGGGTTCACATCCAGAAACCACCTCTTTGCATATGCCAAAGGTAAGACCACATACAATTTCTCTCCCCTATACCTTCACACAACGAGGAGCCTTTGGCAAGGGTTATGCTAGTTTTTTTTTTTTTTTTTCAACAGTTGAATGAAGAGAAGCTTTGAATAATATTTAATTGTTTATTGTACTTGAATATAGAAAAGCTTGAGATAACTTTACTCAGCTTAAAGTTTTTATTTAAATAGAGATGTAATACAATATAGAAAAGCAGAGTAGTGACTACAACTACCACCAACCTTTGACATACAATAATAAATGAAACATAATATACCTCAACTAACAACTAATAACTAAATAACCCAACATTAATTTAACACTCCCCCTTAAGCTGGAGCATATACATCATATGTTCCAAGCTTGGAAATTAAGTATTCAATCCGAGGACCTTTTAAGTGTTTGGTTAATAGATCTGCAAGTTGGTCATGGGTACCAACAAATTCGGTCCTAACTTCTTTGGGCAACACTTTTTCCCTTACAAAGTGACAATCAACTTCAATGTGTTTAGTCCTTTCATGAAACACTGGATTGGAAGTAATGTGGAGAACTGCCTGATTATCACAATAAAGTTGCATGGGAGAAATTTCACAGAACTTCAATTCTTGTATGAGTTGTTTAACTCACACCAGCTCACAAGCTGCAAGAGCCATAGATCTATACTCAGCTTTTGCACTAGATCGAGCAACAGTCTTCTGTTTTTTACTCTTCTATGAGATAAGATTACCACCAAGGTACACACAATACCCAGTAGTAGAGCGTTGATCTGTATAGGATTCAGCCTAATCAGCATCACAGTATCCAACAATTTGGCTATTTCCTTTATCTTCGAACAACAGACCCTGATCTGGAGCCTTTTTTATGTATCTGAGAATACGCATTACTCCATTCCAATGATCAACCCAAGGTGAATTCATGAATCGACTTACAACTCCAACTGCAAAGGAAATATCTGGCTTCGTAATAGTGAGATATTTGTGCTCATTTTAGTTACCGTCATGTGGACGATACTAATTGCAGATTTATTGTCACAATATAGCCCCTGAGATATTAGGGACATTAGATGGGCCCCACACATTCGTATGAACAAGATAAAATGGAGAAGTGCTTATTGTATTGCTAATAGGAAAAGGTACATGCTTGTGTTTGGCAAGCTCACACACCTCACAATAAAGACTCTCCAGATTTAAATTTTTAAACAAGGAACGGAAACAGTAACTTTATGACCTGAAATGAAGGATGTCCCAAACGACAATGAATCAACTGAACTTTTTCTTTACTGGTTATGGCAGACTCAGATATTAGAGAGTGACTCTCAATGGGCAGATTCAGATCTTCCATGTAGTAAAGGCCATTCCATTCTTTAGCATGTCCAATCATCCTCCATGATTTCTTGTCCTGCAATATACGAGAGTTGCTATGAAATATCACATTACATAAGAGGTCCTTTGTAAGTTTTTGGATAGATATCAGATTTGTGGACAATTTAGGGACATGAAGAACATTTTTTAGTATTATGGTTTGGGTTATTTGAACATCTCCTTGTCCAGCTGCAGTTATAAGAGTTCCATCAGCTGTGGAAATTTTCTTGTTACTGGGATATGAGGAATATGTGGAGAAGTGTTTAGGGAGTGGTGTCATGGTTTGTGGCTCCAGAGTCTAGAATCCAATAATGGGTAAGGGTGTATTTGGGACATTAAATCCACAAGAAAATGGGAACTTACCAGAGTATGTCAATGAACATGTACCTGTGGGTTTCTCCAATTTACTAAGAAAGGATCTTACTCTCTCTAACTCCTCATGGTTGATTTGAACGGATCCTTCTTGACTTTCAGGACCAGCAACAACATGAGCTTGCCTCCCTCTCCTTGAAGGGCCTCCTTTGTGTCCCCAATCTTTGCTTTGAGGTTTTCCATGCAACTTCCAACATTTGTCCCTTGTGTGGCGTGGCTTGTGGCAATAGGTGAACCATACTCCTTCATTTTTCTTCTCCAGATTTGGAGGAAGGTCTACTTTCTTTTGTTCCGCAACCATGACTATTGCTCCTTCAACAATCATAGTTGAACTATCCACAATTGGGGTCTCTAACATTAGGCTTCTTCTACTCTCTTCACTCCGAACAATTGTCACTACTTCATTGAGTCCAGGAACCTTCTCCTTTCCCAATATTTGAATCCTGACTTGATCATATTCTTGGTTTAGGCCTACCAAGAAGTCATACACCCGGTCTTGTTCAATGTAATCCCTTAGAATTGCTGAATCCTCAGAACACTTGGTCTTTATAACCCTGTCATGATGCAATTCCATCCATAATGATTTGAGTTGATTAGCATATTCAGTGACAGTTTTAGTGTCCTGTTTGGCTATCATAGTTTTTACCTTCACCTCATAAATCTGGGCAGCACCCTTTGCCTTAGAGTAGGTTTGCTCTACTGCAATCCATATTGCCTTCGCAGAATTAAGGAACATGCATGTATCGCTGATTTCCGGAACCATTGAGTTCCATAGCCATGCCATAATCATGGAGTCTTCTTCATCCCATGACTTGAATTTGGCATATTCATCAGTGGGGGCATCATCAGTTAGATGACTGATCTTTCCTTTCCCTTTTAGGATGGTCTTAATGAGTTGAGACCATTTGGGATAATTTTTTTTCATTCGATCGATAGGCTGAATGGACATTCTGCAGCTCACCCGTATTCTGGAACTTGTCTCCATTTTCCCTTTTAGCCATTACAAATATGTGCAATTAAGGGACAGAAAAGTAGATCGATTCAGGAATAGTAAGGAAGCACACGACAATAGAAGCTGTGATGAGTGTTTGGGATCACACAACGATGAAGACTGCAATAGAATTCTAGGGTTGCACAGCAATGACTGCTGCTATGGAATTCTAGGGTTGTGCAGCAATGAAGGCTGCAATCAGATCACAGTTACAGGCTTCCAAGGATCAAGAGCTCTAATACCATGTCAAATTTAGAAGAAATAATATTTTATTATTATTAAAAGTTGTAAATGTATCTCATATTGTTGACAAAGTTTTTGTATACTCACAAAATTAACACATCCTATCTATACATGAGTTTGTTGCCTATTTTAGAAAATAAGGACAGCCTATTCTAGGGAACAAATTCCTGTAATTGTGGGATTGTTATTGTAGTAATAATAGCAAGATACAACAAATATACAGAACTAAAATATAGTAGGAATAATATCTAAAACTTCCTAAAATATATTTTTGACAATATATGTTGCTGCCCAGTTTTTTTTTTTGGTTTTGCAAATGATGTTGTATATAGCTGATTTCACCTTGTGGGGTGAGGCTTTGTTGTTGTATATTACAGTCCAGTTTTTTCATGCTGGAAGATAAATGTACTTTTGTTTTTTGCACTGGTGATATTGAATGAATACGATCTTACAAACTTTTAATTACTCATCCTTTTCCTTATTTGCATTCATTTTCCCATTTGTATTAGCATTCATGTAAATATCTACATGACTGCTTTGTTACATTTTTCTTAGGTGACCGTGTGAAGTACATTGGACCATCTGTTCAAGTTACAGATGAGGATAGGTAATAAAGTGATTCCCCCTTTTTTTGCTTTCTCCCTAATATAGATGTGCTTACTTTGTAGTCCATCATCTCCATAAAATTGCATTTGTTTTTGTGTTGAAACATTCATTTAAACATTGTGGAAGATTTTCCTCTTCTAACTATGTATTTTAAGCAAATTGATGGATGAATTGTTTTTTTTATTAGCAAAAGTAAACATATTTATATATATGTAAGATGAAGACGGAGAGGTACAAGATGTACACAAACCCAATACAAAATGATCACGGTTAGCCGCTTTTATAATTTTGCATCTAAATGAGGGATAACCATAGACAAGCCAACCAATCCAATTGATTGATTACAAAAAGCCCAACATGTAATTATGTAAATCTACAAGCTAAGTGAGCCCAAAGCTCCCCAGGAGCCCATACACCACCCATGCATCTTCCGAACTTTCTAGTATGCATCCCACAGAAACGTGGTTTTCCCACACGGTTGATGATGAGATTGAGAACAACAAAAGTTTATAGAAAATGAATAGACTTTACTAGTACGTTTCTTTTTTCAAATAAAAGAAGAAATCTTGTAGAACCATAATAATAATGAAGCTGAGGGATGGGAAATATCTGTCATAGAACCTAAAGAAAATACATAGCCAAAGAGGCTATGTAATAAACTTGTTAGCTATTTGCATATCAGAAGGTGAAGTTCCTTTGGAACACAGCAGAGCCAGAGCACCACAGAAAAGATGTATGCACAACTTGGTTCATAAAAGGATGTTGTAAGGAAAACAGGCAGAGAGACCCCTTGTTAATGCTGACATTTATACACCAGAGAACAGCCTAAATGATGCCCTGGCAGTGTCATAGACAATGATTTCAAGGATTCCTGATGACCCATTGGGATTTGATTTGAGAGACTCAAGCTGATAAGTGAATATGATTATTTTTAATTTCATTGTTCCAAAAAAAAAAACAAACCCAAGCAAAGAACTTTATTCATTAATAAAATATTGCACAAATAATGACAATTATTATGTGCAAGATGTTGAGGTGATTGTTGTATTCTTTGTGCTTTTCATGCTTGTGGCTATGGTGTGCTAACACAAGTGGTTGTAGTAGTGGTACTGTTGTTAATTATAGAGGAAGTGTGAGGCCATTGGTAGGGGTAAACTTAATTAAATCACAAATCTTATAGTATTTTTTGGGGAGGGGGATTCTTAATTTTGTGAGATTGGAATTTTTAAATCTGAAAAGTATAATGGGAAAGGGAGAATTACTTCCCATGGATTTTCATATACTGATTTCTTTCCAATATATAGTTTTTAGGAACATGTATCTTGTATGTGTATATCATGAACCTGTGATTCATTGAAGTCCTTCAGAGAAGTGAAAATAGAAGTTCTTCATATGATAATCTGATTTTTGAGTAGTCAACTAATTGATATTTCTCTATATCATATTCATAAGAGAGAAGTATATGCAGTTATTTCCACTGGATGACTTCTGTTATCTTGTGTTGGAATTACCAAATAATATATGCCAATATTTGGCGAGTGTTTCTATTTTTTTTTTTCATTTTTTCTTTAAATAATGTTTAAATTTTGTACTGGTAACAAGTTCTTAAGGCTGTCCCCAATTTAGTTTGTTGAGTGGGTATGATGTCAGTTGTGTAATGTTAAACTTATGTACACTAGGATTTTGCATAATATGTAGTTAGGGCCCTGTTATTTCAATGAATATCTTGGGACATAGTGCCGAAGTAATTATGAAACCCATGTTCTGTCCAAAAGTAATATTTTGAAACCTTTGTGCTGAAACTTGAAATGTAGACTAGTTTGGAAGTAGTGCACTATAAACAATTAGAAGGTTTTCAAATATTTGAGAAGTGTGGTTCTAAGAGAGTTGCGTCAGCTGTTTCTTGTAAAACCAATGTATCATCCCCGTTAGACATTGAGCTTGTACTCACCTGACGTTGGCATATATAATTTTATCACAGGATCATACTGGGGAAGATACCAACATCTGATGGTCCAACTAATGCTTATACTATTATACATGGCAGGTGGGTTGGTAAGTCATACCTATATGGCTATATGTAGAAGTCAAACTGTTAAAAGCCTCTCACCTTTTGGACCCACTTTTTGAATATGCAAATATAGATGATAACATAATATAATAAAGTGGCTTGAATTTAATTTGAGCTTTGACCAGAGATGCAACCTGATCTGGAAAAGCATGCAATGTGACCCTACAAGGAATTATACAGACCTATAGTCAGTAAAGGTTAGAGAATGTCAAGTGTTGTAAATCCTAGTTATTGGGTATACGTGATTAAGTTTGAGTTTTACTCTATTAGTCTAATAAATTGTTATTTGGTATGCAAAGACTTCTCCTTTCCCGTGTGGTTGTTTTGCTAGGCCTCTGTTTTTTGTCCATTAAGTGCCAATGTGACTCTCAATAATGAGGTGCCAAATGGGAAACTTATGCCATTTAGAGGGACCAAATGTAAAGCTCGTGTTAATTAAGCGAAACCAAAAAGTACACAAAAAGCAATACTTGACAGAGAAACTATTAGAATGTATACTGTATAGATAGAAAAGCATCTTTGCTTGGGTTGTATATTATATTCTTCTTCTTTACAGATTAGTAGTTTGGGCCCTTATCTGTTAGGCCCAATATCTTTAGTTAGTCTTTGTATATATATGTAAAATCCCCAACTGAATAGCTGGCTTTTTCACTTTCAATCCATGCAGTTTCCTTTCTGTTAACATTCAAGTTATAGAATTCTCTGAATTCTCTTACGGTATGAGCAGGGTATGAACCTTAGGCTCAATTTTTCCCCTCCCAATCTTGTGGTTCCACGGGATTCTCCTTCCTCATCTTCTCTTCGATTCTTACTCTCACCTTCGCTTCTTGTGTTTCATCTTTGCTCATGACCAATTTTGGAAGTTCTTCAACAATTTCGCCAAATGCACCAATTTCCTTCTCTCATGCCATTTCCAAGAAGCTTGACACAAAAAATTATCTATTATTATGTCAACAAGTTGAACTGATTATCAAAAGTCATGCTAGTGCAAATGTTCAAAAACTTGTTCTTCAACATTGTAACATACATCCTATTAATAAAACTTTCACTGATTTTTTGTGAATCCTGTTGTTTGGGAACCGCGAAAGGCACATCGCCTCCCTTTTCCGTCTACTACTCATAGCCCCACTTGAAATTGTTTTCAGTGATCTTTGGGGTTCGACTCCAGTAAAATCTACTTCAGGTTTTCTGTATTATATAACCTTTGTTAATGCTTAGTCAAAATTTACCTGGATTTATCTTTTAAAAGCCAAATCTGAAACCTTAAATGTTTTCAAACAGTTTCATGCAATGGCTGGAAAACAACTCAATGCAACCTTAAAATCTCTTCAAACTGACTGGGATGGTGAATTTTGTCCCTTTACTTAGCACCTTTCACTGTTAGGCATCAATTACAGATTAATTTTCCCTCATACACACCATCAAAATGGTGTTGTTGAAAGAAAGCATAGACATGTGGTTGAACTTGGACTCACTCTTCTGGTTCAGTCCAAACTTTCTTATAAATTTTGGGATCATGCATTTTTAACTAGTGTTTATTTAATTAATAGACTTCCAACTTCTTTGAATTTTGAAATTCCTTATGAAAAATTGTTTCAAAGACAATCTGACTATCACTCATTAATGGGTTTTGGGTGCTCTTGCTTCCCTCAAGACATTACAATAGGCATAAACTTCCCTTTCGGTTTCGAGATTGTGTTTCTTGGTTATTCCCTTTTTCACAAAGGCTACAAGTTTATGTCCCCTATTAGGCAGATTTTTGTCTTCATGGATGTTATATTCAATGAATTGAGGTTTCCCTACCCTACCTTGTTTTCCTGTTCATCATCTAATTCAACTGATGTTATGCCATTACCTCCATCTCAGTCATTCCTCAACCAGTTTCTGTTCAATCTAGTCCTTCGTCACTATCCGTATCTTCTCCACCTTCAACCCAAGAAATTGTTCCTTCCTCAAATCCTCATTCAACTCACAACTTAGTGTCAAATTTTGATTCCAATTTTGAACCTAGAACCTTACAACAACAAAACATACATCGCCAAAATACTCATCCTATGCAAACTAGAGCTAAGTCTGGTATAGTCAAGAAAAAAAATTCATTCAACCCTCTTGTTAACTCATGTAGAACCAAAAACTGCGAAACAGCCACTTGCTGACCCCACTTGGTTAGCTGCTATGTATGTTAAGTATAATGCTCTCATAAGTCAAAACATGTGGACTCTTACTTCTCTACCTCCTGGTTGTGAACCAATTGGTTGTAAGTGGGTGTTTGGCATAAAAGAGAATCCTGATGGAACCATAAACAAACACAATGCCCAGGATTCCATCATTGTTTGTTGCTCCAGTTATCAAGCCTGTTACAGTTTGACTAGTGCTCACCTTGGCTCTTACCTATAATGGGCAGTTGAAACAGCTTGATGTCAACACTGCGTTCCTGAATGGACACCTCATTGAAGAAGTTTATATGATTCAGCCACCTGGGTTTGAAGCAGGTGATAAATCTCCTGTTCATGCTTAACAAAGCCATTCATGGGCTCTATAAGCCCCATGAGCTTGCTTTGAGCGCCTTCAAGCTACGTGTTTGAAACCCAAGTTAAAGTCCAGCAAGTGTGATCCATTGCTATTTCTCTGCTGCAGCAATGGTTCTACGGTTTATTTCTTTAGTATATGTGGACGACATTATAATTATCGAGTAATATTGTACTAATTCAAACTCTCACCAGTCAAATCAACTGAGTTCGGTCTAAATGAACTTGGAAATCTTGACCACTTCTTTGGTATTGAAGTTCGTCAACAACCAGGTGGCTCTCTTTATCTCACCCAGTCAAAACACATAAGGAATATTCTGTCCAGAACCAATATTAACGATGCTAAACCTATTTCCTCTCCCATAGTTGGTGGATGCAAACTTACTAAAAATGTCTCTTCTGAGATGAATGATGCTCCTCTTTATAGGTTAGTGGTTGGCTCTCTGCAGTAACCTGTCCTTAGATAAACTTTGCAGTTAATAAAGTTGCTGAGTTTATGTCTGCTCCCCTTGATGAACATTGGTCTACTGTCAAACGTATCTTGCACTACCTTAAAGGAACTATTACATGGGATCTTCATCTTGTTCTGGCCCCTATTACTACTCCTTTTTTGCTAACTGCCTTGGCCCTGATTGGGCAACTGATCCAGATGATCAGCATTCTACTTCTGGTGCTTGACTGCCTGTGTGCTCTTTGGTCCAAACCTCATATCTTGGTGGTCCTAAAAGCAAACTGTTGTGACCAGGTCTAGCACGGAAGCTAAATACAGAAGTTTGGCATCAACCACTGCCTGTGGGTTCAATTCTTGTTTGATAGAACTTGATGCCCCTCATTCCAAGCCCCAAATGTTTTGTGACAATCTCCTTACAGTAGCATTATCTCACAATCCTGTTTTACATACTCAGATAAAGCATATTGAGTTTGATTTCTTCTTTATTTGTGAGGAAGTTTGTGCCAAACAACTTTATTTGGTGTATATCCCTGCTTCACATCAACGGGCTGATATACTCACCACAGGTCTACCTCCTACTGGGTTTTGTCATCTTAGAAGTTAGAACCAATCTCAGCTTGGGCGATTGTTCTGTTTCCATCTAATCTGAGATTTGGGGGGGGGGGGGGGGGGAAGGGTATTAGAGTGTGTAGATAGAAAAGCATCTTTGCTTGGGTTTTAATAGTGTATTATTTTTCTTTTCAGATCACTAGTTTGGGTTTTTATCTTTTAGGCCTGATATTTTAGTTAGTGTCTATATATATGTCAAATCCCCAATTGAATAGTTGGCTTTTTCACTTTCAATCAATAGTTTCTATTCTGTTAGAATTAGTTACAGGATCCTCTGAATTCTATTACAAACTAACAGAAGACTAACAAAGGGACTATATGGATGATGAAAAAATTTACAAGAACTAAATTACAACTTTTTAAAAAAATGAGGGACCAATCAGAAAGGTCATGATACTTTGAGGTATCAAATACATAATTTAACATATTTTCTGAATGTATTTTTGTCCTTTTTGGGCATTGGTTTTAATTTCTGATTCTAAGAAGTGTATTGCAGTTGTTAGGATGTCTAACATTCATTTGTGTACTATCTCATGATGTGCTTAAAATTATTGCTTGCTTTTCCTTTAATATTACTCTTCAAAACATTTTATATTGATATACAAAACATATTAGGTGCAAGTGAGAGTTATATTTTCAGAGATGCTTATAGATTGAAGGTCATTTTTTTTGCCAATTTTAACCGCATGTGAATATATTGCAGGCCTTTAACTAATGGTCAGAGGGGAGAGGTATATGAGGTTAATGGTGACCGAGTTGCCGTCATCTTGGATATTAATGAAAGCCAGGCAGAGACCCTTAATGATGGTCATACCAAACCCCCAATTTATTGGATACATGGTAAATTTTTCTTATTCAAAATATAGAAAAATGTTAATCTTCTAAATTCTTAAAGCTATCTTCTTTATAATTTTTATGTTTAGTTGAATTTTGTAAGATACTTTTTATGTTGGCTTGATTGTACTTTTTACTCTCAATTTTTAGCTTTTTGGCAAATTTTACTCTAAACAAATTATTTTGGCTTTTTGATGAATTTTACCTGAGCAAATTATTCTATTGCATTTTACCCTCAACTTTTATTTTTTGGTCAATTTTACCCACAACTTTTAAAGTTTTCGCAAAATTTACACCTAACAAATGATTTTGGTTCATTTTAACCCCTAATTTTTAAAAAACTTAGAAATTTTACCTTCCTTCACTTCATCATTAATTGACTAATGGAGCCAGTATTTTGTGGCAATTTTTAAAAATTTAAAAGAGGCATTGAGTGCCTCTTTTCTTCTATTAATAACAGTAATTTATAATAATAAATTAATAATAAAACTAAGTGTTAAAATTCTGGATGGTTTTTAACCATCACTAATGCAGTATTTAAAATGTTTTTAATGTTGTGACGACTAAAGATTCCACTATTATTAAGTTCATTATCATCATTATTAGTATTATACTATTAATAATTAAAATATACTAAAACTTCAAAAGTTGGGGGTAAAATTTGTTAAAAAAATTAAAAATTGTGGAAAAAAATGTGTCAGAATAATTTGTTGAGTGTGCAATTTGCCAAAAAGTTAAAAGTTGGGGGTAAAATGCATCAAAGTAATTTGTTGAGGACGTGAGGGTAAAATTTGACTAAAAACTAAAAGTTGGAGGTAAAATGTGCAATTAAGGCTTTTATGTTTCCAAGTTTTAGCCAAACTGTTAATTTTTATCTGCATTTCTAAAAGGTTCTCCCTTATATCTTCAACTGAAGTTCCCATCATCCCTAAACAATTACTATGGTCAGAATCGGTTCTCAATTGCCTTAAGAAATGAATACACTGCATTCTAAATAAAAATAGAAAAGATAGTTTTCAGGCCATTTTGAGTGCACAAGCTCTAACGACGTGCTTCACTGTTTCCTCTGAAATAAAAAGAATAACAATCTGACACCTTAATTCCTTCTAACAACTTTATTACACAATTTATATATCATTATAACTGTCACATCATAACCTATAACTGGTTAATCCAAAATTAATATAAAAATAAATGCCCACTAACTTCTTAATACAGAATTATAACTGCTTAAATCAGATTTTGACCTATCATTTTGTAGTAAGATTTTAACTATAATTGAAATGTACCTTGATCTTTGTCAAATATTTATGGTTCAGAGTTTGATGGTTAATTTTTATAAACTTATTATAAGAGCTTGATGTAGTAGCTTATGTCTTAAAGAAAGTCTTTTTTCACTTGCAAACAGTTAAGGACATTGAGAATGATCTTGATGCTCAATCACAGGATTGCTACATTGCAGTGGAGGCTTTATGTGAGGTACACTGGTATTTTTCAATTTTTTGAAATATCATAATAAAATAAGATAACCACAATCTTGTTTTACTGATGGGTGAACCTGACTGTTGCTTTTGCAGGTTTTGCATTGCAAACAACCTCTTATTGTCTATTTTCCTGACAGTTCACAGTGGTTACATAAATCAGTTCCTAAGTCAAACCGAAATGAGTTTTTTCATAAGGTTGAGGAGATGTTTGACCAGTTATCTGGCCCTATAATATTGATTTGTGGGCAAAACAAAGTTCAGTCAGGATCAAAGGAGAAAGAACAATTTGTAAGCTTCAATTATTATTTTGGTTCATAAAGTAATAAGTAGTAAATGTTGTAGACTGAAATTGATTTACTTCCATTTTACAACTACTTACATTGTTTTTATCCTTGATCACGTGATGTTTGACAGACTATGATACTTCCAAACTTTGGGCGTGTTGCTAAGCTGGTAATGCTTTCTATCTTTCTACAAATTTATGCATTCCATTAAACATTCTATTGTTAACTGTCTATGAGTTCAGTGTGTGTCTAATCTGTATCCATTCTTTTCTTTTTGGATCCCAATGAACTATGGTATATTGGTTATATAATGTTGCTGAATTTATTCATGATTGAAATTGGTGTCAGCTTCATCCTCTTCCTAAATGCATGTTCCTTTTGTTGTAATACTATATTTTTGTTTTTATAATACAACTGCTTGGATGTCATAAAGTTGCTTTCGTGTTCATGTTCATTTGGCATCTATTCTATTATGGTAATTTGTTTGCCATCAATCTTCTTGTTTTATTTGTGAATGTATAAATTTTAGGGGAAGTTTTATAGGTATTATGTGCTTCATGTTTAAGCAAACCTTTTATTTTGTATTTTGGACTGCATTAAATCAGGTTGAGATCTTCCCTTTAGCCATTTTTGTTCTGTAACAGATATGCAAGGTTATCAATATCGAGATATTATGTAAACTCGTGGGAGCCCTGTAAACTTGACTTGTAAACTCGTAAGAGTTTACTTCACGTAAAAAAAATAATAATTAAATACCTATAAATAAAATAGATAAATAATATAATCACAAATTTAACATTTTAACAATATAAATATATAGTAATATCATCAAATTTAGAACCAAACCAATTTAGAATTTAGTCTCACCTCTCCCTAGAAACAACTCACAACAGATTCAGTCCCTCTTTGAAAATAATTCAATGCCAAAAGTCTCTAAAAATCTGAATTTAGTCCCCAACAGGTTAAAAGTCCCTAAGAATTCTGAATTTAGTCCCCAACAAGCAAGTCAATGACTCACACTCAAGCGTTGACAGATTTAGAATGAGTGAATAACATAACAAATTCATCATTCATAACAACAAATCAATTGGGCAACTCAATGACATATTCAGAATAACATAGCAGATTCATAAGCAGCAACTCAGTGACTCACAGTTTGACAGTGGATTTGAGAATAACAATTTGACAGAATCAGAATAAACAACTCAGTTCTCTATTCACATATTCAGAATGACAGTTTAATCGCAGTTTGAATAAGAAACTCAGTTCTCAAATCCAAATCAAAAGCACAACAAATAAACAAATATCAAATCCAACTTAGTTTGACAGATTTCACTTAAGTTCAGAATAACAATTCTCTTATGCAAATCAGCAACTCAGAATAACAGTTTGCTAGAATCAGAATAAGCTAGTTCTCATATTCAGAATGATTCAAAAAGTTGAGAGTGAGAAACTGACTCACCGAGCGTGAGAGAATGAGCTGTGGCAGAAAGGGACTTCTCTGGAATCAGAGGTAGTGAGGCACGCGCAATCAGAACTCGGAAGCTATGGCAGAATGGGGCTTCGGGCCTTCGAGGGAATTGGAATTGTGTCTGCCTTGCGCATGGCACGGTTGCTTCCTGCATGGTTCGCCAATCGACAGAATCGGAAACGCGTCTTGCTTTGCGCACGACACAGGTGAATGGAGGCCATGGTCACGCAAGGTTTGCCGGAAGCTATGGTGGAATTGTGTCGAGCTGTTGATCTCCTCTGTGTGTAAGTCAGTGCTCGCATCAATCAATGGCCAAATCGGAATGGGAATGGAACTATGGAATTGAAGAGGATTTAGGGATTCAGTGAAGAGGATCTAGGGATTTAGGATTCAGCTGTGGGCTGTGGTGGAATGGAAGTGAAGAGAAGAGAGGAGAAAACACACGTGTAACTCTAAATGACGCCGTTTTGAAGTGTATAAAGGCTAAATGAGAATTCAGTTTGATATCGTGGACTCGTGTGTAAACTTGCAAGTTTACACGAGTTTACTCATGATTTAACTTTATAAGGGTCCCTAAACTCGTAAAATCGTACGAATTTACGAGTTATAACATGATTTTGATAACCATGCAGATACGTACATGATTAATACCCTGCCTATTGCCAACTTAAGATATATACATCATTGATATCTGCTGACAAAAAAAAAACACGATTGATACCTTGCCTATTGACAACTTACAAGTTATTGAAAATCATTAGGTTCCATGCTCATGCTTTAGTTCATTAATATATTTAATATATAATAAGAAACTAGAGAGCTATTTCTGTTAGATATATGATGATTCTTCTGTGGCTGTATGCTCCCATAGTAAATATTACCAGTATTTTTCTTGTAAGATTTGATATGGGTGATTCTATGGTGCATAAGTGCACTTGCAATCCACCCTGGCGTCTGATTTATCATCTGTTGTGTTGAGTATGGATGCTGAAACCAGTGGTCAATAAATGCTAACAGGGCAGGTTAGTGCCCTTGGGGCATTGTGTAAATCATCAAAGGATTTTGTATGGTCTTATCATTGAATTCTATCTTATAACTGTTTACAGCCTCTTTCTCTGAAGCGTTGGACTGAGGGAATTAAAGGGGACAAGACATCTGAAGATGATGAAATTAACAAGCTCTTTTCTAATGTTTTAAGTATACATCCACCCAAGGTATTTGTTTTGTATATGCATTCACCTAAGATAATCATGATGATTGATGAATCACTGGAGATAATTGTTTTGTCTGTGGTACCACGAAGTACTATTACAAGTGTTCTCACTCTTGAAAAACACTACACATAACCATGAAACATTTAAAGTTTTAATTGAATATCTCAATACACTACTGTAGAACCAATAAAAAGAATGGAGAGGTTTTTATTCATTACTAGTTAGACATTACATATGTTAGGAATATTATCATAGTAGATGGCTTACGCATGTTGTATGCACATATTCTGACGTGATTATTTATATTTTTTTAATATATTTTTCCTCATTTTTTCTTCATAGACTTAGTAAATTTGGATGTTCAAATTGGTGACATTTTTGCTACGGATTCGGCCCTTCCTCCTTCCTTCTAAGCATGAGAGTGACATATTTCTAAAAGGCATACATTGGAAATCTTATATTTCTTTATGAAGTCAAAGAAGAAATGTCATATTGGTTTGATTGGCTATATGGATATTTTTAAGGTTTTCTGTTGAGGGTTATAAAGCACATAATTTATATACAATTTGACGAAAATGATTTTAGTATCTTGATTGTTACTTTGCTTTCTGTTCTCCATGTCTATTTTTTTTTTATGTAATTTTTTCATCTGAAATGCTGACACTTTGTAGGATGAGAATCTGCTGGCAACATTCAAGAAACAACTCGAGGAAGATAAGAAAATTGTGATTTCACGTAGTAATTTGAATGTATTACGGAAGGTAATTCTCTGGTTTTTGAAGTATTTATTGTTAACCAGTTCATGATTGATTATTGTAGATATAAACAAGGATATCAAATTGATATTCAAACAGTGAATCATATAAATGATATATAGTGTTCAATGTAATAATTTTAAGTAGGGATGACCGGTATAGGTATATGCTTCTCGCTGTCCACACCTGTTCTGGTACCTGCAAAATGAATATCTGTGGATATCTGTATGCACAAATCTTAAAAAATACTTTTTTTGTTAATTAAATAACATTATATCTTCTGATAAAATAAGAAGCAACAGATTTTCCATAAGTCCAAATAAAACCTTAATAATAAGGTGCAGTGTACATCAATTGCTTAAATCCAAACAAATTTCATATAAGTCCAAACAAATTTTTACTATTTTAGTCATTGCGGATATTTAGCTCTACCAAGTATCCACATGTCGGTAACTTGCTATCTGCTCCTGCACTCATTAATAACGGGTGTGGATATACCCATTAAAATACCATAAGTATAATTTTTTATGGCTGTTGTCTTCCTGTTGCAGATTTCATCCATGGATAAGGATAATTTTGGCATCCCTAATTTTAAGCTAGGGATAGATATAAACAAATTCTCCATAAGTTTATAAAATAGAGTTATTAGCTATATGAGTTTGTGAAGCCTCGATTTTAGGATGAAAACTACACAATGAAATAGCCGAATAAAGTGGATGCATTAAATGAGTGTGTGACAATAAAGTATTGATTCAATTTACACCATCAATATCAATAATTAATAGCTGAATTTTTACGTTTCAGGTTCTTGAAGAACATCAGCTATCATGCATGGACCTTTTGCATGTAAATACTGATGGCATCATTTTGATGAAACATAGTAAGTTCTATCCATTCTTTTACATGTTGTAGTCTTTTCTTCAACAACCATTTCATTTGTATCTTTTCTTCATCCATAATGTATTTCCCTTTTTGTGTTGATGTAATTTTAGTCATCGACAATGTTTTTCCCTTTTTGGAACACAAATATGTAATTGAGTAATAACAAAAACAGATCTTAAATTGAGTGTAAGAGTGTATGACCGTAATTGTGTGTATAGAGCATACATGAATTTCTTATTTATAATGAGAGATAGGTACAATAAAAGAGAAACAAAATAAATGTAATTAATAACTAAATCCTTAAAGATACTATGCTACTTAATAGAATAAAATCATATACACTTCCCCTCAAGCTGGAGCATGTGTCATATGAGCCAAACTTGTTATATATACTATCAACCCGAGCACCCTTGAGGGATTTCGTGAGCATGTCTGTAAGTTGGTCACTTGAATTAGCAAATTCAATGGTGATTTTTTGGAGAACACTTTCTCTCTAAAAAAGTGAGAACCGTTCTCTATGTGTTTTGTCTGTTTATAGAAGATCGAATTTGATACAAATATGCATGACAACCTGATTATCACATATCAACTTAGTATTACCAATATCTCCAAATTTTAATTGTTGGAGAAGTTGTCTAAGCCATATGATCTCACAAGTAGCCATTGCTATCGCACGGTATTCTGCTTCAGTACTAGATCTGGAAACTGTTTTCTACTTCTTACTCTTCCATGAGATCAAGTTTCCTCCAATAAGAACACAATACCCAGAAGTGGACTTCCTATCTGACCGTGATTCTGCCCAAATCAGAATAATAGACAACTTTGGAATTGCCTTTATCTTCATATATCAATCCACGACCTGTGCATTCTTGAGGTACTGAAGAATATGCATGACTGTTGTTCAATGACTGTCACAAGGCTTCTGCAGGAACCGACTAAGCACGCTAACTGCAAATGTGATGTATGGTCTAGTGATTGTGAGGTAAGTCTGCCCACTAGATGGCAGTATCTTCTAGGGTCTTTCAAAAGCTCCCCTTGACCTGGAAGAAGCTTTAGATGTAGGCTAGTGAGTCGTTGATGCGACAATCAAGCATGTCTATCTCGGTTAAGATGTCTAAGGCATATTTACGCTGGGAAATAACAATGCCAGTGGAGGATTGAGCAACCTCAATACCAAGGAACTATCAGAGTGGTCCCAAGTCCTTCATCTAAAAGTGACTATGAAGATGAGACTTGACACGAAGAATCCCCTTAGAGTTATTGCCAGTTATGCTGATGTCATCAACATAGACAATTAGGTAGATGCACAAGCCAGTGGAAGAGTGAAGCGAGAAAACAATGTGATAAGCTTAAAAATGAGTCATACTAAATTCAAGTAAAGCAGAGCTGAACTGACTAAACCAGACACGGGGAGATTGCTTCAATCCATAAAGTGATCGACAAAGCTTACAGACAAGGTGACAATAAATGGAAACTGTAAAACTAGGTGGTTAATCCATGTAAATCTCCTTCTGCAATTCACTATGGAGAGGTCATAGCAAATGATAGCCATAGCAAGAAAAAGGTGAACAAATGTGATTTTAGCCACTGGGAAAAAATATCACCATAATCAAGCTCATAAATCTTATTATAACCTTTAGCCACAAACGAGTTTTGTAACGATCAATAGTGCCATTAGGTGTAACCTTTACTGTATAGACCCATTGACAGTCAATGGTAGATCTGTCAGGAGGCAAGGGGACAAGTTCCTATGTGTTGCTAGCTTCCAATACAACCATTTTTGTCAACATCGCTTGTTGCTAATTGTGGTCAGCCATGACTTCACCTGTAGGCTTAGGAATAGAGACATAATCCAAAGAGGGAACAAAGGAGTAATAGGATGGAGATAAATGGTCATCATTAATAGTAAAGACATATTTAGGATTAGGATTACGAGTGGACTGAATATCTTTGTGAATGGCCACAAGAAGTTTATGTGCAGGTGACGACATTCGAAGAATAGTTGGAGCAGGAGATGATGCTGAAGGATCAGACAGTAGGAGTGGAGCTTGTGTCCGACGATGATAGGTGAGTAATGGAGGTGGGGTAGGAGAAACAAGGGGGGTTGTATTATAAGCAATTGGAACAATAGTTGGGACCTCTAAAGGAACACTTGTAATGGTGGAAGAAAGAAGGGAGTATTTTAAAAAAAAGTAACATCAGCGGATACTAGATACCTTTAAAGTTGGACAGAAACATCGGTAATCTTTCTAGAAGTAAGAGTAACCTAGAAAGAGACATTTTAGTGACTTTGTAGAGAACTTGTTGGGTGAGATCATGGAAAAAACGAGTACTCCCAAAGACACGTAGAGGAAGTGGATGAACGTCCTGTGTAGGATGTATGATGGAAAAAGGAATCTGACTAATGAGAATTGATGAAGGCATGCAGTTAATAAGATAACAAGCTATAAAAACTACATCACCTTAAGAACGTGATGGGACATTGCAGTGGAGAAGAAGGATATGAGCTGTCTCCATCAAATGACTATTTTTGCGTTCAACTACACTATTTTATTGTGGTGTGTGAGCACATAAGGTTTGATGAAAAATTCCTTGCAAGGTCAAAAAGGACTGAAACTAGGATGTAAAATTTTTTTTTGTATTGTCAGTTTGTAAAATTTTAATACAGTTGACAAACTTAGTTTGAATTTCAATAATGAAACTTTGAAAAATAGAAAAAATATTAGAACATTTCTTTATTACAAAGGTCTATGTACAATGACAAAAATCATTAATAAAGATAGTAAAGTAAAAATATCTTAAAGTTGAATAGACTCGACTAGGACTCCAAATATCGGAGTGAACTAAAGCAAAGGGTGACACAACACGTTTATTGAGACTGGGACTGTAACTAGTACAAGTATGTTTACTTAATTGACATGATTCGCACTGAAAAAACTGAAAATTTGAAAAGCAAGGGACAAACAAACACATTTTCTCCACACTCGGATGCCCAACGCGTTGATGTTCAAGAGCAATAGAAGCAAAGGAAACACAGGCCATCGTAGGTGTAAGTATAATCCTCGAGACTCATGTCCTGTACAAGAACAAAATTATTAACAAATAAGATAGAAATATCAAAGTGCCGGTGAGTTTGCTAATAGAAACTAAATTAAGGGACAAGCAGGAACAAATAACAATTTAAGGAAAGATGTGGAAGAGGATGAGTTTGTCTGATGCCCCAGACTTTAATCCGAGAGCCATCTGCAAGAGTAGCAGAGGGTAATGAATCAGAAAAGGTCAAGGAAGAAAAAAGAGATTGATTACTAGTTATATGATTAAAGGCATTGGAATCAAGGATCCAACGTTCAAGAGAGGGGGACTGAGAAATGAAAGCTACAAGATTACCCGACTGAGTCATAGCAGTAACAATTAATGCAATGTCCTTGGCTTCATTGGGAGCGCGCAACTAAAAGAGCTCATTAAACTCAATGACAGAGATAGTAATGTTCAAGGTGGAAGGATTGGTGAATCGAGATTGAGACTACTCTCTAACCTTGGTGCGACATTCTGATTCAATGTGTTCCTATCGGCTACAGTAATTACAACGATGTCCACCACAACTACTACATCCTTCTCCACAACCACTACGATGAGATAAATTTGAAACAAGGACAGAGGATTCTCCTGTAGGTGTGGAAGAGGACCCAAAAAAACATGACGTAGAAAGCTGCAACATAAGGAGGCGTCAACCTATCTCCAACGAGGTGAGTGACAGCTGGAACATCAAAGAATTGAATGGTCAAGTGAGAGTCACATCCTTGGTCTTGGAACCATAGCTAGATAGCAGTAACCCAAGTGCTATAGTTGGCACTTCCAGGGAGTTTCTTACAAGGAATCAGAGGAATGTTGGTGAAAGTCACAACAAAGTCAGAGGTGTAGGAGTAGCCATCAGAAACCAAAAAAGGTCAAAAAACAAAAACCCAACAGATACTCATTGAAGGAGCCAAACAACCCCTAAATGACAACGGACAAGGCGGAGAATCGTGGCGGGGGAGTCGCTGGAGAAGGGCATAGGCTATGGCGGAGGCGCGACGCCAATCGGGGATGCGCATGAATCTCGCATTGGAGAGAGACGGCGCGTGCGGCGGCTATCCAGTTCCAAAAATGGCCGTCGGAGAGAGACAATTTTGATGGTAGGCTACACGACAGGTGAGTCTCATTAGAAGTGGTTGTATCGGGCTTCGTAGTGGCTGTGACAACATCGGGGGGAAAAAGAGGAAAAATAGGGGAAAAATAAAAGAAGGATCAAAACCCTAAACTCTTGATACCATGTAAGAGTGTATGACTGTAATTATATGTGTTCAAGATTTGATTCTGTCTTTTATATCTTGCTTAGTTACCTTATTAATATCTTAGTTACCCTTTTTACATTACATTTGATTTTACATTTATTTGTAATTTATTTATAATCATTATAAATAAAGAGGTAAGGAACACTTATTCCTTAAGCATTCAGAATCACCAAGTATTTCTTCTAGCTTAGTATCAGAAGGGCACCACCCCTTGTGGGCCTTCAAAAATAAAATAAAAATCCCCCTAAAATAATGCGGCAAGGGTAGCCTTCGTGGTTGTTCCAGCGGCACCTCTATATAAGGTCGAACCACCGGCATCCGAAGCGGAAGACGCCGATCTACTCGGCCTTGGATGCGCTCCTGAAAAGCCCCCACGCTCCTGAAAAGCCCCCACACGCGCACCATCTCCTCGTCTCGTTCCAAGGTTGTTTGGCTCTTTCAAAATCGTTTAGGGCGTTTGATCCTCTCCTTTTCCCTTTGTGCACTGTTCAGACGTGCCCAATGGCCTCCTCCTCTGCTGCCAGTGTCGTCACCTTTGTTTACTCAGGTAGCCCTCTATTATATCTACAAAACTGACCAAGAAGAATTATATTTAGTAGGCAACTGTTGTTGAGATCTAGTTCATGGGGCAAGGTTTGATTGACCACTTACAAAAAACATCTGACACGATTTCCAGTGTAGATTGTGTCCAATGGCAGAAGGCTGATGCCCAACATGTTGCTCTCCTAAGGCAATCAATTAACTCTTCCTTTATGATTCACTTTTGCACCTACAAGACTTGTTACACCATTTGGCATAAAGCTTGTGACCTTTACTCCAGTAGTGTCCAATGATATTATATGATGTTATCCACAATCTTGCTACCTTAACCATGACAGACCTTGATCTTCCTTATTGTCGTAGAACACCATCTGCCATTCATGAAATCAAAACTCTCATGCCCTCTGATGATGCTGCGACGATATCTGAAAAATTGAATCATATGTGCATGGTGTATATTTTCCATGGCCTCCATAAAGACTTTGAATCAATTCGTGATCAAATTCTACAGTTCCTACTTCTGAGGAAGTCTTGACTCGTCTCTTTCGAGTCCCTTACGAGGAATCTTTACCAATTACTAGTTCCGATTCTTAAATTTTTGTTGTAGGTTGTGACAATCGCAAGTGTGGTAGAGGTGCTAATAGTGGACCCGAGGGTGGTCATAGTGCTGGAGGTACCTTGGAAGAACACTATTGTCGTAATATGAGTGAAAATACAATTTGCAATCTACTATGTTCAAACCATGTTGTTAAGAGAATTGTTTGTTGCATTACATTTTTTATTTTCTTTATTTAGAGGTTATTGTAGAACATGCAAATTAGTAACTTATATTATCAAGGATCTTGCTAACAAGTGCCTTAAGCGAGATTGTTACGAAATAAAACATGGAGAGTATTTAATGAGTATAACATAATGTATTGGGAACTTAAAATGCTTTATTTTTCATCTTATACTTTCCATCTCTAAATGCTTAACAAATGTCCTAAAGGCACTTGGTAGTTGTAAGGTTTGCCATCATCAAAACATGGTGTGTTTATATGTCATGATTTTGTGCATTATTTGCTTGGTTTCAGAAGCTGAGAAAGTGGTGGGTTGGGCAAAAAATCATTACTTGTCATCATGCTTGCTTCCTTCTATTAAAGGAGAAAGATTGTGCCTACCTCGTGAAAGGTATACATATAGATCTTAGAGTAAATTATTACAATGAGACTTCCTAATTTTTTAAAAATCCTATATGAATCTCCCCATTGTTTTTAAAAACATCACATTGACACCCCTTTTAATGTTTCACAGGCCCCCCTTAAGTTTTAAAAACATTACACTTACACCCTTATAAGCGAAGTTATTGTAAGTGTGAAAATATGAAAAAATCAGGATGTAAGTGTAATCCAAGAAAACCTTATGGGGTGGCATTGTAGTTTACTTTAAATCTTATTATTCTATAATATATATGTGATTGAGTAGAAATTTAAGGTCCACTTCTTTGTGTGAAGTCTTGAAATTGCAGTCTCAAGATTGAGGAGCCAGGAAACTATGTCACGGAAGCCTTCTCAAAGCCTCAAGGCATGTGGTTTTTCTTGGTGTTCCTATAAATGATCTTTGTTGATAATTAAAATATTATTATGCATGTGATGTATACTTGTGTCCTTTGTACTATATTGTTCTCAACTGAACTATTGGTTTAATAATGCACTTAACACACAGAAGCATGTATCCATAGAGGGTTCACTTTCCCAAACATCTAAATCCTAACAATTTTGAATTCAGGGCTTTTTTGTCTTATGTTGATTTTGTTTGTAAAATTATTGTAACAGAATCTTGCAAAGGATGAGTTTGAGAGCAATTTCATTTCAGCTGTAGTACCTCCTGGTGAAATTGGGGTGAAGTTTGATGACATTGGTGCTCTTGAAGATGTGAAAAAGGCACTTCATGAACTCGTTATTCTTCCAATGAGAAGGCCAGAGCTTTTCTCTCATGGAAATCTGTTGCGGGTAATGATTATTGTTTCTTGTATGCATTCTCATTATAGCTCTTGTTCTCTTTATTATGTTTACTTAATTTGAAGAAACTTTTTCCAGCCCTGTAAAGGAATATTACTTTTTGGTCCTCCTGGCACTGGAAAAACCCTTCTGGCCAAGGCACTTGCCACTGAAGCTGGTGCAAATTTTATCAGCATAACTGGTTCTACCCTTACTTCTAAGGTAATTTTGGTTCTTGCACATTCTTCTCTTTCAGTTGATAAGTCTCTTGCAGCTTGCAACTAAAACTTAAAAATTTTGGCAGTTTGTCTATGCACATTTCGTTTGCATGTAGCTTGCTACATATCTATGATATTCTTGATCCACAGAAAGTGAAAGGAAGCAATTACAATGATATCTCAATCAAATATTCTAACTCAACCCCAACCCCCTGCCACCCCCCATCCATCGTGGAATAAAGCTTGAAGATAATTCTAAGTTTCTAAGTGAGTTGGGTGGGCACGGTCCTTGTCCCGTGATATTTGACATACCAACATTTTGCATCCCCTCCCTATTCGTGCCTCCCCCTCCCCCCACACCACCATCCCCTCCCCACCCCTAGCCATCCCCCCTCTTGAGGATCTACGGATCTGCAACTCGCAGCCCTCCTCTTGTAAATCACACAATTTGCAATTGTGTAGGGTACATTGCGGATCACAAGATCCGCAATGTATTTTTTTTATTCAACTTTTTAGCTTGCAGATTATATGATCAGCAAGTCAAATCTATGTTACGGATCTGTAGGTCCGCAAGAGGGGGGCTACGAGTTTTGTGGGTGTGGGGGCTGCAAGCAGTGGGCGGATGGGGATGGAGAATAGGATGAAGAGGAGGCCATATTGGGAAATTTAAATATTGGGGGTGCAAAAAGAAAATGCCTTTGTAATAGTCCCACTAAATATCTCTCTCCAAAAAGGAAAAAAACTTTATATATAGGGAGATTTTTACTTCAAAATGGATTTATCAAAAAGAAAAATCTATTAGTTCAGATTATTGGGGGTGCAAAAAGTGGGCGGATGGGGATGCAGAATAGGATGAAGAGGAGGGCATATTGGGAAATTTAAATATTGGGGTGCAAAAAGAAAATGCCTTTGTAATAGTCCCACTAAATATCTCTCTCCAAAAAGGAAAAAAACTTTATATACAGGGAGATTTTTACTTCAAAATGGATTTATCAAAAAGAAATATCTATTAGTTAAGATTATTGGTTAGAAACTTGAAGAACTTGCAAGAAAGCACACCAAGATATTCTGAAGTGCAAGTACTTCAATCTGGATTGGGGGATAGATAAATAAATTAAGCAAAAACTTTGGTGTATAATTGTTAACAGTAGGTGATTACTGTTTAAAGGTGTATTATTTTCTTCTTTTACACGTGATTTCTTATATATATTTATTTTTTCCCGCCTAATACATTACAGTGGTTCGGGGATGCTGAAAAACTAACCAAAGCACTTTTCTCATTTGCCAGCAAGCTTGCTCCTGTCATTATATTTGTTGATGAAGTGAGTATCTGAATGCATAACTGTTGTCATTAATTTTTTTGTTTTAAAACATTCATGGTATTCTAGAAAGATAGTGTTTTTTCCTGGCACATTGGAATTTGCCATCTTTTCGGTCTATTCTTTCATATTTTGATTTTGGCTTAATAACACTTTGTGCCCCTCAATTTTTCTAATTTTTGACATTGTGTCCCACAAAATTTAAATTGTGACATTGTGTTCCCCAATTCTTAAAACTGTTTTATGTCCAGCCATTGTTGAATTGATGTTAATTGTTGAGTGACAAACATTAGCTTAATTTAATTAGTGAGATGTCCTAATTCTATTATTTAAAGGTGATTTGCATAATGGAGAAATACTTGTAAATTGTAATTTAATTAAATCACTTTTAACTAACAGATCTGTTATATTATTAAATTATTGTCATGTGTCATTTAATGTTTTTTACTTAAAAGTCAATGTCAATTCACTAACAGTTGTGCACAAATTTAACAATTTAAAAAATTGGGGGAAACAATGTCATGATTTAAAAATTGGTAACAACATCAATCAAGATATTTTCTGTACCTTTTGATTATGCCATGAAACGAATGTTTCTAGAATCTAGATGACTAAGGATTCAGATTTCAGTCTCACGATTTTGTTTGCCCTTTGGGTTTTTTCTTCCCAAAAGGCTGAAAAGTAAAAGTATGCATTAGGATTTTAAAATTCCTTATTTCTCCTTTTTTGTACTATTTTTTCCCTAGTTAATTTATTTTAGTCAATACCAAACATTAGTTACCACTTTCCAGGAATGTGCCCTAAAAATTAAAACAAATAATGTCTAAAATATATGTTTAAGGTGCACCCTCAAGTCTGACTCAATTAGTTTGACTACAATCTGTACTATAGGTTGACAGTTTACTTGGTGCTCGTGGAGGTGCTTTTGAGCATGAGGCCACTAGAAGAATGAGGAATGAGTTCATGGCAGCTTGGGATGGATTGAGGTCAAAAGAAAACCAAAGAATCCTTATTCTTGGTGCAACAAACCGACCGTTTGACCTTGATGATGCTGTTATACGTCGCTTACCAAGAAGGTAAACTATAAGATCCCTCTTTGAAAATTATCGGCTGAAGGGTCATAACCATTATCACATTTTAGAATTATGATTGTCCCATGTCTGATTTTCATAGTTTAGATTTTTTATCCTTGTCTTGCTGGGCTATACAACACACAATAATTTTTAGGGTGGATATGATAGGATCTGGTGGGAAAGTCTAGAGTATTTTTTTTTTGTCATTGATATCCCTGACTAGACTACTATGCAGTTATTGAATCATATTGTCAAGAATCAACTATCCATACTTAAGGCAAAAAACTAAAGCTATAAGTGGGTAGGGGGCACAAATAATTTCATATACTTATAATGCCATTATTTTGATAAATTAATGAAGTTTATATTGCAATAAATACCTTGATATAATACTGTTAGTGTATGTCGAAGATTTGATTATGTTTTGTATTTACAATATCTTGTTTGATTACTGTTAGATGTATTTCAATATATGGGCCTAAGTCGATCTCTTTGTATTAGTTTTTTTGCACAACATATATATAATATTCTCCTTGGTTGTGCTAGACACACAAGGATTCATGCATATTCATCTCTATCTATATAGTATTTAGAGCCTAGTGAATCCTTGCCCTTAATTTTTTTTTCCAGAAATCATGTTTCTTTCTGATTTTCGGCCATTTTACACTGCTGTTGTTGCTGTCGCCACCGTTCAGGTCGTTGACACCACCACCAGAGTCGTCGTCCTTCAGCGAATCCTGCGCCACTAGAATCTCCTCAATCGGAGATCCCACGTGCCCTCACGCGCGCTTCACAGCACAATTGTCTTCTCATCTTCTCCCTCTGGTCACCGTGCGTGGCATCGCATTTGACCACCGCTCCGACAGCGACTACCAACGCTTGACTCACCCTGTCGTGTTTTTCTTCGATCTCATCTCGGATCTTCCATTACGCCTCGCTTTCAGTCTTCTCTCTCCTTTGAGGACGCTCTTTTTCTCTCTCTTATAGCCTTCTCTCTCACATCTGTGCTCCCATGGCTTCTACTAGGACTGACTCGTCCCTGTTTACTATGTCAATGCGCCTCTTTCCATTGACAAGTTAGATGACACGAATTTTGACACTTATGTATTTGATATCAAACTTTGGCTTAAGGAGCAGGACTATGTTGATCACCTTACTTAGACAACTGCCTCCATTGATGAGAAAGATCATCCACGATGGTCGAAAGTTGATGCTCAAGTTTGTAGTGTTTTGAAGTCAACTATTCATCCTTCTTTAAAACAAATATTCCGGGTCCATGACCCCTGTGTTGGAGGTTGGGAACAAGCTCAATTGCTGTACATTAATGATACTCAACATCTCTATGGCGTGTGGCAAAATCTATTGAGCATCATTGATCCTGCCTTGACAGTCCCATGGTTGAATATTTGGATAAGGTTCATGGTTTTCTTCATGACTTCAGTGAACTATTGCCCCCTATTGCCACTCCTGCCCAAAAACTAGAGCAACGCTAAACATTCTTTATGTTGATGGCCTTATATGGGCTTCCTGATGAATATTCGTATGTTCTTGATCAAATTTTGGAGTCTCTGACTATGCTCACTTTGAACTCTACTTGGTCCACCCTATTGTGTGTGCCATGCAAGTTATCACCACACATAACTCCTTTTGTTTCTCTTGGTAACTCCTCCCATGGTGACTCCTCCGCCTTGGTATCTCAGCGTAATGATCGTAACCGCTCTCGAAAACCTGGACGAAGTCGTCCCGGATGTGACCGTTGTCACAAAGTTGTCCACACCATTGACCGGTGTTATGCTTTGCATGGTCGTCCTCCATGGTTGGCTACTATTGCTGCTCAGGCTATACCCCTGCTCCTATTGATTTTGGTGCCACTTCTTCTGGTAGTTATGGAACTTCGACTCTATTCAAGGACTTTCTCAAATGGTACGAAGAACGTTAGGTCTCCAACTCCACTGCTTCTGTTGCGCACACTGACACTTCCTTTGCTGGTCTCATTTCGCCTCTCTTGGCCCTTGAGTCCTTGACTTTGACGTCACCGATCATATATCTAGTAATAAGTCTTTTTTCTCCTCTCTTTCAACTTCTGGTCTTACATTCTATAATTATGGTTAATGGCTTTCGAGTCCCCTCTCAAGGTATTGGTACTGTCTGTATTTTCTCTTTTCTCTCTGTTGACAAAATATTTTGTCCTTGGGTCTCCCTTTAATTTATTATCTCTTAGTCGACTCACTCCTTCTCTTGATTGTCTTGTTACTTTTACTAAAGATTCTGTTTTCTTACAGGACCGGAGTTTGGGACAGATAATTGAGACTAGATGTGAGTCAAATGGCCTTTATCACCTATGGACGTATACTCATCTTGGCTCGGTGTGGATTCCCCTGCTCTCATTCATGTTCAATTAGGTATACTAGTCTTGTCAAGCTTCAATGCCTTGTAGCATGTCTATCTATGTTGTTTATTTTGTCATGTGAGTTGTGTCAATTAAGAAAACATAGTTGTAGTTTTTTCCTAAGAGTGTTCCCGAACAAGCTGTGTCTCCTTTTGCTTTAGAGCGCATTTATCTAAGTCGTTTACTTTGTCATGTGGGTCGTGTCAATTAAGAAAACATAGTTGTAGTTTTGTTCCTAAGAGTGTTCCCGAACGAGCTGTGTCTCCTTTCATTTTAGTTCACTCGGATATTTGGAGCCCGAGTTGTGCTTAGTCTAGCTTAGGTTTTCAGTATTTTATAACTTTTATTGATGATTATTCTCGCTGTACTTGGTTATTTTTAATAAAAAATCGTCCTGAGTTGTTTTCCATATTTCAAACCTTTTATAATGAAATTAAAACTCTATTTAGTGCATCTATTCGTACTTTTCATAGTGATAATGCTCGTGAATACATTTCTCAGGCTTTTCAGACTTCCTGTGCCTATACCCCTCAACAAAATGGGGTTGCGGAACATAAGAATAGACATCTTATTGAAACAACTTTGGGGAGATGTTGTTCTCACTGCATGTTACCTTATTAATCGCATGCCTTCTTCTGTCCTTAATAACCAAATACCTCACTCTATTTTGTTTTCTCATGACTCACTTCATTTATAACGCCTTCGAGTTTTTGGCTTCACTTATTTTGTTCACAACCTTAGTCATGGTCTTGATAAATCGTTTGCTTGATCTCACAAGTGTTTTTATAGGCTATCCTAGGTCTCAAAAAGGGTATAAATGGTTCTCACCTTCCTTTTGTCGATACTTGATCTCCGCTGATGTCACCTTCTTTGAGTCTTCTCTCTACTTTTCATCAAATTCCTTTTCTTCTGAGCCTGTTCTTGTCTCCACCACCTTCCCTTTTGTCTTTTATCTCATAGATACGTAGTTGTATCCACCACTCCACCTCCTCTCCGGGTTTATCGTCACTGATAGCATGTTCGACTTTTCGTTGGGTCAACCATTGACTCTACTTCAATGCCATATACTTTGTCTCCTCCGACTCCTCCCTATGTATCTAATCTACCAATTGCTCTTCGTAACGGTACACGCTTCACTCGTAATCTTCATTATGTTAATTTGAGTTATCATAGGTTGTCTCCATCTTTCGATGCTTGTCTTTCTTCCATTTCCTCTGTGTCCATTCCTAAAACGGTAGATGATGCCTTATCCCATCCTGGTTGGAGACAGACCATGCTTAATGAACTGTGTATTCTTCAGAACAGTGGTACTTGGGATCTTGTATCTTTGCCTCTTGGAAAGTTGGTTGTCGGTGGATCTTTACTAGAAAAGTTAGCCCTAGTGGCACTATTGATTGCCTCAAACTTGTTTAGTTGCCAAAGGTTATACTCAGATCTTCGGGTTAGACTACAGTGACACATTCTCTCCTGTTGTCAAAATGACTTATGTTAGACTATTTTTAGCTATGGCTGCGCTTCAACATTGACCCAACTATTAGTTGAATATAAAAAATGTCTTCTTTCATGGTGATTTGCTTGAGGAGATTTATATGGAGCAACCTTCTAGTTTTGTTGCTTAGGGGGAGTCTTTTGGATTGGTGCCGTCTTTGCAAATTTTTATATGGTCTTAAACAGTCTTCAGGATATGATTTGATAGATTGAGTGAAGTAGTCCAACAGTTTAATATGAATCATAGGGATGTTGATCATTCTGTGTTCTATCGTCATTTAGGAGGTGAGTGCATCTACATGTTATTATAGGTAGTGATACTCATGGAATTTCACTAATAAAACATCTTTGTCATAATTTTGAGATGGAAGACCTTTACAAACTTAGATACTTCTTCAGCATTGAGGTAGTAGAATCTAACAATGAGATTGTGATTTTCCAGAGAAAGTATGCATTGGACATTTTAGAGGAAGCTGTGCTAATGAATTCCATGACCAATGACACACCTATGGATCGATATGCTAAACTCCTGCCAAGTCAAGGGTAGCCACTTTAAGATCTTGAGAAGTATAGGAGATTGGTTGGGAAACTGAGCTACTTCATAGTCACTCGTCCTGACATCTCCTTTGCTGTCAGTGTGGTAAGTCAGTTCCTTAATTCACTCTGTACAGGACATTGGGATGCTATCCTCTGCATTCTAAAGTACATTAATGGAGCCTCAGGAAAAGGTTTGTTGTATGGGCATAATAATCATACTCGGGTTATAGGATGCTCAGATGCAGAGATTATGTAGGTTCTCTCACTGACAAAAAATCTACTTCTAGATATTGTGTCTTTATTGGTGACAACATGATTTTTTGGAAAAGTAAGTAGCATGATGTAGTGGCAAAATCCAGTACAGAAAGTATAAAACCATAACTTTAGCAACTTATGAATTAATTTGGTTCAAATAGCACCTTGATGAATTGAGATTTAGAGAGGTTACACAACTGCCTGCCTCTAATATGTGATAACCAAGCTACCCTTCATAGTGTCTCGAATCTAGTATTCACAAGAGGACCAAACTCATTGAGGTAGATTGTCACTTCAATTGTGAGAAGATTGTATCTGGAGCCATTTCTACCTAGTTTGTTAGCTCATATGATCAACTAAAATTGATTGCAGGGTCCTAAAATTAATTATATTTTTAACAAGCTTAGTGCATAGGATTTATATGCACCAACTTAAGGGGGAGTGTTAGATGTATTTCAATATATGGGTCTAAAGTCCATTTCATTGTATTAGCTTCTTTATACAACACATTTATAATATTCTTCTTGGTTGTGCTAGATACACAAGGATTCATGCATATTCATCTCCATCTACAATTACTATTTTTTACATGGCATTGAATTGCTGATCACTATGCTTAAGGGATTCTCTATTTACAGTAATTTATTTCTTGATCTAAGGTGTCCTTCTTCCTCACGCGTTTAGAACAATCCTAGTATCTCTATTGTTGGTTGTCATTTTGTAAATAAACAAAAGTTTTGTAACGTTGAGTTCATGAAGCTTATTTGTGATAACGAAGCAGGGTTACATATAGCATCTAATCTGGTTTTCCACGAATGTACTAAATACATTGAAATTGATTGTTATTTTATGCGAGAGAAAATTGCTTCTAGAGATGTCACCATTAATTTTGTTGAGTCCAATGATCAACTAGTAGATATCTTCACCAATTTCTTAGTGGGCAATGAATAGCTTACATTTTTTCCAAGCTGGATGTTTACAATCTATATGTTCCAGCCTAAAGGGAAGTGTTGAAAATAATGTTTTGTATTTACAATATCTCGCTTAGTTATTACTTTTACATTGCGTTGGATTCCATATCCCGATGATTAAGGGATTCTCTATTTGTTATAATTTATTTTCTGATTATTATAAATGAACAGCTTAGGAGTCTTTCATCCTCAAGCATCCAGAACAATCCTAGTATATCATCTAACTCTGTAGAACTTTACTTAAATTCAAGTTAACATTTACAGTAGGGATGTATTTGATATGTACTGGAAATTATAACTCTTTTGCTTACTAAGATTGGTGTTCACATTATATTTGTCTAGGATATATGTTGATTTACCAGATGCTGAAAATCGAATGAAGATTTTAAGAATCTTTCTTGCACAAGAAACTTTGGATTCTGATTTTCAGTTTGACAAACTTGCTAACTTGACCGATGGATACTCTGGCAGTGATTTGAAGGTAAATATGAAGTGCAACTGAGTAGAAACTACATCTTAGGCACCACCTGTTTGACTGTATTAGGAATGTGAGGGATAAAACAAAGAATAAGGTAGAGGACTGATAGTACCTTGTTTCCCATCTCATCCATCACATTCCTCTCACTGTCCAGCATATTTATGCCTAACATTGTAGTTATCATGCTTTTTTAAGCTGCAATATATAACATTCTGTGGAAATATCCCAGTCATGTAATCTAATGCTGCTTCATGCTTACATTTGCAGAACCTCTGTATTGCTGCAGCATATAGACCTGTTCAAGAACTCTTAGAGGAAGAAAAGAAGGTATGAGGAACATAAATTTGATATTTTCTTAATTGATGAATGAGCAATAATATGTGCAACTAAGATTTTTCGAAGAAATTCTGTGATTGGTGCTCTTTTCACAACTAAAAGTGAACATTTGTTTCATACCGGTGATATTTGGTAACCTACTCTTCCATATCTGTCGAAAATATTTAATAAAGAAACATCTAATACAAAAATGTTCATGTCATTGCAAAACTTTCTTCATCAGATGTAGATGCTGTAAAAACTAACTCCTGGAAAATATTTTATTGAATACTACATATTCCCACAATTTATTTATCAAGCTGTCGATAATGCTTGCTGTAATTTTAGCTGAATCTCAGAGGAAACATCGTAATGATCTTATTCCTTAGAAGTTTGGTATCGAGTAAAAATGGGTGTGAAAAATTCATAGATCAGTGAAGTTGGTTAATCCCGTATTAGTTAGTTTAGAGTGAGTAACAAGTTTAGTTGCCAATGGATGATATAGGTAGCTTGAGATTATTCCTTGAGATGCCCACCTTCCTGAATACAAAATAGTATTTTTTATCTTGATTTGTTATTTTCTTTGTGGATCTTATGTATTGGCTGCAAATAGGCAATACAATGCTTTTAAATATCAAATGTTTGTTTTTATTATTCCCAAATCCTATTTTAAGCATATTAAAGCTTTGTTGACCTTTATATGTACTATTATAATTAAAAGAAATACGTAATTTTTGAATGGTTTCAAAAAAATTTCTATGTATGAGGATTTTCTTCTTTCCACATGTCATCATTGTGAACCATTGAATTCGTTGCTCAATTGTGTTAACCAATTCTATGTCTGTACTTTGGTTCGTTTGCATGCTCATACCGTATCTCTCTTGGTTTGCATAGGGAGCCAGTAATGGTACAACTTCAGTCCTAAGACCGCTTAATTTGGATGATTTTATTCAGTCAAAATCAAAGGTATATAATTTTTATATATATGTTCCTTTTGAATTGTTATGTTTTTGCATGAAGTTCAAGTAAATTGCTGGAGTGAATACACTCAGAAGCAGGATATATATATAAAAGAATGAATCAAGAATAGTACAATTTCAAACAGCTACTCTAGTGGAGAAAAGACTAAGACAGAACATTTCAAAAGCAATAAAATATCTATAAATAATCATCACTCCCCCTCAAGACAAACCATATAAATTATATGGTCCAAGCTTTGAAAATATAAATTGAATTTGAGATCCTCTCTAGGGTTTTGTCAAAATGTCTGAGTTGGTTGTTTGAGCTAAGAAACCCTGCCAAGTCTCTTAAATGTATTTTTCATGGTTACTCTCGCTTCCAAAAAGGAAATCGTTGTTTCTGTCCACATCTTAAACACTATTTTGTTTTTGCTAATGTCACTTTTTTTTTTAGTCTACTCCATTATTCTCTAACTCTGTTATCAATAATGTATCTTTGGTTGATTCATCTCCTGCTCCAAATAACCATATGATCACATCTCTTGCTCAAGAGCTTACCATTGTCCCGCAAAAAAGTATTCGGTCCACTCGCAATACTAGTCCCAAATATGCTTGTACTTTTCAGTGTCACATGTTATCTCCTTCGTATTTTTCTTTTATATCATCTTTGAATTCTCTGTCTATTCCTAAGTCTATATGCGAAGCTATGATTAATCCATGTTGCTGAAAAACAAGATTGGATTAAATGGCTGCTTACAGTCCAATGGCAGATGGGAATTAGTCCAATTGTCAAGACTACCGTTGGTTGTTCTTGGGTGTATACAGTGAAGGTTGGACCAGATGGTAGCATTGGCCGATTTCAAGCTTGTTTAGTAGTTAAGGACTATACTCAAATTTTTGGCCTTGATTACAAGGACACCTTTTTGGCTGTTGCTAAGATTACCTTTGTTCATCTATTCCTTGTCATGACTGTTATTCGTCATTGGCCGCTTCACCAATTGATATTAAAAATGTCTTCTTACAAGGTGAGCTAGCTGCAAGAGGAAGTTTACATGGATCGACCACACATGTTTTATTGCTTTTGATAGCTCCCATCTTCTTTGTTGCTTAAGACATTCTTTTATGGCTTGAAGCAATGTCCTTGTGCCTGATTTGGTCGTTTTAGCTTAGCTTTATTTTAATTTGGTATGGCTCGATGTGAAGCTGACCACTCAGTCTTCTTCCTCCATTCCTCAATCTAGTTTATGCATTTATCTAGTGGTTTATGTTAATGACATCGTTATTACCTACAATGACTTTGAGGGTATCTTGTCGACTTAAATCTTACATTCATAGTCAGTTTCAAAGTGAAGGATCTTGGTCCCCTTAATATTTTCTAGGCATCAAGGTTTCCTAATTTGCTTTCAGTATTGCCATCTCAAAGAAAATATGCTCTGGAAATTTCTCATTGAGATTGATATGACTTACACATGAGCAAACAATGCTTGGGTGGTGCACGACTTACACATGCTTCTTTAATTTGTGCGTAGAGATGGGAATAGGCTAGGCTAAACTAGGTTTTGTCTAAATAAATCTAACCTATTTTACAAAAGCTAAGGCCTAAGGCTGACTTGTTACCTATCAAAGGTTTTCATTTTAGGCTTGACTTGACCTTTTTAAAAGCATGATATGGGCTAACAAACTAAATTTTAAATAAGCCAAATTTTAATTACGTCAAGAAGTTAAAAAGAATATTACACCTTGTTTTAAATATAAGAAATAAAAGTTTCAAATATTTTTTATTTCATTTATAATATGAGATAATTATTTTATTAAGATAATATATAAGTGTAATATGATTAATTGATTATTATTTTTTTATTATACTTAAAGGAATAAATAAGTTGGTCTATTAGGCTTAATAGGTTTTTTAGTAAGCCCAAGCAGAGCCTATACAAGTAAATAGGTTTTTTTAAAAGCCTAAGCCTAACTTTTTATAAATAGGCTGGGTCGAACTTGAACTTTATGGCAGTACAAGAACTCTTTTAAAGCATGATATGATAGCAACACCCTATGCAGGGTCTTGCTCAACAGCCTGACCTATTTCTACCCTTAGTTGTGCGTTCGAACCATGCATGGAGGCTTGTGGATGAGATGTTGGACTTGGGTAAGTTTGTACTTGACAAGGCACAGCTACCCCTACGGTCACCTGAATGGGATTGTTCCTCCTCTTATACCAAATTGAGACTTATGATGAGTAAATTGCTGGAGGGAATACACTCAGTTGAAGATATTATATATGAGGAGTGCTTGGAAGACTCTCAATAAATTTGAAACTCTCTTTATGATTTGGTTAGAATTTATTGGAAATCACCATTTTTGTGGATTCTACTTATTATCAGATGACTACTTTTAATTTGGTATTTTCAATCAATTCTAACCAATCATAGAAAATGTTTCAGAAGGTGCGTTTCTAGGAATAGACCAACATTCAGACAAAAGTTGTAGACTTATGCACCTGTTCAAACGGCTACAACGTAGAGAAAAACAGAATATTACAAAAGCAATAAATACATATAAATAGTTAACAACTTTCAATTTGTATTTGTAGACTTATTTTACATTGAGACTCCCTAAGATCTTGTTTTACTGAAACAATTTTTTTAGTAAATTTATATTGAGATCCCCTAAGATGTCAGCATATTGTTTTCTAAACAATCAAGAGGGTTAGTATATGTGTAAAAAAAAAAAAACGGAGTATTGAGAGAAATTTGACAAAATTTCAAGTAGTGTCTGTTTATCCAAACTTCTTTGTTTCCTGATTACCATGAGCATTTGGTTATGTAAGAGTTTATGCTTATAATTGTGTATATGGAGCACACATGGATTTCTTATTTATAATGAGTGATAACTATAATAAAAGGGAAACAAAAGAAATGTAATTAATGACTAAATCCTTAAAGATAATATACTATTTAATATAATCAAATCATATATGTAATACTCCTCCTCACGCTGGAGCATCTATGTCATATGGGGCAAGCCTCTTACATATACAATTAAAATGAGAATCCTTGAGGGATTTCTTGATCATATCTGCAAGTTGGTCACTTAAACTAGCAAATTCCGTGGTAATTTCTATGGAGAGCACTTTCTTTCTAACAAAGTAGGAACCGATCTCTGTGTTTTGTCCGTTTATGAAAAAACGAATTTGATACAATGTGCATGGCAACTTGATTATCACATATCAACCTAGTATCACCAATATCTCTAAATTTTAATTGTTGGAGAAGTCTGAGCCATATGATCTCACATGTAGCCATTGCCATGACACGATATTCTGCTTCAGTATCTGGAAACTATTTTTTGCTTCTTACTCTTCCATGAGATCAAGTTTCCTCCAATAAGAACACAATCCCTAGAAGTGGACTTCTTGTCTAATCATGATTCTGCCCAATCAACATCAGAATAATAGACAACTTTGGAATTGCCTTTACCTTCATATATCAATCCGCGACTTGTGCATTATTGAGGTACTGAAGAATATGTATGATTGTTGTCCAATGACTGTCACAAGGCTTTTGTAGAAACTGACTAAGCATGCTAACTGCAAAGTCTGGTCTAGTGATTATGAGGTAAGTAAGTCTGCCTATTAGAGGATAGTATCTTCTAGGGTCTTCCAAAGGCTCTCCTTGACCTGGAAGAAGCTTCAGATCTGGGTCAGTAGGCAAGTCACTAAGGCGACAATCAAGCGTACTCGTCTCGGTTAAGATGTATAAGGCATAGTTGCGTAGGAAAATAACAATGTCAATGGAGGATTGAACAATCTCAATGCCAAGGAACTATTGGAGTGGTTCTAAGTCCTTAGTCTGAAAGTGACTATGAAGATGAGACTTACGACGAAGAATTCCCTTAGAGTCATTGTCGGTTATGATGATGTCATCAACATAGACAACTAGGTAGATGCACAGGCTAGTGGAACAGTGAAGGGAGAAAACGGTGTGACCAGCTTCAATACGAGTCATACCAAAATCAAGTGAAGCAGAGATGAACTAACTAAACCAGGTATGCGGAGATTGCTTTAGGGACACTACATAAGGAAGCATCAACTAGTTTTTAATGAGGCCGAGTGGCAGCTGGAGCATGAAAGAGTTGAGTGGTCAAATGCGAGTCACATCCTTGGCCTTAGAACCATAGCTAGATAGCAGTAGCCCAAATACTGTAGTTGACACTTTCAGAGAGTTTCTCACAAGAAATCAGTGGAACATTGGTGAAGGACACAACAGAATCAAAGGGTAGAGTAGTAACCATAAGAAGGAGAAACCAAAAAAGGTAAAAAAAACAAAAAAGGAACCAAACAAACACTCACGGAAAGAGGAGCCAAACAGCCTCTAAACGATGGCGGACGACGTGGAGAATTGCAGTGAAAGGCTCGCTGGAGAAGGGTGCAGACGGCGACAAAGGGAGAGGCGTGTTGATCTCACACTCCAGAGAGAGGTGACGATGGACGGCGGTGATCCGATGCAAAAAATGGTCGCTGAAGAGAAATGGTTCTGACGGTAGGCTGCATGACGGGTGGGTCTCACTGGATGTGAATGTACCGACCTTCGTAGTGTACGACACTGAAAAAAAAAGGGGAAAAAGGAAAAAAAGAAGAGAGAGATCGAAACCCTAAGCTCTTGATATTATGTAAGAGTTTATGACTGTAATTATATATATAGAGCACATGGATTTCTTATTTATAATGAGTAGTGATAAATACAATAAAATAGAAACAAAATAAATGTAATTAATGACTAAATCTTTAAAGATAATATACTGCTTAATGTAATCAAATTATATCTATAATAGGTTAAAAGTTTATTGTTTGCTTGTATGAACATTTATACCTTATATTTTACTCTCCACTGGTTTTCTCTTATGCACCATTAGTTTTTAAAATGTGTACCGTTAAAATGTGTAGGTGGGTCCATCAGTTGCCTATGACGCAACTACCATGAATGAGTTGAGGAAGTGGAACGAAATGTACGGAGAAGGTGGTAGTAGAACAAAATCACCATTTGGATTCGGGAGCTGATTTGGATGGTGGTTAAATCACTAACTTATCACCAAGCTTCTTACCAAAGCAGTTTACCGGACAAGGCAAAGAGCTCTAGATAGATAGATTTTCAGCATATACTTTTCAACGGCCTCTGCATTTCCCATCCTTTGCCAAATTATTCGGTACAAGCAGTGTTTTTCCCAAATTTATTCATACGAATTGGTTCTGTTTTAGGAGGGAGGCTGTTTCAAGCTCCATGTTGAGCTGATGAGTTATTCAGTTTAATGTGTCGTAACGAAATGTAGATAGCCTCTAATTTTGTTTAGGGAATGTGCAATCTTATTTATGTTTGAACGGTAAGGGTAATTTCCCCAATTATATTTATAATGTGCTGTTCTCAGCCTTTTCTTTTTGAACCCTGAATTTTTATTTTTGCACCTCCCTAAATTTTAAAAAATTCTATAATGTATTTTTTTAGTATATTATGGATTTTAAGATCTACAATGTATTTTTTTATGTGTATTGAAGATTTTAGGATCACAATGCCCTTCATATTGAAGATTTTAGGATTCACAATGCCCTTCATTAACTATTGCAGATTTTTTAATACCTAATGTATTTTTTTAACTACATCAAGGATTTTGTACTTTAGTAATCAAGCTTATAAGATTTGTGTTATGGATCAAATGATTTACAATTATGTAATGGAGAAAAAAGGTGTTCCAAATTTCGTTCCCTGTAATATATAAAAGTCATGAAAATCTTTATTGATTAAAACAATTCATTTGTTTTCTTGCAAGAAGAAACTTACAATGTAATATCATGAAACCTCTCTAAATTAAGAACCAACATATACTTTTGTGAGACAACATATTGTACAAAAATGTTCAATAGTAGTGCAATAGAAAAAAATAACAAAAATAGATAATCTAAATTTTATGAAGTGATAAGGATAAAGGGATTTTTTTTCAATTAATTTGGGTGAAAAAACAAACATCTACTGGTTTTCTAATATCTTTGTCCTTCTCATTTATTGTTTAATTATAATGACTTGTTATGCACTAATTTTTATTTGGTGGAACTACGAAAGTCATAGCTATCAAATTTTTGTGTAAATTTTATTAAAATGATTGACTTGAACTAGTGGGATCTTTTTATATTCCACATATAATGAAATAAAATAATTTTATAAACATACAAGTATCTTAATCATATTACGTTTTTATTAATATTAAAAATAGAAGAAAAAAGCGCATCAAATTTATATAACATGTTTTATATCGAAGTTGATAATTTGAACTGAATTGTGCTTTAATAGAATTGAATTAGATTTTATGAATGAAGATGCAAGAATTTGTCATTTGGATTTTTTAAAACATTAATTGTTGTGTTAAAATGTGTTGCCTTCACTGATTTGATTAGGGAATACGGACTAAAAAAAATAATCTTTAGATTAGATAATTCGGAGATATTTTACGAGTCTGTATTAGGTAATATATACTTGTAAAAAAAATTTTGAATTCTAGATTACTTAATCTAGACTTGTATTGTAATACAAATTTGAATTAGAATATAAGTTTGGTTTACGTAATTCGAACTTGTTAAAAAAAACTATATTATAATACAAGTTCAAAATATCTAATCCTAACTCAAAAAGGATAGATTTTTAGGAATATGAATTTGTGAAATAAATAAAAAAAAAACTCTAGATTACCTAATTTGGATTTGAAGAAAAAACCAAATTTAATGAGTCAAAATTTGGTAAAAATCAAATCTAAATTATCCATTTTAAAGAGTCACTTAAAGATATTTTTGTTTTTTAATATATTATAAAGGTACAAGCAGAAATTATGGAGGTGTAGTCCAAAAAATCCTGAAAATATTACAAACATAAAAACCCCAAATAATAAAAGCTCAAATTAGGACCGACTTACACAAAATCTTATTCTAAAAAAAGGCTCTTCTTGTAGCTTTTCAATCCTTCGTCACATTCACATTTCCCTCAGAGCTCAAATTAGGGCCAATTCACACAAAAATACCGAAAATATTATTAGATACCAACTTTACTTATTAGTGTACTTATTACCATGGAGAACATTATCAATAGGTGGTTACACTTCACAAATTGCCTACATACATTCGTACAGTAGTTAGTCAGTTTTCCAAGTTGTATCGTTGGATACATGGAGGGTTTTTTAGGATATTATATCTGTATATTTGTCCTATATAATAGGGAGACCCTACAAGAGCTCCAATTCAGGTGACAACAATGACTAATGAGAAAGATCCTAGTAACATACAAAAATATCTAAAAGTTGTAAGTCTTAATATTTTATTTTGTTTAATTTATTTGTAAAAAGTACAAGTATGTTGACTATTTTGAACTTTTAATCCTAGAAATATGTCACAATATTGCTAGAACTTTACAACGACTTATCAATGTCAGGCAGGTCATTAAAAGGATTGATGCATATCTGTCCAAGACATCCAAATTTTAGCACATGGAGTGTCAATTGATGAAAATGTTTAGGAGGAGAAATAAGGGAGGTCTTCATAGCTGTAGAGCATATGAAGGACTTGCCTTTCAAAAAAAAAATATAAGGACTTAATTTCTTTTGTTTCTGTATGGTTATATATCACAGATCACTTATTTTGTTTTATTATTCTAGTTGAATATGAAAAATAACTTATTTTGTTTTATTATTCTGTTTGAACATGACAAATCACTTATTTTGTTTTATTATTTCGATTGAACGTAATAAATCACTTAATTTGTTTTTATAACGCTTTTATTGAATGTTGAACAATTTTATTGTTGAGAAAATATCATGAAATTATGCATGATGCTAAATTACGGAAATCAAATGTCATACAATTCAACAATGAATTCTAACCAGCAAAATTATATTCGATTAATGTACGATGCAAGCCAAACTTTTGCTTCAGGTAGCAATGTGTTTACCACAATATATCCTCTAGCATCGAAGAAAGATCCTTCGAGAAAGCATGTGAAATGGATTTCGTTAGTGACATGTAAACCTATATAGTAACATCAATGTTAATAAATTAATCAATTATAACCTAAACAAAATGATTCCTATAAATGTGCCCTAAACAAATATTGTAATGAACGTTTATAGTAGTTTGTTCATGGATAAATTAATTAAATGAAAATACGTTATAATGCTATAAATAAATTATATTTAATGAATATCTATCATATTATATCTGTCAACCTGAACAGATTTCTTTAGCTGTAGACATTTAGATATGGAAGAGGTTGTGATCTAAGTGAAAAAATCTTACATTTTGTTTCAATGATATGAACACGATGCAATCATACTCTCATATAAGATATAGTAATCCACTTATCCATAATAGTTCATTCAACATAGGTAAATTAATCAAATGGAAAAATATATGTTATATGTCATAAATAAATGAAATGTATTTAATGAAGGTCTACCATATTAAATCCATCAATCATAAGAGATTTCTTTGTTGTTCATCTCACTTATACCTTCCAAAAAGTTAAGCATAGCTATTACATTGCACCCAAGCTCTTTGGCAAACTCATATGTACTAAAGTTCATGACTCTTCACCCATGCCCAATAAGGGAACCATGGCATGATAATCACAATTTCATAAGTTTTATGTCAACTACATTCACTATAAATTATTGTAATTTAGCATGGAATTGATTAGTCATGGGCACTACTCTCTTGTGCAGGGTGATTTGCGATGGTCTTTGACTTTACCTCCTAGTTGATGAATTGTTATTGATAGAATGAAATGTATCAACGTACTCAAAATGTGAAAGGTCATGTTTAGTTAATCTTGTCAATTGATTTGGGTATACAATCTCAAATAGCTTACTTTTTATGGTTGCCTTCCTAATTATATCAACCTCTAAACTAATTCATAATAATGTCAAATTCTTGTTGAATGAAAAATTTTGTAGAAAACTCATTTGACGCCATATCTATAAAGGTTAGTTCGATACAATATGCTTGAGTAACATGAAGTGGTATGTTACCCAATCCATTTCTAGATAGTTCACATGCAAAAGGGAAACCATGTGTACGTCTTAGTATACAACTATGAGTACTATCAACACTAATAAACTTGACTCTTTCATTCTCATTTGCTATATGATTTAACGCATATTTTGAAACGAACCACATATTATCTTGTATAGTGTTGTGTTAAAAGTATGACCAATATGATGAATGTTTAAAAAGATTATTTTCATTTTATTGTAGAGTCATCAAATTGTTCATTATATTCAAACAACTACACAATTCTACCAAGCTAATTTCTACCTTTTTCTCCCAGCTTCAACAAGTCAACTCAACACTACACATAAAGACAAGTCATTTTCAATGTCTAAATACAAGTATAGCATTTTAGAATAAGAAAATATGTCATCAACAATAACAAACTTGTTACTTTTTATATTTCCTAAGTGCATGACCTTATATATCCAGGTCTTGATGAATCTTTCTTTGTGAGGAATTAACCATGTGTCCTTCACATAGTCCAAAAACATCAGCCATAGTGAGGACACAATTACAAATTTATGACTGAGTCTTCATAAGCATGGATTGTAAGAGAATCCATAACACTACATCAGGCCTCTATGACTCAGTATGTGTCTCTTTAGCATGCACATACATTTTACATTAACATTTTATGGATGTAGAAATGAAATAGCAAGTTAGCAACGTTTGAAAAGGCAACTTTGATTGCATTCATTAGTGTTATATCTCTATTATTGACACATACTTGAGAAAATAAATTTCCTTTTCAAATAAGTCTTCTTAGTCTTTCAAGTGTTCAAACAATTATTTTCACACTTAGACTCCAATAACA
The DNA here is from genome assembly GCA_037954015.1 of Psophocarpus tetragonolobus. Lineage (NCBI taxonomy): Eukaryota > Viridiplantae > Streptophyta > Magnoliopsida > Fabales > Fabaceae > Psophocarpus > Psophocarpus tetragonolobus. The sequence continues at coordinate 3,810,992 of CM075689.1, forward strand.
CAAATGCAATAGAAAATGTTAATCCCATAGACGTCACACTAACAATTTTAAGTACACGAAATTTATATCTATTTGTTTTATATGTACTAACAATAAATAAAACTATATTAAAAACATTTAACAACTTGACTGCTTCATTCTATGCCAATTAATATACATGTCACAGTCAAACAACTTCATAAAATGTTTCCTTTCTATTCTAGACCCTTTCAGATGATTGATACTTATGTCTTGCATTGTATATTTGTTTGATAGTAATCACATTTTCTTCATTATGTTTCTTAAATGTAAGTAGAATACTCTTTGTCAAACTCACTAGTCATTAGTCGACCAACATAGGGTAACCTATTAATGTATTAGACAACTCATGATTATGATTCTTGCATATTAATTGAACCAACCAACCTTGATAATTCTTCATACGTTTACCGCATAACCTAAAAGGGTAATTGCATTTTCTAGTCCTACTTGTGCGTTGTAACTTTTTTATGTAATTTTCGTATTTTCTAACTCCCTCACAACCAAACAAAACAAATGTCTTTCTTCTTTGTTGGTTTTATCTGACCTCATGATGACAATTATATGTTCATGATAACTACGAATTTGTTAATTTAATTGATTATCACAATAAAAATTACCTCATTGGTTGTGAAAACTTGTCTTTTTAACCAAACATGGAATTTTTTTTCAACACTTCATGTATATCTTCTTGCACCTCTATAAAAAAATATATTGGTTTTTATCCTACACCCTATATTTTTCTCCCTTAGTTTAATATATATAACAGGGTGTAGTGTCCAAAACCAATGGTTTGGATGTTGTTAAAACTAATCTAGAGATAAGGTCAGAAACTTCCAATCTGAATTGATTATTCTAATAAGATTAAAATATATAGATTAAATGACGTCTAATGTTTTTATAGGATTAAAAATAGGAATGCTTAGATGATCATTGGTTGGAGCTTTGTATTTTATTATAGAGAATCTTTGTCTAATAGTTATGTTCATATCTCTATTGGGTTTAATGTTTGAATTTGGTTGACTGAATCGGTTTGTACTATATTTGTAACTCTCTGTCCACCTTGTTGTGACATGGGTAGGTATTCTCCCTTCCCCATTATAATAACATATAAAAAAACTCCACTGTATTTTCCTTTATCACCTAAGGACTTCAAGATTATACAATTCAAATATTTATATATATATATATATATATATATATAATATGAATAAAGAGGAGTGTTAAATAATCATTTCAAAAACAATAAAAAGTTATTTTCATCATTCTAGATTTAGGTATTTTAACCCTTCCTAAATAGCCATTCCTTCCTTCAATATGTATTCTTAAACTTAAAACAAATCATAAAATGAGGTCTTTTAAATTAATAATGATATTTTGTTAAATTATGACTTATAAAAATAATGTTTTGCCAATAAAAATATATAAATTATTTTTGAGAAGCCTAGCAGACTTGGCATCTGTTTTAACTTTTGTCGTAGGATAAAGTTGAAATATTAAGGTGGTGTTTTTCTTTTTGCGTCTATTATTTTCTATTAGCACCTCCAAATAATTGAATTTCCAAATTTGTCCATTATTATTTATAAAAAAATATTCCACTTTCAGATCACTTGATCTGAAACCCATTTTACCACCAAATAATTTCATCTAGAATACATGAACATATTAATTATATGTTTTGGATCAATTGGTCTAAAATACATTAGTTGTCCATTTCAGATTAATTGATTTAAAATATAAAAGAAATTTCATTTTCACTATTCTGACAGTTTGATCCAAAGCACAGTAGTTATATGTTCTATATTAGTTGACACGAAAAAAAAATATATTCCATTTTCATATCACATAATTTAGAATATATTAATTGTATGTTCCAAATTTACCGATCTAGAATGTTAAAAACTTATTGCTTTCTCACCATTCCAACATCTTATTCTTTATCACATTAGTTAGTTATATATTCGGAATCAATTAGTTTGAAATATTAAAAAAACATCTTTATTAGATTAAGTGGTACGAATGTTAAGGTAATGTGAAAAATATTATAAGCGACCCATTTAGTTAGGGGGAGGGTCTTGGGGGAACGTGGTGCGAAGAGAACGTCAAAAGAGAGTAGTTTGATTATTTTGCATTTCGTGGAAAATGCCAATAAGAAAGGATAAGCGAAAATAAAAACAAACTAAAATATATAGATGTAATTAGGATTTTTCTTTTTGCCCATCAATTTTACTTTTCACATCCTATTAACTAAAGACACTTTTACCCTTATCACTTTATAAATTTTAGGTTGTCATTTTCTCCTATCTTTTTCTATTGCACTATCATTGAACATTCCCATGAATTTTGTTTTGAACATTTTTCTAGAATATATTGTACCCACAATGGTGTGTTAATTTTCTTGTTCTGAATAGGCTTCAACTTGTAGGTTTCTCCTTGTAAACAAAATGAGTTGCTATGTTATAGATTATAAAATCTGCAACACTGGTTTAATAATGTACTACAAATCACTTGATTTACAATTATGTAATTACATAATTGCAAATCATCTAATCTGCAACACAAATATTATAGGCCTGTCTAATCTGCAACACAAATATTATAGGCCTGAAAATTACATTATAGTTAAAAGAATTATATTACAGATCATGAAATCCACAATCCAATTACCTTAATACATTGCAAATCTTAAAATTCATAATACACTTAAAAAAATACGTTGTGAATCAAGAAATCCTCTATATAGGGCATTTAGGAAATTTTAAAAATTTTGGAGATGCTAGTAAGAAAGAAATATGTGAAGCGTAAGAAACAAAGGCTCAAACATTTAGGGCAGATACATTTTAAAATTTTTATATTGAATATTAAAATATATAAAAAAATATACTGTAGCAACAATTTGACAGATTTATAGAGCTTACAAAGGCTATACGCGTAAGAAACAGTTTTAAAAGTTAATTCGACTCATTCATACTAGAAATTACAAATTTAGTGTTAAATGTCTCGAGAGAAATTTACTCGATAATAAAAACCAGTGTTGACTAACACTAGCTCTTGAAATAATAGTTCGAGAATTTTTAACCTGGTATCGATACTAAAACAGCTATTTATAGTCAACAAAAAATACATTTCGCCCGTTCCCGTTGATGCCATCAAAATCAGCCACTCGCTAAAATAATATCCAAGAATCAAAACATACACCGGCCTATGCTATTTTTTTCACTAAACCAAAGAGATAAAAAAAACGCAAGCCAAATAAAGGGGAAAGTTATGTACATCAATAAATATACATAAAAGATAATGACCATTAAAATCTAAATTTACAAAACAGTGTTTATGTGTAATGCTTTAAGTAATGAAGTTGCCATCTGTTTAACCAACACTTGTCCATCTCTCCGTTCCCCTATTAAGTTTTGAAGTTTTTCAGGTAGATCATTCTCCACAATCAACTTCTTGGGCTGAGGATGATGCTCATAAACGGCCTTCAAGAATATTTTTAAAGAGTTACGTAAGTAGTTGGTTTAGCGGCAAACACAAACTTACATGTTGCATTGATACAAATTTTATGCCGAGCCATGTCAACATGAAAACAAAACAACCATGTTCTATTCTATCTATAGAAATTAGAGAGGGTTTGTTTGAGAAGAATCTGTGCCTATTCAGTTAACCCATTTAGTATTTTATATGCGCATTATTAATTACAAGAGATAATCAAAACATAAATAAATAATAACTACAAATAATGTGCTTTGAACATTATCCGCATGCATAATGAATAATTACCATATCTACATGTTGGAGAAGGATCAACTATTCTATCCACAATTCTAATACAAGTGCTTGCTTTTGTTAGACGACATTTATAAATGAAACATTTGCACCTTTGAGTTTTATATGAAAGTATCAAGAATTCAAAGACAGGACGGCATTTGTAGAGAAACCAATTTGTCAAACGAAGTTCCAGTAGACTTCTAGTATCACTATATTACTAGCTTAAATTCAAGATAAAATAAATGTAATACTACACTTTTAGAAGGATGTGAAGCCACACTTATGTGAACATTATATTTAAAATTTTCTGAAGTTCCAATAGAAAAATCAGGTACTCTTAGTTCATCTTTGTTTTTATGTTTTAGTTTTGATGAATGGAAATTTTGACATCACTTGACTAGACTAGACCACAGTTATCAACTGCGAGCAATAACAGCGCTTTCGCAGTAAGGTGGAGTGGAGCGACTAGTCACCACTCCAACGATGTTAGTCGCGTCTCGCGTGGGTGAAGCGGTAGTTGCACTGCTTTTCGCAGCCTGTAATGTAGAAGTTTGTGTGGTTTTGCAGCCAAGATGTGCTACTTCTAGATTTGCGAGATTTGGGGTGACTCTGTCAAGGACAACCAAGTCGATGTTGTTTTGTGCTTTTTTTTTTTTTTTTTAAATAAAAAAACAAAACAACATCATTTTGAGTTGGGAAAGTTTTTTTAATGACCTCTACAAGAAGTTAAGGTTCATCTTCTTCCCACTTACATCCTGGTTCTTCCTACTCACCTTCCAGTGCTAGTGTGCTACTTATTCTCCAGCGAGCATCAGCACCTCTTCTTCTCTGATGAGTGTCGGCACCACTTCTTCTCTGGAGAGCCATTGTCTTCTTCATTCTGCACTCCCATCCTCTACTAAATGCTCCTTCAACTCCTCTTTTTTGTTCAGCATTTTCCCCTTCTACTATGGTCTCAGCCCACTTCTTCCAATGGTTTAGTGTTATACATGTTATGTTTGTTGTTTTGAATAAGCAAACAATAGGGATTCATCTTATGTTTACTATTTTGTATATGCAAACAATAGAAATACATATATTATATATTTCCTTGCAATCAATTATTTATTTTCCAATACTTTTATAGCATTTTTGGAGGATAACCACTTCAGGCCACTATCCGCTATTAACTACTATGGACTACACAACACATAAACAGGTTAACATATACCTTGAGAGGTGTGGTATTGCCCACCAAAGATTTTAGCATGTATTAACAAATAATATCATATTGCATCCATACCTTTATTAGCCTCAGTAAATTAAGACGAGCTATAGCATCCTGATGATCTAGCCTTGCAATGAGCAATGGTGTTAATCCATTAACAGCCAATGTTGTATTGATCCTTGCAGATTTTCTGCATACAGTAATATGATGACACAGATTAAATAAAATTCCAGATGAAACGAAACCAAGAATGCTAACATTTGGATATAAAAGTACTAAATGATATTGTAACTACTGCGGCAGCATCAAACAACACATAAAAAAATGTCTACGTACTTCTGGCAAGAGAGCATTATAGTATCTACTTTTCTGATGTTTTCTTTTTCTAGGAATATCTTCCATACTTGTAATCTCTTCCTTTCTTTAGAAAGATCTTTTATAGAAACAAAGAAATTGCTTATAAAAAAAATAGAAATGAAGAAATTGACTAGGAAGAACCAAAGAACTCAACCCCCTCCTAGTTAACCCCTCCTCAATATCACTTAAACAGTTGAACTCTCCAACAATAAGAAGATAAGTCTTACTCCACCAAGGTCAGCTATATGGATTGCACAATGTCATTTGGACTTGAAAAAAGAAAAATTCTCCAGGATATTATTCGACAATCAAACTGCAATGTATATCAAATAAATCAGCATTATGGGCAGCATCCAAAATTCTGATTGAAGAATTTCAACTTGTTAAATTAATGTTAGATGTTGGTTATTAGTTGTTAGTTGAGGTATATTATATTTCATTTATTATTGTATGTCAGAGGTTGGTGGTAGTTGTATTCACCACTCTGAGTTTCTAGATTGTATTGTATCTCTATTTAATAAGAGATTCTAAGCTGAGTAAAGTTATCTCAAGCTTTTCTATATTCAAGTTGGTATCAGAGCAAGTTCGATTCTGCTCTTTATCATCTAGAGTCACACAGTAGGCTGTCCGCCACTGTCGCCGCCGTCTCCGGCGAGCACAAATCCAGGTGCGCCTCGACATGCATGTTCTACCCCTGTAAATCGCTCCTCCATACGCAGCTCCACGTGCCGCCTCAGTCATGCCCAACAGAAAGCGCGTGAGCTCCATGCGCCGACGAAACGGTCTCCGTTCGCCGTCGTTTAAGTGTTGTCTGACTCACTGGAGCCTCCTGAAGCCATTGCTGACCTGTGTCATTCACTTTGAGCAAGATTTAGTGGATTTAAATCAAATCTCTCTCTCGGTCTGTGTTTTTCCGCTTTTTCAGATCTGGAAAAATGTCGTCTTCTACCTCAGTCAACTCTGATCCCATTCTTCCTATTTCTGGATCTGCCATGATCACAACAGAAAAGCTCAATTATTTAGCTTGGGCTGATTCTGTGGAACTCTGGTTCCTTGATCAAGGACACCATGAGCATCTAGAAAAGGTAGATGGGATCAGCTGAACAGCAAGCTTAGTGGAAAAGACTTGACTTTCAGCTTTGTGCACTTCTATGGCAGTCAGTGGAGCCTAAGATATTGAGAAACCTCAGAGTTTTCAAAACCTATTACTCGTTTTGGAAGAAAGCTCAAGATATCTACTCTAATAATATCCAACGCTTGTTTGATTGTGTTCAAAAGCTAGCCTCCTTAAAACAATGATTCATATATGGTATCATATGTTTCCGAAGCTCAAACAACTGCAGAAGAATTGAAGCTTTTCTTAGAAGCTGATTCTATAGAAAAAACAAGGAAACGACTTGATAATCTCTATATGGTTATGATTCTTCGTGGTATGAACCCGACATTTAATCGCATTCGTGATCAAGTTCTGACTAGTTAAGATATTCCTTCCATAGAGAGCTTAACTACTCGTGTCCTCCGTGTTCCTACCTTGAGCAATGAGGATACCTCCCTTGAAAATAATATGGAGTCTTCTGTTATGATATCTTCAAGAGGAAGAGGAGGACGTGGAAACAGAGGTCATGGTGGAAGAGGTAATCGTCCACAACGCACTCATTACAAAAGGATGGGTCATACTCACGAGACATGCTACTCTCTGCATGTTTTTCCAGACAAGTTTGCTCATGTATCAAGTCTGAGAAGCCGGAAAAGAGGAAACTGTTTGAAGAAGAATATCAAGGATACCAAGAGTATTTGAAGATGAAATCTAACAGCCTTGCTAGACCTTCTTCTGGACCTAATGTCTCAACGGCATGCATTTCTCAATCTGTGAAAGGTCAAAACCCATGGATTGTTGACTCTGGTGCTTCAGACCATATCTCTGGTAATAACTCCTTGTTTTCATCTTTATTACCTCCCAAATTTCCACATCTTGTCACATTAGCCAATGGGTCAAAGGTTTCAGCTCAAGGAGTAGGGTCAATTTCTATTTCTCCCTCCTTAAATTTATCTTCTGTTTTGTACACACCTTCTTGTCCCAATTTACTTTCCTTGAGTCAATTAACTAAGTCCTTAAATTGTTCAGTTACATTTAACTTTGACTCCTTTGTCATTCAGGATCGTGGTACGGGCAGGCAGATTGGCGCAGGACATGAATCACGAGGCCTCTATTACCTGGAATCTAGCTCTTCAGTGTCCTATCTTGCATCCATCTCTCCTAAATTGTTGCATGATCGGTTTGGACATCCTAGTCTTGCCAAATTAAAGATAATGACTCCTAGTACTTAGAAAATCCAAACTTTAGAATGTAAAGCTTGTCAATTAGGCAAACATGTTAGGTCTTCTTTTTCAAGTAAAGATAAATCAAGAAGTAATTCAGCCTTCTCCACTGTTCATTCAAATATTTGGGGTCCTAGTCGAATTACTTCTTTTGGATTTAAATATTTTGTTACCTTTATTGATGAATATTCTCGGTGCACGTGACTTTATTTAATGAAAGAAAGGTATGAACTTCTATCCATATTTGTGTCCTTCTTTCATGAAATAAAAAATCAGTTTGGAAAATCAATCAAATGTTTCAGAAGTGATAATGCAAAAGAATATTTTTCTTCTGAACTCTCGTCATTTTTGTCCTCTCAAGGTATATTACATCAGTCCACTTGTCCCTACACTCCTCAACAGAATGGGATAGCCAAAAGAAAGAATCGCCACCTTGTTGAAACCGCTCGCTCTTTAATTATTAATGCAAAAGTTCCATTACATCATTGGGGAGATGTGATTCTTTCTGCATGCTATCTTATCAATAGGATGCCCTCTTCCCTCTTGATAATCAAATTCCTCATTCCATCCTATTTCCAGCTGAACCTCTATATCATGTTTCACCTCGTGTATTTGGTTGTACTTGTTTTGTTCATGATATGTCTCCAGGCCTCGATAAATTGTCAGTTAAGTCTCATAACAAGAAGTATTACATGTCTGCAAATGTTACCTTCTTTGAAGATTCTCCCTCTCATCCTCCACACCTGACTCCATTTCCATTCAAGAGGTTTTGCCCTCTCCCTCCTCGAGTCCAGAGATTGTCATTTCTCCAGACATGTCTCATCAATCTGACCACACCAATATTAGTCCAATACCTATCTTATCTGAAACTGATCATTCTCTTTCAACTCCTCATCATGGCATGACACCTGAAGCTAACCCCATTATTCCTGATGACTCTTGTGGCTCATGTCCATCTCTGTCTGCTTCTCGTACAATGGCTCCTAATTCTCCTCCCATGGTCGATGACAACTCATATTGGCCTGTTCCCTTCGAAAAGATATTCGCTCTTCTCGAAACCCTCATCCTATTTACAATTTTTTGAGTTATCATCGTCTGTCTCCATCTTATTGTTCCTTTATAAATTCCTTGTCATTCATCACTATTCTCAAAAATGTTTGTGAAGCACTCGATCACTCTGGATGGCGACAAGCCATGATTGATGAAATGCAGGCCATTGATCACAATGGAACATGGGAATTGGTTCATCTTCCTCCTGGGAAGAAAGCTGCTGGTTGTAGATGGATCTATGCTATTAAAGTTGGTCCAAATGGTGAAATTGAACGCCTTAAAGCTCGTTTGGTAGCCAAAGTTTACACTCAGATATATGGACTTGATTATGGAGACACTTTCTCCCCGATGGCCAAGATCACTACTATTCGTCTTCTTCTTGCCATGGCAGCTATTCACCATTGACCCCTGTATCAGATGGACGTTAAAAATGCATTCCTACATGGTGAGTTAGATGAGGAGATTTACATGGAGCAACCTCCGGGCTTTGTTGCTCAGGGGGAGTCTGGTCTAGTGTGTAAACTCAGGCGGTCTCTCTATGGTCTTAAGCAGACGCCAAGGACTTGGTTTGGAAAGTTCAGCAATGTTGTCCAAGGTTTCGGAATGAAAAGGAGTGAAGCAGGTCACTCTGTCTTCTACTATCACAAATTTGTTGGCAAATGTGTTTATTTAGTTGTTTATGTCGATGACATTATCATTACAGGAAATGATGAAGTCACAATATCTCATCTAAAGCAACACTTATGCAATCACTTTCAAACAAAAGATCTTGGTCATCTGAAATATTTTCTAGGAATAGAAGTAGCTCAATCCAAAGAAGGCATTGTAGTTTCCCAGAGGAAGTATGCCTTGGATCTTCTGAAGGAAACAAAAATGTCTAATTATAAGTCAGTCAATAGTCCTATGGACCCATACAAGAAATTAGTAGCGGATATGGGAGACTTATACTCAGATCCAGAAAGGTATAGAAGGCTGGTTGGGAAGCTCATATATCTCACTATTACGAGGCCAGATATTTCCTTTGCAGTTGGAGTTGTAAGTCGATTCATGAATTCACCTGGTGTTGATCATTGGAATGGAGTAATGCATATTCTCAGGTACATAAAAAAAGCTCCAGGCCAGGGTCTGTTGTTCGAAGATAAAGGAAATAGCCAAATTGTTGGATACTGTGATGCTGATTGGGCTGAATCCGATACAGATAGACGCTCTACTACTGGGTATTGTGTGTACCTTGGTGGTAATCTTATCTCATGGAAAAGTAAGAAACAGAAGACTGTTGCTCGATCTAGTGCAAAAGTTGAATATAGATCTATGGCTCTTGCAACTTGTGAGTTGGTGTGGGTTAAACAACTCATACAAGAATTGAAGTTCTGTGAAATTTCTCCAATGCAACTTTATTGTAATAATCAGGCAGCTATCCACATTGCTTCCAATCCGGTATTTCATGAAAGGACTAAACACATTGAAATTGATTATCACTTTGTAAGGGAAAAAGTGTTGTCCAAATAAATTAGGACCGAATTTGTTGGTACCAATGACCAACTTGCAGACCTATTAACCAAACCCTTAAAGGGTTCTCGGATTGAATACTTGATTTCCAAGTTTGGAACATATGATTTATATGCTCCAGCTTAAGGAGGAGTGTTAAATTAATGTTAGATGTTGGTTATTAGTTGTTAGTTGATGTATATTATATTTCATTTATTATTGTATGTCAGAGGTTGGTAGAAGTTGTATTCACCACTCTGAGTTTCTAGATTGTACTTTATCTCTATTTAATAAGAGATTCTAAGCTGAGTAAAGTTATCTCAAGTTTTTCTATATTCAAGTCAACTTTTCCTTGCTAGGGCAGCTGATAACTGTTATTTGGCCTTAGTTAGGGGTCAGTTAGACTTGGGTTATTCAGTTATTGAGTTGAGTCAAGTAGCTAATGATGTATATAAATAGACGAAAGGGATCATTCATTAGGAGGGAGCTTGTAAAGGAATTCGGAGAGACTAGGACCTCTCAAAAGTCCAGGACGACTGTTCTTAATAAAATTTCATCCTCTTTTGTATTTGTCAAAATATATTTTAGGAAGTTTTAGATATTATTCCTACTATATTTTAGTTTTGTATATTTGTTGTATCTTGCTATTATTACTACAATAACAATCCCACAATTACAGGGATTTGTTCCCTAGAATAGGTTGTACTTATTTCCTAAAATAAGCAGCAGACTCATGTATATATAGGATGTGTTAATTTTGTGAGTATACAAAAACTTTGTCAACAATAAGAGATACATTTTACACATTTCAATAATAATAAGATTATTTCTTCTATTTGAGATGGTATCAGAACTCCTGATCCTTGGGAGCCTCTGACTGTGATCTGATTGCAGCCTTCATTGCTGCACAACCCTAAAATTCCATCGCAGCTTTCATCGCTGTGTGATCCCAAACACTCATCACAGCTTTTATTGTTGTGTGCTTCCTTACTGTTCCTGAATCGATCTACTTTTCTGTGCCTTAATTGCACATATTTGTAATGGCTAAAATAGAAAATGGAGACAAGTTCCAGAATACGAGTGAACTGCAGAATGTCCATTCAGTCTATCGATTGAATGAAAAAAATTATCTCAAATGGTCTCAACTCATTAAGATCATCCTAAAAGGGAAAGGAAAGATTAGCCATCTAACTGATGATGCCCCGGCTGAAGAAGATGTGAAATTCAAGTCATGGGATGAAGAAGACTCCATGATTATGGCATGGCTATGGAACTCAATGGTTCCGGAAATCAGTGATACATGCATGTTCCTTAATTATGCAAAGGCAATATAGATTGCAATAGAGCAAACCTACTCTAAGGCAAAGGATGTTGCCCAGATTTACAAGGTGAAGGTAAAAACTATGGTAGCCAAACAGGACACTAAAACTGTCACTGAATATGCTAATCAACTCAAATCATTATGGATGGAATTGGATCATTACAGGGTTATAAAGACCAAGTGTTATGAAGATTCAGCAATTCTAAGGGATTACATTGAACAAGACCGGGTGTATGACTTCTTGGTAAGCCTAAACCAAGAATATGAAGGAAGTAATGCCAATTGTTCAAAGTGAAGAGAGTAGAAGAAGCCTAATGCTAGAGACCCCAATTGTGGATAGTTCAACTATGATTGTTGAAGGAGCAATAGCCATGGTTGCGGAACAAAAGAAAGTAGGCCTTCTTCCAAATCTGGAGAAGAAAAATGAAGGAGTATGGTGCACCTATTGCAACAAGCCACGCCACACAAGGCACAAATGCTAGAAGTTGCATGGAAAACCTCAAAGCAAAGATTGGGGACACAAAAAAGGCCCTTCAAGGAGAAGGGGGCAAGCTCATGTTGCTAGAAGTCAAGGAAGATCCGTCCAAGTCAACCATGAGGAGTTAGAGAGAGTACGATCTTTTCTTAGTAAATTGGAAAAACCCACAGGTACGTGTTTATTGACATACTCTGGTAAGTTCCCATTTTCTTGTGGATTTAATGTCTCAAATACACCATTTACCCATTATTGGATTCTAGAATCTGGAGTCACAGACTATATGACACCACTCCTTAATGTCCTAGTAACAAGAAAATTTCCACAGCTGATAGAACTCTTATAACTGTAGCTGTACAAGGAGATGTCCAAATAACCTGAACCATAATACTAAAAAATGTTCTTCATGTCCCTAAATTGTTCACAAATCTGATATCTATCCAAAAACTTACAAAGGACCTCTTATCTAATGTGATATTTCATAGCAACTCTTGTATATTGCAGGACAAGAAATCGGGGAGGACGATTGGACATGCTAGAGAATGGAATGGCCTTTACTACATGGAAGATCTGAATCTGCCCATTGAGAGTCACTCTCTGATATCCGATTCTGCCATAACCAGTAAAGAAAAAGTTTAGTTGATTCATTGTCGTTTGGGACGTCCTTCATTTCAGGTCATAAAGTTACTATTTTCGTTCCTTGTTTAAAAATTTAAATCTGGAGAGTCTTCATTGTGAGGTGTGTGAGTTTGCCAAACACAAGCGTGTACCTTTTCCTATTAGCAATAAAATAAGCACTTCTCCATTTTATCTTGTTCATACGGATGTGTGGGGCCCCTCTAATGTCCCTAATATCTCAGGGGCTATATTGTGACAATAAATCTGCAATTAGTATCGCCCACAATCCGGTACAACATAATAGAACTAAGCATATTGAGGTGGACAGACATTTTATCAAAGAAAAGCTTGACAGTGGCTTGATTTTCACCCCATATGTGCTCACTCAAGGTCAACTTACAGACATACTCACCAAGGGGCTGAACAGCAGTAACTTTGAAAGAATTATATCCAAGCTGAAAATGGAGAACACTTATTCACCAGCTTGAGGGGGAGTATCAAAATATATTTTAGAAGTTTTAGATATTATTCCTACTGTATTTTAGTTCTGTATATTTGTTGTATCTTGCTATTATTACTACAATAACAATCCCACAATTACAGGGATTTGTTCTCTAGAATAGGTTGTCCTTATTTCCTAAAATAGGCAACAAACTCATGTATATATAGGATGTGTTAATTTTGTGAGTATACAAAAATTTTGTCAACAATAAGAGATACATTTTCAAATTTCAATAATAATAATATATTATTTCTTCTAAATTTGAGATATATGTATACTAAATCTATTTAAGGACTGAGGTTATCAAATATCTGCTAACAGAATTTGGGAAAACAATATTTGTGCAAGTCACTGTAAAATAATTCAATTGTGAGACCAGCTTCCTACACTGCTACTTCAGGAGTTCAGGTCCTAGGCACAACATTGTCTAGAAGGATATATGCAAGTAATCATCAATTCCAGTGATCAAACCATGGCTTCTTCAAACAGGAAGAGACAGATAAAAAAAAGTAACAAATACAAAGCTATAATATATAATCTTGGGGGGTTCTTCCTCCCCACACCAAATCAAAATCAAATTCCTGTGTTATGTGTTTTCCTTTCCCAATAACCTTCGCTTCTCTTCCCTCTAATTATGGAATCCTAAATAGAAGGTTCTCAACATATTAGAGAGTAAGTGTTGTAGTACTATTGAACAGGAAAATGTACAAAGCTTGAGTGAGTTACACATGTATATAGGGCAGAGACTCAGAGAGTAAACCAGCTCAAAATAACCTAACTATAGTTAGTAAACTATCATTTAATACATGGAGCTTACACTCATACAACACCATGCAGAACCTGATATTCTGTTTACATTCTTATATAACAAATGAAAAACTAAAACAAAGGGTAGAGGATAAGATACCATCCAAAACAGGAAATCAAATTAGAAAGAGGAACATGATAAGGGGGGAAAATCAAGGTTGTCGCAACTCACAAGGCTGCCAAATCTCCCACCATAATTAAACGACATAACAAGATTTCAAGCATTAAGGATTAGGACATCAGTTTGAAGACTCATTTCCAAAGGTCTCTTGTATTAAATTTCACTTTCTTTAGCAACTTCTAACATTAGGGTTGGTGCCTTGACAAATTAAATATATTGGGGAATCAACTTGATGATTCATCAAATCCTAATGGAATTCTATCTTATCTCTTCTCTCTATTCTATTTATCTCATTGTCGTTTGAGGACATCTTTCATTTCGGGTCATAAAATTACTGTTCCCTTCCTTGTTTAAAAATTTAAATTTGGAGAGTCTTCATTGTGAGGTGTGTGAGTTTGCCAAACACAAGCGTGTACCGTTTCCTATTAGCAATAAAATAAGCACTTCTCCATTTTATCTTGTTTAGACAGATGTTTGGGGCCCCTCTAATGTCCTTAATATCTTAGGGGCTAAATGGTTTATAACCTTTATAGATGATTATACAAGGGTAACGTGGCTTTTCCTTCGTAAACACAAATCTGAGGTTAGCTCTGTTTTCCTCCAGTTTGTTTTAATGATTAAAAATCAATTTGGGGTTAATATCAAGAAACTTAGGTTTGATAATGCCAAAGATTACTTCAATCATACACTAAATTCTTTTTGCCAAAAGGAAGGGATAACTCATGAATCTTCATGTGTACACACACCCTAACAAAATGGGGTTGTGGAAAGGAAAAATGGACACGTACTAGACCAAACTAGAGCACTCATGTTTCAAAATAATGTTCCAAAAAAATTTTGGGAGGAAGTCATACTCACTGCCACTTACTTAATTAATAGATTACCCTCTATAGTTTTATCCTCAAAAAACCCCATGGAAATCCTAAACTCATTCTATCCACATATAGCCCAGACAAATAACCTTCAACCTAGAATATTTGGGTGTGCCTCCTTTGTGCATGTTCACAGTAATGGAAGGGAAAAACTTGACCCAAGAGCAATAAAATGTGTTTTCTTGGGTTACTCAACCACACAAAAAGGTACAGCATGATAGAACTAAGCATATTGAGGTGGACAGACATTTTATCAAAGAAAAGTTTGACAGTGGCTTGATTTGCACCCCATATGTACCCACTCAAGGTCAACTTACAGACATACTCACCAAGGGGTTGAACAGCAATAACTTTGAAAGAATTATATCCAAACTAGGAATGAAGAACACTTATTCACCAGCTTGAGGGGGAGTGTCAAAATATATTTTAGAAAGTTTTAGATATTATTCCTACTGTATTTTAGTTATGTATATTTGCTGTATCTTGCTATTATTACTACAATAACAATCCCACAATTACAGGGATTTGTTCCCTAGAATAGGCTGTACTTATTTCCTAAAATAGGCAACAGACTCATGTATATATAGGATGTGTTAATTTTGTGAGTATACAAAAACTTTGTCAACAATAAGAGATACATTTTACACATTTCAATAATAATAACATATTATTTCTTCTAAATTTGAGAGTATTTGAACTAGTTTCTATCAGCAGCAATGGCAGCAATAGTTAATAATGAAGTTGCAGTTAATAAAGCAGGCATCATCAGAACACTAAACTATCCAATGTAAAGGTTTTCTTTGATATATTATCCAGTTACAGAAGCAACCCTATAGGCTTTTGCTTTGGCATCTGTCTAAAATTGCAGTAATCCACTTTTGCTTTCTAAGATGGCCTATGACCAAGTTACTAGGAGTCTAGGACATAGAATCTTGAAACACAACAAATCCTGAAACATGTTAAGCAGACCAGACAAACTCAGCCCGTTCATTCTATATTAAAAATAAAAACATAGACGAATTGAGCACAAGCACAAAAAACTCAACCATCCGTATGAATAATCAACTGATTTTCAAATCAACCATTCAAATTCAATCTATAAATTCGACAAATTACTGACCTTATAAAATATATGGGGAATGCATCTTAAACAAAGCTTTTATCTTATAATTCCTGTATAACTATTTGGCCTAAATGGTGGGACAACACAAGGAACTATTAAGAACCTAAGCAATGTTTCCATTGATCCATTATTATATCTTATTTTTCCCATACAATTACATGCTACAAAGTATATAATTAGTCCAGCTTTAGCTTCTGATACATCAGGCCCTACATACAACCCAGTCCCAACTTTGGCAGAATCCTTAATTCTTTCTCTGCCATAAATCTAATACAGGTGGATGTTCATCCTACAAGAGGAAGGACCTCAGTACGGTAACATAGTTAACGCATATGTAACATAGTACAAGAGGAAGAACCTAAGCAATGTTCATGAACTATCTATGCAAGACTAATTTATCACATAGTTAAGGCCTTTTCTGTCACAACCAAACACTAAAGTAATGCGATAAATGAAGAGAAAGGAATTAGAATCCTATACGTGATGATTTTCAAGAATGGCTCCAATATGTGAACAAAATGCTGCTCCGGACAGCACTGGAAGAACTTCACAAGCTTCTGAACTGCATCCTTTTTCAGCAATGCTTGTTCAACTTTCCTATTATCATTGTCGTGGGCTAAACAAACAGCAATAGAGTCTAGAGCTGTCACAGACCACAACTCATCCTCAAGAAGGTTCAAATAGACATCCAAACCACCATGAGCCCTTAACTGCTCTCTTGAATTGCGAGATGCATGAGCCATGTCACATAGCAGAGGCAATGCATATTGTTTCAAGGGAGAATTTGATGTGATGAATTGCATCAAATGGGGAATGATTCCATTTTCAGCTGCTTGTTCTTGTCTCCTCTTATTTATCTTGCATAAATTGAAAAGTGCATTCAAGACCTATAGAAAGAGAAAGAAAAAGGAAAGATGAAACTCAGGCCAAGCTTTAGATAGCTACCACCAAGAAAGACAAAGAACAAAAAGATATCTAAAAAATCAAATGCAACAGTCAAATGAAATTCAGAAAGTTAGTCCAAATGCTCACAATATAGTTACTAATAAGTTAACTGCATGACATGCTAGACTCAGTACTTTCTGTACCCAATCATTTTTTTTCCATACTTAATAAGAACATTGCAGTTACTACATTACCAGCACTAAATTTATTTCAGCATTATGGAAACAAAAACTTGATAAAGCATGGTACAGAAAGTTATTGAAAATATTATGCTTTATACAGCTCAATTTTGATAACAGTAATGTCAGCAAGACACACCTCATGATGTATCTCTGATACAAGAGATCCTTCCTTTAGTTCAAGATTTGGTATCAAGTATTTTATTGCTTCAGCACGCTGGAGATTTTCTAAGCAATTTGGATCGGTTGACAAATGATTAATACACTTCAGTATCTAGAATACATGCCACAGTGCATAAATGGTCAGAAACTAAAGTAGCAGGATATAAGCTAAACTACCAATAACATGTGTCACATTCACACCTTCAACAAAATAGGAGGCTCCACCCTATTAAACATCTGGAAAAGGCGACTGAGCAAGCTTTGGCTACACATGTAAGATTTCACAGTTGTGTCTGCCTGTGCAAACTCAAGTAGAAGATCTGCTACTTTCTCCAGATACTCTCTGGCAACTTCTGCATTCAGCGATGAAACCATGTGGGAAAGTAGCCCAGAGGAAGTAGCACTACCTGGTCTAGCATTTAGAACACCTGAACCAGACAGGACACCTGAAGCTGTCTGTGATGCAATCCCAGATGTGGAAGCAGCTCCTTCACTGGAACCCAAAGTCCCTAATTTCTTGGGAGTGACTTTATGAGAAACTCTAGCACTAGAGTCTAGATTTCCATTTTCCCTTCCACGTTGAGAAACATCTGCACAACCAAAAATACTGTGCCATTCATAAAGAAACACAAATGACAACCAAACCAAACAAAGATAGGAAAAAAAATTAATTTTATAAAAATAACAGAATAAAACTAGGATTGTAGAATCAGCTAAAGCTTTGAAGCCATGTTGACTATAGAATGCATAATTAGAAAATATTGTAGGACATGGGGAAGAACTAGAACTCAGCTTGCATTTAGAAATTTAAAAGGAACAAAAAAGCTTTTAGCAACAATATATAACTTGAACTCATACAGTTGACGATGACTTACCAGTGAGAAAATATTAAAGGTACCAGATCCTAATATATATAATTAGTCCAATTCTTACAATTACAAAAACTAAAAGCAACAAAACATTCAAACTTGTTGAAAACTTTCACTAGAAGTTTCTAAACCATCATTTCTTTGTAATAAGACAAGAAATAATCTATTGTTGTAAATGTAACTATTATGAGAACGAGTATTCCCAGCAAGGTTGAAGGATCTTCTGATGGAAGATTTTAATAGATTTAAAAGGTAAATTCTAATGATATAGTATTTGTAAATTTCTGTTATTTGTGTTAAAATATCTTGATTAAAAAGCAGATAGATCCTTGTTACCTGCAAATTCGGCCATCAAAAAGTCTAGTTCGCCATTTGTTTTCTTTTCAGAGGCATGTAACAAAGGAAGTACACTTTCATGTCTTTCTAATCCTGAAAACTGACGTACATACTCAAGCTGTCCAGAAAAACGTCCAGATGGGGGCTCTTTATCCAACAAGCTCAGAAGAGGCCTAACTTGCTCTTGGTATGTAGCTCCTGTTACTGATAACCCATTTGATGATGGTTCAGTAGATTTTGTTGGCCTATCAGTTGATGTCCTGTTAGTAGAAATACGTTGCTGTCTAGATTCAACATCCACTCGAGAAGGATCGGTTTTCCAACGATCCATATTCTCTCGCTCTTTAAATACACCTGCTAAAGATTCTCTGGATGCTAGGGTTGAATTCTTCTCCAGTGAAACATCAGCTACCACATTGCTTGGTTGGTGCCTATCAACGTCCGCAGGGTAGTTAGAATCTGATCTTCGAGGATTGGATGATGAAGGATGTGAAGCTTCTAAGTGAAGATCAGGTACTCCCCGTCTCACTTTTGGGGGATCTTGCTGATCTACTGTCTCATTCTGATTGATATAAGGGTGAGTGGGATCCAAGATACCAGATCGTGGGCGTTGAGCCAAACCATCGACTGAAAATCCACCCCCACCAGAGCTAGAAGCTAGTCGAGTCGACTCATTTAAGCTATAAAGAGTATTTATAAGCCTGAGAAGTATTCCATTCTTAGCAGCTATTCGGCAAAAATCATTTCTAGGCGTTGACTGCTGAAGCTTAAATACCTGCCACATGCCATCAATAGCCAGATGAACCATCTCCCTGAGACAGAAGTTTGTAGTCAGCTTTTGTTATACAACTTTTGATAATACAAAGAAGCATGTTTATGTACAGGGTAGAAGAATCAAATAGAACATAAGTTTTTTCCTCATATGAAAAGGAACTACTACACTCATAGTATAATTCATTCTGGGCCTCACTCTAAATAACTCAATTGCAGAGGGTTGTCGGTGTCATATAAGATGTACTGTGGCCGTATTCCTAGCCAATGTGGGGAATCTAAACAGTAAGTAATAAATCAAAGAGATGTGAATATTATCTAAAAGATCTAAGAAAGACCCAAAACATCAAATCAAAATCTTTAGCTTAATCAATTTTGAGAAAGAACCAAATGAACCCAAAAGGCTTAAGCTGTTAGGTGCAAGCCAGGTAATGGCTTTTACATGGAAAAGAAATCCTCACACAAAAGCCCTTGGGCATGAAGCAGGGTGAAAGCACATGCTTATAAGTCTGAAATTTTTAGGTACAATGGGCCAGAAAAGATCAATATACTGAACACTGGTTCAAACGAGTTTGACATAATGTCAAATGTTAACTTCCATAAAGCCCAACACACCCACTCACACTAAAGCTATGGGCCTAGAGAATGGCAATGCAGGTGACCCAACAATGGATCTAGGATAGGCTTCAATACCAACTTGGTATTTGGGCTTAGGGCATAACTTAGCCAAACAAAATTGGCTTGTATTATGGTGAGAATTGTCCAAGCTTTGTAAGCACTACTTAGGTCTGATCTCTAGTTGATAGGGGTTGAGATTCCACATTGATCTAGTGATAACAAGCAAAATAAATAACTATTTTAAATGGAATATTTAAAAAATCACTACTTCCCAAGATACATTGAACTTAGATAAGCAAAATAACTAATGTGATTTTGAGAATACTTGGAAGGGTATTAATCATGAAATGCTCCTATTTCCAACAAAAAAACATCAAGAAAAAAAGAAAAACTATGTGATTTTCTCCATGCCTAGCACCAAAAGAACTGTTGTATCAAAGAAAGAAACCTTCATAAAGATGAAATAAATAGATACCAAGTTTCAACCAAATGTGCCCAAGTGTAGTACAGAGAGCACATTGTCACAAAAACAATACTGCCAAAACCACATAAATGGTCCAAGGAGATAGGATAAACACATAATTCATCAAATAGGTGAAACAATGTATTCCATAAAAAGATTCCAACATAACAATATAGTAAAAGATGAGGGATTCTAAACAAGGACTGTACACATAACACCCATATTAAGGAAAGAAATTTATGTGGCCTTCGAGATCATTCCCACATCCAATAACTTCTTTCCCAAAAAAGAATCCGTCAAACCTAAGCCCCTTCTGATGCAATCTTTATATCGACCAAATCTTTGCATTGTATTCCAAACTATAGTCTAGGGTAACAGGTAAGTAATTTCATATAAGCAAAATTCACAAACAACTAACCTGTACTTGGCATAATCAGCCTCAAGAAATCCCACTAAAACAGGTATTCCCCGGCAAGCTATAAACATTTGTAAAGTCAAGGAACTGCATTAAGTAATAACAATCAATCATATGCTTTATTTTCAAAATATACAATCTAGATATGAATAACAATAACAAATAAAATACATTCCAGACCTTGACTGACAAAGCTGCTGTAAAAAATAAGCTGATTCCATACGAATCTCTCGGGGACGATCAGGTACTGCAAAGCTTGTGACTGCAGGAATCTGCCATGAATTTTTGCATTAAATATAGCCAAAAAAGATGTTTGAGGATACTCAATGATACAATTAAGGCAGTCATGTTTAAGTGTAGTTACTTATATTTGTTACTAATATTCCAATAGGCATAAAAACTTGGCTAATCCAAACTCTATTATTTTGTTGCATTTAATTAAGAGATGTGTTACACAAAAAGAATATTTCTTCTGGCTCCTTTAGTTGTTCTGAGAGCAAACTTGTCAAAAAGCAAAACTCTCCCCTTTTCTTCTCATGTTCATCTTGCCAACAAATGTTTCAATATTATTCATATCGATGTTTGAGTTTGTCCCATCTATTAAATAATCCGTCAATCCAACAGGGCAATACTGAAACTGCTTCTCCATAATTGGCTGATTTCTTACCCACTAACTGATTTTAGCATATTTTTAAAAGTCTTCATTATTTTAAAAAAGCAATAATACTTGGTCGGACCAACATTCTGTTATACAACCAAATAACCAATAGTTAATCAACCACCAGTTAACATTTGGAGTTGAACAACACCTCATCCTTCTTTGCATTGGGGGGTGGTCATACCCTGTGGCTTGGCCTCCTCTCAACACAAACACAAATCCCGACACTTCATGAGCCAAGGCAAGAGCGAGGAGCCTTCTGGCACCAGCTTATGTTAGCAATAATACTCAATTGGACCAACAATTAACTGAACGAACCTCCCAAACATAATTAGACAAATTTTAATATAGACATGAAAGATGTCGTACTTACCAATCCAACAAGACATGCATTTTCTAGAAAATCAGTGTTGTCTTTAACTATTTGATTTATAAGCTGAAGGACAGAACATATGACCTGAAATAACAATAACATTTAAATTAAGATGTTTTCTTCCAAGTTACTGAATTGTCAGTAAGCCTCTCAATAATGAAAAATCAAATGATGTATCAAGAAAGACAACATACACGTGTTTTAGGAACTTCTAGCAAATCTGTAAGAGGAAGCAAGCCATGCTGGGTAACAAAAACAATCTTCTGCTCTGGACGTTGGTGAAATATACCAATAAGTTTCTGACATGCAGAAACAATCACATCTTCTGATTCCTCTGGTTTTAACGAACCTACAAGTTTGCTGAACTCAACAGCCTACAAAATTGTGGTAAATGCATCATAAATGCAACTCTAACATACAAAGCAATGTTAAACCAATTTCAAAATTGTTCTGCAGGGAAGCCTGCTTCACATAATGAAGGACAACAAATAGAATGTCGCCTAAAATCCAATAAAAGTTACATGGCAAAGAAAGCACTGGCTCTTTAGAAGATAGAACATTTTGAAATCATCATGGTAATCAGGGTTATGTACTAGAACTTTTTTTAAAAAAATATTTTTAAAGCATCATGATAACATAAATTAAGGAGTTAAATTGTTTGCATTTGGGAGTTGACAGAGATGCCAAAATGCAATTTTGGCTGCTAAAAAAAGCAACTTGAGTTA
Organism: Psophocarpus tetragonolobus; assembly: GCA_037954015.1. Classification (NCBI taxonomy): domain Eukaryota; kingdom Viridiplantae; phylum Streptophyta; class Magnoliopsida; order Fabales; family Fabaceae; genus Psophocarpus; species Psophocarpus tetragonolobus. The sequence goes on from CM075689.1 coordinate 3,833,552, forward strand.
CTTTACAGAGTTATGCATGACCCACTAAACCACATACATGCACAAGACAAATTACAATAATGGAGAAAATAACATTATGAAGCCTCAGTGAGTATTAGAGTAATGTACACAGCTGCCGTTTCTAAACTGCAGCCTTGGGCTATATTGTAATCTTTATAGATTGTTCTAATTCAGTTAGGTTTTCTGCTAGCAGTCAATTGGTTTGTTGATGTTCAGTTAGTTTGCTGGTAGTCAGTTAGCCTTGGCACCTTTATAAATAGTGTCTATGTTTTCTGTAACAATTGTCCATTCATTAATAACAAATTTCCTTTCTGTTCAGATTGCTCTCAAAAGTCTCTGAATTTTCTTTCTCTGAATCGTATCTTTCTCTGAATTTCAAACTCCAACATGATATCCAAAGCTAGTTTGGTCTCGGACCTTTTTTTTCTGGTATTTTTGTTTCACATGGAGTATTCATCAAACTCGTTCATTGCAGCTTCCGCATTCCCTATTTCAATTCTTGAGAAACTTGATGACACAAATTTTCTGCTTTGGCAACAACAAATTGAGCCAGTTATCAAGTCACATCGCCTTCAATGATTCATTGTGAATCCGATGATACCTCCTCGGTTCCTTTCCTCTGAAGATCTTGAATCTGGAAACGAAAATCCTGCCTATGAATCCTGGGAGTAGCAAGATCAAATTCTCCTCGACGGCTGCAATTGACATTTTCTAAGTCAATTCTATCGCATGCTAGGATGCGTTCACTCACAGCAAGTTTGGGATAAAGTTTATGACTACTTCAATAATCAAACACATGCTAGGGTTCGTCAATTGAAGTTAGAATTATGATCGCAATTGCTGGGAATCACACGATGCGTCAATATCTTCATCATATCAAGTCAATTTATCATAAATTTGCTAATGCTAGAAGTTTTGTATCTCTTCAAGAGCATATCAATGCAATTCTTGAAGCCTAAGTGAGAAATACTCAGTAGAATTGGAGAAAATTACGCATAAACCACTAAACCACATATATGCACAAGGCAAATTACAATAACCGAGAAAATAACATTATGAAGCCTCTGTGAGAAATACTCAAAAAAACAACTACTTGAGAGGCAAATCAACAAGTAATTAATGGAGACAATTACAGTAATGAACATCAACTGCATGCATTGCACATCAAAAGAATTGGTACAAATTTTTTAATTTAATGCATTCTCCCTCCCTCTCATTAATCTATTGCCTTACCTGCCCTCTCCCATTCATTGGATCATGGAAGCCATATTTGTAGGTGATATACATCAAAGATATGACCAATGTAACTATGTTTCACAAACTGACCCAAAACCATATTCATGGTGTATGCACATCAGAAATTAATATGATATGAAGAAGGCAAACAAAGAGCATATCCAAGAAACTACTAAGATACCAAAGCTATAGAAACAAGGTTTACAAACATGACTACAAGAGCCAATTTTGAAAAATGAATGTTTTCTACCTTACTTTCTACAAAGTTACGCCAATTTCAAACAACAATCTACCATAAAACTCAATAACATTCCAATTCTAAAATGTAAACCAAGGGAAACTATATATGAGATGCCAAAAAATCAATAGAACAACCACATTATGTGAGGGAGGAATAAGTTATAGAGTGGACAGAAGAAAAACCCTTGGTACCTGCAAAGGAAAAAGGTTCTCTCCAGGAAGTTTTTCATCGAAGACCTGATGAGAGAGAGAGAGAATAAAGAGTCAAAAGAATAAACACAGGATTTTGATAGAAAAAGCTTAAATATCAAAACTGATTAACCTACCAAACCATCTATATCAATCACATCATCTTTTAGAACACCTATCATCACTCGGTGCAAAAGATTCCCACCATTGTTTGCGTGTCCAATTTCACTCTCCTTCTCCCATTGCTTTCGAGCAATTGTAGCCCTCAACTCTTTAGCCAGATCATTTTTACCACCATCAATTGTAGACACATTACCTTTAGCCATATTTGAAGTGGATGTGGATGCCTCAGCTACAACTTCCCCAGGTTGTTTATCCAATGGATGAAATAAATCATCCAAGTAAGCATCTCCTGGCGGGTCACTAAATCTACTCAGCTCATTTCCTTCTACAGTGGTTGGCATCTTCATTGCCTTCAAACGGCAAATGCGCAATTGTATGAGATTTGATCTTTAAAATGAAAAACATTCTCTTGATGAATATAGCACCAACTATTAAAAGCAAAACAGGGAAACTTTAAGAAACCTTGGATAACTTGATCTCGTCTCAATTCTAATGTACTGAGAACTCTGACAAATACTGTCCAAAGCACTTAATGATTTTCTAATTTATAGGGCACCCTGCTTATAGATAATTCCAAACCCCAATTTTCTAATGTAACAAAAAAGAAATGGAAGTGTGTCCAACCCTATTATATATAATTAGAAATTGTTCTACTATGGTGAAAATATTGAAAAAAGGGTAAGAGTACAAATAAAAAGAAAGTGCATGACAGAAACTCATCTTGGGAGATTCATCTGAGAATGCCAACAGAGGCCTAGTTGGGGAAATGGATCAAAAGGAAGATAGTCTGATTATAATGGGAACACAGACTAGAAAACACTTCAGGAAAATAATTAAGATGGATAAAACTCTAAATGGATTTACTGAAAATTTGGTTTCAAAAGAGACCAAATGTGTCATTTGATTTGCATAACCAACCTCAGTTAAGGGAACAAGACTTGGCTTTTTAAATAAAATGTATATGTATTAATATTCAAATGAAAAGGCAATATAATACATGAAATCTACAATAAAAATGTTCCAAAAACCAATAATAATAACAAATACCTTAAGGGAACCGTTATCTTGACCTCTTGCCCCAAAAACAAATGATTTGTTGCCATTGCTTGCAGAACAGTCATTTCCTCCAATCTTGCTAGCCATTCCTCTTGATTGCGGGGACTCAACTTCTCCGTTAACCATAACTTCATGGAGGTCTTTGGCATTTGAAAATTCATTATTGGCTATAGACTCGGAATTAACCACTTCTCTATTAGAAGAGAGTTTGCTAGAACTAGTTTGCAGAAATGACTTCTCACGAATGGCTAACGTAAGAACCTGATCTGATGGAACATCATCTGCTTTCTCTGTTCTTTCATTGGGAACATTAGAATCAGAAGCACGGTCTTCATGAGCTTTGCCACTATCAGCAGCCACAGTTGTAAGCTCTTTTGCAGAGTCCTACAAAAATACAAATTAAAGTTAAGACTATGATATAAATAAAATCTCATTGCTCCCAAAAGGATAGATTCATCATTCATGGTTACCAGTTTCAATTCATAAAATTATTGACTTCAGTGGAAAAGATAGAATAGTATATTCTCACAGCTTCCCAGAACACTAACCTCTTTCTCCATAGATGAGTTTTCATAAGCACTCTTATGATAACCACCAGAAACTTCTGCATCTGCAGAATCATCTTCCTCTATATTTCTGCAAGAGGTAGCACACTTTTTTCAAATAAAAAAACAACCAATTATAGAAACATAAAATCATATGTTCCTTTTACTATTATGACCTCTATATATACACGGAGACACAAGTTTCTTGAAAGGATGATACACAGAGTTCCTTGTCTTTGTCCTCAAAGATGAAGGATATAATATCTTATTTAATTTACCTTAGTGTTCCACTATGACGAAGCGAAGACTGCAGTGCACGTCTACAGTTTTGAATCCAGGGGTGAGACAGCAGAGTTTTAGCATCAGGCCTTTGTCTAGCATCCTTACATGAGCAACAAGATGGCATATAAAACAAACATTTAGTCATTAGTTTCATCTGATTCAAATACAAGTATCCGTGTCCGACAATGGTAGAGTTATAAAACTACATAGACAACAATGATAGCATCACTTTACTAAGTTTGCTTCAATCCTAAGAACAAATATACAAATAATAATGTAGTAACATTTATCAAGCTTGTTAGAGATCCCATATCAACTATATATGGCGAAATAATAGTATATAAGTAAGTGAAAATCTCACCTTACAAGTCGGTTTTGTAAGCTTGAGTTAGGCTCATTAATCTAAAACTACTTCTAATATGGTAACAAAATCTATCCTAATGATTCATTTTTGTTAGGTCTATCATGCCACCCACTATTGAGCCACTACCAGACCACCTGCAGGTGTTCAGTCAAATAAACTTCAGGCTCGAAATGTCCAATCCTCAATGTGAAGGGGTGTTGGCGATCATACATCGACTAATGATATAACCAAATAATAGCGGTGTTGAGAATCAAAATATTATCTTGATTAATAACTAAATATAGTATGTAGGCATATTATCTTTGATGTTTGTATTATTTCAATATATGGATCTAAGTCTATCTCTTTGTATTAGCTCTTTTGTACAGCATATACATACATACATACATACATATATATATATATATAATTCTCCTTGGTTGTGCAAGACATACAAGAATTCATGCATATTCATCTCTTTCTACATGGTATCTAGAGCCTAGTGGATCCTTGCTTTTGATTTTTTTTTTTTTTCTGGACATCGTGTTTCTTTCTGATTTCTAGCCATTTTCTGCCACCACCGTTCAGGTCGCCAACCTCTCCACCAGAGTCGTCATCCTCCAGCGACTCCTGCACTACTGGAATCTCCTCGATCAAAGATCCCACACGCACCGTTGTCTTCTCATCCTCTCCCTCCGACCACCATTCCGACAGTAACTACGAATGTGGGTCAAATGGCCGGTATCACCTACAGACATCTGCTCATGTTGGCTTGGGTTCTGGATTCCCATACTCTGACTCATGGTCAATTAGGTCATCCTAGTCTTGCCAAGCTTATTGCTTTGTACCAAGTCTATCTAGGTTGTCTACTTTGTCATGTGAATCGTGTCAATTAGGAAAACATAGTCGTAGTTCTTTTCCTAAGAGTGTCTCCGAATGAGTTGTGTCTCCTTTTGCTTTAGTTCACTCAAATATTTAGGGCCTAAGTCGTGTTCAGTCTAGCTTGGGTTTTCAGTATTTTGTAACTTTCATTAATGATTATTCTCATTGTACTTGGTTATTTTTTATGAAAAATCGTTCTGAGTTGTTTTTATATTCTAGACCTTTTATAATGAAATTAAAACTTTATTTGGTGTATCTATTCATACCTTTCATAGTGATAATGCTCGTGAATACCTTTTTCAGACTTTTCAGACCTTCATGTCTTCTCATGGTATTCTTCAACAAACTTTCTGTGCCTATACCCCTTAACAAAATGTGGTTGCGGAACGTAAGAATAGACATCTTATTGAAACAATTCGAACTTTTTTACTTCATGGTTAATTTCCCCAACAATTTTGGAGAGATGTTGTTCTTACTGCGTGTTACCTTATTAATCGCATGTCTTCTTCTGCCCTTAATAACCAAATATCTCACTCTATTTTGTTTTCTCATGACTCACTCCATCTATTATCCCTTCAAGTTTTGACTCGACTTATTTTGTTCACAACCTTAATCTTGGTCTTGATAAATTGTTTGCTCGATCTCACAAGTGTGTTTTTTTAGACTATCCTAGGTCTCAAAAAGGGTACAAGTGTTTCTCACCTTCCCTTCGTCGATACTTGATCTCCGCTGATGTCACCTTCTTTGAGTCTTCTCTCTACTTTTCGTCCAATTCCTCTTTTTCTGAGCATATTCCTATCACCACCACCTCCCTTTTTGTCTTCCATCCCATAGATACATTTGTTATACCTACCAATCCCCTACTTCCACCTCCTCTTCGGATTTATCATCACCGACAGCATGTTCGACTTCCTGTTAGGCCAGCCATTGACTCAACTTCGATGCCACCTACTCTGGCTCCTCCCTTTGTGTCTGATCTACCAATTACTCTTCGTAAAGGTACACGCTCCACTCGTAATCCCTCCCCTCATTATGTCAATTTGAGTTATCACAAGTTATCTCCATCTTTCTATGCTTGTCTTTCTTCCATTTTCTCTATATCCATTCCTAAAATTGTAGGTGATGTCTTATCTCATCCTAGTTGGAGACAGGACATGCTTGATGAACTATGTGTTGTTCATAACAGTGGCACCTAGGATCTTGTTCCTTTGCCTCCTAGAAAGTTTGTTGTTAGCCCTAATGACACTATTGATCGCCTCAAAGCTCGTTTAGTTGCCAAAGATTATACCTAGATCTTCGAGTTAGACTATAGTGACATATTCTCTCTTGTTGTCAAGATGGCTTTTGTTAGACTATTTTTAGCCATGGTTGCACTTCGACATTGGCCCCTCTATCAATTGAATATCAAAAATGCCTTCCTTCATGGTGATTTGCTCGAGGAGATTTATATGGAGTAACCTCTTGCTTTTGTTGCTCAAGGGGAGTCTTCCAGATTGGTATGTCGTCTTCACAAATCTTTATATGGTCTTAAACAGTCTCTCAGAGCATGGTTTGGTAGATTCAGTGAAGTAGTCCAATAGTTTAGTATGAGTTATACTAAGGTTGATCATTCTGTGTTCTATCGTTATTCAGGAGATGGGTGCATCTACAAGATAGTGTATGTTGATGACATTGTTATTATAGACAGATGGAATTTCACAGATAAAACAACACCTCTGTCATAATTTTGAAACGAAAAGACCTTGGCAAACTTAGATACTTAGGCATTTAGGTAGTAGAATCTGACAATGGGATTGTGATTTCCCAGAAGAAGTATGCACTGGACGTTTTAGAAAAGGTTGGACTAATGAATTCCAAGCCCAATGACACACCTATAGATCCATATGCTAAACTCTTGTCAAGTCAGGGGAGAGTCACTTTTAGATCTGAGAAGTATAGGAGATTGGTTGGGAAACTGAACTACCTCACAGTCACTCGTCTTGACATCTCCTTTGTTGTCAATGTGGTAAGTAATTCCTTAATTCACCTTGTGCAGAACATTGGGATGCTATCCTCCGCTTCTAAAGTACAATAAAGGAGCCCTACAAAAAGGTTTATTATATGGGCACAATTATCATACTCGGGTTGTGGGATGCTTAGATGCAAATTATGCGGGTTCTCTCACTGACAAAAAATCTGTTTTCGAATATTTTGTTTTTATTGGTGACAACTTGATTTAGCAATTTGTGAACTTATTTGGCTCAAAAAGCTCCTTGATGAATTTGAGATTTGGAGAGGTTACACATATGACTCTAATTTGTGATAACCAAGTTGCCCTTCATATTGCTTTGAATCCAGTATTTCATGAGAGGACCAAACATATTGAGGTAGATTGTCACTTCATTCATGAGAAGATTGTATCTAGAGTCATTTCTACCTAGTTTGTTAGCTCTTATAATCAGTTAGCTGATGTCTTCATAAAATCATTGTGGGGTCCTATAATTGATTATATTTGTAACAAGCTTGGTGCATACAATTTATATGCACTAGCTTGAGGGGAGTGTTGGATGTATTTCAACATATGGGCTTAAGCCTATCTCTTTGTATTAGCTCTTTTGTACAACATATATATATAATATTCTCCTTGATTGTGCAAGACACATAAGGATTCATGCATATTCATCTTTCTACAATATTAAAGATTAGATATTACATCTTATTTATTATTAGATAGTAATTAGAGAGTTATTCTTTATTACCTATTATTAGATTGATAATTAGACATTGTTATAGAGATCCTATGTAATCATTAGTGATCATATTTGCTTTTATTATAAAGACATTGTATGGTCATCCAAGACACACATTGAAACCATATTTCTTTAATTCATGTGTAATTTATGAAATAAGCCTATATAAACATTCATCTGTGGTGTATTCAAACACACAATTTTCATTCCATTATTCCTTTGTTTTTCTCTCATTTAACATGATATCAAGAACCTAACAAAGGTTCTCTATAAACTATCTATTTGCTAGGTCAACCCATTATTTCCGAGAAAAAAAATTTAACCATTTTAATTTTTTATTCACTTTTGTCTACTCCCTTGCTCCAATTATTTTTTCAAGTGACCAAATCTGCGGCTGCCTGTAGTTGCCACCACCTCTAGAATGGGTAATGGGCAAGAAAGGAGAAGAAGGGGAAGAGATAAAGTTGAGAAAAAAAGAATAGGAGGGAGCAGTTCGAGGTAAGTGTAGCAGTAGCAGAGAACTTTGTGGAGGCTGTAACAATGACAAAACAATCTAGTATAGAGTGTTGCAGTGGCGGAACACTCCGGTGTAGGGTGCGACGGCGTGGGGGAGGGTGTGGTGACGACAGACAGAGGCGGCGTTGACTGCGACGGTGGCGGCAAAGTGGGAGAGAATCATAATACAAGACTAAGTGAGAAAAACCCTAGGTTGCCAAGTGTCAACAGCTTAAAATTAAAAAAAAAAAAAAAACTAATGGGTCCATCACTAACAGCTGACCATAGCAAAAATAGAGGGTTTAGGTAGCAAAGCGTGCCCGAAAAGATTTAAACAAAGAAGAAAAAAAAAAGAATAAAGACTTGGGTCGGGGTTGGGTCGCACAACCGGCATCTTCTTCCTAAACATAACCCTAAACACAACTGCGAAGCTACGATTTCAAGTATCCCAATGTTGCACCACTACGCCGCAACTCCCCCACAGAAAAATCGAGTCACTACCGTTATGCCATGGCATCAAGCGGGAATCCCGCCACTAATTTCCAGTATAGGGTGTTGCAGTGGCAAATCACTCTGGTGTAGGGTGCGACGGCGTGGGGGTGGGTGTGGTGACGACGGACAGAGGCGGCAAAGTGGGAGAGAATCGCAATACAAGACTAAGTGAGAAAAACCCTAGGTTACCAAGTGTCAACAACTTAAAATTTAAAAAAAAAAAAAACTAATAGGTCCATCACTAACAGCTGACCATAGCAAAAATAGAGGGTGTAGGTGGCAAAACGTGCCCGAAAAGATTGAAACAAAGAAGAAAAAAAAAAAAGACTAAAGACGTGGGTCGGGGTTGGGTCGCACAACCCGCATCTTCTTCCTAAACCCAACTGCGAAGCTGCGATTTCAAGTATCCCAATGTTGCGCAGCAACGCCCCCACAGAAAAACCGAGTCACTACCGTTATGCCATGGCATCCAGCGGGAATCCCGCCACTAATTTCCCCCATGGTGACGCCATCTCTGAGATTCGATAACACTAGGTACCTCTAACCGATGTATTGCCTTATTTGTAAATAATGTTTTTACTATTTCATCAGTGGGGAACATAAAAGATTATTCTTCTTCTAAAGTTTCACCTAGAGCATATATGTGTAATATGAACCAAACTTGTTACAGAAGTGATAAATTTAATAAATCTAATAAGAATAAAAATGAAAAGTGATTCCATTTGTGTCATTGTGCTAGATAAACATGGTTTGGCACCAGTGAACAAAGGTTGCATAGTGACAATAGAGAATAGTGTCATGTTTACTAGAGATGTGACATACATCATGTGTGTGACCTTCGCACTCCAGGGCACTACTAGGGATCGCGTGCAACGATGTTTTGAGTTGGTTGCGCACGTGGATTGCATGACGAGCTTTGGAAAGGTCTTTGGTATAACAAAAGGCAAGAGTGCAGTCATATTCACCTTGATGATGGGTTCTTTCAAGACATCAAAGAAACAAATTATATCAGCAAAATGAAGATCCGCATGTTATTGGCCGAAATGTCACAAAGCGTCGGCAACAGCCCTAGTAGTGGCTTGAAAAAGATAAAACAAGTAATTGAAAATAAATTGTGACTTGAGAACCACCGAGGACAATGGGTCTCCGGTGAGACATGATTTTTGTGATACCTCAGCCAAGAATAACTTGCTCTAATACCATGTAAAAATGATTAAGGATAAATCTAATAATAGGTAATAAAAAGCAAATCTTCAATTACTATCTAATCATAAATAAGGGAATAATATTTAATCTTTAAGCATCACCATTCACCTCAAGGGTGCATTTACCTCATCGTTTATGTGGACGATATAGTCATTACACGCAGTGGATCAACAAAGAATTATAAGTTTGAAACAATAGCTTTGACAGTACTTCCAAACTAAGGATCTTGGCAAACTTCGCTACTTTCTAGGGATTGAAGTTGCTCAATCCAAAGACGATTTGGTGATTTCTTAGAGGAAATTTGCATTTGACATCTTGGAAGAAACTAGCATTCTAAATGCTAAATCAAATGACACTCCAATGGATCCAAGTGTAAAAATTGATACCTAATCATGAGAGTCGTATGCAAATTCTTAAAAGATATAGAAGGTTGGTTGAAAAGTTAAATTATCTCATGGTCACTTGACCCGACATTATCTTTACAACTAGTGTGGTAAGCCAATTCATGAACTTTCCTTAACAAGACCATTGGAATCTTGTTATTTGGATTCTTAAATGCATTCAAAGATTCCCATGCAAAAGTCTTCATTTATGAGGATAAGAGACATCCTAAAATCTTTAGGTATTTATATGCTTATTTAGCTAGTTCACCTAGTGATAGAATATCCAGATCTGGATACTGTTTTTTGATTGGTGGGAACCTAATTTCTTGCATAAGCAAGCAAAATGTTGTAGCAAAATCAACTGCTGAAGCAAAATACAGGACCATAGCATTACTAACTAGTAAATTCATACATGGTTGAATCAGTTCCTCAAAGAACTCAAATATGAAGAAAAGATAAAGATGATTGCTCATGTGATAATTAGGCTACACTTCATGTTGTCTCTAATCCAATCTTTATAAAAGGAACAAGCATATTCAAGTTGATTGTCACTACATCAAAGAATAAGTCGAGTCAAGGGATATTGTCACAAGTTATGTCACCTATACTAACCAACTGACAGATGTCTTTACTAAACCTCTCAAGGTTGTGAGTCTCTATGTAAGTATACGGCGTAAGGGACCAATTCTCAACTGCTCTCAAAGTTAGTTAGTAGTTAGTTCAAATTATGTACAAATGTCATAGATTAGGAAATGTATTTGTTGTGTCATAACCTCCCCTAAACTCTCAAGCAATAATAGTTTCTCATTTTCTTTCTCACTACTTTTTCTCTATATTTTCTACATGGTATCAACGTTTACCTTAAATTTATTGAGAACAGGCCACTCACCATTTATCCACTCACGAAACACAACAATACTGAGCATGCAAGAGTGTATTGGAAAAAACCAAGTACTACATTGACTAAAAATAGTGCCTAAATACAATATATATAAATGGAGGAAAACTCTCACCCCTTGAGCTATGTTTTGGGATTGAACATAACCCACATACTACAAGTCTTTGAGCCAAAGGTTAATGATTTGGAATGACAGTGTACAACAAAAGGTAAAGTTAAAAGGGAGTGTTATAAAACAAGATTCTTTTGTAAAAAGGGAGACCAAAGAAAACGATAGGTCAAGCCATTAAGAAAGATTAAGAGGTAAATGGTCTATCTTTACACTTAATACATGACAAAAATTTATGGCATAATATGATTAATGTAATGATCCCCATTTAGTGGGACATGGTTGAGATATTGTTTTTGTAATTTGTTATACCTAATTAATAAATCATATTTCCAGTTGGAATGATCCATATTGTATCACCAGTTCCATCCTTAACCATTTTATAATCAATCAATAGCCCAATACAAACTACATGCTACAAAATACTAAAAGAAGACAATTGTAGGAGATCCCTTATCACTTGTCGACGTGGATGAATAAGGCCAATTTGTAGCTAATAAAAAAAGCCTCAAGATGGAAGTTTGTTCCAACCTGGGGGTTTTCCTTTGTTCATCTAGTCTTTCTACACTTTGGCTATTAGATTTGCACTCTCTCTCTAAGGTGGTATTTAATTGTCCCCAATTGAAAGAGATTTCCTTGGAGTTTTCTTGTCAACAAAATCATAGTACAGATCTCCCAACTATGATTAAAGATTTGGGAAGAAGTTGCCTGAGATTGCAAAACATACACATAGCTTTCACACTCTATTGTGCAGGCCCTTATAGTTGGTCAGTTCAGGAGGTTGCTACTAGCGACACTACTGTCTGACATAAAGATATAAGGGATGCAAAGACAACAAAGAGGTTGAGGAGAGTGGCAAAGGAATTGAAACTTAGGTTCCAACCAACAATCCAATCAGGTTTGTTGCCTTGATGTTGTAGACTCTCGCTTAGGATATAGAATGATTTTGATTCAACGAGCTAGCTTTTAAGGTTGAGCTAGGCATAAACTCACAATTTTAATATGATATCAAAGTCTATCTTAGCGAATTTGTTGTGCCTATCGTGTCACTCACTATCAGACCACCCAAAGATGTCCCATCTCCAGCGTCGAAAAGTGTTGAAGATCTCACATCAACTAGTGATATGGTCAAATAATCTCTGGTATAAAGTTGAGTTAGATCCAAATTCACCATTTCCAATAATAACATCATCTCTCAAGTCTCAACCTTTTGGTCCTATATGCAGATCAATACAGGAAAAGAATCATAAAATAGACAGCAATAATTCACTTGTGTTAGGAGGGGGTATGAATAGGAACAGGGAACAAGAAAGAAGGAAGAAGCACACAGAAAAATCAAACTATGGGTTATAAGGTTGGTCTAGTAGCAAATCAACATGTGGGGAGAAGTGGGAGGAGAGGTTGAGAGTTTGAATCCCTCCCTCCACTAACAAAATTAACATTTATCTATTAAAAAAAACAGAAAAATGAGACATAACCACAATAGCATCTGAGCTAAAACAACATATGCATCATGAAAATATTCCAACCAATAATTAAGATCCAGTTTACCTTCTTAAAGCATTGAAGCAGAAAATCAGTAATATCAGGTGAAAGGCTATCTGGAATTGGTGGATGCTCATCCTGAGAGAAAACTCCTTAATTATAAATCACATCATAGTTGTGTAGTTGAGCACATCAAGAACATGAGAGACAATAAAATGCACCAATTATGAACTTGTTTGTTAAAAAACCATGTGCAAATGTCATTATCTAGCAAAATGCTATAAGAAACTATGTATTATTCTGTAAATGATTTACAACATATATATATACACACACACACACAAACAAGTAAGTGATATCTAAAAGATAAACCAATCTTATCTTGAAGCTACAATTTTGCAAAAAGCAAATTATCCTATCTCAATACAATCAACAGAAATAGAGACCCAAGGAACCTTCATATGTTGAAAAACAACAAATGATAGCACATAAGCAAACCTGGACAATACGGAAAAGAGCCGGCATAGGCTGCAAATCATAATAAGGAGGTACACATGTAAGAAGTTCTATAACCGTACAGCCAACACTCCAAATGTCAGAAGCTGCACAAACCCCAGCCATTTCTATAACCTGAAAAGTTATACCAAAATTATCATCGATCACTCTTGTCAAGTCCAATACATCATATAAGAAGTCACTTTAATTCACAATCAACTTTATTAGGTTCACTAAAGTATCAGCAAGGTGCTCAACTCAACAAGTAAACTACTTTTCTTATTAAAGTAAAATACATTTACGTTATAGGAATGATGGGAAGGGACATAGATCTGGGAGACATGATCCTCCTAAAATAAACAAGCACAAAGTAAACAGCAAAAGAAAGTGACTCAAACACACAACAAAGTAATCCAATCTCTTCATAACATTCTGGAATTAGAACACAATTTGAACAAGGGACAAATTTAAAGTTCTAAGCAAATGATTTAGCAGAAGAAAATCACAGAATTAAAATTAAAACCTCTGGGGCCATCCAGTAAGGTGTTCCAACAACTGAATGAGTGTTAACATCAGCCTCTGTTAATTTAGTAGCAACACCAAAATCAGCTAATTTGACAAGACCCTGAAAGAGAAGGCTAAAATGTAATTAGTAAGAAAATAAAGCAAAATTTCCAGATTTAAAACAAGAAAAAACAAAGCAACATAACTGAGCAGATGAATTTTCATATCATATTTCAAATAAAAGGAAATATTATATAATAAGAAATTCATCTTAAAACAGATTGCTTGAATAGATAATGATGAAATCTTTGTGCATATACACAACCAGAATAATTGCCAAAACAGAAAGCCCTAGTAGATGATAAGAACAAAAAAATCGAAGGCTTGCCTCTTTAGTGGTCAATATGTTTGCACCCTTAATATCCCGATGGATAACACCCTGTTCATGTAGATAAACCAAACCTTCCAAAACCTATCTCATAATATACATTTAGTATAAATATAAAATCTAAAAATCAAATCAAATCCTGGAAAAACCTCAATGAATAGTCTTACAGCTACAAACCTGGGCAATATATACAGCAACCAATGATTCTGGGAAAGGTCCAAATTTGTTTGGCTTGATAATATTTGCAAGTGAGCCATTCTCCACATACCTATCATATAGTAAAAAAAACCATGAATCGAAACCCATTAACTCTGTTAAATATAATTTGTATTTAATGTTAGTTTTTGGTTGAGTTGAATTTTATCTTTCATTTATGATTGTATGTCAGAGGTAGGTGGTGGTTGAGATCACTCTTGATTTTTTATGTACTCTTGTTTATCTCTATTAATAATATGTTCTGAGCTGAGTGGATTATTATTCACTCAAGCTTTTCCTATATTCAAGTTGGTATCAGATCGGGAATGATTCCGCTCTTTAAGTCTAAAGTCATAGTAGATTGTATGCCACTATTTGCTGTCCACTACCGTCTGCCACCAGTGACCTTTTGTCCAAGAGTTCAAGACTAGGAACGCCTCGACGTGTGCAGTCCAAAACAAGTAATCACTCCTCAAATGAACGTGCCATGCGCTCTCACGTGCCGCTAGACGTCTCGCCTTCCAAGAGGTTCTTGAAGTTCACACACCGACCAAACGAGCTTTGTTTGCCACCGTTCTGTCGTCGTCTATGTCATCGGAGAATGCTAATTCCATTGCCGGTCTTCCTTTGCCAGTTTGAGCAAGTTTCATTAGGTTTAGCTCAAATCTCTCTCGATCATCTCACTTTGGCTTTTTCATATCTGAAATGTCCTCTTTTGTCCTTCCTATTTCTGGGGTGATCATTATCACAACAGAGAAGCTCGATGGTAAAAATTATTTATCATAGGCTGACTTTGTTAAACTTTGGCTCTTGGACAGGGATGTCATGAACATTTAGAAAAAGCAAATATTGAGGGATTAGCGAAATAGAAAGCTCAGTCTGAAGAAACTAGATTTTCAATTTTGCACTCTTCTATGGTAACCAGTAAAACCTAAAATATTAAGGAACCTCAGAGCATTCAAATCCAGTTATTCCTTTTGGAAGAAAGCTAAAGATATCTATTCTAATGACATTCAACGCTTGTTTGATTGTGTTTAGAAACTAGCCTCCTTGAAGCAAGATGATTCAGATATGGTGTCTTACGTTTCTAACGCTCAAGTCGCTGTAGAAGAGTTGAAGCTTATCCTAGAGGCTAACTCTACAGAAGAGATAAGGAAATGACTTGATAATCTCTAAATGGTTATGGTTCTTCGTAGTATGAACCCGACATTCAATCACATTTGTGATCAAGTTCTTACAAGACAAGATATTCCTAACATGAAAAGCTTAACTACACGACTCCTCAACATAATGGGATAGCAGAAAGAAAGAATCGTCACCTTGTTGAAACAGCTCACTCCTTAATGCTTAATGCAAAAGTTTCATTATATCATTGGAGGATGTGATTCTTTCTGCGTGTTATCTTATCAATAGGATGTCTTCTTCCTCTCTTGATAATCAAATTCCTCATATAATCCTGTTTATCACTGAATCTTTGTATCATGTATCACCACACGTATTTGGTTGTATGTGTTTTGTTCATGATTTGTCTCCTGGGATCAATAAGTTGCTAGCTAAATCTATCACGTGTGTCTTCTTCAAATGATCCCGTCTTCAAAAAGATTACAAATGTTATTCTCCTAATACCAAGAAGTACTAAATGTTTGATCATGTTACCTTCTTTGAGGATACTCACTTCTACTCATCCTCCATATCAGACTCCATGTCCATCTGAGAGGTACTGTCCACTTCCACCTCTAATCTTGAAATTGTCATCTCTCTGGGCATCTCTTCTCAATCTGACCATGTAAATATTCCTCCAACTCCTAACATCTCTGAAACTAAGAATTTACCCTCTGGTACTAATCAAGGCATGACACCTAAAGCTAGCTTTGTCGTTCCTGATGAGTCTCGTGGCTTATGTCCCTCTCCATCTGCTTCTTGTACAACAGCTCCTAATTCTTCTTCTATGGTCGACGACAACTCAAGTTGGCTTACTGCCCTCCGAAAAGGTATTCACTCCTCTCGAAACCCACATCCTATTTACAATTTTTTGAACTATTATCATTTATCTCCTTCCTATTGTTTTGTTAATTCATTATCGTCTATCACAATTCCCAAAAATGTTTGTGAAGCACTAGATCATCTGGGATGGCAATAAGCCATGATTGATGAAATGCAGATCCTTGATCATAATGGTCCTCTCAAAACCCACATCCTACTTACAATTTTTTGAATTATCATCATTTATCTCATTCCTATTGTTCCTTTGTAAATTCATTATCATCTATCACCATTCTCAAAAATGTTTGTGAAGCACTTGATCATCCGGGATGGCGACAAATCATGATCGATGAAATGCAAATCCTTGATCAAAATGGTACATGGGAGTTGTTCATCTTCCTCCTAGGAAGAAAACTGTTATTGCAGATGGATCTATGCTATTAAAGTTGATCCTAATGGTGAAGTTGAATGTCTTAAAGCTTATCTTGTGGCCAAAAATTACACTCAGATCTATGGACTTGATTATGAAGATACTTTTTCACCAGTAGCCAAGATCACTACCGTTCGTCTTCTTCCCCCCATGGCGGCTATCCGTCATTGGTCCCTGTATCAGATGGATGTTAAAAATGCATTCCTTCACGGTGAGTTAGATGAAGAGATTTACATGGAGCAACCTCCTGGTTTTGTTACTCAGGGAGAGTTTAGTCTAGTGTGTAAACTTTGACGATCTCTTTATGGTCTTACACGGTCTCCAAGGACTTGGTTTGGAAAATTCAGCAATTTTGTCCAAGGTTTTAGAATGAAAAGGAGTGAAGTTGATCACTCCATCTTCTACTATCATAAATCTTAAGGAAAATATGTTTATTTCATTGTTTATGTTGATAACATTGTCATTACAGGGAATGATGAAGTCACAATATCTCAATTAAAACAACATTTATGCAATCACTTCCAAACAAAAGACTTTGGTCATCTGAAATATTTTCTTGGAATAAAAGTAGCTTAATCCAAAGCATGTCTTGGATCTTCTGAAGGAAATCAAAATTACTAAGAAGCTCGTTAACAGTCCTATGGACCCTTACAAGAAGTTAGTGTATGATGTGGGAGACTTATACTCAGATCCAGAAAGGTATAGAAGGCCAATTGGGAAGTTCATATATCTTACTATTATTAGGTCAAATATTTGCTTTGCAGTTGATTCATGAATTCACCTTGTATTAATCATTTGGAATGGAGTAATCCATATTCTCAAGTACATAAAGAAGACTCCAGGTCAAGGTCTTTTGTATGAGGATAAAGGAAATAATCAAATTTTTGGATGTTGTGATGCTGATTGGGCAGAATCCGATGTAGATTGACCCTCTACTACGGGTTATTGTGTGTACCTTTGTAGTAACCGTATCTCATGGAAGAGCAAGAAACAGAATATTGTTTCTCGATCTAGTACAGAAGCCAAATATAGATCTATAGCGTTAGCTACATGTGAGTTAGTGTGGGTTAAACAATTCATACAAGAATTGAGGTTCTATGAAATTTCTGTGATACAACTTTATTGTGATAATCAGGCAGCTCTCCATTTTGTCTTCAATCCAATGTTTCATGAGAGAACTAAGCACATTGAAATTGATTGTCACTTTGTAAGAGAAAAAGTGTTGTCCAAGAAAATTAAGACCAAATTTGTTAGCTCATATGATCAGCTTGCAGATCTATTAACCAAACCCTTAAAGAGTCCTTGGATTCAATATTTGATCTCCAAGCTTGGAACATATGATTTATATGCTCCAACTTGAGAGGGAGTGTTAAATATAATTTGTATTTAATGTTAGTTGTTGGTTGAGTTGTATTTTATCTTTCATTTATGATTGTGTGTCAGAGGTAGGTGGTTATTGAGCTTACCCTTCTGATTTCTTATGTACTCTTGTTTATCTCTATTAATAAAATGTTCTGAGCTGAGTGAACTATTATCCACTCAAACTTTTTCCTATATTCAAGTAACTCCTCCAAATACCCGTCAAATGATGTTATGATTAAATTTTCTAGTGTAGAGGAAGAGTAGTGTCCACTTACTCAAGAACTATGTGAAGGTGACTTCTTGTCTTCGAAGATCCAAGATACTTCACAATGTTTTTGTGGTTCAAATTCTGCAAAATAATAATCATTTCAGAAACGTGGCATCATATAATATCACTAAACCCATTACAAATTTGCTTTAAGCAGTCATCTTGACTTGCTGTCACAGCCATCACAGACACTACAATCTACAGATGCAAAAATCCAACTTTGTCACCATTGTCTATGCTTCCCATTTTTTCCACCCATTTTTAGGGAGAACTTTGTGACTCCCCATGCATAATCTTCGCACAACGATTTTGCCTTTATTCATGTTCAAGAACATGCATGGGCCATGTATAAGAGATGAAATCAAACATATTATCAATTATTATCAAATCTTCCCAGCTCAAGCAAGGAGATCAAGTTACTTTTGGCCCAATCCAAATCTTATTTTATTTTCAATTATATGTAACACGAGCACAAATAAAGCATATCATCGATATCATTGTGTAAAGCTTACATGCACAAATATATACTCGGAAGAAATGGGGCAGATAATACCATGACAGCTATTGATCAAAAGAAAAATTCAATTGATAATGTAATACAACATGCAAATCCAACATTGAGGAATAGAAGTACCTTTAACAAATCAATCTCTTGCTGAAAACATTGAGGCATCCATCAAATGAAAGTATAATCACAGGCAAAACAGCACCCAAATTAGTGAATGGAGATAATGAAATATGAATTATGAAAGCAGCAATATAAAGACAAAGAGGTAGACAAAAAAGGGTTGACTTTGAAGTTATATAAGTGGAATGGCCCATCAACCCAATGATTAGTGTGCCTATTTTTTGTTGTCTAGCTTTGTGATTTTGGCAAAATTAAAGGTGTAATTTTTTTATAGCAACATACAATCTATGCTACCACCTTGCGTATCAGATTAGAGTATAATATATATCTATGACTAAACATTTTACTAATAACTAATGGTTTAGGTGGGCAACTCAGATCATAGACATCCAAGGGAATTAGCTTATCCATGATCAATGCACTGAATAGCATAATTATCAAAATCGCAAGTTAACTCCTAAAATCGTATGACTTTACGTGTTCACAAGCCCCTAACGAGTTAAATCGCATAAGGAATTGGAGGGACAGCAAACTCAAAGTAGACTCAGTAGAATCAGGTAGACTCGGAGCAAATTTCGTGGAATCGAGTAGACTAATAAGCATACTCGTGAGTAAACTTTTCAAGTAATGTCTTCATGTGCCAACTCTAATTTGGAGTGTTTTGACTCTAATTTGTTCTTATGTCTAAAAAGGATTTTGAAATTTTGAGTATTTCGACTATAATTTGTATTTATTTTGAATAAGTTAGGCTTATTATGTGGATTTGAACTATGTGGTGCAATTTTCCAATTTTTATGTTATTTATAGATTTTTTTTAACAAAGTAAACTTTTATGATTCTATGATCAAGTTTTGAGTCGAGTTTACTAAACTCTCAAAAATTTACGTAAACTCTCGGTTCTAACAACCTTGTTTAATAGTATAACAAATTGATACTAAACATCCCCACCCCCATATTGTACAGAATTTGAGATAAGATTAAGCAACTAGCTTTTTATTTTAAAGCAAATACTCAACAAAGATGCATATCTCCTATATTTTATAAGGAGAATCATTACTTTTTCAACTTCATGAATTCTTCTTTTAACCAAGATATAATAATAATGCTAAAAATAAAACTGATATGTATTTTTTATTGACAATAACTCAGAAACTGAAGAAAATTAGTACTACAGTCCATAACCGGACCAGCTAGCTGTCTAGCCAACATTCTTTGTAACTTCGTGCTATTATGATGTAGGCAGAACTCCAAATGCATCTCAATCACAAAACCAAAAGAAGTAATGGGGTACAAGAAATGCTACTTGCAGCCCCCATTGAACAACCACTAAGCAATAAAATCCTATTAATGCCAAATCTAAGATGGTGGCCAGTTAGAATAACATGTAATAATCTTCAAAAGCCACAACTAAAACCTTACTCTGAACAAAGTAACCCTAATTCCCACATAAAAATCCCAAGTACAAAAAATTGAGTCCTTCAATAACTCACTTAGCTAGATAGTCCTAACACATTTAATAAAAGTCACCTCCAAGAACTAATAAGTTGAGCACAAAACATCCTGGTAATCACATTTTAATCCCTACAGCCACACATTTTTCTCCAAAATAAGAGCAAGTTGAAAAGGAAGTACTCCCTCAACCTACTGCACATACACTGCATACCCTGGATTATCACTCCCATTTCAATGACCAAAATCAACTTCTCGCTAAAGGGGTCATCAGAATATTAACTTGGAAGCATGGGTACTCGGCAAATGGAGGCATGCTATACTAGTATCAGGTAGATGAAAACAGTGTACATGTTGGTACTTGATAGATACTGGATAAATATCAAATTAATTAAAATTTTGAGTCAAGCTTGGGTGCGAATCAAGTGCAGCTAAGCACAGCCTCAACTAAACATCATCTTGCAGCATCCTAGGGCTTCTTTTGCTTTGGGTAATCGCTTGTCTTCTTCGTACATTTCATTTGGTTATTCATCTGTGGCTTCTTCAGTTTACTTCCCCATATCTTCTTTGAAAGCAAAAACAATTATGGCTGTCAACAATGAGGTAATGTTACTTGCATCCTGTCTGCTACATCCACAGCTGTGACAGCATTTACATCAGGGACAGTGTCTCCTTGTCTACTCTGGCAGTCTGTTTCAGATCTGCACTTGGTCGCTTGTGTTTGCTCCTCTGCACAGCCTACCAGACCAGCAACAGCTTATCCTCTTCCAGAGCAGACCAGCAACATTCTCTATGAAGTGTGAATGCTATTTGGTTTATATATAAAAACATGCTTTTGCGATTAGATATGCCATTGCCCACTGCTGATGCTCAATGTGTAATAAAAAGAGATAATGTGTAGCATACATTTAGTTAGTGTCAGCGCAGAAAAGTTTGTGGTTACAAACACAGTGTCAAACCTGTACTTAAGATTTGTTTTAAAATACTGTATCGCACACCCATATCCATACCCATTACTGGTACTGTACCCAAATCCATGCAATTTAGGATGTAAGTCTCTAAGCTTTCCCATTCATAGTTAATAGCTAACGTAAAAGTTAAAACTGAAAGAAAATAAAATGATACACATTATATACCATGATGATGTTGAGATCCTCCTGAGCAATATTCTCCAAAGAAACTTGCTTAATGGCAACAAAATCTCCATTCTCCAGGTCTAAACCCTTGTAAACTCGACCATAAGCTCCTTTTCCAATCTCATCTCCCAGCATCTGCTCCAAATCTCACATACAGACAAATCAATCAGCCATTCAAAAATCAAGCTATGTAACCATCAAATCGCATATGCATTTTCAAGAATAGAAACAAGACAGAAATGCCAAATATTTGCAAACGAAGTTCAACAACTACAGCATGAATAGCCTACTACTTGCAAGCAAACCCAACAAAGTTTAACCAAAATCCTCAGCAACAATAATGATAAATAAAATAAATCATTTCACGACCAATCTAGACATGAAAAAACATTCAGCAACTGCACCATCGAGTTCAGAAGCAGCAGCTCCCACCTCTGGTTCATGTCAACATGAACTTCAAAAACAACATGTACCACCAGTATTTTCATTTCACATAATACCATGGTCCAACATTACCCCTGCACCCTAACAGTGCCGCTACCATCACCTAGCAATTACTGATGTTACTAATATTCACACATACATCATAATGTAGGGTTTCAACAACTACAGTAGCAGCCTTCCCTAGATTCAGGTAATTCTCGTTCTCATTATGCATCTCGTCACACTAACAATAAAGCAAGCAATAAACCACTTGAACTTCACCGATTCACAACAATAACAGGAACCGAAAGCTAAAGCTTCCAGTAATTGATTCAGTGCTCAATTGAAGAGTCTACACAACGATAAGATAGCAATAGGGAGTTGAGAAAAGCAAGGATGGGAACATTTAGGGCAGCATTTTACTCCTAAAGGTTGAGATCGAAGGAGAGTGAATGGCGTACATATTTATTGTCGAGGGTCTTCGATTTAGTGAAGGCAGACGACGTCGTCTGGCGCGACATCTCTGCGGAGCGGCGATCGGAGCAAAGGAAACCCTAGAAAGAGAAGAGAAGGTCCATGGAATCGCCGGAGAAGGTACGCTCCGATAAGGCTAACTAATTAATTAGTTAATAATGAGAAAAATATAAATATGTATGTGATGAATAAATTTAAAAAAATTGTATATACGTTAAGGAGAAGGGAAAAATAGAAGGGTTGGGTCAGGCCGGATGCTTTGGTTTGTTGTGTTAAAATGGAATTTCCAAATTCCTTTCTCTCACACTCAGGGCTGGCTAGATAGCTGGCAATGTCATGTCAGGACCTCCTTCATTTCTCTACTTTTTTTTCTTTCTTCCTTTTTGTCTTTCAAAAGATATTATCTGTATTTTATTTACAATTGTTAAAGTGTGTCTCGAGTAATGTTTTCTGTCAAAAATTTACAAGAACATGGGTTGAAAAATTACGATTGAAGGTGAAGATCCAATGGAAGGTCACTGGTTATTAATAAAGTCCGTGAATATTTTCACACTTACCACTGTCAGCGTGGTAACAAAAAAAATTGTAATTTTGATAATAAAAATTGTTTCGTTGTATTTTTAACTTAACTATTATTCTCATTTCATGAATTTGTTTCCTCCAATTTTTTAATTTGATCTTTACTATTTTTATTGTATACTTTTCATCAACTTTATATTTAATATTTAAAAAACAGTGATATGATAATTTATTATATTACCACACCATCATGTTCAAGCTAACATATTACTCTACTGCATCGTCAGTCGTGCACCATTTTTGTTACATATTAGTTGGTAAGACAGTGAATACACAAAAGTTGTACAATTAAAATAATGGGAGATTAAAATGGCAATAATTAAATTTTAAAACTACTCTTTTTTTAAAAAATTTGTAACAGTTTACTTCATGTGTTTTTATTGTAGTTGAATTTGTGTCGGACCTTTTTTAAATTATTGTTGACTATTAAGTGGTAAAAAGTTATTGTCCTACTGACGATTTCAATTAATTATAATTATTTTATTATTATTCAAATTGTTTTTAAATCACACAATTAGAATATGATACGTTATTCAATTATTGTCACGTAATATTTGATGTTTATCACTTTACATTCAACGTTAATTTATTAATAAATAGACACAAATTTAACGATTTTAAAAATTAAAAAGTACAATATTATAATTTAAAATAAATGAATAAAATAGTAAAAATTTAGAAATAAAAGACACAAAGAGTAATTAAGCACAAAATAGTCTAAAGTAAAATATTATCAACCAAACATGGCTAATACATAGTTTTTTTATAAACATATATACATATTAGAAAAATGTCAATACTTATATGGATATTGGTACATCGAGGATTAGCTTTAAACTTATGGTTCAAAAATATCCTGGAAACTAAAACCATAACAATGAAAATTTATGAAATTAAAAAAAAAAAACTTCATGTGTCAACCTCTAAAACTATTTCATGTGATTTCATATCCTATTTGGTAGAACCAGTATCTTTTTTTCTTTCCTTAATTGCATGTTAATAGAATTGTCAAAATGGACTTACCCAACCCATATAAGCTAAACCACCGGAAAATGAGTCATCTCATATTGACTGATTTCAACTTTATTGCTCAATTTATTGGTACCCACCATAGATTGGTAGTTTATATGGGTCAACCCATAAAAAATAACAAATTAATTGTTAAAACCAAACAAAGTGCACGATGACCAAGAGAGGAGAGTGGGAGAATAAGACCTAACGGAGAGTGAGATTGTTGATTGAGACCATGAGAGTGCAATGATGGTGTAGTGTAGCGATGCAATTGTGTGGCGCAATGTTATCACGGTGTTGTGTCGATGAGACATGAGATGATGGTAAGTGAGAGTGGGAGTGTCAAGTGATGGTGGGATGGGTGGGAGTGTTGAGTGAGAGAGTGTTATGTTGTGTGAACATCTTGTTGAGTTTTTGTGAAAGTATGAGTGAGAAGAGTGAGATATGCCACATGTGTGATGTGGGTGAGTGAATGTCATGGAATAAGGTAGGGTGTGATAGTGAAGGGGATCATTTAGGCCAATAGAAGTGTGGCGTCAGATAGTAAACATTGAGGTGGGTTGAATACAGTCTAATTCACCCAGGTCGAACTTGTATGAATGAGGTCCTGAGTAAATCAAGTTTTATTACAACTCATTTTTCTTGTTTTTTTTTTTCCTCAACTTGGTCCATATCCATTATAAACCAAGTTAGCCTATAGGTTCGAATCGTTTTAACGCTTCTACCAGTCAACCTCACATATACTTGCATATAAATCAATTTATAAATAAGCATGTCACACAAATATTTGCACACAAATCAAATTGTGAATGCAAAACATACAAATTATCATCATAATTAACAATATTATAAAAGCTTGCTTTCTCATTATGTGTCGACCAGCTAGGGTACTGTGTTTTTCATTTACTTTATGTTTTATTTTATCTATTTTATTTTTTTCCTTATTTATATTGTATTATATTTTTAACATATAAAACACATGTCATCACTTAGTTCGTAATACATACAAACTCACCGATAAAATATAATATTTACAATCTATATTCTAAATAATAATAATAAAATAAGAAAGTAAAATCTTATTATATAGAAAACTTCTTATATCTTAAGCACTTCATGTAGAGTCGAGTAAATGAGCTTAGGTTTGTAAACCACCCAAGTAACTTGCAACTTACTTAATAAAGTTGTCAAAAAAGGAAAGATTTGTGGGTTAGTCAAACCCACCTCAGGTCCAAACGTGACCAAGTAAAAAAAAAATAAGCTAATTGTGTAAAAAATATAAGTCGTCCTACTTATCTTGAGGCCACTTAGGTTAAACCTATGGTGGCTGATTAATTAGTCCACTTACCTATCCAAGTTTTATTTTATATTATTACATGAATATGAATGTTTTTGTTTATTAAATTTTAAAATTCTTATCTTGTTTATTTGACTTGTATTAGGGGACAATATATTTTTTAGTTTGTTACTATCATTTAACTAATATTTAGTATACAGTAAATGTAGATTTTTAGTAAAAATATTATTTAAATATTTTTTTAAACCAATAAAATGTAAAAATAATGTTATTATAGATTATGCAAATTTAAAAATATTTTTTTAATTTTTGGTGATTAGTTAATTAACCTATACAATGGGTCAGATTGGATAAAAAAATCATGCTAGACATAAAGTTGGTTGGATTTTGTTGACTTATATTTTGGATGGACCAAAGTGAGATGTTCCTATAAAGTTTTTCTCTTTACATCTCCATAGTCTTTTAAAATGGAAAAAAAATGTACTTACGTAAAAAAAGTTAAAAAATTTATAATTACAACTCTGCATCAACTAAACTGGACTTACAATTTGTTTTACAAGTCCAGATTAACTAATCCAGTCTTGTAAAAACATTTTTTTTGCAAGTTTACATTAGCTAATATGGATTGAGCCCAAATTGGCTGATCCAGACTGAGTTCGGAGTAGCTAATCTAGACTTCAAATCACAAATATTTTTACAAGTCTAGATCAGCTAATCCGGACCCACAAATTTCTTTGCAAGTCCAGATTGGTTAATCTAGAGTTGTAAAAACAATTTTTTTACACATGCAACGAAGGGAGTACTAGGGATCTGGATTGTTGCAAGTGAGGGAACAATGAAGAAGAAGATGCGTGAAGAAGGAGAAGAAATACGAAGAGGGAGAAGAACTATGTGAAAGGAAGAAGAACTGCACGAGAGGGAAGAGGTTTTTAAGTTTTTATACCTAAATACACTTTTATCTTTTTGGAAGACTACGGATGTGTAGTGAAAAAGTATGAAGATGTAGGAAAAAAAACTCGTTTTTATAAATTGTTAAAACATGCCAAAATAACTCACCTCATAAACAGATTGTTCAATCTAACCCACTTTACTTTAGCTAATGAAAATGTGGTCTCACTCTAACCACCACAAGTTGGTAGGTTAAACGGATCGGTCCACCAATTTACAAAAAAATTAAATAATTAAACCAAAGAACTAAACAAAATTGATTATTTAGTAAAACTTTAAAATTTGAATATTTATGACAACATTATTTTTAAATTTCAAGAGTTTAAAAATAAAAATAAAATTATCAAATGATTTTTCACTAAAAAACTACATTTATAACATATTAAATATTAGTTAGATGATATATATTGTCATAAAATACAAGTTACATAAACATAATAATTTAAAATAACAAATATTTCATATTTGCATAATAGTGAAAAAGATTAACTGATTTTGTAGACCAACTTAGTTTACCATGTGTTTAACCTAAATGAGTTAAGGGAGTTGACCCATATTTTTAATACAAATAGATTATTTTATTTTTTACAACTGATCTTGCCCCAAATGGTGGGTTGACCATGGATTCTTTGAGTTATTCTTAGTGTTTGTCAAACATAAATTCTCCACGTTTAAATTTTAAGAAACAAAAGTTTGAATCAATAGGTTGTGCATATTGCTAGAAATAAATTTTAAGAAATTTTTTTATGGATTGTGTAGATTAAATATGTTTCTGAAATAGGGAGGACAAAATGGAAAATAATGGGATATTCGTGCTGCTGATGAATGTACGTTGCTTTACAATTTTAAGATATGTGAATGAGAATAAACCAAAACGACCTTTGCTTCAAATTGCATCGTGAGTTCAGTTTGTATCAATGTCACTTATTACAGGCTTAATGATATATTAAGTTAAACTGGTTTTGTGACAGCTTATCAACCATGTCTAGTTTTTACAAGATGGACAATAGATCTGTTTCCATATTTGTTCACAACATAAACACTTTTAGATAGTTGCACAACATAGGCAAATAATTGTTTCTATTAGAAATGTGTGGAAACAATTTTACAATTTAAATTATTAAACATGTTTTCAATTTTGAAAAGTTAAAAAAAAGTACACCTTATTTTATCATTTGAGACTTCTAACAACCCAAAAGACTTTCTAACATATCATGTTAGTTCTTAAGCTTATAGTGTAGTAATTGGTTATGGATTTCAGAGGTTGTCAAATGCTTATTGGAATTGAAGCTGCACCGTAACTCTCTTCTACCAATTGTAAGTGTTTTTTCTTTTTTATTGCAAATTAACATGGCAAAACTTCTATATTGCAACTTGAAGACATTATTTGGACTTTTTCTTTTTGTTTTTATTGTTAATTCAATTTGTTTAGCCTATAAAAAAAAGAGCTTTCTTCTAGCTTGATATGATTTGTACTTATTACCTGAAACTTGATGAGTAACAAACACATATTTCTTAAGTTAACGCTATAGAATAATTTTTTTATTGATTAACAATTGATTTTTTTTATTAATTTGTTGTGTTTTTACAGAACAAGTGAATGTTATTTTAAAGTCACCGGAGGATAGTTTTTTATAGGATTTTAATTGAAATTAAATTTAGTTATGATTGAAATTTAGAAAGCAGAATGTTCAAGAATTTGTTACTTACATTTTTTGTGAAGAATCATAAGAAATATATCACAAGAGGGTGATTTTATTGTTGTGGAATGAATTAATTTAAAATAATATTATGTATGTTAAATGTTATGGATATTGTTGTAAACATATCAATATTTATTATTTTGAACTCCCTTTGTAGCATGGTATATAAAATCATCTCCAAGGTGTTAGTCAACAAGTTGAGACCTTTCTTATTCAACATAGTTAGCTCCTTTTAAAGTATCTTATTACCTATTGTTCTTCAGGAAATTATATGTCATATGTGTAAATCAAAGAAGAAGAAATGAAATGTGATTGATAAGCTGGATTCAGAGAATGTCTATGATAAAGTTGACTAACACTTCCTTCATCAAACCCTCATGGGCTTCAGTTTCTTTTAATCACTATATCACTAATCATGCATAACATATCTACAACCACAATTTTTATTCTTTGAAACAAAAGTAAGATTAAGACCTTTTTAACTAGTAGGGATTTAATGCAAGGAAACCACTTCTCTCCCTTCCTGTTTGTTTTGTGTGTGAAACTATTGGGTGTTATGATTAATTCGAAAGTTCATCATAAACATTATATCCTATTTTTATTTGTAAAACAAGCTTGTTATTTTCAAGATGGTTAGATAAAAACCCATATATGTAGAGGTTCCTTGTGTCTTTCCAAATCACTGACACAAACTTCAAACTTGATAGTAACAAATGTTTGGAGGGACGATAAGTGGAATTACACCCTTTATACCACTGTCGGTAGGCTTACAAGAGTGTATAAAAGTAATTTCTCCATTTTTTATGGAGGGTGTGCTAGATGTTTGGACTTTGAATAAAGACATTTCAAGTGTTTATTTTGTAAACAATTTGTACTTGGCCATGTTTGTAGCTATGAAGTCCTCTAATATTTATGGTAATTGGAAATGGATATGGAAGAGTAAACTCAGTGAATACTCAATTTTGTATGTGACTATTGGGCCACGACTCTCTTTTCACTCTGTAACAATGAGGCCTAAACATTTATTCAACATGTTCTTATTTCTCTTGGTGACAAATTCCACTAGCCATTATCTCTTATGTTGGTTTAGGATAGTCCAAATGTGGAGCCTTTTGGGGTTGGACCTTTCTTTGCCACGTTCCCCATAACTCTAGATAGAATGGTTAATGCAAAAATTTCGTTACAAAGGGTTTGTTTTCCCATTACATTGTAAGTGGTTTGGTGCCCTAGAGACTATGTGATCTTTGATGGTGGCATTACATTGATAAAGGCATTATAGTTCATTCACCTACAACGTTGTATGCTCTAAGCTCTCATAAGAGTTGTAGCTATACATTTTCTAGTACTAAAGAAAGGGCATGATCTAAACTCATGCATCTTATTACATGACCTCATCTCCCACCTAGATATTGCACCTTAAATTTTGATAGAAGTGTCTTGCAAAACTTGGGCAAGACAAGGTTTAGTGAGTTAGTCTAAAACTTGAATGAAATCTTTCTAAAAGACTTTTTTGGATGCATTGGCTTGTTTAATAACCTACATGCTAAAATACAAACACTTAGACATGGTTTTGATATTTGTTAGAAAATGAACTTTTGCCACATGATTTTTGAAATTGCTTCTCTAAACATTCTCCATTTGGAAGGGATTTTTCTCCCTGCACCTCCATAATATATTAAAAGACAAAAATACTCTTAAGTGACTCAGAAATCTGGACTCACTAAAATTTGTTTTTTTCAAGTTTGGATTAAGTAATCTGAAGTTTTTTTTCCCTTATAAATCCAAATTTTTAAAAGAGTTTAACACTTATGAACTGACAATATAAAAGATTTTTACACTAGGGATCAATGACAAACTTTCATTTATATAACTTTTAAAGTATTAATTGGTAAGGTGCACAAACATATCATACATGAAGGATTGTGATTAACTAGCAGTGTAAAACTTTTTACACTGACAATGCATAAGTGTTTCTCTTTTTCTAAAAATCTATTCTTTTACAAATCCAAATTAGGTAATCCAAACTTATAAAAAAACTCTAATTTAGGTCATCCGTTCTTTTTTTCCAAATTCGGATGATATAGCCTGGACTAGTATTATAATACGAAATTATTTTACAAATTTGAATTATCTAATTTAGACTTGTAAAAAAATATATTTTTATGAATCTAAATTTGTGGGGAAAAAAATTACCTAATCCAAATGTGGAGAAAAACATATTTTAATAAGTTTAGATTAGGCGATCTGGATTTGATAAAAATCAAATCCAAATTACTCATCCCAGAGAATCACTCGAGAGTATTTTATTTTAGTATTTACAATATTATAGAAGTGTGAAAAAGTTTATCAAGGTGTACCATGCTCAAGAACTCAATCAACCCTCGTCCCTGCTACACCAATGATTAATGACATCCACGTGTTATTGGCTCGAGATTGGGTTTGCAATGTCATTCACGTGTTAATCTTTTGTTGATTTTCTAGCTAAAAGAGACATTAAATCTAATGATCCTTTGACTATCATAAAGCATGTTACTGGCCCAACACAGTTGGATCCGGCAAGGCCCAAAAAAGAGAAAAAGAAGTTTATTTGCTTGAAAGACTTCATTTAAATATGTTAGGATTAGGGTGTTATTATTGGCATGGTTATGTTTTTTAATGGTGCTTTGTTATGTTTACTATCAATTGTGTTTATGTTTTATTTTGTTATATGGCCTGGTTATTTGTACAATTGCCCTACTATTTCTACCTAGTGGGAGAAAGATTAGGGTTAGAGAAATGAATGTTATTTTCCTTTCATTCTTTTTTTGTGTTTTCCTTACCGCTCAGTCTCCTTAGTGAACACAATGGTTTACGTCCTAACAAACTAGTGCTTTCATCCATACGAATTCAATGCCGAGAACGTCAAAAGACCCAAATGGTCCTCTCAAGGTCATACAAGATATGCTCACCGTTTTGCAATATCAAATGATTGGACAAGATGAATGTTAGATCCTACTGCAGACCACCTCAATCAACCCCCTTTCTCCTTTCTTGTTAAACATCTTACTGTCAGTTACATCTAAGAACGCCGAGACCAGGATTTGTGTTACTATTATGATGAAAAATTCATTCCAGGACACAAGTGCATTAAATCCTGCTTTCATTTACTTTTGGTAGAAGATGACTCTTTGGGTGATGGTGACCATGCGCCTAGTGATTTTGACAATGATCTCTGTGACCCCACTATCCACTTCCAACTTTCGTCCTAGGCTCTAACAGGTCACCCCTCCCCTCAAACGCTCGAATTTGTGGGCTCAATTTCCACCCTTCCTGTCATTATCTTGTGGATTTTATCATCCAATCCCGCATTGCCCACCAATTGAAACTACTTTCTACAAAAATCCCTTCATTCTCTATTATGGTTGGCAATGGTGATAAAATACGTTGTCAAGGTTTTTGTTCAAATGTTACCATTCAACTTCAGAATGCCACTTTTGACATTCCTTTTTATCTTTTGCCCATTAAAGGTGTGGATGTTGTTTTGGGTGTGGAATGGTTACACTCCATTGGCCCTTTTAATGTTGATTTTTCAATTCCTAGTATCTCTTTCACTCACCAAGACACTCAAATTACCCTTTATAGCGATCCACCAAATAAACCTACCCCAAATTCCTTTACCCAAATTTGCCAACTTCTTCAAACTGATGTTGTGGCTTTTTTCCAACTTTTTACTTTCCAAGCTATTCCCTCCACCATTTTGACCAACCATACACCAAGTCATCCCTTTAAAGACCATGAACCCATATTCCATACCTTACCACCACCTATCAAAGATATCTTACTATCCTATTCCACCGTCTTTCAAACACCTTATGGACTACCTCCCTACAGATTTCATGATCAACAAATTCCCCTGCTTCCAAATACTAGCCTAGTCAATGTCAAACCTTACTACCCGTATGGTCAAAAGATTGCTATGAGTGAGTTAATTCAGCAAATGCTACGTGAAGGGATTATCCAACCCAACACCAGCCTTTTCTCATCTCCAGTTTTGCTGGTGAAGAAAAACGATGGTAGTTTCCATTTTTGCGTTGATTATCGCGCTTTAAATACAGTAACAGTTAAAGATCGTTTTCCTATTCCAACTATTGATGAATTACTTGATGAGTTAGGAAACGCTACTGTGTTTACTAAGATTGACTTGCATTCACGTTACCATCAAATACGAGTTTTCCATCCTGACATTCACAAAACAACTTTTAGAACTTTCGATGGACACTATGAGTTTTTAGTTATGCCCTTTGGGCTGACTAACGCTCCGTCTACATTTCAGGTAGCTATGAATGATCTCTTCGGACCTTTGTTAGGCTAATTTATTCTAGTGTTTTTTTTATGATATTATGATCTATAACTATGATTTTCCTTCTCCTTTACAACATTTACCTGTTATTCTAGAGTTGCTTATCTATAATCATTTTGTTGCTAATTTTGTTAAATACTCTTTTGCGTTTGTTATGGTTAACTACTTGGGTCACATAATCTTAGCTTCAGGGGTTTCCCACGATCTAGACAAAGTTAAGGTTATCCTAGACTGCCTCAACCACGTACTCACACGGCTCTCCGAGGGTTTTTGGGGCTTATGGGATTCTATCGTCATTTTTTTCGTCACTACGCCACTCTCGTCGCTCCTTTCACCGACATTTTGGCTTTCACTAAATTTCAATGGAGTACAGATGCCGCAAGGGCTTTTACAACATTACAATCAAACATGACTTCATTGCCTGTTTTAGCCTTGCTAGATTTTTCCAAGTTATTTGTACTTGAGACAGATGTTTCTTCAGTTGCCATTGGCGCGATTTTGATCCAGAATGGTCACCCATCCCTTTCTTCAGTAAAAAAAAGGGTCCACGTCTCCGTGCATTTTTTGTTTATGTGCATGAGATGTATGTTATCATGAAAGCTGTTAAGAAATGGCGAGAATACTTATTAGGCAAACATTTTCACATTTATACAAATCAACAAAGCCTTAAACCTTTACTAACTAAAATTGTGCAGACTTTGGAGCAACGGAAATGGACAACTAAAGTACAAGGCTTTCCATTTGAGAATTTTTACAATGGGAAGTCAAATGTCATTGCAGATGCATTGTCGCATCAATTTGATGAAGACACTTCTATATTCACGACTTTGTCTTCCCCTTTTCCTTCCTTGTCTGCTCTAACAATACTATGCCAAAGTCTTCCCTTTTTCCTTCCTTGTTGTTTACTCTCCAACAATACTATGTCTCGCACACAGAGGGGACAAAATTAATCCAACAAATTATCACTGATCCAACTATGAAGCCCACTTTCAGAATTCTCAATCATTTGGTTCATTATAAGGACAAAATCTACATACTTGATCATGCAGATTGGTGCACTTTAATTTTTAAAGAGTATTACTCCACTCCTTTTGGTGGCCACTTAGGTTTGAAGGCCACCTTGGCCCAAATTGCTGCAACATTTTCTTGGCCTGAATTGTATAAAGACACCAAAACCTTTGTTTAGAACTGTAGTATCTGTCAACAGAGCAAATACATCCTATAGAAAAAACAAAGGCCTTCTTCAACCTTTGCCCATCCCAAACCAAGTGTGGGAAGATATCACAATGAATTTTATAACTCACCTGCCAAACTCTTTTGGCCACACTGTTATTTAGGTCATCTTTGATCGCTTGAATAAATATGCTCATTTTCTGGCATTTCCAACTAAGTTTACTGGCCCAGATCTTGCCAATCGATTTTTTGTGGACCTAAATCCATCATCTCAGACCACGATCCTCTTTTCCTTAACGCGTTTTGGAAAGAGCTATTCAAATTACAAGGCACACAATTAAAATACAGTTCTTCGTACCATCCTCAAACTGATGATCAATTTGAAGTATTGAATCGGGGGTTAGAAACTTATCTTCGCTACTTTGTGGGAGATCGCCCTCGTCATTGGTTTTGGTTCCTCCATCTTATAGAAATATGGTATAACTCAGCTTTCCATTAGGCTATTCAGATGTCTCCTTTGCAGGCACTTTATAGTTGTTTCCTTCTTCGCCTTATGATTACACCGTTGGTTCTTCCGCCAAGGTTTCATTTCAAGAAACTCTGCAAGAACACCTTCAAATTTTAGAAGAGCTCAAAGGAAATCTAAAACGCACTCATCAACGCATGACAAATCAAGCCAATAGAAATCGTCAGGATTGTACCTTTAACATTGGAGATTGGGTGTGGCTCAAACTCCGACCCTATTGTTAGTCGTTTGTCACTGCTCACTCCTCACAAAAGTTCTCTTGCCGTTTCTTTGGGCCTTTCAAAGTCATCCCTCCCATTGGTATGGTTGCTTACAAACTCCTCCTTCCACCAGAGTCCAAGATCGACGATGTCTTTCATGTCTCATTGATTCACCCTTTTCGTGGTTCTCTACTGGAGCAACTCCACAACGCCACAGTGAGCCCCTCGCCACCACTACCACAACCTCACCACAATCATCGCCCATGTTCCCTCCCGTCGTAGCACCTCCTTCAGTTACAACCTCCTTACACCCATCTCGTGGCCCCATCAAAACCGTTGCCCCTGAAACAACTTTTCTCCCCTCATTGCGCCAACCCCTATTCCCCTTCGTTCCAATTCCAAGCCCTCTCACCCAATCATTCCCTAAATCCCCTCGAGATAGGCACCTACATGCTCCTTCTCCTGTTTCCAATGCCAGCATGAATCTCTCCCCTACTTCCACCATCAGATTATACCCCTTCAATCTGTGCCCCTCCACCTACCCCATCCATCTCATGTAACTATTCCTCACCCCTCTTTGCAAACAAAGTGCCTTCCAGAGCGGTGAGTAATAATGTTACTAGCCCAACACAATTGGATCCAGCGAGACCCAAAAGAGAGAAAAAAAAGGTCCATTTGTTGAAAGACTTCATTTAAGTCTATTGGGATTAGGGTGTTATTATTGTTATGGTTATGTTTTTTAACGGTGCTTTGTTATGTTTATTATCAACTGTTTTTACATTTTATTTTGTATGGGTCTTTGTTAATGGGCCTGGTTATCAATATTGTTGCCCTACTATTTCTACCCAATAGGAGAAAGATTACGGTTAGAGAAATGAATGCTCTTTTCCTTTCCTTCTTCTGTGTTTTCCCTACCGCTTAGACTCCTTAGTGAACACAGTGGTTTACGTCCTAACAAAGCACGTCGCCCTAGTTTAGTTTCTCTGCTAGTAGCAAATGCACATGACATTAGTTTCCCCAGACTGTAGTTTGCTTTTGGCTGTGCTTTTCTCTTGTTAAAAAAAAAACGTGTCAAATGAATGCTAAAATCGTCAAAATATGAAGCTACGTAAAAAAAAAACCTTTCGAAAATGGTGACAGTTTCAGACTTCATAATATGCTAATAATTTAGCAGAGCAATTGCTACTGTATTGTGGAAGATGTGATCTATATAAAACTAATGTTTGCATCCAAAGAATATTCAGGCAGTAAATTTGAAATTTGTTCTTCATGTGCACTTCCCTTCTGTATGATCATACCAAACTAAAGATCCACAGTATGATGCTTGCACCACAGGAAGGATATACTTGCAATACACCATTAACTCAATTTCATTAATGCGAATTTTTCTGCAAGATCCATAGACTCGTTTACATGTGATGCCTCTGTACCCTGAAAAAAGGTAGTGCATAAACAAATAAGGACGATATTACATATTGACATTACATAAAACGCACTATGCACACACCAATTGATGAATATTTTCTTCATTGTGAACAACACTACCTACTGCTGATGATCAATGCCATAAAAAAATCAAAATGATCAAAAATCTACATGGGCAAAAAGCATTTCAAACTAGATAAAAGAATGAGACGTATACACAACACCATAATCGAGGCAACTCCGTAATAATAGCCAAGTTTTAAAATGTTTTCGACAGTTTTTAGCCCGACATTAGGCATCGGAGAGAGAAAAATATAGGGCAGATGGAAATAAGTGTTTAGAAGAGAAGAAATAAGGTGAAAATAATTTAAAAAAGGTATGACTCATGGTACTATTTCAAATTCATCTCTTCATTCTCTCATCATCGAAGAGTCAAACACATTTTTTTATTATCTCTCTCCCTTCTAATTATTTCTCCTAACAACCAAGCAAAGCACAAGTCAAATCAATTCTAACAAAGTTTCATTATTTCTTTTTTTCTCTTCCTTTTCATTTAATTGTTGGAATTCAAGCTGTAGACTGAGGGAGGTGAGCTTCTCGGTGAGGGATTGTAGAGTATCTTCGAGGTCCTTGGAGGGTTTGGAAGTAGGAGGCATGGTAGGTCAATGGAAGCACCAGTAGATAGGCGGCGGCTAGGTTAAATGGCAAGGAGCTACAGAATAGGCCATCCTAGTCACTTAAGGTATATAGCTACTACAAGCTATCTACTGAAAATAAACTGCATTCATTTCATTTCATGATTCCTTCATACAACTTAGCCTTATTTAAAAGGACACCGAACTGGGCTGAGAGGCCAAAAGCCCACTAGGGCAACACTACAGCAAACAACATTTGAATTAATTAATTAGTAATACTCCTTAAGCCATATAGGTAATCTCTTAGTACGTTTGAGCCTGTGTCTTTGGGCCCTATTCTCCTGGTTGCTATCATCTTTCTTTTCTGAACCAGTTTTAGAAAACGAATAACCAAGCTTAACAAAATTATAAGTGATTTTTACATGAGATAATTCAAAATAAAAATTTGGACCAAAGAAGAACAATATCAAACCAAATCAATTTTTTTATGTAGTAGAGTACATGAACGAAGATTCAATTTAACATTTCTGAACCAACTTTGTAAGTAACACAATTAAATTGCTCGTAGAATAGTTGAAAACAAGTTTTAAGATACAACTAATAACAATTTCACTACCACACTGTTTATAATTAAACGACAAAAGATTAAAATCCATGGCATCAAGATGATTCTCCAAGCCCCAGAGATGAAGTATTAAAAAAACGAAAATTTTCTCACAGCCTAGTAAAAGAATGCATTTTCAGAAAAACACTAAATTCCTCCCCCTTACTCTCTTTTTTCAAGCTCCACATGTGACCCATGACAAAAATTCTGAAACGACTAACTCATGCTTTAAGTAGCCCTAAATTGGACAAAGGATATATAAAATATACAGATTAGAAAATTCCTATACATTTAATATTTATAAAGCTAAAGCTACTTCTCTCCAGAAATTAAAGTAATTAGTCAATAACTAACCTGACCCGTTGCAAGACCACCTTTTCCCTTACCACATCTCCCCTTTAGTGGCCCCAAAGCATTACTCAGCCACTCTGTCACCTCCAGCTTACCTTTAGCTCCTTTCCCTGGCACCCCAGCACAAACAACAGCCTTGTTTGTAGATTCATCCGTGCTAAAAACCATCACAGGTAAGCCCTGTTTATCAGCCAGCATCGGTAAAAATTACTGATTGAAGTTAAAAGAAAATGAAAATGCAAAGATGGCAAAGAACATGTAATCTCAGGAAGCACATTCGTCCATAAGATGACAACTACTAAATTGGAACCCTAGAAGCATAATTTACATTACATTCAATAGAGAACGAGGTCATTAAATACAATATGGGAGACCAGAGACTCAGAAAGATTCTTAATAAAGTAAGAATCAACAATTACATGTGGAGAGAAGGTAAGAGGGAGAGGTTGTAGGTTCAAATCCCTCCACTTGTGTGTTTAGAGCACACATGGAATTCTTATTTATAATGAGTGATAGGTACAATAAAAAGGAAACAAAATAAATATAAATAATGACTAAATCCCTAATGATAATATGGGAGACCAAAGACTCAGAAAGATTCTTAATAAAGTAAGAATCAATAATTATATGTAGGGAGAAGGAGAGGGAGAAGTCGTGAATTCGAATCTCTCCACTTGTGTGTTCAGAGCACACATGAAATTCTTATTTATAATGAGTGATAGGTACAATAAAAGGGAAACAAAATAAATGTAAATAATTACTAAATCCAATCCCTAAAGATAATATACTATATAGTGTAATCAAATCATATCTTAATATAATACTTAATGTAATCAAATCATATCTTTAATACTCCCCCTCAAGTTAGAGCATATATATCATATGAGTTAAACTTGTTACATATACTATCAACATGAGAACCCTTGAGAGGTTTAGTGAGCATGTCTGCAAGTTGGTCAATTGAACTAGCAAATTCAGTGGTAATTTCTCCAAGAGCACTTCCTCTCTAACAAAGTGACAGTCAAGTTTGTTACAAATTATATCTTTAATACTTCCCCTCAAGTTAGAGCATATATATCATATGAGCTAAGCTTGTTACATATACTATCAACATGAGAACCCTTGAGGGTTTAGTGAGCATGTCTGCAAGTTGGTCAATTGAACTAGCAAATTCAGTGGTAATTTCTCCAAAGGGCACTTTCTCTCTAGCAAAGTAAAAGTCAATCTTTGTGTTTAGTCCATTTATGGAAGACCGGATTCGATGCAATGTGCATGGCAATCCGATTATCACATATAAGCTTCATACCACCAAGGTCTCAAAATTTAAATTGTTGGAGTAGTTGTTTGAGCCATATGATCTCACACGTAGTCATTGCCATGGCACAATATTCTGCTACTTCAACAATGTATTTTGAAATTGTTTTTTGCTTCTTAGTCTTCCATGAAATCAAATTTCCTCCAATATGAACACAATACCCAACCGTGGACCTCCTGTTCGATTGTGACTCTGCCCAAACAATTTTAGAATTGCCTTTATCTTTATATATCAATCCACGACTTAGTGCATTCTTGAGTTACTGAAGAATATACATGGCTGTTGTCCAATGACCATCACAAGGCTTTTGCAGGAACCAGCTAAGAACACTAATTGCAAATGTAATGTCTGATCTAGTGACTGTAAGGTAACTAAGTCTCCCCACTTGACGACAGTATCTTCTAGGGTCTTTCAAAAGCTCCCCCTGACCTGGAACAAGCTTTACATATGGGTCTATTGGTGAGTCATTGGGACCACAATTAAGCATTCCCGTCTCAATCAAAATGTCAAAGGCATAATTTAACTGGAAAATAACAATGCCAATGGAAGATTGAGCAACTTTGATGACTAGAAAGTATCGAAGTGGTCCTAAGTCCTTAGTCTAAAAGTGATTATGAATATGAGATTTAAGACAAAGGATTCCCTTAGAGTCATTGTCGGTCATGACTATGTCATCAACATAGATAACCAGGTAGATACACAAGCCAGTGAAAGAGTGAAGGGAGAAAACAGTGT
Source organism: Psophocarpus tetragonolobus (assembly GCA_037954015.1). Taxonomy (NCBI): domain Eukaryota; kingdom Viridiplantae; phylum Streptophyta; class Magnoliopsida; order Fabales; family Fabaceae; genus Psophocarpus; species Psophocarpus tetragonolobus. The sequence goes on from CM075689.1 coordinate 3,872,821, forward strand.
GATCAGTTTTAGAACGAGTCATACCAAGTAAGGTAGAGCTAAACTAACTAAATAAACCATGCATGCGGAGATTGCTTCAAACCATAAAGTGATTGGCGAAGTTTACAGACAACGGGACAATCACCAAAAACTGTAATACCAGGTGGTTGATCCATGTAAACCTCTGCCTGCAAGTCACTATGGAGGAATGCATTTTTTATGTCCAACTGATAGAGAGATTAATGGCGAATGGCAGCCATAGCAAGAAAAAGGCGAACAAATGTGATTTTGGCCAACGGGGAAAAAGTATCACCATAATCAAGCCCATAAATCTGAGTATAACCCTTAGCCACCAAACTAGCTTTGTAACGATCAATAGTGCCATCAGGTGCAACCTTCACTGTATAGACTCACCAGCAACCAATGTAGACTTGTCAGGAAGTAAGGGGACAAGTTCCCATGTGTTACTAGCTTCCAATGCAACCATTTCAGCCAACATCGCTTGTTACCAATTGTGGTCAGTCATGCCTTCACCTGTATACTTAGGAATAAAGACAAAATCCAAGGAGGAAACAAAGGAGTAATAAGATGGAGATAAACGGTCATAATTAATAGTAAAAGTTTATTTAGGATTAGGATTATGAGTTGACCAAATACCTTTGCGAATGGCAATAAGAAGTTCTGGCGCAGGTGACAACATTGGAAAAACAGTTGGAACAAGAAATGATACTGGAGGATCAGACGGTGGTGATGGAGCATATGTCCGACGATGATATGTGAGTAGTGGAGGTGGAGTAGGAGAAACAAGAGGGGTTGGAGTAGGAACAACTAGAACAGTAGATGAGACCTCTAAAGAAACACTTGTAATGGTGGAAGAAAAGAAGGGAGTGATTTCGAAAAAGGTAACATCAACAAAGATAAGGTACCTTTGAAGTTCTAGACAGAAACATTGGTAAGCTTTCTAGAGGCGGGAGTAACCTAGAACGAGACATTTCAGGGATATGACAAAGTTTGTTCTTACCAGGGGTGAGATCATGAACAAAACATGTGTTCCTGAAGACACACGGAGGAAGTGGATCAACGTCCTGTGTAGGATGTAAAATGGAAAAAGGAATTTGATTATTGAAAACCGATGAAGGCATGTGATTAATCAGATGACAAGCTGTAAGGACTGCATCACCTCAAGAACGTGGTGGGACATTGCAATGGAGAAGAAAGGTATGAGTTGTCTCCATCAAATGACGGTTTTTACATTCAGCTACACTATTTTGTTGTGATGTGTGAGTACATGAGGTTTGATGAGGAATCCCTTGTGAGGTAAAAAAAGAATGAAACTAGGATGACAAATATTCTTTTGCATGGTCAGCTCAAAAATTTTAATAGAGCAAACAAATTGAGCTTGAATTTCAATAAAAAAACATTGAAAAATAGAGAAGACATCGGAACGTTTCTTCATTAGAAAAACCTAAGTACAATGGGAAAAATCATCAATAAAGGTAACAAAGTAAAAATATCCTAAAGTTGAACAAACTCAACTAAGACACCAAATATCAGAGTGAACTAAAGCAAAAGGTGACGCAACACGTTTATTGGGACTAGAACCATAACTAGTACAGATATGTTTAGCTAACTGACACAACTCACACTATAAAGAGTGGAAATTTGAAAAACAAGGGACAAACAGACACATTTTTTCCATACTCAGATGCCTAAGACGTTGATGTTCAAGAGCAAGAGAAGCAGAGAAAACACAGGTCACAGGAGGTGTAAGTAATTATAATCCTCCAGACTCATGTCCGCCTCCAATCGTTAGTCCAGTGCGTCGATCTTGTACAAGAACAAAGTTACTAACAAATAAGACAAAAATATTAAAGGTGCGGGTGAATTTACTAATAAAAACTAAATTAAAAGGATAACCAAGAACAAATAATACAAAATTTAAGGAAAGATGTAGAAGTGGACGGGTTTATCCTTGTCCCGGACTTTAATCTGGGAGCCATCTGCAAGAGTAACATATGGCAATGAATCAGAAAGGGTCAAGGAAGAAAAAAAGGATTGGTTACCAGTCATGTGATTAGAGACTCTAGAATCAAGGATCCAAGGCCAAGCGAAGGGGACTGAGAAATGAAAACTATAGTATTACTCAACTGAGCCACAATAATAACAGGTGATACAGCGCCCTTGGCTTCATTGGCAGCGCACAACTAAAGGAGTTCATTAAACTTGACAGAGTTAGAGGGCGGAGAAGTAGTCATCAGAAGGAGAAACCAGAAAAAAGGTTAAAAAACAGGAACCATACAGACACTCACTGAAGGAGGAGTCAAAGAACCCTGAAAGATTACGGATGGCGCGACGAATGGCGACGGGAGGCTCACCGAAGAAGGGCACAGGTGGTGGCGAAGGCACAACAACAATCGGAGGCGCACGTGGAACAAAATAAGGCAGCATGGCGATGGAGAAAGGTAGCATGTGGTTCCGACGGTAGGCTGCATGGCGGGTGGGTCTCATCGAAAATGGCTATTCCAGGCTTCGCAGTGTACGACACCATGGTTATCAAAATTGCGATATCTTGTAAAATCGTACAATTTTACGAGTTTAGGGACCCTTATCGAGTTAAATCGTGAGTAAACTCATGTAAATTCGCAAGTTTACAGACGAGTCCATGATATCAGACTGAATTCTCATTTAGTCCTTATACACTTTGAAATGACGTCGGTTAGAGTTACACGTAGGTTTTCTCCTCTCTTCTTTTCATTCCATTCCACCACAACCCATAGCTGAATCCCTAGATCCTCTTCACTAAATCCCTAAATCCTCTTCATTTCCATAGTTTCATTCCCATTTCGATTTGGTCATTGATCGACGCGACCATTGACTTCATCACAGAAGAGATCGATGGCTTGACGTGAAGCAGACCATAGCCTCCATTCATCTGTGTCGTGCACAAAGCACGTGATTTTGATTCCAACGATTAGCGAACCTTCCGCAAAACAATCGTGTCGTGCGTGAATTAGATGTGATTCTGATTCACGCAAAGGCACAAAGCCCCTTTCTACCATAGCTTCTGAGTTCCGATTACGCGTGCCTCACTGCCTCTGATTCTGATGAAGCCCCTTTCTGCCACAGCTTATTATCTTACTCTCGGTGAGTCAGTCTCTCACTTTTAGCTTTTTGAATGATTCTAAGTATGAGAACTAGTGAGTTGCTTATTTTGATTCTGACTCTGACAAACTATTATTCTGAGTCGCTTACTCTGCTTCTGATTTGGACAAGAGTATTGTTATTCTAAAGTGAACTGAAATTTGTCAAACTGAGTTGGGTTTGATATTTGTTTATTTGTTGTGCTTTTGACTTGGATTTGAGAACTAAGTCGCGTATTCAAATTGTGCTTCTAAATATGCGAATTGAGAATTGAGTTGCATATTCTGATTCTGTCAAAGTGTTATTCTTAAATCCAACATCAAACTGTGAGTCACTGAGTTGCTGCTTATGAATCTGCCATGTTATTCTGAATATGTCATTGAGTTGCCCAATTGATTTGTTATGAATGATGAATTTGTTATGTTATTCACTTATTCTAAATCTATCAATGTTAGTGAGTCATTGAATAGCTTGTTGGGAACTAAATTCAGAATTATTAGGACTTTTAACCTATTGGGGACTAAATTTAGATTTTTAGAGACTTTTGGTATTGAATTGTTGGCTTGAACTGTTTTCAAAGGGGACTGAATCTGTTGTTTGTTTCTAGGGAGAGGTGAGACTAAATTCTAAATTGGTTTGGTTCTGAATTTGATGATATTATTATATATTTATATTGTTAAAATGTTAAATTTGTGATTGTATTATTTATATTTTATTTATAGGTATTTAATTATTAATTTTTTATGTGAAGAGTTTACAAGGCTCCCACAAGTTTATGTAATATCTCGATATTGGTAACCTTGTACGGGAAAAAAAGGAGAGAGGGATCAAAACCATAAGCTCTTGATACCATGTAAAAGTTTATGACTGTAAGTGTGTGTCTAGAGCACACATGGAATTTTTATTCATAATGAGTGATAGGTATAATAAAAGGGAAACAAAATAAATGTAAATAATGGTTAAATCCCTAAAGATAACATACTACATAATGTAATCAAATCATATCTTAATATGCTACTTAATATAATCAAATCATATCTTTAATGCTAACAAAACTAACACATTAACAACTAACATTTACCTATTCAAAAAAATAAATAAATTACCTTCTGGTCCATGATTCTTGTAACAGCCTCACGAACTGCTGCTACATCCAGACCAACATGAACATGAGATATGCAAAATGTTTTCCCATTTGAAGCAGCAAGTTCAGCCTTCTCAGCTGTAATCATTACAGCTTTACGTTTGTTTTCCTCAGCAACCTGCTTTTGTGCTTTTCTCACTTGATCCTACAAAAAATATGATATTATTACAATATAGGTCTAAATGCATCAGCAAATTGATGAACAACAAATAAAGACAAACAATAGTGGAACAGGGGGGAAAAGCAAGAGGAATGCAAATATATTCCACGTATATATAATACCTGAAGTTGGGCTATCTTGGTCTTGATGTCAGCTTTCTTGGCAGCAGGAATTGATAAAGTTTCAACGTTGCTCTTCAGTGATGAAACTTTCTGTTAAGGGAAATAGAAATCAACTGAATACAATTTTGGAAGAGAAAGAAATGCTGCATATCTATCTCTGCTTGGAAAATAAGTGTTGATAACAAAGGAAGAGAAAAGGAAAAGGACATCAAGAGGCATGCACTAATTTCAGTAGTTAGGCTCCTGGGTACTGTACACAGAGGACCAACCCACACAAATTAATACACAAAGACATATCCTAGCTGCATAAAAGCCGACAAAAATAAAACTTACTAGAATACATGAAAAACCATTATAGTATCCATCCCAGCAGCACAAATTTCCATCTCCCCCAAGGCTAAAAAGAAATGAACTTCCAATGCATAGCAAATGCATTTGGTGGTTATGCCACTAGTTCAATAATTCGATTAAGATTTCATGTTCACAGTCACAAGCAGTGTCGTTAATGGCAGATGGCATGGCAGAAAATGGCAGAAGCCATGGCAGTTATAGAATTTATACACATATAATATATACACTAAAATAACAGTAGATAACATCGGTAAAAAATTAAAACAGCAGATAATATAACAACAAATTAAATTATCAAACTACCCTGATTCATATACTAACAAACAGCCATAAAATTATCACTAAAAAGAAGTTCAAAATCTCATTCAAAAAATAACATGGTTCTAATGCCAAATAAAAACACCTAGCTGTCTTCCCAACCCTTGGCCCTTGTTCAGTGGCCATTGAAAAGTTTGAGAAAACAGTTTTAAGAGTAGAAGAGGTAACAAATGAAAGTAGAGTGGGAGAATTTGTGCAGCTGCCGGATATGTTTGTACAGTTGCCAGAAAAGTTGTCCAGTCACTGGAGATGGTGTGCAGCTGCTGGAAAAGTTGTATAGTCGTCAGAGATGTGTGTGTTTTGCCAGAGGAGCAGTGCGCATTGCCAGAGATGGTTGTCAGAGAAGTTGTGCATGTCACCTTCAAGTGGTCATCATGGATGAAGGTTCAGATTGCATAAGGAAAGGAGTAAAATGTTTTTTAGGTTCAAAACATAAAATGATAGTATGGCAACCTAATAAAAATTAGGTTTAAAACGGAACAATCCATATACCAGGGATGGATCGGGTCGGGTTATCCACTTCTATTAGAAACCTTTTTTAAGAAAGGTTACTAGGTCATGTATCAGCCTGACCCATCAACTTTTTAAAAAAGGTCATTTTTTGTCATGGTTGTTAAACTTGAGTGTTAACTCAAGTTTATGAGTTTATAAAGGCAAAACATGTCAAAATGTATGTAAACTCGATTTATTTCCAAACTCAGTGTAAACTTTATAAAATCAGTGATAAACTTGGTAAGCCTGATGACAAACCTAGTAAAACTAAAAATTGTTATTGATTCTGAGATTGTATAATATATATTACTAGACTTATTTTATATTAATTATTCACACTTTGTTAGTTAATGGTGGTATGTTACTACTTGTTAACTTAAAGATATGATTTTATTATGTTTAAACAGGGGAATAGAGACCAAATATGTAGAGATTTTACTTTTTTTTCTTATTTATCTTTTCATATGATTATAAATACATAAGTGTTTGTGCCCTAAAACACAAAATTCTTCTATACTTCATATATAGTATCATTAGTTTAGGGTTTTCTGTTTTCCAGATTTTTTTCATTTTTTTCAGGTGAATAGTACACTCGAGGGCCAAACACCCTCATCAGCGTCACTGCCTGCATTGCCACCGAAGTAGCCTTGCTCTGACGACCCAGACCGCCAAGCCGTTACCACAATACACATCACTTCTCTCTCTCTGGTGCGTGACCCCATGCATCTCCCTTTTCTAGTGCATGATGCTGTTTTTCAGCAACCCACTCATTGGCGAGTCTATCATCCTGTTCGTCTCCCTTAGGTGCACCACCATGGGCAGTGTTGTGTTTCTGATGGCCAACTCAAATCTAGGTTCTGCCATGCCTGCTCTAATTTTTACTAATGTCTCTCTCATCCCATGTGAGAAACTCACTGGCTCAGCCAATCATAGGCTTAGCCTTGGTTCCACAGTCAAGGACGCTATGACCACTTAAAATACTTTACAAATTCCGAAGAAGGACAAATCCATTTGGTTGCAAATTGATGCCTCTCTCAGTAGTGTTCTTTGATTTTAAATTAGTGCCAATATTTAACCTTCTTACCAAGTGTTTGACACTTAGTACAATGTCTGGACTAGAGCCAAGAAAGTCTACTCTAATGATGTCCAACGTCCATACAATGTGATCACTACTATAATGTCCACCAAACATGAGAATATGAATATACAGACATACTTTGATAAGAATGATCAATTGATCGCGGATTATAATAATTTGATGTTTTTTTCCATTTGATGCTGAGACCTTTCACTAGCAACGTGTATTCATCCATTCTCCTTCTGGTCTGTGTCTTCATCCAGTAGTCTATGTTGATGATATTGTCATTACTAGTGATAACTCTAAGGGTATTGATTGACCTAAACCTCACATTCAAAATCAGTTTCAAATGAAAGATCTTGGTCCGCTCAAATGTTTTCTAGCATTGAGGTTGCCCAATTGCATCAAGTATTGTCATCTCACAGAGAAAGTATGTTTTGGATATTCTCATTGAGACAGTGTTGTTAGAGTGACACTCCTATGGATCCAAATCTCAAACTCCTTTCAGGTCAAAAGGGGGGGGGGGGGGGGGGGGGGGGGGAACTTTTAAATGACCCGAAAAGATATCGAAGACTAGTTCGCATGCTCAATTACCTCACGGTCACTAGGCCTGACATTGCATTTGTAGACAGTGTAGTAAGTCAATTCCTCAATGCCCCTTGTGAAAGTCATTGAAATGCTATTATACACATCCTTCATTATCTAAAGAAAGCACTAGGTTATGGACTCTTACATGAAGACAAAGGTGATTTCAAAATTGTTTGTTACTTTGACGCTGATTTGGCAAGTTCACCGTCAAACAAAAGTTCTACTTCCAGCTATTGTGTCCTTGTTGGGGGTAATTTAATTTCATGGAAAAGCAAGAAGCAGAATACAGTTTCTAGAGCAAGTGAAATTACATGGCTACGACAATTCTCCAACGACCACAATTGGGTGATATTCAAGACACTAAGCATATCTGTGATAATCAAGTTGCTCTCCACATTACATCAAATCTCTCAAGAGGGCTCACATTTATTATACTTGTAACAAGCTTGGAGCATATGACATATATGCGCCAGCTTGAGGGAGAATATTAGATACGATTTTATTATGTTTAAATAGGGAAATAGAGACCAAATATGTAGAGATTTTACTTTTATTTCCTTATTTATCTTGTACATATGATTATAAATATATCAGACACAATTCCTCTACACTTTCTATACTACTTTAATCGTTATTAATAGTGTTTACTTGTGAACATAATAATATTTTGTTACGTTGATTATTATAGATAATATTTATCTATGAAATGATATTTTCTTACTTTGATACTTATGAAAAATTTTATTAACGAACAAGATGATAGGTTTTACTCGTAGCAGGGAAGAAGTTAGTATTTTATACTATTTTAATATGAGGTAAACTCTTGTGAATTTACAATTCAAGTTTGAGTCAACTTTATAAGCCTTCCACTATTTTACCTAAACTTGAATTTAGCAACCTTGCAGCCAGTTCTATTTTAGTTGTTTTATACATCTTCAGTCAATAGCTGTTAACAGAGCCAGACATTTCACCTGTTTAATTAACTAGAATGGAATGGCAAAAGGCACAAGCTTAATGCTTTAAAACTTCAGATAAACAGAAATCTAAACACCAACCTCTTCTAGCAAACTTCCTTCTAGCTTAGCTGCATTATCTACTTGCTGCTTGAATTCATCTGCCACTCTCATTGCTTCATAAGCCCGGTCAGTTGTAACAGCTGTTATTCTGCGTATTCCTTTTGCAATTCCCTCCTCGGATAAAAGTGCAAAAGCTTTTGCCTCTCGTGTGTTTGAAATATGGGTACCTAGATAAACAAAAAATGAAGAACATCAAAGAGAAATAAAGAAAGAAGATTCAAATGAAACATTAGCTATGATATTTACCTCCACATAACTCTGATGAAATAGACAACCATTTTTTATTCTCAGGGTCAGCGAGGAGATCCTCAACTTTTTGGCCAATGGATACAACTCTAACAGGATCAGGATAGACCTACATCAGAGCATTCAATATTGGAGAACATGATCTAGCATGAGACAAAAAAATTGGGAAAATACATTACTTACTTCCCCAAAAACAGCTCGCAAACCATTGATGCGCTTAGCTTCAGCAAGAGTTGCCTCTTTTGCACTCACATCCAATTCAGCTTTAATTTGCTCATTAACAATTAATTCAATTCTCCTTAAATTGTCAGCATCAACAGGCTTGCCTATTCATTGCAGGCTAATGAACAAATACTCTTTACAATTGCATTACTCTAACAGTGCAATTGAAAAACTCTTACCATGTGAAAAATCAAATCTCAATTTTTCAGGAAGAACAATGGATCCTTTCTGGTCAACATGATCTCCAAGTACTTCCTGTATTCATCACAGGAAATTTCAAAAAACGCAGAGATCATTAAGGTAAATAAATAAGGCTTCAATTCATTCAGTAGCGTTTTAAAACATACCCTAAGAGCAAAATTTAACATGTGAGTGCAGGTATGGTTAGGGGCTATAAGGGCACGTCTTCCATAATCAACCTACAAAAGTAATCACATATAGAAAATAAACAAGGAGGAATACAAAGAACAAAAAGGTACTCAAAGATAACCAAAAAACAGAGGAATTTGAAGTAAAACAGGGAATAAGTGAACAAATAATCAAGGAGAATTTGAACTCTTGAAGAAATCAATAAAAGTAAAATTATTTACCTTGCATACTACTTTGTCACCAACAGAGACACCATTCCCATTACCAATGTGAAGAACAAAGCCTCCATAAACTTGAACATTACGAACTTGAAATGAAGCATGTGGTCCCTCAAGTGATCCAGTATCAAAAATCTACATATTTACAAAAAATGCATCAGATACATAATACTAACAAATTCAACAGGTAGAATATTTTATTTAGGACTTTAGGTTCCCTGCTTTCATGTAATAGTTGATTGGCCAAGTTCAGGTGGATGGCACATTAGCAAACCATATTAAAATCTCATGTTTTGCACACTATAACTCACCATCTTGTATTCTAATATCCGTAGGTATTGAAATTAAAATGTCTCAGATCACCATTATTCTCCTCAAGTTTTATTACTATGGATTATTTTGCTTTAAATTTGTTACATTACACTTACTGACATAATCTTTCAGTTTTAAAGACATATTTGTAAAGAACTGAAATTCTAAAAATGCATGACACCCACAACTACACCATTCAAAGAACTTGACAATTTGACATGCATTCAATATGTTCCTGGTTTTATGCCACTTTATATAAGATATATACTATGCATCTGTTAGTAAAACCTGGTGATTAAATTTATGAGCAAGAGGAGCATTAAAAACATGCTGAATTAGCAAACTACAAACATATAGACAAAATTTACAGAAGAAATTGATACTTAAAAATATTAAAAGAAATCGTTCAAGCAACTTGAATGCATTTACTGCCAAAATGAATTTATAATTAAGAAGACAAATAATAATCGTAACCTTCTTCTGAAGAAAATAAAACTATCATGAAAAAGAACACATCATATATAAGGATTGATACCTGACCACCTTGCTCAGCATAAAAGCTTGTAGATTCCAGAACTACACCAATATCACCATCCGTATTAACAGTATCAACAAACTCAAAACCAGTATATATTGCTCTTACCACACTCTCATGGTCCTAGGATAAGAAATAGTCAAGAATAGAAATCAATGGAAGGCACAGTAGCGTACTCCAACAGCATATCAAGTGCATCACAATGAAAGTCTAAAGAAGTGCTAATCCAATACCCAAAAATTACTCTCTTTTTTTATTCATGATGCCCTTCCCTTCTAGATTGTAAGTCGAAAAGATGCAACCAAGTAAAACATTAAGTTAGAGCAAAGAAAGAGGGGGTGGTGGTTTGGAGGGGGGGGGGGGGGGGGGGGGGTTACATAATAGTAGAAATTCCTCCATAGTTATTTTTAATTTAGAAAGCTAATCTTATCCCCTTGATGTCCTTCACAATTAACTACTGTCGTCATGAAAAATACAAAAAAAAAAGTACCTTGAACCAAGCATATTTGAAGCTATCATCTGTTGGGGCAATGCTCCTTTTATGCAACGCTGAGGTAGCATCAGCATCCATGATGATGGCACCACCAGCTTGCTGACAATAACAAAAGAAAGTTGAAAGAGAAGCAGAGAAAAAGAAATAAACAAGTGATAATATTAGTTCTGTTTAACCTTAAATATGTCTCCAATATACACAACAAACTTGCACATTATGACATTCAAGCAACTAAGATACCTTTGTTTGAGCACTTCGGGATCTCTCTCTTGCAGCTTCCATAGCACTATCAAAACCTTTAACATCAACAACTAATCCCTTTTCTTCAGCCATCAGCTGATGTGTAGAAAAATGTTAGGAAATAGAAAACACAGGATAATATAGACTAATAGTTCCATATAGAATTATAGCAAACTAATCCACCTACCTGAGTGAGATCTAATGGGAACCCGTATGTATCCCACAAGACAAATGCTTCCTATAATCAAGAAACAAGTACATGAGAAATAGCCCATTGGCTTATTGAAAAACAACTTAAAAATAATATATTGAATTATATTATAATTATACGAGGGAACCAACAGTTCAGCACTCATATAATCATGCAGTGCTAGCGTACTATAAATGTAATTTAACTGCAACTTTATGAACAATTGACCATTATGACAATATTGGAATTATCGGTTCTAGATAAAACATCAGAAATTCCATGAAATGAAGAGAAACTCATTTCAGTGACTTCCCAAAGACAGTTAAAACAAGTAACACAAAAAAAAAAAAAAAAAAAAAAAAAAAAAAAAAACAGAGCAAAGAAAATTTTCAGAAACTTAGTTGTTTGTTTAAATTTTCCATATTGCCTGCATATATAAATTAAGTAAATATGACTATAAAGTAACTGAAGATAACTGATTCTACTTGCCTCTCCACTCAGTATCTTTCCCTGAACATGCCGAACAGCTGCCTCAAATTTCTCAATCCCCTGGAGATGTAAAAACAATTAGGTCTTCTTCAACTCTTTATATAAAGAAAACAAAAACGACAAAAATCACCCATTGAGTAATGAATCAAGATCACAAGAAACAAACTAATTTGAGAGATGGCTGTCATTAAGATTAATAGTTCAAACCCATAAAGATACATATGACTATGTCAGTATATGAATTTTGTCACCTTAATTAAGGTTCGTCCAAAACTTTCCTCCTCCTCTTCAATTACATTCCGGATGTGCATTTCTTGTTGTTTTAACTCAGGGAAAACATCACCCATCACATTTAGCACAACACTTACAAGCCTGAATTCAGTAAAAATGAGTAATGACAACAGAAAAATACATTATGAACTGAATATATGTACACATATTAATACATGACGGGAATCACCTGTGAAATGACTCCTAATAACAAAGCTTTAGAACAAGATACAGGCAACAAATTAAAGTTGCTAACCATCACACATACCCATTGAAAAATCCCTCTTTAGCTTTTAGCACTTCACGTCCATACCGAACAGCTCGGCGGAGTATACGTCTCAGAACATACTCACGTCCCTCATTACCTTCAAAAACAGAAAATACAAATCAAAAAGTAGAATTCCTTAATTATATGATGTCAACACTCAACACAGACAAAATGTTTACAGATAAATAAAAATCTAAAAGTCCAAGCCCTAAATAAATGGGTTAAGGGAATTTATTTTCCTAGTGTGCCGCCAACAGTACAACTCAGTCTACAAATAACAGGTCACCCTCAAGAAGAGGGGGAAAAGACCACAAACTTGATGATACTTCAACTTGCAATTTGTAACCCATGAAAGAGAAAAATGTCAATAAAGATACCAGGTCTACAACATTATACCAGGACGAGATCCATCAGCAATGGCAAATGAAAGAGTTCTGATGTGATCAGCAACAACCCTGTATGCCATGTCAACTTTATCAACATCATCTGGTCCAACTTTTCCAGAATATGGTCTGGCCCCAGTTGCCTGCAAATGGGTTACAGGAAAGGAAAACAACATGCCAAGCAGTTCAGTGACAAACATTAAATCCAAGTGTTAAAAGAAAACAATGTGACATTAGCAAATGGTATGGAAATTTAAAAACACATGCAAATCTTATGTTCAAACTCGTACAATCATTCACAGGATTCCAAAAAACCACATGGAAAAGCGTGAGTATCCAACAATAGCAAGTAGAATTACCAAAATGTATATTCTCTTAATGATCAAAGATGATATTTATCAAATGTTAGAATGGAATTTAGAATTTTAGATAAAGAAGCAGCTTGAGGAAATAAAAAAAGCTTATCTAATTGACTGAGATAGGGCTAACAGCCTGACCCAAGGCGTGATATTTATCAAATGTTAGAATGGAATTTAGAATTTTAGATAAAGAAGCAGCTTGAGGAAATAAAAAAAGCTTATCTAATTGACTGAGATAGGGCTAACAGCCTGACCCAAGGCGCGCAAACAGAAAACAAGAAAAGACATAAACACAGAATTTAAGATGGCTTGACATACAGGGAATTATATATTTACATTCAAGGAAAAGGCAGTAAAATATTAGCAAAAATCACTGACCAATAAGTATCAACCCCACATTCAACCCAAATCCTAGTCAACATTTGATCCCCTGTTAATTGTTATAGCCCAGTAAAATTTTATATATTTGAACATTTCACTGGAACTACTTTATGCAAAAAGATAACTGCAGGTCCAGATAGGTTAGACAATCCTCTCTCCACTCTATAACACATATATACATTCCACTATAAAAGAGCGATAAGTCAGTGTCACACTATGTTACAAGCATTACAAATTTAAATATACCAAAATTCACGACTAAATTTTATTGTTGTTCCACAATGCAAGGGAAATATAGTAAACTTAATGCATTCACCAACAAACCTGCTGAATACCGTCAAAGATAGGCAAGAAGACATCAGTGTCATAATTGCTCATTTTGTTCTGTAGTATTGAGGTTAAACGTTCAAAACCCAAGCCTGTATCAACATGCTTTGCTGGAAGAGGTTTAAGAGATCCATCAGCCTCCCTATTGAACTGTTACCAAACCAACAAGCAGTCAAATGTAAATTTCATGGTGATGAATAAGATTGCATGCTATGATGGATTAATAACAACTTATCAAGTATATGAATGAGGGTGGAAAAAAGAAGAGCAGTAAGCACTCTGTAAATCATTATAATACCTGAATGAAAACAAGGTTCCATATCTCAATGCAGGTAGGATCATCATTATTAACCAATGACGCAGCATCACGATTACCAATTCTGTCAAAATGTATTTCGGTGCAAGGTCCACAAGGACCAGTATCACCCATCTCCCAGAAATTGTCCTATCCAAAGATACAAATCTAGTAAGACATGAAGATTCAATTCAGACACAATTTACAGTATAATGTTAAATAGATTTTGCCTGCCTTTGTGATTCTTGTAACTAAATAATATAAAATAAAACATTTGCATTTTTAGGTTTTTTATAAAAGGAAGGTAAAATGTTCCCAGCACTCATATGATAAATAATCTTTTAATTGAGACCATAATTGTTGTTACCCATTAAGGACAAAAAGTAATTTATCATCACATCATTGGAATAGAGAAAGAAGCTGTCTGCAAAATAACATCCATCTGATCATGTAATTTGGGCCTAATATCAGTATAAAATTCAACTGTTTCTAGTACAAATTAGATAGAACAAGTTGGTAGAAATTTTATGGATTAACACAGAAATACCACAAGTGCCTTGCTGTACCATAGTTCTTACAACTCCTACAGAGAAATTCTGTCCAAATCACACTTCACACAACTACAACACAACAAGTACCCCTCACACATTACTCCTATATTAAACAAACATAATACATAGCAAAACTGTCTTTCTGTTACATACACCTCTATAGGAGGGAAGATGCTTCTGATTATAATCGAATGAAAGAGGCCTGACATGGATCCTGTCAAAATTAAAACCGAGCAAGTACACATTCCTCAAAGTTATAAGTTACAGTGGTAATTAATATTCCACTATACACAATATGTGTCGTGTGATATGACACAAGCTGCAATAGATATGAATTGCAGGTTGTCTCCTTTTTGTGTGTGAATCTTGCTCAAATCGTTTCTATCAGCCATGAAACATTGTTGAATTGAGATTTTCAAAAGAATTGCATGATTCTGAACAAAACGCACTGGCAGCTGCTCCAAACTGGCCACGCTCTCTAAACTGGCTAGGTAATGCGCAACCCAGTTTGCAGAAACCCTCAAACCCTTTTTCATAGAAAAGCTGTGAACAGGAATGGACCACTTTCCTCCCCCACCACCAAAGACCTAAACTCACATTCTCAGCAGCTCATGAATCTTATGATTCAGAAAATAGGTATTTCGATACAAGGTTGCATCCCAATTCAATCACCATGGTTACAACAATCTTGTTGAAAGTAGAAATTATCAAGCATCTTATCAAAATGCAAGTTGTTTAGTGTTTAATACACTAATAAATATATTGCATGTTTTGTCAAAATATTCCATTTCGCTTTTAATAGAAGACATAGTGGAAGCATACTTTACAGCC
Source organism: Psophocarpus tetragonolobus (assembly GCA_037954015.1). Lineage (NCBI taxonomy): Eukaryota > Viridiplantae > Streptophyta > Magnoliopsida > Fabales > Fabaceae > Psophocarpus > Psophocarpus tetragonolobus. The sequence continues at coordinate 3,888,249 of CM075689.1, forward strand.
AAAAGGAAGCACACGTCCAGGAGGTAAAAACTTTAGCCATATATCTCTAGCCTCAAAATCAGGGGCAAGACCAGCTTTATCATCACCACCAAAATATGTGGCATAAATGCGATCCGATGGTAACATATAAACCTGCAGCACGATAAAGCAAATGGTGTAAACTTCACAGTAATGATATATGGCGAAACAAGATAAGAAACTTCAGCTGATAAATGGGATCCGATGGCTACATATAAACCTGTTGCACAAATTAAAAATGACCATTGAATTCTCAATTTAGCAATGTTGCATAGCACCATACAGACAAGTTAAACATTCTAATTTGTTTATTTTTCCATTGGATAGGAAACAAGATAAGAAACTTCAGCGGATAAAACTTAAAAGCATACTTTGGTTAGAAGCTCCCATGCCCAGCTGATGGCTTCTTCTTTAAAGTAATCCCCAAAGGACCAATTGCCCAACATCTCAAAGAAGGTGTGATGATAGGTATCTTTCCCGACATCATCAAGATCATTGTGTTTACCACCAGCTCGAATGCACTTCTGAGTATTATATGCACGAGAGAGTTTGCTCAAGGCAGTGTTAGGATCCGCAGTTCCCAAAAAGATTGGCTTGAACTGATTCATACCTGTCAAGTCACAAAGTGACTGCCATGTATTTTCTCAACAGAACAGAACCAAATAAAGATACGATATTACCAACGCAAAACATCAGTAGTTCTATAGAATCAACATATTAGAGTAATATTATATGAACCACTCTCTTTCTAGTTGCTATCATTTTTATACCTTCGTTTCCCTCGCACTTGGCGTCAAATAGATGGGAGATTTTAGAACAAATTAACAAAAACGTGGAGTTCTAGTCTCAGAATTTGGTATACGATTTCCAAAATAGCATGATATATTGAAGAGAAGAGCTTAAATCAGCACTGTTATTCAACGTACCAGCGTTGGCAAAGAGAAGAGTGGGGTCGTTGAAGGGGACGACAGGGCTAGACTTCCAGTTGACGTGATTTTTGCCTTCGAAGAAGTTCATGAAAGTTTCCCTCACGCGGTTCGCCGGCCACTCCACATCGTGACTCCCAGCTCCGGGCATGGCTGCGACGGAGAACGGCGGAAAATGAAGAGATCTGACGGCGCAAAAGGAGGTGAAGAGTGAGAGTGGCTGTGGCGGCCTGAGAGGGTTACAGTTACCAAAAGAAATCAGGAAAGCTCTAACACACAATCCCCTTTTCATTCACTCATGTCTTAATTTTTTTAACCATAACAATATGGAACTCTCTACCCTGTCCCCAAATATATATTTTATTTTATTTTTTTGTCTGTTGCATTCCATTTTGTCATAACTTACGGTTTTCTTTTACCACCCATATTACTATTCGCACCTCCCATTAATTCAATAATCAATATGCTCTCATTTCTCTCTCTCCTCCCTCCAGAGCCACCGCACACCACCCGACCGACCTCCCTCACCTCGCAAGACAACCATCAACAGCTTTTCCTTCACATATAAAATCAGAGAAAAATAATAAGAAAAGCACAAAGAGAGAGATACTAGGTCCTAGCAGAGAAAGATGCACCTTAGTGAGGACGGTCTACTCCAACAACGCCCTATACATAATAAGCACATAATCCCCCCACCCCGCACACAAATTTTATTTAAATTATTACATACTGGATCACTTCATCTTGTTACATTTCATATCAGTTCATCCAAGTATATATAGTTAAAGTGTTCATATCATATTGTCAGAAAAGCTAAAAATTTGAAAAATTATTGTGATGTTTGTTTTGATTGTTTCTATTTTCAGATAAAATAGCAATGAAAATCTATTTAGATATAATTTATTGAAAACCTTTTTAAAAAAAATTGAAAAGAGAAAATAGAAAAAAATTATTTTTAGTATTTTCAAAAATTAATACTATATGAAAACTTAATAATAACATAAAAAATAATATATAAATATATTTTAAACTATATATAAAAATAACTTATAATATTTTTGCTAAAATTTATTAAATTTAACATATTATTTTTTAAAAATAGAAAATATTAAGTAAAAGCAAATATATTTTTTGAATATTGAAAACTTGAAAGTAAAAATAATTTTCAAAAAATGAAAAAAGAAAACATTTTTTCAAATCAAATACCACTTATATTTTCCATTCCAAAACATACTAGTAATGTGTTCCAGATCAAGTTATTCAAAACATACAACTTCAAGATTAAGTTATCTAGAATACTAAAAATTAAACAACTTGTTTTTACATTTTGAATCAACTCATCCAAAATATATATAGCTAACATTTTCTAGATAGTTTATATGCAACATGCAACTAATGCATTCTAGATTAAGTTGCTGAATTATTAAAATATTTTTTTAAGAGTTTAATTGGTATATACTGTCAGTGTAAAAAAATTTTGCAGTGATGTTTAATCATAACTTTTCAATATGTGACTTTTAAAATACTAATTAACAAAGTCAAAAAATTTACCATAAATGAAGAATTATGATTAAATGATAGTGTAAACATGTTTATATTAATAATGTATATCAATTAAATTTTTTTAATTCTATATCAATTGATTTAAAAAAAATTAATGAATTGTGATAATGGAGTTTTGTATGAAAAGTGAAAGGAAAAAAAATAAAAATTCAATTTTTTTAGGTGAGAGAAGAAAATTAGTAAGTAGTGAAAGAAAATCCCTACAATTTACAATAAAATTTTGGAATTTTCTTTTCGCACCTCTATTTTTTCCTGCATCTGCCATAAAACAAAATGACAATATTATGTATTTTGATATTTTCATCTTGCAATCTTTTCTTCACATTTTTTGTCCATTTTGTATGTGTATCTCTTAAAGGGTTCACCACATATACATTATACTAACATCATTTTTTATGTAGTCTTCCATAGCAAGGGTCTCATCACAATATTTGTGGCTAAAAGGATAGAGGAAAATATGGCTATGAAGGAGGGTAAAAGATCTCAACTCCTTATTGACATTAAGATCATACAAATTTAGGTCGTAGTCTTCGTTCCAGTGCTTGTATTTGCACCTTTGTCTTTTAGATCATGAAGGTGTATTTAGTTTGCTTTCTGGTCTTGTATTTTGGCCATTTTTCTCTTTTTATTAGATAGGAGGTGTAGCTAGTCTTTTTATGTAGAGTATGTGTGTAAGGAGACCTTTTTATAAGCCCATTGAGGACGTGTGGTGTTTATTTCCACACTGCTCTTGTTAGTTTTGCACCTCTCCTAAACACACATGAAGCGTAAAGACATATGGAGCCTCTTGATTCCCCCCAAATGGCGCCACCCTTTTGTCTCTTTCATAATCAGCACATTCAAATTCAAAATTTTATTTGGAGAGAGTTTAGATGGAACTTTCAAAATTCAAATTTGAATTTTAAAGGAACATGATCCACAATAATATGACATTTTTTGAATCTTCCTATAATCAACTAAGTGCTAATTAACTATAGTTCAATTAACACTTAATTAATTCTCCATAATCCATACTAATGTTGGGCAATTTCTTTTAATACTCCCCTAACTTTTATTCGCACCTCCTAGGCTTTACAATTTTTTTCAAAACCTAAAAATACCCTCCCCCTTTCTTACCATACTTGCATAACGAAGTACATTCAAATGGGATTCAACTAGTATATTTCGGACCACATCATCCGGAAGGGAAATGAGATTTAGCAAGTATGTTCCGGATAACATGATCCGGAATGTATTATGTCTATTATGGATCAGTTGATCCGGAATGTATTATGTATATTCAGGATCAACTAATCCGGAAGTTGATCAAATGTGTATTCTGGACTAGGTGGTCTGCCGGTAAATATTGTTAGTTTTAGATCAACTGATTTGGAATATTGTAACACTAAACTTTAAATCAATAAAATCATACCTGAATAAAATTATATTTTCCTTTTCAAATAGCGCTTAAATCAACAAATAATACCCTAAAGACTTATAAGAATAATTAAGGATTTACAATAGGACAGAATGTGATAATTTGTGTTTAGCACACAAGAGTAGCAAGAAAAAGCAAAAAAAGACAATAAAAGGATAAGGATATATTGAGAATTTACAAAAAATATAAACTTTAGAAGGGGGTGAAAATAGCAAATGGGGGGTGGTAAAAGAAAATTCCTTCATGTTGGACGTCCACCCTCAAACTCCCTAAGCCCATTACTTTCTTGTAAATAGACATCTCCACCAATTGTAACATATTGAATACACTTACCTTTTGTGAGCAAATTTCTTTAGTGTCTTGTTCTCACCTCTTTCAAAGTTCCTAATGGCTTTTATCAATGATTTATTCCCTTGTTCTCTATGTTTTATTTCCTTTTTATGGTTGCAAAGAAGGTAACTCAAATCATTTAGCGTTTGCAGAATTAAGTTGGGACATCAATTGCACCAACTTTCCTTAAAACTGGATAGTATGGACATAATCTCTTAGTGCATGCAACATGGTTTCCCTCAAGTAACAATAAAAAGGACATTATGAACCATAAGTCACTATTATCCTAAGTCATTCGTTGGAAGGATGTGGGATGTCGACTTCCAAACAATATACGAATGCACCCGTTCCTTCCCACTTCCATAATCTCTCAAACACAAGACTTTATTGGGAATTACTCTAGGACAGGAGACTATCATATGTCATTTGAGTAGAACACACTTCAAGTATCATATGTCATTTCAGTAGTGAAAAAGGCTAAATTGGCTTGCTTCGTCTGTTGAAACCCCAAGCCATATAAAAAGTTTATTAATTATAATGATATAGAATGTATGCTATAGATGATATTTGTTGTTTTTTAATAAATAATTAAAATAATTTAATTATGATATTATTTAATAACTATTTAAAAAAAATCATAAAAAGTTGTTTAAATGATGCGTAAGTGTTGTTGTAACACATAAAAAAAATTTGCAATATGGAGAAAGGAAAATGTTTTCAACTAAAAGTATTTTATGAATTATTAATCAAATATGGCTTGTAAATGAAATTATGGTTTATAAATATTAAAACGTATTTAATAAAAATAATTTTAACATATTAAATATAAAAACATAAGAATATTGAATATAGAAAATATAAAAAGAATAAAATAACAAGAAAGATAATAAATAAAAATAAAATAACATAAAATAAGAATAAATGGATAGAATAAGAAAATTTGGAATTGTAAAAAATAATATAAAAAATTGAGAAAAATTAAAAATAAAAAACTAAAAAGAAAAGAAGATAAATTAAAATAGAAAATATAAGGTGACATTTGGTTTTAAAAAATGTTTTTGAAAATTATTTTTATTTTCAAGTTTTCAACATTAAAAAAATATGTTTGTTTTTATTTGATATTTTATATTATAAACAAATAATATTGTTCAATTTAATTAATTTTAGAAAAAATATTATAAATTATTTATATGTATGGTTTAAAATATATTTACATATTGCTTTTTATATAATTGCAATATTATTATTAAGTTTTCATATAGTGTTAACTTTAGAAAAAAACTTTTTTTTTTTATTTTCTATTTTCAGTTGTTTTTTAAAAATATATTGTAAATTCTAACCAAACATATTTTCACTATTATTTTTTTCTCTAAATATAAAAACAAAAGAGTAAAAAAAAAAAAGAAAGTAAAAGAAAAAAGATATAACAAAATAAAATTTTAAAGCAAAAAATAGAAAAAGAAAAGAAAAACTGAGAAGACAAAAAATATTAAGAAGGATACATGTTAATTTAAGCATGGCAAGTAGCTAAAATTTTATTTAATAAATTATATTTCATATTTTTATTATATATTTTTCTTAGCCAAAGATCACAAGTGATTGTGTCTCAACCTTATAGACTAATTTCATTAATAATATTTGACAAAATATATTAAATATCGAAATATAAAAGATATAAAAAGAATAAAATAATAAAGCACGATGATAGAAAAACAAAATAACATAATAAAAAAATAATAAAATAGGAAAAGTTGATAATAAAAAACTAAAAAGAAAATAATATAAATTAAATAGAAAAGAAAAAAAACATAATAATAAATAAATGAAATAACATAAAAATAGAAAGCTGTAAAAAAAAAAGAAAAAAGAAAGAAAAAATTTAAAATAAAAACAAAAAAAGAAAAGAAAAACATTAAGAGAAAAAAAAAATACTAAGAACACACGTTAATTTATGAAGAAGGACAAATATGTAAAACATTATTTAATAAATACGAGACTTTATGTCCCAATTTAATTGAATGATAGAGTATTTTCATATGTGATGTCAAGATGTTACAACTATTTATATTATAGAGAATGAACAAATTTTTTTTCCACTAATAATTTTTGGCAAAATATTAATCAATTATAACTTTTATTGTAAATAAAATTTTAGTTTATTAAATATTAAAATATATTTAATAAATCAATTTTAACATATTGAATATCCAAACGTAGGAATAGCGAGATATAAAAAAAATAAAATAATAAATAAGAATAAAATAACATAAAATAAAAATAAATGGATAAAATAAGAAAAATTGAAAATTATAAAACATAAAATAAAAAATTGAAAAAAAACTAATAAATAAGAATAAAATAACATAAAATAAAAATAAATGGATTAAATAAGAAAAATTGAAAATTATAAAATATAAAATAAAAAATTGAAAAAAAAAACTAAAAGGAAAAGAAGATAAAATTAAATATAAATAAAAAGAATAAATTACTAGATAAATAAATAACATAAAAAGGAAAATAAAAAATAAAATTTGAAAAAAAACAAAGAAAATTTTTTAAAAATAAATTAAAACATAAAATTATTAAAAATGATACATTTTAATTTAAAAAAAAGTAAATTAATCGACGATTTCATAATATTAATATATATATTATATATATAATTAGATTAAATTCATATTTCTTTTATCTTTTATTCTATTTTACCCTTGTGCTTTTAAAACTGAATTAGTAAAGATATTGATTTAAGGTTTACTGGTCAAAATTTGATTGAACTTGTATTAGAAAATAATAAAAATAATTAATAATACACATAAATAACATTAAAATAAATTAATAATATACCTAAATAACATTAAAATAAATATATTTGTATCAATTTATTTCAATGTGCTATACAAAGTCTCACCATTTTATAATCCTTATAAAAAGATCATATACACATGTACAAACATTAATATTATATCTCTTTTAATTTACTTCTTCCTAGAAAATTATATGTCAAGTGTCAACCACTGCTTCAATTGCAATTTATCCTATCTCACCATTTTATAACCCGTTTTAATTTCTTCATACCACATCATTCTTAAGTTTTAACTATTTTATATATATCAGTAAAAGAAATTAATAGGAAAAAATTGAATACAGAATATTTAAAATGTAAAAATATTAGAAGAGTGTCAGTGTATGCTCAATCCTTCAAATGTTGTTGAGTGCAGCTGCAGTCATCGGTGCCGAAATCTGGAAAGCGGTGTGTGGGGTTTGAACAATGAACAACGAAGCTCAGAGAAAGTGGTGTTTGAAACATCGGCGTTGAGTGTCGCTGTCCAGTACCGTTACCATCAATATGGCTACATCGTCGACATTGAATTTCAGTAGTGGTGTGACAACAAAATTTGACCGAGAACTAAAGACCTGTGCAAAAGGCACTCGCCTTGGGTTTGTTTCTATTTTTGAGTTGAAGGGAAAGCAAAAGCTGCAATACAAAGTTATCTCCCTCTGTCCCTCAATTTAAGCAAACCGTAAAAAATTGGTCTGCAACTGGTTTCTACGGCTTTTAGGCAATTTATTGGTTTCTAAACCGGTTCTATAACTTACCGGTTCACTAAGTTATTTAGACCGAACGCTAGATCGATTCACGTTGAACCGACCGGTCTCTTTGGTTTAATTCTAATAACATAATTTTATTCAACTAATTTTCACTTTATTTTTATTTTCTTAACCATTCCATTGTTTGACTTTTTTTCTTGAGTTTACTTATATTGATACTTAACCACAATTTTTTCGTTTTTATATATTTTTAAAGTATTAAATTAATAAAATATGTGTAAAATTTTTTAAGTGTTGTAACTAAATGTTAGAGGGTAAATCTTTTTAAGTACTGTAACTAAATGTTAGTATGTAAAACTTTTTATTCGTAATAGTAGATAAGCTTTTTTTTTTTTTAAAATCTTTCTTAAAGGCACCAATTTATTAGTATTTTTAAACTTTAATACATTTGAGAACACAACTTATTATCACAATATTCCAGTGTGAAATTAAATTAACAATGGTAAAAAGATATAATATTAAACTTTTTTGTTTTAGTTATTTAATGTGTGTAGTTGAAGAGTGTTTCGTTTTGTTTTTCTTAAGTGTGACATTTTAGCAAGGTGGTAATGTAAAAATAAATAACAGGAGACGATAGGATATTATTAACGTGGTGGGAGGCGGCAGAGAAAGAGTAGGGCTGCGAGAAGGTTAACGATGAAGTTGTACCTATTGAGCGTGGCAGTGGCAGTAGCAGTAGCATGGTTATGTCTTATCCCCCAATATCTGTGCTCATCGTCCCAATCCCAATGGCAGATCCTTACCAAACACAATTTCTCTTCTGAGATCCGTCTCCATCCTCACATTCTCCTTCTTGTCACTCTTCCCTGTACCAACACAAGACTCTCCAGTTAATTAGTTAATACCATTGCTATTTGCTGCTAATGTTTGATTTTGAACCACAGGGTCTGGCGAGTCTCGATCCCTCATGAGGGACATTTCACTCGCGAAGCCGCAACACTTTGCCTCTCTAAAGCTTATGGTTATTCATAGAAACACGGAGAAGGTGCTGGCGGATTCCATTGGTGCTACTGCTACCCATGAGATAACGCTCTTTTATTTCCATTATTCTGTATCTTACAAGTACCGTGGAAGACTCAGAGCTCACAATATTCTCTCCTCGTTGCGTCCTTATATATCCCTTGCTCCCGAGGACCTTCCTCTCACGCCGCTTAACACTGCTCTTGATTTTCAATTATTCATCGACTCCACCGACAAAGCCTTTGTTCTCGTTGACTTTTGCGGATGGACGCCCAAGTTGCTCGCCGAAACCACCATACTTAATGCAACTCAAATTGGTCAGTCTCAACTCTCAATCATCTTTACCTTATTTCACAAATCACATCTCTCTCACATCACGTAACATTAACATCACTACTGTTCCACAATAACATTTACAGTTTCACTTCACCAATTCGCTAAATAAAGGTTTCATTGTCTAGATTTCCCCGGTGAAGTTTCAATTCTGATCAGAGAACAGTGCAAACAATACCTCCAGATACATAATGACATATAAATTTTGTCTGTGTTAGTATGTAAATGGATTTCCTGCATTTACAATTCATCAACTAGCTCCGTTAGATGAAGATCCAAACTCTATGTTTTAGATGCATATTTTAAGTCAAACAACTCAAATTAGATGACTCTTATGCTATCGACATTTTGTATGTGTTGTGATATTTTCATCTATCGGTTTTAGTTGTCTGAATGCGTAGATTCCCCGAGGGAATCTGGATCTCTATTGTGTGTAGTATTTCTCTTATAGTAAAGCTACATTTACATAAGTTACGTGGAATGCCTTAATGGTCGTGGCACTTGTCAGAAGTGAGTCACTGTTGGTGTGTGGGTATTTTCCTTGCAGGGAATCACCATGGAATGGGTTTTAGCAGAGGAAATAATAGAATGCCTGTGTCAAGGGAGAAGACTAGCAAGAAGGTGGCTGGTATTTTCTAAGTGCATGACAATGTAAAAATGTTGAGCTTAAATAGTTAATTCTTCATTTCCTTATTTTCTGTTTTCCTTTTTATTTCCAAATCATCAGAGAAGAACACATGCAAGGCTGAACTCGGCATTGATAAAGGGTTTTGTGAAGCTCCTTGGCTGGGAGAATTTACCTCATTAAATTATGGTCCTTTGGAGGGCTTCAAGGATAGAAATCGTCATGTTCTATATTCTTGTTCGTCTGAAGAATTTGAGCGGTTTCATTCTTTTTACTTGAAATTCATGACTGCTGTGAGAGAGTTCTTTTTGCCTCCAGAGCAAAGTAGATTTGGTTTGGTTTCAAGTAGGTCGATGCTTTCATCCCTAGGTGTTGGTGATCATGGCCCATGGTTTGCAGTTCACTACCTAGCTGGATGTTCAACTTGTTCAAATATTCTTAAAGAAGAGGATGACTTGAAATATGTTTTGCAGATGGATAATTATTTTGTCAAAGAGGTGAACAAAACCTTTCTAGCTTCTGTTCCATATTCCGCAGTGTATGTCATAATGTTATATTTCGTCACTCTGGTATCCTGTCTCTAAGTTCATCTCTGATTATTGTTGTGGACTAGTTTATTTAACCGATAAAGATAGACCACTAATACACAAGCATCCATCCTTCTTTCAATTAATTAATCCATTTTTGGAACTAACCCTGTTTTGTTTGTATTTAGCTGGAAGGTAATGGACATGATCAAGAGCCCATTCTACCAGCAAATAAGCCATCTGTACTTCTATTTGTTGATAGATCATCTGACTCCTCAGTAACTAGGGGAAAAAGTAAGGAAGCTCTTAAAGCTTTTAGAGTATTGGCACAGCACTATCATGGTGTGAATCAAACAGGTAAGAAGAATAATGATGGTCATGAGATATTTTCTATCCGAGATTATCGTGGCTTCAAGAGTACATCTGAGCATCCTAGGTTAAAGTTGTCTATGCCAGCTCAGAAGATTAAACTAAAGGAGAAGATTTCTTCCATCATGATTATAAATGAGGGTAAGCAAGTTAGTTTGGACAACGTACCTTCTGATCTTCAAGGGAGTTCTTTGAATGAGATATTGGCTTATCTTCTCCAGCAAAAGAAGGATGGAAAACTTAGCTCCCTAGCAAAGGATTTAGGCTTCCAACTTTTATCTGATGATATTGATGTCAGGCTAGCTAATACACAGCAATCACATCCAGAAGTTCAGTCAAATCAAATTCCAACCGAAACTTCTCAACAAGGCCATACAGACACTATGATGTTGGATGGAGATTCATATAGCTCTGCTGGAGAGCTTGAGGAAAATCTGAAATCAACTGAGAAATCTTCTCGGCATGATGAAGTGAAGAGACCTTCTGTTAATATTGCAACTTATGAAGAGATAAAATCTATGCAAGCTGAAGAATCCATTACAGATTGTGAACTTTCTACCACCAAATTTATGATACCAGAAACAGATGATTCTGTGGGTAGAAACAATTATGAGGGAGAGCAGGTTCATTTTCACAGTTTTAATGGTTCTTTTTTCTATGCGGATGGTAATTATCAATTACTTGAAAGACTCACAGGTGGTTGTGAAATTCCATCATTGGTTATAGTTGATCCCTTTCAGCAGCAACATTATGTTTACACCAATGAGGAAAGTTTCAACTTTTCTTCAGTGTATGATTTTCTTGTTGAGTTTCTTAATGGAACCTTACGTCCATATCAGCAGTCACAACATGTTCTTCGTGGCCAAAGGGAGGCAACCCACCCTCCATTTGTTAATTTGGATTTTCATGAGGTGGATTCTATACCTCGAATCACAGCTCATACTTTCTCTGAACTTGTTGTTGGTTTTAACCATTCTAACAAAGAAAATACTTCTAATGCATGGGATAAAGATGTCTTGGTCTTGTTTAGCAATAGCTGGTGTTCATTTTGCCAGAGAATGGAAATGGTTGTTCATGAAGTATATCGGGCCATCAAGAGCTATGTGGATATGCTAAACAAGGAATCTAAGAATGTGAAAGTTATTTCAGATCATGGTAAGATTGTGTGTGTTTGATTTAATTCTGTCTGTTTCTACTCTCAACTCCACCTCTACATATTTCATCCAGTCAAGATGCTTTTTAAGGGTATCTGTTTTCAGTATATGTTTATGTTTCTTGGTTTTGCAAAATGGGAGAAGCTTGTGGTTTTGCTTTTGTAAACTGGTCAGTAGCTTCTATTTTAGTAAGTAGCTGTTACTGTCTCTATTGTGCATGTGATTCGCTCCAACTGCTTGACACTATCTAATTGAATGTTACATGATCATGGAATGTTAATTTTCACTTATAATTTATGTATGATTTTGACTCTGCACCTCTGATCTTAACATCAATCATAATGGTTCTTATCATGTTTGGTGGATGTGATTTATGTTAAATGATCTTATTTTGAATGGACTTTTGGAAGAATTTCCTTATCAAATGGTAGACACAATCTCTTAAAGTTTGACAATTGATCATTACATGGCAGAAAATTTGGATCATGTCATGATGAAGCTTCCTGTAATCTACTTGTTGGATTGTACATTAAATGACTGTGGTCTGATACAGAAGGCAGTCAATCAGGTACTTGTGGAGCTATGTTTTTGGTCCCTTGTCTCTTATATATTTATTTTGTAGACTGTAGTATTGTCATTTGTCACACTTTGCTGTGTATTTAAGTTTAGTAGTGGGTGTATCTGTTTGGATATATATTGCTCATCTCTGTCATTATTGTTGGATCATATGAAGATCACAGATTGTTGACTGGTACTTTTATGAAGAACTTTTAGAATATTGGGCTAAAACGATGCTCTGGTTTTAGCCCCCCACACCCCACCCAAATAAAAACTTTTTAAAGAATTGGAGAAGCTTTAATTGGTCAAACAGTTATTGTTGAACCTGAATCTGAAGTCTAGAAATGGACAAGTCCAATTGATCATATGCAGTTCAAAATACCAAATATGAAATCCAGTAAGCTGTCTCAGTAGGCCAATGTTCATTCGGTGGAGTATTTGGAATACCAATAAAAACTGAAAAGAATCCTTTCTGCCTGCGACTTCTACAAGCATTAAAGGGCATCAATACCTTTTTTGAAAGTTTTGTCTGCTTAGTTAACAAATCTTGTACCCAACTGTTTCTCATTTGTGTTGGCATATTTATGCTGGAAGAATAAAATTTGAGATGGGACTGTTTAATTTGCATTGCAAGAACTAGAGGGATGTTCGATTGTTTATTTGTTTATTTGTTATCAATGAATGCCATGAAGAAATATGATGAATCTCATCTATAGTTTATTTGAAATAACATTGAATTCAAATAGTTAATTGTCTGACCTGCCTATTTAAATAGCTATTTGTTTATAGTCTCTAGTTAATGTTGTCTGATGTACTTTTGATATGCAGAGGGAAGTTTATCCTGCTCTTATTTTATTTCCAGCAGAAAAGAAACAGCCTCTTCTCTATGAAGGAGATATGGCTGTAATTGATGTTATGAAGTTTGTGGCTGAGCATGGAAGTAACTTTCATCATTTTATCCGAGACCAAGGTATTCATTTGTGATATACCACTCTTATATATATAATGTATCAAATAGCATCTGAATCAGTTATTGTTATCAAATTTGGATTGCGGAATCATGATTATTGATTCATAGCTAGTGTATCTTCCATTATCCTCTGCTTCTAATAGCACCTTGTCTTTTTTCTTCAGACTTAAACATTACTATGGCAGTCTAAACTTATTCTTGACTTCGTTTTCATGGTTTCAGCCGCAGTTCTGTGGTTATCTGAAACGGGAGTCAAGAATCAGAAGTTATATGATACTTTGCAAATTGATATCCACCCGGAATCACTTCATTTGCACAACAAATATCATGGAGCTCCAGGTCAAGACAGGATGCTAGACCAGGGTGTCAGACCTAACCTGATGAGTTCACCTGTATCAAATGGACTGGATGAAGCATTGGCTCATGTGGTGATTGGTTCTGTGCTAATTGCCACAGAAAAGCTTTTGGGGGTCAATCCATTTGATGGATCAAAGATTGTCATTGTTGCAGCCAATCAAGTAACTGGATTTCAAGGTCTTATCCTTAACAAACATATAGAATGGAGTTTTCTACCTAAATTGGAAGAAAACTTGAAAAAATTGAAAGATTTTCCGTTGTCCCTTGGGGGTCCGGTAATGAAAACTGGAATGCCTCTTTTATCCTTAACTAGAACAGTTTCTGCAAATCATTTACCTGAAATCCTGCCTGGAATTTACTTACTTGATCATGTAACCACAATTCGTAAAATTGAGGAGTTGAAGTCAGCAGATCAACCAGTCGGTGATTACTGGTTTTTCTTGGGGTATTCAAGTTGGGGATGGAAGCAGTTACATGATGAGATGGCGGAAGGAGCTTGGAATTTGAGTGAGGATGCAACTAGACATTTAAATTGGCCGTGACTGCTATTTATTCACCATCTTTACTGTATTAAAAACAATTGATGTCCTTGTTAATTATAGAATTTAATTATAAAGCACATAATCCGAGATTCATTAATCATTAAAAGGCTTGGTGGCGTGGAATTAGGTAAATATGTTTTTGGATAAGTCATCCAAAATTTTGTTAAGAAACGGTTGCTTTAAATAGCACCATTTGTCTTTACTATAGTGTTCTTTTACACGAAAATGCCCATTTGAAGGAGACAATGATCAAGTTCGTCCAGCTGTCGCCTATTCCTGCATATTGCATGGTCTGTCTAATAAGCCTGAAAAACGTCTGTAGGCATAATGAGGCAAGTCAGTTCAAATAAATGATTGCGTGTTTGCATAGGTGTGTGTTTGGACGCACATCCAATCCAAAGCACGTTCAACGGGATTCGTGCTGTCTGATGTAAAAATCTCAAAGCAACTCAAGTTTAGTTTGTTTAATGAGAATTGAGGAATCACTCTTCTTCTTATACACACTGTTATTAGTTAAAATTTATTAAAACAAAAAATTACAAAGTAAGATATTTGTCAGTAAACAACTGAGAATCTTATAAATTTATTTCTTTTTAAAATTTTAATTAATAATAAACAATGTGTTGTAATGTTTTTCTTTGTTCAATTAACTAAGTGCTTGTGTCTAGTCCACTCTACTCCAAAATTGTTCTCTATTAAAATTAATTTAGTTGTGAGATAACCTATATTTTTATGTTGAACATAAGTCTGAAGCAAAATTAATAATTTTTTTATTCCAACGTAAAGTTCACATAGTTCCATTTAAATCATAGCGTATATTATTAATAATAATACATTTGTTTAAGTTTTATAAGAACTTGTATCAGGATCCGAGCATCTATTTTATTTTAAAATATGGTAATTTATACAATTTAATATAATTAA
Organism: Psophocarpus tetragonolobus; assembly: GCA_037954015.1. Lineage (NCBI taxonomy): Eukaryota > Viridiplantae > Streptophyta > Magnoliopsida > Fabales > Fabaceae > Psophocarpus > Psophocarpus tetragonolobus. Next base: position 3,903,431 of record CM075689.1, read on the forward strand.
TCAATCAAATTTTTTATGTATATTATAATAGTTAGGTGTTTAAATTGTTAATTGAAATTATTTCACCTGAAAATTGGAACCAAATGTTAGGCAATTTAATATTGAATGAAGTTTGTTAAAATTTGATTCCTACTAATTTGTCAATATACTAGCTACCACTAATTTTCTTAACAGGATTAATGCTATAATAAATAATAAATTAAATTTAAATTCACGTCTAGTCGTGGTATTTAACATGAGTCCTATTAGTGGAATTTAAATTTATATAATGTGTATCATTAATAACTACACAGAAAGTGAATTTTAATATAAAAATGGACTCTATTTTAAATTAACTTACAACCATGTTATTGCTAACTTCAGTTTAGATATTGTATTATAAGATAAACTTCTTATGAGTTAGATAAGAGTAATATCCTCAAAATGGCCATTTATTCTAATAACACTGTTGACACTCCAATTTAAAAGCTAACCAGGGATGGCTTGCACCCAGTAAGGTCTGCATATTATCACCTTATAGAAAAACATAATTGATAATAAACATTTGTGTGCTTATGGTGATTGGCCTCTGCTCTGGTCATTAAATGCACCTCAAATTATAAAATTACTAATATGGAGTTGCTCGGGGTTGCTTACTAGCTAGAATGAATTTGATAAAAAAGAAGGTTGCCTGCACTAATTTTATGCCCATTTTGTGAGTCCAATTTAGAAAATGAATGGGACATTTTTTTTTTCCCGGCTGTTCACCTGCTATAGCTCTATAGAGACAATCAAAGCTTTGGTCCCTGCTTTCCCATTTGATATCAAGCTCAAATGATGTCTCACACTGCATTTTTCATTCAGGTATTGGGCACTTGTTCAAATCACAACAGGGTGATATTTGTGTTTATCACGTGGGCACTTTGGAGAATGTGAAATGACAAGGTGTGGAATGGCAGGGAAATCTCAGTAAATACTGAGTTGCAATCTGCCTTTGATTACCTTAGTCAATGGGAAAAATCCCACACTCAAGTCAGCTCTAGCCAAATGTAAAATCATGGTGCATCAAATACTGTAGTTCACTGGGTGAAACCACAACTTGGGTTCTTCAAATGTAATGTAGAAGTGGAGGTTTTGGCATATCAGCTTGCATTAGAGATCATCACGGGCTCCTCATAGCAGCAAAATCATCTCATTTTAATAATGCTTCATCTTGTTGTATTCAGTCTACTATTCATGATAAAATAATGAGATGTTTCTATTAAGACATAAAACAAAACTTATGACAATACCATTCTAAATAAAAAAGTTCTATAATATCACTCTCATGCATGGCAATGCATAGTGCAACTTTATCCATTTATATGTCTGCAGCAAGGAAGTTACCAGACAACGCTACCTGCATGAAAATAACAAATGACTTACAATGCAACAGACCATATGTCTAAACCAAAGAAACAACACCAAACAGTTGATTACAAGAAGAGAAAGTACCTTCTCGCCCAATTTGAAGGGAGGCAATCCCTTGTAAGGGCATGTACTGCACCTGAAAGCGTCCCCTAGTCCACACTGTAGACCCAAGACAACTTTGAGAGTAATGCCAATTATGGGAAAAGAAGTTTGACATAGTATTAGAAGATACATGAACATAATAAAGGGTAATTATTCACAAAGTGCATGTTGCAAAATCTGCAACAGAATTGTTGCTCTTATGATAACTAGTCACGCAGACCATAATTCAAATCAATCTTAGACATTCATGTTCCATAGATGCTGGAGTGCTGATGAACATGAGTGTTCAAATGTAGCTTTTACTATACAAACACACACTGTCAGATAAAGTAACTTTTTGAAGTGCAGGATATGAAAATACAAGTGGATATATTACCCACACCAGAAGCCATTTCTCACTAGGTGAGGTTCGCTACATGAATTTAGAAATTCATGTAAAATTACAAATTCGGCAAGCAAGCTTTCATAGCTATAAATTGAAATAAATGGCAGTTAAAGGAAAGGATTTGATGCGGCTCTTTCTAGCTTTTCTATTCCATAAAATTTAATTACCTACCATGAACTTGGAGGAGGGATGTTCACTTTTAACCCTTATAAGCTAATAAATCATCTGAACAAAACTAACATATATTTTTTTTTATTAGAAACAAAAATCTATCTACCCAAACAATTCGAAAGCTATTAAATAGCTTATGATTTTTTACCTAAAATTTGTAGAAAGCAAAAATGAATTATTATTGAACACAGCCTTAGAAAGCATAAATAAACTGCATATTGCAAAAAGAAACCAACACATACATTGCCACAAGCTGATTGAGGATTATTAATCTGTTCTGTTGTCAATCCTAACTTCAATACTTTTTCCTCTTCTTCAGCCCTCCCACAGGTGCAATTTTTGCAGGCTTTTCTTGTACTCCCAATTTCACAATCACCTGTAGTGCATAAACATGTCAGCTAAGAGCTGGATATCAGTCAGAATACTAGTTGAAAAACAAAAACTTGAAAACTGTTCTTTACCAAGTGGCAGCTGGGGTTTCTTTAAATCTTCTTCAGTCAAAAGACTATCTTCATCAATCAGATCTGAGTCAACAACAATTTGCATTTTGGGCGAACCTTTTGCAACCTTCTTTATTGCAAAAGACGAACCAATTTTCCATGAAGGCTTTTTAGCTTTGATCTATGTGCAATATAAAGCATATTAATAATTAGAATTTGTAAGATGGTCACAGTATTTAATTAGGAAATAAAGAAAAAGGAAAGCTTTTGATGATTCTAGGCCCATATTCCACCATCAAGCAATAGGAAGGCAAATTTGTCAGAAGATAGGAGGGCAATCATGACTAAACAAGAAAAAAATTATACCTGAAATTATTGATTATACTCAAAATAAAAAACTGTTAATTTGACACATGTCAACCTATTATTCTACTAGTCTGACAAAGTTCTATAGTGTTATATTGTACAACAGACCAAAAAGAGGAAAACAATATGAAAATGAAGAATAGAGATGACAGAAGCAGATACTAGTTGATGAAACTTACCCCGGTTGATTGTAAAAGTTGGATTTCTGTAAACCCTGCCAACAATAACTTGTTCTGAAGAGAAGATATTATCTGCAAGGGCAATGGGGGAAATAATCAGATCAAACAGTAGAACAATATATTCTGAGGCATAATCTAAGCTTGTCATTACCTTATCAAAAGAACCCACGGCAGACTGAGACGACTTGCGAATAAGAATTGTACCATCTACTTTTAACACTCTAAGAATTTCTTGAATCAATTGGTCCACAGGACAATCAATTGACAGCCAGATTAAAATCCCAAAATCAACAGAGGAAGAATTGAGTGGCAACTTGCCTGAAATTTGCAATAGTAGGTGATAAAAAATGGTTTCTTCAACTACAATACAATAAACTAAAATATGATATATGCACAAACTAGAAAATCAAGCATCGGTAAGGATTACTTAAAAGTGCATACAGAAATGTAATCAAAGGAGAAGGAGAATTACTTAAAAGTGAAGCAGATGTAAGAACTAGAGGATTCCATTGCTGAACCCCTTCATTCCCAATCTCTTTAATTGCATCAAGCACTTGACTGATGGGAAGAACAGCTCCATCAGTACATGCCAACGCATCACCATGTGTCTTTGCACCATCCTGCAATATTCACAATGGGACGATCTCCAACCAACTATTAGTTAAATTAACACAAGAATCTATGTGTGAATAAACAATTTTGAGCATCACAGAAGAATACAGAGCATGAGCATTAAAAGATATAAGGGAATTAGAGAGATAGACATAGGAAACAAAAATGTTATGAGGAAAAGAAGAAAAGGGGGTGCGAAGCAGAACCATTACCATTCTGACGGGAAGCAAAGCCAACCAAGGCCCAAGGGACTAAGGGAGAATCACCCACGCCGACTCAACAATCCACAAACATAGCTACATACTTTTAAAGAGGTAGAGGGACCCCAACAAAAACAAAATCGACGGCACATGCAAATCACGTGACGGCTAGCTGTAGTGTAGACACCTTTTCTCATTATCTTCTTGCAAAATTACTTTCAGGTCAGAAGTTTTTAATGTTGTTCTTCTCCCGTAACTTTTCAATAATTAATTTCCATGCTTTTTTTTTAAGTATAATATTTTTGACATGAAAGTAATGACGGGAGCCCAACATAACTAATTATTGCAAATCCCCCCTTATTACTTCAGAACGAGCCTTCCTTTTTTTTTTCCCTCTCATAATCTTCTTTATTGTTTCTTCCCCCAAACCCTCCTTTTGTCGCCAGCTGCACCCATGGTGAAATAAGCAATAGATGGTCCTTCCTCAATTTCTCTTCTTCTTGAGCTAAGGTTCTAGTTCTACTGGGTAAGTTCTCCTTCAACTCAATTGGACCAGATTTTTTGTTGTTATTAGGGTCTTATGAATCACCATCGTGGGAGGACCAACTTTGATGTTCTAAACTCTCATTTTTTTTTTTATGGTTTTTGAGTTTTGATAGGGTTTAAGTTTGGTTGACCATGAAAGGGGGTTAGGAAATCAAGAAGCTTGATCTCTGAGTTCCTCTTTTCTCCACTACCAAGCTTAAGGGACAAATAGGTAAGCAAACTAACCCTATGATTTTGATTTGATAATGTGTTTGTGGAATTAGTTATTGATTTATGTTGTTTTGAACTTGTGGTGAGCTTTAGAATATTTTTGGAGTCATTTGTGAGTAATTTGAGGGGTTGGAATGATTGGCTAAAGGTTTGGATCCAGAACTGTTTTGCAGACGCACACCATAGTAATGTGGAAAATTCCACATGGAAGACACGCAAAAGGAAAACATGCATCAGTGGTTCATCCACAAATGTGTGGATATTCTCATGTGGGTGTGGGAGACTCATTGAGGAAAAAAGTGTACCAGAGGTACGTCCACGCTGATGTGGATATTTCCACAAGGTCTGGGAGATACACAGATAGAAAAGTTCATCAGGGGTTTGACAATAAGGATGTGTAAAAGTCAACAAAGGTGTGGGAAATACTTTGGAAGCGATATTGACCCAAAACCATAGTAGTTAACACTGGATAGTAGCCTAAAGTAGTCACCCTCCAAAAACAGTATAACGGCAGCGAGATGACCTTCATTTAGATCCCTCTATAAATGTATATTAGTAGATACATATAATGTAAATGTGCTATTTAATAAAGAGTTGATTGCAAGGAAATATATAATATATGTATTTCTATTGTTTGCATATACAAAACAACAAATATAACATGTATACCTATTGTTTGCATATACAAAATAACAAACATAATATGTATAACATTATAAGACTAAGTGTCTAACTATTATTTACATATACCAAACAACAAATATTTCATTGCTTAAAAACTAAGAGTCTTAGGGTGTGTTTGACAGAACTAGCTGAAAAACTAGCTAAAAACTGAAAAGCTAGTTAAAAACTGAAAATTTAGCTGAAAACTGAAAAACTAGTTGTAAGTGTTTGATAAAACTAACTGATCAATTACCTGAAAGTTGTAAATTGACAAACAAAGACATCATTAATCATTAGATAAACAATGAGATATTTAAAGTAATTATAACATATTTTATAATATAAATTAATTACATATTTAAATTATAAATTATTATAATTATATATTTAAATTATAAATTTCTATAATTACATATTTAAATCATAGCTACATATATAATTATAAATTTAGGTAATTACATATTTAAATAAAATTTTCTATAGTTATATATTTATATTATAAATGACTATAATTACATTAATGAAGGAAAGAACAATAAAGGAGAGAGAGATTTATCATGTGAGGAGAGAGAATTAGTTAGAAAATCAACAAGTAGCTGAAAATAAGAGATTTTTTTAAAAAGCTACTTGAAATAGTTTTTTTAAAAAAACTAATAGCTCCTAAAAAAACTCCTTGCTTTTTGCTATTCAACGAAGCTGAAACTATTTCGGCTAGTTAAAATGGCAAATTAAACACACTTTAAGACACTAACTAAATATCATCATCATCAGCTGAAATGTCAAGGATTTCATCTTCTTTGTCACTTTTATTCCTATAGATTTGTTCATCCTCTTCTTCACTTCCAATTCCATCATCATCTTTCTCTTGCTCATCTTTATCATGTGTTGGTGTTTGATTTGTTCTTCCTCTTGCTCATCTTTATGCTACCTAACGTACGTAATAGGCTTTCCTACCCCTGTTGTAGCTGCACAACTCCCCAAGTTAAATCATCAAACATAATTTCATCTTCTTGGATAGCTTCTTCATCTTCATTGGCCATTTCTGCAACCAGCCATTCATTACTCCCATCAACCTCATTTAAAACAATAGTATCTCTCACATCTTCCACAATCAAAACGTTGCTTTAGTGATTGGACGCTTAAGCCGACTTCTTTTTTTAGAATGAACGTATTTTATATAGACACATAAAACTAAATTAATTAGAAACTGACATTGTTACATAAAAACTAACAGATACTTTTAAAATTTATATACATACTAAAAAATGCTCTAATTCGTTTCACATCCCAAAGAACTACAAGTCAAGCTTAATACTTTAGTGACAATCTTTTGTAAATTTGGAGCTTTTGATCCATAATTCTTCAACCTTTCAGCTGTAAACAAAATTCTACTATTTGTTAGTTCCTTTACAAAAGTACATAATGATCATTTAAAATTATAAAATGATATTTTATTTACCAGGAGCTAAAGTAGACCTTTGTCTTATTGCCATGGGAAATCTGAAATTGTATCGTGCTCTTCTATAAATGACTTGCTCACGAGTTGCTATATCTTCTTCCTCATTATTTCCAGCTAGCCTTTGAGTACACTTGTAAACCCTTCCATCACTTCTGTATGATTTTCAAGACTTGGATTACCACAAAAAAATTGAGGATTTAGATAGTGACTAACTGTATGCAAAGGATGATGGAGTTGACACTCCCATCTTCTATCAATTATTTCAAAAACCTCTTTGTATTTTAGTTTGTTCCCTTTGAATCCATTTTTATTAGCTTTTTTTGCCCTATCCATGCCTTATATATATATATATATATATATATATATATATATATATATATATATATATATCCCATTGTTGGTTTTTTCTTAGTATCAACTGACCTTAAAACTTGAACAATTGGTCCTATACATTTGAAAGTGTAAATCATATCTACCCAAAAAGTTGTCATGAGGACGTCAATTGTTTTTTTCCCTTTAGTTTCCTTGACTTCCTTTGATTTCAACCATGCATCAGATGTGAACATCTTCGTAAGGTTGTTCTTTTGATTATACAACCTTTGTAATGTGAGGAAAGTTGTTGCAAACCTAGTCACTCCATACTTAATCAATTTAGTTTTGTTAGTGAATCTTCTCATGATATTCAAGGCCAATGAGTGATTGTAAATGTAGCCTACAAGACCAATCTCCCTTTGGATAGTCTTTCACTCTTGCTATCTTTCCAATATCTTCTAACATTAAAGCAAGACAATGAGCTGCACAAGGTGTTCAAAATAAATGTGGTCTCTTGGCTTGCAACAACTTGCCTAAAAACCAAATTTGATAAACTAAAATTAGTTTGAACGCAATAAAAGGATAAAGTTGGTAAAAACAATAAAAGCAATAAAGTTTCTCAATTCTTATTACCAACCAAAACAAAGTTGCTTCCATTGTCGGTTATAACTTGAACAACATTGCTCTCTCCAACTTCTTCAACAAAATTATCTAACAATTCAAATACTTTCTCTTTGGTCTTCATGTAGGCAGATACATAAACACTCTTCACAAACATAGAGATGGATGAACAATTCACTAAAAATTTATTAAAGTTCTATTCTTCTTATCAATGCATCCATTGAACATAATTGTACAACCATATTTTTCTTTTTCGACAATATGACCTTTCATCAAATTTTCTGTATACTCCAACTCTTTTTTCAGAAGAAGAACCCTACATTCATGGTAGGACGAAGACTTTACATGTCTTCCATAATTTCCAACTGTTTGTAACATCAATTTAAAGCTTTTGCACAACATTAAAAGGAATGTTGTTGGTTACAAGGAAACATTCTATGTGTTGTATCGTCCTTGCTCTTGCCTTTATCAATGACATCAATGATACCTGCTTGCCTTTTCTCCTTGCCCTCTTTGATGATTTCCTTATGTTTTTCTAAGAACAATAAATCAATGGTACATTGGGACCTTTTTTTTTTTTTTTATTTCTTGACTGTAACTACTATTGTAGGCCTTTTTTCCTATTACCAAAATTTGTATTTCTTCTATCTCTTCTTACTCTTCATTTTTCTCTTCAATCTCAGCTGCATATGCATTCTTCTTAGTCATTTTCTTCATAAATGCTTCCTTTAGCAGCGCTTTTACATAAGGGGAAACCTTTGTATGACAGTTGACATCTCTTTTGATTCCCATTTGGTGTCTTTTTGCTTGAAAAATACCACCAGTGCTGATTTTTGAACAAAAATCACAAGTAACAACTTTTTTGTTATTGATATCTGTTAGACTATTCCACTATCAAGCAATGTCTAAGTTTGGATCGGTGAGTTTCATTAAACCATCAGAAGGAGTTAACTGTGAAGCCATAGTAGAAGGGAGAAAAGCTTAACAAAAAGGAGGGCTTGAAGTCATTGGCTTGCCAGAGAAGAAGCATCATCAGAGGTGAGTAGGAAGAAGACAAACAACGCACAAGAGGAAAGAAGGAGAACAACATTGCTTCTCAAATAAGTTATGCTATGTTTGGGTAAAAAGGGAAAAATCGACTTTCCCTTTTTACCCTTTGTTAAAAAAACAAAACCCAACAAAAAATGACGTTGTCTATATTTAAAAAAAAATAGAGCAGAAAATGACGTCGTCTCCTTTGTCCTTGTCACCCCCCAACGTCACAACTAAAGAAGTGATGCATCTCATCTGTGAAATGACACGAATGTTTGCGTTCCCAATTGTGAAACGTGTTGTGACAGCTGCGACAACCACTATTCCGCCTTGCTGCGATAGTGCACTATTAATAACTATGCCCAAAACTGACGAGATTTTTGGTTGATATTAAATGTAAGGTGAAAAATTGTTATAATGTGGTTGTAGTATAAGATTAAGAGGTGATGATTATCTATGATGCTATTCTTGTTAAGATATTATTATGATGTTGTTTAGGTATCTATTGATGGAATGTTTATATTTAATCAAGTGAAATGTATTATTTTATAAGTTGAAAGAGTAGTAAGTGAACCTTACAAGTTACAAATGAGAACATGAAAGCAGTATGCAGAATTATAGATAGTGTTGTTTATTTTTTTTTTTATATAATTAGTTGTTAGTTTGGTAGTAGAGGGATTCGAACCCATGACCTCTTCCTCCCCCATCTCCCTACATGTAAACTTTACCATTAGATCAATCTTATAACCCCTATAGTGCTGTGTTATATTAAGTTGTGATGATTATATGATGAATTATAAATTGATAATTGTTGAAGAGATAATTCGTGTATACCTTAATTATTAATGAGATGATGATGTTACATGTTATATAATGTTGTAATGAGAAGGATATTTTGATGTTTTAATTGGTAAATATTGATGAGGTGATAATAATGCATGTTAGTTGTAGACAATGCAAATGAAGATATGATGATGACCCTATGTATTGAATTTGTTTTTAATGTGAATGATGTGGTGAAAATGAGTACATATTTGAGTATATTGGATGTATAAAATGGTTTATAATGTATAGATTGATATAATTGGATATTTGATGTTGTTATGGGTATAAAATGGTGCAAGATGTTGACAAGTAGAAATTAAATCATGTTCATCGTATTATGTTACATGTAAACAGTAAAGGTATGTTATTATATGGCTTTGGATGTGTTGTGTTGTTGGTTATGCTCTGAGTTAGGGATTTGAGAATGAAATTCTTAAAGTCTTGATAAGTTATGTTGATTTAGTAAAATGAGTTGTTGTAAATGAAATTGATGCTTACAAATGATTGTTGGTGATTGAAACTGTTGTTTAAGACTCTAGATGGATGATATGATGCTAGGTGGAGACTAGTTGAGTGTTGGACATAAAATTCTTTTATGTGGTGATCTCTAAGTGAGATTTTTAACTTGCTGACATCAAATATTATGTTTATCTTGTGTTGTTTGTGGTTGAGAGTGAATGAGTTTGCTAACAAAATGTTATTGCATAGTTATTCATGACTAATGTTATTGCATAGTTATTAACAAAATGTTATTGCATTCATGTATGAATCCATGATTAAGGTAGCTAACTATGAACCTTAAGTCGTGTACTTCATGACTAAGGTTATTGCATTCATGTATGAATCCTTTTGTAGTGATCAAATAAGTTTAGATATGATATGAAAAAAAATTATAACTTTAAAACAAGGATAATAGCATAGATAAAAAAATATTACTCATTATCTAACTCATTAAAAGAATTTTATCTTATAATTTAATATCTAAACTAAAGTTAGTAGTAACATGATTATAAAAAATGCAGTCTATATTTAGATTAAAATTCACTCGCAGTGAAGTTAGTAGTGATACACATTATATCTCTTTAAGTTCCACTAATAGAACTCATGTTAAATAAAACAACTAAAGGTGAATTTAGGTTTAATTTCTTATTTGTTATAGCACTAGATTTAATTTCTTATTTGTTATAGCATCAACTTTTATTAGTAATCTGATTAAGAAAATTAGTGGTAACTAGCATTTATTGACAAGTTAGTATGAATCAAACTTTTATAAAACTTATTCAATATTAAATTGCTTAATGTTTGGTTCCAATTTTCAATTAAAATAATTTCAATTAACAATTTAAACAGATAATTGTTATAATATAATAAAAAAATTCATTAATCAATTACCGTTATGTAAATTACCATATTTTAAAATGAAATAAATTAATAAACCTCGTGCATCTTACAGGTACTAATACTAGTTATTATAAAACTTAACAAATTTATGATTATTAATAATATACAATTTATGATTCAAATGGAACTATGTGAGCTTTATGTTTGACTAAAATTATTAATTTTTTCTTCAGGCTTATGTATAATATAAAAAAAATAAAATTGAATACATTTACAATTACAATGTTGAAGAATTTTATGATGGTGTTTTTTTATAACTTTTTTTTATTTATATGATTTTTAAATATTGATCTTATTGAATGGCAGTTGAAGCACTGCATAAGTCTTTTTTTTTTTTTGTTTAAAAAAAAAATATAGGTTATTTTATTTTATTTATGAGTTAATTTTAACAGAAACAAAGTTTTATTAAACTGTGATGATTCAAAATCAATAGGTGGTGTAGAGGTTGGAAATCGAAGTGAGAAAAAAGGATTGGAATTGGAAGAGAAACAGAGCGGAGTGGAGAGAGAAGCCTTAACTCACAGATCTAAACTTTCTACCTTCTTCGTTTACCAGTATGTACTGCCGTATCACATTTTCCCCTTTTCTTTTCTTCTATTTGCTCTCTACTTTCGCTTATTCAGCCAAGACCTTTAAATTATTATTGTTACCCCCTGTGTCGAAACTCCACGAACGTGGCTTTTGGTTTTTGATAAATTGGATAGTAATTATCCATTTTTCTTTGCTTGACCAAAACCCTAAATTGTTTTCATCATAAGTCGATTGGTTTTGTGCTCTTGGAACCTTTTTATCGGTGTAACGCCTTGAATATTTGATTATTTTTGTGTCATTGGGTTATAGTTGATCTGGTTGTTGGATTTTTTATTCTATATTTTTGCTTTTGGGCTTTGCATTTTGTGGTTGTGACAGTTCGAGCTCGGTCATCTTTTTTGCTTGATCGAGATTTTGGATTATTTGCCCTTTTTCGACATGGTAGAAATGTAAATTTGACTAACAATGGTTTAAAGTTTTAATACTGTGACTTGTTTTCTGGTTTTTCATTACTAAATCTCAGAACAACTTAGCCTCAAAATATATCAAACTTCTTCTATAAGTTAAGTCTTTAGAGAAATTAGACGAGAAAGTTTCTACAGAAGTTGAAATGCGTAAGTTTATTTTAAGTTGTGAGAGTAGTTTAATTTATTTTACCATTATTTATTTTCCTATAACTATAATTACTTATTAGAAGTTTATCCAAACAAGATCTTACTATGCTTTAAGAAATTACGATGGAGTTCAAAATAGCATTGATTTAAAATACATTCCAGACAATGAGATTCAATAGGATTCCCTTGATTTCAAGGTTTGTTCCAAAAAAGAATTTGTGATATATGGATTAATTGTTATCATTAGATTTGTACTTTTTGTGATAATAGTATGTCCGTTTGCTTCTTTCTGATGTTTATCTGTTGAATGCAGACAACCTTTCACTCTTGTGATTTGAGCTCAAGCAAACATCGAGAAATGCCTCCGGACAAGAATGCTAATCATCAGCAAACCCATTATGAGGTTCTCAAGGTCAAAGAAGATGCAAACTATGAAGAAATTCGAGCTAGCTACCGTAGCGCTCTACTCAGTTTACATCCTGATAAGCTATTGATTACGTCTGAGACATCCAACAGTAATCAAGCAACTGGGGAGGGATTTCTAAAAGTACAAAAGGCATGGGAAATTTTGAGTAATTCAAGTTCCCGTTCATTTTATGATAATGAGCTGCGAAGTTCAAGGCACGATTGCTTGGCTGCTGAAGTTGCTGAAGATTTGAGCTTACAGGATATGTTAATTCAAGATGATGGAGAAACATTAGAACTTTTTTATCAATGCCGATGTGGTGATTACTTCTCCGTAGACTCCATGGAATTGAAGAAAATGGGATATTCCTTATTGAGGGAGGCAAGTGGGATACGTGCACTTAACGCTGATACTTTACCAGGATCAGTGATACTTCCATGTGGATCTTGTTCGTTGAAGGCTCTTCTGCTAATCAACATAGATGACAGTTGAAATTATTACCATTTATTGAGTTTAACCTTTTTGTTATATGAAATCGGGATATGTATTGAAAAGTCTATTTTTTGAATCTTATCGTGAATTGGAAGATTCATAATCAAAATTATTAATTATAAATTGTTTATATGAGTTTGTTTTTGAAATCTTTATTTTAAAATGATGGAAACAAAGCAGAATTTAATAGCTATATGCATTAAATGAATGAACAATAGATAAAGTTTGGGAATGATTAAATAGGATAAGTTAAAAATGTTATTATAATTATTTATTTTAAAAAAATTTAAGCTTATATGGTTTCTCAAATTTTTTATGAGAATTAGTAAAAAAAAAGTAAATCGAAATAATAATGAATAGTAGGATTTACATTGTTAAATCATGTCAATCAATTTAAATAGATTGTAAAATACATGCAGATGAATAACCAAATTAAACTGTAAGATACTAATAAGATAGCATTTATAACCGTGGTGTCATTGGAAATTGGAAAGGTGTTATATTAGTTATTCTATTCCTACTCACTTATTCAAATAAGACCATGGTGTTTAATTGTTTTTTTATCGAAAAGTTACAGAAAAAATTGATTGTGTCCTGTTTGTAGAAAGTTTTAAAAATAATATTTAATTATAATTTTTTATTTAATGTAAAATCGTTACTTTATTAATTAATATTTTAATTAACGTACATGAAAAACTATTTTACATCTCATAAGTCATAACATTCTAATTAAACTGTTAAACCCTACATTCTAATAAACATTCATGGCTAAACCTATAAGAATCTCGCTTGTACTCGAGAATCTAAAAAGCTGATCCGTTTCGTAAAATAATCAGAACAAGTGAAACAGATTATCCAAGTATTCATTAGTAATGGTATATCTCTCAGAAAGGGAAATATTATCACATTACATTATATTTATAGGCACAATCTATAATCTATATGCAAAGTGATGATTATTCTATACATGAAACTTCTTACTTTATGCTATGAATCATAAATTTGCTTTCTTTAGCTCCAATAGTCTAGACCATCTTTTATCAACAGAAGCCTCGCTTTGTCCAGCTATATCTGGAAAAAAATGATCTTTAATAAGCTTATTTGGATATTTTTTTCAAGGTTACTTTGTATTGTTGGTGTATTACAAAACATCAGCAGAGTAATCAACAATAACCTCCTTGGTTGCCATGAACATTTCAAAAAAAAAACTTACATTGTATTGTACCCTCAGATTTCTCGCACAATTCCGAGCAACTGTCCTGCAGAATTGAATATAAATATAAGACTGGGGGTTTACGAAATAAAAAAAATAAAATTGAAACCCAAGTTGTAAAATCATGATTTGCAATTCCGTTAAATATACTTTTACTGCGGAGTTTAGCCGGATGGCATCTTGTACAAGAGAATCAAGATCAACTTCGTATCCTGGTCTAATATATATCACCTGTATTATATGAGTGGTTGTGTTAGACTACCCTGAATTATTTTTGCAACAATATTGAATTTTTTTTGTAAGCGATATTGAATATAATATGCTTTAACATCATCACATGACTAAAAATTTGGTATAGGTATTGTCACTCTGAAAGTAAAATGTTATTAAAGTAGCTCTTAGACTTTAACTCACTTTCATCAAAAGTGAGTTAAAGAAGAGGTACAAAAGAATGAAATTATTTAAGAGACTTACATTAGGGTCACCTCCAATATCAGGTAGCGGTAACTTCCGGTCATCTCTACGTGCTATAAGAACCCATACGTTAAATTTTGCATCAATCTGTAACCATTAGTAATGCTGTATATCTTGAAGATTAAATTCCTTGAATAAAAAATAGTATATCTACATTGTCCAGGCATAAGAAATATGAAAGCAAGAAATGATGATGGAAGACAATACCTGTCGGCAATACGGAGTGGAACAGTTGCTGCATTTTCTAGTGAAGGATGTGGTGACTCTTCCATCCACCGACAAACCAAAGCTAGCATGCTGGCATTACCATTTACAAGTGTTGACAAAGGGACTAAATTAAACAATCAACTTAGCTGAGACCAATGATGAAGGGGTGATTAAATGGAGAAGGAAACTTCATAAGCATGCACCTTTTGGATGGAGAGGTTAATGAAAACTTGTGCATCCTTACGTGAGTTATCATCATCTTCAATCAAATCCTGTAACTGTAGGTCGTGCAAAGAGACACGATAGTCACATGTCCAATCCCCATGATATCTGCCATCTCCTGGTGATATTGTGATCAGACCACGAGCAGCTCTGTTCGTGTTCTTCCCAATCTACATTTGATCACATTAGATTATGCAATAATTGAGGAGAGGAGATAAGAAGTTACCGATGAAGATTGCAACTCTTCCTTTCTTTTGGAAGAAGCCGTCACTGTCACTGTCACAGTGGCGTAAGAGTGTATCTGAGAGCTTTTTAGCTTAATTGCGGAGGACTGGAATGGATTGAAGCTCCCTACCGATATCAAATTTCCTGCATTTGCCATCGCTCCACTCCAATCTAAGACCATCGGATATTTCACATTTCTATTATGCTCTAACCTTATCTTCTTCTTTTCACATGTGACTGCTGTTTGTGCTTCTGCAATTTCATTTACAAATTACTTTTTTGTTTTACTTTCATGAAATCAAACCATACTATGCTTATAAACATTTATACATCAATTCAACCAAAATTAGTGCTTTCTTTTAAATTATATATATTGCTCCATACATTGTCATTAAATTAAATACATATGCTGTTGTTAGTTTGTAACCTTTAAGCTGAAGGGTGGTGCCCTCTATCATTATACCAACTTTATAACCTTTTAGAAAAAAATATCTTAAAACATTTATATCTAATAATTTTGTTTGTGGAATCCACAATCTGCCACTCGTTGAATATTAATCTTACAATCTTAAAGAAAAAAAATTACTTTAAAACATTTATATTCAATATACTTAATTGTCTTACTATCTATAATATACTATATATGTATAATTACTAATCTATAATATTATATATTATATTACATAATAATTATTATATAATGAGAATAAAGTCTTTGAGTGTTCATATTTTATGACTTTTTAGACTCTCACAATATAAGTTTTGTTAATAGATATATCTTTGATCATTAATATTTTTAATAAAATAACATTTTAAATTTTATTTAAATTCTTTTTTCTCTCAATTTTTTTAAATTATTGTAAAACTGTAATATTTATGGATGATTTGACACATTTTTATTATATAATTATAAATAAAGAAATATAAAAATTAATAAAATATTTTTTATCATATTATATATAGAATAACACGGTAAATTATTCATGTTTGGATTGAATTTACATCAAGCAATCATTTATTTAAACTAACTTGCTTTATAATGCCTACAGACGTTTTTCAGGCTTATTAAACAGACCATGCAATATGCAGGAATAGGCGACAGCTCGACGAACTTGATATGTTCTCCTCCAAATGGGCATTTTCGTGTAAAAGAACACTAAAGTAAACACAAATGGTGCTATTTAAAGCAACCATTTCTTAACAAAATTTTCCGAGGAACAGCGGAAAATCTTTCAATTTTTGCAAGTTTTCTTCTAATTTAGGTAGAAAACTCCATTCTATATGTTTGTTAAGGATAAGACCTTGAAATCCAGTTACTTGATTGGCTGCAACAATGACAATCTTTGATCCATTAAATGGATTAACCCTCAAAAGCTTTTCTGTGGCAATTGGCAAGACATCTTTATCCCATGCATTAGAAGTATTTCTTTGTTACAATGGTTAAAACCAACAAGTTCAGAGAAAGTATGCCGTAATTCGAGGTATTTGGATCTTGTTCGTTGAAGGCTCGTCTGCTAATAAATATGGAAGACAGTTGACATTATTACCATTTTTTGCTATAAAAAATGACTGTTATATAACATAACTATATATTAATAAGTAATAACTAATATTTGTTTATCAATAATTTTAATAATTTTGCTTATAAAAAAACTTTTTGTTATATAAAGATAGCATCTATAGATGCTGTGTCATTGGGAAATTCCTGGGGCAGAAATCTGGAATTATCTTTTCGAATTTGGAAATTGAAATATGTGATGTTAGTTATTCTATTCCAACTCATTTATTCAAATAAAACCATGTGTTTAATTGAATTTTTTTTCTTAAACGAAAAGTTAAAAACCCTGCATTCTAATCAACTTCAGATAAGATTTAAAATTCATGGCTAAACCTACAAGAATCTCGCTTCTACTCGAGAGTCTAAAAAGGTCATCTTTCTCGTAAAATAAGCAGAACAAGGAAAACAGATTAGATTATCCAAGTATTCATTAGTAATGGTATGCCTCTCAGAAAAGAAAATATTATCATCATTACACTTGTAGATACAATCTTTATGCAAACTGACCATTATTCTATACATAAATATAGTCTAGACCACCTTTTATCAACAGAAGCGGCTTTGTCCAGTTATATCTGGAAAATAAAATGATCATCAATAAAACTTATTTGGATATTTTTTTTCAAGGTTACTTTGTATTTATTGGTGTATTAAAAGACATCAGAAGAGTAATCAATAATGGCCTTCTTGGTGGTCATGAACTTTTCAAATAATAAAAAAAAAAATTTACATTGTATTGTATTGTGCTCTTGGATTTGTGGCAGAACAAGTGTCCTGCAGAATTAAATATATAAAATATAAATATAAAACTTGGGTTTTCCAAATAAAATAAAAAGATTGAAATCCAAGTTGTAAAAAACACGAAACTTTTACTGGCTATACAAGAAAATGAAGATGAACTTGTAAGCACATGTATTATATGAGTAGCTAGCTGACTGTGAATGTGATAGAGGAGGAATGACAAGAACATATTCACGCATAAGATGGATGGTTGAGAAGGTTTGTTCCATGTTGGAACTGAAGCAAGTCCAAGCCATGATGACCAAAGCAGGTCTTCACGCTCACCTTTCCTTTACTGACAAGTTAATCTTCTTTTCTGCACTTTCTCCAATGGGACACCTCTCCCATGCTCATTCTCTCTTCCTTCAAACTTCCATGCACAACTCCTTCATCTGTAACACTATGATTAGAGCTTTCGCCAACTCAACCTTCCCTCTTCAAGCTCTATACATCTACAACCACATGCAAACCACCTGTGTTGTCTCTGACCATTTTACCTACAACTTTGTGCTCAAGGCCTGCTCTCGAGCACACAAGTTTGTCAAAGAATTTAGCAAATCTGATGAGTTTACTATAGTTTCCAAAGGGGGTGAAGTTCACTGCACTGTTCTCAAACTGGGGTTTCATCGATACCTCTCTATTCAAAACACTTTGCTCTATATGTACTCTCAATCTGGCTTGGTCCAGGTTGCACAACACTTGTTTGATGAAATCAGCCACAAAAGTTTGGTTTCTTGGAATATCATGATATCGGCATATGATCGTGTCAATGATTCTAAATCGGCTGATTACCTTCTTGCATCCATGCCACACAAGAATGTTGTTTCATGGAACACTGTGATTGGAAGGTACATTAGCTTAGGTGATATTGAGGGTGCAAGAAGAGTATTCCAAGTTATGCCTGAGAGGGATGTTGTGTCCTGGAATTCTATGATTTCTGGTTACGTGTCTGTTAAGGATTATGCAGGAGCATTGGCACTCTTTTTTGAAATGCAAAATGCTGAAGTAAGACCAACAGAAGTAACTCTTATTTCAGTTCTGGGTGCCTGTGCAGAAACTGGTGCACTTGAAATGGGTAGCAAAATACACGAGTCTCTCAAACTGTGTGGGCATAAGATTGAAGGGTATCTAGGAAACTCCCTCCTGAATATGCATTCTAAATGTGGGAATTTGAGTTCAGCTTGGGAGGTTTTCAATGGGATGACGATAAAAACTGCAAGTTGTTGGAATGCTATGATTGTTGGTTTAGCTGTCCATGGTTACAGTGAGGAAGCTCTGAAGTTGTTTTCAGAGATGGAATGCGAGCTTGGCACTGTTAGGCCGAATCGAGTAACATTCGTTGGTGTTTTGATTGCTTGTAGTCATAAAGGTTTGGTAAATAAAGCAAGATGGTATTTTGATCACATGGTAAAGAAGTACAAAATCCTACCTGATATCAAGCATTATGGTTGTATGGTAGATCTTTTAAGCAGATTTGGTTTGTTGGAAGAGGCCCATCAGATGATTAAGACTGCTCCTTTCCAAAATAGTGCTGTTTTATGGAGAACATTGTTGGGTGCTTGTAGGACACAAGGGAACGTGGAGTTGGCTAAGGCCTCTTTCCAACAACTTGCCAAATTGGGGGGTCTAACAGATGGAGATTATGTGTTGTTATCTAACATTTATGCTGAAGCTAACAGATGGGATGAAGTTGAGCTAGTAAGGAATCAAATGATTGACTCGCATGTTCCTAAGCAAGTGGGGTACAGCCAAATCGATATAACAGAATCTGATAAGCTTTCTTAATCAAACTGGCCACTTTTTTAAACTTGTTCTTAGCTTTCTCCACGGCGTGCCGTGCACAAACTCGGGCCGGGCTATGTTCAATCAATTTTTAAATTGCATACTTGGTATGTCAGCCTCGTGCTCTTGTGTTCAGTGTATATTCTTTGAGTAGGCTAAAGAATGAATTGACATAAAAGCTATGGATAATGCTGGAAAACTTAGACCAACATTTTATTAGTTCTCTTCATGCTTGTTGGAGAGACAATCAAAGACCCTCTGTGATAACATCCTTTCTTTGTGTGTTCCTGTTACTCTTATTTCTAAAACCCTATTTTTGTTTCTTGAGTAATGATGTTTTTTTTGGCTTAATTGTAATTCTTGTTTCCTTATTTTTACCTATCTGCAATTCAATACCCTCAATTTTAAAATCGAGAAATTTTGTATTCTAATTTTAAAATTTTCATAATTTCTACCTAAATATTCATTTTTAATAATTGACTATTAACTTTATATATTTTTGTCCTTAAGTCATAATCATAACAAAGTCACATCTGGATATGGAGAGGGTTCAATAACAAGATGTGTAATGTGTGCTACTTCAAGATGGATACCAGAATTTGATGGAATCCATGCTCCCAAGGTCTGCTTCCATCAGAGTTTGGGAGAATTAAGAGAAACGGAGGATGGAGATAAGAAATAATTAGGGTATGCCATTCTTTTGGGGAAGATAAGAATGAAAGTGCTATGGAGAGGGAGCTTGATAAAAGTTAGAAGAGAGACTCTTTGGAGGGAGATCCTACTTGGCCAAGGAGAGACCTATCTCTCACAAAACTCACATTCATTCAATGAAAAAAGTGTTACAAGAAGTGTGAAAGGTCCTACCAATATGCTAGGTTAATTAGACTATAGTCAATTGCAACCAATGTTAAGCTAACTTGGGTTAAGTTAATCTTAATCATGGTGCACTATGGTTGGGCTAACTCAACCATTCATTCGTCACAAAGTAATTTTATGTATTTTATATACATTTAGACATACTTGAAGTGTGACTAAGAGGTGTATTAGAAATAGTGAACGAGAAAAAAACAGTGAAAAAAAAAGATGTGATAACAAATGGTTGCTTTCAAAGCTAATGACCCATCTATCCTTTTAGCCCAAAGCCCATATAATCTAAAAAGTAAGGTGATCTAAAAATATAGCGTCAACTGACTAAAAAATTAACAAAATATAAATAAAAAACTTAAATTTAATATACACAAAAGAGTCTTTCAATCGAATTATATTACTTGAAAATAGAGAGGGTTTGATAACATCATGTGAATGTGTGTGTTGTTCAAAGATTAATGACTATTGGGATCTGACTGACATGGATCTCACAAATTTAGATTTCTCTTAACAAAAATCTTCTAAAATTGCATACAAAGAAAGAAGAAAAGTGCCTTATAACATAGAAAAGCATATCAAATTGTCTATCGTGTGAGGAAATGAAAAGTATGAACAGTTTATAAAAAAAATTAATTATTTTATTATGTCATAGATTATATTTAAATTAATTATTAAACTTATTTTGTTATTTTTCTTCTTTTTTTTTCTTTCCAAGTTTATCTTCACCATCATCTTCAACTCTACTTAAAAACACCATAAAGTCCAAAACTACCACCCATCTCTCTAGTTAGATTTGTGTTTTTTTGAAAATTAGATTTATATTTTTTTCTCAAAGTGAAACGAAATTCATTAACAATAGAAGAGGGCTAGCAACACTTCCTCTCTCTATCATTGATTAAAATTTATTGAAAGTTATAAAATTAAAAAAGAAAATCATTTAATGACAAATAAGATTTACATAATTATTGTTTTAATAATTAAAAAGAATCATTTAATTACGAGTAAGATTCACATGATTAAAAATGTAGTTAACAGAGTGTGTTGTTGAATAACGCTCCAAGCATATTAGCTACCACATGCGCTGAATAGCTCCACCAATTTTCCCAGTGCCATCCAGATTGTAGTGGAACTATATAATTTTGTTCAGCTACCTCCAATACTATTGAGCACTACAAATTAATCATGTCGTTGTGTTTGTTATCCCTGTACCCGCATCAAAGCCCCAAAAATGAAAATATGAAAAAATGAGGTTTGCCGCAATTTCAATTGAAGCAAATTATCTCCGATTATGAAATGTTGAGGTTGGATTCTTGTAAGGGAAACCCAAAATGAAAATTTGCAATGTGGAATGCAGGTGACAATTCGAAATTATTTTGAATTCAATTGTTGTTGTTCTTGCTAGAATTCAAAAATAAAAATAAAATCATATTGTGAAAAATTTTGGCTTCCAAATCAAAACAGAGCCAATATTAGATTGTGTGATTTACTTCACTGTTGAAGACGAAGGAACCGCCATCGTCACAAGATTCACCCCACGTGGCCAAATGACTACAACCGCCTTGTGTCCTACATGGGTTAGGGGCTAAAGAAATTGAGGATGGAAAAACTTTCTTACAATAAACAAAATGAACAAGAACAAGGTTCCAGGAAATGAAAAAGAAGTCTTGAGGTGTCAAAATCCATGGGTAAGAAGAGAGAAAAAGATGTAAAAAAAGTAGTTAGAAAGAGAAGAAAAAGAGAGAAAGAACTAAAAAAAGATATTGCTCAAGTGAGTAACTCAAAATCTACAAGATTATAAAGTTAAAAAGGCCTAATAGTCTATATCTTTGATACATCTTGGAAGTTGAAAGTGCTATTTAATATTTCTAACTTAAAATGAGTAATACAATACAAAAAAAAAAAAATACAATTCAACTTGGAAGAAAAATACATCAAAGACAGAATCAATTGAATCTCAATTACAAATACAAAATAACCATCAAGTAGAAACTATTTTTCAGAGTCTAACCACTTGATAAGAAGCACAAGCCAATGAAATGCTTAACCACCATAGGGCAGAAGCTAGCAATCACGAAAATACTTAACCATTCATAACAGAAACTCAACACAATGCTTAACCATTATGGTAGAAGCTGTCTTAAAAAATGATTAAGACCAATGTGAACACCAACTGAAACAATTATTATCAACTAAATTCCAAGAAAATTTGTGCCATTTTATTGCTGTAGAGAAAGAAGGATGACTATCAACTTGAGCAGCAACAGATGAATTAGAAGGCCCTAGCAGAGTTTTATAGACTGATGAGATGGCAACCCAGCAGGAAAGGTTTTACTGGATATAGCAGGGACATCTCCCATCTGAATTGATTATGTCAAACTTCTACCACCAATTGAGGCCACAGAAGAATTTAGCAACCCAGAATATTGAGATTGAATAATTGCTAGATCATTAAAAAATCTACTCTTCTGATTTGGAAGATGTGGAGGTTGACTTGATCTGCAAATTCTTAACATCATTTCCAGGATAAAGAATGTATTCATAAACCTTATCACTTGGAGGAACTTTGTGGACCATTTTTTCTTTTCCCCTCTGTTCCATAGGATCTAACATTCTCCAAGTGGATAGTGGAATCTTAAACGTTAAGGAGATAAAGAATGCCCTTGCAGCGAATATCGCACTTGGAAATCAAGCTTATGAAGCAACCAATGAAGGATTCCAGGGAATTGGACGAAGGAGTAGGACGGTTGGCAGAGGATTCACTCGCCATCGATGACATACACAAACACGTTCACCACCTGCAACAATGACTTCTCTTTGCTCGAGTTCTGAGTTCTGGGAGTTAAGGTTTCAAATAGCAAAGAAAAAGAAAAAGGCCGATTTGCATCCAAAAATCAGATCAAAGACAAAATGGAGAATATTAGGTTTTATCCATAGCAAATATGATGAAGCAGCAGATAGAAAATAAAAGGATAACGAAGAAGCAGCGGAGAAAATGCTCTTATACCATGTCAAAATCCAAGCATCAAGAGAAAGAAGAGAGAAAAATATGCAACAGAAAATGATTAGAGAAAGAAAAAAGAGAAAAGGAGTAAAACTAAAAAATGGATATTACTTAAATGAGTAACTCAAGATCTAGAAGATTACAATATGACTTATATAGAAAAGTTAAAAAGGCTTAATAATCTATATATCTAATATACTATTAGGCCAAATTTCACCATTTATAATTTGATATTAAAGTCTGTCCTAGCGGTTTGTTGTTAAATTTCACCATTTCTAATATGATATTAAAGTCTATCCGAACGATTCATTGTTATTGTTGAGCATATCGGGTCACTATCGAACCCATGCACAAATGTTAAATTTACGATTCATTATTGGTTGGGCCTATTGTGCCGTTATCGGACTACCCACAAATATAAACTCCACACTCGAAATGTTAAGTCTTCAGCGTGAGGAGTGTGTGTTGGAGATCTCACATTGACTAATGATATGACTAAACAAAAGTATATAAAGAGATGCAAACCTCACCTACAAGTCGATTTTTTGAGGTTGAATTAGACATAATCTCAGCATTTCTAATATGAGAGTCACAACAAAACTTCAAACTTCAATTGGAATCTAGGAGATCGCTCCGGACAAGATAATTATTTTGTTATCATTCTTCACTTCTGCTTTGCCAGATATTGAGTTTCTCTACTTTGAAGCATTACATAATAACAGAGTTACGCTACACTGAAGACGAAGTTTCAAATGATGCCATACTACATCAGTGCAGAAGTACAATTTATAAAAAAAAATTACATTTACAATATTACAATAAGAATTAATTACTTGAGGAATGATTAATCAATACTGTGAGAATTTATTACTGCTTATTCCCGCAAGATTCGGAGAAATGTGAACAAGATAAATCATTAATATCAGTGAGTAGATTAAAGCAAAAATTCAATAGGGACTCGATGCTCAATGCAAAATTCCCTAATATGACTAAAACATATTTAATCAATCACAGTATCAGTGGGTAGGTAGGTTAAAGCTTCTCATATTTTCAGACTACTGGTTTGCTACAAAAATTTAAAGAAATGATGGGCAGGAACGACTTATGTATTCAAAGTGAAAAAAAAATGAATTATTCCAACATAAAAGAATAAATTTTATTACAGAAAAAATATATAAGTACAAAAGATTAGAAAGATAAGAAACCACCATAAAAAAAAAGAAGGATAAAAAAGCTTCAACAAAGATAATACAAATACAAAGAGAAAAAAAAATACTGTGGAAGAGCTGTCCAATCCTTTACATACCGAAAATACCGGTATTCTGAAGAAGAAGAGTTTTGCAAAACCATGTACAACTAACAATTCCATATAATCTAAAAACTTTGATATCGTTCCCCATGTAAAACGAACGCAACTTTATCAACTGTATGTCTGCGGCAAGTAAATTGCCTGAGTGTACTACCTGCATAAACAGAAATGACTTTTGCAACAACTGCTACAGGCCTAATAAAAGGTTGGCAGAAAATATCTAAGAGAAGGAGAAGGTACCTTTTAGCACAGTTTCAATCCAGGAAGACCATTGTAAGGGCAGGACGAAGTCTTGACAAAGAGCAGCAAAAAAAAAATGGTAAATGAAGTTGTTGCTATCTTGTCATTTTTAATAAATAAACGTTTGCCAATAGATATAATTAAAATGAAAGGACAGGAAGAGAAGTAAATTTCCACTTACTCTTGATGTGGATACATATCTCTATATATCAGCTGAGGGATGAGAGTATAAGAAGAATCTCAATCGTATAATTAAAATGGGTGGTTAAGATTAAAACTAATTAAAACAATCTTAACCATCTATGCACTTGGTTTTTCAAAAAGAATATGTTAGCTCCAAAGGTATAAGTTGCTAGCATACTACGCATGAGAAACCAAGTTGGAGAATATTATTAGTCCCTTGTATTCATATACGGAGCATATCACGTGAAAACTGTTCTCAATTTTTATCACGATAATAACAAATCATCAAGATTAATTTGTCCCATTAGAAATTACCGATATGTTCTTAAAATGCATATAAGCAAAAATGAGTTTTCTTGAACAGCACAGCCACAGTCCACAGATAGTGTAAACAAACTGTGTATTGCAAAAGCAAAAGAGAAAAATAAAATAAAAAAAGACAAAAAAGAACGTACATTGCAACAAGCTGATTGACGATTGTCATCTTTCTGTAACCATCAATGTAGGTAAAATGAGAGCTCTTAGGATAGATACAAAGCTTCTAAATAATCATCAATGTAGGCTAAGCTCGGCCAATGATCTGTACGAATTCGGACTAAAGTTGAAACATCACCAACTTCCATTTGGAAAAGGAGATGGAACCGTGGTGGAAGAAATATTAGAACAAGGAAACAACCCAGGATTCTTTTTCTACTATTGCTAATAGCTCCCTTCTCATACTCATCATCATTGTAAGTAAGACGAAGTGGACCTGTATCGTGACTAGTAACAGAAGGAGGATCAGGAGAAACATCTCCCCAAATGACATTTTGGATGATTCCCCCTTCCCATACGGCATCAATAAGTGGCTCCCCACTCACACCTACAACAAAGCGTGCCAAATGGCGCTCAGTTGCCTGGATCAAAGAAGTTGCAGGGGCATCAAGAAGCTTGACGGATTGAGTTCCACTGATAGCAGCAATTCCCTTGCCCCCTTTCAACTGAAAGGTCTCCCGGCCAGTGCTGGAGGATGAACCAGATGCCTCCCATAAAGTATTGAACAAGTCAAAATTGTATCGAGGTATTTCATCTTCTGGGATGTCTGACGGTACAATAGCCTTGAGAAACATGTCTTCTATGCCCACTGTGATTCCTTGAAGTTGACCTTGAATGATTTGACCATTTTCTGCATTTGTTTCAATGTAAACATCAACTATACCTGGTGTGGGTTCCCTGGGTTCCAAATCAATCACAACAGTAGCTCTATATTTTTCCTCTTCCCTGGAATCATTTCCAACACCAACAGGAACAATACTTAGAGAGACATTTTGAGATGTGGGATCTTTATTGTATGGTTCACCAAGAAGAAAAGGTATACGATAGGATGGAATTGACCCATATGGTGCAGATGACGAGAACTTTAACACAGTAGCATATATAGCAGGAAGTGCATCTATCTCTTCCAAGGATGTGGCAGTTTTATTTATTCCCAACATGCGAATAAAAGTATTAGCTCCAAACCTCAAACTGCATGATATTTTGACTTTGAGACCTGGCATATATCTGAAGTCAGGAATGCAGGAAAAGTACTTCCTTAATGTGTTCAAAATTTCTGCAACTTTAGAATCCATAACACGGAGTGGCTCTTGTGGCTGATTTATTCTTCCACTCTCGGGAATGATTGGTGCATTGGAACTATCAGAAAATTCCTTTTCCTCAATGGGGGCTTTGAGGTCTCTGATGCTCTCCAGATAAGCAGGTTTAGTGTTACTTAATATTAAATTTGACAATGACAGAGACCAAAATTGTTTGACTAGCAATGGGACCAGACGCTCAAGGTGAATACAGGATGATAAGTTTTTAAATGTCTTGAATTTCTGAGAAGGTCGAGGTGACTGGACATTAAAGAATGAGGTTGGATGTGAAGATGGTGAAATTCCAAGGATCATGTCACCCAGATTCAGGATGTCTCTAAGCTTCTTCCCTGGAATGCAGACCAGCATTCGCAAGTAGATCCTGCAAAAGACCATATATCAGCACAGAGAGGCAATAATTTTTGCAGGCCCTCTGAACCCACAACTATGCATAACTTCAAGAAATAATTCATAAGCACGGGCATGTATCATGTTAGGAGCAGCAATTCATAATGCAATACCTTGAATTATCACGAACTTCCAGATCAGGAAAATAGAGACATGTAAAAGCAAGTAGTCGAGATAACCTAAGGAACAATCTAGAGCAACGGTGGTGCATCAACATAGTTCGGCAAATTCCAAGAGCTCTACTTCCCTGAGACCAAGATTTCATCCCTGTATCTGGGCCATGTTTCTCCACAAGGAAAATCATGAACTTTGTGAGCAGCTCTAACAATCCACGAGGAGGTATTGTCTGATTTTCAGCAATTCTATCAAATATTGGGAAGCAATAAACCAACTTATAATCCATTCTCACTTTTGGAAGCAAGTGCTCATCAAATTTCTGAAGTAAGCACTCACCCAACCAAGAATGCTTTTGACATGAAAGTAAACGGTCAACAAAAGCAACCACAACAGGAACCAATCTCCTACTCTCCAACATCATGTTCACAAGCAACCCCTACAAAACAAAACAAAGAAACTTGAATACATAAAGCATCAGCCAACACTGATGAAAAAAAAGAGCTCTCATTAGCAACTAACCATGGAATCTGAACTCTTCAGTTCCTACATACTAGGAAATAAAATTCTTATCATTAGAATGCAAATTCTAAAATAGAAACACTCTTAAGCACCTGCAAAGTGCGAAATATTGCAGAGTCCAACAGTTTTCTTGTGGTGGAAGGATCATTATTTGAATGAGACGAGGCAGCAATCAGAAACTTATGGAAGGTGCGGAACACAACAGCAGTCTCTGTGCTCCCTGGAGGCAGCCATTTGAAAGAAGACACACAAACAAGGCCATCCTCAAAGAGCTTCACCTGATCAACCAACCCACCAGAATCACCTTTCAGCCTCAGTTCACAGGCGCACACGGAGCAAAATGCAAGAAGGTCAAGCTTCAAGGCTTTCAAAGCCAAAGGATCAAACAAAGCAGGAAAAAAAGTGGAGCACAATTCAAGACCGGTCCTGGCCTTCTCGAAAACCAACAGATTGAAACCCAACAACCAGTGGAGAGCCAACAAGCGAAACACCAAAAAATGCTGAGTCTCTCTTGAAATCAACAAGAGCCTGCGAGAAACTTCTCTCTCTTGACCGTCAAACGCATCCAAGAAACGCAAATACATGCTCAAAACGACATGGCATAAGATAGGGTCAAAGGAATGAATCATCCCAAATAATTGCACCTTGAGCATGGAAGGTTGCAATTCCAACGCCACAGCCACGGGAATTATCATACACACAAACTCCATCATCCCGCAAGGAGTCATCACTTGCGGCCACTCCAGCAAAAACGCCAACGCCCTCCTCAACTCCTTCACATTCAAACCCGAATCGGTCACGCAATTTGGCGCGTTGAATGGAACCATAGGAACCGATGTGTTGAGAATAGAGACGTTAAGTTTCCGAGCGACGATGCTGTGAATCACCGAAGTGAAGAGCAAGAGGTAGCACTGCGAAGCGTGAGTTCGCTCGTTCTGGCACAGACTCCACAAGTGTCCAACCACATCCGAGAGCAATCCCGGTTTCCACTGCTCCAATTCCCTGAGGCATTCGCACGCAACGCCGCGCATGTGCCGGTCCGAGCCGAAATTCGGTCGGTTTATGACCGTTAACAACAACTCGACCAGGTTATTCTCCGTTTGAGCCTCGAAGACGACGTTTTCCGAAGCGCAGATGAGAATCGAGGTGGCGGAGACCATGAATTGCTCTTTGAAGGCGAAGGCGAAAGCGGAAGCATCGAGGGGAGCGTTGACGACGGTTTTAAGCGCGTCAACGAGACGGTGGAATTGATGGTGGGAGTTGAAGAAAGAGAGGGAGAATTCGTCGAGGAAGACGAGGAGTTGGAGCTTGAGGGAGAGAGGGAAGTCCTTGCGGAGAAGAGAGGAGAGAAGGAGATCGAAGACAGAATCCAGAGAGCTCCATTTGCAGTGCACGCCGTTCTGGAACTCCTCCATTAGGGTTTCCCACTCCTGACTTGTCAGAGCCTTCAAGGGTGGTGGCACCGCCGCTTTCTCCGCCATGCCGTTCACGTTTCACCGTACCTGCTCTTCACTTACTTCAAGATACCTTAGGTTTTGTTGCCACCTGATTGCACTACAGCTAGCGGTCACGTGATTTGCATGTGCAGTTTATTTTGGTTTTGTTGGTTTAAAAGTAGCGGGTGGGAGCTATGTTTGTTAATTGTTGAGTCGGCGTAGGTGATTCTCCCTTGGACCTGTTGGTTTTCAGAACGGCAATGGTTCTGCTTCTGCTTCTGCTTCGTACCCCCCCTTTTCCTCTTCTTCTCATAACATTTTCGTTTCCTATGTCTATCTTTCTATTTCATTCACTTCTCCTCCTCGCCCTAATTTTCCCTTATATCTTTTAATGCTCATGCTCAAAATTGTTTATTCATACTCTAGATTCTTGTCTTAATTTAACTATTAGTTGGTTGGAGACCGTCCCATTGTTTTTACTTTCTTTTCTCTCTCCCTCTTGCATTTTTTGAATGTTATATGTTATACAGTATTTTATAGACAATTGTGTAATTTTTTATGTACACAAAATTATGTGAATTTTTGGCTTCAGTGGGTCACTGATGTTACTATACAATTAAACTTTCCTGCATTCCAGAAAGCATCGTTCCAGAATCTGTTCAATCAGAGTCCTGCAATTTGTGTAAGATATTTTTCTTTAACTGAAATCTGCATTTTAAATGTATCCTTGTCTCCAAGAAAATTCAGTGCGTGGAAATTTCACAAGCAAATGAACTTGCACTGTTCCGTCCACTATTTAATGGTCTAAGCTTTAGAACCAATTAATTGCTACTCTGCAGAGAATCTCTCTGTAGTGTTAATTTTTTTTTTCATAACGTGTTTCAAGGAAAAGGGTGAATGAGAATATATTTATTTTTGTTCAATTTGGAGAGACGATCTATTAGTATAGTTTTGAGTTTTTTTTTCCCCCATAACCTGTAGTCTTGTTATTTGGTAATAAATGATCGTCATTTTACTTAAACATGTATTGCAGGATTTGAATAGAAGTACTTGAATTAAAATCTACGGGAATACTGTTTTCTGGCCTCAACTGTATGCAGGCTAACCAGAAAGTTGGTTGTTTGGGAAAGCTTGGGATGATAAACACGGAAGAATATAACAATAGCAGTAAGAAGGCAAGGCTGAACTCGTTGCTGACAACTTTGCTAGATGATCCTATACTTTCTGATGTCCCCAAGAACCCAACCCTGGCAGATGTTGATACTCTCATCAGCCTTGAATTGGGTAGTGCCATGCGCATTTCTGTCTTGAAATTGGATGGAACTATATTTGGTAATACTCACATTACTATTACAACTGCAATTACAAATTTAAAGCTCTGATCTTATTCACTTGTTATTCTGGTGGTGAAAGATGTGACAGTGATGAATTCAGCAACAGTCAAGGATTTGAAACTTGCCATCAAGAAGAAGGTAAATGATATGGAACAATCCAGCATGGGTCACCGCCATATTTCTTGGTGAGTTAACATTTTTTTTCCCATCGAAATGAAAAATATGTTATTGAACTACTTTGCTGTATTCCAAAAGCTACTGCTCGTAGAAATAGCACATAGCATAAGTCATTGGGGGACATTTTGTCATGAACAGTATAATATTTGATTTGATAGCAATACTTCATCTCTGGATTCTGGAAATCATGATTTTGTTTGTTCCACTCTGTATTGCAAAACTTATGTAATTACAGGAAACACGTATGGGCAAATTATTGTTTGTCATGTCATAACAACAAGCTCCTAGACGATAACAATGCACTTCAAAACTTTGGTGTACGAAATAATTCTCAGGTGTGTCCTTTGTATTATGTATTCAAATGGATTTTGTATCTCTTATTTTCTGCTGACTTATTTTCTTTAGTAAGTCTTTTTTTTTTATATTTCAGCATGACAGCATCACATATCCTTAAAAGAATCTTTATTCTTATGGCATTGATTTATTGTACTCATTCTTATATTTATGTTCAAATTAGTCTAAAAAATAGCTCTGATAATCTTTTTTTATGTGAGTGAAAAATGAAATAGTTTGCTATTGCTTGCATTGCAATTTATTACATTGTGTTAACAATTAGGATATGTGATTTCAAATAGAAATATATTTCTGCTTAGAATACCACCCATTCTTTTAATGAAATGTAGAATTTGAGTTCAAGAAATTTCTATCTTTATGCAGCTATTGTACTCTAATCAGTTCTTTCTTTTTCTCTTTTGTATTGGTATTTCTTCGTTCATTGATCATAAATATTTAGTTTTTCTTGCCTTGTCCACTTATTTAATGATATCCTAGATTGAGTGTAATTTAATGGTATTTTATTTCTACGCAGGTTCAATTTGTCCCTTATGTCATGACAAAAGAATCTCGGAGACACTCGAAGAGGAGAAAGCACCGTTTCTTTCATGGCCTTAGTAAGTGTTCCTGATCAAGCAAGCCCCCATACTGAAAGACTGAAATCCTTGTTGGCACAGTTCTTTCTCATTATTTCTTGGAATAACAAAGTAAGGAGACCTGGCAATCGAACTTCAACATTTACTGTTGTGTCAACTTGCAATCTCATCCATTTGCCCTTTCCTATCAAACAGAGGGACAAAAGAGCGTCACACTAATTTTCTGTTTGAATCTTCACTATATGAAAAACAGAAACTTGATCCAATGGAGTGCCTTGGTCTCATAATTCAGTGTCTAAAATCCACGTGGACCTGCAGTTATTTGGGCAAAGCCTGTAGAGAGGTTGTAGAATTGTTTTGCTTTTGCCTATTCTGGAGCTCATGCTTCTCGTGTTAGTAAGAATGAATATCAGCATGTTTGGATTGACGTATTTTCTGGTTGGTTTGTGAGAAGTTCCAATTTAGATGTTTTATGATAACCACAGTTTGAGGCCCTTTCAATGTAAAAACAGAAATGATATATATATATATATATATATATATATATATATATATATATATATATTAATACTTGTACCTAATGTCTATCTAAAAATATTTCTCAATTTAATTGCAACAAGTATTTAGAAAATATGCAGAAAACGTTACCCACTCTCAACAGAAGAAAAAAAGAAAATGAATGGTGTCATTAACGTATCATTTGTTTTGTATATTTTCTGTTTTCATTTTTAGGGAAAATAGAAAACAGAATTGAATTATTAGAGCTGCTGACAATATGAAAACATTCTTTTGTGAAGTTGTTCTTGCACACAATATGAAAAAAAAAAATTCAGATATGCAATGGATCAAGTCGTTCAAGAATTTTAAGTAAAAAGCATATCTATTCTCACGTGCCACGTGAGAGTACTTGGGTACTTGGCAATGAGGTAGAAGATGAGTAGAAGGTGTGGTTGGTGAGGTGGTAGCCGTCGAGGAAGAGCATGAGCTTACTGTTAATATTCAAGCACGACGGTTGTTTTTTATTCATTCATTCAAATTCAATAGTCATGCCTTTAGTTGTCTGTCAAGCACAAGGAGATCAGGATGTTTCCTTCTCATGATATTGATAATAAGTGGAGTCTTGTGTTAAATGTGGGTATTGGGTAATAATAATTTAGCGCTCTACACTTGAACCACAATGTTCATGGAATTGGAAAAGGAGGGACAAAAAATGAATAAGTTTAATTGAGAATTTAAATAGCACATTCTTAGGTTCCTTGTAGCTTCTTACAGTAGCCACAATGTATTATTGGGGTACATTAATTCACTTCTTGGCTTCCTGCTCGTAAGGGGTGTGCATCCATTGTTTCGTTTTGTAGAAAACCAAACTAATTTCAATTTAAAATCAAGATTTATTCTAAACTGATTTCAAACCTTGTTTGTCTTTAAACTATTCAAAACTAATTTTAAATTAGTTTTAAAAATTATTTTTTTAAAGAAATGGATTCAAAAGTTTTTCAGCTAAAAAAATAGTTTTAAAACCAAAAACATTTCCAATACCAAGTTCCAACTTCCCCACGTGTTTGAAAGCCAATAAAAATAACAAGAAAAAATGACATTGTTTAAAAATTGAAAGATCATCATCTGTAGTTGCACGACGTGAAGATGGATGAGCATGGGCACCGATCCACTCTTTGCTTGCTCATTTCAAAGGTTGTGTGCAAAAGGGTGGTTTTGGAAGAGCTGTTATCTTCTATGAGCGTTGTTCAGTGATTAAGCAGTTAGTGGTAGTGAAATGAGTTCCGAAATACTTTATCCATACTGGCTGCATGTTTAACTAGTTGATCCAGAATAAACAAAAACACATTTTTTCTGGTTATGATCCAGAATATCCAGAAGTAAAGAGGCATGGTGTATGGATAACGGCGTGTGGCGAGCGTCTTGTAAGGGGAGGGGCGGGGCTGAGGTCATTGGTTGAGGTGACGGGTAAATGGGATTTTTGGAAGGTCACAAAAACAATTATCTTCTTAAATATAGAGAAAAAAAAGAGTGTGTTGTCACTGTGCTAATATTAAAATCGTTTGATTTTATCTATTAATATTTTAAAAATTATATAAATATTATACATACTAATTAAATTTTTAAATATATTTTATATATATTTTTAATAATTTTTTTTGTTGGTTAATAAATGTTGATAGGGCACTAGTTAATCACCTGTCTTTTTTCTTGTTTCCTTTCTATATGATATATTGTTGAAAAATATCTTACTCTCAATTATCAAAATTTTCATTTTCACTATATTTTATAAATATTTAAAAAATTGAACAAATATTTTTTTAAATAAAACTTCTTTTTTAATATTCTATCTTAAATTAAAGATTAACAAATAACTCCGATTTTACCTTTTCAAATTCATAATTTAAACTTTCAACAATTTTATTTTTTAAGTAAAACAAAAAACAAAATTATGAGACACACCATAAATAGAGGTTATTGTTTCAGCACTGAACGTCCATTTTCTTTTAACCATATTATTCGTATGAATAAGTCAACATATATTGCTTCACACTTAAACTAACATGATCAAAACTCAAATCATAAAGACATAACTCGCTAGTAATCCAACATCCACTAATTGTGAATAAATATTTGATTAATTTTATTTTACATCTAGTTAAACTTATGCAACTACTTTATAATAAATATCATAAATTAAAATAAATATATTCTCTTATAAGAATAAAAAAAAGTGACGAACACGTACAAATTTATAAAATTAGATGAAAGGTGGTTAAATAAAAAGAGTAAAATAATACGTTGGAATAATTTTTAAAAAAATAACCAACATTAATTGACATAGTAATAGTTAATTAGAAAATTATATTTAGAACTAGAGACGGAAGTAATAGCTGGAAAAAAAATTCGGGTATCGGATGATACCAAAGGTAAATCCAAACAGAATTCGATGCATTTTGTAACACAACATTTAACTATAAAAAAAGTTTAGTTATGCATGTTACTTATAATAATATAAATTAATATCTAAAAAATCATTCATTTTAGTTCCTATAATATTATTTTTAATTTCTTTTAGTTCCTATAAGTTTAGTCATTGCACTGTTACATAGTAGCTAAGAGTGTTCCTTGAAAACAACTAAAATTAAATAATAAAGAAAAATCTTTAAAGAACTAAAACATTATTTTGCAAGAACCAAAAAATTGATTAAACCTTAATTTATATATTACTTTCCAGCAACCAAAATATTCATTATGCTTATTACATCAGTGTTATTTAAAAATCATATTAACAAGTTCTCTCAGACAAATATCACTATCCACATCATTTTCAAGATTTGAATATTTAAATTAATAAAAATTATATTCTAACTTTAAATAATTAATAACACTAATATATTTTATAACTAATGTGAATTCAATATGTTATATAAAATAAAGAATTTAATTGATATACATTGACAACAAACTTATATAATTTATGATTTTTAAAGTATTAATTAATAAAATTAACAAATTTACTATAAATTAAGAAATATAATTAGATGTCAGTGTAAAATTCTTTACACTGTCAAATTCATTCCACTATCAGTGTATACCTATTAAACTCTCAAAGAAATTAGAAAACATAATCATTACTTGTTAATCTCTATTCTTCATCGTTGATGAACTGCGAGGAGAGCATCTCATTTCATTGACCGAACAAAATGATTTTAAAATTGAAAAAGGATATGGGACACTGCCCTCAAATCTCAATAATGTTAATAGTATACAAATGCTGTCGAGGAATGAGACATGTACTACTAATTAAGAACTTGGAAGTAATAAATAGGATCTAATAATATTAGGGCTTTGAAGTAAAGAAACCTAATCTCTGGCGAAGGAGGGAATTACAAAAGAATTATCTTCGGTCGTGCGATCTCCCAGATTCCAATGGATGTTTGGAAGATTCTAGAGAGTTTCTACCCTTAGCATCTGTATGTTTCTCTTCTCTGGAATCATGAGACAACTTTTGCCGCCGCAGCATATCCTCTGCATACCTGCGCCATAATGCTTCTCTTTCTTTTCTTGGAACCTTGTTATATCTTGGATCAGATTTTAAAAGACGTTTAGCTGTAGACCAGGAATTAAGCACTGTTTTTGCATCGTCAGTTTCTTGAGATGCAGCATCAGAAGTCAACACTTCAGTTAAGAGAACTCTAAACTCGTGCGCACAACGCTGGCAAATCACAATGGTCACGGGTGTTAAGAATGGGGCATACAAGTAGACCCCTCACACGTATATTATGTGTCTAAATCTCTAAATAAATGTAAACCATAAAACGCAGGCAATAATTACAACATAGCAAAAGAGAATACCATAGAAAACCACTAGCATCATATATTGTACTTACTTCCTGAAGCATCTTGACATGTTCCCGAAAGAGCTTTTCCGTGTCAGATGGATCAAGATCAGGATTAGTTGCACGTCTCTGGGGATCCTTTTCTAACTTCGGCTTAGATTCCGTCCATGATGCCTAAGAACAGGAGCACACAAATGCCATTAGTTTTTCATTAATGGAAGAAAATAGGATAACAAACTTATCATCATCAACAGTCAACTTCCTAGTAACAAAGCATATTACAAGCAAGCAATATGAATCTTCAATTTGTGTCACATATTATCTGTATCCAAAATACTCTTGGATCTTCACAAGTATCAGTGAACTACCCAAAACAATGAAGCGTCAATATTTCAATTTGCTTCATATATTTGGTACAGATACTCTTGGATACTTCATCCAGATGTATCAGTGAAATAGATATATAAGCCTTTAGAAATTTTATTAAAATAATATACAACTATATGAGACATAGAAGTGTATAATAATAGAACATAGATAGATACCTGTCCCTAAATTGACAAAAAATAGAAACTGTTCTATTTATAAATGATTACTTAAAAGGAATGAGATTGATGATACTAGTCTTATTTCTTATATTATATGTAAACAATAGGAAGTAATTTATGATAACAATAATTTTTTTTTAAGCAATATCCATTAAGTATGCTTTCAATTAGGACATGTAGAATTGCAATTATCTATTTATTATGTTTTATGTACTTCTATACATTTTTAAATATGTATCTATTAAAGATATGATTTGATTATGTTTAGATAGGGAAATAGAGACCAAATATGTAGACATTTTATTTTTATTTCCTTATTTATCTTGTACATATGATTATAAATACATGAGTGTGTGTTCGCCCTAATACACACAATTCCTCTACACTTATATGGTTTCAATAGATTAGGGTTTTCTTTTTCAATATTCTTTTCCTTTTTTTTCAGGAGAATAGTATTTGCGAGGGCTACACACCCTAACATCGCCCTTGCTTTTTGCTAGAGTCGCCCTACCATTGGACTTGCCTTGTTTCGACGAACCAGATCACGAACCGCTTCCACTGTAGCCACCGCACACGTTGCTTCTCTCTTTGACGCATGAGCTCCACGCACCTTACTGTTCCGACGCATGACATCGTTTTTCAGAGACCCACTCACTAGTGAGTCCCTGGTCCTGCTCGCCTCACTCCGACGCACCATCGTGGGCAGTGTTTGCTCCCTTTGGGCTACATTCCCAACCTATTTGGCTTGATTTACGTGCAAGTGCCATGTTTTTTTTTTTTTGTGCTTCTCATGACCTGTTCATCTGCCATGTCATCTCTAACCTTTAATAATGTCCCTTTCATCCCATGTGAGAAACTCACTGGCTCGCCCAATTATACTATATGGGGAGCCACGATTCAATTGTGTTACTATTGTAGCTTAGTCTGGTAATTCTTTAACATTTGTCTCCCAATTCTCTTCCCTTGGACCTAGGATACGATTCAGGTGTCTCAAATCACATGACTAGTAACTAATCTTTTTCTTAATTATCATTATCAAACTATTTGCCTTCTATTACTCTGGCAGACAGCTCCCAAATTAAAGTTTAATTGGTTACTGAATCTCACAAGTGCCTTTTTAGGCTACCCTAGGTCTCAAAAAGCGTATAATTGTTTCTCATCCTCCCTTCGTCAATATTTGATCTCCATTAATGTCACCTTCTTTGAGACTTCTCTCTAGTATATTTGATCTCTACTGATGTCACCTTCTTTGAGACTTCTCTCTAATTTACTTCCAATTCCTTTTCTTCCGAGCCTATTCCTGTCTCCACCATTTCCCC
Source organism: Psophocarpus tetragonolobus (assembly GCA_037954015.1). NCBI lineage: Eukaryota > Viridiplantae > Streptophyta > Magnoliopsida > Fabales > Fabaceae > Psophocarpus > Psophocarpus tetragonolobus. The sequence goes on from CM075689.1 coordinate 3,941,188, forward strand.
TCTTGTTTTCCATCCTATAGACATGTCTACTGTACCCTCAAATCCATCACATCCGCCTCCGCTCTGGGTTTATCATCACTGACAACATGTTCGACTTTCCATTGGACTAGTCACTGAATCTACTCTGATGCTACCTCCTCTATCTCCTCCCTGTATGTCTGATCTACCAATTGTTCTTCGTAAAGATAGATGAATCACTCGTAATACCTCCCCTCATTATGCCACTAAGTTATCATAGGTTGTCTTCATCCCTCTATGCTTGTCTTTCTTCCATTTCCTCTGTGTCCATTCTTAAAATTGTAGGTGATGTCTTATCCCATTCTGGTTGAAGACAAGTCATACTTGATGAACTATGTGCTCTTCAAAACAGTGGTACTTGGGATCTTATTCCTTTGCCTCCTGGGAAGTTTATTGTTGGTTGTCGATGGATCTTTACTATCAAAGTTGACCTTGATGGCACTATTGATCACCTCAAAGCTTGTTTAGTTGTCAAAGGTTATACTCGAAGCTTTGGGTTAGATTATAGTGACACCTTCTCTTCACTTGTCAAAATGGCTTCTGTCAGACTATTTTTAGCCATGGCTGCTCTTCGACGTTGACCCCTGAATCAGTTGGATATAAAAAATGTTTTCCTTCATGGTGATTTGCTCGAGGAGATATTTATATGGAGCAACCTTCAGGTTTTGATGCTCAAAAGGAGTCTTTCGTATTGGTATGCAATCTTTGCAAATCTTTATATAGTCTTAACAGTCTCTCGATGCATGCTTTGGTAGATTCAATGTAGTAGTCCAACCATTTGGTATAAATCGCAATGAGACTGATAATTTTGTGTTCTATCGTCATTCAGGAGGTGGGTCAACTACATGGTAGTGTATGTTGATGACATTGCTATCACAGGTAGCAATACACATGGAATTTCACAGATAAAACAATACATTTGTCATCATTTTGAGACAAAAGACTTTGGCAAACTTAGATGCTTCTTAGGCATTGAGGTAGCACAATCTAACAATGGGATTGTGATTTGCCAAAGGAAGTACGCACTGGACATTTTAGAGGAGATTGAGCTAATGATTTCCAAGCTCATTGACACACTTATGGATCCATATGCTAAACTTCTCCCAAATCAGGAGGAGCCCCTTTTAGATCTCAAGAAGTATAAGAGACTTGTTGGGAAACCTAACTACCTCACAATAACTCGTCCTGACATCTTTTTTGCAATCCGTATTGTAAGTCAATTCGTTAATCCACCATGTACAGGACATTGAAATTTTGTCATCTGCATTTTAAAGTACTAAAGGAGCCCTAGCAAAAGGTTTGTAGTATAGGCACAATAATCATACTCAGGTTGTGGAATACTCAAATGCAAATTATACAAACTCTCTCATTGACAAGAAATCTACTTCCAGAGATTGTGTCTTTATCAGTCATAACTTGATTTTCTAGAAAGTAAGAAGCAGTGTGTAGTGGGAAGATCAAGTGCAAAAGCAGATTATAGAATTATGGCTTTAGCAACTTATTTGATTCAAACAGCTCCTTAATGAATTGAGATTTAGAGAGGTTACACAAATGACTCTGATCTGTGATAACTAAATTGCTCTTCATATTGCCTCAAATCTAGTATTTCATGAGAGGACTAAACACACTGAGGTAAATTGTCACTTCATTCATGAGAAGATTGTATTTAGAGACATTTCTACTTAGTTTGTTAACTCCTATGATCAGCTAGCTGATGTCTTCACAAAATTACAGCGGGGTCCTAGAATTGATTATATTTATAACAAGCTTGGTGCATATGATTTATATGCACCACCTTGAGAAGGAGTGTTAGATGTATTTCAATATATGAGCCTAAGCTCATCTCTTTGTAATAGCTCATTTGCACAACACATATATAATATTTTCCTTGATTGTGCTTGAGATACATAAGGATTCATGCATATTGATCTCTTTCTACGACACAATTCCTCTATACTTCCTATAGTATCTTTACATGTATCATATCCTATATATTTTAAAATAATCTAATTCAACCTTCAAGTCTTAGAAAAACTCAATCACATTAACCTAATTCCGTTTTATTTTTCGGTTTAACCTTCCTAATCTACCGAATGCAGTTTAGTCCTTCTATTCAAGATGGTACTGTATTGCATCTTATAAGAAACTGGTAGGATACAAGTGAAAAGATAAACACAACAAAAAATGAAATTAATCCATAGCAGCTACAAACATTCTAATCCTGTCAGATTTTTTGGGGGGAATACTAGCTTAAAACTATACCAGAGGGTCTTTGATTGTCTCCACAAGTAAAGCTTGAAAAGAAGTAACTGCCTCCTTTCTTCTAATTTTTAGTCGCACTCTTTCCATTTCATGTTCTTCTCTTTCCTTTCTTTTGCGCAGCTCCCGTTCTCTCTCTCTGAGCTTGTCCTGTAAAAAAATTTCAACTTCAAATAATTTGCTTCATAATCAATACAAATGCATCACAAGTAGTTAATAAAATGAGTTGCTGGGAGAACATTTATACACATATAAATCAATAAGCAAACTCAATACTCATAATCAAAGTCACTACAACAAACTGACAAAGGTAAACTTTCGATGAGCTAAAACTATATGCAGTAGTTCAACATCATCTACCTACTGGGAACATACAGCAGCCGCATGTCAAGGCAATAATAAAAATAATAATAAAGAAAAAACAAGTCTATGACAGTTATTCTTGTTTTTATTTAGCCACATTGTTGACATAAGGCAAAAAAAAAAGAAAAGAACAATGCATTCATCACATATTAACCCACTAATACCTGCTCCTCCCTTTTAGCTTTGGTCTCTCTTTCAACGGCATGTTCAGCAGCTTTCAATTCAGATATATACTCATTGAATAAAACCTCCCTATCCTCATGCCTCACAGATTTATATCTTGGGTCATCCCTTAAACTTTCTTTAACCTGCGTCAACAGAAGACTATAAATTAGAATTTACAATTTAGAAGGTACAAGTAACACAAAAGGTTAGTCAGAAATCCACATTCAAAAGTTATACACACACAAGTGTACATGTATACCCATCACTTGTTTCTAAAAGTAGGTAAATAACAAGCTATATCCAAAGTTGAAGCCAGCGAGAAAATGAGAGTAAAATTTTCACAATGTGCTGTAGTGTTTTTTCCACCAAGAAGAATGAACTTATTTATATTCAAGAGTACTACAAAGATAATCAATGCCAAAACAATTTTCAAGAGAACAATTAAGATGCCACTTCTTTCTACGAATCATTGAACCTTGCTATACCAAGTATCTAGGCTACTTGGAAAAATAAACATTAAAGAAGCTCTTATTCTCCTAATAATCCTATTTCCAACACTTGCCAACATATCCTATTTGTTTTTTGAAGAAATATATAAGCAAGGTGCATTTAGGAGTATATAAGCAAGTTATACCCTTCAGAGTATCTCAAATTCTCAATAACTTGCTAATATAATCATAAAAACAAGTGGGAATATATTGAGCCCTATATGTTTGTGTATGAGGGATATTTAAATAAATGGAGATTATTGCAAAAATTAAGACTTGATTTTGTGACAGCTAATATCATTCTCAGTAACAATGTAGCATAGAAAAACATTTTATCATTCTATCACATAGAATTCAAATCCAAAAGAAAACCTGTCACTTGTTATCTAAGGCCCCGTTTGGGACGGTTCTGAGTTTCTGGTTTTTGGTTTTGAAATGTATTTTGAAAACAGAAACCTGTTCGGCAAAAATGGTTCTGTTTTAGTTTTTTACTCATTTTCGAAACAATTTTCACTTAATTTTAAAAACAATACAATTTGGTTTTTAGATTTCTGTTTCTGTTTTTATTTAAATTTATTACTTGACGTCATTTGTCATCATTGACCATCACCTCTGACCAAAAATCACCGGCCGCCACTCTGACGGTCATCGGTCATCACCTCCGATGGCGGTCACCAGCCCCCACCTCCGACTAGCAGTCACCGGTCATCACCTCTGATTGATAGTCACCAATCGTCACCTCCAACCGACTGTCATCGACGGCTACCTCCAACTGCCGGTCACCAACCGCCACCTCCGATTTCCGATCGCGATCGGCGGTCACCAGCCGCCACCTCCGACCGATGATCACCGGCTACCACCTCTGATCAACGGTCACCGACCGCCACCTCCGACCAGCGATCACCGGCCGCCACCTTCGACCAACGGTCACCGATCGCCATCGCCGACTAGCGATCACCAGTCTCCGCTGCCTCCGACTAACGATCACCGTCCGCCACCTCCGACCGGTGTCACCGGCCGTCACCTCCGACCGGTGGTCACCAACCGTCACCTCCCACCAACGGTCACCAACCACACCTCCAACTGGCAATCCAATGACCAACTATCACCTTCAACGATCGCTACCTTCAACTAGTGTTTTGGTTAAGATTTGAAACTAATGTTTTAAATTTGGAAACAAAATCAATGTTGTTTTTAAAATTTTGAAAACTTAAAAGTAAAACTAGTTTTTGTTTTTAGAAATTTTAAAACTAGAAACCAAAAATCACCCCGAACGGGGCTTAAGACTTCATTTCTTGTCACTCGTGGCTTTTCAGACATCAATTCATGGAAAACACAACATAGACAAAATCTATCACATGCAACTTGAGAAATAAATCAGGAATTAGGAAGACAAAATTGCAAAAAAATGCAACCTCACTTGTTCATAATCTTAAAAGAAAACTACACATATTACAGCTTTAATTCTCCTAGAAATATACCAAATATTACATGTAATTGAGGTTCAAATTTCCTACATATGCTGACTACTAAAAAGAAAGGCTATCATAATTTTTTCTCAAAATTGATATACGATTTATATTTTATAATTTGTCTATTCTTTTTAATCGTTTTGAGAAACATAAGAATGAATACCAATTCTTAAGGCAAATAACAAAACACTTAATAGAATTCAATCAACAGTAATGCATACAAATAATTGGGCTAATAATTTGAAAAAAGGGAAAACAGATGTACAAATATTATTTATATGTCTTAGCACTTTTAAGACTAACATGTTTCAAAATCCTGCATCTAAAAAACAGAAAAGAATATCACAAATAATTCAGAGTGCACCCATACCCTTGACCAACGGGAGTTAAGAGATATATCCCCTCGTTCTTTAAGCATTGACTTAAAACTAGCAGCTGCTGCTGCTCGCATTGCTTGAGCCTTTTCTTCAGCAGCTTTCTTCAAAGGAAGCACTCTGAAACAAAAATAGAACGCCATCAACCAGCATTCCGTAGACATCTCATTTTATTTAAAAAAAAAACCATCTACCATGCAAATTCAAAGAGTTCAGAGGGCATAGGACACACCCACAGTGAATCCGAGAGTCTGTCATTAGCCTACTACCTGCTGACTCATGTTGCTTTCAACGATTATCAATAGAAATCATTTCTCTGTCTAGGAAAAAGTTCAATATTAATGCAAATGAGGATCCAAACCAAAGTAGTACATGTACACACAAAGGTAAGAACTTAGCCCAGTTGGATATACCAAATTTAGAAAATTAATAGGACTGGCTGGAAAAATGGCATTCATTCTTGACAAATTGTTGCATACAATTGTGCTGATGCTGGTGGAGGGTAAAAAGGACACTGGCATGCAACAAACATAACTTGATTCCATCATCTTTTTGCCTTTTTGTTGTTAAAAAAATGAGCTACATTAAAATATAATTCCCTTAGTCCCCACTCTTGAGTATCCTTGGAAGAGAAGGTGGAATGTAAAGAGGGTTAACAAAGGAAATCTTGCATTTGCACTCCCAGGTAACTGGTAGATGCTGTAGAGCCAAGAGGGTGAGAAATGGGGAAAATGTCATGTTTTCTCTGGGTGTTGGGGTGGGGTGGGGGTGGGGGGGAAGGATCTGTTGACACCAAGCATCAAACTTAGTCAAATTAGACACACATTCAATAATTATATAGAATACAAATTTAACCAGTCTAACAGTGAATTTCATATTTTTATTCATTAAATCAAGTATACAAAATTTTATACAATTTCAAAATTATTTGGTAGTTGATCATGCACTTAATTTTAATGTATAATGATATATAAAAATGAGTAAGTATTCATAATTAAATAACACATCTTGATAAGTCTAAATTATGCGAAATTTGATAAACATGGTAAAAAAGATAATATTATGAAATTCAATGGTTGGATTGATTAATTTTTATTCTACATAAAGTTATTGAAAGTGTAATTTAACTATGTTTGACACTTGGTGTCAACAGATCCTTCTCCTATATGTATATAATTGATACCAACATTTTTCTTCTTTTAGTTTTAACACTATCAACCTGAAGACCATAGAATGCATAATAGCAACAATCAAAACTCATTCTAGTACCTAGATAATTACTTAATATAAATCAAGACATTAACATGTATAGGACTATAGGTTCATTGAATTCATTTGACTACATCAAAATTTAATTGGTAAAAGAATCTTGGGCTTCCGTAGTTTGAATATTGTCATCAATCAACCTTACCCTCCGCTATTTTCATTTTTCTAAGTCAACAGATTTGCATTTGCCAACATTGCTGCAAATTGGCAATGTCATATTGATGTTGTAGCAATTAATGGCTACCTTATATATAATTATAAATCTCTACTTCACCACAGAAGGTTGCATTACAACCATAACTCAGAATACTAGAGCTCAAAAACTTGTTTGTCATTGAAGGATACAATATAATCATAATTCAATTCACAAACTTGTCTATTTATGAGGAATTAACCAAAAATGGACCTTCTCTATTTTGTATACCCAACATACTCAACAAAAATAAAACAGACTTTAAAAGAAAACGAACTATCAGATTTCCATGTTAAGAACAACGCATACAAATACAGACATAGAGTCATAAAACCTTAACAAAAGTATAGTATCATGTGTATAATTGTTTAATGGGAGAGACCAACTCAGCTTCCAGGTTAGGAAATCCAAAAGTAACCATTGTGAAAATTAACAAATCAAATAAGTAAATATGATGGAAAGGATGCTACCAAAGTGAAATTAGATGCAAAAAAATTGACAGAAAGGTAAATGAAACATCCGAATCAAAAGTGGCACCTTTCATTCAATAGGTGCTCTTGTTCCTTGCGGTCCAAAGCCTCAAACCGTGGATCATTCCCCCATTTCTTCCGGAAGTTTTGATAGTCAGTATTGTGGTTAATATCCTGAAAAAAAGGTGTATAGATTTTATAATGTAGCAATAAAAGTATGAATGACCTTCAAAATGAGGTAATATTAACCTCTGAGGCTTCTTCCAGTAACCGCTTAAATCCTTCAATTGCAGCCTTCTGTGCAGCACGTTTTTCTTTACGTTCTTCTTCTGCACGAGTTTTAACATAATGCTCAAACAAGGATCTCCTAGCCGAATAACTTGGAATGGCCTGTAATGACAAATTATAATAAAAAAATTGTAGATGATATCATAAACAAGCCAAAATGTGAAAGGAAAAAAATTAGATACAAGGAAATACAGTGTTGGGATAAGACATCTTGTGAAAAGAATAGATCATTTTAAACCTAGTTACCTAGGTACATTATAATAAAGTTCTCTAGCTCCTATTATCAGAGAAATGCCCCTACAGAAACCATGGACTGAAAACCAAAACAAAGAAATAGAGGACAACCCTATTCCATAAATTCTACAAAAGAGAACAAATTGTGCAAGAGTCCAATTAAGACATACAAAGTTTTATTAGCTTTCTTCTCCCCCCAAAAACCTACATAGTGAAAACTGAAAAGAACCAACTTCTTAAAAATTGAAAAATGAAAATAAATATAATATTAATATGGCTCCCATGCTGAAACATTTATATAAATGAAGAAACTTTAGAACTTGCTTGTAAATCCAGTGCACTCACTACTCAATCAGATGACATACAAAAAATTAGACTTAATGACAACATTTTTGTTTTCACATTTCCACTTTTTGAAAACTTAGTCAAGTGAGACCACTCAATCAGATGACATACAAAAAATTAGACTTAATGACACCATTTTTGTTTTCACATTTCCACTTTTTGAAAACTTAGTCAAGTGAGACTACTTACTTACACATGAAAATCATAACTACTAATGGATACCATGCCAGACATCATACAGCATAATAGAATTAAACAAAGTTGACAGAAATCTCAAAGCATTGAACAAGACTGCAAGTGCAAAACTCATGCACAGCTAATTATTATAAGAATTGCAGTTGAACAAATGGCCATTAAATCCCAATCAAAATATTAAATAATAGTGAATTTCATAAAAAACCTTAAAACGTGGATCAAATACTATCTTTGGCAATTCTTTCTCCCACTTGGAGAATGGTGCCACGCCTCGCTCCTTAAGCATCTCCTACAAAATTTATAGCCACAAATAAACAAAAATATTAGACATAAACTAAAGCACATCTAAGAGTGCATCATGGTTTATGGTGTATTACTTACACAGAACAGATTTAGTTAGAGTTTGTGCTAAATCTAAAAGAGAGAGAGAATCGAAAGAAAAAGTATTTTTCACTTCCCAACTGAATTCTGTTACATCAAAGAGTATATATAAATACGAGCAGCTTGCTCTCAAAGTTACTATAAGCAACTGAAACAGTTACAGCCCGCTGTCACTTGACAGCTGGATAACTAAATCACTAAGTTTATTACTCTCAGATTTAAATAAGACATGAACACAAAACTTTATTCAGTAAATCTTGTTAGATAAAAAATTTAGCACATGTTATAGTATTAATTATGTATATTCCAAAGGGGAGAGGCACATTTCACATGATACTTTTAACATATTTTGCAATGTATATTCTATGATGAAATCAGTGCAGGAGGATCAGGATTCATCATTACAGAAACAAAAACAAGACGGGAAAGAACTAAAACAGCTCAAAGAAAGAAAAAATATACCTTAAATTGAATGATGCACTCCTCCTTTGAAGGCCCATTGTCTTCATCTTCAGAATCTGAGGATGTATCAGAGACATTAGCATCACCATTAGTATCTTTTAGTTTATCTTTGTTATTATCTACTTGCAGACCCTTAGCAGTAAATTCAACTGCTTTTGAACCATTTGATTCAGTTCCTGTTTGTACTGATGGTGCAGGAATAGAAGAAGAAGCAACAGGTGTTCCTGAGTCCTGCAATTTCTTCTTGATCAAATCCAATGCCGATGATGAGCTCTGTAGACTAGAGGGTTTAACAACTGCAGCATCACGACCACCAGTATTAATAGCAGGAGCATTCAGAGTAACCATTCCAGACCCTCTATCAGACAGTACATTAGTATTTGGAACTGACATTAAATGATCTTTTGCAACATCACCATCTTGCTTCTTTTTTAATTCAGCCACCTCATTTGGGATTTGCCAGCAGCTTGTCTAACACAGAAGAAAAAATAAACAAGGGGAATAATAGAGAAATAGTATCACAATTGAAAAAGAAAAAGTATTAACTAACCATGTACATTAAATACAATTTAGCAAAAATGACATTTTAAGATTGGGTGAATATATTTCCTATTTAGGAAACAAAAGAATGGATAATGTGTTGATAACATGACTTATGTTGAGGTTCCAAAATCAAGTGCAGTGATAAAATGCAATCTGCAGAATTTTGACAGACTACTGCAACCAAATCAAATTTAAATAACTAATATTTTCCTATTCTTTCCCTTTTTTTATGATCAAACTTCGGGGAAAAAAAAAAAAAGACCTTACTTTTTTAAATGGATTTATTAAAATTTGATTTTCAAAATATTTCAATGAATTTTGGCAAACTGATTCTATCCATGACGTAATCAAATCAATCTGGTGGAAAAAAAATGCTTACTTTTGTTGGTCCTGTTAATTTTCGTTTCTGTCACAAATTATCCTACTCCCTCTAGACTCATATATAAGAAAAAATTTGTCTTTTTATGGTGAACTTAATTAGTTAAATATAAGTAAATTCAACTAATGTTGTCGTATTTAATACTATTATTCCTAAGACATCATGCATTTAATTGCAATTATGACTATTTTTATTCATACTATTAAGTCCCAATGAAGGGCATTCATAAATAATCTTATTATTTATGTGAAATCAGTGAAATTAAATTATCACAGCTAATTTCCTTAATTTGTGTAAATTTAAGTATTTTTGCTTATATACGAGTCTAGAGGGAGTACTAAGTAAGTTAATGTCCAATTTGCTATGCTCCCAATCTCACCTATGGATATCCTATCTAGTCTCACATAGGAAAGAAACAGTATCCCTGTTTCCTCGTATGTTTTCAATAACAAGACACCAGCCAATATAGGTTAATACTTAATAATATAAAGTTGTAGAATAAAACAATCTAAAGAAGGAATAACTTGTCACATAAATTAGTGTAGAAAAAGATGAATATATATGAATCCTTGTGTGTCTAGTACAACCAAGGAGAATATTATATATACGTTGTACAAAAGAGCTAATAAAGAAATGGGCTTAGGCCCATATGTTGAAATGCATCTAACACTCCCCCTCAAGTTGGTCTATATAAATCATATGCACCAAGCTTGTTACAAATATAATCAATTCTAGAATCCCAAATTGTGAAGACATCGGCAAACAGATCATAAGAGGTAACAAACTGCGTAGAAATGTCTCCAGATACAATATTCTCATGAATGAAGTGGCAACCTACCTCAATGTGTTTAGTCCTCTCACGAAATAATATATTTGAGGCAATATGAAGGGCAGCTTGGTTATCACAGATTAAAGTCATTTGTGTAACCTCTTCAAATCTCAATTTATCAGGAGTTGTTTGAGCCAAATGTTGCTAAAGCCATAACTCGATCCTGCTTTTACACTACATCTTGCTTCTTACTTTTCCACGAAATTAAGTTCTCACCAATAAAGACACAATATCCGGAAGTAGATTTCCCGTCAGTGAGAGAACCTACATAATCTACATCTGAGTATCCCCTGTTCAAGTATAATCATTGTGCCCATACAACAAACCTTTTCTTGGGGCTTCTTTAATGTACTTTAGAATGCGTATGACAGCATTCCAATGTCTTCTACAATGATGAATTAAGGAACTGACTCACCACACTGACAACAAAGGAGATGTCAGGACGAGTGACTATGAGAGGTAGTTCAGTTTCCCACCAACCCGTCTCCTATACTTCTCAAGATCTAAAAGTGGCTCCCCTTGACTTGGTAGGAGTTTAGCATATGGATCCATAGGTGTGTTAATGGACTTGGAATTCATTAGCCCAACCTCCTCTAAAATGTCCAATGCATACTTCCTTTAAGAAATCACAATCTCATTGTCAGATTGTGCTATCTCAATGCCCAAGAAGTATCTAAGTTTGTCAAGGTCTTTCGTTTCAAAATCATGACAGAGGTAGGAATCATTTTATCTGTGAAATTCCATGGGTATCATTACCTGCAATAACAATGTCATCAACATACACTACCGTGTAGATACACCCACCTCCTGAATGACGATAGAATACAGAATGATCAACTTCACTACGATTCATGTCAAACTTTTGGACTACATTGAATCTACCAAATCATGGCCTAAAAGACTGTTTAAGACTATATAAAGATTTACGAAGACAGCATACCAATTTGGAAGACTCCCCCTGAGCAACAAAACCAAGAGGTTGTTCCATGTAAATCTCTTCGAGCAAATCACCATGAAGGAAAGCAATTTTGATATCCAACTGATAGAAGGGTCAATGTTGAAGCGCAGCCATGGCTAAAAATAGTCTAACAGAAGCCATCTAGGCAACAAGAGAGAATGTGTCACTATAGTCTAACCTGACAATCTGAGTATAACTTCTGGCAACTAAACGAGCTTTTAGGCGATCAATAGTGCCATCAGGGCCAACTTTGATAGTAAAGATCCATCGACAACCAACAACAAACTTACCCGGAGGCCAAGGAACAAGATCTCAAGTACAACTGTTCTAAAGAACACACAATTCATCAAGCATTGTCTATCTCCAACCAGGATAGGATAAGGCATCACTTACAGTTTTAGGAATGGATACAGAGGAAATGGAAGAAAGACAAGCATAAAAAGATGGAGACAACGGGTAATAACTCAAATTAACATAATGAGGGAAGGGATTACAAGTGAAGCGTGTACCTTTTTATGAAGAGCAATTGGTAGATCAGACACACAGGGAGGAACTGGAGGAGACGCAGTAGGTGGCATTGGTGTAAAGTCAATGGTTGGCCGAACGGGAAGTCGAACATGTTGTCGGCAATGATAAACCCGAAGAAGAGGTGGAGGTGGTGGATTAATGGATACAATAGACGTGTCTATGGGATGGAAGACAAAAAGGGAGGTGGTGGAGGCAGGAATAGGCTAAGAAAAAAAGGAATTTGATGGCAACAGAGAGAACAGTTACAATCCTGTAAGAAAACAAAATTTTTAATAAAAGTAACAAGACAATCAAGAGAATGAGTGAGTCGACTAAGGGATAATAAATTAAAGAGAGACCCAAGGACATGAAGTTCATTGTCAACGGAGAAAGAAGAAAATAGGGACAGTACCAACACCATGAAAGGGGGCCTAAGAGCCATTAGCAATATTGACAGAGGGTAAACGACCAAAAGTTGAAAAAGAAGAGAAAAGAGACTTATTGCCAGATATATGATCGATGGCGCCAGAGTCAAAGACCCAAGGGCCAAAAGAGGCAGAGTGAGTGAGACCAACAAAGGAAGTGTCAATGTACACAACAAAAGCAGTGGAGTTGAAGACCTGACGTTCTTCATATCATTTGAGAAAGTCGTTGAATAGAGTCGGAGGTCCAGAACTAGTAGAAGGAGTGGCACCAGAATCAGTAGGAGCAAGAGATGTAGCATGAACAGCAACAGTAGTAGCCTAGCATGGAGGATGACCATGCAAAGCATAACACCAGTCAATAATGTGGCCGAGTTTTATGACAATGGTCACATCTGGAACGACCTCGACCAGGTTTTCGAGGACGGTTACGATCATCACTCTGAGATACCAAGGCAGAGGTGTCACCATGGGAGGAATTACCAGAAGAAACAAAAAAAGGAATGTCAATCTGATCATGAACAGACAAATAATCATCAGTAAGTCCATATAAGGCCATCAACATAAAGAATGTTTGATGTTGTTCTAGTTCCTGGGCAGGAGTGGCAATAGTTCATTGAAGTCATGAAGACCATGAACTTTAGGCAAGTATTCAGCCATTGGATTGTCAAGGGGGCGGGGGCCAATGATGCTTAGTAGATTTTGACACACGCCATAAAAGCACTGAGTATTATTAGTGTACAACAATCGAGCCTATTCCCAAAATCCAGCATAGGTGTCATAGGCTCAGAATATTTGTTTCAAAGAAGGATAAATAGTCGACTTCAAAACATTGCCAACTTGAGAATCAACTTTCAACCATCGTGGACGATCTTTTTCATCAATGGAGGTTGTTGTCTTGTGAGGTGATCAACATAGTCTTGACCCTTAAGCCAAAGTTTGATGTCAAAGGCCCAGGTGTCATAGTTCGTGTCATCTAACTTGTCAATGGAGAGAGGCACATTGACATAGTAAACAAAGACAAGTCAGACCTAGGAGAAGTCATGGGAGACAGATGGGAGGGAAAAGGAGGCAGGAGACAAAAGAAAGAGCGTCCCCAAAGGAGAGAGAAGACGGAAGGCAAGGCTCAATGGAAGATTTGAGACATGATCGGAGGAGAGGACAACACGGCGATTCAAACGTTGGTAAGCGCCATCAGAACGAAGGCAGGACGCGCCGCCACACACAACGGTCAAAGAAAAGAAATGAGATGACAATCTCCGTAGGTAGGAGCACGTGAGGGCGTGTGGCAGCTCCGACGGAGATGCCGGTGGCACAGGAGTTGCCCGTGGATGGCAATGCAAATGGCAGGGTCGCTGAATGAAACTGCAGCAACAGCGAGAAAAGGCTGAAAATAGGAAAGAAACATGATTTCCAAAAAAAAACTTAGTTGAGGATCCACCAGGCTCTGGTACCATGTAGAAAGAGATGGATATGCATGAATCTTTGTGTGTCTAGCACAACCAAGGAGAATATTATATATATATATGTTGTACAAAAGAGCTAATACAAAGAGATGGGCTTAGGCCCATATATTGAAATACATCTAACAATTAGAAATATAAATAACAATTTAGAAAAGCGTAATTATGAACAAGGAATAGGCAACATCATGTCCCAGGAGGAAAGAACTCAAATAATTGGCAAGGAACCAAGACAAGGGAATAGGCAACACAATGTCCCAGAAGGAAAGAACTCAAATAACTGGCAAGGAACCAAGACAAGGGAATAGGCAACACAATGTCCCAGAAGGAAAGAACTCAAATAACTGGCAAGGAACCAAGACAAGGGAATAGGCAACATAATGTCCCAGAAGGAAAGAACTCAAATAACTGGCAAGGAACCAAGACAAATAACTGAAATAATAAAGTTGATTGATCCGTGAATAAAGGAACCATACCTTGGTTCGATTGTTGTAGTAATATTTTTTTCCATCACTAGTGGAGACCAACCGCCAATCAGTGCCCGGCAAATCCATCCTATTAAAATTAAAAATGACAAAAAGATGAAAAGGTAAGATTGTAAATCTTTGGTTATAAGTAACACAAATTTTTAAGACCAAACAACATACAAATAACATTATGTCACAAACAGAAGAAATTATGTATGTAAGTGGAAATATATTATGTGTAGCAAGACATTATGTGTAGTTAAACTTCTAGCAATTACAGATTTTTTGTAATTCAACAGAATCAATACAGTAAATTCCTTCACACTTTACATATTTGTCTATGGAACCATCAATCCTTCCCACACCAATCAATCCATATATCTCTATATGTAAGGCAAGAAACTTTTTAAGAATATTAGTTGCAGACTTGCAGAAAATTCCATTCTTCAGGAAATATAATTGTAAAGTCACATTTACCCTATGCTATGATGGAGAGAAAAAATGTGGAAAGAAAAATTTTGAAATTTGAAAATATCTCTTATTTGATTGAAGAGAATAGTAAAAAAAATCAATTTTTCTCTCCAATTCAAAATGGTGAATTTCAAATTTTCTCTCTTCTTTCATTTTATTTTCATCCCTTTCAAACAAAGATTAAAGATTAGCACCCAGCCACCCACATATTAACAAAAGATATTACTTAAAGATTGTCATCATTTAAACCATCATTTATTTTAAACATCTGGAGAGGAGGGCAAGGGGACAATACCAGTTAAACAATATCCCCTTTCCTTACTACACAACTAATAAAATTAAAATACTAAAATATAAAATTGAAAAACACTTTTTCAATGTCAACAGGAAAAATAGAAATGAACAACCTAGTATATATTAGGATTAGAGCAATATGAAAAACAAAAACAACTCATACAATAAAATAGATTTTGCCACCAGAAGATAAGCTACAAACTTTTTTTTATTGACCAAATAAAAATTTTATTAAAGAACAGATAAGCTACAAACTTACATTGAAACTGGAGTGGGCTGAGCAGAAACTTGGTGAGGCTGCATACACATGCAAAATAAATATATAGGAATCATAAACGCTACTACATATGATAGTCAGAAGCTTTGGATAATAGGAAAGGCATTCAAAATGATTTTCTACAGTTACATGTAACAGTTTGACTTCGTCTACAAATATCTAAAATCTGAGGTTTTTCCCATTGGTTGGAGTATCTAATATCCTTACCTAAAACAATTACATATTATACACTAATAATATAAAGTATATTAAAGAATTTTTTGATAATTGAAATTATAATTAGTAATTAATTTAATAAAAAGAATATTATTTGGTGATGCGGGAAACAACTACACGGGTACTAAATATCAGTACCTCCCCTCTAAAGCCAGCAGGTTTATCATATGTTGATTCTCCTGTCACAGCATTATAATAGTATATAATTCCCGCTTCAGTTTTGTGGGCTGTCCAGGCATCTAATTGATCATTATTAGCAGCATCCTCATTGAGGGGGTCAACAGCATTTAATTTCTTCTTGTCATCTACAACCACAAGAACAACAAATGTTAAGAATGAGATTTCTATTTTCAAAAGCATGCCAACAAGAAAATACATTTCAGATGAGCAGTAACATTGCACTGTGCATACCAGCAGGCCCTGAAATAACTTCCGCTTGCAATGCAGTTGTTCCCCTTATCTGATGACTGGAAGCAGTTGTAGAAGTACCACCAGCAGCACCCACAGGTGTGACACCAGGAGGCTGAGAATCAGGTATTGGAACAGCAGGCAGGGCAACACCACGTGCTGGAAATGGAAAGGGGACAGGAAAAGAAGCAGGGTATTGAAGATATGGTGGCCTAAGTAAACTACTCATCTGCAGAGGAGGTAACCAAAGTCCCTGAGGAGGAGCAGCCATGGAAGGCAAGGATGGATAGGGTAAAACTTTCTGAGAAGCAGTAGGATCTGATGCAAGGGCTGGAGTAGACATGTTTGGTCTCAGTGATGCCGCTGAAGAAGAATCTGTGCCAGTGGATGGAACAGCAGGATTGGAGGATATTATCGCAGATGATGCTAATCCAGGAGGGCCAGGATTCCCTGGGGTTGGCATCATGGGATGCACAGGAAAAGATGGACCAGTTGGCATCCATGAAGCAGCAGGGCAATAATTAGGGTCAGAGGCCAGAGGCATTGCAGATGTAGAAGTATGAGCAGAGACAGAATGTGGGATGCTTGACGCAGATGACAATTTACTAACATCCTGTGCAACAGAATCCGACATGTTCTGCAATTAGCAAGTAGAAGTAGGAGGAAATAATCACTGAAATTTTTCCTGTTAAAAGTATTGTTTCACCAATTACACAATGCCAATGCTTGTCACTAGAACACTACATGATATGATTGATGTCCACTATTTATTTTAGATTGTTAGACTGCACCTATATCACACATCTGAATATAACATCAATGCTTTGTTATCCACTATTGCATGAAAACTAAAATAGACGTAACACATATAGACTCCCTTATGTTATTAATGTTATACATGTAATATATGTCACCAAGCAATGTGTAACCAGCCAAATTATATCATTAGTCTTGTGTATATTAAAGTTCACCGCATCCTATACTTGAAACACATTTCAATTCAGTTAAGGCTTTAAGCACACATCGTATACATAGCCCAGCTTTGGTCAATGGACACTTAGTTCACCATGACATGAGCATTTAAAAGCCATCATGTTCTTGTTAAAGTAGGTTGAAACTTGAAAGTGAAATGGCATCAAATAGAGGGGAGGTACAAATGAAGTGAGGCATATAAAGAATAAAAGGTTTTGGTGTTCACTGTTGCTGCTTGGTTGCAGGAAGAAAATCTCATTTTCAAATCACTTTCATAGTAGAGGAGGGGTGACTATATTATATAGGGTGGAGCATAAAGGAGTTGCTCCCCACCACTTTCAACTGTTACATTTTATCGTCAAATTGATTAAGTATCAAAGAATCTTCATTCCAAAATTTCCACCAACTCAAACAATCATATCTTAGAAATTTGACAAATCGTCCAAACGTATCCCCTCCTCTCTACACAATCTCACTAATTGCACTCTCTTCAATTCAATGTAAAAGTACGTAGCTTACAGTGCTAGACTGTGCATGCTGCTGGTTGCTTGAAAAAGCGGCAGCACTTTGGGGAATATTGTATGAAAATGAAGGAGCAGCCTGTGGAGCCACACCGGGAACTGGAGGTGGAACAACCATGGGATTAGCTGTGGAATTGGAATTCATCACCTGCATTATTAAAAAATACCAAAAAGTCTGAGATCAAAATACAACATTACATCACCATAAACCGATTCAATCATAAACCTAACACGAGAAACAAATAACTTGGAACTATACTAACAGGATGTGTGGACGACTGCTGAGAACTCCCGGAAGCGTTAAGATTCTGAAGCACGCCGTAAGCGAAAGGCGGAGGCAGTGCCGGAGCTACAAATGCAATTGCATTAAGTGATTTTGCATGAACGGTTGTAGCTTGAATTGAGTGAGTAGAAACAACATAGGATAAATTAAAAGCGCAAAGGTGTAATAGGTTTACCGGTAGCAGAAGCGGAAGGAAGAGGCGTTTCTCCAGACATAGGTGGCTGTGGTTCCTGAGGCAACCAAGCCGATGAAGCCATTGAAACCGATCTGCGTTCAGAAGAATCGGCGACGAACGAGAGAGGCAAGTTGTGATTATAAAGCGAAATTGGACATAAAGCAACTAGAGAATGAAGTAAATCAGAGTGCGGTGTGGATGTCGAGAAGGAAGAAGATTACGGGAGCAGTTGAGAAAGAAGAGAGGGGTGACCGAGTGAATTGTTTTGAGTTGAAATGACTTTGGAGTTAGGGCTAGATTGTTTAGCTTCCTCCAACCATTTCGCCCACTCAGCCTCAAGTGCAGTGCACCACCGGGCTTGGGTTAGTGCTTAATTGCTTAAGATGAGTATAAAAATTTGTTGGATATATGTTAAAAAAATATTCGCAGATTTTTTAAAATACACGTCATAGATATTTTAAAAAAGATCAAAATTAAATATTTTTTATAAAAAAATTTATTAAATAATATATTATATTTAAAAGTATATTAATATAATATATTATAAGAAAATATATATTATAAGAAAATATTTACCACAAATAAAATCTTCATTTTATATAATAAATTATTTTATTAATTATGAAATTTTCATATGAAAATAAGATTTGCATCAATTAATTTTGATAATTGATATTTTAGCAAGAAAAAAAGAGAGAGAAAAAAATAAGATGAGAAAGAAGGTGAAGAAGAAGATGAGAAAAAATTAAAGAAAATATTCATATTAACATATCAACATTATATGATATTGAATCTCGCAGAGCCGATTAGACATCTTCGTATAACATTGATAAAACAAGTTTATAAGTTACTTAATCTGGCAGAGCCGGTTAGCATCTGCTTATAAACTTGATGAAAAGTAAATTTAATTAACATATGATAAGCCTTTAAATGATCATCGCATCTTTAAATATTTATTGCTTTAGGCATCCAAAGATACCTTAACAGTAAACTGCTCCATGCTTAAAATATTAAATGCATAAAAGTTAAAAGAAAATACTTACAAAAGGGGGAAAGAGAGGGGAGGGATTGCTAAAACTTCTGATATTATTGCTCAAAATAAATATTTACAAGAGGAAGGAAAGAGGAGAAGTGTAGAGAGAAGGAGGAGAGTATTTGGGGGTAAGAGAGAGGAGTGTTTTTCGGACCTGCTCCGCATAAGAGACTTATGGTCTTTTTATACACAAAGTTTGTAATCGGAAACCGGCTGAGAAGGTAACCTGTTGACTGGTGACCTGCTGTGTAGGTTCCTCCATGACTGACAACCTGTTTTGTAGGTAAATTTTACCCTTCAGTCTATTACTTCGATAAAGAAGTAAAATTACTTTGTCACAGGAAAATTTTTTAGCTTGCTTTTCTTACTCGAACAAGTGTGGGCAATTCTTATATTTCTTCTTCCATTTGTTCTGGAAGACTTTGATCTTCAGTGTCATCACAGTCAAACGGGAAGGATGACAGTCCGGGAGTGTTATGACCATAATAGCCAGTTTCTTCATGTATTTCTTTGTATAACCTTTCCTTTTCGAAATGCTTGACAAGAGAAAGGTTAGCTTCAATTGGAAATGGGTGAAATTTATTACCCATTATCTTTTTCTAATACAATTTTGTATTCGTGGCTTCCTTCAACAGTATAAAACTCTCGGAATCTTGTTTTGAGAAGTTCCAGTTGGATCCTTCAATGTATGTTTTCCAGAGATTGTATTGGTATGCTTTGTCTTTATTTAAGGATAATCCTTTAAGTAAATCATGCTCTAACAGGGTCAGAGTATGAATCTCAGGATTTATCTCCGTAAATAACTTTATGACATGAGTAGGTGAACTATCATGAGTGTGAATACTTTTAGGAGAAATAGTAATTTGTAGAGCCACCTGCTGCATGTGTTCCGCTTGAATATCATTTATGACGGAGTTTAATGTTGGGGACAGGGCAGAAAACCTGTCTGTAGGAGGTATCACCAAAGAATGGAGACATCCTGCTTCCAATAGTAACATGGGAGTTATCAAAACATCCCTGTATAAGTGTACTTTGAAAGAACTCAAATTTATCTGAGCTCTTCTTATTATGAACTTCAACTGGCATGTACAATCTTTGTCCACAGTTTTACAATATTTAGAAGATTCAAAACAAGGATTTCTGTTATTGAAATATGTTTGTACTTTTACGAATAAACCATCGTATCTTGTTGTTTCAGAATGGACTTCAAACAGAAAATCCTGTATTATCCCGAATTTACCCAAAAGGATGTTGGGATTTATTTGTTGTGGGATACTGCAAGCAGCAGTAGCATATGTTTGTGTTTGAGCACGAGGCTCTAATTGTAAGGCAGTCTTTATTTTATCCTCATCAATTGTTTCCAATCGAACTGTCATTTCGGCTTCTTCCATTGAGTAGAAACCTTTGTATGTAGACCAAAATTGGTTCTGTTTAGCCTCATTGAGGTCTCTGAAAGATGTATAAACACCCTTGTTTTTGCATGTTATCAAAGCAAAATGTGTGAAACCTGTCCCAGAAGGAGAGGCCGGAGATGTCAATGCTACTCCTTTATTGTCATGACAACCAAAATTGTATAATGCACTTATAATGTTTTGTTTCACCTTTGTGACTTGGTGTTCATTTTGTGTAGTGTATTTTGGAATATTCCAAATATAGTCAATTAAAACATTTAATTTGACATTTGTGTTATCTCTTCCAGGGTACTGGAAAATATTTGTAAGGATTGACAACTCTTGTTTGCCAAATTTTGTAAACTGGTCCACCTGAAAAGGGGACTTTACTTGTTTGGGGCCACTAGCTCCCTTCTTTGTATTCTCCATCATATGGACGTTTGTTTCAGTGACCTAACAGGTGTTTGTGGAAGTTCAAGTCTTTACTTTATGTACCTGGAAAGTATATCAGCACAAGTATTATCAGAACCTTTTATATGTTCAAAATAAATAATTTTTCCTGAAAAAATTATATAATCTTTAAAAAGCAATCATCTTTTATGTGGCTTTTTATCATTATTAATTTGATTTTACCATAAGAAACTATGGCTTCACAATCTGTCCTGGTTGTTATTTCTTTTTTATTTATAAAAAATAATTTGAATGCATCCATTGCGTGTATAATAGCATTTACTTCATAATATGTGCTAGTTTTATAAATTTTTGGTTTTGTAGTATATTTGCCAGAAGCATATCTGCAAATTTGTTCCTCTGCCTTGGGTATGTGTTTATTTTTCTTACGTTTAAGGATGGCTCCCCATCCAAGTTCACATCCATCACATTCAATTATTAAGTAATATGAATCTAGTGGCAATTGTAAAATTGGTAGATTTGTTACCATTTGTTTTATTTTTTGTACTAATTTTATATTTTCAGAGTTAAATTTTCTTTCTCCTTTTAATGAAGTTTTATTATATAAAGGAGATGTGTATTTTCCTAGATTAGGAATAAAGCTTATTGCATAATTTAAAAGTCCTCAAAAGGATCTAAGTGTTTTAATTTCTTCCATTTTATCTGGAAAATCTTGTATTTTCTTAGAAATATGAAGTTGGAGTTTTATAGTTCCATTACCTATTTTTGTTCCAAGAAATTCAATGAAAATTTTACTAATTTCCATTTTTGATTTTGAAACTATTAATCCGTAATGTTCCAATTTATATAAAACTTGTTTTAGATGGTGAAAGTGGTCATCTTTTGTTTTAGAAAATACTAATATGTCATCAATATAGACACATGTAAAGGTTTTGTCATTTTTAAAAATGTTATCCATTTTTCGTTGGAAAACAGCAGGAGCATTTTTAAGACCGAATGACATAACATTCCATTCAAATAAATCTTCAGAACAAGAGAAGACTGTCCATTTTATTGATTATGGATCCATTTTAACTTAATAAAATCCACTTTTTAAGTCGAATTTAGAAAACCATTTGACATCTTAAATTCGGTTTATTAAAACATCTTTGGATGGAATTGAATACACATCTTCTACTGTGTTGTCGTTTAGTCTTTTATAATTGTAAACCATTCTTGATTTACCATTTTTTTTTTCAGAAGATTTGTTGACTATAAAAGTCGGGCTTCTGTATGGACTAACATTAGGTGATATCACCTTTAGTTTTAGTAAATTTTGTATATGATTTTGACACTTTTTTTGTTCCCAATTATTAAATTGAATGTCTTTTGTTTTAATGATTAAGTCTGGATTAATAGTTTTTAGTTTACAAGTTACGGGATTTCTGTCCCAAAATTTTGTAGGATCTTCTCCTATTATGTTTGTTTTATTCAACCTATCAAGAATTTGTTGAATATTTTCGAATTTTATGGATTTTGAAATTTTTATTGAGAAAAAAGCCTCAACTGTATTGTCTAGTATATTATATAAAGAAGAATAATCCTCTTTTGTTTCGTCTAATATGCATGGGAGTTCCGTAATACAGTCGCATGTATCTGGGAATGTTTAATTTTTACAATTACAATTATTAGTGATAATATCTTGTTGTAATGAATCACCACTAACTATAGGTGTCATCTGTGTTTTATCACTTATCATAACATAATCTTTGTTTATTGTAACTGATCTATTTTGACCTAAAATAAAATCTAGGCCAATTATCATATTTTGTTTCGAGGGAACTAAATTTTCTACCCTCATTGTTTTTATGAAAATTTTATGACAAAAAAAATCACAATTTGTGCTAAATTGAAGAATAACATTGTTAACTTCTTCATCATTTATCATAATTTTACCAGACATTGTTCTGGTTTTTTTGATATGTTTACTTTTAACTATTTTTTATGTGGAGTTATAGTTTTACATATAACTGTTTATGAGCATCCTATATCTAATAATGCTTGTATAGTTTTTTTTGTCGATGGTTTGTTATTTATTTTTGGAAAAGTTAGTTTAACTAATACTTTTAAAGTTATTAGTTGTTGTTTGTTACAAACTAATGGGATGCATTTCATTGTTCCCATCATGTTATTTTGTTCGGCTGAATAACTGGACTCTGGGAGATCTATTTTAGTTTTCCCTTTTATTAGTTTTTCTAAAAGAATTACTTTTTCTTCTAAATGATATATGCGAGTTTCTAATACTGAAACTCTAGTATCAGTTAAATCTTTGTTATACAATTTATTCATATTTTCTTTCTTTTCGAAAGATGGTATTTCTTGTTCCTGTATATTTAAATGTTTTTCTACACATTTAATACAAAAATTTTTATAATAGAGTGGGCAATGTGCCCTTTTTGATATGTGAAAATACCTTTCCCAGTATGTACAAGGAATTGATCTGTCCCTGAATAAAACTGTATTTTGTGAGGACAAAGATTTGTATCTATAGTTTTCATTAGACAATATCCTAAATCGTCTAATATTTTTTTCGTTTCGTTATATTCTTCCCCCCATTGGGAAATTATTGTCTTCGTTGGGATATAAATGACTATATTCATTATTTGTAAATTAATTTATTAAATCATAATTTTTATAAAACTTTTCTGGGTTTATTTCATCTGTGTATTCTATTATACTAATAACAGATAATATTTCAGAGTCAGTAGAAACCTCTTCATAAATGGAAAGAA
This sequence comes from Psophocarpus tetragonolobus, assembly GCA_037954015.1. Classification (NCBI taxonomy): domain Eukaryota; kingdom Viridiplantae; phylum Streptophyta; class Magnoliopsida; order Fabales; family Fabaceae; genus Psophocarpus; species Psophocarpus tetragonolobus. The sequence goes on from CM075689.1 coordinate 3,964,952, forward strand.
GATTCATATGACATGATTTTATTAGAGTCGTTTCTTTTGTGTAAAGATTAGCGATATTTGTACAATCTCTCGAAAAGTGTCCTGGTTGACTACAAGCAAAACATTTTAATATTTGTTTGTAGGTTTTGTTATCCCAAAATTTTCCTAACATGTCTATTGGGATTTAAAGTGGGTTTTCTGACATTAGAAGCCCTGATTGTATATGTTTTTCTTGGAGTTCTTGGCCCTAAGAATTTTTGTGAATTATATCTTTGTTTATTTCTAGATATATTTTTCTTGTTTTTAAATTTATTTTGTGCATATTGTTGGGGTATGTATATTTGTTTACATATCTCACCATCAGAATGCTTAAGCTGTTTTTGTATAGCTATATAGGAGCAAGTGTCTTCCATTATTTTCATAATGTGTTGTATTCGTATAGAGAGGTTCTTCAGCATAGGAGTAGCCTCATCATTTTTTCAGCTTTCTCTAATTTTTTGTCCCAGTTTTCCTGGAAGTTTGAGAAACATTTTGTCTCCTATATTAACATCATGAAAGTAACCAGCTATAGATGCATACAAGAGATAATCTTGACAGTATTCTTTTATTTTACCAAAATATTCGATAGACAATCTTTCGAGATGTCCTAGATAAATTTGTTGTCTAATTGTGTTGCTATCATTGGAAGATTATGAAGTAAACAATCTTTGTATAAGAGAACAAAAATTGTAAATATTTGGACCTGGTTCAATAACCAGTGTATTCAGATCATTAGGGAATTTTTTCTTAAAAGATTCCCATCCAGATCTAGCGATATCGCCTAGGTATGTTTCTCCTTTAGCGATCATCTCTTGAGAAGACAGTACATCTTTCTCATGATGTATGCCATAATCTCGGATTACAGCAGCTGTCCATTGTTCTATGTATGTTGGAAGGAGTTGGGGATCTATACCTCTATGTTTATAAGTAAATTTGGAATTTGGAAGTTTGGTTCAACTGGTAATCTTTTACCATGTGATATGTATTTATTGTTACTAAGGATAATATTTTGTACAGTTTCTCTGGGGAGGAATCCTTGAGAATAATTTTGTGTACCAGTATGATCTAACCTATAATTTGTAGCAGTAGATTATTCATATTCATTTATTAGTCCTACTTTTGTGTTTTCAGATGTTGCAGATAAATCATCATCTTCTTGTAAATTTTTTGTAAATTGATAAGAAAATTATTTTTCTTCAGTTTCTTCTTCAATTTTTAATTTTTGTAAAAATGTATTAACGATATTATTTATTTCATCATTTTCTTCTTGAAGTCTTCTAACTTCATTGTGTTCAAGGGGAAAATTATCCCATGGTTCCCAGTTAGGATCATTAAGGAATCTATCCCAGGGTTCTAAGTTTAAAGGGTCTTGTCTAGACATAGCTATATTGGCTTGGTTGTCTAGAGTTCCTTGTCTAAGCATGACTATATTTGCTTGATGATGATTCCATTCTTCTTCAGTCATATCATCATCTTCTTCATCATCACTGTCTATGATGGTCATCATACCAATATGATCATCATTAGGAATAGTAGATGTATTATCCCGTCTGTTTTGTTCTAAATCCATAAGTGGAGTATTTCTATAATCTGTGAAGCTTAAACTAAGGACTCTAGATCTATTGTGTATAATAGCAGAATTTGGATTTGTGATTGGATTTTGTTCATCCCTCTGTAGATGAGTTTGCCATAGATGACCCTTATTTCTTCGTGTGAATGCCTAAGTTGGCAAAAATTGTGTACCAATAGAGCTTGTTGCTTCCTCCAATGGTCCAGTGTTTATTTTATACATGGAAGAAATGTAATTACTTATTCTTCCTATGAAAGTAATGTCTAGGTGTAGCTTATCTCCTATCCAATTTGTTCCAAAACCTATAGTTTGTACTTCTAGACTAATGTGATTAACGAAGTTTGGAAGAGTGAGTGTAAAGCTTGGAGCAAGATATATTAATGATATGGGCTGATTTAAGTCAACCTCTAAGATTCCAATAATACTTTGAGAATCATTGTGAAATCTTGTATCATGGAGAACTATCAAAACCCTCGCAGCAATCATATGTCTAGCTAGGGATCTGACTCCTATAGTAATTAATCCCATGTGGACATATCTCCCATGTTGATTTAGGAGTTGTGTAGCTGTTTGTTGAGATATTAAAGGAATTATCTCGTATGTGTTATCAGGAAGGTGAAAATCTTCTATCCTCCTATATCTGTAGAGACTAGTTCTTTCAGAACTTAACCAGCCTATATTGTATAGTTGTCTAGGATTCAAAGAATCTATCCTTGAGTTGGATCCTATTTCTGTATTTTGATGAATGTCTACTAAGTCTTCTAATCTTCTCACATTAGTAGTTCTTCTTCTATTTAGAAACCTATCTAAGATTCCTGGGTGTTGTATGAGATTTTGTCTCCTATTTTGGTGTTCTCTTATTCGGTGAGAAGTTCCTGGAAACCTCTCTGATGTTTGATTTCTATTAGGTGTACTATCCATAGAAATATCTTGTAATTGTGTTTGTGAACTGTTATTTGATCTTAAATTCATATTTTAACTAACAGTTTTGTCTTTGTTGGAGGTATTGTTCTCCTGTTTAGTCTGATTCCTATTACTGGATTTAGCTATGTCTATTTTTGCAATTACTTTGACAAATTTATGAGTATTTTTACATACTGTTCTAGTTTGTGTATTTGTTCCTAATGATAATCTAGAAACTTTATTAACTAGATCATTTATATCATCAGATATATTTCTGTTTTTGTTTAAATCTATAAGATTAGATAGTTTTCTAAAAACTTCTTTTAGTAAAGCTATTATTGTGTTATTTTGTCCTATTAATATTGTGTGAACAAAATTTGTATCATGAGTATGTTTTATATATCCCACTGGAGAGGACTTTGTTAAAGATTCTACAGCTGCAAAAGATGAGTTGTAGTTTTTTTCTTTAAAAGGTTGTATATTAACCATTTATTTGTAAAAAAAATTTGTTTATCTTTGTAAAATTTTATAGTGTGTAAGAGAGTGCGAAATCAGGAGTACGAAAAGTAAAAGAGCAGAAAAGCAGCAGAAAATAAACAGTAGCAGAAGCAGAAAAACATAAATAGTAGATAAGGTATCCACGGAATACACTGTAAAACAATAAATATTAAAGAATATAGAAGATCATAAGGTAAAAAAAGCTCTTTTTTTCATATGAAAATAAGATTTGCATCAATTAATTTTGATAATTAATATTTTAATTTGATTTATTTCACAAAGTATTATCTTTTTAACTTATATATATGTATATTATTTTAGTTTAATGGGTAGCGGGTATCCACGGGCCCAGGTACTATTATACTTGTGTCATGCCCGTTAAGAAATAGGTAAACAAAAACTTATACTCGCAGATGATGGGTAACTATTTATACTATTCGTGCAAATATTTACACGAGTTTTATCCACGGATATCTGTGTACACATATTTTTTTACCATCCCTAAACATGAAGGATAGTTTATTTCATTTTTTTTTTATTTTTAAGAAAAAATATTTATTTAAATTAATAGCTATTTATGGTAATGTTTTACATATTTAGATCAATTTTTTTAAAAATATAAATAAAAACATGGATATGTATTTAATAAAAAACATTTTTTATAATTATACCTAAATACAAAAACTTAATATTTTTATTAAAATCGTTTATAAATAAATCACTTATTTTTTTACTTAAAAAAATCTATTATTTACTAATTTTTAAATTGATACTATGTACAAATTCATTTAATTTGTTTTTAATATTTTATTTATATTTTTAAAATATATACATCAAATAATTAATTGTTTGATTTTAAAATATTAGAAATATATGAATATCAAGAAAAATAATTATTATATTTTATTTAACAGACGTTATATTTAATTAAAATTATAAGATTATTAGAATAAATTATTTTTTAACTAATGTAATATACTATCTATGTGAGATTTACACATTAAATACAAATATGTAATAAATATAATTTTTATATTGTTTATAATTGTGTATTTAGTTTCTTTTTATAATGATTACACTGCTTAATTCTACTTGACTTACATCAAATACATTTTTGTAGTCCTCTAAATTGACCAAGCTTGTTATAACTCTCTATTTCAATGTGTCTATGTGGAGGATGTTAATAGTGTAATTTTTTCTGAGTTTTTATAAGGCTCCGGGAGTGGATGTTTTAAGTCGAATTTTTTGGAATATTATTGTGAATGATGTATTGGACATGAAAGCATCTACCTTTAATACTAATTGGATTAACCATTCTCTTGCAAAAACTCTTATTGTCCATATCCCAGAGTTGAGCCCCCATATTCCTTTAAGGATCTTAGGTCGGTAAGCTTATGTAATGTCCTCTTCATGGCAATGTCTAAAGTTTTGGTGAACAGGATTCATCTTTATCTTAACAAAATTATTGGCTCTCTCCAAAATAGCTTCATCCCTAAGAGAAGCACCCCAAATAATGTTTTGATTACGTGAGAGGTAGTGAATCATGTGCATAAAAAAAAGGAAGGAAAGGCTATGTAATGCTTAAATTTGATTTTGAGAAGACATGTGATTGTGTTGATTGGAACTTCCTTTGCCTCACACTCGTGGAGTTTGGTTTTCCTCTGCAAATCACCCACCTCATTATAAAATTGCACCTCTACATCTCTTTCTCTTAGGTGGAATAATGAAAAATTGGAACCTTTTGCTCCCGCAAGAGGTCTTGGTCAAGGTGACCTATGTCTCTTTACTTATTTGTGCTATGTCTGCAAAAGCTTTCTCTCCTTACTCAGGAACAACTTCGAGATAATAAATGGCTTCCAATCAAAGTGCAAAAGACACGGTCCACATGTATCTCACCTTTTCTTTGTTGATGTTTGCCTTCTCTTTACTGAAGCCAAGAGTTCTCAGATAAAGCTTGTCGAATTGGTGTTGCACTTATTTTGTAAAGCCTCTGGTTTAAAAATTAATTGCATAAGTCTCGGTTTATGACTTCTAGCAACATGTCTGATGTGAAGATTGCCAAATTTGCATCTATAGCTCAATTCTAACATACTTGGCAACTAGGCAGATACCATGGCTTTCCTATGTTAGCAGGCAGGGTAGATAGCCGTGATTTTAATTTTGTTATGGATAGCATTAACTTCATACTAACAGGTTGGAAAATGAAGCTTCTAAACAGGGTGGGTAAAGTCATTTTGGCTCAACCTGTCTTGGTTGCCATAGCTATCTACACCATGCAAAACATTTGGCTTCCTGAAGGTGTACGTAATAAAATTCATGCATTTGTTCGCCATTTTGTTTGAGGGAGACATCATTCTCATTGAGTGAAATAGGATACTATAATTCTTCCTAAAGCTAGGGGAGTCTGGACATTCATCCCACCATACTTGTCAACATTTATCTCCTAGGTAAGCACGTTTAGGACATTATGTACGAGAAGGAAAAATCATGGGTTTTAATGTTAGAGACCAAATACTTAAGGGGAGTCTTGGTATTACACCCTTCATCAACATAGGGAGCATCATGTACATGGAAGTTTATTATAAAGGCCAAAAGATTCTAAAGCTTGGTTTCCACTTTCGTATTGGAAAAGGAGATATTTTTGTTTGGTATGACAAATGGCTTGAAGAGGATTATCCCTGTCACTTAGTACCATATGTAAATATATAGGACATCAATCTTTGCCTAAAATACATCTATCAGGATGAGGTGTGGCATTTTGTTAGGCTAGATACTCCTATTCCTTTGCCAATTCAATTGTTCCTCCAAAGTGATATCCTAATTGCCACTAGTGCTAATGTGATCATGTGGGGGGCACTCCACTAATAGTATTTTCTCGCCTTATTCAACTTATAAATGGCTTATTGTTGGTTTTTCATCCCTTGCACCGAAATTTGATAAATGGTCATGGCTCTGGAAACAATATCTACTAGAGAATATGCCACACTTTTTTATGGCTGATATTTCATGGGAACATTCCCACTAATAGTTTTTGTGTCTCTAGGCATATTTGTTTTTATGCTTTATGTTTCAGGTGCAGTGCCGAAGAGGAGACCATTTTGCACTTACTTTGTGACTGCAACTACCTAATGGCAGATATGGCAGTTACTAAATTTGAATTTTACTGCACACTTCTATACTACTGATTTCATGCACTGGATGAAGACCAACATGGAAGGCTTTGAAGGGGTGTTATTTGCTACAACATGTTAGATGACTTGGAAGATTCGTAATGCAGTTATATTCCAATCCATATATTGGGATGCTCACAAGATTATCCGCCAGATTCATAATTTTCATGCTAAGATCCTAACTGTTTTCTCTAACACTTAGGTGCCAAAGCCTTGTCGATATGTGAGTTGGTCTTCCCTTTCTCCTCCTTTTTGTTAAGCTTAACACATATGAGAGCTCTCAAGGCAATCTTGGTAGGTTGGTTTTTGATGGAATTGTGCATAATTTTGTTGGTGCTTGGGTCACTAGTTTACATGATCATGTGAAATATCAACTAGTCTTAAAGCTAAGTTATTTTCTATCTATTATGGACTTCGAACTGCTTGAGACAAGGGCTTAAGGTTTTTTATTTGCGAATCCAACTCCTTATTGCCTTTGGAGTTAATTGATAAGGATGTACCTAAGGTTCACCCTTATAAACCTTTAATTAATCTCATCCAGAAACTTAAAAATTTGGACTGGTCTTTGTCACTGTGTCACACCCTTTGCGAAGGGAGTTATTTTGTTGTCTGGTTAGCCAAAACATAAAGTAAATCATGAAGATATGCTACTGATATGGAATGATTGTCCTTCTTCGTTGACACCTTTCCTTGTAGCTGGTATGATCGACACTATTAACCCTTGCTCCTAGTTTTGTTTGCTTATTCCTGCTATTTGATTTTCCATATGTATAAAAAAAAAAACATTTTTGTAGGAGCATTGTAAGATTGTGTTTTGTTTGCCATTTAAGCTAGTAAAAAACTTAAAATTATTTCAGTTCTATTTGGATAGCAAAAAATTAGGAATTTTTTAGGACCTACTAGTTTTTTTAAGAAAGTACTCTAAGTAGGTTTTTCAAAAGATCTCTTTTAAGCTATTAGTAGATTTATTTATTTTTTACTTTATTCTTCATTAATTAATATATTATTCTCCATTAAATCTTTCTCTTCTCATAATACAATCCATTTATCCTTTAATTCTCCATAATATAAATTTATAATAAATATTTGAAATAATTTTATTAATACATCTTTACAATCCAAAGTTAAGGATAAACATAGTAAGTAACATTGGTATCTAAATAAAAAGTTAGAGATATTTATTATGATTTTTTATCTAAGATAATAAAACATCTTAAATAATTTTTTAAATTTAATTACAATATAAATCATAATATTAATATGAGAAACAATATTGATCAAATTATTATAAAAAAACTTATTTACATAAACAAATAGTTAAAATACAATCAGTAGGATAAAAAATCATATTTGATTAATACTTTTATCTAATATTGTTTACTGCAATAATTGTTTTAGATTCGTTCGTTTGTAAATTTTTCATAGATCACTAACCGTCACTAATAAAAGCAAAATAGTTTGGTAGACATTTATCTATAATTTTTATTTTAGATAATAAAATATAAATATATTAAAATTAATTTATTAAATATATTTTTTATAACAAAATAGTTTTAATTATTTACTTGACGATATCTTACATAAAATTAGTTTATTGCTTAGAGAAACACCAAAATATCATTAATAAAACACAATCTCAATTGATATTATTATGAACAACAAAAAAAACTATAATTATTTAGCATCATCAAATTTCAAAAATTCAATAATATATAAATAATAATTACAAAATAATATAATTTTATTTATTAATAATTATATAATAATTATAATTGTTATCAACACAAGATATGATAAAATATTTTTAACTTAATTACTAAATAATATTATTACCCTTAATTTTAACTTATTTTTTTTATGAAAAACGCTATAGATATTATTTAAGGAAGAGATAGTCTTATAAATCATTAAGGTGATAAAAACAATAGTTCATTAGGGTAGCAGTGTTCCAAAGGTGATTTGGAGGACCTGGATGGTGTTATGGTGATTTGCGCATTTGTCTAAACTTCATTTCTCACTCAACCTCCATTCATTCAACTTCGGATCCTGGGAGCAATGGTTATACCCAAACTTACTGGATCTGCTCAAGGTAATCAACCTTTTTTAACCCATTAGCTCATGATTTTACTCTCTTTCTCAGTTTTTCTTATATCTCATTCCTATGTGTGATATGTTTCTTTACGAATATGTCTGGTTAGTTATATTACAAATATGTTTTATAATCCCTAAAAATGTTATTTATGTCATCAGTCCATTATTTAGTTTCCCTATAGGTTTATTCTTCCACTCGCTGAGCATATCTACAATTTCAGAGTTGTTAAGTAAACAACACTGGTCAGAGCTCAAACACCATCTTAGAACAATCAAACCTGCAATATTCCTTGACCAATTGTTCAATGCTGGGGTTGATTCCGAGCTTGTTTTAAGGTTCTTTCAGTGGTCTCAGAAAGAGTTCAGGATTTCATATGGTCTTGAAACAACTGGCAAAGTTTTACATCTTCTGGCAAATTCAAAAAGGTACTCTAAAGTCAGGTCCTTTTTGGATAAATTTGTGAAAAATGAGAAACATACAGTTTCTTCTGTTTTTAACTTTCTTGTGTTGGGCGTTGATCGACCTTGTGCAAATGCTCTAATCATTGATATGTTGGTCCTAGCATATGTGAGAAATTTAGAAATCCACTCTGCTTGTGAAGCATTTAGGCGTGCTCAAGATTACGGATTTAAGTTATCACTGAATTCATGTAATCCATTGTTGAGTGTTTTGGTGAAGGGGAATGAAACTGGGGAAATGGAATATGTGTATAAGGAGATGATAAAGAGGAGAATTCAGCCTAACTTGACCACATTTAATATTTTTATCAATGGTCTCTGCAAAGCTGGTAAGTTGAATAAGGCAGGGGATGTTATTGAAGACATCAAAGCCTGGGGATTTTCCCCAAACATAGTCACTTATAACACTCTGATTGATGGGCATTGCAAGAAGGGCAGTGCTGGAAAAATGTACAGAGCTGATGCCATTTTGAAGGAAATGCTTGCTAATAAAATTCGTCCAAATGTGATTACCTTTAACACTCTAATTGATGGTTTTTGTAAGGATGAGAATGTGTTGGCTGCAAAGAAGGCCTTTGAAGAGATGCAAAGGCAGGCACTAAAACCTAATCTAGTTACTTATAACTCACTGATAAATGGTTTATCTAACAATGGGAAGTTAGATGAGGCTATTGCTTTGTGGGATAAAATGGCTGGCCTGGGTTTGAAGCCAAATATTGTGACTTATAATGCTCTTATTAATGGGTTTTGTAAGAAGAAGATGATGAAGGAAGCAAGAAAACTCTTTGATGATATAGCTAAACAAGATTTGGTTCCGAATACAATAACATTCAATACATTGATTGATGCATTCTGCAAAGACGGGATGATGGAAGAAGGGTTTACACTGCATAATTCAATGCTAGATGAAGGGATCTTCCCAAGTGTTTCAACTTATAATTGCTTAATTGCAGGCTTGTGCAGAAACCAGAATGTAAGAGCTGCAAAGGAGCTTCTTAATGAAATGGTGAACTATGATGTGAAAGCTGATATTGTAACATATAACATCTTAATAGATGGATGGTGCAAGAACGGTGAATCAAGTAAGGCAGAAAAATTACTAGGTGAAATGCTTAACGCTGGTGTCAAACCTAATCATGTAACATATAATACATTAATGGATGGATATTGTATGGAGGGAAATCAGAAGGCAGCATTGAAGGTGAGAACCCGGATGGAGAAAGAAGGGAAGCGCGCAAATGTTGTTACATATAATGTGTTGATTAAAGGATTTTGTAAAACAGGCAAGCTAGAGGATGCAAACAGGCTTCTTAATGAGATGTTGGAAAAGGGTTTGAACCCAAATCGTAATACCTACGATATAGTAAGACTGGAAATGTTGGAAAAAGGTTTTGTTCCAGACATAGAAGGGCACTTGTATAATATTTCTAGCATGACTTGACATGAACCTGAGACAGTAGATGGAAATTTTTTATTTATTGTTTAGAAATGAGCTTGATGAAAGATTACAGAATTAGTATATATGGAAAGTTGTACAAATCCAATGTAGCATTTTTTTTTTTCTGGATATGCGTTATCCAGCTCTGCCATCTTGCAGCGTAGTTGAATGCTCGTAACTTGTCATTAGCATTACTAATATTATTTACCAGCGGGATAAAATGTAAATTCATTGCATCTGTTGTCCTGAAATTTGAGGTCCATTTACTTTGAGTTTTGGTAGAGTTTATTCTGACATAATTTATAGTAAAAAAAACTTATTTGCGTTATAATTGTTTTATTTGATCTGTAAAGTAAAATTATTTTAGACCGGTAAATATAAGTATTTCAAATTATGGGTTTTTGGCTTAGACTTAATTTTACTTAACGGAGAGATTAATAAGTTGTATTTCTATCTTAAAATCGATTATAGCTGCTGAAGCAGCCATCCTGAGAAAGCTATAAATACATTCCAATTTTTAGAACCACAAAAGATTCTTTAAACGTGAAGAAAATAATCTTTTCCTTATTTAGTTCCAGGCTTGCTAAAAAAAATATAAACAGTGCTCCAATAGCTTTTGTAGTTTTTAATTTGGAAAAGACTTTTTGCCCGACATTCATTCCATATAGACTCGCTTTGGGTAATCTAGAATGAGAATCCAGATGCTTTTATAAATCTGGATTACCTATTTTAAACTTATTCTAAAACAACTATAATGACTTTGAAATAAGTATATTGAAATAGGTGTAATCCGATTTGTAAATAACATCATTTAGATTACCAATTGTTATTGTTATTTACAAATTGTACCAGATGTTGGTGACAGAATTAGAGAATTTTAGTCTGAATTTCTTCTATGCATTTTCTAACAAGAATTTTTTTTAAAATGCATTAGCAACTTAAATTTGTTTACTTTTATTTAATCATAATTTTTTTATATGATTATTTAAAAATCTATATGTGGTAATTCTTATTAATTAATAATATGAAATCCTTACATTGATAATACATAAAAATTGAACTCTTAACCAATACAATGATGACAAATTTTATAGAACTTATACGCAGCAAAAAATTAATTTATTTCAATAAAAAAACTAATTTATGATATAAAACGAATGCATCCCCAGTAGATATAAAATTAAAGGTTAAAGCATTTGACATATTTCATCCTCGCACCCGATATTTAACCTCCACCATATCGGGAAATGATTGGTTAGCGTGGCGTACTGACGTATAAGAAGAACTAGCATTATGGTTCTATCAAGCGATTTTAACCCTCAAACACCAAAAAACAATAGTAAGATGATGAGAAATTTTGGTATGTATTGGATGATAGGGTAGAAACCTGTTATTCTATTTTATTATTGTTGGATATAAAACAAAATGTTTGCATATAGACAAGTAATACAGATTTAAGCTGAAATAAATTGTGGCTCTCACAAAAAGAAGCCAAAAAAATGCGCCGCCGGTAGATGCTTTTCTCCATCAGAAGCACTAAACGAATATACAAACACTATAATGGTGGATAAACGAAAAATTATCTAATTATATATATCTACTGCCCAACCTGCCAGAAGAAGAAGTAAACAGAATGGAATTAGCATCTCTTAAAGGGCAAGCCAATACAAGAAGTATGAACATGTAGCAGTTTGACATTTACATTGGAAGTGGTCAACATTGCAACACGAATTGACATTATTTTCAAGCAACCATCCTCAATGCTATCCTAATTATCCTTCGTAAATACAAATATTTGACAACATTTACAACAATGTAGAAGCTTTTTACAACTAACTGTTTTGTCTCCCAAAAAATAGATATTTCAAAGACGACTAGCCAATTTCAAAACCATAAAAACAAAATGTTCTGCCTCTAGAGGGAAACTTTGTCATTAATAATTTTACACCAGGTGCTATGCGTCAGAGTGGATAACCAGACATAATAGCTAGTTGGACATAGCATGATAAATAAAAAGCTATCATTAATAAAAGGATTAAAAAATGGTCTTTTTGGAAATAAATAAGGATAGAATTAATAAGCAATGAAAAACTGATTTAAAAATTCTTTAAGCTGAAGAAGTGATCAATTCCAAGCAACAGAACACTACCTTAAGGATTGAAGAGACTTGATCCGCCAACATTGAGAGCAATCAATAGTGATATGCTAGTAATCACAGCAAGCCAAAGTAAAGCTGATCCTGCGATTGAAAGTTTTAATTTGTCATCATGAACACAAGATGCTCTTTCAATCTTATAAACCTTCAGATAATAAGTAACACATATTATAGAGTTTCAATTAAAAATAAATACCTCCAGAGCCTTCAGAATTATCAGAACTAGAAGGAATTGATTCAGCATTTGGAACTGAGGATTTTAATACTTTAGATCCAGCATTTGAGCCATTATCCAAAACTTTGCTAAACCCTGTTTCAGATGCAACTATCCCCTGAAATTCTTCGCTAACAATTAATGCTGCCAAAACATCCATAAATGACTCTTTATCTGTTTCGTATACAGAATCTCCTTCATCCTTCTCATTAGTGACATTTGCTTCTGAATCAGACAACTCGTCATCAGAAACATCAGTATAAATGTAATCCACCTCTGTTTTATCATCTTCTTCATCCTCCACATATGCCTTATATGTTAGCCTAAGTAATATCTCCCCAGAAGAGCGCTTTCCTAAAACCCCCCAACCTCCTCGCAAAACCACAATTCTGTCTGTTGGTACAGTGTCTTTAAGAGATCCCAAATCAACCTGAAAACATTTCAATTAAGCATAAACATAGGGTAAAATACAAAATTAACACAAAAATCCGATGTATTTGTTTTTTATGTTACTTTCAACACAAACCCAATATGACAGATGAAAATTTTGTAAAATCTTGGGAATGTACATACATTCCTTCAATAATATTATGATCTATAACTGAAAAATTCACCACTTCAGTTTAAAATCAATATCATTCACAAATACCAATTCCAATTAGGTTTGTTCAACTAAATCCAATCAGTTCTTAAACTTAAGCCAATTTCAGCCCACCCCAAAAATTCATAGAGCACCATTAGCACTAGACAAACATTGCTGATCAAATCTAGCATCTTACTGGATTTGTAATTAGAATTCAGAAAGCCAGTCAATGAGAAGAAATCAAAGTCAACTAGAGGGATAAGGTGGAGAGTATAAGCATGTCATCCAGTTCATTGAGGAAGACAAAAACTCCAAACGCAAATAAGCAACAATAATGACTTGGACAACAAACATCAACCATACCATCCAGTGAGAAAATATTTAAGAGTGACCACAAAAGACACATCCTGATATTAGAATTCTATAGAGAAGCAGACAAGGCTAACTATTACATCATAGATTGAAAAAGAAGTATAAACCTATTAAATAGAGAAAAAGAGGGAATATATCATCACTAAAATACAAATGATGTTGTGCAAAATAATACATACCTCTCCTGTACCAATAGTCAAATCTGCAAATCCTAGAGCATCCTTAACTTGAATGAATAACTTCTGCTTTCTAGGGTTGGAAACAAGCATATGAAAATCCTGTAGAGCTAGAACAGATTAGTATATATGATTAGAAAACATATAATAATAAAAGATGAATTGGGAAATAAAAAAATGAAACCTGATTCCAAATTGGCATTCCAGGTGGTCCAATTACAGTAGTTTGACTGTTCTTTTTGCTACGTATAACTTGATTTCCAAGGCTGAGAATAACATAAGGATCTGTCTTGCCTGGAAAAAGAGTAGAACAAAAATTAATGTCTTGCCTGGAAAAAGAGTAGAACAAAAATTAAGTATAGTAGGTAATAAAGCATATGCACAGCCTTCATAACTAAATTTTCTGTTGACACAAACACAGGTAAGGGCAAAATGAAGTGCACAAAACAAAGTTCAACTTATATGGTAAACTAAATATAATCATTATCAGTATATGTTTCAAAACAAAACAGTTTTTACAAATAAGACATAGAGAGTGAACAATGGAGAGAAAAAGCATAGAGAAAACACAATATTTCACTAAATATTCACAAATAAAAATGGCTCAATATAGGAGCTAAAAACCTATACACATATATATTAATAATACAATTAACAAAAACTTATATATTTAACATATCACTTATACACTTATATTTGAACAAAATAAAAGCCAAAACTCTACAATATTGCAGTTGGGTTGAAAAATTCATCATTGTAAATGAAAAATAATGTTATGCTGGATAAATCACTAGGTTTCCTTGTTTGTCAAGGTATTAAAAGTAAAGTTCCAGGAAAACCTAAAGTTTGTTTATTTTGATTGATAAATGTATATATTTAATAGAATATCAACTTAATTCACTTTATCGTTTACTTCAAACTCACATTTTCTAGGACAAATATTTTACTTTATATAACACTGGTTTTATGCAGGCAACTATATAAAAAAGCTTACTTAAAATTTCTATTTCCTGTTTTCTTTAACCTCAACTATAGAGAATATTTGTCATATTTAATCTTTATCCAACTTAAATTTAGGATTAAAACATCCAAGGGTTATGTGTACAGCATAGGACAGTAGCATGTTTATTGACTGATACATCGTACAATAAAAAAAAACTTTGCATGAACCCCAGACTATTAGAGGACAAAACAAAAATATGTCACGAACAAACATAAAATGGAGAATAGACAGCTCAATAAAAATCCTATTAAAGAGCAAAGAACACACCAATGAAGTCCTAATAATAATAATAAACAGTCAAAAGAAAATACAACAGGAGTTTCACCATAGAAAATATAAGAAAGCTTTCGGGCATCCACCAGTGTAACAGATAGTTCACCCACAGAATCCTTGTTTCCTTCTTGCATTTCTCCAGATTTAACATCATCAGCAACTGGACCAACAGCTTTTCCCTTTTGAAAATCTAAAACTATTTTCTTTGGGCGAACAAATAGTTTAGGTAAATCTTCAGTGAGAAGTTTAGTCAAAAACCTACAAGAGAAAAGCCATAATAATTACCTTACAACTAGTAACAGGAAACACCAAAAAACACAATTTTCACAGACAATCTCAGGATATCAAATCCACAAAGATGAAGAGAGCTTAGAATAGATTAAATTAACAAGAGATAGAATGTTTTAAAGTATTGCCGTTGATAAAAAATATTTCAGACAACAACTATTATTGAAGAGAGACAAAGGAAAGCACAACATAAATGTAATTTAACTAAAATAATTATTTAATCTGGAGTGATTAAAGCTTTCAAAATGATACCTTTCCTTCCATAATTAGTAACATCAACATCAGATACATGTATAATATCAAAATGCATTCAAACAAGTGCACACACATACAGCTTCAAGGCATCAAATTCAATGAACTAATAACATTAAGAAGAAAAATGGAACTTACATTGAGAGAACTGGAATTGCTGACCATGCCCAACAATGCACAAGAGAAAAAAATAACAGATATGTCAGATATTTTAAAAAGATAAACACACACACACACACACACATATATATATATCTGACATGCAAAGAGAGTATATGATACCTGATGTGCCAAAATAATGAATAGAAATTTATCTAGTATTAATATTAAAATGACAGTTAGGAAAGACACAATATTGGATATTGAATCATTTACGAGCATTCACCTATTATATTAGTTTAAGCATTCAGGAGAGCAGGTTCTTCACATGGTATTAGAGCTTCTATAACCAAGTGATCCATAACTTTTTTGGCCCCATTCTTCTGAAAAAATTAGAACTTCAGGACATGATAGGTGGCCATCACATTCTCCCCAGCTCAATCCAAAGGGCTCATATGTAAGGGAGCATATTAGATATTCAAGACCAAACAGCTTAAGTTTTAGGGAGATTGGTTCTTGATACTGTAAGTTGAGGTGAATATCAAGGGGTTTATTGGTTAAATTTGCTGTTAAGAAATCATATTTTCACAAGTTAAGCGGAGTAATCCAAATATGTTTATAACCATTTAACATAACCTTCCCAACTGCTATAGAACTCTTCTCAATACCAATATGCTGGCAGTTGCCCTCAGTGAATTGGCACATAATTAACTTTTACAGTTATAAAGAACTGTGTCTAAAGTAAGACGCCAATCACTTGTTTTTTTGTGTTAGCCAGCAGCTCGGACCATAGTGCAAAAATTTAAATTAACATTTTATGTGGAGGAAGCTCAGTGTAGGGTAGCCCTCAAGACTGATGAATTTCTTGATTACAAGGTTTCAAATGATGGAGAAAATAGTTTTAATGACATGAATGCTTTACTATGATATACTTTGTTTATAATAAAGAGAAACTCAATGATCACTAACAATAAAACCAGAGTTTCTTTTCATATTTTGCTCACTCATGAATCTTTAATAGTAGAGCTGGGGTTCCTTTGTAACTTACCCTGTGATTGTTATGATGATTGTTTATATTATTTGTAATTATCTTCCTTTCACTTTATTATATTTTGTTTTCATCAAACATTTAAAGCAGAAAAAAAATACATGAAAAGTTAAATTAAATATTAGTTTCCTTTAAATTTCAGTTTTTAGGACTGGTAGTAATTACTGGTATGAGCTTATAATGTAATATTATGAATTATCAGACAGTTGGGGCAATCTATATAGTATATATTGGAAAAAAAATTAACAAATTAAAAGTATAAGCAAATTTTGTAAACAATCAGTAATAAGCCTTCAGGCTACCTTCATGTTATTTCCCACAGTTATCCATACTGCATTTTCTTTTTGTAATCAAGTTATCATAAAACAGTATTCTTATTTTTTACTTGAATTGCTTATAAAATAATTCAGATTCAAGTAAATAAAAAGAGTATAATTTCTTATATCTATAAGAGTACGACATACCCATTAAATTGAACAGACGGAATGGAGACAGTTCAAACTTGATCTTTGGAAGAGAAACAAAAGCCCATGAAACAGCTCCCACCCAAGGTTCTGTTGGTATTAGTCTTAATTTTACCCAAAGTTCACCATCAATGTCAAAATCTCGAACACCAACAGGTACAACAATTGGAATGAAGCCAAATTTCAGAGAAAGCATTAACAACATGCGAGCACCACCTGTATACCTAAGGCCTATCTGGTACCTACGTGGACAGCGTGAAATTAATTGATTATATAAAAAATATAATAACAAAACGTGTTTATAGCTTTAGATATGAGGAAGATAAAACCAGAAGTAGAATAAGGAAAGCTCTAAACTCTAAAACCCAAACTGGTCCATACAACACAAGATAAGACCAAAAACATTACAACAAAGGATTATCCCATTGCGAGAGATCAAATAGATGGATCACCCAGACCAACTCCATTGAGCAATTGAAGTTCAATTAAAGCAAAATAAGGAAAATAGACCAAGTTAATCAGTTAATAGTATTTGAAAGCAGCAAAACATTTAAATTGAGGTATTAGCTCCGACATAGCGAGGTTGAATATTAGTAGTTAGTAGTATAAAACAATTGATAGATATAGGCTAAGCATAATAAACGAGGAAGGCGAAGAGTTACTGTATATGACTTGGTTTAGGGAAGAGGGCAAGCAAAGAAAGGCTAACCAATAAAACTTACTGCAGATCGTTGACTCTGCGAGAAGTCCTGCGCTCAACATTCCTAACAGACAAGGGTTCATCCCCTAAGGAGAAGTGCTTAATCTCAACCCTCTGTACGTAATCGGGCTTCTTGAGGTTATCAATGACAGGCTGAAGAAGCCCTATAATCCAGTTCTCAATTCCAGCTCTGTAAACCTTCCACAACTTCCCCAACACCATGTTCACCCACTCCACAGACTCCTTCCGCTGCAAATCCCTCTCCAGAAAGAGCGAGAAGCTCGTCGGCACCTGCGGCCAAACGCCGCGCAACCCCTCATCGCTGCTGTTGCTCTTGTTCCGCCGCCGCCTCCAAGTCCACAATTTGTCAAACACAACGCCGACGAAGAAAAAGAAGACGAACAAACCGACCACGTTGCGGTTAATCGGAGGGGATGGAATCGGATGTATCACTCCTAACTGCGTCCTCAGCTTATCGACGATAGGATCCTCACCGAAACCGGCGAAGTTGGAACCTAATTGAACAGGCGGTGCCTGTAATTCGGTATCAACATGAATATCGTTGGTGTTGGTGTTGGTGTTGGTGTCGGTGTCGGTGTCGGGTTGGAGTTGGTTTGAAATTCGTTTGAGAACGAAGGTTGTGGCGAATTGGGAGTTGCAGTTGGGTTTGGAAGAGTCGGAGGGAAGAGCGGAGAGGCGGAGGGTCCATTTTCTGCGGAATTTGCGAGAGCCGGAATTGGCGAAAAAGCGTTTTGTCCATCTTGTGGAGAAAGGGAATGCGGTGTGAGTGTGAGTGTGAGTGTGAGTGTGAGTGTTAGCGTTAGCGTTGCAGGGACAGAGGGAAGGAGAGAAGGTTAAGTGTTGGAGAATCATGGATAAGGGGCATGGTCCATTGTAAACATTATTAGTGTAAATGTAACCTTGAAAGCTTGGGATGGTGAAGGGGAACCAAACTGGAAACAGCCATGCAGACAAATTCAGACTTGAGAGACTCAGGTGGGAATTCCAAGCTCCATTTATGGCCTCAAAATCTGGACAACGTGGATTATCAATAACTCGCCTCTCGCCTCTCGCCTCTCGCCTCTCGCCTCGGTCAGAAGGGGAGCAACTCCACGCTCCACTACCACTATTTCTTTCCCTTTTCTTAATTAAAAGTAATGGAAAACGCTTTACACACTTTTTCTTAGATTGAAGCTTAGCATAAAATTTTCAACATATCAACAATACAAAACATGTGTTTTTTAATACACTATATTCTTAACGCTCTTGTATTTCCAACATGTTTTTTACGAGTGTAATCAGTATGCATCTATATGTAAATAAATTTAAATTGTTATTAATTACAATCCTTTTGTTAGATTTGTTGAATTTTATTGATTAATATTTTGAAATTCATACAATTAAGAATGATGATTTAACGTCATTGTTTATATGTTAGTGTATACTAATTATATTTTAAAATAATAAATGTTTAAACAATTTCATAAAAAATAATAAATATTTTTTATCTTTATCAGGGAATTCATACTTGTAATGTCTATGTTTGGTTTTCAAAATTTATTCTTAATTTTTTAATAATTATCTATCTTAAAAATTACAAAATAAAATTAAAAAATTACTCTCAAAAAATATAATTAAAATAATAATTGAGATTAAATTTAATTAAATAATTTAAACTTTCTATGTTATTAGTGTTCAACATGTTATCTTTATTCTTTAATTATTTTGTTATCACATTGTTGTCTCAAATCTTATGAAAAGAGAACCAATTTACATATTATTTTATTACATTTATTATATAATAATAATTAAGGATATTTTTATTAAAATTAATTAATGCAATAAGCAACTTGAAAAATCTTAGAAAAAAAATAAGTTTTTAAAAGAAAACTTTTACATCTAGGAACAAAGTAATACCTTTTTTTTAGTTGAAGTATAAATTCGTATATTGAATAAAATAACTTTAATTTTAGTTTTTTTTTAAAATCTCATTCTGCATATTCAAAATACAAATTTATTTTTTTTACTGAACCTCACTATTATTATTAGACATAACTCATTATCATATGTCACCACTGTTCATTGTTGCCATTAGCTATCTCCACCAATTGACAATATCGTCATCGCCACCATGCCAATCATTATTGTTATTGGTTTTTCACCATTGACCTATGTCAATGTTGATTTCTACATGTCCTTATCAAGTTTTATAGTTGTCATCTAGCTAGTTACTACCACTATCAATTATAACTAATTTCTAATCTTTACCATTAATTGTAATCTATGCTAGCAATCTTCGACCACTAGTTGTTGATCATCAATCACCACCATTAACTGCTTATCTGTAATCGCCATTGTTAATCGTTGTCTTTAATAGCGACCATTGATTTCCAACTATCATCATTGGTTGCCACAAAGGAAGGATTATCGTGAAATTTGACAACACTTTAAATTTTTTTAGAAAAATATTTGTATAAATTTAAAAACTTAAAACCAAAAATAAATTTTATTTTTTATAAATTTAAAATCTTAAAACCAAAAACAACTTGAATTAATATAACTATTTAAGTTACAATTCAACATTATAAATATGGACATTTAAGTGGCATGACACTTACAAGTATCACAAAATTATTTTTAAAAAAATATCAAAGAATATGAATTGACAATTTTAGTGATAAAACTTCTTTTAATAGGCAAAACAAAGGAACATGCACGTGTGCCTATGTGCACACCCACATATATGACATTCAAAACTTCCTAATGTTATTGGTATAAATAAGCCTAAATAGGTTGAGATACATTATCTTTATTCTTGTATAATCCAAAATTTTATTACACAATCAATCCATTGTTAAATATTTCATTAAACTAAAATAGGTTCATGGTTCCCTTGTTTACAAATAACAACCAAATAAAAAAGAATCTCATTACACCTGTTGAGATCATCTTTAGTAGAAGATCAATTTTTTTTATTTTAATTCATTTTTTTTGTGGACCCATAGTTTTAAGATATATTCTATTTTTTACTTCAATGGAATATCACATCTTATGATCTTAGAACACTTTTAGTGGGTCTCATAATTCCTATTCCTAAATACTGGGTTGACGAGAGAGATAATAAAAAATTATTATTCTTTGATCAGTGGGTTGATCTTGCTTGTTCTTGTACAAGAACAAGATCACCACTTGGAGATCAAGTGCTTGATTGACAACAGTTCTACAAAACTGTTTTCAGTATTTTAGTTTTTAAAAACTAAAAAACTTGTTGGGTAATGTTTTCTGAAAACAGTTTTTGAAAGCAATTTTTGTTTTTAATTTTAAAAACTAAAAAACAGGAACAACTGAAAGTAGTTTTGCTTTTCAGTTTTCTATTTTTGTTTTCAAAACTCAAAGTACAATAAGAATATGTTATTTTTTGCTTTTAATTAATGAAATTCTAATAAATATAAACAAAATTTTCCATTTTTACATCTTCAAAACAGTTTTCAAATAAAACTTGTCAAACAATTCTTTTTTCTTCCTGAAACAGTTTTTGAAAAATATTCTTGAAAACTCTTTTCAAAAACTAAAAACCAAAACTAAATCAATCAAGCTCCAAGTCTTTTTCTCTAATGGTTGATATTTCCAAGATTAGATTTTGGTTTCAAGAACACTAACTGAAGTTATTCTAAGTCAAAACTAAATTACATCTGGAAAAATCATAGAATAACCTTCTCTCCCTCCCCCAAATATAATCAATAGTTAAAAAACATTGTAGAGATTTTAAACACGTGAAGAAAAATGTATACTAAGATTAACAAAGATCTATAATTAACTCATTGCTAAGATAAACATGTATGTTGTATAAAATAGATTGATGTTCAAATACCTCCCCCTTAAACAAAATATCGTTCATAATAGACCAAATCGGCCAACAAGAAATATGTCAAAATATGCTTCCATATTAAAGCCTTTGTTTTCTTGATCAAGAAACTCATATGTTTATATAGAAGTTCAACATTATTTAATATAACAAAAGTAAAATCCAAACCACTTGAATATAGCATATCAAATCATAGATGAAAACTGAGGAAAAAAAGAGGAAAATATGTGATTGATCTTCCTCATCAGAATGATGTAGGATTGCAAAATATCATCCACATATATACCAGCACTACGTAGCAAATTTACACAAGTTGACAACCTATCCAAAAGAAGTATCCAAGAAACATGAGAACCTTAAAAGGAACATTACTTTTCCAAAAAGATTTAAAAATTTAATGAATTGTATGTAGCAAGGGAATTCCTACAAACAAAAAAAAAATCATGAACATTTGTCATTGAAAAGTGACCAGAGACATTTAATCCCTAGATTTGAAAATCTAGAAGACTAGTAAGAAATCCAAAATTTTCCAAAATAACTAATAAGTCTGGTAGTTAGGGATGACAAAAATATTTATATATGTGGGTATTACCACTAATCTATTTTGGTATTGACAGGTATTACCCGTTTTAACCGGGTATGGGTACAGGACTACCTGATGTGATGAACGGGTACTAGTATGAGTATATGACTACCCACCTCGTATCTGAACTCGTACCTATCCTATTATAATTTTAATAATAAGTTTAAAGTTATATATTTAATTAAAAATTTTAATTCTTAAACTTTAATTTATAATTTCTTTTTATTAATTATTCTTTATATACTTTTTAAATTAAAATTAATTAATAAATTAATATATATATATATATATAATTTATTTAATAATAAATAAGTAAATTTAAATTATAAAAAATAATATAACAGGTATTTGCGGGTACACCCAAACCCAAAAATATCAATAAAGAAGGGGACGGGGAGGGTTAAATCTGTACCTGCTCCGCCCTACTGCCATCCTTACTTGTAGCAGATGTTCCTCTCAAACTAAAGTGACCTCCTACAAGTCCAATACCACACATAATTTGGATTTTGAAGATTTAATTTATAAAATATTAGTGCATATTTATTTGTAACCACTAGAAACAATCTAGAAAATCTTTCTCTTCAAACTCCTACAAGAGAATCAACAAAAAAAAAAATCTAAACCACGTTTGGGACCAAAAAAGGGTTTGATTTCCATAATTGACTTTTGTCCTTAAGTTTGATGAAATCCAATTTTGAGGACATCTAGAATGAGAATAAGAAGACAAAGATTCCTCCACCAAATAGAAAGATGAGAACAATTATGTGCAGAAACTAAAGATTAAAAAATATCACCATGTCTAAACAACAACAATTTGAATAAGAGAGTTGATTTATCAGACAAAAGTTGTCATTGCCATCACCACTTTGACAATAGGCTTATATTCACGAGTTCTAGGTCCTTTTTGCCCAATCCTCCAAGTTGTTTAGGCTGAAAATTTTTGTTCTAAAAATCTAGTTGATTTTACTAGAATCAGAATTTCCTTGAGATCAAATAATGCATAACTTTCTTTTGAGCCCTAAAAAAAGAGAAGAAAAATAAAGGTAAACTGTTTAAAACTGAGTTAATTAGAACACTATCACTCGTAAAGAAAGATATTTTCCTCTCTGTAAAACCAACTTGTTTTGGAATATATGTAGAATGGGGTTCTCGAGAAGAGCATTTTTTAGGATTAATCCCAATCGATAAATCAAGAAATTTGAATGGAATAGAAACTTTTTTACAAAAGAGGAATTTTTTAACAACCATTAAAAGAAATCCAGCTTCACTCCTATTGAATTATCTCAGTTAGGGGTGGAAAAACAGGGTGCGCCAAGCGGACTGTCCAACCCCCATTTGACGAGTCAAACTAGTGTTTTCAACTTGTTGACTTGTTTTGACTGTCCCGCCTAACCTTCTAATTTAGCAGGTCAAAGGCGGGGTGGACCGGTCCACCAACCACCAATATTATATTTTATTTTTTAAATTATAATATTTATATAAAATAATTATAATAATTAAAATCTAAAATAAATTATTAAGTAAAATTTATAAAAATAGTTTTGTTAAGAAAACAAAATAAACTTTGTCATGATTTTATTTGTCATTTATTTATGTAAAAGCATAATATTGTCAAAAAAATAAAATCAATTACTTAGTTTATATTTTGTGGTTTTTCTATTTATTTTTATAAAAACGTGTCTTTTTTAAGAAACTAAAAATTTATTTTTAAATGAAATTTTATATTATTTTTTTTTTAAAAAAATCTTCAAAATATTATTTAATAAAATAAATTTTTATTTTTAAAATAAATTTTTATTTTTAATAGAAATTAAAATACTATATCCAAACAAGAAAATTAAAATTCAATAAATTAGTTACTTTATACAAACAAAACATTTGAAAAATAAAATCATTTAAATTAAAATGATTTCAAATCTCAATATATTTCAAATTCTTTGTATTTATAAAATACTTTATCTAAACACAATGAAGAAGTTTTATCCAATAACACCATTCAACTCCGAAACCCAGTTTTGATAACATATAAAATAAGAACTTCCATCTTACTGAATTATATGCTTTGTGAAAATTAACTTTAAAAATTAGAAGCGACGAATGCATGCGTTTATCCCAGTATCACTACTCCATCAAGAACTATGCATGCGAGTAGGAGAAATAATAGAACTCATAACCATTTTGAATCTATTTGCCAAAAGGTTAGCTATAATCTTATGTAGGATAATATATTAATAAGAGATATCTATCTAAATTTAGCAAGTGGTCGAGGATGCTTCATTTTTGGAGATCGATACTATAAAAGAAGTTGTTATAGCCTTTGGCAATGAAGCATTCACGTAAAATTCTTGAATTGCTTCTGATATCTCATCCCCAATGATGTCCTAAGAAGTCCTATAGAATTTAGAATTAAACCCATAAGGTTCAGCACTTTTACACAAACCACCACTCCAAACTACTTCATTGATTTCTTGATTGGTGAATCGGGCAACAAGAAAGTCATAATCTGTTGAATTGATTTGATTAAATCGAACTCCATTCATCAACGGACGAGATAAATAAGGTTCATAAATTACACTAGAGAAGTGATTAATAATTTGAGCCTTAAAACCCTTCATCCTCCACCCACCCTGAATTGGGCGTCTGTTTATTTCTTATATATACTTCTTCATTTACATTTTTATTAATATATATTCTACCTTTATATTTATTTAAAAATAAAAAAATAAACTATTTTGTAAAAAGGGATTTGAATCATAATTTATAACTTCCTAAATATCAATTTTATCACTATATTAACTTTATAACCTTAATAATAAAATTAGTTTAAGACTTTTATATTCAATATTCATAATTATTCTACTATCAACATGTGTATATGTATATATAGATAATATATATACTATATATAAAAACAATACCCTTTTTTCATTTGTACTTTTATTAATATTTATTACACCCTTATACCTATTAGAAAATGAAAAAAATAAACTACAGAAGGAGAATTTGAATCCACAACTTCTAACTCTCTAAATATCAATTTTGCCACGAGACCTACCCTATAACCTTAATAATAAAATTATTTTAAAATTTTTATATCCAATATTCATAATTGTTCTAGTACCAATGATCTATGACCTATAATATATATATATATATATATATATATATATATATATATATAAAACAGGAATAGGATATTTTGGTGTTTATATTTAATAGGAATAGGACATTTTGGTGTTTATATTTATGACCGTTAGACCTTTCTAAATATTTTATGACTTCTCTTACAATAATAAATGCACATCTTTACATGTTTTATCTTACCACAAATCAACATTCTTTAAACATCATTAATATATGTTTACCTTCGAATATAAATAGAAATGTGAATACACCGGCATTGTCGTGCCTGTGTTAATATATTAAATTATAATCACCAAGCTTAATGCACCTAACCTTGGATTTTTGCAATGACGCACTTTCTTTTTGTTTCAAGAGATAAAAATATTCCTTAGAAAGATTAATCCTTTAATTCAAACCCTAAGATCTCCATAAATTAATTTGTTATCAAGCTTCCATGTTACCTACCACCTCCTATATCTTTTGATTTGCTCTAATGTTTAAGCTCATGTATTAGTTTTTTTTAAAAATTTTTTCAGTCTTTAATTCTTGACGAATGTACAAGTCGTTTATGGTATCCAATAAATATATTGTGTTGTGTCTTCAAGGAATTGTCAACTACTTATGATTTACTATTTGAAAGAAATTTTTTATAGATGTAATAAAAGAAAGTGCGAAATAGAAAAAAAAAAAACTAAATTTAACAACAATATCAATAATGTTGAAAGAAAGATACTTATAGATTAATGTGTCAAGAATTTGATTAGCATAAAAATATTTTTTTAGATATTGACTTTTACCTATATTAATTTATCCTTCTTAATTTGTTCCAATAATATCTCTATCTTAATCCTTTAAATAGAGACCTAAACTATTAAAATATCTCATAATTGCTTAAAAAGAATATTTCAATAGTTTGATTCAAAGTATATGACGAGTTCAGACATACTTATATTGATTTATTTCTAGGCACAATATCTATATGCAATATTTCTTGTTCTCTAGATTAAAAAATAATCTTTTGATACTTTAAATCATAACAAATCAAATTTATCGCTGATCAATAAAAAAATAAGCATTAAGTATAAAGAAGAAAACAATAGATGAGTAAATGTTAGAAATGGTGAAATTGTGTCTAACTCAACCTCACAAAACCAGCTTATAAGGTAGGGTTTGCACCTCATTATATACTTTTGTTTAGCCATTTCACTAGGCAACGTGGGATTTCCAACAATAAAACTTAAATAAAAGCAAAATTGAGATTTAATGCTTGTTTGACAACAGTTTTATACAATTGTTTCATTATTTTAGTATTTAAAAACTAAAAACTCATTTTGTTAGTGTTTTCTGAAAGCAGTTTTCGAAAATAATTATGATTTTTTAGTTTTTAAAAACTAAAAAATAGGAATAACTAAAAGTAGTTTTTCTTTTCAGTTTTCTGTTTTTGTTTTGAAAACTTTAAATACAATCAAAATATGTTGTTTTTTGCTTTTTATTAATGAAATTTTAATAAATATGAACAAGTTTCTCCATTTTTACATCTTCAAAAGAGTTTTTAAATGACAACTACAGGCTAGTTTTTATTTTCTTTACTTCTTGAAAACTATTCTTAAAAAATCTTTTAAAAAATTAAAAAACAAAATTAAACCAATCAACCCCCTTAATTCGTTATTGTCATAAGGATTTATTACAACTTTGAAATGAAACTACAGGGTGAAAGAAGAAATAAAATATCTACAAATATGCTGCAACATTCTCTCTCTAACATTTCATGTTTATTTGATAACAGTTTTATAAAACTATTTTCAGTATTTTAGTATTTAAAAACTAAAAAATGAAAGTAGTTTTATTTTTCAGTTTTCTATTTTTGTTTTGAAAACTCAAAATACAATCAGAATATGTTTTTTTCCTCATTAATTAAATTTTAATAAATATGAACAAGTTTTTCATTTTTACATATTCAAAATAGTTTTCCTCAAACAAGTTTTTTTTTTCTTCCCAAAAACAACTTTTGAAAACTGTTATTCTTTGATTGTTTTTTTTTTCCTTCTTGCAATCCCTAGTCAAAAGCTTAAGCACCCAACTCCTCTTTCTCCCCCTTCCTTTTATATTAACATTGATCTTTTTGCTAAGCACTCAAATTCTCTTTTAATAAGATTTTTTCATAGGCTTTTCACACTCAGCAACGACAATCTCGCTTAATGAGACGAGCAACTAGGTATCTTTATCTGAGTTTTCTGTAATTTCACTAAGTGAGATTTCTCTCGCTATGCGAATTCTCTTTTCTATCTACACTTACTGGAAATTATGGAATTTATGATGAAATTCTTCCTAAGCAACGGAGTCCGAACCCAATTCCTTGATCCGAAAGCAATCTCTACAAATTATTGTACTCCTACAAAAAAAATTACCTTATAACATATCAATTAGCCTAAAAAGTATCTATTTTTGTAATAAAACACGAGTGGTTGAATATTTGCACAGAACAACTTAATGAAAAAAGCTTGACAGGTACACATTGTCTGCCTGAAGCACACTGTAATAGTAAGATTTTTCTGTTAATGAAAGGGCTCAAACCTCACAATTATCATCCTACTTGAAAAAGTTTGTACCCATCAAACTGATTTTGAGGCAAGCCTCAGACATTTAAAATTCTGATTTCCTAACCACTAATTAAAAATTTTAAAAGGTTAAGCCCAGCTCTTTTATCTCTCCTTTGAGAATATACAAAAGTGATAATAATATGTTTCTCTTCTCGATCCATTGAAAGTTAACTCCCCTCAATGAAAATAAACTGATATCAGGCAGCCATGCATTCTGCTCATAGCCTATCAATCAGAATTAAATTGGATGCATTTTTTAAATGAAAAATATATTTAATCATATATTTTATAATCTAAAACTTTTACTTAGTTGTGTGCTTTTTATTTTACTTTATTTTACTTTACGCACATGGGTCGGAGAGGTTGGGTCTGTTGGGAGAATTATGGCCAACGCGTTTGAGTTGGAGAAAAGTATTTCTCTACCCTGACTTTTCTTTTTCTTCCAATAAAGTATAAAACTATAAATGCGAAAAACGTGATGAGTCTCAACTTAAAAGAGAGATTTACTTAGAAATGATCGCTCCAAATCATAATTCAAAACAAAAACCTGCACCAAAATATAATTATTACTGGACGGAATCCGAACCCAAAGGCCAAAGGGATGATATGTTATCTTGCTATAACATTCTTTTTTTCTTGATAAAATTAGCATAGAACTTTTGTATGTATAGTTATAAATTTGATTAGATGTTTTTTTTAAAATTTATTTATAGAATTAAAATTAATATTTTTAAATTAAAAGTGAAAAATAAAAATAATTGAGAGACAAAAATCATATTTTTTAGAAAAATAAATTCAATAAAATAATTCACATAAAAATCACATAATTAAATGTTATTTAACAAATATCTATCTATAAAGATATTTTATATGTTTTTATGTAATTTTTTTCAATATATATGTTAAAAATTGAAATGATTTTGCAGTATCCAAATAGAAATAAATATTTTAAAATCTTTAAAATTTAATTGTATTAAGTATAAAATTTATATTTTAATTAACATGTTATATTTTTTTTGTTTTAGATAAGAGACTAATAGTAATGTCTCTTAACCTATTGAGTTATATGTTAATCTTACTTACCATGAATGATGTTTTTTGTTACGAAAATCTATAAATATAAGTCAAACACAATTTCTCAATCCTGTGAAAAATACTATCATTTATATGGTAAATAATTTAAAAAATTTAATTCAAGTTACTCTAGTTAAAGTAAATTAAATTTATTTTTATATTAAATATATTTGACAAGATAATTTTTGAAAAAAATATAAATATTTAACATATTTTTATTAAATTAATTTAAAATTAATTTTTAATATATTTTTAAAATATTTTTTAACATACACTAAAATTATTTTGTCATATAATAAAATATTTAATAATTCAATTTTAATATATTAAATATAAATATAAAAATAAGTATAAATTTATATTGTATTAATTATTATCAATATATTATTTTTCTGTATTGAATTAGATACTAAAAGTAAGGTCTCCTAACATATCAAGTTGTATAATAATCTCACTTATGACGCATAATTTTTCTTTGGTAAAATAAAATTTGCACATAAATGAAAATTTATAAATATTAATAAAACACAATTTTTTTTATCTCATGAATGATATTATCTTTTATACTGTAAATAAATTAAAATATTTAATTGAAGATATTTTTTAAATTAATTTAAAATAAATATATTTAATAAGATAATTTTTGAGAAAATAAAAATTATATAATATATTTTTTTAAAATTAATTTAAAATTATTATGTAATATGTTAAAACATATTTAAATATTATTTTATTAATTAACATCTATATGTTAAAAATATTTTATTAAAAATTTTTAAATCTTTAAATATAATTTTATTAAGTATAAAATTTATATTTTATTAATCAACATCTAAATGTTATATTTTTTTGTCTTTGATCAAATACTAAAAATAATGTTTTCCAATCTATCAAGTTGTATACTAATCTCACTTATGATGCATGATTTTTTTTATCAAATAAAATTTGCACATAGATGTAAATCTATAAATAGTTATCAAATATACTTTCTGAATGTCATGAATGACACTATATTCTACATTATAAACAAATAAATAAATAAATTCAATATACTTTTATTAAGGTAATTTAAATTTATTTTTATATTAAATATATTTAATAAGATAGTTGTTTTTTAAAAATTAAAAAAATTTACATATTTTATTAAAGTGATTCAAAATTATTTTATAATATAATAAAATAATTTTACTGATTAACATCTATATGTTAAAAAATATTTTATTAAAAAATTTTAAATCTTTAAATATAGTTGTATTAATCATAAAATTTATATTTTATTGATCAACATCTATCTGGCATATTTGTTTTGTCTTGGATCAAAGACTAAAAGTAATATCTCTCAATCTATCGAGTTGTATATTAATCTCATTTATAATGCATGTTGTTGTTTTTTTACCAAATAAAATTTGTACATATGTAAATCTATATATATTAATCAAATACAATTTCTCTATGTCATGAATGATATTATCTTTCATACTGTAAATAAATAAATAAAATTAATTCAAGATACTTTTGTTAAAGTAATTTAAATTTATTTTTATATTAAATATACTTAATAAGATAATTTTTGAAAACTTAAAATCATTTTTCAATGTATTAAAATATATTTGAAAATATTTTTAACATACACTAAAATTATTTTTTCATGTAACAAAAAAGTTTAATAATTAATTTTAATATATTAAATATGATTTATATTTTATCAATTATATATACATACATATATATATATATATATATATATATATATATATATTGTCTAGGAACAAAGACTAAAATTAATGTCCCCGGTCCTATCAAAGTCCCGTTTGGAATAACTTATTTACAATTTATTTGAGTTTATCTTAATATAAACATTTATACAAGTATTTGGATAAATTTATTAAACCGTTTATATATGGTCCATAAACTGTTTTAAGCTTATTTGAATAAATGATTTACAATAGCTTTTTGAGAAGAACTGTTTTAAGCTTATTGAAAATTCGTACTTTCTTTGACTTTCACTTCTTACTTTTTTATCTCTCCCGTGATTAAAATTTGCTATTGAGTTTCTCTCTATCTCTTCCACCTCTCTCCCTATCACTTTCTCTCCCTCCCTTTCTATCTCTCTATCCCTCTCCATTCCCCGTTCTCTCTCTATCTCTCGCTCTTTCTCTCTCTCTGTATATATATATATATATATCCAAACACTTTATTTTCATATAAGAGATTTACATATGCACAATCAGACACATATAGCTTATTGAATTTAAGAACTTATATTATAAGCTCTTCCAAACGGAGTCCAAGTCGCATACTATATTTTTTATCAAATAAAATTTGTGCATAGTACACAATTTCTCGATCTTGTGAATGATATTATCCTTTACACTGTAAAAAAATAAAAAAGTGAATTCAAGATATTTTTGTTAAAAGTAATTTAGAATTATTGTTATATTAAGTGTATTTAATATGATAATTTATTGAAAAAAATAGAAATATTCAAAATATTTATATTAAATTAATTTAAAATTCTTTTGTAGTGTGTTACAATATAATTAAAAAATATTTTTTAACATAGAAACTTAAATGATAAAAAAACCCAGAAAATAAAATATGATAGAAAAAGTACAAACATAAAACCATAAAAATATAGAAATATAAAATATAAAAAATAACATGAAAATAATCAAAATAAAAAAATAACAAATAAAGGTAATAAAAAATAAAAATTAAAAGACAAAACAAATATCAAACAAAAATAAAATAAAACTTAAAAGACAAAAAAAACTAAAATAAAAATACTTAACATATTTATATTAAAGTAATTTAAAATTATTTTGTAATATATTAAAATATATTTTAAAAATATTTTTTAACATAAACAACTTAAATAATAAAAAAAATCAGAAAATAAAATAAGATAGAAAAAAATACAAATATAAAAACATAAAAAATATAGAATCATAAAAAGATAAAAAAGTAATATGAAAATAATAAAAATAAACAAATAAAAAATCAAGGTAATTAAAAAATAAAAATTAAAAGACTAAACAAATAGCAAATAAAATAAAACTTAAAATACAAAAGAACTTAAAATAATACACTTGTTAAATAATTAATAAGAGCATAAAAGTAATTTTAATAACCTATTTTTTTCTTATATTAAAAAAATATCACCGAAAATAAATTTTAATAGGTAATTTTAATATAATTTTCTTAATATTTGAAGAAAAAAAAATAGTAACATGTTCCCTAACACCCTACTTTTAACACACATTACTAATGATTCAAATTTACTGAAACTACAAATTTAAATTTAAAAAGAAACATTACATTAAATTAAATGTGAGACCACAAAAAATTGTGTTTTTAGATAAATTTAATTAATGATAGAAATATGTTGAGAAAAGTGAGTTGTTAGCATATTTTAATACTTTTATTTGTTCATAATGTTTGTTTTTTTTATACTATACATTATTTCTAAAACTATAATTGTTCAATGTTAATGCATAAACTAAAATACTTGAATTGTATATGGTTAAAACTATCATTGTATATTAACATTTTTATATATGAAAAATTCAGAAGGAGAGAAATGTGACGGTGTTCTCTATAGGTTCAACAAATTGTTTTAACTGTTCAGGTCAGTTTTTGAAAATGGTGTAGAGTTTCTCAAGTAACAAGTCATACTCTTGGAAAGTGGATTATGTACCCGTTGTTTATGTATTAGATGAGTAGGTTAATTAGTTGAGCTAAACGCAATGTGTTTAGTGCCTACTTTTATTTTAACATTGTAGAATTAGAGGAAAACACTTCTTGTACTTTTCTTTTTTTTATAAAAATGTTTGGCTTACAAAAAAAAAACATTTTCGTATATGAGTGGTTAATCATTTGCAAAAAGGTAGGCAAAAACATCATCAAAGAGGATAACATCTCAACAACGATTACACCCTATCCTTAATAATAATTTTTAGCATACTTAAATTTATAGATAAAGAAAAGTCTCAATCTATCGCAGCTACAAGTGTCAAAGCAAAAAAAGGGAATAAATCTCCACTACAAAAAACATGTGAAACAATTTTGTAGTCTACACAGAGTTTCCTTCTCTATAGATATGGATGATATAAAATTCATAAAAGAAATTCTATACACACAACTAATCCACATATTCCATAATTTTCTAGGAATTACATAATGGTTTTTTAAAGCCTTAACTACCAAAAGCGTCAAATTCCAGTAAGAGATGACCAAATTTTAGTCATTAGTTGTTGACTTAGATATTTGTAAAATTCAATGCAATAGTAAATATAAATAAGGATATAATGGAAAGTTTTCATACTAGAGTTGTTTTACCATTTTAATTTTGTTCTAAAACTACCGTTATTTTACAAATCCTGTATTATATTTTTAACTTTTTCAATTATAACTTTATGTATATTTACTAATGCATTAAATTTTACAAGTACTTAAATGATTAATCACCGATCAACGAGAATATTGATAATCAAACGTAGTTGACTACATAAGATCCATTAAATAAGTGTTTTAGTGTATAAACATACTAGTAAATATGTGTACAATAATCTTAAACAACTATAATTTATACAACATTTACAATTGAGATCAAGAATTATTCTATCAATTCCCCGACTTAGTTGATGGTTCAAAGGTGAAGTGAAAGATATGGTTTTTTATGTGGTTTGCAAGAGTATGCTTACTATGAAGGAAATGAATGTTGTGATCTTTATATCACATTTGGTGGATATACAAGAAATTGTTCAAGCTATACAACTGACGTCTTGGGAGTGGCATCGAACAACCAAACTAGTCTCACAATCTTATGCTGGATGAATCATGAATCCTTCCTATTGTATTTGATCGGTTGTGTTAATTTCTTTTTACTTTGGACTCTTGGTAAAGCTTATTGTATTGCCTGTTGAGTTTTGAGGGAGACACATCTTGTGCTTTCGTCTGATTATTAATAATTATGAACCCAAAAAAGACTACAAATATAATATTAGATTTGTAAAACAACTATAATTTTGGAATAAAACTAAAATATTAAGTAACTATAATTTTTGAATCAACGAAATATTATTTCAAGGAAAAAAATATTTTCAATTTTTAGAAACCAAAACCAGAATTTAGCCAAATTTCAAAGGCTAAAAACTTAATTAACTCTATTATTTAACACAAACTAAAAAGACATATAGTATATGATAAGAAAAGTGACAATTTTATATTTAACAAATGTTAATCATTAATGTATTAGTTTTTTTAGCGAAGAGATTCAACTCCGTGATCTTCTTCTTTATGTTGACTTTACCCATAGTCAAACCTTGTAATTCTTTTACAAAATTAAACTTAATTCTAATTTTTATTCTCTTAATTTTTATTACCTATCTTTCGTAAATTTATTTAATATTCTTAGAATAAGCAGCTAACATTGAACTAACATTTCTCTTTTTCAATTCACACATTTGTAAGGTTTGAAAATATTATATCATATATCTTGAAAAGATGTCCCTATAAATTTAAAAAATGATATATTTTTATATAATTCAACAAAATTTTTGAAAAGGAAATTTTAAGAATATATTATTTAACATTTAGTGAAAGATGTGATTTTTGAAAATAAAGTTTTATATTTAAATGAAAGACTATATTGGAAGGACATGAATAGTCTCTATCTTTGCCTACAAAAGTTATTCTCTTAAAGTTAACATTGGGAATTGAAAAATACAAAAAAAAAAAAGAGATAGAAAATATTCATCTTATAAAAAATACTACAAGATTCCAAGCATCAATTTTGTTATAGATTAAGGTTAATAGTTCTATTGAATCTGATAGTAAAAATTATGAATTGTTAGATCTATTTGATTAATATTATAAAAATTTATGTAGTATTAGAGCATGTGTTTAGAAATTCATAGTTTTCTATTAATGATATTTTATACAACCATAAACGGTGTTTTGAAAACTTTTCATGAATGTCTAAATTAAATTTAGGTATATGTATCTCTGCTCTATTTGATGGATGAAAAAGCTTATGGAAAATTTATTTTGAGTGTGACCAAATTAATTAACCCCATTTGATATTATTGTTTGAATGACATTTGTTTACTGCATGCCATTTCAATTTTTTTATCTGCTCTCCTTTTCGATTTCGAATGACAAGATACTATGTCACAACTTGAGGTGATGGAGTGTTATTTATTTTCAATTCAAGTTTGAATTTATTGATCATTGAAAAAGAAATATTTCTCTATTTAGTTTATGAAATAACTTGATTTTACGATTGAAAATAATTTTTTATTGTTGTGATTTATTTTGGAATTAAATGTATGATAGATTTGTAATTACTAAAGTGGTCAAATCTTTAAATTTTATTTAATTCTAAATTAATCGTATTTTTATTTTCAATTACTCATAGAATGAATGTTAAATTATAAATTATTAGTTTATGGGTTAATTGAAGTTCATTATTATAAGACAATTAATGATTAACAAAAGTTGATTATGTGTTCTTATAATTAATAAGCATAAAATTTGGTAGTGTAAATGTATTATTAGTTGTATTTACATATCCAAAGATGATAAATATTTCTACTTAATTCAATTTTACCATGGGTAATGGATTTGGATTTGACACTTCGTGGGACATTAATGCGTATGTTTTAACCACCATGAAATTTGACATTTCTTATACTATGCATAACATGTTATCAAAATGATAAGCAACAAACTCAAGTCATTGGGAATGAATGTGAATGGATTTTCCTTTGCAATTAATATTGAATTCATTACTGTCTGAGTATGGTCCTTTTCAAATAAACTATAATATCATGAAAGATAAATAGAATGCACATGAATTGCATGATATGTTAGTTTAAGAGGAAACCAGATGTGAGAATCTAAGAAATCATTCATCAATTATCTCAACCATAAAGAGTTGGAAACAAAGTTGGCAAAAAACATAAAAAAAAGGAAAAAAACTCCTAAAAATAAATGAGACATCTTCTTAAATCTACAAAAAGGAACATTAAGGAAACAAATATAATTTATGTAGAAAGAATGGACACTTCCAAAAGGATTGCCCAAAACATAAGGCTTCCTTTGAAAAGAAAAGTAAGCCTAGCGCTTATGTATGTTTCGAATCAAATTTAGCTAAGGTTACTTATAATACTTGATGGATTAATTTTAGATGTACAACTCATGTTTCTAATACGATGCATGGATTCTTTACTACCTGAACCACAAAGCCAAATGAAAAGTTTATCTTTATGGGCAATAGAGTGAAGGTTCCAGTGGAAAAGGTCAAGATTATCGATTAATCCTTGACACTAGACATCATTTATATTTGTTTGAAATTCTTTATATATGTTGTATTTTTAGGAATTTAATTTCTTTATCTAAACTTGATGTCAAGTGTTAAATTTGGTAGTTGATGTTTTAATTTGTATAAGCCTAGTCATTTAATTGGTAGTTGTATTTTATGTGATGAATCATATAAGTTGGATCTCGATAATCTTTTTGTTGAAACACTTTTGACCTTCTATCATAATATTGCCATTAAACGCGTTTTAGTGAAAGAACATTCTACTTACTTATGGTATAAACGTCTGGGACATGTTTCCAAAGGAAAGATTAGAATGATTAGTGAAGAATGAAATCTTTTCGGATTTAGGTTTTACTAATATGAATGTATATGTGAATTGTATTAAAGGTAAACAAACAAAACACATAAACAAATGAGCCATGAAAATAATTCAACTTCTTGAAATTAAACACACTGATGATGTGACTCTTTCTATAAAGAGAAATACTTTATCACCTTTATCGATAATTATTCACGTTATGATCATGTCTATTTGCTATATGATAAATCTTAAGCTATAAATACCTTAGAGATTCACGTTGAAGAAGTAAGAAGACAATTAAATAGAAATGTGAAAATTATTTATGGAAGGTATGTTCAAAGAGGACAACATCACAGTCCCTTTGCTAAATTCCTTGAAAAGCATGACATATGTGCGCAATACACAATGTTATGTACACCAGAGCAAAACAATGTATCAGAAACGTCTAATAGAACCTTGTTGGATATGGTTAGGAGTATGGTAGGTAACTCTTTTTTACCTATTTCATTGTGGACTTATGGTCCAAAAGTTGACATGCATTTATTGAATAAGGTTCCTAGTAAGGCAATTGCTAAGACTTCCTTTGAAATGTGGAATGAAAGGAAACCTAGTTTAAGACGCCTAAATGCTTGAGGATGACCAATAGAAAATTAGATATTTTATAATTTACAAGAAAAGAAATTATATGCAAGGACAATCAACTTATATTTCATTAGTTATCTAGAAAGTCAAAATGGTATAGATTTTATTGTCCAAACCATACGATAAGGATTGTTCAAACTGATGATGCTAAGTTCATTGAAAATAATAAAGTTAGTGGAAATGAGACACCACACAAAGTGAAAATTCAAGAAGTGAGAGTGCAAGTCTCATTAACTTGTATATCTAATAAAGTTGTTGTTCCTCAAGTCATTGAATCAATTAATAATCATAAAGGATAACAAATAAATGATCTCATCACGCACAATGATGTTGAAGTAAATGAACCTATAATAGAAGAACCACAACAAATAACACTAAGAAGATCCAAAGAGAAGGACAATTTTCTATTTGAGATGATTTTGTGGTTATTCTACAAGATTTTAAAAATGACTTAGTGATTGAAAATCCCAATTACATTTTCCCAAGCCATGAATTGCGATAATGCTGAGAAATGGTTAGATGCCATGAAGATTAGTTAAAATCTATGACACAAAATTGGGTTTGGGACATTGTTGAATTTCTAGAAGGTGTTAAGAGAGTTGGTTGCAAATGAGTCTTTGAAATCAAACGTGACCCTCATGGTAACGTGGAACGCTATAAGGCTAGACTAATTGTTAAGAGATTTACTAAAAGATATAGCATTAATTATAAGGAGACATTTTTACTAGTATCTAATAAAGATCCTCTCAGAACTATCATAACATTTGTGGCTTATTACAACATCGAGTTACACCAAATGAATGAGAAAATTGTCTTTTTAAATGAGGATTTAGAGGAATATATATGGATCAACCAATGGGATCACAGAGAAAGAAAATGAACACCTGGTGTGTAAATATTGTAAATAGTTTATGTCTTTGAAATTGACATTATTGTTAAACAAATTATGTACTTCCTATTAAAGTGTCATGTTAAGGAATAAGACTAATATAGTACATGGAAAAGACTCTTGAAGAAGTGATGTACAACCACTATGACTCTTATTAGTTATTGTTCTTAATTATGATTTATGATGTTATAAATGTGCATTATGATTGATACGTTATTTAAGTATGTCGTATTTTATCACATGAGGCAAATTAAATCATGTAAAAAATTAATGTCTCGTGTGTATGACAAATGTATATAGTTTAACAAATTAAATAAAAAAGAATATTATTTAATATTTGAATGAAAAGATGTGACTTTTGATAATGAAGTTTTAAGAATATATTATTTAATATTTGAATGAAAAGATGTGACATTTAAAAAATTAATGTCTCATGTGTGACAAATGTATGCGATTTAATAAATTAAATAAAAAAGAATACTATTTAGTACATGAATGAAACAATGTGACTTTTGAGAATGGAGTTCTAAAAATATACTATTTAATATTCGAATGAAAAATGTGACTTTTGAAAATGAAGTTTTATTGAATGAAATGATATATTGTTTGATGGAAACAATATATATATATATATATATATTGGAAGAATATGAATAGCTCTTATCTATGTCTATAGAACTTTCTCTTTTAAAGTTACCATTAAGAATTAAAGAGCATGAGAAGGAAAAGGAAAGAGATAAAAAAGATTAATCTTGTAAATACTACGAGATTCAAATGCATCAATCTAAGTAATTTTATCTAATTCTATATGTGAAAATTATAAATTCTAAGACCTGTTTGATTATTAAAATATCATGAAAATTTACATCTAGCGTAATCTATTTAGAGAGGTTTCAACTTGGTCATTTTTTTTTTTAAAACATAAAACAAAATATGCAAACATTATCTTTTTATTGGTTTCAACATAAGTGTTACTCACTTAATCTAAACA
The DNA here is from genome assembly GCA_037954015.1 of Psophocarpus tetragonolobus. Taxonomy (NCBI): domain Eukaryota; kingdom Viridiplantae; phylum Streptophyta; class Magnoliopsida; order Fabales; family Fabaceae; genus Psophocarpus; species Psophocarpus tetragonolobus. The sequence goes on from CM075689.1 coordinate 4,004,118, forward strand.
TACTTTTAATTTATCTTTACCTTAACATTTAGTTTATTTATGTTTAAATTTTTTCAACTTAAAAGCAAATTTGTTGAAAATCTTAATATGTATAAAAAATTCATCACAATAAAAATGCTTTTTTTATCACTTTTGACTAAACTAGAATTTGATAACAAATTTTTATTTAAGAATAACCAAATACATGTATCTTTATGGAAAACATATTTGACAAAAGACAAAATCAATATTTTTCCATCATAATTTCAAATACACTTCGTGTCATCTTCAATACCAATCCATTCAGCTCCTTTCTACAATTATACACAAGGACCATCCTAAATACGAATCAAATATGTTTGGATTATTGGATTATTGGAAGAGCGACTATTATATTTAGTATATTATTTCAAACTATATCATTGTTCATAACCATAGTCAAATGATATTAGATCCTAACAGTAAAAAACATAAGAGTTTGGATTATTGGAATGGAAAAATAAAATAATTTTAAAATAATACATTTATTTTATTAAATTTTGTTAATTATATAGTTTTTATCAAACATATTTAATTTTCACCTTTTTTTTTATTTCTATCCACCTTTTTTTATTATTTTTTATAAAACAACGCTAAATGTAAAATATAGCAATTAAACTTATTATGATTTTACTTTCTAGTTTGGAATAAATTTAAGGTAAAAATATGTTTGAGATCTCTAATATTTTTAAAAAAAGTTATTTGTAATCTCTAAACATTTATTTATGTAAGTTAAAATTCTCCATATTTTTTTTGTCAATATTATTAGAGCATATCCAACCACATATTCTTACAAAGTTTCTTAGCCCAAACAACTGATTCATGAATAAAGTAACCATTGAGGAATCCTACATTATATGAAAGTTGTTTAAAAAAATTTTTTGGATGCTTGTTCAAGCAACTGTTACTTAAATAGAATATTATTATTTTACAATTAAAAAAGAGAAAAGGGAAAAAGAAGAGGTGGTGTGGCTAGCAAAAGAGGCACGATGAGGAGAGGGGGAAAAGAAAGGGATAAAAGAAGAGAAAGGGAGAAGAGAAGAGAAGAGTGGGGTGGCGATGGAGTGAGAAGTGAGAAGAAAAAGGGTGGAAGAAGAAGAGGAAATAGCCATTGGAGAAGAAGAGAAATAGGAAAGAGAAAAGTGAAAGAGAAGGAAGGGGGGAAATGAGACGTTGGAGGAGAAGAGAATTGAAAGAAAGAGAAAGTGAAAAAAATGGAAGTGGAGAAGGAAGAAAGAGAAAGTGGAAAAAAATTTAAAAAAATTGTCCATGCACCCAAATATTGCATGTAACCATTGGGGGAAAATTTTTAAAAAAAGAGAATAGTAACTTTCATTAACTATAAATATTACTATAATGAGACCAAAATTTTTGCTCACATCTTTTCATTCTTGAATTTTTGTTTTTCCCATTTTCAATCAAATTTTGTGCCCAATTTTTTCACGTTATGGATCCAACTAGTGTAATTATCATTATCAGTGTTATTACCATCTTTTGCAAACTCAACCACCTCATATTAGTGATAATTCTCAAAATCCCCAAAATTTTAGGTGTCATTTTTGTTTCAAAAAATATTTTCTGTTTTTATTTTCTATTTTCATTTTCAAGTTTTTAACATTCAGAAAATATGTTTGTTTTCACTTGATATTTTCTATTTTCAAAAAATAATATTATTAAATTTAATCAATTTTAGCACAAATATTATAAAATATATAGTTTAAAACACATTTATATATATATTTTTATATAATTACAATATTTATACTATTAATAAAGGTAATACCCCCTTTTGATGTTCACTTTTCAAAATACCTATTCTACCCTTACACCTATTTTGAAATTAAAAAAAAAAAATTAATTTGTTATAAAAGGGACTTGAACCCATAACCCCTTATTTCTTAAACATATATTTTGCCACTAGACCAACTTATAACTTTAAGAAAAAAATTATTTTAAAATATTGATATCCAACATACATAATTGTTCATTTATATCTATAATAATATATGATATTATATTATATGCTATATATTATATAATGAGAATATGACCTTTTGGCATCCATATTTTATGACTATTTTATCTTCTAAACATTTTATAATTGTTACACTTTCACAAATATAACTTCTCCATATTAATATATGCGTACATTTCATGATAAATATTTTAAATAAACATGCAAATACACAGGTGTGATAATGTTTTAAGTTCTATTCAAACTCTTCTCTTTCTATTTTTTCATATTCATTGCATATTTGTGATATCCATTAATTATCTGACATGTTTTTATCACGTTGTCATAAACAAAAAATATAAATTAACAAAATATATTTCAAAACATGTAATATAACAATCTATATTTCAAAATATAAAAATTCACAAAAGATATTAAATTAAAATCCTAAAATTGTTATTACATATTAAAATAGAAATACGAATACACAAGTGTGACAACACTTGTGTTTTCGCTAGTTATTATTAAGTTTTCACTTAGTGTTAACTTTTGAAAACACTAAAAATAACTTTTTCTGTTTTAAATTGTTTTTTGAAAATGTTTTCAATGAAAATGTTATCTAAATTATAATCAAACATATTTTTACTACCATTTTCTATGAAAATGAAAATAGAAAACGCATAAGACAAAAGTCACATTATGTATCCACCATCACTTATAATGTATCCACTATCATGTCCTATCAGTAAAAATTATCGTAATCCACAATTCTCTATGTTTCCACCACCCTTACCGCAAACATCACCCTTATGGCTCCTTCGTCCAACCCACAATTTTAGTTGATTTATAATAATTAAAAATAAATTTATAATTTGAAGGTATCATAATTTTAATGAAGTTAAACTTTAAAAAAAAACTATAAAATTGTGAATCCCTTGAAGTACACAATTGTGAGTTTCTTCCATTGGAGATGCTCTTACTTCCTTTGGTTTTACATCAATATCGAGTATACAAGTGTCCAAATCTCGTACGACATGCAAATTAATATGCTGACAAAACATTCATTCATTTGACGTGGTGGTAATTAACAACTTTATTAATGTTGTTTAATTATTTTAAAATAATAAATAAAACTATTAAAATTAGGATTCTCATTTGCAAGCACAATTGTTTGTATTTTCTTTTAAAATATGACAATTCCATTTGAAGGTACAATGCAATCGTAAATAGTAGATCAGTTATTCACATTTGAAGGACATGAATGTCATCATATACTTACTTGATTGTTAATTGATAAAGAGATTAATAATACTGACGAATAAAAAGATGAGAAAACGTTAATCACACTAAAAAAATATTTAAAGACAATAAATACATTTTTTTAAAAATATTAGAGACCTCAAACATTTCTTAATCCTAAATTTAATTTTCTCTTCACTTTATTTTAAAAACATCAATCTAATCTTTATATTAAATAAAAACATGTTTTAGTCCTTAAATTTGAAATTCTAGAATGATTTTTTTTTAAAATTGCATTTAATTCCTAAACAATAAATTTGAAGGACAAAAACCCTAAGGGTAAAACCAAATTTACCTCAAATCTCAAGGAGTAAAACCATTGAAAAATAGGATGTATCACTCATGTTTTTTTCAACCATGTCTTAGAGTGGACCACTTACTCATATGGTTCTTAGTGGACTACTATGTAATAACCATTAGATCAATCTTGGTGCACATAGTTATCATGAACTTACTCTACTGGAATAATACCTTATCCCTATCAATCTTTCCGATAGCTCACTACTTTCTCTGTTCATTCTTTGTCCTCTTTGCCCATCTGCGCTCTCCCTCTACCTATTGTCACTTTCTCATCCCATCGTCCAATAGTGTTATTCACTTATTCCAACCCTTTTTTATGCACATAATCAGATCCAAGCTCACCCAAAGAGTTTGACCTATTTGCCATCTTGACTTGATGAATCTCTTTCTTTGACAAAATCACCACCCAATACATCCACTATGTCACCGCCTAAATAATTTTGTTGGGAAACTTTGTTGGCTAAGTTATTCTACTATTTCACAAATGGAGTATCATTGGCCTGGGAATATGTTATGATATTAGATTCTTTCTCGCAGCCGTTTATTTTCAAAACAACGTAGCAATCCATTTGTGCGAATACTAAATCAAGATTAAAGGCATTCATTTCTGATTTATTTTCTTAAAATAAAGCAATGTTGTGACATTACAATTTTATTAGTAATGGAGGGAACATCAACGGGTGTTACGGAGACAGATAATAATCGAATAAGCAGTTGTTAACGCAATGGGGTTGACAAAGAGGGAGGCAAATGCGTCAAACAAGAGAGGTGTGGAAAGGAGAGACAAATGTTGCCTAAAATCACCTATGTGATGTCGGGGCATGTGATGGTCCGAAGTAGAACCACATGGATAAATAAAATTGGACTTAATTGTGTGGTTTTTAATTTGTTACCAAAAATAATTTCTAGACTGAATCACAATTGAAGGACTTTGGTTTTTATTTTGAAAGAATGGACACATTCTCACGCGGGTTCTGTGAAAAAAAAAATCGTAATTTTTTATTCAATGACCATTTGAAAGTTTCTCCAAACATAGTAAATTACATGCCACGTAAATAATCTTCAACGATTCAAGTGCAGTAGGGCCAGCTATTGGTATACACAGTGCAACAGGCCCGGAAATTATGCATTTCTATTTTGACCAGGCTTTCGCACTTCTGCATATGCATTTTATTTGTACCAACGAACTACTCGTCCATGTCAGTCTTTATGTCTTAACCATTTGAAAACATCATGTGTTAAGTCCGCATAATTCATTAAAGACATCGGAAACACCATTACAGTATCAGCAACTGAGGCTATCCGAAGCCAGAGATCCAAAAGATACAAGGGCAAAACGATAAAATACGGAATGAAAGTGCAATGAACTTCTACATCAGATGAATCAAAATTCAAAATTAGTCTACCGGTTGATCAACTCCTGCATATGGTCGAAAGAAGATGCAATAAAATTCTATCATCAGATGAATCAGAAATAAAAATCAGTCTACTGGTTGATCAACTTCTGCATATGCAGTTTCAAGGTGAGCTTGCTCTGCTTCTTGTACCTCCTTCTCAGTTTTCCTGCCCTTCTTTGATTTGTAGTACACACTCATGAAGGTCCCAACAGCTCCATACTTCCTCCTAGTATGCTCATACAAACCAGCATCAAACATCCTCCAGAAGTTTTTCTCAGACAGCTCAGACACGGCATACTGTGGCTGAAAACCATGATTTTCAATTAACCAGTTCTCCATTTTTCGCACTGCTTCTGCCCCATCAAATACCTCACCCCTAAGAACAGGACCTGGTGCATAGTAAACTCCAACATCTGTGTACATTTGAGCATTTTGGGTGTCTCCCTGCCTGCGGTGTAGTTCAAAGCCTGGCTCTGGGTAAATCATAGTTTTGACAGGCAACTTAAACAATTTGTGGGGGCAGAGCCAGATCGGGTATACCTAATTAATGTATTGACAATCAACCATGTAAGAAAAAATATACACGATTGCACCAACTGAATAATATATGAAAACTGAATTCCGGACACAACTAATTGAAATATCAGCTTTATATTAATTGAAACAATACATAAATTAGTACTACTCAGACATACTAGTAATACTACTATGGAAAAGTAGGATACTCATTACTTAAATTTTCTCAAAAGATAAAACTCCCTCATGAGTTGGGAAAAAAAAGCACGGAAATTACTATAGAATCTAGATTTTACTATTTTAGAACATAATAGTTAGTTGGAAAAAACATAGGAATTACTGTAGAACATGATAGACAATCAAAAATATTTTTAAATGATCTTTGCTTGCAAAATAACAATGAGAATTCAGCCCCAACTTTAACTTCATATTATTAAAACTAGAATGTTAAACAGCTTTCCCTTGTTCAAACAGAGTCTGAAAAAATAATGTAAAACATTAAGGTTGAGAAAGAAGAAACTGTTACCTCCATCTCACGGTGAACCCATTCTAAAGCATCTCCCACCTTGTACAAAGGAACAAGCATGTCCTGGATGACATGCATTTCATGGTAATAATTTCTTATAGCATCACCTTGAGTTGCCTTGAGGAGTGAAACCTTGGGTGGCATCAACCAGCCAAACAGAAACCTAAACCAACACTGATCAGCAAATGGGAGGATAAGCTTTCCTTCCCAGTACAAGCACCTTGTGTGCCTGTGATAGTACTCCCTGGTAGGGATGAATTCTACGAACTCTCCTTTCTTCAGCGCCGTCTCTGCATGCTGGTAGAACCAGGGTTTATACCACCATCCTACACTGTTGATCTTATTCCCCTTCTTCTTGGCCTCTTCCTTTGAAGCATATATTCCTGTCATCATCACACCTCGCGTTGGAGAATAAATCATTCCCTCAACAAAGTCTGGAACCTTTTCCTCATTATCCTGGTCTCCATCTCTGGGAGCAAAAGAATCACAATATGCCTGTGCAAGATCTTGCAGGTTGCCAACAACAGGTTTGTAGGTTAGCTTCATGTACTCCTTAATGGGTATAAGCCTGATCTCAGCAGCAACGAGAAGGCCAAGTGTACCCTGAGACCAGGGAATGGCATAATATAGATCAGAGTACTCATTATCCTTGGTGGCTCTAACAAGAGTACCATCTGCCAAAATAATTTCGTAGGCCACCACAGTATCAGCGAACAGGCCATATTTGTGGGAGCTTCCTTCGATGCCATAGCCATTAATGAGACCACCAACAGTGAGATCATCAAGCTCTGCAACTACAGCAAGTGCAAGATTCATGGGAACAGTAACCCTGCTGATCTGCCCCATGTTGACTAGGGGCTCCACTCTTGCAATCATCCGCTCCTTGTCGATCTCAAGTACATTCCGGAAAGCAGACAAATCAACTTCGAAATGACGGGCTCTCTTATAGTCAACATTTCGCATCCCCACAGCAATCCAGGGCTTACGAGCGGTACAGACAAGACCATCCTTGGATGGATTCCTCTGTTTGAGACGCTTGATAACCTTCTTCACATTCTCGTCATGTTCCTTCTGACGCGTCTTATAGGACTTCCACTCAGATCTTACATCCCCAAGGTATGTAAGGAAATAAATAGTAAAGGAGATGGGCAGGACCACAAAAATAACAATGATCCATCGAAACTGAACAAAATAATCCACCCAGATCTTCTTCCGCTTTGGGCGCAAGGGAGCCTCAAGATCTGACATCGCTGAGATTATACACTCCTGCTGCAGCATGAGAGATTTTCAAAATCAACACTCATCTACGAACACGACAAAATACATTTCTAGTAGAACAATATCAATTGATTCTGTACTAGTCAGAGAAACAAAACACTAAGAACTACGATCCTTGATCTGTAAAATTATCAATACATAATTATGATAATGCAAATGTAGAAAAAACGCTCAACGACCGTAAATTTGTCTTTTGATTGCAACACAACCGTTATTTCAGTATATGTGACTACAACACAACTGTGGCTGCGCCAACCGCATTTAGTCAGCTACAGATTCCCTAACAAAAAGAGGTCGTTGCATGTGCATGAAAAGGCAAAATAATCGAAAAATCAAGCAGTGGTTAACAAAAATCTGAGATCATACGCTACAGAAACGCACTCAAGTTGGCTAACGAAACAAAGGCACGGCTGGTGAGTTACGTTTTGGAGAAAATGTACGAGATAAAAGCGAAAAACAGAAACAGATTTCATATAATTTTCTTGATCAGGTTAGAAAAAAATCTGGTGAAGGAAGAAAAAGCATATAGGGGAAAGAAAATAGTAATAATAAACATAAATAGAAAAGAAAAGCGTGGATAGAAACTAGAATACAGAGAAAGATGGAGAGCATAAATCAACATCTTACGATCAGCATAGTAACAGAAAAGAGAGAGAAAGAGTACCTGAGCGAGAGTGAGGCAGGAATTGGAATGAGGTCTGGACTCTGAACACTGGTGGGGTTTTAAGTCTCTCTACAGTGTCAGCCAATTTACGATTAAATCCTTTCATATTCCACACTACTCCATTCCAGTATATAGAAACAGATTGTCTTCTTATTAAATTAACGTAAACTAATCAATCTTTTTAATTTTATTTCATTTTTTTTCTATTTAATTTATCTGTTTAAAAATTTGATTATTAAATTACACTTATCACGTGTAGTTTCACTTTGCTTTTTTTTTTTTTACTCCGGAACAAGGTTGGATCAGATCATCCTCACTTTTTGAAAAAAAGCGTGCTTTAAAATTAAAGTAAAACTATATTTGTTGTATTACTTGCTTTATTTTTATAATCGATAATGATTGGTTATTGTTTAGAAATAAAAAATAATAATAATAATACACATGATTTTGCAAATTATGTTATTATTAATTAACTTAAATTTGATCATTTACATAACTGTTGACTCAGATTATAATTTTACATTATTAAAAATCAACATAAATTATTAAGATATATTCTACTTTTAATTAAAAATTTATTTCTTCTATTAAAAAATTCATTTTTTTAAAAAAAAAGTCTTATTATTATACATGAGTAGTATTGATGTTTTAGTTTTTTTTTTTTTTTTGTAAGAATATTAGACAATCTCAAGAATCAAAATTTCTTACTAAATAAAGATAATCCCATTTATCACGTGCTGTGCCGTTTTAAATTTAATTTCATGTTCAATGTAAGATGAGAATTTACTAACTTTTTAGTGTATGCGCATATGCTTTGACGGGTAGATGTGTATTTGAAACATGCATTCATCATCTCCTTTGATAATAATAGTGTCTGTTTAATATCCTAGTGCACCACTGAAAATTAACATTCCATAATCCATTGGTAGATTTAGAAAAAAAATCCAACATATATAATGTTATAATTTAATATATAATTGAAAATAGCTTAGTATTATCTTATATATTTAGCTAAAATTTATTAATCATTTCATTTTAAAATTATAATAGTTTAAAGTTAGTATATATTTATTAAAAAATTAATTAATATATTTATAAACTAAAATATTTTTACTTGATAAGTCAGTTAAAATTTAACTCTTATCATTAATATTCTTATTGATTGATTGTAAGTTAAGTATTTTTCTTTTAAAATACATTACTAAATATACAATACAAATAATTAAATTTTTTTACAAAATTTGATATTTATTTGTAAAACAATTATCATTTTAAAATACAACTAAAATATTAAAATATTTCATTTTAATTGACAAATATTAAAATGTTAATTATCACAGGTTTTATTTAATTTTTTCTTTATAATTTTAATATTTTATTGAATGTTTTGGTTTTATTTTTATTTTAAATATAAAGAGACACATAAAACACCTCTCAACCCTAATTATAAATAATGAAAATATATTTATCAACATTCATATTTGTCGTGTTAACATTAATATGCATTAAATAGAAAACAATTGAATCGAGGAGATGTATGACAGATAAAAGAAAAAAAAAATTAGAATCCCAACTAAGGAGGACCCATCAAGCAGATTCCATTGGCACTCACGTGGAAACTGGAAACTCTCCCCACTAACATGTGACTCTGTGAGTTGCAGACAGCTTGACATTAAATTGTTTATTTAATGTTAAATATACATGCTTCTTTAGCACCAATTTTAATTTTTATTATTTAAAAATTAAAAAATTTTATTTAGTTACTATTTTTCAAAAAATAATATTTAAAAATAGTTTTAACTTTTTAATTTTGAAAAATAAATTAGCAGTTTTATTTTGTAATTTGATTTTTCATATTTAAAACATAAAAATATTTTTTTATTAACAATATTTTCATAGATATAAATAATTTTTTTTTCATTTTTACATTTTAAAACATTTTTTAAACAATATTCACTGAAAAAAAATTCTCTTTTTTCATAAAATATTTTTAAAATTATTTTTAAAACACTTTAAAAAATAAAAAAAAATAAAACCAAACCTATCAAAGTTTATATTTTTAAAATACTATTCTTCTTATAATTAATTAAAATTTTAAAATAATAATATATTAATAAACTTAATAATATTATTATTATTTTAAATTAAAAATAATATAATAGAATAATCAAAATCTAGCAAATTTTATTGATTTTTTTAAAAATAAACGGTAATAAGTATGCAGTTTATTTTCATAATAATAATAATAATATAACAATTTATTATTAAGTGTATTTTATTAAATTCAATAAAATTATTATATATAAAAATTCATTATTAAAAAAATATAATAGGTTTTTAGTTTTATACTATCAACAAATATATTATTTTTCAGGTATATTTTTCTTATTTTTTACAAATAATTCTAATACTATAAATGTAGTATTTAATAAAACAAATAAGTTTTCTTATTTAATATTGGTAATGAATTAGTTAAAAATTAGTAATAATTTGTTTTAATAAAAACATGATGATTTACATTGATATTTTTTAATTTATTAACTAATTTTCTTGAGAGACTCATTAATGGTATTTGTTAATAACATAGTTAAATAAATATGTATGTATTTAACGCGTTGAAAATCTTAAATTAATATTTTTAATGTAATAAACAGAAAAATAATAAGAAGATATAAATTAATTTGATTAATTTTGATTAAATAAAAAATAGTTTTCATTTTTAAATGGAAAATATTCTTAAGAAATAGCAATACCCTTGGTCCTTACTCTTCTGGGTTTTGAGCCTCACCAATACTGTGGGTCGATATTATCAAAGACATGTGGTTGTAAAATCCGCTTTTATTTTTATTTTTTTCTATCCAAATATCTTAGGGACCCACAATAGCACCATGCCGTTACCAATTATGTCTAAAGGATAGGAAACAAAATAAAATTATGTCTATCATGTAAAAGCAATAACATTACAAACATTTTTAGTATACAAGATTATTTTCGATTTTCATTTTTGATTTATAATCACTGCTTCTGCAATTTATATTTTTATAATTATGAATTAATTTTTTTTAAATCAAATTTTTAATTATTAATGTATTAATTTTTATTAATAAAAATATTTAAAATCTACAATTTTTTTCTCTTCACATTTCAAGTGCACCTTTAGATTAATCTCATAATTCTAATTATAAATTAAAATTGACAATTGTAATTATTACCACATGACCTCAATAAAGAAGAAAGAAAATGATAATTAATTTTTAAAAAAATAAGAAAAGAAAAATGAATTATATACAGCATTGTGTAAGGGGAAAAAAACAACGATGCTAAAAAAATTACAATTTGTAATCAAAGGATAATATATAAAAACTAAAATAAACTATATATTATACGTTATAAATAACAAGTCTCTCCAAAATACTGATCGAAAATTTCATTAATTACACTATTAATTAATTGTAAATGTTATTTATTATAAAATCAACCAATCTCATTACAGTGTAATAATGCAACAAAAGGAAATGGTCTTTGAGCATTTGAAAATGTGGGTGGATCATACACCATATAATGGGTGAAAGAAAGATATATATGTATGTGTAATTTGTGTATCTGGCATCGTTATTAGGTCACATCAACCCACGTGGAACCCACCACAGTGTGTGTGTTTTTTGCACAGTGAACAAACGAAATCAAATGTTGACGTTATGACATAGAATACAGGCTGGAATGAATCTGAATTATATGCGACGTGGATTCATACACTAATAATGTTCCGTGCACTTGACAACGTCCTACATGACTTTGAATAAAGGCCCTTTGAATTCTATGAAAGGAGCAGGCTCACAAAGTTTAGCATTCAAATTAAAAAGATACGTTGAAATAAAATTGATGTTTTCAATTTTTTTAATTTTAAATATTGTAATTCTATATTTTAAAATCATAACATTATGTTTCTAAATTTTAAAAATATATAACTTGATGATATCCTTTTTAAAAATTGTTGACTTTAGTGATTAATTGTGAGGTGATCATTATCATGTGTAATAAATTAGGTGGTGTAACATATATTTTAATAATATTTTATTTATTAATATTTATGTAAACTTTAAAATGTTAAATTAACTATTTGATAAAGCAATAATTGTGTTTTATATCATTTAATTTCTTACACGTGACACACTACACTCACAATTAACCGTCAACATCAATAATTCACATAAGGTACCAATTCACATATTTTTTAAATTTTGAGATATAATGTCATAATCTGAAAATACAGTACACAATATCGAAAATTAAAAAAAAAATGGGAATATCAATTATATTTAAACAAAAAAAAAAAAATCTATGTTGGTGTTGGTTCTTATCAAAGAACTTTGAAATCTCATGAGACAAAGTTGGATATCAAAACCTTTGAATTTTATTTCAAAAAATCACATGAAAACAAGGTCAACATAGGTGAAATAATAAGTGATAGAAATTGTCAATACTAAATTTACAAATTTTTATGCATCAAAACATAGTCTAGATTATGTTGGTGCATAATTGATTATTTTATTAAAAAAATAATCATAGGAATTGTAAATCAAATTTTCAATGAATATGGTAAAGGCATTGTAATTAACAAAAGGTGATTTAGGTATCATTTACCTAAAAATTTCAAAATTGTGGCACATTATCTCCTGCGCTAAGTCAATTCCAAAGTTGAAGACAACTTAAATTGGAGGTTTGCTTTCTCGCCGATGTGGAGAAACACGAATGAATATCAACATGAAACCATCTCTAACAGTTCTAACTCTCAAACTCATAGGCATTGTGTGTTCTGTATATGTGAGGTGGGAATTCCATTGGTGACATCGTAGATAGAGGATAATTCAAGGAGAGATTTTATGAACATGAATCTTACAAGGTGTGTCATTATATGAATGTTGTGATCCAAGATTTGGAAATGTTTTTTTTTTGGAGTTTTGTATCTTAAATTTAATTAATGTTTTTTTTAAATTTATAAAATTCAAGTGTCAAGAAGTATATTATGTAATTTTTCAATGATATGATCTAGAGTTGAATATTGGGAGAAAAATATTATTGTTAACTTGATAAGAAGGGTTGAAAAGTTCCAACAATCAAACTTTGGACTTTTAACAAATTTGAAAGAAATGAAGGAAAGAAACAATTTTATTAGGGTTAGACTTATAGTTTGTTTATCTATTGTGTGTTACTTGTTGTTGTAATTGTTGTTAAGGGAGTGTGGCATTACTTGAGTATGAATGTTTATGTAAAGAGGTGTATGATGATACTAATTTTTTAGGAATGACAATAATTGATCGATTGGTAGTTTCATTTAGTTTAGTATTTTGGCAATTTATGTCTCAACATTTTGTTCAAATATATATGAATCACAAGTTCTTTCTTTTCCAAATTTACTATTGTTGTTAGAGTTATCAAATTATTTTGTTAGTTCTATAAGTTATAAAAACTAAGGAAGGAATGAAATCTGAACAACTGAAACATAAACTTTAATTGCATTAACTAAAGATGATGTCAAAGTATTTGCATACAAATGTTTTGGAGCCTTTTTCTTGCATACCAAAACACCATTTCTATACAAGCTAATACAAAACAATTAAAACATCTTTATGAAATAACAATTGTCTAAACATTAGTTTAAACTACCATTTTAGGATTGAAGTGAATGGTTCCTCTGTAGACATGTAATATTTGCCCTAATTTATAGTACATGACAAACCAAATATGTTGTTGAACATTTTAACACATCAAGTTTTCCCTTAATTTTACACAAACTTTATGTATTGAAAACTTGGTGTATTTACATATTGGATTGATTCAATTTTAAGGAAGAAAAAAAAAATCAAACCAATTAATTTTAATTGGTTTGTTTTAGATTTCAAAATTTTTTTCCTAATCCAAATCAAACCATTAGCAATGAAGTTGGTTCAATTAAGTTCATCAAAATTCAATAAAAAAGTAAAAAGTGAAAAATTAATTTTAATAAATTATAAATAACAATTTTATACATCAAATTAGTCAAATCCATATTAATTCCCTAAATTCATAATTTTATCGTGAAATACCAAGCTGCTTCATGTAACATCCAAAAATTTTAATGGTAAATATTAATAAATATATGACCTTTTATGTTGCATTTATTTTGTGCGTGAATCTAGTTTTTTCAGTTATAGGTGTGTTTGAAATAAATTTTCGTATACTAAGAAAATTAAGTACTTTAAATTGAGATTAAATTACTTTGTAATACGAGTTTAATTAATTGCTAATAATAAAATGTAGGTTAATTACTCTTTAAAGAAATAATTTGGATGTGATTAAAAATTCCATTTTAGTTTTTATTTCTTTTTAGTAATAATTAATTTAATACAAATAATTTATTTCAATTATAGTTTGGGCATTAAATTAAATTTCTTAATAACAATAAAAAAAACAAAAGAGTCAGACTTATACAGAAAACAGTAAATAAAAGAGATAGAAATAAGGTCATTATTCATCAATGTGACCCGATCTTTATCCTTTGTTTTTTTTTTTAAAAAAAAGTCTTTCTATTTCTTCACTCGCTCAATATTCACAGATGCCACTGAGGGAAAGGAAATTTCTTTTTTCTCTCATTTCCATCATCTTCATCTTGATCTTTTCCATCCTTCTTACTAATTTCATCATTTCCACTCTAATCCAAGATAAGAACTTTGTTTATTTAAGTCTCCCTCCCTTGAAACTTTGATTCTCTTCTCCTAATTTGCTCACCCAATCTTATTCTTTTTAGGAGAATCTTGTGCTAAAACTTACTCTCATATCTTTTATTGAAATTTCTTGAGGCAAGGGGGTTGAACCAAAGCTTTGAATTCTAAACTGTGTTGTTTTTCTGAACTGCAATTTGTCACATTTACTCTATTACTATACTTTGTCCTGCTAGGCTCCAATGATTGTTTTTATATTTTAACTTAAAAAATGGATTACTTGGGTATGAAAACCTTGGGTTAGGCTTAAGAATCACCAAAAACAAAGTCTTCTAGTAAAAGATATGACTAAAACAAGTTTAAAACTCTTTTGTAAAATTTTCCTTTTTCAATCCGAGAGGAATAGTACTGTAATGGTTGAATGAAAATTTTATTTACAGATTTAGATGTTATAAATGATAACCTTATATGTAAAATTATATGTTTACTTTTTTCATTTGAGAATGATCGGTTTAGAGACTTTCTACAATATGTGTTGTTTGCAAGATCAGGTAGTTTTATGATAAAACTTGAACTGATTATTGTATGATGAAATAATCATCTCTAAAACTCTGGGATAATTCCCTTATATAAAACAATGAGAGTATGACCTTCGACAATTTAATTGTGGCGTGAAAATTAATTTCTTGTACACATATATACTGAGATTTGCTCATGTTAGTTGAGTCTAAAGGGTCCAATTCTTAGTATACTGGTTAGAATGATATCTTGTTCTGGTGATGCTTGCTAATTTATTTGAATCGGTTATTTACATTATGTGCAATGTGTAATTTACAACCCTTACATTGATTGTTTATTGTATGAATAATTATTTCTTCTTAAAATTGTTGTGACTGTTGTTATGCAAAAATGATGAAAGAAATATAATTGATGAGAAAAAACATACGATCTATGAAAAGGAAATACAGTTAATGAAAAAGAAATTGGGGTGGGATATGTAAGAGGAATGTTTTGAGATTTGAATGAAAGATTGAATAATTGTTAAATTGTATTTTTCTTTAATTATGTCGGCATGTTTTATATTATATATTTATATATGTTTTTTGCATGAGAGTTTCGGAGGGCGGGGAAAACTCCCTCTTACAACCAACATTTTTCAGGTTTGGATGATGCTAATTTTAGTAAGACTATGTATTCAAATCTAGGTTTTGAAAATTGAACTGATGATTCAACCGGTTGAACTGGGAACCAAACCAGTGTCCAATCCATCGTTTCCTAATAACTAAGGGCTTTCAAAACCGAGAAAAAACCAGTTGAACCAATACAAAACCGAGAAAATCAGTCAAAATCAGCTGGTTCATGGATTGACCCTTTTTTTTTTAAAAAAAAATTATAGGTAAAAAAATAAAAAAAAAGGAAAATAGTGGTTTTTGAAATTTTAGGCACACAAATAAGAAATATTACAATAAGGTATTGCAAAGTAAACAAAAAAAAAATTATAAAGAATTTTTGCAAAAAGTACTTAAGGAAATAAAAAATATTTAAAATGAATTTTTGCAAAAAGATATTTAAAACTGAATAAGATGTATTATATTTATGTATTATAAATTATATATAGTCTTTTTACTATATTAGTATATTAGTAGTAAAATATATATTAATTTTGATTCAACCTTAGTTGAACCTTTGAACCCTAAATCCATGCCTTTACCAATTCAATAACCGGTCCCGTGTTGAAAACATTGACTCACATGTATGCTTTTGAGGATGATACAATTTTATGCACAATGTTTAAGTAAATGACTACTCTGAAACTCAGAATTTTAATATTTTGTACTTATTTAGTCATCTCAACTTTATTTATTTATTTAATTATTTTTACAGTAAAATATTTCAGATTTATATTCCCTTGACATTTCTTTAAAATTTTATTTATATTTGTTGATCATGAAGTTTCAGTTTAGATTATATATATATATAAAACAAAAAAATGACTATTTACTTAATTAAAGTCACAAACCATATAATTATAGGAATAGAGTGTAGGAGCAAAATGAAAATTATTATGTTCACTTATACCTCAAAACGATTAAGCTATTAATGAGTACTAATATAAATATTATAAAAATGTATATAATGTCATTGATTCAATTTGGTTTCGAAGGGATTTTAAAATCATGAATCCATGCATTTGATCAATTTTTAATGGTTTGATTCAAATCTAACCCAAACAATAAAAAAAAGCTAATCAATTCAATTATTTCAATTTTGGGTTTATCAAAGTGATTGGAATTAATAAACACCCATTTTGAAAAGCGACAAAAATATCCTCCCAAATAAAACAACCCATCTAAGTCCCTAAGATGAAAAGAAAAAGCATTATGAATCACAAAAGCATAAAAATTTCACAAAGTATAACAAAGATTATCCGGAATCTTACCTTAAATAGTAGGTTGTTCCTACTTCCTTTTTCAGCTTGCACTAATCACATGTGTTTGTTGTCGTCAATGGTTTGGATACCTGATGCATTCCTCCCCAAACCATGGTTGCACAATTCTTGGAAAAGTAGATGCCGCCTAGGATCCATTCTTAGATGTCCTTGAAGATCCTTAAAATGGAGGTGGAAAACTAGAAAATGAAGGTGGAGGAGGCACCACTTCTACTATGTAGATGATAAGCCAAGAGTGAAACTAGCTACAAGCGAAGGAACCCTTGATAATAGCAACAAGAACACTCACAAGAATGGAGAGAACAAGAAAACTCTCTTAGAGAATAATGTACTCTCAAAAGTAGAGAATAAATTTATCTTTCAATTAAAATGAGTGTTAAAAGCTACATGAAACGAGGGGAGCTCCTTGTATTGAGCTTAGCATGGACCTATGGGCCTAGCATGAACATGAACGTCCAACTCCTCTAATTAGGGAGGGTTAATTGGTTAATTTAGTGTTAATTGAGTACATGTCAATTTAACACTAAATTAATTAAACTATGACCTTAAAAAAAGGGATATATGTTTCCTCCTCTTGTTTGAATTTGAATTTTGGAGGGAAATGATATGACACCTCCAAGATTCAAATTAAAATAAGAAGGAATAAGAATCAGCCATACAGGAGTTAAAAACACATTTGGAGTGAAGCAAAGGGACAAAGGGATCCACATGTCTCCTACATATTTCATGTGTTGGTTAGAAGGGTTTTAGAAGCAATTAAGGGTGTGGAAATAAATACCACACTTCCACACTACTTCTAGCCAAGCTCAACTAATTAACATACTCCACAAAGAAACTATTTACACCTCCTAAAGAAAATAGAACTCATAGGCCAAAATGCAAGGCCGAAAATAAAACTAATTACACCCCTAAAATCCTAATGACATAAGGGTGCTTATACAAGCCTAAAAATGGTCAAATTAATACAATTAAATGAGACATGTCCTAAACTAAGTTCTTTGAAGCTTCATCCAAGTATGCTTTTTCTTATTAGTCCTAGCTCAAGCTCATGTTAGGTGTGCATGCATCATATGCTCTCCCTTAAGGAGGATTTGACCTTAAATCTTGTGGTCTTTCTTCCTTTTTTTCAGTCCTACAAGAGAATATAAGCATAAGAATGAGTATGTGATCATGTATACAGATATTAAGAGTTGGAGGTCTATAAGAAGACCTCATAGACTTGGGGTGGTGGAGTATGCACTAAAGTTTAAAATCTGTTTGTTGTGCTTATACCCTCACACAATAGTTCCCCAAGTGACTCCAAGTTCACTAAAGGCTAGTCCCATCTGGGTAGGAAGTGAGACAAGCTTAGGTGTCATGGAGCACTCATCCAAGAAAGCCAAGTAGGTTTTATCTTGTTGTTCACCCCACAAGATGATGGTGTACCTAGGGGTGAACCTTTCTTTCAAAGTCTATTTGAATTGGCCTTGAGACTGACTATGGATACAAAAAGTTTGTAGCCTAATCTCTTGGCCACACCCACAAGTAGTGTTTGAGGTTGTTTTTTATGCTCAAAAGGGATGGACACAACCTTAACACCTACTTGCAACATGGGAAGGTTGTTTTCAATTAGATTTTCCTTTGATGATAAGGATGACTCTCCTTGAAAAACACATTCCTTTTCTTTCAAGTGTTAAACTTGAGGTTCTTATTTGAGCTTTATGAATAAAGGTTCAAGTTCAACACTTGGTGAATTTGCATCTTTATGTGCAACTAGAGGTAGTGGAAATATATGTATAAATGATTGAGACACAACATCCACTTTCCCTTTTCCTAAAAGAGAAGTTTCTTTAATAACGTCCTCCTTAGTACTTAAGGAGTAATTTTTTTTAAGACCTTTTTCTCTTTCACTTTTGAGTTTTCTTTCTTTTCCTTCTTTTCTATTTTCTCTCGTTCCCATTCTTCCTCTCTTTTTCCCAATATTCTTTTCTTTTCATTTTCCCAATATTCGTCTCTTTTTGCTCAATACTCTTTTCTTTCTCTTTCTTTCCTCTCATTTTCTTCTTTTTCTATTCTCTCTTCTCTTTCTCTTTCTCTCCTTTCTTCTCTTGTCCTTTCTTTTTCCTCTTTCTCTTTTCTTTTTATTCTCTATTCTCTTTCATTTTCCTTACACTCTTTTCTTTCTTTTTTCATTCTCTCATAGGGGTAGGAAAAAGGAGTGTAAAATAAGGGAGAACTTGGGTCATGGTATCTACTAAGGAGAGGTTTGTTCCTATAGTTGAATTCACTCATCTCACCCTTTGTTTTTTGTTTCTCAACTAAAAGATGTATGAGCCTTTGGAATTCAAACACACCCAAAAAAAATATAAGAAAATCACAAGAACTAAACTAAGAGAATGACTACAAGTGCAAAGAGCCTTTGGAACTCTTAAGCACTCACTAAAATGTCAGAAACAAGCTAAGGTAACTAAGACAAGACTAAAGGTGGTAAGGATCTAACATGCTCCTAAAGGTGTGGAAGGTCGTGTGTCACTTCCTTCTTCACACCTTAATTAGAGAGAAACTAAGCTAAACACTTAAGAATAATGGCCTTTTACAAACCAAGGAAAAGAAAATACATTAAAAATTATTAACAAGAATAAAACTAAAAATTCTTCGAGTTTTCTCTCTAAGTTATCTCTCTCAAGGTGTTTCACTCTTGTCCATGCTCTTCATTTTGTTAAAGTCCTTGTAACTATTTAAACTATTCCTTAAGAGGCTACCCTTGTGGAAAACTCCCTTACTCAAGGCTTCCCTACATAAAAGTGGCACTAACCAAGGCAAGAACCAAAGAGGTAGAACAAGCAAAAAGCAATAAAGCTCAATAGGCACTAGAAATAAAGACTAGAAAGAAGTAAGTACAACAAAGGAAATTCCTACAATAGGCACTACAATAAGAATAGGGACTAAAATGCAAAATGGCTAAAAAGTTTTCAAAAAATTCACTAAATGAAATGATGATGATCGAATGCTATAGACGGAAATACTAAAGCAATTCAAACAATGAGTCCTCTTTTGCAATTAAAAGAATTTTCTATTAGGTATGCCAATTTTTTCTCAATTTTTTTTTTTTACTTTTGTTCTTTCTATTTCAAGTTTTCTTTGACTTTTTTTTTATTTTCTTTTTTTGTAATTCTTTTAGATGCACCTAATATACCAATTTGGTTTGCAAATTCTATGAGAAATAAGATATGCTAAACGCTTGATGCACAAAGCTAACCAAGATGCCACAAAATTTCAAATACAAGTGCAATCTAATGAAAATTTTAGTAGTGTTTGATTTGTGCATGAACTAATTTGTTTTAGCACAAGTTTTGCTCAATATCACACGAACAAGGACAACTCCAAATACCAAACAATTTTCACTTCAAAGAAGCACACTAAAAGCTACTACAAATTCAATTCAAGACACTAAAATTTAGAGAAGAAATTGAGCTATAATTTTTTTTTTGAAATTTTTAATTAGGAACATGCTTGAACAAAAAGCACGTATGACTTCTTAAGAGACTTAAACAAGAGAGAAGAACTCTCTTAGAAACTCAATTTCAAGAAGTTGAACACAACTCTTTTTTGCATAAAAAAATAAATGATAAAAGAAGTAAAACCTAAGGAACTTGATATGACAACAATTAATGGTTAAACAAGACTCTAAATGACAAATACTTGAGATTATGAAACTGAAAAATAAAACCTAAAATAAGCAACAGCAAAAATGCACAAAAAACAGCCAAGGAAATGTAAAAATGAAGCCAAAACACCTGAACCACAATGCGGTGGGAAACACCATAGAGGTGTGGTTCACGGTTTGGTGTTTCTTAGGAACTTCATTATGCAAAAAATGACTCAAAACAAAAATTTAATGGTGGAAATGAGTCCTAAACACAAGAATACAGTATTCAAAGGAAGAATAAGCAATTTGAACTTATTAAACTCAAAATAAAGTGCATACAACACAATTACACTAATTAAAATGAAGAGAAATGACTTAGAATTAAAATGAACTGAACAAAATCACAATAACAAGTCAATTAACACAAGACAAGCAAGGAATATTACAAAACAACACGGATGTGCTAAAAAGAAAAATAGAATAGAGTACAAGAAGGACATGAACACAAGAGCATAAATTGAAAAAAATTAAAAGATAGGATAAATTAAGAACCTCTATCAAAGCCCAAACTCTGATACCACTTGATGCATTCCTCCCCAAACCATGCTTGCACAATTCTTGGAGAAGGAGATGCCACCTAGGATTCACTCTTAGAGGTCCTTGAGAGCATTGAAATGAAGGTGGAAGACTAGAAGATGAAGGTGAAGGAGGCATCACTTCTATTATGTAGACGATAAGCCAAATGTAAAGCTAGCCACAAGGGAATGAACCCTTGATAATAGCATGAAGAACTCTCACAAGAATGGAGAGAACAAGAACACTCTCTCTAAGAAAAGAATGTACTCTCAAAAGTAGAGAAGAAATCTATCTTTCAATTAAAATGAGTGTCAAAAGTTACATGAAAGGAGGGGAGCTACTTATATAGAGCTTAGCATGGACCTATGAGCCTAGCATGAACATGAACGTCCAAATCCTCTAATTAGAGAGGATTATTTGGTTAATTTAGTATTAAATGAACACATATCAATTTAATACTAAATGAATTCAACTATGGGCCTAAAAAAGCATATTTATGTTCCCTCTAATTTGAATTTGAATTTTGGAGGGAAATGACATGGCACCTCCAAAATTCAAATTAAAATAAGAAGAAATAAGAATAGTCGTGTAGGAGTAGGAAAGCACATGTGAAGTGAAACAAGGGGACAAGGGGCCCACATGTCTCCTACATGCTTCATGTGTTGGTTAGGAGGGTTTTAGAACCAATTAGGTGTGTGGAAATAAATACCACACGTCCACACTACTTCTAGTAAAATCCAACTAATTAACACACTCCACAAAGAGACTATTTACACCTCCTAAAGAAAATAGAACCTATAGGCCAAAATAAAAGGCCAAAAATAAAACTAACTACACCCCTAAAATCCTAATGACATAAGGGTGTTTATAAAAGCCTAAAAATGGTCAAATTAATACAATTAAATGAGACATGTCCTAAACTAAGCTCCTTGAAGCTTCATCTAAATCATGTTCCTTTCTTATTGGTCCTAGCCCAAGCTCATGCTAGGCATGCATGTATAAATACCACTCTCACTTGTCGCATATTATATCTCACTTTTTCCCTATATGTTGAGTTTTAGGGTTTCGGTTGTGGTAAAATGCAATTTTTACCATGTTGGAAACAAACGAATTTGGTTGCTTTTTAATTACCCACAACATTTAATCAATTAGTCTTTTTTTGTGATTACCCAAACAACATTTAAATTTCTTCATTAGTCACATGTCGCGTCTATTAATTGCATCAATGGGGAAGGTCAACATTAAAAAAACACATCTTGTTTTTCTTTTTGCTTTTTAATTGTCAAATATCTATAAGGGTAAAATTGAAAATGAAATGTTGAAACAAAAATTGTGAATTCCCTTTATATATGTTATAGATTTTAGATAATATTATAGATTATAGATAGTAAGATAATTACTATGTTGAATATAAATGTTTTAAAGTAGTTTTTTTCTTAAGGTTGATCTAGTGACAAAGTCCTTATATGGAAAAATGAGGGAGAAAGAGGTTGTGAATTTGAATTCCTCTTTTAACAAAATAGTTTTTTTCTTTTTGTTTTTTAATTTTTAAATAGATATAAGGGTAAAATTGTAAATGAAATATGGACACAAAAATGGTGAAATCCCTTTATATATGTTATAGATAATATTATAGATATAAATTATAGATAGTAGGATAATTATGTATATTGAATATAAATGTTTTTAAATATTTTTTTCTTAAGGTTATAAGGTTGATTAGGTAGAAAAATCCATATAAAGGGAAATAGGGAAGAGAGAGATTGTGAGTTCGAATTCCTTTTTTATAACAAAGTAGTTTATTCTTCTTGTTTTTTAATTTTCAAATAGGTATAAGTGTAAAGTTGAAAATGAAACGTGGACACAAAAATGGTGAATTCTCTTTATATATATTATAAATAATATAGTATTATAGATTATACATATAGATTATAGATGATAAGGCAATTATATATTTTAGATATAAATATTTGAAAGTAATTTTTTTGTTAAGGTCATAATGTTGATCTAATGGCAAAATCCATATATAGGAAAATGGTGAAGGGAGAACTCGTATTTTGAAACATAGACATTAAAATAAGAATTTCTTTTATTAATATTATAAATATGTATGTTAAATATAAATATTTTAAAATAGTTTTTTTAAAGTTATAAGGTTGATTTATTGATAAAACTTATATATAAAAAATGGAAAAGGGAGAGATTTTAGTTTTGGATCTCTCTTTTAACAAAGTAATTTTTTTTAAATAAAGGTAGAATAAGTATTTTAAAAATAATATAAAAAGAGAAATTATCTTTATTAATAATATAAATATTACTTTATCATATATTATAATACAAATAATATTTTTAACAATATTTTTCACTTAAATTATAATTATATAATATTTTATAAGATAATTATATTATATAATATTTTATATATAGTGTGGAACAGGCAAGTTGAACACTATCCAAATCGCATAATTTTTTTGCAGATCTAAACTTGTCTTTATAAGGATATTTTTAGAAGTACTTATAAGATTAGATTAATTTTATCATCCTTAATGATGCAATCCTTTTCATCCCATAAAGATAATTGATATATAGTATACATTTACTATTCCTCGAGATCCATTCTGTATGCCAAAACTCCAGACATAAATAATGATTATAAAGTGGACCTAAGGATGGCCAGAAAATTAAAATTAAATAGTTGAAAGTTGAATTTAAAGATACAGTTTATCAAGTTATTTGAATTTTAATTTTATTTTCTTAGACAATAACACGTGCATAGTTGTTATCCATTTAACTAGCTATTTAATTTTCGGTTCTACAATGTATAAGGCATCAAAACAAAAATATAAATAGCAATTTCCTTTTTAGTACTTCTCTATTTGCTTCTTAATTGCATAGCACTAGCTTTAGCTTTTATCACTATGTAATAAGAAAACCACAAAAAGAACAAGTGTTCCCCACTCAATTATTATTTCATCTCGGTATTAGCTTCTATTTCATTAGCTTAAATCAATAACAGATATCCATATGAAATTTTTAATTAGAAAACAAAACCCATATGGAACTATATATTTAACTTTCGTCTCAACAAACACAAACATGGACGTATCATATTAGGCGATCTTTATTTAAAAAAAGGAATAAAAAGCTATCATTCCGTTTAGGTCTGCTAAGCTCTCAAACTTAGACGGAAACAAGGAGAATCGATCCTTTTGAGAATCTCAAGCATAAAATGTTTTGTTCTTTCATACTAACTAAAACAACACATAAATAATAAGTACCCGAGAACATAGTTAAGCTTAGAGCATAGGTAATAATGGTCATTACAGCAGAATCTCCAAAGGTAATAACACTGCAAGACCAAACTATCAACAAAAAGCATCTTGTCCAGATAGATTCGAAATCAACAGAATCATCTATACACTAAGGACAATGGACTAAGAAGCGCCTCAAACTTACAGCTGTAGGCTTCAAAAAAGTATCCTCCCTTTGCAACTATAGGTAAAACCTAAAGTTGCCAGTCTATGGGATCAATCCCCATTTGCTCCAGAAGTTGGTTAGTGCGAGAGAAGTGTCTGCTCAGATAAATTTAATAAACAAGACGCAGAGTAAGAATAAAATTTGCATATATTGAATAAGGTAAGTGATCAGTTAGCTAACCAAAACATGGCTTAAAATAGCAAAGGCACAGAACATGCACCATCTGTATTACATCAACCACTATATGATCGAATATTGAGAGCCTCCGTAGTGGTGTAGTGACTTACACAATAAAAAACATGCAGAGTTGAAATTATTTTTATTTAGATTTGTGTACATTTTAGAGGTTCTTCTCATATAGTGCCTAAATATTGAGATTTCAGATTATGGTACTTTAAAGTTGAAAAGATTTTTTTTTAATACACAATTAACTAAAAGGCTACGTATAGATATTTGGATAATTTCAAGTAAAAGTGTATGCCAAGTAAAAAAACGAAAGCATATTATTCATCATTTTTTCCTACAGAGCGTGTTTCTATAGAGTTGTGGCCATTGGCACAGAGATGTGGGTGGCATCAAGGGTGACTTTTTTCTTACTGCATGTATGTAACATTTGTCACAAAGGTATTGAAGGTTTGTGGTGAGTTTGTTTCTTCTAGAATTTTCCTCCCTGCACCTCCCAATTTTCTCCCTACACCTCCATATATCTTCAAAAGAACAACAATGTCCTTCGGTGAAAATTTGCATAACTGAGAGACACACATCTCCACCTCCATCTCATGTTTTCCATCTACATCTCGCGCAGATTTACAAAAGTTTCTTCTCTCCTCACGTGTGCTTCTTGCTCCGGATTAGGTGTTCTCATTTACGCAATTAGTTATCTGAATAGTTCAATCTGGATGAATGAAAATCATGTGAGGAACAAGTATACACTGAGTTCAGAACAGGCAATCCAGAGCCAATCTACAATAGGCAACTTGGAGCCTGTCCAGAATAGGCAATCTAGAGCCTGTCTAGAACAAGCAATGTGGAGCCAGTTCAAAATAGGCAATGTGGAGCCAGTCTGGAACAAGCAATTCAAAGTCAGTCAGGAATAGGCAATCTGAACCCAGTCCGGAATAGACAATCCAGATTTTATTTTAAGTTATATTTTGTATCTAAACATTGGACCTAGTGTGCATCCTGAATCAGGTTTAACAAACAAAATTGAAAGAAGCGAAAAACTAGTTAGATCAAAGATCTGACCCGAGATCGAAAAAGAGAATGGGAACAACTGTGGCAGTTCTAGCACCCAATCTATCACGAAAGCTGAAGAAGGTTCTAGAATTGAGGATCGCCATGCCTGATCTCTTGTCTTGGCTCAACACACTATCTTCCTTCTACAATGATAACTCTCCTCAAGCGTGTCACAACCTCCACTCCACCGTTGACAAGCGCACCCTCTCCATCAACCGCGAATTCCTTTACGCTTCCCATGCCATGCAACTAGTAATTCCTCTTCCCTCACCAATGGTGCTAATCAATTTGTTTAGAAATAAAATATAACTTAAAATGAAGTTTAGAGTTCTTGATACAAACTGGCTCACCTATTCGGACTACTAACTACATAAGGGCACTTTTACCTAAGGGCATTTTTATCCTTTTAAAGATATATGGAGGTACATAAAGAAAATTGAGAGGTGCACATCTAACGCCTTCTTCATAAGATCGCAACCATTGTCACAAAGGTGTGGGCAATGTCGGGAAGTATTTTGCACTCATAGTGTTAGAAAAGGCTTTTCTACCCAACCCATAGGTCATCGATAATCCCCAATGCCTTGTGAGCCTTGTAATGCAAGCCTTTTAGCCTTACGGGCCATTTTACCCTATGCCCACATGGGCCAAGGCTTGACAGGGTTAGGCCTTATATTATTAACATTTGCTATAACAACCTTAACAGTGTTTTATGCTTAAATAGCAGCATAAAATTATTTTACATTGATAATATATATATATATATATATATATATATATATATATACATATATATTACACTCAAATAATAATATTAATAAGACACTAATATTGACAAATCACTATGTTGTGAAAAACTAAAAAAGACTTGAATAAGTTTTTGGTTCCTAGTAAAATTTTTTAATTGTTTTTGGTTCTCAATTTTTTTGTCGATTTTAGTCATTGATATTTCACTTCATTAAACGGATGGAATGTCACTTATGATTCTAAAATTATAATTTCTTACTGCTAAACAACGCCAAAATCATTTTAATTTTTTAACAAATAAATGTCTTAAATATTTTTTCTCTCCAAATCGCCAAACACCTCACTCCTTCACCACCATTTCCCTCTGCAACAACTCAACTCACTGCTTCCTCCATCCCTTAGTCCCCTCCTCAATCGTCACGATGGCAACAATGCTACAGCTATTGTGGGGGTGATCGTGTCCTTGCCATTATTCTTGAGACATTTTCAAATTTGAGCCGCCACCACCTTTCTCTTTCTCAACCCTTCTATTCTTCCACAACACCATTGAACAATGCAGGCAAGTGCCCTTCTTCATTCTCTCAATACTTCAACACCTTTCAAATAATGGCTATGAGTATTTTCCTTAGTGATGCCTGATGAAATGCAAAATTGCCATTAAGAAGAAAAATGTGTCAAGAAGACAGCTGAGAAAAAATATGAAAATTTACTTGTGCCAAAGCCTTCCTCCTTAGTATCCAAAACCACATCTCAAGTTGTAGTAACACCGGTCTAGGAAACTTGGCCCTTGGCTAATGGGCCAACTTCCCATAAGGTGGGGTGTTGGTCAATATGGTCATGTCCAACATATCCAACACAAATCTCAATTTTATTAAATTTGATTCTAAATTTTGTTCTTTGAATCTAACTTGGCATGTTTTTAGATGAATATAATATATATTAATTTTGTCATTTTTAGAGTAGAAGTGTTTGGTTTGGATTTTAGATATAAGTAGAATCCTTTTTTTTAAATAATTGCGGTTTATGTGGTTTGATTTTCGGAATTGTTTTTAGTTTGATGAATTTTGTGTTGTTTTGTATTTAAATATAATTTTTTTTAATTGATTTTGGCAACTAAAAGCTCCCAAAAAATTGTTTTAGAATTTTAAACTAAAATTAATAATGGTTATTTTAAACCCCCGAAAGTTGTTTTTAAAATTTGTGTGCAGAGTAATGGTAGAGACCATGATGAGATTAAATTTTATTAGGAACCAAAAATGTCAACAACAAAAAAATTGTCACAAAAACTTATTTGAACAAAAAAAAAAGTGTTGGAATAGGTATAATTATTATTTATTATTCAAATAACGACATATTAAGCTTTTCAAAAAAAAAAAATAACGACATATTAGTAGTCATGTTACAAAGAAGTTTTTTGAATGTGTCAAACTAAGTAAACACAGCAAAGGCAAAACATGATTGTGAGAGGTACGGTATATAGGTCAGGGTCTATGGACTGGTTTGTAGACTTTGTAAACCTGTGTGGAATTCATCGAAGCTCATCAACTTTGCAAGCTAAGTGCGTGAGCTTAGGCTTGGCCTATAGCTTGTTTTAAGAAACAAGTTTGTCATTTGAACTATTAATTTGCACTAATGTTGTAATTTATTTGTTGTGAATTTTGATATTTTAGAACTAGTATTGAAAATATTTAGTGTTTTATATTATTATGAATGATAATGTAACTTTTAGTAAAGACGTGTATACGGATCCAAGTCCATAGACCTCACAAGCATGTGCGGGTTTTCAATCCTTTTTATAAGAAAAAGCATAATGTAGGGAAATTGAGTCCTATCCGCAAAACCTCTGCGGGCTTGGAGCATAAGCTCGTTTAAAGGTACAAACTTATCATTTGAACTATTAGTTTGTGTTAATGTTGTGATTTTTTTTTTGTTAATTTGATATTTAGTATTTTAAATTATTATAAATAATCATATAATTTTTAGTTTGATATAATATAGTTTAGTTATTTAAAAATATTAGACTTTTTTAATTATTTTTAATATATATATATATATATATATATATATATATATATATATATGTGTGTAGGCTCAAGACCAATCTCTCAAGTCCACGAGCTTGATACATACTCTTAAAGGTCCAATTTTTAACTTATCTTACTTGTTTAAAATGCGGGTTTACAAGTCAAAATTAAGCGGGTCAGACTCATCCCTTACCCACCCCTATTTTTTAGTATAATAGAATAAAATTTAATTAGTTAACAAAAATATAATGATTTCTTTATTGTTCTTTTGTAACAAAAAAAATGTGTAGGCTAGTGGATCAATCTATTAAGTCCACATACATTGTAGACTGGACACAAACTCCAAAAACAAGCTTATTTATTTGGTGGACTAGACTTATTCAGCCCATTTAAAATATAAACTTCACATGCCATGTGCAAGCTCGTGAGCCCGTTTGTTAAGTCCACATACATTGCAAGTTGGATACAAACTCCAAATACAAGTTTATATATTTGGTGAACCAGACTTATCCCACGTTTGTTAAGTCCACATACATTGCAAGTTGGATACAAACTCCAAATACAAGTTTATATATTTGGTGAACCAGACTTATCCCAACCCATTTAAAATGTGGACTTCACGAGCCAAGCACTAAATGTTGCAAACCAATCCGTCTACCCACCCTAGTGAGAGGGTCCAATTAAAAAAAAAATCTTTCACAAGTAGATTTTTGTTTTAATTTATATTTGTTGTTTTCCAGAATGGACGAGCCCCATTAGACCTTGGCCCAATCCCATTTATTTGTAGTTGTGATGGCTGGAACTGTTTTAACACCCCTCAATATATGGGTCATAAAAATGAGGACCAAGTAAGATGGCCTAATGGGTTGGGCCCAGGGTCAAGGGCCAATCTGACAGCTATATTATAGTTGTTACAATGTAGAACAGTTAGAAGTTCGAACAAGTTACTTCACTCACACAGCTATACTGACCCAAGATTAATTCATATAGCAAAACCATCTTACCTGCAGCCAAAGAAGCCTCTATTTGCAGACAAACCAGAAGGATGTGCAGCTTTAAGAACATGATGCTTTGTTGCATCAATTAACCTGTGTATATGGCACTCAAGCACAAGTTCATCAAGAAGTTTTACAGAATTTATATTCCAGGCAGGGAAAGAAAAGAATCCAAATTAGTTTTTAAGAAAACAATTTCCTAAAAACAGCCTGCAGTTAATAGATGTATACTAGCAGTTTCAAAAATAAAAATTTACTCTGATATTTTATTTCTTCATGCTGGCTAGGAAAAATAATCAAGGAAACTACAGCAAGCCCAGGTCACTGTTTCATGTTTGGTTTCAAAGGCTTGCTACAATGTTAGACAATGGCAGTACCTAGATTTCTCCCGAGCAGAATTTCCCCACAAGAGAAACACAACTCCTTCCTTCTTTTGTGAGATTGTCTTGATCACAGCATCAGTAAATTGTTCCCAGCCTTTTTTGGCATGAGAATTTGCTTGATGCTTCCTAACTGAACTCAAAAAGTATAACACTAGTAAAAAAAACATCACTTGAATACAAGCATAAAACACCCTAGTGAAGGACAGTAGCATACTGGATAAGCAAGCATATAGTGAAATATAAACAAAATGATAACTATGAGTCGATAATATACCTAATTAGAAGTTCATCAAAATAAAGAATCTAACCTGTTAGAACAGCATTGAGTAAGAGAACACCCTGAAATGAAGTTAAAATGGAGATCAGTTAATGTTATTTCAAAAACTACACTCACTGAATGAAGTCACCAATTGTGTTAAAATATCTATACTGGTATCACTCGGCATTTAGAGCATAAACTTACCATAATTCTCCAAAAATCCATTTTTCTATTGAATAAATTTAATTGGCACCCTTTTTAAGGTCTGAATTCAGTTATTGACAAATAGATTTTTATCTTCAAATCATGCTAAACATTAAAAGGCTTTTGGCCATAAAATAATATATAACAACAACAATCATATCTTATTCCACTACGTTAAGTCAACTACATAGATTGCATGATGCCATTAAGCTCAATTAAAAATTAAAGCCACAGAAATATTATTTAACCTTAAACCTCCTTTGACTTCTTCCTTCAAATTCCTTTTTGGTCTTCCTCTTCTTTTTTTTTTTCTTTTTTTGTTGCACTGGACTAAAGGTTATGCAATATAAAGAGAATTCAAAACACGAGCAAGATTAAGCTTGTAACATGCAATCATGCATCACATTTACAATGTACTTTACTGTCTTCACATTTGATACCATAAAGCATTCTCATCCATGAAATACTTATGTAATATGGCATTGAGAATATATTGATCCATGTTATCATCATCATTATTTAAAAAATAACATAGTTGGCCATTACAGAGGGTACAGGTAGGGTAGACAGACAGTAGTAAGCACTCTCATCCATGTATACTGTTTGCTTTAATTACAGAGTGTATACTTGTAAACAACAAGTGGACAAATTCAAAATTGATCAGTTTATTGGAATTTTTAAATGATTCTCAAACTAAAATGAGCACGAAAAATGCTGGTCCGATATGCAATTATCATTGAGAATGCATATTCCCCTTATTGCAATCTTTTAAAAAGACAAACCCCTACACGTAAGTCAGGCAAATGTCAGAGATTGTACCTGCACAGCCCATTTTTGAAGATTTCCATGAGTTGGAATGGAGCAGCCAAGGTCTTGGTGAAGTTCCTTGAATATATTTACCAAACTGGAAGGAACTTTGACGCCCTCAGGAACTGAGAATGAAAGCCCCATTGCTTGACCAGGCCCATGATAAGGGTCCTAAACATTAAACAAAACGCACAAATCACTAAAAGAGATTTAAAATCAGGGTCTGCTTATATAAATCTCTTCTTAATTACTTACAAAAATAACACAAAATTAATTGCGTTTCTATTATTAGATAAAATCAATTTATGTGCATCAGCTTTTGGAATTCTGGTCTTAAATTTTGATCACAGTTTCATCCAAAATGCCAGGACACTTTCTCTAACACTTTCTTTGTGATTGACAGAATTTTGTTGGGAACCATCAAGTTTGGTGGGTAGAGAAAGTGATTATAAATTTGACAATAACAAAGAGAGTTCTAGAAAGAGTGTTTGAGTCCCAAGTAGCAGGAACAATGACATGGATATATGACACGGACACAGCCGGCTAATGGTTAAAATATAATGCGAACACGGTTTATATAAATGTAAATAATGACATACTAATATGAGTAATATAACAAATTAATTAAAGTGGTGGTGTATTTATCAATTTAAACTAATTTTTTATGATAACAATCTTAAAAGATAGGTGTAACATTATTTTTTTAATAGGTTGAAGTGTGAGTTTAGGTATGTAAGTTGGAAATAAGTATCTAAGTTTATAGAAAGAAAAAATTAATTGAAGAGGAGTCTCGGACAGTGTTGGTGTCGTTGCCCGTGCTTCTTAGTTTGAGTCTAACATTTGTCTAGTTTTATTGCATTTGTTGAGATTACTGGAAGTTGCAGACAAATGTGGCAGATGCAGGAGCGGAAAAAGTTGATATTGAAAGGGAGGTGGAGGTTGAGAGAAAAGTTGAAGGGATAGTGAAAGAAAAAGGAACCTGGCCAAGAATAACAGCTTTGAGAGTGGGAAAAGGAGTGGAGTTAAGAGCGTTGAAAATGAAGTGCGTGGGAGGGAAAACGACGTCGTGGCCACTGGAAATCTCAGATTGGACGAATTTGGAGAGAGTGAGGGCATAGGGTTTTTGGAGTTCAGCAGAAAGCGCTTCCAACCAGGTATCCTCGACGAGCAGGTCCTGGAGGTTGACAGCACCTGCATTGCTTTGGGTTCTCTGGACGCAGAGTTTAAGATTCCTCTTCGACTTTGCCATGGCCTTGTTGTATTCCACGCGCCACTTTTGATCAACCGAGAGGGAGAGACTCGCGTCGCTGCTCTTCAACCGCTTCGAAACGGGTTCGAAAAACTCCGTTAGGGCTCTCGATGACGCCATTTCCTATTTCCACTTCCACGCCCTTTTCTTCTTCTCCCGCTTTCACCTCACATTTATAGGCTTCTTCTATGCATGTCTTCAAAAATAAACTCCCAGCCTAAAACACACTTTTACCATCATTTTTTAAAAGTAACATTATAGATTATAAATATCACACATTCCTATCCGGCTCGTTTCCTCCTTTACATTCTTTTTAGTTTATATAAAACAAATATTTACAAAAATATGTTTATTCGTTTAATAAACATACAAACATTATGTTTTTTAGTCCTTGCTAATAAATTAGATTTTTATTTTTTTTTTTAAATTGGAACTAAAAATAAATAAAATTATATCAAAACCAAGAGGCTTTATATTTTCAAAAACAAAAACACATTTAAATCATTTTAACATTAACTTATACTAGATTTTATATATATAAAAAAAACAATGTTTTGCATGTGTAATTTTTAAACAAAACTAAATTGAGTGACGTTTTAAGAATATAATTACGAATTTATTTCTGGAAGGATTGATTGAGGCTTGTAAGTGCGATTGTCTTTAAAAAAATTATGCTGTAAAATTTTAAGCAAAGACAATACATATAAAAAAGTTAAGACTTTCTTTATCAACTTTTCCAAAATATCTCACATCTTTTTCTTATATGAAAAAATTTACATATTAATTCATAACTAATTTTATTTGATAAAAAATGTTATTTTAATTTTTTTCATTATCTTTTTAGGTTTCTAAAAATGTTCATTCAAACATGTGCTTGACGTAAATTTTATTTTGCAAGAAATAATTGTCTCTTCTTATTAAAACATAAGACTTTTTTAAAGAGGAGTACAATAATTAAGTGAAAAGAAAGAGATCGTGAATTCTAAAATTTTATAGATTTTATCTACCACATGTTCATAATTATAATAAAAAAAATATAAGTTTACTCAGTTGATGGTTAAAAAATAAGAGAGACGAATAAACGTCATAAATTCAATTTTCATCGTTAACAAAAACTAACTTTATCAATAGCATTAACATTTAATTCATTAAAAAAAACAATTAATAAGAAAGGAGACATGTGAAAAAATATTGTGGGGTGGACATTTAGGTGACAAAAACTAACATCACTAATAACAATAACATCTAGCTTATAAAAATTAATAATTATATATTTAATATAATATTTCCTCACCTTTTATCAAATTACATATAATTTCACTCTTTATTTTTTATTTTCATAGATTAATATTTCTTTAAGTTTAAAAGTAATTATACTAATATCCTTTATATATTTGAAAATATTTCACTCACGCTTCTCAATGGTGCAAAAGTAATACTTAAAAAAACAAGAGATATATGAGAGAATTACTGTAATTTGCTCTTAGAAAGAAGTCATATGAGAGAGTCTTTACATATTAGTTTATGATAGGCTAATTTTGTCTTACGTAAGTTTTTTGTCCCAAAAGTTTTACCAAAAGTAATTTTTTATCCTTGAAATTCAAAAAAAATAAAATTTAGTCACTAATTTTTTTTATCAATGTTATTCATTTATAAGTTTTAGTGTATTAAATTGTGTTAGATGTGAAATTGAAGATTAAGAGAGTTAGGATTAAAGAGAAAAGTGATTCACGATTAGAAAAATGTGCTTCATGTCAGCAATTTTTTTTACGTTAACTGAAAAATAAAAACTAAAAGTGAATAAGAGATTAAAAAAATATTTTTGAATTTTAAGGACAAAAAATTATTTTTGTGAAACTTTAGAGACAAAAAATTTACTTAAGTTTTAGGTAATGAAGAAGTTAATTTACCTTCTTTTTCTTTGTATTTTTTCTCCTATAAGTGATGTTGGAAAAGTTTGCCCAAATAAGTACCTAATCCTATTATGTTGTCTTATTAAGTTGTTGGTTGAGGTATGCTGCATGATGCATCCATGCTATAGTTTAAATAAATAAATTCATGCATTGTACTTCAATAGAATCATGTTTAGGATTTAGGATTTACCAAATGACGCGTCAAGTTGTTAATGGTTTGATAAGGAAAACATTATTTGAATTAGAAGGTTGTCATTATTAAAATTTTAATGTTAGATTGCATATTTCATTTTGTAAGAGTTAACATACCTCATTTTTCTTTTATAGAAGTTTCTAACCTTCAATAAAGTGCTAAAAAAAGTCTTTAAAATATACAAAAATTCATTGTCTAAAAGCAAGACTAACCTTAGTTTCTTTTAGGCTTAGTTTGGTTCATAGATGCGATGAAAATAATTCTAAATGGATGGAAGGGAGGGAAAAAATTTTAACACACATTGGTTTAATATAATGAAGAGATGGAAAATAACTACTTTTTCTTATAACAAGGGAAATAATAAAAAACACTATGGGCTACAATGGATAGAAAAGTTGTGCCTCTATATTCTATAATCATCTAACAACATCCAATACAAGGAAAAACAAGGGCAACCACAAACATGAAAAAAGGGGAACTTGGAGAAGCTCCTAGTTAGCAAGAAAATCAACACATATATTTGCTTCGCTATAAACATGAACAAGCTTTGTGATTGAGACTTTTTTGCCCAACAAACTGATAATGTCACGAATAATGGGTAAGAGATATATAAAAGGAGGATTTCTCCCTTTGAATCAATTGAACAAGGGAAAAATTCATCTAAAAGTGGACATAATGGATATATATCTATAACATAGTGAATACATTTCTCTCTATATCTTTATAACCCTACGAAATATAAAAAATACTCAGATAAAAAAGTTAAAACTTTGTTCTTACGCACTTTATTACAAGTCCAGAATAGTCAATCTGGACTTGTAAAAAAATTTGATTTTGCAAGTTTAAATTGGTTAATTTGGACTTGTAAAAAATTTTGCAAATTTACTAGTGATTTTTTTGCTCATTTTCAAAACTTTGTTTCACATGCAATCAATTGTAAGCTTCATTCTTTTTGAATTATTTGTATCCGACAATCCAGCTCTGGAACGGTGAATTGCATCATCTACAGGTTTTACAACATCTTAACCAACCGTTCTTTTATGAAAAACTTGTTCCAAGAAGACTAACTTTTATCTTTATGTTTTAGTAATTTTTACAAGTCAGAATTAGATAATCCAAACTTGTAAAAAAAATTGTAAATTCTAGATTGGTCAATTCAAACTTATAAAAATATTTTTTTATAAATTCAGATTAGTTAATTCAAACTCATAATTTTTTAACTTTTTTTACTTAAGACATTTTTACCATTTTTAAAACTATTGAGGTG
The DNA here is from genome assembly GCA_037954015.1 of Psophocarpus tetragonolobus. NCBI lineage: Eukaryota > Viridiplantae > Streptophyta > Magnoliopsida > Fabales > Fabaceae > Psophocarpus > Psophocarpus tetragonolobus. The sequence goes on from CM075689.1 coordinate 4,040,175, forward strand.
GAAGTAGAAATAATCCAAGACCTAAATTCGCAATAAAACCTTTAATGAATCTTCCTGTATAGTCTCAAATGATTCCTCCATAAACAAATGTGGTAGATCTGAGAAAAGAGCCATCAATATTCATTCATCTTGAAAACACTACGAAGTAAGCGATTCGAATGAACATGTATTTCCTCGTTAACCACAGCAGAAGAAGAGGAAGAAACAGTAATGGTCTTTTCAGTGACAGATAGATTCAGCTTTGACATTGTGAAGAAATTGGTTGTGATGTTATACATAGTAAATTGTCACCTCAAAGAATATATTCACTTGAATAATAACAATTTTTATTTGATCAAAAAGATTTTAAAACTAATTACTTTTTTATTTTTATTTTATCTCAAAGCATATATACGTTATAATGGTATGAGAAACAACAATAACATGCACTGTATCCAATAGTAGGAGAAACAGAGTTATGAAAAGTTAATCTCCAAGAAACAAAATTCAATGAAAATTAAAAGAACTAACATAGTAAAACTTTATAAAAATTATTAAATAACTTTCTCTTCACTCCAAATTTCCCCATATTTAAGAGAAACTGAAATTAGGTAAGAAGAATCTCTCTTACACTCATTCTCCCCTTAAAAATTACTAGACAAAATTTTTAAATGTCTTGCTCTCCCATCCCTTTCATCTTCCAAAATGTGTTGAATTTTTTTTTCTTCATCATATGTAAGGTCTATCAGCATGAGTTTATTCAAAAACAGTTTTAGAATAAAAAAATAAAAAAAGCTTCCAAAATCAACTAAAATATGTAAAACTTTTTATTAATTAAATTTCAAAACAGAAAACTTGATAAAATTATTAACAGTAAACTAAAAATATTAAAACAAAAAGGAGTTGAATGTCTTATACAAATCATGACATTTTTTCTATAATAAATATCAACGTAAACGGGTTGCTTCCAGGGACTAATATAAACATTAATTTTGACACATTGGGTTAGTCACTTAACCTATTGGATTAGTCAATTAACATCACATGCAAATTTTTTTCTTAAAATTTGTAAATTCACGAAAATACTAAAGCAATGTCTTATTTTACACATCAAAACAGCAGTAAAATTTTAACCCAACATTTTCAAACGGCTTACCAAACGCTAAGTAATAATTCTGCAAATCACTAGATAAAAACGGAGATAATAAATTCTAAGTATATATACGAGATAGTTTTAAAAGGCGTTTATTATAGCAATATGCCAAACTTGAATATATATATATATGGTGTGGTATACTATACACGTTTACAGGATCATAAGCTACTTTGTTCTAGGTTAGAAACTATTTCAAAATTTTAAAATATAAATTATAACTTGATAGAATTGTAAATATCAAAAATTGGATACAGCTGCATCCTCATGCAGTTCATTCATGTACTTCGAAAAGGTCTGCTCTACCAAATTAAGTATTCTGGTATTCAGGATAGGGGCAGTTTCGGCAGGAGATTTTAATGAAATACTCTAGATCATGTAAATAACAAATGTTTTTATGAGACAATAAGTAAAATAGATAAGCACACTAAAGAGCCCTCTCAATGCAACAAAATATAAGAAACGCCTCCTAAGACATCCTCTGAGCAGCCTCCTTAGCAAGAAGCTTCTCTTTTGCCCTGGTTTTGGCTTGGGATTTCGATCCCATGATACCACCACCCCACTTCTTCCTGTACTCGTCATATTTGTCATTGAAGTTAGCCTGAAAGAAAACCAAAATAACAAAAATCCAGTCAATTTTTACCATGAGCATTAACATGAACAGAAAAGTAAGAGCAAATTAATCGATTGAACCTTGATAGCCTCCAAGACTCTGCTGAACTCCAATTTATCTTCGTTCTTAACAGTTGTCAAGCACAAAACAGATGCAGTTTTCTTGTGGACAACCTGTTGAAATGTATATAATTAAAATTTAAATAGGTCAATAACTTGTATCTATAATGAAAATTTAAAATTAAATTTTAATTCATGAACTTTGGGCGTATGGTATGAAAATTACAATATTCAAGGAAATATTACCGTTCCCAGGCGTGCCTTTCCCTTCACAATGCAGTAAGGAATTTCCATTTTCCTGCACAATGCTGGAAGCCAGACAACCAATTCAATTGGATCCACGTCATGAGCAATCACAACAAGCTGTGCTTTGTTCTGCTAGGAATAAATATAATATACCTTTATCAAGTATTGATCATATTCAATAAAAATATAGGGGTAAAACAAGAATCACAAAGTAATAAAACAATGGAAGACAACCTGCTCAATAAGGTAGGTAACGTGGTTGAGACCATACTTCACAACAATAGGCTTCTTAGCCTCTACAGTTTTTCCTTCCGCCTCTGACTGAGCCCTTTTCAAGAGCCTCTCCTTCTTTTCTGCTTTATCCTCAGGCCTGTACTTCAAAAGAATCTTGAACAAGCTTGTTGCTGCAGGTTATGTTAAAATGGAACATCAAAACTGAACTAGAAAGTAGAGAAGCATAAAATTAGGAGCAGAAAAATTAAGTTATATGACAAATGTGCAGCTAGCCTACAATGAAAAGTGTCGATGGCAAATTTCACAACCCTAATAATCAATAAGCTTCATGCAGAGTATTAGACTCTAAATATTTATTTCAACAAATCCATAAATTTTATTTTATCAATCATAAAGCCAATTTTACCTTTACCAATCACTACAATAAACATTTATCTCATAACAATGGCATCAGCACGACAACACAATAGATGAGACTGAGTAAATAAGACATTTAAAAAATTAATTAATCAAATAATAACGAGTATTACATCTCACAGAAAAACACGCATATGTAAATAAGAGATCCTAAAACTATGAAGCTATTCTGACCTAGGTTTTTGTCAAGAGTTTTGGTAAACTGGTTCAAAGCTGGAGGGACCTTCAACCTCTGCTTCAGAATCCTCTTTTTCCTCTGAATCTGAACGGTTTTGGGCCACTTCACGAACCGAGTAAGATCTCTCTTTGGAGGCAACGCCCCGCCGATTCCGAACTGCTTCGGGCGCTTCTCGAACAACGGATTCGTAACCTTCTCCTGAAATTTTATAACAGAGAAATCATCTTCAGAACAAAAACAAGATTGCAAAAAACCAAATTACAAATCGTATTGAAGTCAAAGCAGTTAGATACATACAGGCTTCTTCTTAGCGGCTAGAGCCGGAGCCTTTCCACCTCGTTTGGGGGCCTACGAAATCAAACCCAATGATAAGTGCACATTACGCAAAAGAAAATAAGGTTTCACATCTAAATCAACGTAAGAGTTAAAACCTAACAACTAAACTCGGTGTGGATCTAAAATGTATGAGAAACAAAAAAAAAATGTAGGTAAGTTTGTGCAGACTGATGAGAACAAATGTTTGTGACTTACCATAGCTGCAGCTGCTGTTCTGTGGCAACGCGAAGGGAGTGAAACTGACTATCAGAAAAACCCTAGCTAGGGTTGTATATTATATATGTGAAATGGGCCTGGTAAGAACCTTTCGGCCCGATTCGTAACATTTTTTTAGAACATTTGTTGACATGAAAATGGAGAGAGAGAAATTTGATTTTCATTCTAATTCATCTACTAAAAGTAAATTAGTTTATTTTAACATGCGAAAAATTCTACCATGAAATTAAAAATAACCAAAATTAACCTAATTTTTTTATATTATTCAAAATTAAACTAATTTAATTACGCCAATATATCAAATTCATCCTATGTTACATTTTAAAAATGGCAAATTACTTTCTGTTTACCATGAGGTTTATTTAAGTGATATGCTAAACTAAAACTTCTTTAAATATTACGTCCTACCCTGTTTATATCAATTTGACAAAAAAATTATTAACAAAATATTTTATTTAACTGAGGTTAAAAGATTAGTTAACAGTAATAAATTTTGAATTTTTTTTTTTGTCTGTAAAAATCTTACTCCACTAGCATAAGATTATTATGCACTACCGAATTCTCTTTTTTGCATATTTAACATAACTGTCTACTAACTTTTAGTTCAAGATTATAAGTTATAACAGAACTGTTAAACAAAAATGGTGGTATAGATCATAGACGTAGTCTTTTGCTAATTTTGCCATAAGAATATCTTAACAACACTTTAATAATAATTTTTATTTATTTTGAAAATTTAAATAAATAAATAAAGGGAAGAATTAAAATTATTCAAATATTCTATAGAATAATTAATTGTGTATATGCTCTTTTAACTTTGTGTTTTAAATTTTTCCTTTTGAGCTTTCTTGTTTCAAATTGTGTCCATGTAATCATGTGTCACAATGAAACATTTTCAATAGAAGTATATTCTATAAAGTATATTTTTTAATCTTATATTATGTTTATTTTTTTATTCTTGTCCCCTTAAGATATAAATTATTAAGGGGACAAAATTGAAACATGTTTATTAATGGAAGTTATAAGGTGAGTTTGGTGGTATGATAGAAAGATGGAAAAGAGAGGTCATGTACTTAATTTTTTTGACTAACAAAACTAATATTTGTCTATAAAAAAATCATGTTTATGAGTGAGTTGCTTTTATATTAATAATTATCTAAAATTTAGTTTAAAAAATATTAGAGAATTGCAACACACTCTTGATAACACACTCCATCATTTGTAAAATAAAGGAAAATATCTTTTTATTAAAATTTACCCTTTCACTAAATTCATCAAATATTCAATTTTAGTGTAAAGGTAGTTGGCCACAAACTGTTGACCATATTATTTTGTAAGATTTGTTAGTGTGTGTTTTGTGTGCAACTATAGTCATCTCCTACGCAAGAGAGAAAATACCTTAATAGTTTTTGGTTTGAGTTTGAACCACATATAAAGGAGGAAACAACATGACATACGTGGCAAAATAAAAATCTTTAATATGATGAGACGGTTAAATCTTTTTTATTGAAAGTAAGTAGGATAACAATGTGGGTCAAGCCCGACAAGTAAGTCGACTCGCTACAAATTTGGCAAGGTAGGTAGGGTTTTGGCTTGCTAACTCGTTTTTGGGATGGCAAAACGGGTGAGTCAGACTCATTTATGGCCCGCAAAAAATGGGTCAAGGTAGGTTGCCCTGCCATGTTAAAGGTGGGCTAACTGTCAGATCCACCATGCCTATAGGTAGGTTGGCGAGCTGGCTCGCCAATTTTTTTAATTTTTTTTATTTTTATTTCTTATTTTTCTAAACCAAATTTGTTTGTTTAACCCAAATTTCAAAATACCAAAATAAAAGTATCTTAACCAAAATTAGTCTAAAAATTATAAAGGAAAGTAGCAATACTAAAATAATTTTTTAGTTTTTATTTTTAATCTAAACTAAATTTTAATATAATTTGATTAATTTATAAAGTAAAACAGTAATACTAAAGTTTTATTGTTTAATATTAATTCTCATACTTTTAATTTTAATTGAATAATTATATTTATTATATAATTAATATAAAAAATATTATTAATATATTATAATTATGGTGTGGGCTAGCTCGCTTTGTCCACCTTTGACCTGGCAAGCTAGGTGAGGCCAGCAAAATGGGTTGACGGGCCAAAATCCTTATCCTGTCTCGCCAAAATTGTAGCGGGCTAGCAAGCCAGCCCGCCAAACCTCACCCACTTTACCATTCCTATCTATTTTAGCTTGCCTTGTCTAACTTGCCAACTCGCCGAACCAGAGGCAAGATGGAGCGAGTTGGCTCGTCTCTCCACCATCCTAAATATAATATATTAATAATATTTTTTATATTAATTTTATTATAAATATAAAATATAATTAATCAATTAAAATTAAAAGTATGCGAATTAACATACTAAATAAGTTTTTTTTATTTATAAATTAAAAAAATTATATTAAAATGACATAAATAAGTTTTTTGTCCTTAAAGTTTCACAAAAAATCGTATTTGTTCCTTAAAATTCAAAATATTATTTTTAATTCCTGATTGACTTTTAGTCATTATTCTTCACTTAACGTCATAAAATGTTAATAGAGAACATGTTTTTATACTCGTAAATTACTACTCTCTTCTTCAATCCTAACTCCTTTAATCTTCAGAACTTATAAAGTAACAACATTAATACAAAAAATAAATTAATTTTAGGGACTAAAAAAAATTTGAATTTCAAAAACCAAAAGTGATTTTTGATGAAATTTTAAGGGCAAAAAACTTATGTAAGTTTATTAAAATTTAGTTTAGATTAGAAATAAAAAAAAATTACTTTAGTATTACTAAATTATTTAATAATTTTTAGACTAATTTGTTAAAATATTTTTATCTTGAAATTTGAGTCAAACAAAAAATATTAGTTTTACAAAATAAAACATAAAAACTTGAAATTAAAAAAAAATTGAAAAATTGGTGCAAGCTTGAAAGTTTAGTCCCGAGTAACTCATCCTATTTCATTTTTTGCGAGTCAACCACAAGTGAGATAGACAACCAATACCTATTTTGTTTTCTCTAAAAGTATGGGTCAGGTTCCGATGCGAGAACGTCCGTGTCTAGACGAGGTCACTGCAAATAATAAACTATGTATTGGCCATTACTCTGTACTATATTAAGTGTAATTTCCTCTAGAGTCATGTCAAACAAGTTAGACAAAAATCAAATGAACGCAAGTACAAATTAAAAATAATTGCATAAAAATATGACACCACAACACAATCACTTATTTCCAGATAAAAAAATTTCACCATTTAAATACACTCGCATCTAGAAAGATAAAATAAATTATAATATTAGGCGATCCATGAACCAGATGAAGAGAACACTGAAGAAAAGAAAAAGCAATTTATGAGCATGAGAAAGATAATGTCATTTTCAGCCTTTTATGCTCTACCCTCAACCCTTGCACTTGTGAGTCCAACGCATGCATCAACGAAATCCTGGTCAATGAAATCCGTGGAAAAGATTTGTAGTCTATCAACATACCCTTTGGAGAAGCACTGATTGATAAAGAGTCTTGCAAAGCCATGAATGCGTTCAGTGACCGGCTTTACACATAGAATGGGGTTATCTGGCACAGGCGTAACGGTGTTCTCCACTCTATAGAAGTATTTTCTAGACGTAACTGGTTGTTGTTCACTCAGAAACTTCATGTTACTCTCAAACTTTGTTGATGGCAAATCAGTGTTGATCCAGTTATCCTTCAAATACCTTGCACTCCACAAAGGACTCCCTGCTTGAGGCTGTGGCAATTTTATTGGCTTCCAAACACATATTACTCTCTTTGGTAACACCTCTGCGATGGTCTTTTCAAAAACTTTATCATCTTGGGGAACTAGGTAATGCTCCAGTTGTTCCTCAAGGTACTTTTCGAACTCAGGAGGGTCCTCATGCCCATATTCGGTTCTAACCTATGATCCAAAGATACCATATGTCTGTCAGATGTAACATGTACGAAATATGATGTATCCAATAGAGTGATACATAGAGTATCATACATTAAATGTACGAAAATTCATAGAACATTTTATATATATATATATATAACTATAATTTGATAATCCAAATTAGTAACATATTTTTAATTTGTAAATCATTATGATAATAAATTGGAATAGTACTATCAATCTCATTTATTTGTAAAAATAATCTATAATAAAGACAGTTTTCGTGTTTTATTTATCACATGAGAATGTTTGTATCATTAGATATGTCTCTCTGTCTCTTGCAATGTTCATATCTTGAAGCCTGAAGGTAGGGGGATTAAAATATGAGTAATAAGTATAGTGGTTGATAGGTTCTAACCTCGAGGATGATGATCTCGGACTGTGTTTCTGATAAGAACTTTTTGACATCTTTGACGACTACGTCCATGCTGTATGTAACGAGGACTCCGTGGCAGACTTTACGATCCTGCTGCACTCGAATGTCAAGCACCCTTGTCCCCGTCACAAGCTGATTGTAGATGGACAAGGATTGGCATTGAGCAAAAGGGCGAGTGATGCATGGGATGCCAATCTTGTTGGTTGCAGAATCATGGGTTCCGGGCCAAACAATTTGTTTTATCACAACTTTTTCTGGGTTCAGTTCCGACATCCACTTTTTTCTGTCTGAGGGGTGGTAATCTGAGCCAGGGTAGTCTTCCCCAGAGTTTCTGAGATCAGACAGAGTTTTTTCCTCTGTGTGGATTGCCTTTCGTCTCTCAACCTGTTTGGAGACCTGGGAACCCATCAAGGATGAGCAGAGAAACGACTACGACAACAACAATCGGAGGACTTCCTGGTTCTTCCTCTTCTGTTGGTGTTGTCCTTGCAGGTGCAGGAGTTTGCGTGTGCAGGTTATGACTTTGTCGTTGGTGATGGGATTTAACATAATAAGGCATGGTGTCGTAAGAACTTAGAATGGATTGTATTTTAACCAATGGGAATGAAGTAGCCGAATTGGACAGACGTTGGGAAATATAAAAATGTTTCTTCTGCTTTCTTCACTCAATTGTTTTTGGTTATCTCCGAGAATTTTAGCCTGTTCTTGTCTTTAACGTTGTGGGAACCTTCCTCTAATTTTTGGTAAGGAGTTCCAATCGAGAATATATTATTGGTTGGTCCACTTGTTTGGCTGTTGAAGCTTCTCTGACTTTGTTTTTGTTTATTCACCATAATAGAGTATAATACAAATATGCTCCACTCAACGGATTCGTAACCTTCTCCTGAAATTTTATTAAAGAAAAATCATCTTCAGAACAAAAACCAGATTGCAAAAAACCAAATCACAAATCGGATTGAATTCAAAGCAATTAGATACATACAGGCTTCTTCTTAGCGGCTAGAGCCGGAGCCTTTCCACCTCGTTTGGGGGCCTACGAAATCAAACCCAATGATAAGTGCACATTAAGCAAACGAAAATAAGGTTTCACATCCAAATCAATAAGAGTTAAAACCTAACAATTAAACTCGGTGTGGATCTAAAATGCATGAGAAACAAAAAATGTAGGTAAGTTTGTGCAGACGTGATCAGAACAAATGTTTGTGACTTACCATAGCTGCAACTGCTGTTCTGTGGCGATGCGACGCGAGGGAAACTGACTATCAGACAAACCAAGGGTTGTATATATTTTTATTTCATACTTATAATTTTTTTATTTAATATCTACTCATCTAAATAATTTTTAAAAAATTTAAAAATATCATTTAATCTAATTATGTATTTTAAAATTTACCATAATAAATTAATTTATCTTTCTGAATACGTTATTCTAATAAATTAACCTCACTCACTCACATTTTAAAATAAAATAACTTATTCTATGAAATAAGTTTTTCAAACAAATTAAAAAATTTATTTAACTATTTACATTATCTTTATAAAATTTTATATTTTAATAATATAATTTATTTATAACATAATTTTTTAAAATTTTATATTTTAAAATATCAAATAAATAAAATATAAAAGTTTATTAGGAGAAGGAAAAAGTTTATTACAGAAAACCTTCTCTTAATAAACTTTTATATTTATAAATTTTATATTTTAATAATATAATTTACTTATAATATAATTTTTTTAATATTTTATTAAAATTTTATATGATAAAATATAAAATTTATTACAAAACTTTCTCTCTTAAATTTTGTTGCTTATTCGATAATTCACCATGCACGAGAAGAAAAAATTTACAAATTACTCTAATTAATTTGAATATAATTATATGTTGTTAATTACTCTAATTACTTTGAGTCTAATTCCTGTAATTACCTTGAGAGTCTAATTACATGGCGTTAATTACTCTGATTACATGATGTTAATTACTTTGAATTTAATTACTCTAATTAAACTGATGTTAATTAGTCTAATTATTATCATAATTACAATTACGTTAATTACTCTAATAATAATAATAATAATTATTATTATTATTATTTATGTTATAATTAAATTAAGACTAATAATATTTATGAATAATAATTTTTTTGGTTCTCCAACTGTGTATAACCAGATAAGTAAAAAGATTTGTATTTTTTTTTTCTTCCAACGGTGTACCCCAAAGAATAAAAAGTTAATGATATATTAGTATTTTTTCCAAAAATAAGTGAGAAATGAATATGGGATAGGTATAAGATAAAAATGTTGTATAATTTATATGTGAAATTTGTTTTGTAATTATAAAAGTAACATTTTAAAGTAAATAACGATGTTAGTAACTGTCATTTTATACAAACTATATATATAACATTTCAAACTACCATTATTTAAATTAATATATTTATTCAATCAGGCTTCATATAAAAAATACAATGGTTTTATGTAGAAAAATATGCGATTTTAAGTAACATAATTTGCAAAAATAAATATTTAAATAACATTTTTTAGTACAAATATTTAATATTTTAGAAGGACCATTTTTATCATCGAAAAATTTTCAAAATTTATAACTCCATTTGATAATTAAACCTCTTTTAAAAAATAAATACCCTTTTAATTTGCAATAAAAATATATCTAACATTTTAAAAAGTAACATATGAAAATTAAAAATACAAAAATCATGGAACAATTCAAATACTACACGTTAATAGTATAAGTAATAAACAAATATTAAAATTACATAAATATAAGTTCTAAACTAATCATATTTCTAAGTAGATATATTTAGATTACCCTTTAAATCAACATTGTTTCTCCTTATGATCTTTTTGTGTTATTAGGTAATGGAGCTTTAATGTCGACATCTACTGCCCGACATATATCAAAAGAATTATTGTATTAATAGATTATACAATTTTCAATAAATTCTATTGAAATAATTATATATATATATATATATATTTTACTTAAATACCATTAATAAAACATATATTACAACAAATAAAACATAAATTAATAAAAAATAATTTGAATACTTCGTATATAAAATTTTAATATTGTGCAAACATACATTTATATACATGAAAATTTATAAAATTAAAACACCAAAAATAATGTAAACAGCTTATCTTGAGTACAGCTAAAAACTATTTTTAACAATTAATCACCTTATATATCTTTCAGTTTAGCTTCAAGAGTTGCTTTCTTGCACTTTTCCCAAGCAGTAACAGCAGAGAGCTGCTTTTGTACTCTGTTAACATATTATAATAATTTATAGGTTAAAGAAACTATGAACATAAAATACACAATAAAAAAAAAAGTTAACTCCATGTTGTCAGGATGGATCAATGGTTGTCACTCCAACTCCCCGTTGCAATAAGTTTAAGTCTAAAAAATACATTCATGAATAGAAAACAAACAATGATAAAAACTAGTAAAAGGAACAACATATCAATAAAAAGAACCACCATTTAATTATTTTTTTCAGCTGAATGCGACCTCTCTATGCTAACTTGGAATCTGCTCCACATTTGCCACGCTGTTAAGCTCCCCATGCTTGTCATTATCATCCACAAACAACAACTTAAGCTCATTATTCAAATTTGATAGCATTTCACTAGCTTTTTATACAAATAGAAGCAAAATGCAGTTAGGATATAAGGAGAAAGGAAAGTTAGTTACGCTGATTAGAATATTAATGAATTAATTAGTTAATTATAAGAGTTCTATCAACTATAAATAGGAGCATCAAGATAAGGGAGATGAAGTTTTGGATTGTAACTGTAAATTGAGCATTAGCTGAAAGGAGAAATTCTTTTGGAAAGGAGAAATTCTTGATGGAGAGAGTGCTCTCTTATTTTGTGTTATTTTTTCACTATTTAATAAAACTTTTTCTTCTTGCTCTCTAATCGATTTTGGGTTCCTAACAAACGCAAGCAAGAGGTAAAATCCCAAAAAAAAAAAAAAAAATCATTCTCAACCATATTGATACAAACTATACTAGATTGTTCCTTCATTCATTTCTTGTAGCAAAATTTTGTAAAGCTGAAAAATGAAAATAGATCATTTTCAGTGAAAACTTTGTTACTAACAATAAATTTGGTTGTAAAAGGAAAATTAGGATTGTACACCCGCTGAAAAGTTCAAAGGGAAACCATAATGGAAAAGGAGAAAAAAAAAAAAGAATAATGTCAAATATCAACAAAAACCCACATAAATTATTCCTCTTAAAAATTTAAAATTTACCTACCCCTTCGTTAGCCTTATTTTTATTTTTTAACCACTATTCCATGAACAGAATAATTGTTTAGCTATACCTACTCCATTTTTCTCTTGAATCAATTTGTTGATGGAGTGATTAATTCCAAGCAACCTCTTTAGATGCCAAAGACAAAAAATGATGGCTGTGCCAACCACGAATCCAATAAGTGCAACCATAAGTCAAACCCCAGATTAAAAAAACATGATGGAAACACAGTGTATTCCAGTTCAAGGACAAGAAACAAATGCTCTTCCAATTACGTGAGCAATTTACCACAAACTTGTAAATAGTGATTTTATTAAGTTAGCTACTTCGATTATGATGAGAAGCTTGTTACCATCCAACTTATTAGTATGAGAGTACACTCCCTGAACAATTATTCCAATATCAAGAAAATTATCAATAATCGAACAAGTTTCTCATTTTTTAAATGTTATGATCGAAGACACGCACAAATAACTAGTTTCAAGAATAGAACACCAATTATCTCTGAAATTGGTACTATCAATCAATTTTGTCCTAAAACTTTAAGTCAATTTGGTTCTGAACATTATCAAATCAGTCAATTAGTTCCACATGTTAATTTGCTTTCGAAGCTAGGAATCAAATTTACTAATAATTTCAATAATTAAAGACAATATTGCTTTTTTTAATCCCAAAAACAAAATCAATTGATAATTATTAAATAATCAAGTATTAAACTTCCTATTTTGCAATGTTAAGGCCAAATTAACCTGGGGTGCCAACCAATTCAAGGACTATATCGATTTTACCTCCTAGTACCATACTTAAGTAATCAATTGCATCACTTACCCCATTTTCTTAGCTTTGGAAATATCTTATTTATTTGATAAAGGAGATTTCAAAAGCATTATCCAATCAAGAAATCAAAATATTCAAGTGTTGCGAAAAATTGAACTTACAAGAGACATTTGTCAGTTGTTTAAAATTGTAGTCCATGGAAAACCATCCATGTGTTGAGACTCCATTATCAATGGCACTTTCCATCTTGAGCCTTGGGAAAGCAATGGCGTCAAGAAGTGAGATAAAAGTTGGGTGTATTGTATACACGTGCATACTCAAAATTGAATTTCTAGCTTTTGTTTGTGAAGAACAACAATGTAAAGACCCATAACAATATATTTGTTTATATAAGAAAACAACAATTATAACTATTCTCAGAAAAAGATTATCTAATCTTATTATGAATTAACAACTCTTTTCTTTTTTAGATAGAAAATTTGATGACCATTAATAGTTGTTATTATTGCAATAACACTGCTAACATAAATCAAACTTAAAGGTTGAAATAACTAGTTAAAATAAGACTCAAAAGTCTGAATGTCCCGAAACTATCATATACCAAATTTCCTTTCAGATTCAATGTATACAATATGATCTACAAAAAATACAGATTTTATCTTCAATTTAGAACCTGTATATTGGTGAACATTTGCATTAGATATTAAGCTAAAAGCATTTTTGGCTAACCTGTACCAAAATAAACAAGCAATTTAGCAAAAGCATAAACAAAAGAAGTACTTAAATTCAATATCTACTTCCTAGTTCCTATTAAATGCTGCAGAACAATAATCATGTTACCTCACTAAAAGTCTGAAACAATTGAACGAGAGATACAAAGAGGGTTTGCAACTTCCTTGTTTGGCCATGTGAGTTCTTCAACGTCGGAGGGTCACTAGGGCTTCAATATTGGGAACTCCCTATAACTTCAACATTACAGGCTTGTCAAAAAAGAAAATGGTGAAAATGCATACTTTTGTACAACAGTTCAATAGAGCAAAACAAAACGAAGAAGGAGAAGTGAAGTCACTGAACTGACCTTACCACTAACGAACCTGGAAATACTGTCGAGACTTGAGAGTGTTCTTAATTTGTGTCTTGAGGAACGAGTTGGGCATCAACTTAAGGTTCTTTAACCAGTAGTGTAGGTAAAGTTGTGGGGTTTACAGTGAAGTGCTCGTGGAGTCAGCGCACACAACTACATCACGGCTTTCAGTGGTGTTCATAGTGAAGCTCATGGTGGGATTCACAATGGGGTTCATAGTGAGACTCGCGATGGGGTTCAAAGTTGAGTTTGCGTTAGCAACAACAAGGAGTGAAGGGGAAAGGATTGGGACAACAATCATGTGATGTTTGGGTCTTTGCGCGATTGAAGAGTAAAGAGGTAGGGTTGGATCTTCCTTAAAAAACAGTTTTAGATTTTTAGGAACTGAGAGGGAAACTAATTAGTGTTCCGATTATGTGTCGTTAACACTGGAGAATTGAGATATTTATTAAATTAAAACAAAATAATAAAAATAAATATTAATTATCACAATTAAAAACGTCGTACTTTAAAAGATGATTATGGTGGTGATAGAACTGCGAAAATATACAGTAAAAAACAGAGGTTAAAAGTAGCCGCTATTTTTTATGAAGAAAAAATGAATTGTTTGAGAAAAAAATATATTAATTGCTTGAGCCAAAATGAATTGAATTAGTATTTTGATGAAGAAAATGTTGACTCAAAGTTTATTTACATGTTAGATGGTTTTTGTTCTAAAGAGGTGAACGAGATAATTATCCAAATCTAAATAAATATTTTTATTTTCTTATTGAAAATGTTCAATAATGTCTTGAAAGTTAATCACTCCTCCTTTCAGTTTTTGTGAGGGTTCCATTTGTCGGCCAAAGGTCCATTGCTTTCCTAAAGTGAATATTGAATTTTTTTTTATTTTAGTCCAAAATTGGTTGGATGACTTTGTTGATTTTGACCATTTTATAGCTTATCAGTGCTTTATTATTAATTTATTTTATTAATAATTCATTATTAACATTTTTTATTGTGGATGAAAATTAAAAAAAAAATGTTAAAGATAGGAAGTTGTTTATCAAATGTTCAATATTATTTATAGAGAAGGATAACAATGTTCTTGTGAGTGTTTTTCATATGGACTTGTAATTTGTCAAATATGTATTAAACTTCTTGTTTCGATTTAGTTTTATTTATCTTACTTTTATTAAATTATTTGTTTTATTGTCATTTAATAAAATTGAACTTGGTTGTCTAATTTTTATTAATCTATCTGTCTTCTTGTAACAATATCGACTTTGTTACTGAATTATTTATCTTGTTGTTATCAAGTTGTTTATCTTATTATTTGATGAACTTTGAATTTTGTTATATGTACTTTAGTTAAATTATTTTTAGATTGTTTTTTTTTAAATTTTGGAATATGATTAAGATAGAAAGTGTTTTGGATGAAATAATTAACTCATGTTTCCATCATTAATTATATGCAACTATGTAAATTTTCTAGACATTTTTTTATGAAATAGGCATTTAGCTTTTAGAGTTTGTTGCATTTTATTTTGCTAGTTGACAATAGTAAATCAAACATATAATAAAACTTTCCTAAAATAAGTGATGGAGTAAATAAGTGAAGTACTATTTTAATTTTTTATATTTATAAGCACTTATACTTAAAGTTTCCAAATTTTTATGTGATTTAGTTCTCAATGTTTTTTGTTTTTGTGTAATTTGGTCTTAAAGCATCATGTAAATCACTTTTAAAGTGTTTTATAAAGT
The DNA here is from genome assembly GCA_037954015.1 of Psophocarpus tetragonolobus. Taxonomy (NCBI): domain Eukaryota; kingdom Viridiplantae; phylum Streptophyta; class Magnoliopsida; order Fabales; family Fabaceae; genus Psophocarpus; species Psophocarpus tetragonolobus. The sequence continues at coordinate 4,055,854 of CM075689.1, forward strand.
ACAGTAAGGACCAATTTGCCCATTGGAACTAATTTAATTGAAAGTCTAAAAATCTCTTTAAGCGATATAAGTACTAGCATACATAAAACAATCAATTATAGTTTCATTGATATATAATTTATAATTCTTATTGTAAAGGCAATAGAACAACAAATATTACCCTTTAATGAATTAAATTCTTCAATTATGCAAAACAAGTATTATTTTTATCTATCTTACATTTTTTACCTTTATTTATTTTATATTTATCCATATGTTATCATTTTTTTAAAAAAAATCTTAGTAATCCTTCCACTAAACAAAGAAAACCTTAGATAATTTTATAGATCTTTCACATCCTTTGAGAAGTAGGTGGAATAAAAAATTTTAATTGTTCAGTTGGTTCTCAAAGAGCATATGAATATATAAAGGTTTACATTTTATTCATACTCCATGTATAACATGTATAACCACATATGTTAACAACTCCATAAGCATTAGAAAAAAATCGAAAGCTTAAATTATTCCTAAAATTTAATTAAAAATGACTCACAATCAAGATACTCGTTAATAAAGTGTAGGATCAAAGTGTTATACATCCTTAATAATGATTTGCACATGAGCACATCTATCTTATGTGGTGATATCATAACTTTATCCACGAGATGCATCTCATGTAATCCATGGGAGCTAATTGTCACTACAAATATTGACTATATTCTTAGAATGGACAATATATGATACATTAGAAAGTTATTTACATGAGTTTTCCCCCTTTAGGTCTTGTGCATATAGGTAAGATTGATTATCTTTTATTGGATGATTAACCCTACAACATTGTTGTCTTCATGACTTTATGGTTAATACGAAAATAAAACATATGAGAGTCTACTCTCTTTGATTACATGTCTCCACTACTTTTTTTTAATTATAACGTTGCTTGATCAATAATTTCCTAACCAACTCCGTAGCTAAATTACAATTATTATCATGGCCATTTAGTTTCATGCAAATTGGTATTTGTTTCTTAATATTAATCCATGAATTTTATGACATGTTTTCTCTTGTAGAATTGACAGTGAAACAAATTTAAATTTTGATATTATGTTATAGGTGACATGCGATATTGACTTTTCCTACAATTGATCTATAGGGATTAATCTCTACAAAGAGCTACACATGTTTTGATGGGTTGAAGTATTGAAGTGAATTTTGATTATTTTCCAATAATAAAAGTTGTTATTTCTAGGAAAAAAACTTTACAAAACAACATATTCAAACTAGAAAATTTGACCTACACGAATTTACTATCAATGGTATCCATTTACTAGAAGGAGTAAGAAATGCTTTAAATAAATAAATACAATAGAATACACAAGTTATAGATATTAAAATAAAAATAATATCATTGAGTGAAGGTGTGATTAAAATAATGGTGCGTTGGGATGGATGTTGAATGTCCATAATGAAAGTTGCAAGTGTCCACATCGGCCCTCAACCTACATCACCTTACCTATGTCCATGTGAAATGCAAGGGCTTGCCCGCCACAGGATATAAAATCTATAACTGGAAACCCTTATTCTGCTTTTGATCCACGTCACCATGATTGGCGTATTTGACGACGATTCCTATGCAGCACTCCCCACCGTTCGATGCATGTCCCCCACTCCAATCTCCATCCGTTCATCTGTCCTTATCTTTTATATTTCACTCCACCACTTTACTGCTATGCTATTTTCCAATTGCTAAAGCTAAAAGCTAACCCAAACCCAAACTCAAACTCTCGTGTTATGAAATACACATTCTCCCTTCCTTTTTCCCAGTCTCACTCACACCCCAAACACCTGCCTCTCTCCCTCTCCCTCTCCCTCTTCCTCTAATCCTCCAACAACACACACACAGGTTAATCATTTCTTCTTTTATATTCATTTTATTCTATCTTTCTATTCTTTTACTTTATTTCATGCTAAACCCTAATCAATGGACTCGCCTCTCATTACTTCATTCCGTTACTCTCCACTGTCAACATTATTCTTTTTAATTCTTCCTTTTATTTTGTATTGCCCATCCATTTTAATTTATTCTTATTCTTCTTGAAACTTGCAATTCTTCTAAATCTAAACAGTAATATCAACGTTCCCGTCTCCGCCGTTATCTTTTTCTTATAATTTATATCGGTTTTACGGCTTTCTGATTTTCACCACCCCCCTTCCCTTTTATGAATCTAGGGTTTTTGAGTGACATCGAGGATTTCTTATGGATTATGAGGCTGATGGTTTTGGTGCCAATGGCGAGGGAGAGAGCAAGAGAGTCGGTGAAGGGGTTTCTGAGGAGAGTACAGTGGGGTCTGATAAATCGAAGAGTTTAGAAGCAGAGGAGGTTTTTCAGGAGGCAATGGAGCCGCAGGAGAAGGTCCATGATCAAGGATCCGAACTCAATTCGAGGGATGCTGTTGTTGATAAAAATGATGATACTGACGTGGGTACTGCATTGACTTCAGCTTTGGTGGATGAAAAAGGTCAAGATACTCCGCAGGAGCCTGACTCCTTTGTTGAGGCTGAAACTGAGTCTGGGAAACTGGGGGTAATTGAGGTAAATTCTAAGCCAGACTTGGAGGAAAGGGATGGACAGAAGGTTGATAGTGTTCCTCTGGATGGTGTTCATTCTGGAGGGCCTGGTCATGAAGACGTTTGTGATGAGTCGCATGATGTGGGGGATGATAATGTGGAGGGTAGTCACGGGGATGGTGGAAAGGAAGATTCTGGGATAAATTCTGATAGAGAGATCTTAGGTAAGGAGAATGATGCTGTGGTGGATGGAAATTCTGGTTTGGTGAGTGAAATAGATGATTCTGAATTCATGACTCCTAGAGAAAATGGTGGTATAATATTGGACACTGGAAGCACAGACAAAGTGGACACTGTTGCTACCGAGGCTATTATGGAATCTGAATCCAATGTGGTGTTTCCAACCGAAAGTACTGATGCTGGGGATTTGAAGGATGGTGGCTCAGATCCTCAACTTGGAGATGACAAAATAGAGGTAAAGTTAAATGCTTTAGCTGATCTTTCTGGTGAGATTCAAGATGACACATATGAACAAGTACAAGACAATTCAGCTCACATGGCTTTAGAACATCAAGATGAAGTGACTAGGGATACGAAGGATGTTTCTCTGGGCACTGATATAAGCCATAACAATAGAAATGGTGAAGAAATGAAAGTCGGTGGCATTCAGAATACTGAATTAAGAGATTGTGGTGGTGATACTGAACCTGGAAACTCTTCCTCTTTGGAAAGTTCCTCTGCTAATGAGACACAGCTGATTCAGGAGGCCAGTGCAGCTGATCCAAAGGAAGCAATTAACAAGGATGATAAATCTATGATGTCTGAAGAAGACCATAGAGACCATGCCAATGCTTCTGTGGTTGAGGAGCCTGAAAGGATACAGGAGAAATTTACGCAACAGACAGAAACCCCTCAAGTGACTGAAGAGCAACATGTTCAACCTGCAGCAGATATTTCTTCATCTGAAAGATCTGCTCATACTGGGCCTCCTTCTGTTTTTCCTTCATCTGAAAATTCTGCTGGTGCTGGGCCCACTCCTGTTCATCCTGCTGGCCTTGGTCGTGCAGCCCCATTGCTGGAACCTGCATCTCGAGTAGTGCAGCAGCCTCGTGCTAATGGTACTGTAACTAATACTCAATCCCAACAAATGGAGGACTCTTCTAGTGGGGAGGCTGAAGAGTATGATGAGACACGTGAGAAACTTCAGATGATCAGGGTGAAATTTTTACGGTTAGCTCATAGGCTTGGGCAAACTCCCCATAATGTTGTTGTAGCTCAAGTTTTATATAGATTAGGACTGGCTGAGCAACTTAGAGGAAGGAATGGGGGGCGTGTTGGTGCTTTTAGCTTTGATCGCGCAAGTGCAATGGCTGAGCAGCTTGAAGCAGCTGGTCAGGAGCCACTTGATTTCTCGTGTACAATAATGGTCCTTGGAAAGACAGGAGTTGGTAAAAGTGCTACCATCAATTCTATTTTTGATGAGGTTAAGTTTAATACCAGTGCTTTTCACATGGGAACCAAGAAGGTTCAGGATGTTGTGGGAACAGTGCAGGGCATTAAGGTACGGGTCATTGATACGCCAGGACTTCTACCTTCCTGGTCAGACCAGCGAAGCAATGAGAAGATCCTCCACTCTGTTAAGCACTTTATTAAGAAAACTCCACCTGATATTGTGTTGTATCTTGATAGGTTAGATATGCAGAGCAGGGATTTTAGTGACATGCCACTCTTACGTACAATTACTGACATTTTTGGGCCATCCATTTGGTTCAATGCCATTGTGGTTTTGACTCATGCAGCATCTGCTCCTCCTGAAGGCCCTAATGGTACTGCTTCCAGTTATGACATGTTTGTTACTCAGCGTTCTCATGTTGTGCAGCAAGCCATTCGTCAAGCAGCTGGTGACATGCGTCTCATGAATCCTGTATCCTTGGTGGAGAATCATTCTGCTTGTAGAACAAATAGGGCTGGCCAGAGAGTATTGCCAAATGGCCAAGTTTGGAAACCTCATTTGTTACTTCTATCTTTTGCCTCTAAAATTCTGGCCGAAGCAAATGCTCTTCTCAAGTTACAAGATAGTCCACCTGGGAAGCCTTATATAGCTCGAGCAAGAGCACCTCCTTTACCTTTTCTTCTGTCAACCCTTCTCCAATCAAGACCGCAATTAAAATTGCCAGAGGAGCAGTTTGGTGATGAGGACAGTCTTGATGATGACCTTGATGAATCGTCAGAGTCTGATGATGAAACTGAACATGGCGACTTGCCACCTTTTAAACCTTTAACTAAGGCCCAGGTGGAAAATCTGTCTAAAGCTCATAAGAAAGCATATTTCGATGAGTTAGAGTATAGAGAAAAGCTTTTGATGAAGAAACAATTAAAGGAAGAAAAAACCCGAAGGAAAATGATGAAGAAGATGGCAGAATCAGCAAAAGATCAGCCAGCTGACTATGGTGAAAATGTGGAAGAAGAAAGTGGCAGTGCAGCTTCTGTTCCTGTCCCCATGCCAGATTTGGCCCTGCCTGCTTCTTTTGATTCTGATAACCCCAGTCACCGGTATCGTTATCTTGATTCATCATCAAACCAGTGGCTTGTAAGGCCTGTTCTAGAAACTCATGGTTGGGATCATGATGTGGGTTATGAAGGGTTGAATGTAGAAAGATTGTTTGTTCTCAAGGACAAGATACCCTTGTCTTTCACGGGTCAGGTTACTAAAGATAAAAAGGATGCTAATGTTCAGATGGAAATATCCAGTTCAGTTAAGCATGCGAAAGGGAAAGCTACTTCGTTAGGTTTTGATATGCAAACTGTAGGGAAGGACTTAGCTTATACATTACGGAGTGAGACTAGATTTACTAATTTTAGAAGAAATAAGGCAACTGCTGGTCTCTCTTTTACTTTACTTGGTGATGCCTTATCAGGTGGATTGAAGATTGAAGACAAATTGGTCGCTAGTAAGCGGTTCAAGCTGGTTGTCAGTGGTGGTGCAATGACAGGACGTGGTGATATTGCTTATGGTGGCAGCTTGGAGGCTCAATTGAGAGATAAGGATTACCCTCTAGGTCGTTTCTTATCTACTCTCGGGCTCTCTGTTATGGATTGGCATGGGGATCTAGCTGTTGGATGCAACGTGCAATCTCAGATTCCAGTAGGACGACATACAAATCTTGTTGCCCGGGCCAATTTGAACAATCGAGGAGCAGGACAAATAAGTATTCGATTAAATAGTTCGGAACAGCTTCAAATTGCTTTAATTGCTCTCATCCCTCTCCTAAAGAAGCTGGTCGGTTATCCTCAACAGTTGCAGTATGGACAATAATGATGGTGGTTATCAGTTAGTTTCATTGAGCTGCAGCACTTGCATTTCATGGTAATAGGGAATGGTTTCGAGATGGCATCTTTCGTGAAATGAGTGATACTGAATTTCGTTGTTTTTTATACTCAAAAAGTTTGTCTTATTTGATTATATAGTAGTACTTTTCTATGTTAGCTGTTCGCGTTTGGTGTTTTTGTTATATTTTGCTACTGAACTTTAAGAATTACCTCATTTTGATTCTTGTCTTCTGCGAATATATTTTAGGCATTGTAAATTCTTCTCTTCTTTCTTAGAACATTGCCACTTGTTCTTTTCGGTTTCTCCATACTTTAATATCAGGTTGTGCTCAGTGCTATTATTCCCTCAACTTTTTGCTTGTAGGTGTTTGACCCGTCGCAGTACCGTTAGTATGTGCTATTCATCCTGTCCAAACCAACACAACTGACTGCTACTTTGAATTATTAGAAGATATCATTAAGACTCTGCCAATGGAGTTCCAATAGATGTGATGCCTTTTTTTTCTTCCATGTAAGAGTGCTTGAGTAGGTCCTTTTTGTTTTAGTTTTGCGTGAATTATTGGTCGGGTTGGCCAATTTTTTTTCTCGGTCTTCAATTGCTGTCCCTGATGCAAAATTGTCGGCAAGTGTGATACAAGAACTAAATGACATGCAGACAAGTTGGCGAAAGAAATAAGACATACACGACAAGGGCAAAGCCATTTATTTCTGTACTGGTCGTGTATTGTTCACTTTTCCACAGTTTGAGTATATATCCAAGCAAACTATCGGCTGGTGCTTGTCGTTAGTCAATGCATGTTCACGTAACATGCAACTTTTTTAGAGTAAAGCACATCTATTTTTTTGTTCAATGGGAATTTAATTTTGATATCAGAGTTTATATAATTTAATGAACCAAGTGAGGTAGACTGGTTACAGTAAAAACATTTAGTGATAGAACTTTCTGGAAAAAAGTAGCGTGTGGCCCTTTAATTTTACACATTGACGAATCTCAATTTATGCCCATCTTGCCATGGGATTTTTTAAACATGCCCAAATTGAAATTTCAAAACTTTGGATGATAGTTAATAAAATTTGATTTTGAAAGAAATTTATTTTATAAAATTGATTTTAGTTAAAAATTAAATTTGAAATAATGTGATTTGTTTGATTTTTCTATTAAAAATAATAGTTTGTAGTTTAGTCACTCTTAAGTTCATTCTTGTTTAGTAGTCTCATTGGATTATATTTTTATTTATAAAAATAAGTTAGAAAGAAAAAACTATTTTATAAGTTATTTTAGTAGACTCATTGGATTATGTTTTTATTATAAAAATAAGTTAGAAAGAAAAAACTATTTTATAAGTTATTTTAATTGTAATAAAACCAGATATACAAAAATTTATATAAAACCAAACACTTACTAAAATAACAGTTCATTGGTTCTATTATGAAGCATATTTAAACTCCCATCCATCTTATTATATTGCTAGGCTGCTAGCCTTCTAATTTTTTCGCGTTAAACGACAGAATTTATAAATAATACTACACATTTAGAATATATGTCTGATTAGATTTGACAAATTAAATAGAAAAGGCCAGCTAATTGCTTTTAATACTCTCTTATCTTTTATTTGCACCTCTTTAGACTTTACAATTTTTTTTAAAATCCAAAAATACTCTCCCTTTTCTTACCCTACTTGGATGATGAAGTACATCACAGCAATTATGCACACCACCACCATACCTCTCTGATCACCGCTTCGACCACCTCTCCGATCATCGCTTCGAGCACCTTTTTAGTCACCGTTTTGAGCACCTCTCCGGTCACTGCTTTGAATGCCTTTTCGGTCACCTCTTCGAGCACCTCTTAGCAAGTATGTTTTGAACAACATGATCTGGAAGGTAAAGGAAATTCAACAAGTATGTTCCGAACAACATGATTTAGAAGGCAAATGAGATTCAGCTAGTTTGTTTTGGACCACATGATCCGGAAGACAAATGAGATTCAACAAGTATGTTCTGTACAACATGATTCAGAAGTGGATCAAATGCGTATTATTCTTGTGAGTTCTAGATCAACTGACCCGAAACATTGTAACACTCATGAATCAACGTTAGTATGAATAAAAAATGCAAACAAATCCTAAATTATAAATCCTAAAGGGTAAACTTTAAATCAAGAAAATCAAACCTGAATAAAATTGTGTTTTTCTTTTCAAATAACATTTAAATCAACAAATAATACCCTAAAGACTTATAAGAATGATTAGGAATTTACAATGGACAGAATGTGACAATTGGTGTTTGACACATAAGAGTAACAAGATAAAACACAACAAGATAAGACAATGAAAAATAAATTCAAAAATTTAAAATCAAATAAGGATAATGGTATATTAGGAATTTGCAAAAAAATATAAACTTTGGAGGCTGCAAATGGAAAATGGGGGGTGTTAAAAGAAAATGTCAAAAGGCCACGAGATAACAATAGCCCAATGATGGGAGGAGATAGTTGTTTTAGGATTTTTTATTTTGCACCTACTCAAACTTCAATTCCCACATACTAGTGAGAAAAATATCAATATACTCTCTCTTTTTTAGTCTTTGACAGTGCATGGTCAGAGAGTAAAAAAACATGCAAATTTTTTACTTCTACGGTGATGCACTGCTGGAGAGTAAAGACATTTGCAATTTTTTTTACTTCTCCGGAGGTGAACTGTATTTGCAATTTTTTTACTTCTCCGGAAATGCACTGCGGAGAACTGAAAAAATAAAAAAAAACTTTTTTATTTATTTGCACATAAATTATTTTTTAAAACAAATAAAGTAATAACACAATATTAAAATTGTACTAAACAATACGTAATAGTTTATTTTTATGGTCTAAAGCTAACATAAAAATTAATTCTAACTTTATTCTTCCCTCAAAATTAATATATAATATATGTGCGTAATTAACGAAGTATAATTAGAGTAATTAGACTCAAATTAATTAGAATAATTAACATTATATAATTACACTCAAGGTAATTAGAGTAATAAGGGACGACAAGGAATGTAATTAGACTCAAAGTAATTAAAATAATTAGGGACGATGATTATTGTAATTAGAGTAATTAGATTCAAAATAATTAGAGCAATAACGTCATGTAATTAAACTCAAAGTAATTAGAGTAATTTACAATTTTTTTTACATATCTAACTGCTGGAGAAGAAAAAAATGAGAAGGTTTTTTATAAACTTTTATATTTAATTTATTTTTATATTTTATTGTATAAAATTTTAATAAAATGTTAAAAAATTATATTATAAATAAATTATATTATTAAAATATAAAAATTTTATAAATATAATATATAAATCTTCTAATTAAAATAATAAAAAATATAAAATTTATAAATATAAAAGTTTATTAGGAGAAGGTTTTCCATAATAAACTTTTATATTTTATTTATTTTATAGTTTAAGATATAAAATTTTAATAAAATTTTAAAAAATTGTTATAAATAATTATATTATTAAAATATAAATTTTATAAATATAATATAAATAGTTAAATAATTTTTCTAATTAATTTTTTTCCTTTTTTGAAAAGCTTATTTCGTAGACTAAGTTATTTTATTTTGAATGGTGAATAAGTGAGATTAATTTATTATGATAAGTGTTGAGAGAGATAATTAGGTTCAATGGTATTTTTGAATTTTTCAAAAAATATTTAGGTGAGTAGATGTTAAATGAAAAAGAGATAAGTGTAAAATAAAAATCCCTTCTTTTACTTTTACTAATACTAATACATGAATGAGATTGAGACTTCTGTAATACTTATACACATTTCTTACAATTATAATATATGAGGTAAGATTTATTGTTAGAGTTAATCAAATTATAATTAATAATTACACAGAGAATGAAAATTTTGATAAATTTAGATTATATATTTTTGTTAATTAGATTCAGCATGTAAAATTTTATACAATTTTAAAATTATTTGATAAAATATATCTAAAAGTTTTAAAATTAAAGTATGTGAAATTTAATAAATATAATCAATTAAGTAATATCATGACATTAGCAAAATCAATTAATTTTTTATTACATAAAATTATTAAAGGTAGAGTTTGACTAAATTTGCCATTTAGTATCCATAAATTTGTCCCATAATTTATATTAAAAAAAACAGTTATCCAATATTTTGAAGACCGGCAACGCAGGAAAGTGCAATTTTGGTTAGGATGACGTATTTTTCCATTTCATAGTAATTTTTATTCTTTTACTGTTGAACCAATCAAGTGTGGAGATGCATGAATTCATATAATTCTAGTGTGTAAAAGCATCATACTAAATAGCGCTGAAAAAGAAGATAAAAAAATCACATAACCAAAATATATAATATATGCTGGTAATAGACATAGAAATGGAAGGTGTTTAAATATTAGAAAAAAATAAGAGAGGAAAGTGTAATGAAGGAGCGTGATGTTATAGACAATGATGCATTCATCCTTGATTTTTTTAGAGGTTTTTTTTCTTTTTGTAAAATGGTTTGCGGAGAGGTAATAGGTGAAGTTGTTCAAGCGCCACTTAAGGATAACATAAGTCTAAGAGTGAATGATTTGCCACAAGGGATGAAACCCTTGATAAAAACCTAAGGAAGTCTCAAAAGAGAGGATAGGACACTAAGAGAAGTCAGGGTCAAACAAGGGTTTTTGCATTCAACAAAGTGTAAAAAATACAAGAGTGTGAAAAAACATCTTCTATAGAGGGAGCTAACCTCTTGAAGAAGTCATAAAGGAAAGAAAGAACTAGGATTAAAAGAAGTGATCTAAGGGAGGAGGATTGAAGCTCAAAGTCCAATCAACCCCCTCCTTTGGATGAAAAGTGGCGCTCAAGATAACTTATATAAGGGCCAAGATTACTCTTTATGAGTTTATGGGTCTTATTTAGAAAAAGAGAGGTGTAGTTATCAAACTACCCCCTTATTTCCTCAATAAATACCCAAAAGCTAATTTTACCCCTTCTTATTACTAAAACACCTCCTAGAAAATTAAATGGATTAATACATGCCCAAAAACCTAGGCTCCTCTAAGTAAAAATAAATGAGAAATTACAAGTAACTAAAAGAATTAAAATTCACCCAAGCTAAAAATAAGTCATGGCTTGCACAACTTGATGATCATATGGAGGTGAGGTCTTCCTCCATCTACTCTAGCCATGTCTTCCTCTATTCTTCTAGCCATGATCCTAGTGATAGGACCCTTACTTGAGGAGCATGCATCAGACAATGATTTACAAAGAATTTTTTCCTACACCCCCATAATTTTACTTTGCACCTCTATAAATTTTAAAAATGGTAAAAAAATGTTCTTAATAAAAATAGTAAAAGTTTAGTTACCACATGCCTTTTCTCTCACTCTTTTGTGTGCACCTCTCCTCTCACACCTCTATCGTTTTCTTCTCTCGCATGTCTTTCTTTTTTCTCAATTGAATCAATGTCTTTCTCTTCTTCTTCATTCATGTGTTTGTGTCCTTCCTGTTTGTATTTTGGTTTTTCTGTGTTCTTTGCGTTTCGGTTTGCCTTTCTCTTTTCTCACTTGGTACACTATCTTATTCATTTTGCATTTTTGCAGAATCAGGTTCTTTCAAAAATTTTTAAAGTCTAGACGCTCCTGTCCGCACTTCTAAAAAAATTGCAATTTTTTTTATCAGTCCAGACACCCCTGTTCGGACTAGTAAAAAAAATGCAATTACAATTTAAACTAGATTCGAGCTTGCATTTTTTCTATCGTTTAGACTAGATCACAACACACATGGATAAAGAAAAAGGGACCAGAGGTTTGTGGGAATGTGCTAATGTTGGCTTCATGCTAGTGACAATGTAACTAATGTTCTTATTGTGAATGATAACCAATAGAGAAGAGAGGCACAGACGAAGAAGAAGGAGGTGCAGAGAGAGGCTCGAAGTAATGATGTTCGGAGGAAGAAGAAAAGAAAAGGAGTTAACTTATTTTTTTACCTAGGGGTATTTTAGACTTTTCTATATTTATGGAGGTGCGAGGATAAGCTATAGGGATGTATCGAGGAATTCTCTGATTTGCATCTCCGGTGGTTGGACCAAGCTTATGAGTCTTGAGTTGTTGCGCTCTTGGTGACTGGCGAGGGATAGTTTCTTTTAGAATCTTTCATTTGTTATTCTCACCTCATTATGTTTAAAATGTGCTGAAAAATCTTGTGTTAACTTACATTAAGGGTATATATTTTGAATTATTGATTATTCCAAATCAATTATCTGGAACGTCTTAAAATATATATTCCAGATCAATTGATCGATAATATATTATGTTAATTCTGAATCAGGTGATATGAAATGTAGTAGAAGGACATGTCCCATTGTATTCTAGATCAACCAATTTGAAGCACAAAATAATTAATATTCTACATCAGTGATCCGAAATATAAATATGATATTAGACTTTTAGATGAGCCAATCCATGCTAATTGTGTACAATTTTGAATACACCTATCTGAAATAAAAATGAACTAAGTGTTGTTAAAATTTTGGACTGCATTCTAAATCACCTGATAAAAAATTAACATAATGTATTCTGAATTAGTTGATTCGAAATATAAATATAATTGTAGGTTAAAATAGGGTGAAAGTAAGTTGGAGTTCATAAGATTGTTTTTAAACGTTATGAGGTGCAAATAACAAATGAGAGTGCTAAACAAAACTGTTGGCGGGGGTTGATAAATTGGATTTTTACCCTATTTGTATCATGATTACTATCTATTTATTGGCAAAACTCACTTTTTAGTGTTTATTCTTATTTTAGACAGATACTTAAGAAATGGGAAGAAAAAAAAGGGGGGAAATCATACCTTTTCAGAGAAATTATTGAATCTCCACTTCGACTAGGTCGTGCTAAGTCAACATATCCTAAAAAGTAAAGAGTCATCCAGAAGAAGCACAACTGTGCTTAGAAGCAGCACGACTGTGCTGCAATTGTAATTTTACAAGCACGACCATGCTGGTTGGGCCTTGCAGAAAAACACAAAAAAACCTAAACCTTCTTATAAATACCAAAAAATAAGACATAAAAGATTACTTGCTTTGGCTCAAAAGAGGAAATAGCTCTTTGACCTAAGAGGTGAAGAACGACGAGGGCGTTTTGGGTTCGAGGTAATTAAAAGTGCTCCATACAATAATTATTTATTTATTTGATGTACTCTATTATCAAAAGGATGTTTGAATGTGCATTACCCATGTCTGCCTAATCCCTTTTTATTAGGATTGAGATGTAGCTCTTTGTAATTACCCCTTGCACTTTGCATGAATATTTGATGTTGTTCAATGATTAATTTAATTTTCTATTTTATCAGTTACATGTTAGTTGTTTAAATAGTCATGACCATTGATATTTGAACAAACGATATAGGAAGTAAATAGGTTATTGTGTCGGTAGAATGGACCACCAAATTCGTTGAGCAACCTCCGATTAGGTAAAAAGAAACAATCTTAATTTGAAATCTTGCATGATCAATCTGCATGACAAATTGAGATTATAGTGTGGGGTGCATGATCAAACTCACTTACAACTGAATGAAAAACAATAAGATTGCTTAGTAAATAGGAACAAAAATATTGTATTGAAATCACAACCCTCAGTCTTAATCCATGGTATTCTAAACTCAATTTTCTCTCTTATTTGTTTGCTACTCCAATTCTAAATTATTGTGACTCACTCGTTAAACATTGATTCATTTAATTGTTCTTTTACTTTCAAATTTAATTATTTGAGAATAATATCTTATTCTTTGGGTACGATATTCAGACTTAAGTATACTATTACTACTGCATAGGGTATGTTTGACTTTAAGCAGTAATATTTCATGCAACAAGGGCATAGTTGCGTGCCATGTGGAAGAGACTTGTGCCATCCACGATAAGGCTAGACATCTCAGAAATTGGGTTCATAGCTACGTTTTCCCAACTAGAGAAAACAAACTTCCATTATATTGGTCATGCGTGAAGGACTAACTCATGGTTGTAGGCTAACTCGTCGCCACCATTTTTTGCACCCCAATTTTACTATTTTCTTCCCAAATTTTAAAATGTTTAAATTTTCCCTAACTTTTTAAGCTCTCTAGTTTGTATGGAAACCCTAACCTTTTAGCATTTGTCTCACTCTATTGTAGTATAAACCAATGGGTGAAAATTTTTGTAATGACCATTGATTTTTGCTCATCTCCTTTGCATACATAAGTATTTTCGTTTAATGTTGCATATCAATTGAGTTGCAAGATACCTTCATATTAATAAATTACCTTAATACCATCATCATTGTAACAATTACACATGTATCTATTCTTATTTATTTTAGTGAACAAAAAATTCTTATTTATAAGTGAATCACACACACCTCGGATAACGATGATAACTTTGATAAGGACTTTTAAAACCAAAATATTATATACGTTTAAGTTTCTTTATTGGAATATATAAGGTGACTTAGTGGTTAAGGAAGGAGGGAGGTGGAGAAAGGTCATGAGTTCGATTTTCACCTCTAACAAAACTAACATTACTAACACTAACATTTGGCGTATAAAAAAGTTTACTTGTTGTACATTTTGAAACTAGGGTTACTCCTGCAGTTTTGACTTTATAACATAAATTTTTCATGAAGCCTTTACATCAATTGTGTTAAGGTATCATGTTAATCGTTTTGATTTTTGTAACTTACTAAGTAAGCATTTTGAGTGAATTTAGTACAACAATCACATAGCACATTTGACCAAGTTTTAAACTTGGGTGAAATGTTTCAAGGATACATTTTTTAAAATATAAGAAGTGCATGTGTAACATTTAAAAATAAATAGGATGAAAATGTAACATTTATAAAAAAAGAGAGGAGATATTAATACACTATTTTAAAAATTGAGCTTGTTTATTTGAAACAATAACCTAATTGTCACTCTTCAAGAGGCTCATGAGCATCCCTAAATCATGTTTAGATAACTTAACTGAAGGATTTAGGGTTACTACTAGGGTTTTAACTTTATATGTATTTTTCATGAAGCCTTTACATCAATTGTGTTAAGGTGTGTTAATCCTTTTGATTTTCATAACTTATTAAGTAAGCATTTTCAGTGAATTTTGTGCAACAATCACATATCACATTTGACCAAGTTCTAAACTTGAGTGAAATGTTTCAAGGATAAATTTTTTAAAATATAGGATCATGTGTAACATTTAAAAAAATAAAGAGGATGAAAATGTAACATTTTTCTTAAAAACAGAAGATATTAATATACTATTTTAAAAATTGACCTTTATTTGAACCCTTGAAGAGACTCACGAGTATGCCCAAATCATGTTTGGATAACTTAATTGAAGGGTTTAGCGTTACTTCTGCGGTTTTGACTTATAACATGTATTTTCATGAAGCTTTTACATCAATTTTGGTAAGGTATGTCAACCCTTTTGATTTTCATAACTTATTAAGTAAGCATTTTGAGTTAATTTTGTGCAACAATCACCTAGCACATTTGACCAAGTTCTAAATGGGTGAAATGTTTTAAGGATAAATTTTTTAAAATATAGGAAGTGTATGTGTAAAATTTAAAAAAAAAAGGATAAAAAAGTAACATTTTTTTTAAAGCAAGAGATATTATTATATTATTTTAAAAAATTAAGTTTCTTTATTTGAAATAATACCCTAATCTTCACTCTTTAAGAGACTCATTAGCATCTCCAAATCATGTTTGGATAACTTAATTGAAGAGTATGTTAAGATTTTCACAAATTTAATTATAATATGCCACAACTTTAAAGTGCTGCATATTTAATTATAATATTCTATTTTAATATGATACAACTATTTACATAATGTTGAAATACTAAAAGATATGAAAATAATGAAGAATATGTTTTCTGTTAAGTTAAAAATAGTGTTTTGAGGGAGGATATTAGTGTTAAGTTGTGTTTTGGTAGAACATATTGTACCCTCCCAAAACCCTCCTCGGGACCCCACAACTCAAGCACCTCGGGGCACTGTTGCTCGAGCTCAGCCATGACCTGCATCTCGGGGCCAAGCACCGACTGCAACTCGATGCTCGGTAAAAACCCAAGAAGGAAGACCCATTTCTATAAAAAATGTAACTTAGAATTATGTAAATAAGAAAACTTGGAAACAAAACCTCCTTAAATAGAGGAGTCTTAAGCCCTCACATGTATCTAATCTCTTACATTTGATCTCTATCTTCTTATTCTCTCACTGACTTGAGCGTCAAAACCCCTTTTTGCAGGTACACACCTGTCCTCTGGAGCTCCAAAACCCGAAGGATCGAAAGGATAGTCGTTCTACCAAATTCCGATAAGAACACATAAAATTGGCAAGTACCTTGGAGTAAAGATTCATCACAAAAAACCTTCTAGAAGCACCTAGAGGCATGTGCTGTATAAAGTAGTTGTGAAGTTATCCTTTTGGGAGGCTAAAAATCTCTCCATTGCTGGAAGAACTACTCTTGATAAAATTTGTGTTATCTTTCATTACAAGTATTGAGATTTGTCACACGGAATTCACAAGAACAATAAAAAGGTAAGAGAGAATTGAATGAAAGAATGAAAAAAAGAATCCAAAGAGAAAACAGAGCATGATTTTGCAAAACAAAGCTTAAATGTTTTCGTTATCGAAGTGTAGTAGAAAACCATTCCAATAGAGATATATATAGAACCTGACAAATGTCACGTGATGTAACTAATCAACTAATACATGTACTCTCTATACGCATGTCTGGTGCTTAAGCTAAAATTATATCACGTGACATGGATAAATTGTGTGTTAGCTTGGGAAGTGAACGAGGGCTTCATGCAAAAATTAGCTTGGGGAATTTGTAATAACAAGGATAAACTATGTTAAAGTCCTTACAGGAAAATACAAATGTAAAGATCATATCCCCTGCCTAGTAAAACTTCCTCTCAAATGCTTCTAGATGTTGGCGAGGTATAAGCCAAATATGGGATGAGATCAGCTTGGGTAAACAATTCACTTCCGTACAGAAACATGGCTTAATGATGTCGGTGTTCTCAAGGATCATGCCTTGACCTCTTTGCAACAAACTGATCTTCAAAAAAGGTAGCTCGGTTGATTTTACAGGATGGCTCTTGGGACAGTTCATCCTTCATACGTGTACAGAATGTTTCCATCTTTGTTAGCTAGCAGGATCTGCAATTTTGGAAACCCCAAATCAACATCAGTGCAGATACTTTGCACTGAATACAAACAACTGACGAGAAATTTACTCTAGCCACAGCTATGCAGGGTCTGATGGTTATGCCAATGTGCAGGACATTCCTATTTTCCGAATGATTTGGACTTCGCCAGGGCTGAAAGGGACAAAAAAAAAATCTTATGGAGGACGGCTCATCACTTGTTGCCAACAAATAATCTTCACCAAAGAAGGGGGTTAGTGCAGATTGGAGCATGAGGAAAGCACCATCCATAGCCTACGAGATTGTCCTGCATCTGGGAGACTATAGAAGTTCACTCCTGGTTTATGTCAAACATTAAGCACTCAAAGCGTGATAGGTTGGGGTGGAGTTTGTTGTTTGACTTAGTTTGGAGGCTCTGTGGAAAAGGGGAAATGTTTTTGTTTTCAAAGGGGTTTGGAGGCAACACTATGCTCACTGCTCAGTATTAAGAAAGACCACAACGCAAATGTGACCACAATCCATGCGCACAAGTTTCACACCCTTTGTTGGGATCCGCCTTTAAAGGACTGTCTCAAAATAAATTTTGATGGAGCTGTCTTCAAGTTCCCAAACCATGCAGCAGCTGCGGGTATTTTTAGATATGAAGGGTTCGGATTTTTGGTTGCCTTTGTAACCAATCTTCACTATATGTCAGCTGTGCTCTGTGGAGACAAAGCTTTCGGCTATTCGGCACGCGTTAACCTTAGCCAAATCTAGAAGATATGAGCGTATTGTTATTGAAACTGATTCTCTTATGACAGTTAATTTCATTAATACAGGTCATGCGAGCCAAAATCAGTGTACAGAGTTGATTTTGCAGATTGTACAAGAGCTGGACAGGTTATCTGGTTTTAGTATTATTGTACGGGGAGGCTAACACCTCCGCTTATATTTTAGCCAAATATGGGTTGGATTACAGTTAGATGCGGGAGTTAGGATTTTTTATAGTGCTCCTATGTTTATTCTTCCTGCTTCCTTATAGTTTGTTTCTTTGGCCTCTGGCTCATCTTATATAAAAAATAAAAATAAAATGGAATAGTCTATGAAGTAAAAAATATGTTTCCAAATGCAGAGTAAAGGTTCACTGATGGATATTTACAATGACTTTCGATTAAGATTTGATCAAGGGGTAGCGGTTATGTGTGACAGGTGCAAAGCTACGTGGGATAACTATAGGATATCCAATGACCAGTTGTTTGCATAAATTGGACGTATAAGCACTCATAGTCATAGAAGGGCAAAACAGCATTTTAATAGCAACTAGCAAGTAGGAGTGAGTGGTATTCTTAAAGTTGAAAGGTTGGCAAACGGATGCTTAACGTAATATAGGCCGTTCTACTAATTTATTAGCTTCATATTGACCTCTAATCAATAACTTTTTGCCATAAAACATTTGGAAAAATTAAACTTAGAGGAGAAGAAAACCAAGTCGTTTACGATGTCACATTACCGGGTAACAAGCTTAAGCATCTACTAATATTAAGGAAAAATTAAACTTAGAGGAGAAGAAAACATCATTTGACGAATAAATGAAGGGCAAAAATAACCGAATTCCAAAACCCGAAATTCATCACCAAAGCTTATATAGATTATGAATGAATGATGTGGGAGGAAATTACGGCAACATTTTAGCAACAAATATTCATAAACACGACTGCCTAAGCTACCAACATAGCTATAAAAAATGTCTCTAAACTGTTTTCAGTATTAATCTCTCACAATAAAACATGAAAAGATATGACAGGACAAAACTTCAATGGGAAACAAAAGTTTGAGATTCAATGTTCGTTTCCAACTCTCTTATCGATCAATCTACAGGGACCAAAAGTAATTGATACTTCAATTTTCTTCAACGTGTTCATCTTCAACTTTCTCAGCACTGCATTTAAACAGCAAACAGCTCAACAGCTTTATAAATAGGGAAAAAATCATATACAAGTCAGAAACAGACTTCACTTCCATGTGAAAAACTAGAAATTATGGCATGCTCCAAGCACCATGAAGGATTACGCTACGTTTCATTCAAATGATGACACTCCAGGCTTGCTTAATTCATGATGGTTTCCACCACTTTCATATTTATCATTTATTTTTTTACTTTTTGGCTTATATAATCAATATGGAGATGAGAAGTGAGTCCATCAGAAATGAAGAGTACAAAACAGAGTGAACAAATCATGCATACTAGGAGCATGTAACTATTTCAGCTTGCAGATCTTCCAACAATCAAGTGTTAGGCTAGCTAAATGACTAAAACCTACCAACATAGTTGTCATCCAAGAGAGAAAGCACAGTAGCAGAATGGACTTAAAAACCACATTGGCGCAAACAAATACACCAAGAAGTGTTAGATAGGACGCAAGATGCAGGAAGAGTCAGTAAGAAAGTCTATAAAAAAAGATATAAAAAACTGAGCAGTCTAAGTAGTTGAAGGAGCAAGTTGAGAAGAAGAAAAAGAAAGGAACCTTTTGGGAGGAGAAAGGGGCTTCCTCCAACTCCTATCGGTGCGAGTAGTGTCAGGCAAGGGCAAAGGCAGCTTATTAAGATTAGAATCAGAAGATGTATCCTTAATCTTAATGCTCTCAAGATGCTCATCAATCTTCTTCCAATCCTGACCTTTCTCAGCCAAAACCTGCTCACGAGGCCTGGCCTCTCCGAATGGATTAACACCTTTAGGCTTTCCCAAATTCAAATTCCCATCATGTCCCTCATTGCTCACCGACACTGTACGAGGTTGCAAAACAAGCCTCGGCCTCCCACCACTACTCTCGTTTGAATCGCCCTTCTTCTTATTCCAATTGTCCGAATCAGCGCCACCGCTCGACCCAAACCCTACAACCCTCCTCTCTCTCTCAAAACCCCCGCCGCCGGACCCGAATCTCCGCCCCTCCGACGCCACAAAGCTCTTATTCGAAACCCAGCTCTCCGATTCGTCGGCGCGGGACTGCGAATCGAAAAACCCTCCTCTGTCCCTCTCCCTCCGCTCGAACCCTCCGGAGGGTTTCTTCGCAGCCGCCCAATTATCAGTTTCATCCGCGCGCGAAGGGGGAAGCTCGCGATTGGAATCCCTAGACCCAAAGGAACCGTTCCGCCTGGGCTCATCGGGAACCCTAGATGAACCCCAGCGGGAATTCGAGGAGTCGTCGCCAGAGGAGTTCCTATGGGGGCGGTCGCCGTAGGAACGGAAGCCACCGCCGAGGCGGTTGCGGTCGCGGTCGAGCTCCTCGGCGGTGCGCTGGCGGGGACCAGTGGGGAGGACGACGGGATCTTGGTCGGCAAAGGCGGTGTCGGGTTTGGCGGTGAACTCGGCGAGGGAGTAGGTCTGGGCCTTCTTCTTCTTGGGCTTGGTGGCGGCGGCGACGGCGAGGGAGGGGAAGTCGGCGAGTGGCTTGGTGGGGTCGTCGTTGGGGTTCTGTTGAAGGAGTTCGGCCTCGTGTTCCTCGGAATCGAGAGCCCACGCGCCGGGCTTTGACCACGCAGACACAGTAGCCGCCATTCTCTCCACCTCCCTTTCTCTTTTCTTTCTTTTTCTTCTCTTAAAAGGAGCAGCTCGCGTTTTTCTTCAGCCAACCACACCCACAAGGTCCACACTTATATATACCACACCACACCGCACCTCTCTACTCTCTACCCTCTGCCCTCTGCCCTCTGCCCTCTGCCCTCTGCCAATGCCAATCCTACCCTCTTCTTTTCTTTTTTTTTAATTCAACTCCAACGCTTAAACATTTTTTTACTGATCATTATTCCATTTCATTATATTTTTTTTTTTATGAAAATCAGTACAAATTAGTAAAGTTCACAATATTTTAAGCTAAATCAAATTTAAGTGTGGCAATAGGAATAATTTCTTAACAGTTCTAAGATTATATTAATTCAAAATTAAGCTTTTAAAATACAATAATAAGAAATAAACTTAAGAAAAATAATTGTAATTTTGAGTAAATATAGATTTTTTTAAAAAAATTGTAATTTTTTTTATAGCATATTTTTTTTACTCTCCTAAACTTTTTCGTTCTTTTAACAAATACAAATATTTTTTAAAATATATCTATTTTATTTTATTATTTTATCGATATTTGCTGCCAAGATCCACACAGGTAAAATTCAAACCTGAAGTGCAATTATAGGAATAATTTCTTAGCAGGTTTAAAGTTGTATGGATTCAAAATTAAAAATTTCAAATATATATGTAAATAAATTAAAAATAACAATAGAAATAATTTATTTTATTTTATTTTGAAGAAAGAAATAATTTTTTATTAGTATATAGTAGATGTATTAATGACTTGCTAATTAATAAATTAAAATAAAATTATGTAATTGACTTATTTTTCTTAATATAACAACCGAAAAATATCTAAATTTCTATTAATAATTTAATATTACCTATTTTTACATATAAAATTGACAAGATATATTAATAACAAACTAATATATATATATATATACGAACAAGATTTGAACAAATTAAACCACAATAAATTATTAATTTTAAGGAGAATACAAATATCTTAAGAAAAAGGAATAATACTAGTAATATATTTTTATATGCTTATTATATAATTAAATTCATTAAAAATAAAGATTAAAACTTATAAAACTTAATGTTTTTTAATTAAGTTTAGTGAATAACAAATTGTGTGTTTACACGAATACATTAAAGCATGACGAGGAAAGGGGAAAAAATTATTATAAAAAAAATTGTATGGTTCACTGAAAGTTAAAATAAAATTAATTATATATGAAAATTAATGTTAATTAATATCTAAAAAGAGAAAAAATAAAATTAAAATATGTAAGTAACATAATTTAGTAACAAAAGATAAAAATTGATAGGTGTTAAAGATATGTATATAATATTAAGATATTTATATATAATATAATTATCTAAAAAATTTTATACTCAAATGAAATAATATTTTTTTATTAAATTTTTATGTTGCCCCTCATAATATTTTTGGCTCCGCTTCTGCATTAAAGAGTACCTTAATTTTATATACCACTCCTCATTTTGTTAGAAAGGGAATATATGAACATGACAAAGGATGAGTAAACAAGTCCATCACCCATATTCATGGACACATATTGGTTTCATATGATAGAATTATTATGCACAGTAAACTTTTCCTTCCTATTTAGGACTAGTCTGCTTTTGCTTAAAGAAAACACTTTTTAAAAATGTTTTAAAAAACTATTTTATTTTAGAAATTCTTGTATAGTCAAAAGTAAATTTTACAATTAAAAAATTACATTTTCTGTGAAAATAAAAGGCTCTCCAGTTTTTAAAGATTTTGTTTCCCTTCTTTCGCAATGACTTTTTTGAGCTCTGAGTTGGTTAATTTTGAAAAAAAAAACAACAGAAAACTTTTTTTTTTTAAAAAAAAAAGTTTACACAAACATTTTAAAAATTCAATCTTAAACAAAAAGACTCTTAATATGGTATTTCTAAATGATGTTATAATTATGGTTTAACAAATAAAAACTGAAGAAAAGGAATGAGTTGATCGACATTCAGATTAACACGGAGTTCATTGCGAATCTGGGAAATAATTTAATGAATTCTATATAAACCACAAGGTGAGGAATGAGAATAGAACAAAGTTTTCAAAAGATAGAGACATGCAAAAGAACACAAACTCGCCAACAGTAGCAGGTTTGTTGGCGCGAATAATTGTATGAAGTCATCCTTATTTGCTAGTGCCCTCAAGACTCAAAAGTCTTAGAAAGAAAATCAGGAAAAAATAGAAAACAAAATAATCATGTCTTTAATATTTTCGTCGAAGGCCACCGAATCTATCATTTCCCTAGTTCAAGAATGAATAAATCTAATAAATACTTAAACGAAAAAATACAGTCAGCACTATATGAACAATTGTGCATGAAGAAAAATTACACCGGCTACTGTGGGCAATAGAACATGACATAAGATCGTTACAAAACAATCGTTTGTTGTAATGAGACAGCAAATCTTATTTCAGTTTGAAAATGATTCAGCACTTTAATCACGATTAGCATATCCCCCGTTTTCTGAGATGGATCCAGTCAACAGCTTCACACAAACAGCATGCACAGAAATGGACAGAAAACTACAGCACCGTGGATACTTGAATTCATTACGTTCCAGGACAAGCAATCCACACTGCAAATGCACTGCATCATGTGACCATGGGCAGGCTCATATCATTGAATGGCCAAGGGATGCAAGCACTGATGGAAGATGTTCTCTCACATCAATCTAACCTCCAAGAAAACTCAATGTTCAAGATAATCCGAACCATGTATAAGGATCAGGTGTTCATCCTCGACACCCTTCATTGCATCCTCGCCAATAAACCATGTCAAGGACTCTGCAACAGATAGAGAAGATACCGTCACTTCATCAAGTTTAATTGCTATAGAAAAACCCCTACGAGTTGTAAGAATCTATAAATCCATTAGAAAACAAATGGAAACGTAATGAATAAGATTGAAAGTAACATGTTATTCTGTACTTTGCATATTAGATTCTTCCTGTTCTTTAGTCATGTGCAATATGATTGTTCCTGAAAGAACGGTGATGAATCCACATATCTCAGAGGCTACGCTGCTGACATCCTGACCAGACCAATCCTGAAAGTAAATAATCAAGCTTGTCATATCCTATCAAGTTTGCTATCACCTAAGGAATCAACCAAATATGAATCTATTATCATACCTTAAACATTATTGCACTGGCAATAATAGTAAGAGTTGTGAACATTACATAATATACGGGAGAAACAATTGTCGCGTTGAATGTATCTAGAGCCTGAAATAATGGAATAGTAAAATAAGCTCGAAAATTGTTATCAGTGGGAAAGGGTCTGAAATAATGGAATAGTGAAAATAGCTTGAAAGTTGTTTATCGGTGGGAAAGATTACTGGAATTCTATTTTGCAAATCAATATAAAAAAACATTCAGATCAAGGATGAGCAAAGGAAACCTCCCGAGCTGTTCAGAAATATTGTGTTTCATACTTGTGTGCATAAATTTCAAAGGGTTAAGTTTCAAGATCTGTATCCAGCTCAACCTTCAATTTTTTTCCAGATCATACTTCAATGTGAGAATTCAGAATGCTTGATCCACTTAATTAATGCTTTCTTAGATTTCCTAACAATTGTAATCTCAATTGCTTCTCACCATAGCTGAAATGTAACCAACAAATCAAGTATGTCCTTGTTTTGTTATCAACATAACTAGCTGTTTATAGTTATGCATGAAAGGAAAGGCTTGTCTCTTGCAAGTCCTCGCCATATAGACAGTATGAGTTCTATATATTATAGTTTAATCTAGTTGAAAAACTCAGCTCATTTGCTCTAGTTATCAAAAACAAAAAGAGCAGCCTTTTGATAGGTTTTCCTCTTAAAAAACAACTATAAAAACAAAAGTCCAGAGAGGCCTTGCCTCTGGGGAACAACACTGGAATAAGAAACCATAAATCATCCATCAAATGCAAGCCAAACTGGCAAATTTCCCTTCAATATATTCGTAAACAAGAGTTCATAGTTTTTAGTTATAAGTTTCACCACCACTCACCCTATTAAGGTAATTCAACTGTGTAATGACACAGATTGTGGCCACAGAAAGAAAAAACCACGTCTGAGGATAAGCTATTTGACTTATTCCATCAAGTGTAAGCTTTATTGCAATTCCAATGGCCTTTATGCTCACAACCTGAAAATTTAAAATTAATGCACAGAACAATATAGAGTTAGTTCAAGCATTGCAATATCAGTATAAAACGTTGTAAAAGACAGACATAATTACCGTAAGTGAGCCAACTAATGAACAAATTCCCAAGTAAACCAGCATATTAGTCTGTCCATAGAGAGGTTCAAAGTGTATGATCAAGGCCAAAACTGCCGAAACTGTTGCCATCACGTAAATCAGAAATGCTGTTGTAAAAAGGGGAATTGAGAACATCAGTTAATAGACCAGCATATAGGAATTTACATTAAGGGTAAATTAAAATGGGATAAAATGGAACCTGGTTGAGTGGCGAGATGCCATATTTCTTGAACAGAACTCGGAGTCTGCTCTTGTGGTGCATGGATGACAATAACAATTGATCCCACAATGCAGGATACACAACCCAACACCCCCATCTTCGGAAGCCGTTCCTTCAACAAGAAGTGAGACAAAACAGCGCTACCAACATAAACATCACATGTTAATTCCTCCGAAAAACACAAAATTCACCAGAACTGTCAAAATTTTAATTAAAGCAAGAGTACCTGACAATAATACTAAGTGCACCGAGGGGAGTAACCAGAACAGCCGGAGCATAGATATAAGCCACAAAATTTGCAACCTCCCCAACAATCACTGCAAGCAAAAAGTTCAAGATCCAAGAGATTTTCAATTAAAAATTCAAACCTACAATCTTAGAGACAGAGAAGAAATGAAGATGGCACACTTACTTGTTACCATGCCAGCCCACCAAAGTGGCTCTAGCAGATAAGTATAACCGCCAACTCCTGCAAAATTCAAAAAATAAAAAATAGAGATATTGGATCAAAAGCTACCAAATCACACAGAAGCGTCATGGATCTGATCTAAAGACTCTACAATTTGATTGGTTGGGGACAGAAAAGAAAAATATTAGAGGGTAATTTGTTGATAAACGATTAAGTGAAGAAAGAGAATAGACCTGCACGAGTACCGCGTGCAGCAGCACGCTTAAGACCTTTCTTCTTCAAGATGAAGCTTGAGCCTATGAATGCGCTAGAACCCATAGCGAGTATTAACCCTTTGAAATTATCCGAAAACCCCATTGTCTCCGATTGCTGTAACGTTTTCCCGCCAAAAGAAAGAGATGAAACGAAGAACAGAACAGAACAGAGAATGGCTGCAGACTGCAGTTTTGGAGACGGGTAAGGCTTTCTTAACGCCGTCTCAGGTCGCGGAATCTCTTTTTTTGTTTTGTTTTAAATAACTCCTTCACTTCAAACTTCTTTAAAATCTAAAGAACCTTCCTTCAGAGCCGGAGACAATCCCCTGCTTCGCCAGAAACTAGCCCTCATCACATCACTGTCATGGATCATGGATCATGGATCATGGATCATGGATCCTGGGTCTCAGCTCATGATGACGTGTCTCACCTTAGTGCTGTAGAGCCTCTTTTATAATAATTATGAACACTGTGTAAACGGGAAAATATATTCAGAAACTCAATTTTAAAGCAAAAATGAAAAACTTATTTTTTACAAAACTATTTAAAGTAGTTTTAATTTAATCACAATTTTTTTTTCCTTCCTCTATCAGACATCTTTTATTCTATTATTCTACTTTTTTAAATTTAAAAGTAAAGAGTGTCTGAACCAGTTTTCTTATTTTTTTTATACTTTTTTAAAAAATAAAAAATCTGAAAAGCTTATTAGAAACTAAAAATTCAAATTTGATTTTTTTTCAACTTAATAAACTTAATTTTTTGTCAGTTTCTAAGCTTGCTGAGATTAAAAGATTGTCATTCTTATCAAGAATCATGATTATCTTTACGAAAAAACAATAACAAGAAGAAGGATTGTTATATTAATTCTTTTCTCTTGATTTGACCAGAGTATTTTAGGTATTGTTTGTTTCAAGCATTTTTTTTATTATTTTTATAGAAAATAAAAAATTGTCATTCTTATCAAGAATCATGATTATCTTTACGAAAAAACAACAACAAGAAGAAGGGTTGTTGTATTAGTTCTTTTCTCTTTATTTGAGCCGAGTATTTTAGGTATTGTTTGTTTCAAGCATTTTTTTTATTTTTTTTATTTTTATAGAAAATAAAAAATAATAATTAAAAATATTTTTATTTTCAAGAATTAATTGAAAAAAAGTTTTTTCAATATTTTTGAAAACCAAAAATATTTTAATTACAATAAAAATTATATATAAATGTATTTTATACTAATTGACATTTAATCACAACCTTTTTTGTATGATAAGTTTGTTGACTGACTTTACAACTTAATACTTTACAAGTGATATAAACAAAGGAGTATGATTTAACGCGAGCGTAAATTTTTTTTACACTATCTATGCATAGAAATTAAACTCATAAATATTTTATAATATTTCTTGGTTAGTTAGCTTAATCTAGCTTAAGAATGGACCTTGTTGGAAGGTCTAAGATTAGGAGAATGAACCTTGATTAATTCTTTCTAATCTTAACCACACCCACTCCCCTCTCCACCTATAAATACCCTTTTCATTCCGATATTGTATCCACTCTTGAACTGAATGCGAATGTTTCATTTGAACCATTTTCATAGTAAAGACTCTTTAGCATCCTCACTCTAAAGGATGTTCTTCCTAGTTAGTTTTTATCAATGGTTCCTTTCCTTGTGGCAAGTTTTTAATCTTTTGGCTTATCTCCATTAGAAGTGACACCACATCCTCAATTTCTTTCCCTTCCATCCCCATTTTCCTGGTGCTTGGAACCTCAAGGAGAAAGATCAATGGGAGTGCTAACTTGGTTTGTATCAAGTGGTATCAAGAGTCAACTCCTTAAGAGATTTTTTTCCTTTCCTAGTCTTTAATTTTTAGACGTTATTTTCTTTCTTGTTCTTCTTAATTTTCATTTATTTTTCAGCTTTCCTTTCATGTCATTTTAATTCCTTGCTAGTTTATGTTTTTGTAGTTTTAATTTTTGCAATTTATTTTCCTAGTCTATATTGTTTTGTTGATTCAATTTTTTTTACTTCTTTCAATTGAATTTTTGTGTGCTCTATTTAGAAATTATTCTAATTTCTGCTCAGATTTTTATTTTCTTTAATATTCATATATATATATATATATATATTTAATAAGATCATGATAATGATTTCACAAATTTTATGAAAAAAGCCACACAATTGTGACCTTGATCTTTGGATGCCCTTTGTTGTTCTTACTTGGTGTTTTGTTCTATTTTTCTAGTGCTTAATCCCCTGTTTTGGGTGTGATCTTTGCTTGATTTTTGGTAATTTATTTTCAGTTTCTAATCTTCCATGATATGCCTTAGATTGGTCATGTTTTTGTCCTTATTTGTCTCTTAATTCTACATAGTTTTGCATTTATTTTTCATCATAAAAGTGTGGTGTTCGCTTATGGAATTGAGCATCAAAGAGGCTTAGTATTCTTGATCATATGTCCTTTGAGTCCCACATGCTTTACATAATAACATGTTGCAAAAAAAAATTCTAAAAATATTGCTCAATTCTTTCCTATTGTTCATTTGTTCCATTTTAGTAGTAGGGTAAATTGGTACTAGTTTCTTTTGGTGAATTTTTGCTTGGCTTTGAGAGGTATGTTGGGCATGTAATTGGTCTGATTTCTTTGAGCAATCAAGCTTGTCTAAACTCCATTAAACTCTCATTTGGTGCCTTCTTTTGATCACCTAAAGTTACTTGTTTATTTAAGTTGTTTTGCTTCTCTGATTTGCACTTTTATTTCAATTTTGTGGCTAGTTCTTGTTTATCTGTTTCAAGTGTTTACCATAACTCCACTCTTCATCATATTTGCTTTGAAATTTATTAAAGAGGCGTAGCAAAATTTTTCAAAAAGAAAAGAAAAGAAAAATCAAAAGAAAAGAATTAAAAGAAAAGTGTTAGTAAAAAGTATTAAAAAGAGAAAATAAGAGAAAATTTTAGTGCACCTTAAGTTGTTTAAATCATTAAAAGGAGTGTTTAAAATTGTGGAATCATGCTTGAAATTCATTGTTAATGTCACATCCTTAATGAAATTGTTGGTGCAAATCATTGAAACTTGTTGAGCTTTTTTTAGGTTCTTTTGTTGTCCTTACTTTCTTTCTACATTTTTACTTGTTGCTTGTCTTTTTTTACACTCTTTGAGTTTGTCATTTAATAATATTTCCACTTAGATGTTTACCCTTTATTCTTGAGTGCTTTCTTGCTTTTATTTTTGCACATTCCCTTGGTTTCTTTGTTGGGCATTTGCTTCTCTTGGATAGGTGGCCAAATTTCTTGCACTTTCACAAGGGTAACATCTTAGTGAGTGTTGATTTAAAGCTAAGGAATAGTTAATCTTGAAAAGAAGGCCAAGACATTTGAGAGCAAACACTTGTGAGGGACCACTTGGAAAAGGAACAACATCAAGACTTCTTTTATTTTCTTTGCATAATTTTTTGGGTGTATTTTTTAGGCCTTTTTAATAGAGGTGTTGGATGTCTATAAGGGTCACCTCTTTTACTTGTAATAATTGTAGTTTCTCGTTTAAGTGTGAGTAAGGAATTAATATCCTTAACTCATACTTTAGGACCATGTTTAGTCCCTTAATCTTTGTTTTTAATTTCATTTACTGCTTTCACATTTTTAGCTAACTGTTTTGGGTTCCAAAGACTTTTAACACTTCAGGAGAGAAAACTTTAAAAAGAGAGGGGTGTTGCTTTGTATTTCAACATCTTAGTCTTCAAACCTTGCACTTCTAAAATGACTTCACCTGCATCAAGCAATAGTACTGTTAACCAAGAGGGTTCACCTAAGTTAGACACTCTAGATAAATTTGTGAATGAATTTAGAGAGTGGAGGGTACAAGAGAGTAAAATAAGAAAAGAAAGAGATGCAAGAGAGGAGAAAATAAGAGACAAAAAAGAAAAAAAGAGAAAAGAGAGGGAACTTAGAGAAGAAAAAAGACAGAAGAGAAAGAAAGACAAAGAGATGAGAGAATAAGAGAAGAAAAAGAAAGAGATAGACGAAAGAATAGGAGGAAAAAATAGAAAGACAAAAAAAAGGAAAGAATAAGAGAAGAAAGAAAAAGAGAAGAGAGAGAAGAATAAGGAGAGGTTATAGGGATAGTCCCACACATTCAAGGGTGAGTAGTGAGATTGACTATTTTTGGGAAATAAGAGGGAGGAGAAACCAAAATCATAAAGAACAAAAAATAGATCTCCCACTTTTCCTACACAAAGATAATGTGAAAGTGTACCTTGATTGGGAAACAAAGGTAGAACAACCCTTCACTTGCTTCCAAGTGAGTGAAGAAAGAAAGGTGTTTTTCATACCCACTAAGCTTCCAAGGGTATGTTATGTTTTGGTGGACCACTCTAGTTAATGAGAGGCGTCACCATCATAACTCTTCAATATATTATTAGAATAATCTAAAGGGGGATATGAGGCAAATGCACATCCCTCTTTTTATGAAAGAGAACACCTTGATAAGCTTCAAAGACTAAAACAACATAATTTGAGTGTTGAAGAATATAGACAAAACATGAAGTTTTTCATGATGAGGGCAGGAATTAATGAAGAGCCTAGGTTTACCATTGCTATATTACTTTGTGGCTTGAGTCATGAGATTAGAGATAAATTTGAATTCTTGTCATATAGAGATCTAGATGATTTGGTTCAAATTTGTATAAAAGTGGAGCAATAATTAAAGAGAAAAACTTCTTTAAAGAATGACTGCTCTAACCATTCATCTCACTCTTATACCAATAGGATCAAATCAAGGGGAGTTTTTAATCTAATCTTGTGTATCTCAGAGAAAATTTCATACTATTTATTCATCTAAGACTAATAGTATTAAGTGTTTTAAATTCCTTGGAAGAGATCACATTTCCTCACAATGCCCCACCAAAAAGACCATGATCATGAAGGGTCAATACATTGAAAGTGAATTATCTTCCTCTTCTAGTGATAGTGAGGAAGAAAGGGGTAGCATGCATAATGTTAAGGATTCTTATCCTTGTGACGGGGACTTAATGATGGTTAGAAGGATTCTTGGAAGCCAACCTTGTGAACTTGGTCCTTCTCCAAGAGAAAACATCTTTCATACAAGATGTAAAGTTTTTGACAAAACATGTTGTCTCGTTGTAGATAGTGATTCATGCTGCAATTTTTTTAGCCCAAGGTTGGTAGAAAAGTTGTCATTGAGTGCAATTCCTCACCTTAAGTCTTACAAAATTTAATGGTTGAATGAGAGTAAGGAACTGGTAGTCAATCAACAAGTGAGTGTACATGTGCCCTTTTCCATTGGGAATTATAATGATGAAATTCTTTGCGACATAGTACCAATAAAAACAACACATATCTTGTTAGGAAGACCTTGGAAATTTGATGGAAAAGTTATTCATGATAACCACTCTAATGAGATCATCCTCATCCACATGGAAAAGAAAATTAAGTTGCATCATCTTTCGCCATCTCAAGTGGTGGAGGATCAAATTCTTTTGAAAAAGAAAAGGGATAAGGAAGAGAAAACAAAAAAAAAGAAGAAAAATAAGCATGCATTGATAGTTTATGGATTGGAAAGAAATGTCCCTTCTAAGAAGGTTTGCAAAAGAATTTGAACAACCTTTTTATCTTCAACTCATGGAGGCACCGATGAACCCTTCACCAAGTGTTGAACTTAAGCCATCAACCATTAAGCTCAACTATGCATCTCAAGTTCAAAACTTGGAAGAAGTAAAAAGCAAAATCTTTAAGAAGATTGTCCCTTGGACTCCAAAAAGGATCTTGTTGAAGATTATTCTTCCTTTGAGCAAGTGGAATTTGAGGTTATGCTCATACATCTTGAGCACAATGCACCACAACCTCAAGTTATACTTGATGATGAGGCCAAAGTTGAGCATGAGATTGACACTACTTTTTGGAGACCCACAACCAATCTCAAGTGAAACCATGTAAGAATGGTCCACCCTTAAGCTCATCACTCTTTTTTAGGGTGATCAACAAGATAAAGCTTATCTGGCTTTCTAGGATAAGTGATTTAATGCACCAAGGATAGTTTCACCACCCATTTCAAACCTTTTAAGACTAATATTTAGTTCATTAGGAGTAGGATGAGGAGCTGTTGTGTAAAGACACATGCACAGATAAACTTTTTCAAATCCTAGTGTCAACCTCAACTACCCCAATCCTAAAGGTCTAACCAAAGACCTCTTACTCCCCCTATAAATATCCTTCTACACTTACTTATTGCTTTACTTATTTTTATGTAAGATTGAAAAAAAGAAGAAGAAAAGCCTCAGGATTTAAGGTCAAATCCTCTTCAAGGGGAGGAAATGATGTAATCCCACCTATCATGGACCAAGGTCGAGAGGTTTAGAGGAAGACATGGCAAGGAATAGAACTCATTTAAGATTAAGCCATTGTCTTGATTTTATTTAGCTTATAAATATTTTTAGCTATCATAGGAATTAGGGGTGTGAGCTAGTCTACCTTTAAGACCTTGTATTTTGTTCATTTACCCTTGTAAGAGCATGAGGTATCTTGAGCACTTATGTGGAGTGTATGTAGAAAAATGTGAACTCATATTAGGGTGTGTAGGTCATTTCCACACTCTAACTCATTTTTGCACCCCTCTTTCTAACATACAAATCATGACAAACGCAAGACCACATGTTCCCCGCTCTCCTTCATTTTACGTGTCATTTTAGGGAGAATATTTCTTGGTTAGCTAGCTTAATCTGGCTTAGGAATGAGCTTTCTTGGTAGGTACAACATTAGGAAGAATTAACTTAGTTCTTCCTAATCTTAACCACCTACTCCCCCCTCTTCACCTATAAATGCCCCCCTCATTCCCACATTGTATTCACTCTTAAATTGAATGTTAAGTTCTCATTCGAGCCATTCCATAGTAAAGAATCTTGAGCATCCTCACATTAGAGAAAACTCTTAATAGTTGGTTTTTATCAAGGGTTTTTTCCCTTATGGCAAACTTCTAATTTTTTAGTTTATCTTTGTTACTCTAGAGAAAGCTCTTCATAGTTGGTTTTTATCAAGGGTTTCTTCCCTTGTGACAAGCTTCTAATTTTTTGGTTTATCTCCATTAGGAGTGGCGCCCCATCCTCAACTTCTTTTTCTTCCATCTCCATATTATTGATGCTTGGAACCTCAAGAAAAAATATCAAAAGGAGTGCAAACTTGGTTTGTATCAGTAATATATTACATCAATATGCTATTGAAATAGTTTGTGAAACTTTGTAAGTAAAAATAAAGTTATGAAAATTCCTCTATTACATGACAAACTTTATGCAAAGAAACCATAGTTGCTAAAAAATAATGTTTAATTGATATTTTAGTTTGAATATTATGTCATGTGGCTTATTTATATTTTGGTAGTTTGCTTTGCCAATTAGGCCATACAAAACATGACAATGTAATTTCTACCAATAGTGACGGTACCAATTATAGTTAGTTCATAACATCTAAAATATGATAGTTTTTTTCGAGACAACTTGTGATAATGCAGTATATTTAAGCTACTTCACACATTTTGTTTGCATTTCAATTTTTTACATGTACAAGGTGATTTTAGATCACGTGACACAAATAAAATAAAATAAAATCAAACCTTTATATTATGATTAAATAATTTAGCAAAAGAAGTATAGTTCACCCATTATAACAATTTCCACGTTCCCCACTAATTCTTTTTTGAACAAGCTAAATGGAAATTCATTAAAATAATAAGTCAAGCACGAACAATGTCTCATGCCATAAAATAGTATATTAAATATCTATCAGCAACTGGAACCAAATTATTTTGAAATGTCAATTCTTGCAAAATGTTGTAAACATGCAATTGACATATGAACCCTCCCCAATAATTCTAAATTGAATAAAAATGACCAATTATGCAACACACAAGATGCAACATTGATAGTTTGAGGTGCCTAGTGAAGTGTTGAAATCTTGAAGAATTTTGCATCTTCCTTTAAGAAGTGGAATTTTGACACAAAAGATCTCTTTTTAACAAAAAATTACAAAAATAGCATGATCAACCAAATATTTATCAAAATGATGTAGTTTAACTAATATTTTGATAAAAGCCAAATCGTTTAGCGTGTCATGCATCATTCATGATAACTGCTAGTACTGAATCCAAGTTTGAGAGTAGATTCAACTTTCCAGGAAAAAAGTAAACAGAAAAAATAAATGAGTAAAATTATTCTCCTTTCCTTCAATCATTAAATTGCCAAAATACGAATACAATCATTAAAAAGCAAATCCATGACCTAGAAAAGGACAGTTGCTACACTATAAACTTCTTAAAATTAAGGAAAAGACAGAAATAGAATGAAACAGTTACAAATGTCCAAGGTGGCATTTTTACCCATAGCCTAGATATTTCTTGCTAAGATGGATAATACGTTTAGGCCTTATGGGCTTAGGTGTGCTGAAATTTCTATCAATACCCTCCCATCATACAGGGCTTTGTCATCAAAGTTTGGAATAAAGTCTTAGTAAACCAAGTGGTATAAGTGATTACAAGAAGCAAGTTGGTTATGAGACTTAGTTTCCCCATAAAGTATAATGGGTTTGTTGTCAACAGAAAATTATATAAAGGGTATAGAAAAATCAAATACAATTAGGCTCAATGTTTTCAACCACTTAAAACCCATAACGATATTTGTCCCTTGGATGGGTAATAAATAAAATGAAATGTCCCTTGGATGGATAATAAATAAAATGAAATGTTTGGAAGGTGAATTTGTATATGCAAGGCAGCATTAGGACAACAACTTGAGTAGAATATCTGGTTGTTGTTACTCACCATTACTAGAAATTTTGGAGTGGTTTAAAGGTTTAGGCTCAAATGAGATGCTATGGCTGCATGATGTTATGTGAACTCATAGTGTCCACAAAGATATTAACGGGGAGAGGGAGACCTAAAATAGATCTTTAAAATGGAGAGTTTATGGTGACGGGTTTTCGAGGAGGGATTGTAGAGAGAGATGAAAGTGAATGGCCTTTTTCGATGAGTCCGACGATGGTAGGTAAAACTGACCGAGTTGTTCCTTGGTAAACAGTGATGTTTGCTCATCATCATTCATTAACATGAGTAGGAGTTGTTTCTTTTGGCAGCAGTGCCCTACGTGAAATTTCTCATCATAATAAAAATAAAGTGCTTTGGCTCTATGGTCTTGAACTTATTTGGTAGTCATTTGTCGATGGTGGAGATGGATTTGCCCCTTTCATTGAGGTGTTTGGAAGTGGCAATCCTAGGCAAGAAACTAGTTGAGGTCCAGTGTCCTGAAATTTGGACTCAACAAGTTTGGCGAATCCAATAACATTGGATAAGCTAGTGGGCCGCAAAACCAAAGTCTTGAAACTATGTCTTGTGTTTTTTTTTAAAACCTTATTAAACATAATATACACATTTGTTTACAAAAATTTTTAAAACCTTAAAAAAAGGATGATAAGGCTAGAGATGGGTGAAGTGACGCCACTTTCTCTTGGGGAAAAAGATGAGTAAAAAATTTTATACTAGCTTGCCGCAAGGGTGAGAACCCTTTATAAAAGTTTATTAGAAGATACCTCAAGAGAGAGACTTTTTAAGACACTCAATTGATCAAAAAGCTCACTAAAAAAGTCTTATATTCATTCATTTAAGTGTAAGGAATACAAGAAGGTGGAAGGAATATATATAGCCCAATGGAGAAACTTAGGCATACAAACCAAGACAATGTGGGACTTGAACTTAATTAACATTAAGGCTAATTAATTCAAGTCTCTTCAAAAGTGGTGTCACTCCACCCCCCATCTCTAGCCTAATCTAATCCAAGGAGGGTTGCAAATGACTCATCAAAGAATGAGTCTAAAACACTACACATAAGAGACCTCACACTAAGCCTACTCCTCCAAAATAACGAAAGACACATCTTCTTCCTAAACTAAAGATAAATGACCTAAATAGAATGACTTAAGGGGAATTAACCTTGCGCCATAAATTCCTAGGAAATTAAAAATATGTAGAAGTGAGACAATTCTAAAACTATGACTTCAAGTCTTTGATTAAGCTTCATTCCAAAAGTCAAATCTTCCTCTAATCCTCCTAACTATGATGCTTGCTAGGTTGGATTGCATCAAGTTATTACTTAGAATTTTTATACTGAATCACCCTAAAGACCTTATTTCAAGCTAAACAACAAAGTATTCTTTCTTACATATAAGTAGACTTTATATACGTACAAACAAAATAATAAATGTATAATTAGATTGAGTGTTATAATATATAGTTATTTTAGTATGGTTTGACTCACTTATTTTTAGTTTAATATTATTTTAAAGTTAAAGTAAAAAAAAAAAGAGTAGAACTTAAAAAAGTGTAAATTGTTTGTAAGTTTTTTTTTTACCTTAAAAGCTCTTTTAAGTTAAAAATTATTAGATAAATATTTTTTTGTTATCCAATAATATATATATATATATATATATTTATAAAATATAAATTTATTTTATAAAATAAGATCCTTAAAATTTAAATTAAAACATATTCGGTAAATTTTTTCTTATAAGTCCAAAATAAGTTGGGTCAAATGATGCTTTAACATATTCTTTTTGTTTTGTTTGATGCTCACAAGTTGGGTTAGATTCTAGTTTTCAATAGATAATCCTCAAAAAATCACATGATAAGATGATCATAATATTTTCTTTTTATTTTAAAAAAATTAGGGTACTTAATTGTCTTTTGACATAACAAAAATAATTTAATAAATACTTTAAACATATGCTTTTATGAAATTAAAGTTAAAAAAATGAAATAAAAGTTATAAATGAAATAAAACTATAAAAAGACGAAATAAAACTATAAAAAGAAAAAAAAAAGTGATAATATTAATTTGGTTTAATCAATTTTAAGTTGAAAATTTTTAAAGTAATTCTTAGTATAAAATAATATATTATTATTGAATTTTATAATTCAAAAGATAAAATGTTAAAACTTTTTCTGTACTTTCTTCACCAAGATAAATTACCTATTAACTTGTTTTATATTCTAGATTTAATACAGGTAAAAAAAATGGAAATACAACCGTCAATAAAAGAAAAAGAAAAAAAGAAACTTATAGTGAAAGGCATTGGATATGGTAAAAGTGTAAGACATTGAATATTGTAAATTAAAAGCAACTATTTATGGCTTATTGTGCTTATAAAAGTGATCGTTTCCTGGGATCAATAAGGCAATCCTCTCGTGCCTCTTCTTCAATTCTAAGTGTAAATTCATCTCAAAGTATTCTTTACATGTTTTTTTTTTCTTCTTTTTTATTTTGGCAGATCAATTTCTTGAATATATCGACTAAATAATTTTGAAGAGGACTAACTGATGTGCCTTAATTTGCAGGTTTCAAACAAAAATATGAATCTTTACTTTCTAGTTTGTGTCATCCTTTTAACAGGTATGATGTAGTCTGATGGTTGGGGAGTAGAGATGGGTCTGGCCCCACTAACTTTTGTTTTAATTTTAAATGTAAAATATTTTAATATTAGGTTACTTAGAGGATTTAATTTCAAAATTACATTCTTTCTTTTCTTAGAAAAATATATTATTTTCGTTTAATAGTCCTTTGTCTATTTTTTAATATTTTTGGACAAACTATTTAAGTATCACGTCTTTATTTTTCAATAGTAATTTTTTTATATAATTTAATATTTTTTAAAAAACTATAAATAATTGTACTTATAACTAAGCTACTTATAAAAATCATTATTAGTAAAAATACCAATTTTTATTTAAATTTACAAGAGCTTTTGACAATATATGAAATTGATGGGTAACATTACTAATATCTGGCTTTTGAAAAATAATCATTTTTTTATATTTAAATATTAATTACATATTTAAATCAACTTTAAAAACATATAATTATAAATATGTAATATACAATTCTAGGCTTGAAAAATAATTTGGAGTTTCAAAAATACGAAATCTTTAATTTAGTACTTAAAGATATTTTATTTTGTTTCTTTAAAAAATTTGTTTTATTAATAATGTTATACTATTAATAATTGATTATGTAATAATAATGTAGATAGTCAAGTGAGTAACTTATTTTGTCAACAAATAGTCTAACAAGATAATCTTACACAATATTTTGTTAACTTATTTTCAATTTCTCATACGTCTGGAGTAATTGACAATGTTAGACAAGTAAGTGAGAAACTAAAAATATAATTTAAAAAATTAAACAAAATTATTTGTTACACTCCTTAAAAACAAGATAATTTTGTCGTATACTAACATTGTTATTATGTCATCAAATTTCATTGTTATTTGACAATAATGAACTAAGAAATAATAGCAAAATATTTTTTTAAAGATAAAAATAATAATTTAAAGGACTAAACCTAAAAGCCCTCCACCCTCCTTTTTATCTATAATGGGTTTATAAATAACTCATTCATTTCGTTCTTTTTAAATGCTATTGATATGAGACTTTGCTAATGACTAATATTCACCAAGAATCTAACCCATTATCTTTAATGGGGTATTCACTTTCAATCATATTTTTTCATAAAAAAGTTGAATTTGATATCTTGCTTACAAGACCAAACACTATTACAAAATGACTGAATAATGATTGATTATAGTGAATGAATGACTTGTTATACTAAAAATTGGATGAATAATAATTAATCTGATATCTAAAAGTTGGTTATTAAAACATTTGTTAATTATCAATCGTTGACTAACAATCTTAACAAAGAAAACTATTTGTATATTGATTGCTAATTTTGACTCTAATCAATAGTCACAAATTACTAATCGTTGAATGAGTCACAAATTACTAGTCTGAGTTAGTCATAAATTGTTAGTCATTAAATTAATCGCTATAAATCAAAGATAAAGGTAATGAAAAATTGAAAACCAACAAAATTAGTTACTTAATTGATATTTGAGGCTTATATTGACTAATTTTTTAATTTGAAAAATTTACTATTTACCTGTTTTCTTGTAGTAGATTTCAATATTACTTGATTTAAGGCTTATTGATACTTATGCATTATGTTTAGTCAACCATTAAGACAAATAACTCAGCAAACCTCATTTTTTAACAACTTATTATTTAAAGTCTAAAATTTAATACTTCTGTATTTGAAAGATCAACTTTAATTTTTCCAATTTGTCCCTCCTTTGGTTTAGATTTAACTCTATCCTTACATGTCATTTTAAATTTTATTGTTTGTCAAACATGAGAATAGACACGGTTGTCATTACTAATTTTAATTAGTTTGTTATTTTTCTTACAATTTCTCAAAATTGGAATTGGGCTTGAGGCACATTTCTCTGGTTTGGGTATTAACTTTCCTTACTTAAGAGCTTTCATTGATTATCTTGCCGCCACTCATTTTCCAGTTTGGGTCACAGAACTAGATGTTGTGAGTCAATTTAGGTAGGTAAAGTTCAACAAATACCAAATTCATGTTACTTTTCTTTGTATATTCTTATCTTTAATAAAATATTAAATAGTATTGTAATACTGATATCTATATTTCAACTAATATGTAGGTGATAAGTAATTGTTTATCAATGTACATCGAAAATG
Source organism: Psophocarpus tetragonolobus (assembly GCA_037954015.1). NCBI lineage: Eukaryota > Viridiplantae > Streptophyta > Magnoliopsida > Fabales > Fabaceae > Psophocarpus > Psophocarpus tetragonolobus. The sequence goes on from CM075689.1 coordinate 4,095,232, forward strand.
TAATAAAACTCAATTACGTGTTATGTATAAATGATTAAGTAGGACCATGGTAGTTTTAGACTATCTAACAATTTTGCACGGGATAACATGCATGTTAAACAAATTATTTGTGTTGTGTTGTTCTCTACATGAAATGTGGCTTTAGTATTTTATTCACTTATATATGCATCATTTTTCCTCTTTTGTATTTTATAGACACAATACGTTAAGTTTGCTCTTAGAGAGATACATGCCCACCCAATGGTAAGGGATATTGCGATGTGAACAACACGATCACCATAAGGTTGCTATAGAATGTGTTTAGTAGATAATAATTTTAAGAACTTGTCAGCAGGAAATGTTGTGAACAAGTTCCTTTTAGAATGGAGGTTAAGCAAATTGTCGAGGACAACAGATCAAAAGGGAATTTTTGAAGTCTCTATTTTCCATGGTAATTATGAGATTGAAATTAATCACCTTATTAAGAAGAATTACACCTTCATACAACAATTACAAGTTACTCCAAAAAATAATTTTAAAGAATCAAAATAATATGTATTACTTTCTGTAAATTAATTACTCTTGCATGTTAAGCTTTTGGTTCTTAATATAAGCTAAAATATAATAAAAATTGAAGGGTCATTGCATATTAATAAATATTTTCGTTGTTGATTTGTAACATACATTTGAAAATCACTAATGATAGATAACCAGGCAAGTTACACATATAAATCCTTTTGAGTAAGCCATGTAATTTTACAAATATAGTTTTACATATAAGTTTATAGATGATTATTTATTAACATATATATATATATATATATATATATATATATATATATATATATATATATAAAATATTTCTTTCAATTACAATTACTTTTTTTCTTTTAAAAAATAGTATCAACTTCTAAGAAAAAGTTGATTATGTCAATGGAACCAATGAAATTAATGACATATACCCATGTAGTTTTAAATGGCAAAGATGTGTAAAAAACTCAAAGATGCAAACATTATTTTTATTTGAAAAAATATTAAAATAAACCCAAGTATAGTTTATATTACAAATGATTAATTTATTTGTTCTATCCAAAGTTTTCATTTGCTCCAGAACATTATTCACACAACATAATATTTACAATGTTTTTATACTTTGCATCTATATTACTATCACAAAATATTTTTAAAAAATTGTAAATATGCTTATGAAGTTATCCTATTTGATTTTTTCTACTCGTAGGGTTCTGTATAAAAATAATTATAACAATTTACAAGATTCTCTTAACTTTTCAACTTAATATGGATTAATGTTTCTTGAAATTGTTAAAAAAATTATTTTTTAATGGCATTTAAACAATTCCTTAAATAATTGTTTATATGTCACCAAAATACACATTAGTAATGTTTTTCTTTTACCATCTTAATAATTCTATATAAGCTAAAGCTTGAAGGAACTGAAGGGAAGTTTTAACACACTTGTTAGATCTCCAATGAATACACCCCTGCTTAGGGTGGACTAGCCTATCCTTAGTTATTATAGTAATTTTTGCATAATCTTTTTGTTAGGGCACCTTATTTCATTTTTCCACTTTCAACTTTTTTCTTTTTGAAAAAAATATCCTTGACAGAAGTAGATTTTTATTGTGTACTCTGCACAACAAAAACTTGTGTTTCTGATGTGTATTATTGAAAATATCTTCATGTGTGTTTCTGATGTATATTATTGAATAATATCTTTATGCCAACTTTTCTTGCGTAGTTAATTGAAAGTATTAGTTACATTATTTAAAAAGTTACTTTTTAATAATAACAAAATTATTTACGATATGATTTTTAAATTAAAAATTAAATTAATTAATTAAAATACAAGCTATCCTTTTTTATAATAATATTATTTTTATAAGTTAGAGACCAACATGTCCCCTAAGAAGATTAATTTCCCTTGTAGTGAATGATTGTGGTTGGCCTAAAGGAGTTTTGCACGTAAAGGGGTTAATTATTAATTAATTGTGACACAATGTTTTAATAATAATTGAATTAGTTATAATAAAATATGAAAACAGAATCTATATCATAGTTAATTCGATTACGGATAGGTTGTATGACTACACAATGAGATCAAATTTTTATTGTTGTATAATTTATTGACATAGAGGTGTGAATCTATCTATAATAGACAAGAAAAATAATTTCCCCCATAAGTAGAATTAACAAAAGAAACAAGCTTCTGTTCAGAATATATTTATGAAAAGAAAAAGAAAAAATAGTGTGTGAAGATAAATGAGGAGGGTGTGAAAATAAGGTCCACATTGTTACCATGACCATACATAACGAAAGAGGGCACGGACTTTTAATGGGTCCTATAATGGCTGGGCCAGGCCCTTCCCCGCTTCTTAATAGGAATTTATGCATAATCCAAAAAACACATGAATTTTATTATCATGGTTTACTATGAGTCTATGACCAGACATAATCAAAGAGCCGCGGTGTCTTAATCGGACCTTCAGTTTCGGCTTGGTCTCTTGTCAGCCAAACACAACCACAAAAAATCATGGCCTAATAGGAGTTTTCAATCTTTTTTTTTTTTCTTTAAAATTTTAATCTAATAGTAGTTAATTTTCAGACCAAACAAATTAATCTACATTGCATATAGAATATGATTGGGAGGACCAAAGGATAAGATACACAAAATGACAGCTGGCAAGAGTCAATGGTCAGTGAAGTAATACAACTGCGCACCACTCCACTATTTTGTTTTGACTCATCGGGTGCCCATTTAATTGCAACACGTGGCAGGTGTTTCTTTTTTTAAAAAAATTATTTTTGGTCGTCTCTGCTTTTTGTGAAATCTCATTTATTGCTTTCTCTTTGAGCCTTCAATTCGTTCACCAATTTCCTGAGAGGAAAGAGGGACCTTTGCCTTCGGGAGAGGAAGAAAGGGGCATGTTCTTTTCTGTCCTCTCTCTGATCAGACAGACAGACACACATAGATGCACCAGAGAAAGTCTCTCTCTCGAATTATTGCTCCAAACCCATTCACAGTACAGATGGATCTTGTATCGTAGCGGTTTTAGCAGCTGGAATCTGCACTTGCAAAACCACTATTCTTAATATTGGAGAAAGTGTTGAACCTTTTTGAGCCCGTCTCAGCCTCCATCATTCCGTTCAATAGGCATTGCAACGATTCCAAAGAGAATTGGATCCCACCTCGGCCAAGTTTAAAAAGTGCTAAACTCCAGGAGAATTAGCAACCCGAGATAGTAAGTATAAAATTACATGCAGGGTTTTGTTTATTGGGCAACAGGTGAAATGAAAATATATGTAGATAAAATAAAACAACAACAGTACTTGTTTTTGTTTTCTTGCGAAGCTGTTTACTTTTGTTTAATAATGTTGCAGCAGTTTAGGAATATAGAAATCATAGAGAGACGAAAAGAATGGTTATTTGTGGTCTGCGGGTAGTGGGATGATTTCACGTGAGAGTTCTGGCACCTGGCACCGTGACTGTGTCCGTGAGTGTGGTGGAGGAGTTTCGAGAAAGCAAGGCAAGGGCAGCAGAGTAAGTGCGTGCATTCGGGTTACTTTACTTGTCTTCTCTTCAAGTCCTTGGGTTAGATGAGTAGCTGAAGAAGAGTGTGCAGTACAAGAATGTGAATGGTAGATCTGAAAGGCTTAAAGTTGGGCGAAACAGCTAAGAAAGCCAAAGATGTTTCTCAATCTCAACCGTTTTTCAGCTAATTTAAGTAAGTAGGTCAGTTAACTGTTAACCCTCCTATCCTATTCCTATTCCTATGCATTAAAGTGTAGGATGGTTCTCATTATGGGAAACCAAAACAGTTGAAAGAGGAGGTGAGGTGGTGATCACAACTTGCAAGTGTTGTGTGTGGTTTGTGATGGAGAGATACTATGTGTTTGTTTGGGTGCTTTGTCTCTTGCTGTCCCAACCGGGCAGATCAGAAGACGATTCCGAACCACTTCTGGCATTGAAATCCTCCATAGACGTTCTGAACAAGCTTCCATGGAGAGAAGGAACCGACGTGTGCACGTGGTTTGGGGTCAGAGACTGCTTCCAGGGAAGAGTGAGAAAGCTAGTCCTGGAATACTCAAACTTAACCGGCACTTTGGACTCCAACATCCTCAACCGTTTGGACCAGCTCCGAGTCCTCAGTTTCAAAGGAAACTCACTCTCCGGCCAACTCCCCGACCTCTCCGCCTTGATCAACCTCAAATCGATATTCTTCAACAACAACAACTTCTCCGGCCACTTCCCCGCCTCCCTCGCCTTCCTCCACCGCGTCAAGGTCATTGTTCTGTCGCATAACCACATCTCCGGTCACATTCCGGCGTCGCTGCTCAATCTCCGGCGACTGTATGTTCTCTACTTGCAAGACAACGCCTTGACCGGACGCATTCCGGGTTTCAACCAAAGCAGCCTAAGGTATTTAAACGTGTCCGACAACCGACTCTCCGGGCAGATACCGGTGAGCTCCGCATTGATCCGGTTCAATGCGTCGTCGTTTTGGGGGAACCCGGGGCTATGCGGGGAACAGATCCAGCTGGAATGCGGTTGGTTGGCGGCGGCGCCGATAAGTCCCGGTTATGCGGGGAGGTCCAGGTCAATGTCATGGAAGCGCACGAAATTGATAAAAATAATTGGAGGGAGTGTTGGTGGGGTTGTGTTGGTCGTGGTGTGCATGGTATTGGTGTGGGGAATTGGGAAGAAGCGGAGGACGAGAGTGGGTTCTGGAACGAGGAGCAAGGGCGGTGGTGAGGTGGGAGAGGGAGATGTTGGTGGAGGTGGAGGTGGAGAGGGAGAGGGAGAGGGAGAGGGAGAGGGAGAAGGAGAACATAACAAACATGGGGGTTTTGCATGGGAGGCGGAGGGTCTAGGGAAGCTCGTGTTCTGCGGCGGAGGGGATCGGGAGATGAGCTATACTTTGGAGGACTTGCTGAAGGCTTCGGCGGAGACATTGGGGAGGGGTATTTTGGGAAGTACCTATAAGGCAGTTATGGAATCAGGCTTCATTGTTACTGTCAAGAGGTTAAAAGACGCAAGATACCCTTCCTTAGATGACTTCAGGACCCACATTCAACTCCTTGCCCGCCTCACACACCCTAACTTGGTCCCACTTAGGGCCTATTTCCAGGCTAAGGAAGAACGCCTTCTCGTTTATGATTACTTCCCCAATGGCAGCCTCTTCTCCCTTATTCACGGTATCTCCTATCTCCTATCTCCTATCTATTCTTCTTCTTCCTTCCATTCCACCCTTTCTTCAACACCCCTATTTGCTAAATCACTCATAATTTATAATTTCACAAATTAATTATCATAACTAAAAAGTCACTGATAATTTTAAAAACTAAATTTGTTATTAAAAGATAAAAAATATCTCTATTGTATTTGCTGCTTGTGTCCTAAGACCTAACTCCATAATAACGACAAGAAGACACGGGTAACATGGACAATTGCTGACTGTCTCCTCAAGCTATAGTAGAGGTACTATTGGAGAGGATCCTTTTCCTAACTTCACTAGTTATTTTTATTGCTATTTCTACAATCTCCTTTTATTGGAGCTAATGGGAAGTGGTTGGTGTTATTTTAGTCTACTGCTAATTGCTAATACACTGTGTAAAAGGCCTCGAAGACAAAATTTTGCAAGCTGGGGAATAAAATTCTTATTATAATTTTAAGAATAACTTAATTATTTTTTTCTTGTCACATATGCTAATTGTATAACTTTAAAATAGAAAGTAATGATATGTCAGCATAAGTAGTTTGGTTACATTCCAAGTCTAAATAGGAATTGTTTTTCCGTGTGAATGATGATTTAAATCATATAACTATTATTATAAGAATATAGTTTTGTCGTTAAAAGGGGGGCTGAGAGTGACTTAAATGATAATTATCTTTTGGTAATGGGGGCCTCCAATTATGTCTCTGCACTAAATCTTTCCCTCTCGCTAAGATTTAGTTAAATAAGGACAAGGGGCGCTGCTTTCCCTTTCAATCCGTTTAATGTAATTTCAGACTTTATAAATGTGTGTGCTCTTAAATTGACAAATCATTTATGGGTGTGACCCTGAACCCCCATGTTACTGTTGTCCCACTAAGCTCACAAGTTGCTTTTTACAGCGATATAATTCTAACTTCAATCCTGGCAAATTAGGCCATATCTCTTCTCTCCATTAAAATTTCATAATTCATTTGGAAATTCTTCATTCTCTCTTCCCTAAATAGGCCCATCATCAGATGTGACTCTCACTTTTCGCCGCCGCCTACCAACAGGATTCTTTTGCGTTGTTTAGACCGGTATCGGTGAAATTAATTTTAAATGTAAATGATTTTATAAAATTAATTTTGAGATAACTTGATTAATGATTGAATGTTTTTAATCTATAATTAATTATAGTCCTAGTTAACTTTTTAAAATTTTTTTGACACGAAATTAAACATAACAATTAAGTTAGCCTTTATAAGATAATATGCTTTCTTGCAAAGCATTTAACAAATCAAGAAGTGAGGCTATCTTTTTCTCTTCCCAATAATGGTGGAATTATAATATCAAAGAACGGAAAGTAGTCAATCATTCCAATTGCCACTTTGCTAGGATCCTCACGTGTATTTCTGCTGGCTTGAAAATGAAATTATTGCTTTTCTCTTCACACGAACTCTGCCTGTTTTATTTTCCATATTAAATCCATGTAAACTTTTAGTCTTCATACAATTACCAGGCATGTTATTGTATGGTACTTGTATCTTGATGATAAAACAATATGTACGATGAAAATACTTACATGAATGGAAGGTAAAGATAGAATCCAAGTGAGAATATGTTTTGAATTACCTTGAATTAAGGGAGGGTGTGTGTGACCTAGCTTTTGGTAATTGAATCATGCTAGTAAGACTGACATATATGTTCGCATTTAGCTTTACTTCATCATTTTGCGTACTAGTGAATTTGTTTATGTGAATGAAATTGTTGGTATTTGTTGATCGAGCCCTTTTATTTGTAAATGTGAGAATTTTAAAACGAAGATAGCATTGTAATTTGTAAAGGCACCACGTGTTCTGCTATGCACGAAATTAATAGCACCGATTTCAGAACTTGTAAATGGTAAGAAAGTAAACTGAAAAATTGTGCAGCTTAATTAACACTGGCACTGCTCTCAGACTAATAATTGTTGTGATGACTGTAATGCAGGATCAAAAACATCTGGTGGCGGAAAGCCTCTTCACTGGACATCCTGCCTTAAAATTGCTGAAGATCTTGCAACTGGCCTGCTCTACATCCACCAGAACCCCGGGTTGACACACGGAAACCTGAAATCTTCTAATGTGTTGCTGGGTTCTGATTTTGAGTCATGTCTCACTGATTATGGTCTTACGGTGTTCCTTAATCCTGAATCAATGGATGAGCCTAGTGCCACTTGTTTATTCTATAGAGCACCAGAATGCCGCAACTTTCAAAGGTCACAAACTCAACCGGCTGATGTATACAGTTTTGGGGTCCTTCTTCTAGAGCTTCTAACGGGGAAAACACCCTTCCAAGACCTTGTTCAGACATATGGTTCAGACATACCTAGATGGGTTCGGTCAGTGAGGGAAGAAGAGACGGAATCCGGAGATGATCCTGCCTCAGGCAATGAAGCATCTGAAGAGAAGCTTCAGGCTCTTTTGAACATTGCAATGGCATGTGTTTCACTAGTGCCGGAGAACAGACCTACAATGAGAGAAGTTTTAAAGATGATAAGAGATGCAAGAGGGGAGGCTCATGTCTCATCTAACAGTAGTGATCACTCCCCTGGTAGATGGTCAGATACTGTTCAAAGCTTTCCACGAGAAGAACACCAGAGCATATGATTGATTGGTAACTTTTTGACAGCTTAATTAATAGTTGAAACTACTCATTCTCATTTTTCCTTAATTGCTTATTCATTCCATTCCATGCATAACTACCATTTTTAATCCCTTTGCTTTGTCACTAAATGCATTTTAAAGGTAATTAACGGATTCATTTATAGAGTTATCAAACATTCAGCTTGCCCACACAATCAAAATCAATCCTTTTAGCTTATGATATGACAACTTCTTGCTTAAAACTCGCCCTTGTATTTTTCTTTTAAAATAATGGGCTTCAGATTAATTTAGACCCGTGTCAAAATTATATTCAATTATTTAAAATCGGTTTGGCTAACTCTAATGTCTAAACTAATGAACGCCCATGCTACAACGCAACTGCTCTGCGTTTTTTGTGCAAGCATAAGCATAAATGTGTCACAGTCACACGGCTTGATGGTTGTCAATAAATGTGTTTGGAATATAACAAACTAGCATAGTGTTGCACCAATATTTTCAGATTTGGATAAATAAGAATTTTGCAAACTAAAAAAACATTTAAATTATAAATTAAACTAAAAATTAAAGTTAAAACAAATTGTATTGTTTTTTTAATTATTGTAAAAATAGATAAAGCACTATAGAAAAATAGATAAAATATGTTTTTTATGCATGTGTTTTTACTTTTTAGACAAATTTTATTTTAATACTATATTTTTAAATTGATTATTTTAATATTTAAATTTTGAAAAAATGAATTTAGTCTACTTTAACTAATGGTATTAACACAGTTAATTCACATTGTAGCTATTTAAAAATTCAGTTAGTGAAACTCTAACAAAAATATTTGGATCATCTTTACTCCTTAGCTTAACCTTTCTCTCCATCACTCTCCAACGTAACATGGACCATTAGATTGATGATATACAAAGCCATAAAATTTGTGTGTAAAAAGGCTTAAAAAATTGAGTTTATGTGCAACTTTAATTTGATTTATATTAATTTCCCATTTTAGTCAGTTAAACTTGCACTTATATTTAAATTATTTATTTTAATTATTTTGGAAAGCCAAATATATTATTTCAGAACACCTAATAATCACAAGGTCTAAGAACTAGAACCAAAAGTTCAGTATACAAATTCAGAAATCAGCTATAAAAAAAGAAAAGAAAAACAGCAACACTATCCCACATTTGACGGCCTAATCTCCTCCCTTCCAACCAGTTAGATTTTTCTTTATTTAGGTTTCTAATCTTACTCGAGCCAATTTGACCATATGCGAATTAGTTTAGTTGAGGGAACAGATTTAATATTAAAATAAAAAATATATTAAATTGCTATCAATTATAAATTAGTCATAAGTGATGAAAATAAAACATTTCAATTATCTTTTTATATCCAAATATAATATATACTTCACAAATCACAACCACACTTTGATATTAAAAAATATATTATATGAAATTAACATATAAATATACGAAATACGAAAGAATAGATCGTGCATCGACAATATAAGAAATTTTACAGCATCACCCAATCATAATTCATATCATTTATTATAAATTTATAACTTTGATAATAATAATTTGAAATATCATATTAACGCTGATTTGTAATTGATTAAAAATGTACAAGTTTTTTTTTTTTTTTACATTAATCATGTGCATCACCTTTAAATTCTAAATATATTATAATATTATTTCAATTTTGTATATCAAAATTTTAAATGTCTTCTTTTTAATAAAAAAAATTATTATTATATTTAATTTTGTACTCTTAATTTTTATTCGATTTATTTTAATAAAACATCTTGTATTCAATAATAGAGAATTTATCTGACCATTTATAGTAAGGTATTTCATTTCAACTTTTTTTTTATCTAGAAAACTCAAATTTTAATTCTTGCTATACTCAAGTTTAATTCCCTTCGAATCAATAATTTATTGGTCAACAACAATATAATTATGTATAATTACTTTTTGTTGAGTATTTTATCTATAATTGAGAGACACTCTGAAAATATTTTTTTAACAAACTTGTATAAATAGTTAAGCTTTATATTTACATATATAGAGAGTTTAATTGGTATATATTGACACTGACATTCAATTATATCTCTTGTTTTATATAACTTTTAAAATATTAGTAGATAAAGTTAATAAACTTATCATAGATTAAGGAATATGATTAGATGGCAGTGTAAAATTCTTTACACTATCAATACATATCAATTAAGCGTGCGCGCGCGCGCACACACACACACACACATATATAATTCAAGCATAATTATATAAATAATAATATAAAAAACACAAGATACTTAAACTTTGTATTTTGGAGTCCATGTCTTTTTTCTTTTACATTTTCAAATAATTTTAACCTTTGTTTTTTTTATAAGTTAAATGTTAGTGGTTAATGTGTTAATTTTTGTTAGTAAAAAAATTCGAATCCATGATCTCTTTTTCTATCTCTTCACTTTACCGTGAGACCAACTTTATAGCTTCTAATTTTAACCCTTGTTTATAACTTTTTTTATAAGCCAAAACATATTAATCAAAATTTATTAGTGAAAAGCACAAGAGATGTCATACTAAGATTTTATACAATAGATGAGAAAATGAAAGTCAACACATATAAACACCTATAATATATATAACATATGGCTCAACATCCATTCTGCATAGAAGTGCGATGATAGCTTTATAATATGACACCATTCTCATGTCTTCAATTGGAGTGTTTGAACTACATCATCTACTTATTTGTGAACGATATCTAAATAATTTATCATTTTTTGCTTTCTAAACGTGTCATAATCCTATAAACAAGATGAGTAACCATGTCTGTCTTCACATAAAAGATCCGCTCAATAAATTCAAAAATTGGCAGCAATAACTTCAAATTGTAATGTGCTTAATGTTTTTAATTATATCACAAGTCAGATAAATTTAAATGTATTAAAAATAATAAGTCATCAATACGAAATATTTGAAATATTGCTCACGTTTATTTTTCAACATCATAAAGAATACTTCAAGATAAATTTACCAAGTAGGCAATCTAATAAATTTACCGAGGGAGGGATTCTCCCATGAGTTGGCCTACATATAGGACGTATCAAATGAGAAAAAAAATTCATTGAGAAAAATTGATAATAATGAGAAGATTAAAAATAATGACTTAGATTATAATGGTTTTAAAGATATCATGTGTCTTCATTATTTTAATCTATCCATACCTTTACCCTATCTTCATCCCCACAACCATCATTGTCGATGCCACCATTACCACTGCATCTGTCATCATTATCACTGTCACCACCACCACTTCATTGTCGATGTCATCGTCACCACTGCCACCACCATTACCTCTACTGACATCAGTGGTGGTGACAACGACTATAGTGGTGGCGACGCCAACAATGATGGTGGTGGAGATAAAGGTTAAGTTGAGGGTAAAAGTGCAGGTAAGTTAAGTGAAAAAGACATATGATATCTTTAAGTAAATTATTTTATCTGAGTCGTTATTTTTAATCTTACGAATATTATCAATTTCTCTCATTTTTCATAAATAAATATTTTTCTCACTTGATGTACATCTATCTCTTATTTTTCACAAATAAATATTTTTCTCACTTGACGCAACTCTATCTATCTATCTATCTATCTATCTATTTATCTATCTATCTATACACACAACTATTTTTTTATCTCTTTCATAAACTTTCAATAATATATAACTTTTGCTAAATTCTTAACTTTTTTTTTCATTTTAAAAATATTTGAAAGGCACCCGGTGCCTCTTTCTCACCTAGTATATATAATTATAACATTCCGAAAAAAGAGATAATGTTTAATGAAAAAAGAAACCAAATAATAACAGGAGTAAAAGAAATTAAATTAGAATGAAGCTGTTTTATTAAAAGAAGACATTTAAAATTTTAAGATAAAAATTTAAATATTTAAATAATACAACAACATTTAAATAATTAATAAAAACATAAATGGTTTGACCAACTGTATATCAATTAATAGTGTTTTTATGCTTTAATTTTAGAATATTTTATATTTATTATAAATAAATATTTTTATTTAAGATTTTGCTTTTATATTATATATTCCACTAAAAATTTGTTCCACAAAATGCCTCTCTCATTTTTTAAAAGATTGTAATTTAAATATTTTTATTTAATTTTTAACCGCGTATTTTGAGGAGTATGTAATGATTTTAATTTTAACATCATGCCAAAAAGAAAAGTACTAACAAAGAAGCAGCCATGAGTTTGATGTGACAAGGAAAAAGGTTGTTTAATTACGTGTTGATGATTTATGGTTTATGCCTTTGGATCAATAGAGGACATACTCTGTAGTGGGTCGCCAATCACCAACTAGAAGAATTAATTAAGTTAGAATTTATCAAATCCGCACTTCGTCATAATCCATTCATTGCAAGTAAGTTTTTAAAATTATACTCCCTTTTAGCGCAAAAGATTTAGGGTTGATTCTTTCGATTTGTTTTTTACTTTTTTAAAAGAAATTTAAAAATAATTTTAAAAATTGTTTTCCGGAAAAAGAAAAAAAAAACTTATTTAATAAGTATTATTTAAAAACTGTTTTTAAGATGTGAAAATGAAAAACTTATTCATATTTATTGAAATATCATTGATGAAAAAGATATACATTCTCATTGTATTTTGAGTTTTAAAAATTAGAATACAAAATTTGTTCTTTTTTTTAAGTTTTTAAAATTTGAAAAAACATATATATTTTTTAAAACTATTTTTAAAAAATAGTAACTAGATGAATTTTTTAATTTTTAAATACTAAAATACTAAAAATAGTTTTATAAAACTATTACTAAGCAAACACTTAATTAAGTTTTTAGTTCCTAAGATTTTAGGAAATACTATTTTTTGTTTCTGAAATTTAAAAATGATTTTTTAATCTTGAATTATATTTAGTTATTTTTTTCTTCAAGTAATGACGTTAAAGATTTAGTGAGATAGCTAACGGTGGTTAACGCTTAACATTAAGAGTTAAAATCACCTCCTAAATCAAGTTAATGTGAAAACTTATGTTTGACTATGTTAGCATACTACTCATGAGTCATGATACCTATAAATGAACAACATCACAACAAAAATAAAATAATTTCAAGGATTTTTTTTTTTAGATTTCAATGATGAAAAAAGATATTTTTTCAAATTTCACGACTAAAAACTTAATTAAACCTAATAAAAAATATCTAAATCCATTAAGAAATTTTTACTCATCTCAAGTACTGTAAAAGAAAGATATTTGTAAAACGCTTTTCATTAAAACTTAATATTATAAATAAAAAAAATCATGATTGTAATTAAATAGTATTTTAGGAATAATAACATTAAATAAGATAAAGATAATTAAATTTGCTTATATATGAATTGAGAAAGATAAGTTATTTTATAAATTCAATATTATATTTATAACTTAATTATATTTTTAATTATATTTATTAATGTGCTAACTTTTACAAATATTTAAATTAATCACCATCACCCGTCAAAAAAAATATTAACAAACCATGATAGTTTCAACAATACATTAATTAAAGATATTTAGTTGAAAAATATAATAATTAATGTTTTTTAAGTGGTATACATCATTAACTTTTAACTATGGTTTAGAAAGAAAAAAAACAATTCCATTGTAGTAATTACTTATTAATTGTTATCTTATTTTTCATTGAAATAAGGGATACAAATAGCATCGATGAAAGGTTAATTAACAAAAATTCAAATTAAGTCAAATTAGACTTAACTTTAAACAATTATATTTATTATTGATAAGGAGTATAGTTTTGGTTACATATTAAGGAAAAATTAATAGAATAGGTAAAAAGGAGTAATGATTTTATGAAATAATAACTATAACCTTTAATGGTAAGGAAAGAAAGTGAGACTGCGTGTGGAAAGTGATTTAAAAAAAGTAAAAATTTATAAAATAAAATTGTTATAATTAAAAAGTGCTCATATATTTATAATTTATCTTTTATAAAGAAGAATAATTTTAAAAAGTCAACTTTTTTGTACTTCATTTCTTTTCATACCTTTTAGTGAAAGTTAAATATGTGAAATTCATTAACACTTTTCTTAACACTTTATTCTCTAACAAACAATATAAAATGCAATTTTTTTTTACTCATTTCCCTGTATAATGTAACTTTCCACTTTCCTTTCAACGGAATACACGTTAGATAATTATAAGAGCACTAGTTAAAGAATTATAAGAATAAGCTATTTTATCCGGGTGTGCAAAATCCCACTCCCCTATAATTTTAAGTTGTGTACGTATATGATTCTTATTAAAATTTTTCTGCTTATAACTCGTTGAGCACGACCCTTACAAAATTAACTTTAATGTTACATCGAAAAACTAAATGTAACACTTATAGTGACATTTTTTTTTTTAAAATACGACACTCGTTTTAAGACAGAAAAATATTAAATATTAGATTAAAAATTTTTAATACTTTAAAATTATATAAATTAAAAATTATGATTAAATATCTGTATAAATTTTATTACACAATCATATAAAATTAAACTTAAAATCAAATTAAAAGTTGTTATTGATTTTCTTTATAGGATCAATTAATAATTAATATTATTGCTTGCATGATTTATTTTTAGACTAAAATATTTATAATTAAACAAGAAGTTATAATCACAAATAATTAAAAAAGTAAAAGAGTATACTAACGATAATTATAGTTTAAAAAAAATACTATACAAGTTTAAGAAATATTTAAATTTATTTTCATAAATTAAATTGACTATTTTTCTTAAAATTTGAAGGTTATGTATTAATAATGTAAAATAATTTTATATATATTATCATCTAATTGGAAATGTTGATTTATATGATTTTAGAATAATTATTACTCCCTCATTTTTACATATTTTAATGTATCAGTCTTTAATTTATTTTTCATAACAATTGATGTTTTAAAATTTTATAATTTAGTATTAATGTTTTTTATAAATATACTCCTATTTAATATTTGCCCATTAATACTTTAAACATTAAAAATAATATATTAAATAAAAATATTTTAGTTTAAATATAATAATTTGTAGTGCTATTAAATATTTGTAATTTTTTCATAGAAATAAATATTTTTAATGTATAGATAATAAGTTTAAACATATGAAAATGAGTGAAGAGGTACACTATTGGTGAATAGGAGGGTGGTAGTAGTATTTCTCATTTCTATAGCATAAATGTTGAAGTGAAGGAGTTGACTTAGAGCATAAGATTCCTATTCCCAACACAAAATTTATTGGAGTAGTAAGAATATTAAATTTGAAGTTTGAATCGAGTCTGAAACAAACCATTGCTCCACACTCCACAGTACCCTTCTGGATTTTTTGCAGTATTCTTTAGATTACAATCATCTGCATCTGCATCTGCACGCCAAAACTTGTGCTCCTTGCTACCATTTAAATCGCCCCTCTTTGCGTTTCGCATACGAAGTTTATTAATTATAATCATTGTATGCTTTTTATTTACTCACTTTATTTTATTTTTTAAAATTTAAATTATTTATAAAAAAATAATAATTAATATTGTAAATACATATGATAAATACAGTAAATTTTTAACTTGTTCAAAATAATGTTTAATTTTCTCTAAATTAAATTATTAATTTTTAAAGAACCAAATCCATGTAATATGGAGTTCATGAATAAAAAATATGACAATAGTATAAAAGGTGGCATACCGTGAGGGCATATTTAATTAATTCATTTTCAAATGAATAAAGAATACATTTTAGATAAATGATCCTAATGTAAAGTCACATCATTGATGTAACTTTTTAAATAACTTATATGACTATTGTAATTTTAACTTGATTATTATTAATGATAAAATGTAATAAGGAATATTTATTTTTGTGATACTCATGACATAAAATATATGTCTTGTTATGCATATTTTACTAACCATGGGCATGTGAGTATATCAAAATCATAATTTTGAATTAACGAGAGTGGACAACATGATACATGTATCTACGTACTTATAAACCAAAACCAAAGGTAAAATTAAAAAGAAGTGTGTGAATAAGAAAGTAATGAAGGTCACAAGGACAAGAAGAAGCATCTCCTTGGAAGGAAGGGTTAGGTTGGTGTGCACAGATGATGCTGTCACGTTATAATAATAAAGAGGTTACCAGTCCCAGATGTTAGGGACGGGACGGGACCCAATGTGAATCAAACCATTAACCTTATGCCCTTTGCCCTATGCCCTATGCCCTATGCCCTTTAGCTTTAGCCCCTAAACAAACCGTGCTTATACTTTTTTAAAAACCCAAAATTAACATGCTATCAACTTGCTTTCCATTTTCCATTTTGCCACTGCCATCGGGAAGATAAGAGGCTTTTAAATTTTAAATACACTTTTTTAACTCAGTTTTTCTCCAATAAAATATTCCTTCTTTTTGTTGTTTTGAAATTCCTTGGTAGAGTTGTCAAACTATTCCTAGAGGAAGTGCACATGTGTCTAGCCCAACATGGGAAGTGGGAAGACCTTATATTGATAACCATGATTAGTGCTTTGACAATTCTCAACATAGGGATCATACAAGTTATAGTTTGGGTAGGATATTATATTTTCTTTTTATATGTGAATTTAAAATATCTCTATTTAAATTCAGGTCTGAACGAATAATTATTTCAACTCTCTATTCTTATCTGTTTAATTTGTAGATACTTACACATGTATATTTAAATCTATTACTTGTATTTTACTTACCCTAAATATAGTATTTCATTATGTAATTGACAAACTAACAACTTATCAATATTATTAAAATACTAATAATAATGACGAAGAAAAGTATACCAAATTATTTATTTTTTAAATTACCATGTTATAGATATAAAGTATTTATACATTTTGGTTTTTAAGAGAGTCTATAGCGTTGTTACTAATTAAATTATATTGAGAAACTTGGTTGGCGTTTATTCTTGTAGATCGACTTTTTTTTGTCTATTCACAAAATTTGTATAGGATACCTTAAAAATGTTTTTACCTCGATTCTCTTTTTATTTTTATTCTAATAAATCGAACATATGTTAAAAATTTTACAACAATTAATACAACTCCATTTAAAGTAACAATAATGTGGTGTATGTTCAATAATATTATGAGTTGAACTCATAAATTTTCTGAAGTACTTTTGTATTGATTCCAAACACAGTAATTACTAATTTATCTTCAAATTTTAGTTTTTTTATCGCCATCTGAACATACTAATGGTAACGAAATCACTCCTTTAATGCATAAACATTCTTTCTTCTTTTTTTTTTTTTGAAAAAGGTAATACATAAGCATCAATCCTACTTGCTATTGTTAATAGTTTTTTTTAACATATATTAAATTTGAATGGATTGTCATGGCATGTTGTCTTGGCATAGGATGTATGTACTTAATGGCTGTGCTTTTAAATAAAATAAAAAAAATAATGGCTGTGCTTTTAAATAAAATAAAAACAAATATCAGTCATATTTTGCATAAGAAAACAAATGACAAAAGATAAATTAGCAGAAAAATTAAGAAGAAAGGAGAGGTGGAGTCCACAATGATCAGCATCATATGCTTATTGGGATTCGCACTGTTGCTGAATTCCAAGATCCACAACCATCCATTATTATCTTATAAAAAAAAATAACAAATTGTTTTAAAAATAAAACTAGATTTTCCTTTTTTTTCCCTTTCTCTGCTTCCCTGTTGGCGGAGCTCTAAGCCATCTCTTGTCTCTCTCGAGAGGGGAAGAGAGAGAGTGTGTGTTTCGGTGTCACAACGCAAAGCAGCGTACCCCGCAACCCAGAAAGTAGCAAATGCCGAATGATAGTGCAGTAATAGCATTGTAGCATAGTGTTAGAAAGAGAGAGAGAGAGAGAGAGAAAAACAAAAGGCACTACCGTCACCACAACCAACTAGGCCTCGGTCGGAAAGTTGCTACAAAAAAAAGGTAACTCTCTCTCTCTCTCTCTCTCTATCCACTCCCTGTTGTTCTGTTACGACACGTCTGATTTGCTGTTGTTAGGGCTTTTATCGTTTTCCTTTCCTTTGTAGCTCTATAATTGACCCTCTTCAACATGAAGCTTCTTCTCTTTTCTAGACACTGACTTTGGGTTTTCTGGGCTTTTACTTCAGGTTTCGTTCTTCTGGGTTACTCTTTTCTTTTCTGGAATCTCATTTTCTGAGCTAAAGTCTGAACTTTTTTGGGGGTTTTGATCGTGGAATTTCTGGTTGCTTATTCTGGGGCCTCACCAAGTTCCCTTAATCAACTAAGTATCGAACCTTTCCTGGGTATTTCCTTTTTTACTTTTAATCTGAATGATTTTGATCTCGGAGGGTACCCTGAATTGCTGAATTGTTCTTGTTATCTTGGTTTGAAGATGGTTGTTGGTAATAGTTGTGGCTTAAGGTGATTTGGAGAAGTTAGATAAGAAGGGATAAGGATGGCAGCAGAGTCAAACGCGGGGTTTCACAATGAAGATATAGATTCTGTTTTGAATAGGCATGCAATATCATTTCAACCTGGTGGTGCTATTAACCGCCTGTCTGAGATGGTTCCAATGGGCAATTATTTTGGGCTAAGTAGTTCGTCTGGGATGATATATTCTGGGAATTCAACCATCGTTAACAATAATCCTGTCATGAGTCAAGCTGGTAACCCTTCCAGTTCTTCGCTCCTTCTTGATTCGGTTCCAGGCCTTAAGCATGACACAGGATTGGCAGTTGAGTGGTCGGTTGATGAACAGTACAGATTGGAGGAGGGCCTTGCCAAGTAAGTTGTTGGTTTTGACTAGCTTATGTCATTTTTAGCTCTCGAGTTGTTTGGTTTCATTGTCGCTTGTATATGTTGCATTGCTGGATGGTAAATCATTTCCAATTTACTTTCTCATGATGATTATAATTTCGGATCTTTGATGGACAATTTTTGTTTTATTTATTTTTTGTTTGTGGGATGAAGCAATTGTTAGTTGGCCCTTTTTTATCCGTGAACCAATCATGCTGTCTGTCTGCAAGCAATTTCATGAAACATAAGTCATAAAGCAATCATGCTGTCTCTCTTTGTATCTGTGAACTACATGCTTTATTTTCCTTACACTCCGCTTCTCAATTTCCAAAATGTTATTTTCGTTTTACATTTCAAGTCTGTCTGCAAGCAATTTCATGAAACATAAGTCATAAAGCAATCATGCTGTCTCTCTTTGTATCTGTGAACTACATGCTTTATTTTCCTTACACTCCGCTTCTCAATTTCCAAAATGTTATTTTCGTTTTACATTTCAAGTCTGTCTGCAAGCAATTTCATGAAACATAAGTCATAAAGCAATCATGCTGTCTCTCTTTGTATCTGTGAACTACATGCTTTATTTTCCTTACACTCCGCTTCTCAATTTCCAAAATGTTATTTTTGTTTTACATTTCAATTCCTAATTAAGTTGCTGCTAACTATTCTTTCCTTTGCTAACTGCTTACATTGGTTGCGAGGAGAGGGGGAATAAGGATCCCCAGACAGTATATCCCTTCCTACCTATTTTTGCCTCCCCTCCGGTATCGAGGATTTGGAAGGGAGGGAAATTACTAAAAGTTTGTTATTGGTGTTGACCAAATTATTCTAACTTTAAATACTCAAGCTAATGGTTTTATTTGTTCATTGTAAGGATTTATTTTCCCTCCGCTCCCCTTGCTAACCAAACAAGGATTTATTTTTAGAATTACTTGGGTTGTAGTGATTATGCTAAATTTGTTGTTGTGCCATATATTTTATATGTTATACTGCTGATGTTTCTTCACTTTATATAGTATATATTTCATGGTACTTGTTTTTGTGCTTCTTCTGTTTTTTGACTAGATATGCTGATGAGCCAAGTATCATGAGGTATATCAAAATTGCTGCTCTGTTGCCTGATAAAACTGTTCGTGATGTTGCTTTGAGGTGTAGATGGTTGACAGTAAGCTCTTTTTCTTCCAACAGATTCTCCAATCTCCATTTTTTTTGCTTCCAATTATGTATGATACCTATGCTATACCCGACTAGGCGATCATAGAAGAAAAACTTAAATTTTAAATGCATTAAATTTAAAATTACTTGAAATCTTGAATATGTTGTGATTAATTACTTGAAAGTTCGACATGTATAGTGGAATTTCCATTTTTCAATGCATTCAAATTTTACTTGTTTCCCCACTTAATCCTACGCCTTGGTTTTTGGCATTGTTAGATTGGCTCAAGTTTTGCATGGTTGTGTAGCTAAAGACCTAAAGTGTTGTATAAGCGAAGTGATATCCGTGGTTTAAAAGCAGGGTTTAGATTTTGGTTGTTGTCATGGTAGCAGTTCCTGAAATTGGAGGAAAATAAAGCTGATGGAACTTTCAATTTGGCCAAAAATACGGTTGTTGTGGCTGCAATTGCCACCGGAAATCACAATTTAGAATCCTATTTAAAGGTTATATTTCATCTCAGGATCAAATGGGTTCGTAATAAAATAAACCAAGTTAACTTTCCTTGCCCTTTTTCTTTTCATTTAAAAGTTGAAAAATCATTAGTGTCCTGTATAAAATTTTATCCACAAAATAAAAAGTTGTGTACTGCATGAACATAATGCATTAAGCATTGGACTTTGGTAGTTTGCCCCATTACAATTGTTATGGAAGCTTAAAATTCCACTTAAACTCTTTTGCAGAGAAAGCGAAGGAAATCAGAAGAACACAATCTGGGAAAAAAGGTCAATAACAGAAAGGTACAAGAAATCTGGGAAGCTGGTGAACATATAATCATATACTATGTTTCTCCTAATTTAGTATGTGTTGCAGAGTTTTGAAATTAATCTTAAGTAATTTCCCCTGATTCTGTAGTTGATGTTTTATGTACTATGCTATGTAGGTGTTGAATTTCAAGTATGTTTTTTCATAAAAAAATTGTAAATATTTGACCTCTAAATTTAAAGACATATGAAAAGTTCATTTTAAACTCAAAACATTGAAAAATAAAAAATTCTTTAAGTTGTTGGTTAAAGTGATTGTCATTTTGTATTCGAAGTCGCTGTTTAAATAAATGATCTGCATATTATTTTAAACGCTGTTCAAGATTTTCTGCAAATGTGTTATGAATTCTCTCTTTTTTCTCACCCTTTGCGTGATCCCTTGTTTTATTCTTTTATCCATGCCTATGATTCCCAATACTTACATATAACCAAATACCCACATATCTGCATGTGATTAGTCCAGTAAAATTTACATGCACTTCCCCTTAAACTTAGTGAGATTAGCCTGGGTGTTACCTACTATTGAGATTAGATTAGCTATGATCTAGCTTTCATTATCCTATTTAACTGATTTGATTAGGCTAGGAAACTTGTGTTTTAGTTAACCAATCCCAAAGTTATATTTGTTGTGCATATCTATTCCCATATTATAAATTAGGTGAGACTCTATTAGATATTCCTATATTATGAATACTTAACTTGGAAGGTCTCAGTCTCTCTCCATTATCTATTAGATATTTTTAATATTCTGTGTCTTCACATGTGCATTTCACACACTAACTCCAGAATATGGCCAAAAATTTCTCAGAACAATATCAAGCTATTCTCCTATATCATTATTTGTGTACTTGATTTTCTTAATTCTTCATTCCTTTCAATTTACCCTCTTTTATCACTATCTCTAAATTTAATTAGACTAGTTTTTCTTTTAAGAAATTGTCAATAGTTAAAATTAACTTATATATTATAATTTAAATTACTAATTATAAATCCAAAATATAAACTATATATGCAACAATGTTTATTTTTTATGAATTCTAATATAATATAATTCATAAATTAAACAATATTTATTTATTATAAATTTGAATCATATGAAAATAAATATTTATCCTGGGCAATACATGTTAAAATTCTTGTTTGTATTATAAAATTAAAAGCTGGGAGTCAAACATTCCTGCAATTGTTCCTTCATATCCTACTCAGCTCTCAAGTAAATTTTGGCATTTTCTTGGGTATTGTGGTCAAGTAGTATTTGGATTAGCTTGCAAACATTTTGACTAATCCATTGCCCTAATCCAGTCAAAGGCAGTGGGACACAGGGATTTACAAGGATACTTCTTGCGTCCTGGCTACAGCCCACAAGTAAATTTATTGGACTCTTGGTTAGGATTAAAACCTGTAACCCTGTGCCTACATGGACTTCATATTCTAGTCTATTGTAAATCAATGCTTAGGATTAATTTTTTTATTTATTTTTTCCTACCTTATATAATTAAGGTTTTGCTATCCACTGCTGAGGAGACATTTAATAGCTCTTATCAAGTCATTCTAATCTATGTACTTGAAGAATAAAAGCATTGTTTTCTGGATTCTCAAGATATTAAATATCTTATCATTTCATATAGTATCAATTTGTATTTTCTATAACCAATGTACTCAGGGTACTCATTAGTAAATTCCTTGTTAATATTGTTGTTGTTTTTGACCAAACAGATACAGTAGTATAAAATCAGTTGTTTTGAGTTGTCTCAACCTGCTTAACTATCTTGTCAAGGATTTTGATGATAACTCAAATAATAACAAAATATGATTACGTTACATCCCTTAAATGGGATTCCAGTTTTGATATATTGAATCAATAATGTCTTTAGGATCTAATGTTGATTGAAGAACCAGTATTCTAAAGTCATGCTTCTTCAGGATAAGCCAGTGGAGTTAGCATCAAAGACAAATTTACATTCAGTTTTGCCGCCAAGCATGGCTTCATATTCTCGTATGTCACACCATGTGGACCAAACCCAACGGATACAATATGATGGTTAGTATATCAGGATTTTTTTTTAAAAAAAAAAAGTTATATGAAGTATATATTATAATGTACTTGTCATTTTCTCTTTTATGTGTGCAACCACAATACCACATTATTCATGATTTTTAAACTTTTTGATCATCCAAAATTTAGATCTATTGATTGTTAGTCTAATATGAAAACACATTTCATCCTTGGGAGAAAATATATAACTGTTTTTAATATTTTGAGTGAAAATGATTTTAAAATGGATTTTATTGTTTTTTCATTATTGAAAAACAAAAATATCTTCTTGAAAACCATTTCTAACATGCTCTTAAACGGCAATTCCCCACATTTCTATCCTAATAACTAATCTTGAATCCTGCAATTATGATACTAGATCCCAAAATGCATCAATTTAAATGCCATACTTGTAGAACGTGGAGGAGTGGCCCACATGGTGTTAATTATCCCACAAATTGTGGTGACACCACTCCAGCTCAATCCCCAAATTCAATTTCTGTCCTCGTTGTCTCTGCTTGCAAGTCATCTTTCTACTATATATGCTTTTAGTTCATGTGTCCTTGTGTTTTTAAATGGAATGACAAGATCTGCTTTTGTGTATCGCTGTTCGTTGTTTTTTAAATTTATGTACCAAACCTCATTGGATTATAATGTAAACTTAGAATAGAATTGTCCCCACTCCCAGCTTTTATAATGTCTATTTTTTTTATCAAATATTTTTTTCTTTTGTGTAATCAGGAATTTGTAGTCCTTTGAAGCAACTCATGGAGCAGAATGCTCAGGCTTTTAATCAAATCACTGTCAATTTGTCTACTTACAAGGTGAATAGATCAACGGTCGTGTGTTTTAGTTTTTTTCTTTATAAATACTGGTGCAGCTTATGATTTTATAAGTAAAGAAATTCTTACCATGTTTAACAAATAGTGGGCCTGAAATATTAACTATCTGTGCTATTTCACATGCTTCAATTTTTTTATGCATGAATAATTCGTATCATGTTCAGAAAGAGGTAACATTGTTAGAAATAGGAAAAAAACGTCACATTCACGTGTGACATCGAAATGTTAATTGTCGTGTTACTGGGGTCAAGGTTTGATGTGCCATATAAGATAATGATTGCAATGTCTGTGTAGCTGCTTCAGTTAAACTTCTTAATGAATGGAATTACCTGATACATTGATGAATTTCTAAATTTACGTCTTTGATAGTGTGCAAGTATTGCATTGATTTCCAAACGTCCATTGTTAAGTAGGCTCTCCTTTTACTTCATTTATTCTGCATTAGGGGAAAAAGAATTTGTGCACAACATTCATTGATAATCAGTTTGTAGGCAAGCGGCCTTATACTTTCTACACCTCCCGGCCCGGCAGCCCCCCTATGCATTCTCATGTTGACATTGACTTCGTATTATTCATTTGCAGTTGCAGGATAACATCGACCTCTTTTGCCACACAAGGCACAACATTAATACGATTCTTCATGAGTATGCGAATCTTTTGAGTTAAGTTTGATCACTTAGCTGTCTATAAATATTACAAAGTTGGCACTAATTTTGTGCAGTATGAGAGAGATGCCTGGCATTATGAGCCAAATGCCGCCACTGCGGGTCACCATTAACGAGGATCTTGCAAGTAGCATTTTGCCTAATAGAACATAGGTAAGCCCTTGGTAAACTTAACTCATTCCTTGTATTTTTTTTGTTGAAGTTGCATATTCATGTTTCCATGTGTTTTGTGAGTTCGCGTACATGATTAATTGCAAATTTGCGATGGTTGTCCACGGACAAGACAAAAAGTGATATGTTGAATATATGAAAGGAAGGAAATAAAAAAAGAGAAGTAGGGCAACCATATGACACATTTGCAACTGTTAGATATATAATTATAAAATCTTGGGCATCCACTTGACAAATCAAAGAAAGCTGTAAGAAAACTGAACCAAATAATTTTTTTTTTTAGATGGTTAAATATTAATTGTTAGTCGAAGAATTTGAATCCTCAACCTTTTTTTCATCTATGAACTTTGTCATTAGGCTAACTTTATAAACCAAATTTATATGATTCAATATGACTGAGTTGCCCAGTGGTTTGAAAATCTGAATGCATCCTAGCTGTCACTCTTGTTTTGCTACCTAACAAGCTAAAATGGGTGAAGTTTTTCAATATGGAATTATTCGAACACATTTGTTGTTTTGCTGAATGTTAGCATATGACCTAATAATAGCAGTTTGTTAAAGTTTAAATGAGAGCATCTTTCTTGATGATGTGTAATTCTTTGGTTTTAAAAAGTTGATTATGAATTTTGGCAGAAGCAAAGTTTATTTAAAAAAAGGGTATCCTAGAAATCAATAATATGTGGTGGTGCTTGTAAATTAAAGCATAGAAAATGAGAATGAGATATAAAAGTTGATTGGTTTATTATGCTATGCGTTGCCAATAGAAGCGGGCAAAGTGTGTAGAGGTTGGCATATTTACGTTCAAGTCTTAGCTGCGACTGCTTTGGTGGTACCTGCCATTCAGAAGCTAGCTGGGGAGGGAGTTTTCACACTTTCAAATCCATCTTTCATCTTGTCGCTCCCTGCTTTATAATTATTTTGTTTGAAGGAACTCCTGCTGTATAAACAAAACATTTTCCTTGCAAAAAAAAGAGGAAATAGGAAAGCATTTAATATAACAATGGTTTGAGCTGAATGCACCTTTATTGATTTCAGAGTGCAGGTGTTTTTCTCATGCCATACCAACTACTGTAGAGCTATCATGTTAGTTTGCCTTTGGCATCAACTTCGACTTCAAATTTAAGTAATCATCATATTTAACACTTGATAGCTGTTTTGTAATGTTAATGTATGAAAGTAAATCCTTATCTACATAATTTCGTGGTTGAACATGCGGGAATACAGTCATAGCATGTTTTGTTTGGTATGCGTGTTTAATATTTACGTCCACAGGGAAGTTCCTCTGCTTAGCTTCAATTTTTATTAGAGAAGTGTTACTACCACAGGGTATGCGTGTTTAATATTTTCTAACAATACTATTTTTAATACATTTCATTGGTTAAAACTTATTCATGAGAGAGAAATATTAAATATAGGGTAGGATTTGCTAAAATTTATGTTTTTTAATAAATTTTCAACTGTGTTGTCATTTCTCTCTCTTAACCAAAAAAATGCAAGTCAGAACCTCTTACTTTCTGTTGCGGAATATATATATGTTCATCATTTTCCTTAATGTTTATCTTTTATTTTTTGTGCAAACCTGGTATTTTCTAATGTGTCCATCAACATTGAATCATTGACCAACAATAATAAAATAAAATATTGTTGAAACGAACATATTTATTGTATAAAGTTGTATCTAATATTTTTTTAAAATAGTATCTCATTTAACAATATATTAATCAACATGATGAAGTCTTAAAATGTGTAGTGTATCATGGATGCTTTATTCAATTCCATTGCATTGCTTTGAGTCAGGGGTGAGTAATAAGATCCGTCTGGTTAAGTCTAAGTCTAATTTGTTAAAATAGATTAACTTTTTTTTTTAAAAAAGTTTGTATTTCGTTCGCGAATTTAATGGATGGAGTGGTCTGGGCCTTGCATATACATATATTAACTAAATTGTATTGTATCATCTTAAAAGTTATATTATTATTTATAATATTTAAAATATTATATAATTTTAATATTAAAACTCTAAAATATGACAATTCAAAAAAAGAAAAAGAGTCACAGATTAATGGTTAAAATGACAAATTTATTATGCACTAAGTTATACACATATTTCGTAAACTGGGTTTAATTTTTTTATTTTTATAACTATGTTTTTTTAAAAGAAAATGTTCAAAATTCACATGGGTTAAAGGTCTGTAGACTCGAATTAACTTGTAGCCTTTGGAGGGAGAAAAATTAAGGAAAGCATGTATAACCATTTCTAAATGATTTCATGCCAACATCTCAAATAACAAATATCATAAGTATAATCCGAACGCTATTAAAATTGGTTGTAAAATATTTAAAACTGCCACTTTGATGGAAAATGGAGCTGTAATGTTTGGTAAAATAATTTGTGGATGCAAGTGGTATTGGTTTTGTTTTTTTTAAGCAAAATACTCAGATTGAGTTAAAAAAAATGGTTGAAAGGAACATTTTCACTAAAAATAGTCATTCAGGTTTGTTTCTTGATGGAAATTAGTCACTAACTTGTAGTGAATGTTTTATAGCAATGTTAATGGAAAAAAAAAAGGTTCATAAATCGGTTAAAACTAATAGGTTGGCTAGGAACTAAAAATTTTAAAATTCATCAAAGTGTTTCATAAACTAGCTAATAAAGTTAAATGATGTAAATGTATATTTAAATATTTGATTATATTTTCTAAAATCAAATTTTAATAAAGTAATAGAGAAAGTAGAAATCCAAAATAATGTTTGTTTTAAAAAATCGATCAACATGCAATTTTTTTCTATTTTTGTTTGTTCCATTTATTTTTTATTTTTTTACGCAAATTCTCTTAGATTAAAAACTTCTAAAACTCATTATATCTTAAGTATTTCGACCTATCTTATTTCTTCTTCTCTTTTTTTTTTTTTTTTCTATGTCGTCCATCCTATTTCTTTTTCTCACGAAACACGTTAAGGATTAATTTTTTCACGCCTCTAAAAAAGGCCACTGTCTTAACTTGATAAGTTTGAAAATAATAGTCTTATAATTTATAAACGACTAATTATAATTATTTACGTCTATATTCACACAATAATTTTAGCGCCTTATTTTTTTATATTAAAAATGATAAAAAAAAAGTCACATTTTAAAGCTCCAAAGAATATTCATTTACAGATGCAACTACCATCGCAGCTTCTACTTGTAATGTGGTGCACATTTGTCGGTTCCCTGGCGAGGATGGTTCATGTGAAAGAATATCTAGCTAAGGACCTAATGATAAAGAAGATACCAAAGATTGACTCATGTGAAATTATATCTAAGACATTATCCTCTTCTAAACCTTTATAACTTTTGAGTCTAATCTAAAATGACCTTATGATGTTGTATGATAAGAATAGTATGACTAAATTGTAATTTTGATCTGTTTTAATTCTTGATCATGATTCTATTATTTTTTTTTTCTCTCTCTCACAATTTTGGTATTTGGTATTAGAAAATTTACAATTTTAGTCTAATAATCAATTTTGCATATTTTATTATTTTTATTTTTATTTAATTAAAACCTACACCTAACATAGTTATTTAGGGTCTCATAAAAATTATTTGACTAATTAAAATATAAAAATAAAAGAAATAAACGTATATAAAGTTGAAAATTGGATTAAAATTACATATTTTCTAAAAAGAGAACCAAAATTTCAATAAAACAATAAAAACAAAAAATCATAAATAAAAATTGCAGTTTAATTAAATAGTATTTTAAAGGATTAAATAACAATGTTAAATTCATGTTTTGACCAAATTGTAATTTAAGTTACTGTCCCAAAGTTTCAAGACAAATAGAAGAGGAGAAAGGAATTTCAAGGATGTTACTAGGTAAATCATGTAATTCAAATTTCACCTTATTGAATACTAGTGATTTTCATAGAGTTTTAGAGTAAAAAGGAAATTAACAAAACATGGATGTAATTTTGTAGGTTATTGTCTTGTTTTGTATTAGAAGTATATGTGTAATATCCTTTTGGGGTTGATGTTGACTTGAAATCTTTAGAAGGTGAAAGTTTTTTATGGTTTGTGAGTGAGTCAGGTAGAAACTTCTGTTGGAGTAAGAGTATTTTTGGATGTCAATCAGATAAAATTTTCTATGGAGAATGAGAGTGTTTGGTAAGAACATATCATCTAGTTAGAGCGTGTGGTGAGAGTTTCTCATGGCAATGTTTAGTAAGAGTGTCTTTTGACAATGTCTAACTAGAATGTCTCATGGCAGTGTTGTGAGAGAGTGTTTCGTAGCTGTGTCCAGTGACAACATCTTGTAAGTAGAGTTTGGTAGAGATTATTTGATGGGAGCATCTAGAGTAGGTTGTCTGGTGCTCATGTGTGTAAAGCATATGATGTATGCTTTTGACCATAGATTTTGTTGTATCGTTTGTAACTTCTAGCCTTTAGCATCTATATCCTATATAAGAGTGCATGGATTAGTTACGTCACGTGACATGTTACAAGTCTTATACATAACTCTTGTAAACGGCTTTTTGTTAACACAATGCATTTACGCTTATTCAAGTAGAGGTTTGTTTAGTTTTTTCTCATTCTCACTCACAATTCTCATTTTGTTTTTGTGTTTGCAAATAATTTGACCTTTTTATTATTCTTGTGTATGTTTCTTAGCTTAGAAATCTAACAACTGACCTTATTGATTCGTGAAGATTACGTTGAAGTTTGACATCGAGAAGTTTTCTAGAGGCGATGATTTTGGGCTATGGAGCAACAAGAAGCAGAGGTGCGAAGAAGCACTAAAAAGGGAAGTGAACATGTCACTATGTTTTATGCCTTCAAAGAAGAGAAAGATGATAGATAGAACAAGTGTGACCATGTTATGCCTTAGAGATAAGGCACTGAGAAGAGTCTCCAAAGTGAACGATTGTTGGGATTTGGGTGAAACTCGAGGCTTTGTACATGAGGAAATCCTTGCCTCACAGGCTCTACTTGAAGGGGAAATTATACTCATTCAAGATGATAAAGTCAAGAGCGGTAAAGGAGCAACTAACAAATTTTCATAAGATGGTAGACAATCTAGAGAATATTGATGTGAAGTTGGAAGACAAAGACAAGGTTGTCATTCTCCTCAATTGGTAAACAATCTAGAGAATCATGACTTCTAAAACTCCTTTGAGCATTTTAAGGATGTGTTGCTTTAGAGAAGGGAGCAAACAATCACACTAAAGGAGGTTCTGACCTTAATTCAGACCAAGGAGTTTTAAAATCTCTAAGATTCAAAGCTTGAAAACGCAAGGATTCTCTAAGTATAGTGAAAGGGAAGGGCAAGGAGAAGGAGGGAAAGGGGAAATGTCCAAGAATCATAAAAAAAGGAAATGCTGACTAGAAGAAGTGAACGAGTCACTTTAGATGTCGTAAACTCAGTCATATCCAAAGGGAATGTCATGAGAAAGGAGCATAAGACTCTCAAAATTTGGAAGAGAATGCTGATGTTGCAGAAACTTTTGAAAGTTATGGATCTGCTAATGTTCAAGTGGCATATTCTAATGGCTCACAGAGAGGTTGGGTCATGGGTTCAAGATGTGCTTAATACATATGTCAAGTGAGGGATTACTTTGAGACTCTAGAACTGAAAAAGGATGGAATAGTCCTTCTTGGGAGCAACAAGGCTTGTAGAGTACAAGCATAGGAATGATCGAATTCAGGATGTTTGACAACCATGAGATATTGGTTTACAGGGTGAGATTTGTTCCAAAGCTTAGAAGGAACATGTTGTACATAAATGTATTTGATGTTATTTGGCTATTATACTAAGGTAAAAGGTGAAACAATGAGGGTGTCTACATAAACATTTGAAGTTTCTAGAGGTTATAAGTTTAATGCTTGTACATCCTAGATAGTTCCACCATCGTTGGACACACATTTGTTGCTAGTCAGACAATGCAAGGGAATAGGCTATGAAGGTTGAGCCTATATCGTATAAGTTTATCATTTGTAGAGACATGTTGTTTGATGAAACCATGGGATTATGTTTATTGGGAGGTCTGATGTAAATAGGGAGAAGACTCATGTTAAGGTAGAGTCACCCAGTAACAGCTTTAGACAAGAGCGTCTTATGGAAGTAAAAGTTGTGCTAGGCAGAGACACTAAAGGAGCAATGTCTAACTTCGAGGAAGCAAAATGTGTTATTTCCAACTAAGAACTAGTATGTGATAGTGAAAGAAGGACCATGAAACCTACTTAGAGGTTTGGTCACACTAGTCTCATTTATTATGCTTTTAGTGCAATTGAAGAGATAAAAGGTTCTGAGGAGGGACTGAGAAACTTCAAGAGGCACATGATAGTGAAAGGATTCAACAATAAGAGTATGCTATGGCGGAACTTGAATCTGTGAAAAAGAATTGTACATGGAAGCTTGTGGGGCTACCCAAGAGTTAAAGGGTGGTCAGAGACAAATCAATCTTGAAGTAGAAAGACATAATTTTTTGGGTGTAGAGTCGAGATTTAATGTTGAGATTTTAGAGAAAGACAAGCATGTGAATGACAAGCTCAAAAGGAAGGTGGAATTCATATAAGGGGTTGCTAGTGAAGGTTAATCATAAGAAGATGGAGTAGAAGATCATAGAGGTATGCTAACCCTAGATCCAGAGTCAAGGTGAAGATGATTGATGTTGATTCAAAATCTTCAGAAGGTAGAAGCTTCTTATGGTTTGTGAGTGAGTCGGGTACCCTAATTTAAAGTTTAGGTGGAGATTTTGACTAGAGATTTTGTTGTACCCTTTGTAATTTCTAGCAGTTAGCATCTATCTCTTGTACATGGGTGCATAGGTTAGTTACACCGCATAACATGTTATAACCTTATACATAACTCTTGTTACATTTTTCGGTTAACATTATACTCCCATTTGGTTAAAGTTTCTTTGTTTTCACTCTTAATTCTTGCTTTTGTTATTACATTTGTGAATCACTAGATCTTCTTATTGTTTTTATGTGTGTTTCTGAGTTAAGATATCAAATACATCTAAACACTTTAATTAGTGCTTAATCAGTTATATTACAACTAAAAATTTGAACGTAGAATAAAAGGTTAGAAGCTTAGTGCTTAGATGTTTGACCAAATATCCAATTTATTTTTCTTTTTTCATTGCTGTCCTTTGAAGTCTAGAATTCACGATCATATAGTATAATCAAACGTAAAACAATGAGATAAAATTAGCCTTTTGAGTTTGGTAAATATTTTACGATGACAAATAATCCTTAATGTCTTCCTCCATTTGAACTATCCCACTTGTATTAATTGTGGCATCTTGTTATTTCGCTAAAATTACAATACATATACTCTATCTTTTTTTCTACTTCATAAAAATAATTTATTTTTAATATTTTTTTTTATAGATAAATATTAGTTATTAATATATTAGTTTTTACAAATGAAAAAAAATTTAAATTCGCGACCTCTAACTCTTCATTCTCCCTAACTTGGACTTTGCTATTGAACCAATAACCTTATAACTCTAGTTTCCAAAGTATCTTTAAAATTAATAATTTTCTTTAATTCCTTAATAAAAACTATATCAATTAAAAAAATGCAATTAAAATAAATCTTTTGTATTTCCATAAATATATCTTATCTGGTCCAAACTCCAAATATAAGTAACATAAATATTTTTGTTCTCCAAAGTCTTCCAATAGCACTTCCCTAAGTACTTGATCATAAAATTTTCAAGTATAAATCATTTGCAAGTGTCTTTATTTGATAGAAGATACATTCCCTCAACTTTTATAGAAGATAAATGTGTCTCAGTATAAAAGCAAATTGATTCTCATGTAATACTTCTTTTAAATCATGATCAATGGACCTTTTTTCATAATTTTACGGTGTAATACTTATGTACTTAATACAATTATTAATATCCTATTTACTCTTAAATATAAGAACTAAAGTTTTTTTTTTTCTCCACTCACGTGACACTTTCTTATATCGGTCTTAAAATTTCATAAAAAAGAATAATGAACCAAGTAAAATATTTTTTTCAACCCAGTTCTAAACTTAAATAAGAAAGCCAGGCAGACGCAGAGCAACTTTAACCCTTATTCATTCTCTTAAAAACCATTTTTATCTCTCCAATATAAATTTGACAGTGAGATAAGCAAGTATTCATCCGTCCTCATGAATTTGTAAACCTTCCATATTATGACGAATCCTTATTCATGGCTGAAAAACATGTAAAAATAATTCCCCGTCTCAGTTGTAATAATTGGTATAGTATTTTAGGGTAGTGGGAATAGCTGCCCTCACTTACAAATTATAATAGGTTTAGTATATGATTTGACTATAAGCTCATTCTGGGCTATTTCAAAACGTGGGCTAATGAGTAACTTATTATTGTTGATGAATGGCTAATGATTAAGTTATTCTGAGAAGTCTACTTAGACAAAGTTGGAAAACATATATCTAATTTATAATACCTTATTTAGCGGATAGCGGGGGAGCAAGTAACCAAAATATTGTTATGTTATGAGCCATTTCGGCAGATGCAGGACTAAACGTAATGAAGACAAGTTAGAAACGATTGGAGCATTAAGATGTCAACAGATTCAGAGTTTACAAATTGTAAGACTCTAACCACTCAAAAGTGTACATAAACCAGCAGTTACTGTGTGTATATATCATGCATCGTCCTTCATGCTTACTAGAACCATTTATTTTTGTGTGATACTGATGAGCAAAGTCAAAAGTTGAAGTTAGGTTTGAATCCTTTTTCGTTCTTATATGACAACTTCCTTTACACAATATTTTAAGAGAGAGAGAGAGAGAGTGTTCCAAATGGCTGTCCATCTGACATTTGTCATCATCTGGACACCCATGTCTGTCCTCAGTGATTGTCCATTTCAGGACTTTCTAGACCACTCTGTCTCCATTCTCCAATTCAACCATATAAATGCAATCACATTCTCAATCACCACTTCACCACCCTCTTTCATACACAACTTGGTGCAACAATGATAGATGCAAATCCACCACTCATGCAACATTATGGAGAGCTTGTTAGAAACTCTGGTGAAGCCAAACAGGCTAAAACTTATAATGATCCTGTAGTGGATGCGTGTGAGTGTGACCTACCTTTGATAGACCTCAGTGGTCTTCAAAGTTGTAATGAAAGAGAAAGGAAGGCTTGCACTGCAGCAATATGCAAGGCAGCATCAGAATGGGGATTTTTCCAAGTTGTAAACCATGGGATAAACAGTGACTTGCTAAGAAAAATGAGGGAAGAACAAGTGAAGTTGTTTCAAGTGCCCTTTGAGAAGAAGCTCACTTCCGGGCTTCTAAATAACCCATATAGGTGGGGGACACCAACTGCCACTCGTTCAACCCACTTCTCCTGGTCTGAAGCTTTCCACATTCCTCTCACCATCATTTCAGAACCTGCTTCCTGGGCTGAATTCAGTTCTTTGAGGTATCTTGCTCTTACATTCCACTTTTTACGTTGTTTACTTCGTTCAAATCTTACTTTTCCTATGCTCAATGCGCCCTTCAATTTACATACAGATCAAGCACATAGAACAAACACAAAAGTGACACTACCGCCCTCTTTCCAAGTTTTCTTTTCACAGTTTAAACTGCATATTTATTTGTGATTCTCACTAGCTCCCTTAAAAGTTAGATGACTTTATCTGAATCCCTTCCTAGCCGGTTAACATATTCATTACGTGAATTATAGCAATAGCATGCCACTGAAAATGACTTCAATTATAAAACCTATACAGTGAAGGAGAATTCTACTGTGTGTCTTAGTTTTGTAATATTGATAATTTTATTTTTTTAACTAATAGCATAGGAAGTTTTATATATATATATATATATATTTTATAAATTTAAATAAATAAATAAATTATTATTTATGATAAAAGTGAATTTATTAAATTTAACATCTTTACTCACGGTTACACAAATTTAACGGAAACAATTTTTACTTAAGTTTTTTTATAAATAAAAAAAATTATGAAATGAAAATATGTAAAAAAATTACAATTTTATTAATTAAAAAAATAAAGATATAAATACTTACAAAATTAGGAGATACACAGTAGATTCTTTTATTTTTTATTTTTCTTTAAAAAGAAAATCACATTTGGCGGCTCTCCTGAGACTTCTCTAATACAGATGACACATTATTGAAATTTTCTCCATACACATGCTCTGTCAGTCTAGCCCTCGTATAAGTGAACATTAGAAGATGGGTACGTACTTGCACATTTTTAAACTAGGCACATGCTACTTACCTTTACAGGTTCTAGTTAAAAAAAATACAAAGAGAACGCAATAATATAACATCGTTACTAATACATTGTCAGTGAGTTTTCTAATAAAGTATTTTGTTCACTAACTCTTTAGCCAATATCTTTAACCAAATGCCATTTTTATTTGTTGCGTTATGAATTTATGATGATATATGATATTTTAATATACTTATTATTATTATTATTATTAATTAGCAGAAATTTATCAAAACATTAATTTGTTTTGGAGTTTTACGAATCTTACTGATAGCTAACATTTTTATAACTGTTTTCAATATTTTATTATTTAAAAATAAAAAATTGATAAATTTGTTCTTAAAATAGTTTTAAAAAATAATTTTAATTTTAAAAACTAAAAAAAGGTATACTTTTTAATTTTACTTTTTAATTTTATATTTTTGTTCCATAATTCAAAATAGAGAATATGCTGTTTTTTCTATTCATTAATAATATTTTTACCATATTCTTATTTTCACATCTTTCAAAGAATTGTCCATCAATATTTACTAAATTTTTTTTTTCTCTTCTTCCAAAAAATATTTTTTAAAAATGATTTTTCAAAACTCTTCTTAAAAATAAAAAATAAAACCAAATATATCAAGGCTTTTATTTTATTTCTCAGTTCTGTTACCATTACATTTTCAAAATCCTAGGAGAACACTAATAACCAATAGAAATATACGAGTTTTTTATAAAAAAAGATGTCGGTTTATTCCATATCTTGACAGGTTGGATTGGAAAATTTATGCTGAGACAAGCACTGATGCTTCTGAGCAATATTTGTCTGGAATGAAGGTTCTGGGATGCATGATTTGATCCCCACAAGTACTGCACGTTGATTTGTTTCTAACTGTGGGTTTTGCAGGGAAGCAATAAATGAGTTTGCACCAGCGATGCTAGAAGTGTCTAGGTTGTTGGCCAGCATTCTAGCACAAAACCTGGGCTATCCAAAAGATGCAGTTGAAAAACTCTGTGATGCAGGCACATGCTTTCTGCGATTAAATCACTATCCATGCTGCCCAAAATCTAAAGAAGAAATTTTTGGATTAGTGCCTCACACTGACAGCGATTTCCTCACAATCCTTCATCAAGATCAGGTCGGTGGACTCCAACTCATGAAAGATTCCAAATGGGTCACTGTAAAACCAAACCCTGATGCTCTAATTGTTAACATTGGTGACCTTTTCCAGGTAAAAACTTTGTTTGCCCAGTATCTTCGCACCACTAAATAAATTAGGTATTATCTTATCTGTATAATTAAGCAAATTAATTATTATTAGGTTTCATTTGACTTTAATGAATAAGTCATTTCTAACATCTAGACCACCACCATCGCGGAGAAATTAAGTAGTAGTGCCAAAAATGATTTTTCAAATTCAATGGTTCTTCCTTAAACTAATAATCATAATGCGCATGACATGCCAACCTTTTTCAAAGGAATATATTCTATTATAAACAAATGAGTCAACCAATCAAGATTCCATCCTCAGAAGAGAATAAAGTTGTTATTTGTATAATTGTATATCATCCTTCAACTAGAACTGTGACTGTTTCGAAGGCTACAAATGAAAATTAAAAGACAACTAAACAATACGGCTCCCCTGTTTCCTGTTAAGTCATAAACATAGTCTTAGTGACAACTATAATAAAATCAGTAGTAGAGTTATGGCCAGAATGGCTATTGCAGTATCCATTATTGACATGACCCTACTCCCAAAGATGCATGCATGATCACATAAATTTTCTACCAAAAAACCTGTGGTAAATTATATGCAGAATTATTCAACGTCAATGGTGCTTTCACTAACAACAGGTCTTTCCCATGTACAGGCCTGGAGTAATGATGAGTACAAGAGCGTGGAGCACAAGGTTGTGGCAAATGAGAAAATGGAAAGATATTCCATAGCACACTTCCTATGCCCTTCTTACGGCACTGTCATCAACGGCTGGAGAGGACCTTCTTTGTATAGGAAGTTCACGTTTGGAGAATACAGACACCAAATTCAAGAAGATGTCAAGAAAATAGGACACAAAATTGGACTATCAAGATTTCTACTTTAGATACATACGCACTGATTTGGATAAAAGATTAAATATTATTCACCTGGAGGAACTATTACTCTTTTGCCTTTGTAGTAATAGGTAATTGAGGCAGTTCCAATAATATTTTTTTAATAAAAGTTTTTCTATTGTGTAAGAATAAAGAGCCGAACGAGATAAAAAATAAGTTGTTGGTTTACATCCAATTAGAACCACCAAGCATGAACTGGTCTAGGATTGTTATAAATTAACAAATCATCTCGAATTATTGAATATAATATCCAGAAAAACAGTCTTCTGCTAATAATGATTCTATCATGTTTGAATATGACGGTTTTTTCTGATAGATATCTAAATAAGAAAAACAGTTTAAAGCACCTGAATAAAAAATTGTTTTTCTTTCCTTATTGGGTTTCTTCTTTCTCTTTTGCTATTATTATGATTTGAACTTTAACATTTTTTCAAAAACTAATCTTAAACAACAATAAATATGCGTTCTAACAATTAGTGACAAGCATATAATTGTTTACACAAAATAATGTTATATATTATATAACGCATATTTGTCACAAGGTAACTCAAATGAAAACAAAGGTGCTCATGGTGAAGCTAATTATAGAAATAAAGACGTATAATATAAGATCAATATAAATGGTGTCTTTTTATACCAAGGTAAGACAGAAATTCAGGTAATAGAAAAATAAATAAATAAATTATATCAACTATTCCTGAAATTTCATGAAATGACATAAACACGTAATAATATTTTCAAGCATCAACGGTTGTTATTGCAAGATGTTAATGTAGAAAAAAATGTATAATTTAAAAAAAAAAACATGAATATAATTTATACATAAATAAAATGTTGGATAAAACTAAGAAGGAAACAATGCATCAGAGAAGCCCATATATAAGAAATTATAAAATTGACACCACTTTTAATCTAAATTTATAGATTTTTTTACTTATATATTACTGTAAATCTTATACAATAAAGAATTTCAACTCTCAATTATACTCAGCATAAAAAGCTTGACACACGGTGATATTTATTCAGAGAGGCGGCAAATATGAAGAGATGCACCCGACATGAAGGAGGAGAATACGAAATCCTCCTTTCAGAAAGGTAGAAAGAACATGCTCAAAATCTTTGCAAGAAAAAAAAAGTGCCCAAACCATATTACAAATGCTATTAAAGACGGCGGCATTTTCTGCAGCCAAAAGACACCAAAGTTAAATATAAAAAAAATACTCCTGCACACGCAACATTAAGCCTATTTGGAAAGCAACAAAACTACATAAACATCACTATTCTCTGATTATTTCAACTATTATTTATTTTAATCATTATTCCTTCATCCGTCACTCTATAAACAATAAATTCTTTAAATTTCATGGGGATACAAGAGCTCAGATATTTTGGTTGTTTGCTCGTCTTCTACATATGGTATATGATCATAATTTGCCCTGGAATATTCACAACAATAGCCACTGATCACATTATTTTACGATATGTCAATGTCAATGTAACATCCCGAACTGCAGTGTAAAGATGAGATTTTAATTCCCCCACTCCCCCGGCAATGGTGATTCAAATTCAATTCATTGTATAAAAATTAGATTTATAAAGAACTAAATATACCAATATCATTACAAATCTAAATATAGAATGATATACAGGTGAAACTACTATTATAGGTCATGCAAGGATTCTGACTCATTGTTTGCCATGACATGCATGCTTGTGTTGGAGAATCTAAATATCTTAGTCAAGAAACATTGCCACCTTGTCTTTCAAGGTTTTTCTTTTCTTTATAAAGGGGACTACTTCTCCAGCAAGTTCATCTTGACTTTGCCCGGTGAACTCGCGAGTAATCTCTACATTTTCTACTATAGATTTGCTCTTCTCCTCCTCCTTCTCAAGTGTTTTCCTCAGCAAGGAACCCAATAACAGGTCCAACATATCTTGAGCAGGATCACCTGTTTGAGAGGTGCTTGAAGTAATTAATTCACCAGTTGTTGAAGTAGAGTTAGATAAATCTTCATTTCCAGACCCGAGCGAATTAATATTTTTGTTCCCACAAGGGGAATCACGAGCTGTTTCATTTGTAACTTGAACTTGCCATTTTGATTCATGCTGTCTACTTGGTATTTCTTTTTTATCCTTGTTCTCATAATCTTTGACATACTGCGTGCACATGACAACAGTTCAAAATTCAATGTCAGACAGGGGTAGGGTAAATATCAAATTTTCCCCACTGTCAACTTTGTCTGGGAGACTATATTTTATAATCACTGAATTATGTGAAAATATGTAGGTAGATAGAGAAATGGTATAACATTACTCAAACAAAACAAAACTATCCTTCACTCTTATCACAAAATTACCTGTTCTGCTATGGCCATCAAATCTTCAACAGTCAGGTCCATAGCGTCATCGTCGCCAACTGGATAACCATCATAACAACCATGGCTAGGATCTTCTAATTTTTTTCTTTTCTTTGAAGATCTCTGATCTCTAACCTTAGACTTATCACCTTGCTTCTTCTTTTGAGTAACCTCATTGGCGCTTCCATCTGGTTGGTCTAATTTTTTTCTTCCCTTAACTTCACACTTGGCTCTTAAGTTTGACTTCCTCCTTAAAGGTTCACTCTTGGTTGCATTAGCTGTAATGCTGTCTCCTCTTTTGATAGAGTAATTAGTTTCAACAGCACTGTCAGAGTCTCTAACATGCGTTGCTGTGGCACCAACCTTCAGCATCATCCATGGTGGTAGCTGGCGTTTACTTCCCTCAACACAATTATTCATTCCTATAGATAATATGCCAACTTTTAATTTACACTCAAAACAGACACAATACTTAAAAGTTGAATCATCTGCACAGATGACAAATTTTCTATCACACAAAGAGGAAGGATGTGAAGAGCAACCAAATTTAGTCATAGAGTATAATATAAGAAGTTTCAATTCGGTGTAAAATTAGGGTTTCACAAAAGCCAGGGTTGATTGTTAAATCTCGAAAGAGAAAGCGAACCCCAGATCTATCCAAAACACAATTAACATAAAAACAAAAAAAGGGAAACCTTGGATGCATACCTAGAATTGTCAGGGTTCCGAGCCTACACCTAAATTCAGCGTTGAACAATAGGTATTTTCAAATTCAAACAGAAGAAAAGAGATGCAGTACAAAGGTGTCAATATAATTCGGGTTGGTAATCACATCTTTTCTTTCCTCAGGAAGAATTATTTCATTAAACCTTTTTTTACTGTAATTTGTTAGCTTTCTTACTCTTTTTATATATAAAAAAAAATTAACAAAATAACTTACCTCCTCGTTATATACCTAAATAATAAATTGTAAATTGTTTTACAATTTAGGTTAAAAAATTGATTTTTGGTTGTGAGGAAATCATTTCTCGAGCTCTTTATTTTTATTTTTGCATTTCTTTTATCACCACTTAATTTTATATTCACATACTTTTGATGTTTACTAGTTTAGCTTTTATATTCACACATATTTTTGTAAAACCTCAAAACACTCTCACTCTGTTTTAGCTTAGCTTTTTTATAGAGCATTACTTAGATTCATGATTGTACACATACTTCTATCCACATATTTGAAAGATTACATTTACTTCTCCATTTTTCTTACTCACCTTCTTTGAACATACATATTTTTTCACCTTTATTTTTAGGAACTTCCTTTGTCATATATGTTTGAAGAGGGTGAGACTACTCTTTCAAAGAGGTGTGTGTTGCCATAAAGCTAACTGATGTTTTGTAAAAAACCTTAAAATAAAAAAAGGTGAGAGTGTTTTGGGGTTTTATAAAAAATTATAAATATTGAGAGACACAAATAGCAAATGATGAGGTGTTAAAAGAAATTGACATTTTCTTAATGAAAAAAGTTTATAAGAAATTGGTTGTTGGTGTTTTTTTTTTCAAATTTGTTTTTTTAAATTTATTTTAATTTGTTTTTTATGTACGTATGCTTTTCTAAAGAATGATTAAAAATGTTTTTAAGTTATTTGTATTTATTTTTGTTTTTTATGTATTTTAACTCAAAAAATATAAACTGAAAAATAAATTATAAAACGTTTAAAAAATTAAAATAATAAAAAAAGATATACAACATAAAAATATATAAAATAAAATATAACTAAAAAATTTTAAAATTTTTAATATTAAATGATATGTATCTTTTTTCATTGTTTTAATTTTTTAAAACGCTTTATAATCTAATTTTTAGTTTATATTTTTTATATTTATTTTTTGTGACATTGTTCATTATTATACTTGCATCAATTAATTTTTTAAATTTTTTTATGTTTGTTTAAAACTTTTTTTAATTTTTATTTTTTATTTATTAAGTAGATAAGTATTATATTTTATTATTTTTTTATGTTTGTTTAAAAATTTAAACTGAAAAATAAATTACAAAACATTTAAAAAATTTAAAATAACGGAGAAGATACACAATATAAAAATAAAACACATAAAAAATAAAATATAAATTAACTTTAAAAAATTTTAAAATCATACTTTAGAAAACATATGTACATAAATCACAAATTAAAAAGAAACTAATTTAAAAAACAAATCTGAAAAGAAGCATTCTATAAGACATTGGTTATCTAACAACCAATTTCTTATAAGTTTTCTACATAAAAAAAACACGTTGAGAAATATTTATTTCCCACAATCAATTTCTCAACCTACATAGTAAAAACAAATCTGAACAAAAGAACATCTTATAAAAAATGAGTTGTCCAGCCATCAATCTTTCAACATGAATTATAAAAACAAATATGAACAAAAAAACACCTTATAAGAAATTGGTTGTCCAGCAATCAATTTCTTATAAGATTTTTACATAAAAAATAAAAAAATAAAACATGTTGAGAAATTGGTTCCTTAACAATTAATTTTTCATAATGAATTGTAAAACAGGTTTATTTAGGTAAATAATATGGGAATGATTCATTTTGGTAATTTTTTTTTTTAGAAAAAAGTAAAAAACCTAGTTTGTTTAAACTTTAAAGTTTAATTGCATGTGTAAGGACCCCAATTATTTACTAATAGCATGTATTAAATTAAGTTTTTTTTAGAACATTTATGAGAAATTGTAATTTCAATAAAAATGCAAGATATTTTATGATATTTTTTGGTTAAGTAAGGAAAAATATTTTACATATTTACAATAATTATTTTAAAAATAATATTAAAATATTTATATTAACAATATTTTTATTGATTTTTTTTAATATTATTGACTTATATGTTAATTAAACTCTAATTTATTTGTTTGTTTTTTTCATTTTAAAAATTCACAAGCATTTTTTATGAGATGTAATTGTCTTCATGCCAACATAACTACTATATATTTTGTATGAATATTAATATTAATAATGTATAGATATAAATTCTTTTATTTTTTATATTTTGGAAAAAAGAAATAAGGAAAATTATAAAAAAATAGTTCGTTATATTTTTATTCAAAATAAATAAGGCTTAAATACAATATGTCTCTAAGTTTTATCATTACATTTTGTCTCCAAATTAAAAATCGTGATATTTTGTTTCAATAATTTTAAAAAATCTGTCAATTGATGTCCCCTCCGTTAGTTGGCAACATTAATGATTAGCTAGAAAGTGACACTGAATTAAGATTTAATTGGGTTGATCGTGAGAGAGAGTTTAACTTCCCAAATTCAAGAAAATCAAAGTTTAAGGTTGCAACTCATTCTCCACAAAACTAACAAGGATGGGTTGCAACTCATTTTGTGCCAATAACACCTCCATCAAAGCCGCAATCAATTATTTCAATTTACTCAATGACACTAACACCTCCACATCCTTTGAAGTTTAAAATATTTAAATATATATAATAATTCCAAATTATAACATGTAAAACATTAAGTGCATCACACCTCATAAATCATATTATCACAATCAATGTTACCAATATAACATGATGGATTATAGACTTAATAAGTAACAATATATATATGGCTTCTGATTAAGTTACAAGTTAAAAACAGTGTACAGAAGAGGTATTTACTTGATATCAAACAACTTAAATGCAAAGATGTCAACTCAAGTTTTTTCAAGTCTTCTTTTTAAATAATATATAATTCCAAGTGATAGAACTTATAAGGAAGAACACTGTTATGCAAGGTAGCACATGAAATCAATTTAGAGGATTCAAATAACATAATTTATTTTGCCTACATTTAAATCCATTCCCAGTAGAGATTTCGAAACGATAATGCTTAGTTAAAGCATATGAACAACTTTGAATGAATTATGAAAAATACGAAAATAACACTGCTAGCAAAACTAGAAATACTATGCAAACTGTCATCAATAAATAACTATTCCTAAAAAAAGAAGATAAGATAGGAGGCATAGATAAAGGTCCACAAGATATGATAACCCAAAAATAAATTATGGCTAACCTCAAAACTCCTGTTTGTTTCTAGGCCATATGTGAGGGAAAATGATACATATAAATTACATCAAACATATTGCATTTACTAGCTATATGATATGTGCAATGTGTATATAGAGTATAGACAGACATGTATAAAATATTTATAAAATTGATATGTTTAATTTTGCAAATCCAAACTAAGAGGATACTTGTGAGTTCTGAACATTACTAAAAATAAAATAGAAAGTATAAATTATTGTCATAAACAATTGCTTATTACGAACATCATCTCAATATCATCCCCTCCTTGGGCATCATCCATAAAGAAGTATAGTTGAAGTCCCCAAGTATCATGGTATTGTGAAGCAAATACAAGCATTGGTGCTTTGCATTAACTATAAAAATAAAAAATCTAAGTTGTCTGGAAAAATAAATAAAAATAAATCATTTTAATTAGTTACGGATGTAGAGATCTTACTCTCTGTAACAGCTAGCTCTGGGGTAGCAGGGTACTAGTGAGATAAAGGGTATTACTAAATGGTCAGCCATTGCAATATAAAGATATAATTCTGATTATTGTCCACAAAAGGAAAGTCTAGGCAAACTATTTGCCAAAATTAAAATTATAAGGTTTGTTTGTCACAAATTGAGATTTAAGAACCTAAGAGAGGAAGCAACGCAAATCTACCTTGTGATAAAAAATAGCCGAAGGAGATATTTCTACTTCCATTGGAGACCAAGAAGAATGCAGAACCAATTTAAATGCAATATTGAAATCACATAACCAGAATCACAGCAAAGCAAGAAAAATGTAGAATAATAAGGAAATTACATTGCAGAGCCATAAGGAGGTATTCCTACTTCCGTTGGAGGACCTATCAGAACCAAGAAAAATGCAGTATCGAAATCACATAATAAGAATCACAACAAGCAATTTACATAACCAAAACCATAGCAATCATAATCATGAATCACAACAACAATTAGACTCACAAAATAAGCTTGGACACACAAAGCA
The DNA here is from genome assembly GCA_037954015.1 of Psophocarpus tetragonolobus. Lineage (NCBI taxonomy): Eukaryota > Viridiplantae > Streptophyta > Magnoliopsida > Fabales > Fabaceae > Psophocarpus > Psophocarpus tetragonolobus. The sequence goes on from CM075689.1 coordinate 4,139,362, forward strand.
TAACTTCAATTAGATAACTTAAATATACATTACAGAGTCACATGATCCAAAATACAAAATTACATAATCATAAGGAAATTGCATAGGAACTGCCATAACAAAAAATAAACATCAATACAATTACAGATAATAAAAAAAACTAAATAACTAAATCTTCATTTATGATTAATGGATCCTTCTGGGTTTGATTGTTGGCTTTGCGGAGGTCTTGGACTCTTGGTGCCATTGAGTGAGATGCAGTCATTGATTGTTGGCTTGATAGAGATGTTATTGGCATAGAATGAGTTGCAGTCAGTGCTTGTTGGTTTTATGCAGATGTTGTTGTCACAGATTGTGGTGTACATAAATTGCTTCCACATGTCTTTGTAGGTGAAGTGTTAATTGCAGTAGATGAAGTGTTTCCTTTACATTCACACTTTGGGGATAATCATTCAACACACAATCAGGTTTCACGATTTCAAGATCCAGATTGGAGATGGGAGATGTCATATTGCAGAATAAATATGGATGAAGGAAGAAGCTACAATAAATGAAAAATGAATGTTCAGCTTGAACAAACAAACTAAGAACTCCAAACTTTGATTTTCTTGAATGTGAGAGGTTCAACTCTTTCTCACGGTAAACTTAATTAAACCTTAATTCAATGTCACGTCATAATCTTAACTTCTACACATGGCAGTCAAAGCCTTAAAGTTAACGGTCAATGTTGTCAACTAATAGAGGGGCGTCAATTGACAAATTTTAAAATTATTGGGACAAAATGTCATGATTTTTTAATTTGGGGGCAAAATGTCATGATTTGATAAAACATGGGGGTACGAATTTTGTTTAAGCCAATAAAAATTTATAATTTATTTTAAATCATGATTGTATCTTTTAGTTTTGCTTTATTATCTTAAATCACAATCTAACGTTTATATGATTAGATGTAAAGATAAAAATGGATAGGTTTGGGTAGGATACTATAGGGTGAGCAATGGGTCGGATCAGTCGAGTTCAGGTCAATATAGCCATTTTAATTCTCATCTTCGTACTTGCTAGATACCTATATACTCATACTCGCATCAACTACTCGTACTTTACTTATGTATAAAGACAATAAAACAATATTTTTATACATAAATAAAATAATATAAAAAAATCCACATAAAATTAAATATAAAATAAATTATAATATATTCCTTATAGTTTTATATGATTACGCATACTTTTTTTTTTACCATAACAGTAAATAATATTGTAAGTTTATTAAGAGTTATTTAATAAATAACTCAATTTTTCTTATAAATTGTATTTTTAACTTAGTAAATTTGTGTAAAATATATGAGATTAATTAGTATGCATTGTCAGTGTAAAAAATTTTACATTGACATTTAATCACAATACTTCATTTATGATAACTTTGTTGACTATACCAATTAATACTTTAAAAGTCATATACATATAGAAATATGATTGATCGTTAGTATAAAAAATTTACATTGAGAGTGCATACTAATTAAACTCAAAATATATTATATGTTTCTTTTTATTTTATAATTATATTACTAGTCACATATTATAATACAAATAATATTTTTAGCAATATTTTCACTCAAAATTATAATATGTAATATTATATAATATAGTTATATTAAATTATATATATTTATATGAAAGGTGTGGGGTGGGACTCGTACCTGCTTCATACTCACATATTTTTACTTATTCGAACTCACCTTGTATGCAGACCCATTTTTGCAAGTGATTATCTAACATGCATAAGGGTATTTTGTGGGAACTTATAATGTCTGAATCCATTTTATCATTCCTAATTAGATGATTGTGTAAAGTTATCAAGAAACTAACTTACCATGCATAAACTATTGTGTATGTTTTGTGTAAAACTTCTATACACTATCAATGACTTTTTTATCTGATTAAAAGTTTAATTTAATAAAGTGTTAAATATAAACAATTTAATTATGTTTCCTTTTATAAATATTTCCCTACAATCAACATTTTTTATACGAATTTTCAGTTATTGAGATTATTTTCAACAGTTGGTGTTTTCATATCAAATTTGTCATGTCTACTTCAAATTGAATGTTCAAATATTATTCTTTCATGACTTAAATAGGGATGACTAATTAAAAAACAATAATAAAAAAGAGGGCTTAACATGTATTTGATACCTAATAAATTAACCAATCTTATTTTTAGTCCCTTGGTTACAAAAGTGATATCTAAATAATTTTTTAGAACTTTTTAAAATGTTTTCTATATAAGTTTAGGGACAAAAAATAAAATAAAAATTTTATTAAGAACCAAATTTATTAAAGATAGAAAACATGTTTAAGCCTAACAGGAGTAACAAATTAATGGTTTCTCAATAAATCAGATTTTTTAACATAAAAAGGACTTTTATTATTTTCAAACTATCAAAGGAAAAAAATAATTATTTTTATCCAAAAAATAAGTCAAGTAACAAATTTTAAAAAAGTACAAATTAGTAATGATAATCAAAATTTAATTAGGAATCAATTGATCCACAGTTAAAAGATAATTTTTTTTTTACCATTGTAAATCATGTGATCCACAGTGTACTTAGATATTTCTAATTAAAGATCTACGATCGACTAAACAAAAAAATTTTAACAAAACTCATCTCTCGCAGTGCTGCAATGAAAAATGATACAAATTTTCACTCTAGAAACTGATATATTATACCAAAACCTTGTTAAGACACGGTGTATTCAATAAGATAAAATGAAGATAAAATGGTAGATCAGCAGTGAATAGGTGAGGAAAAAAGAAGCGAAAACAGAAAAAGGAGGATGCACTTGTTTTATAAAATCATAAAAACAGTTGCAATTTGGATATTTTTAAAAATTGGGAATGCAAATAGAAAATGCCTTAAGAAAGAGAAATCCACGATATAACATAATTGTTTAACATTCCGTGTGTACACTCTTAGGTTGACACAATCTTTCCTTTCATCATTTTTTAAAATAAATTTGTTTTGATAGTACATAAAGAATGATAATTTGAAATTTCAAATTGAATGATAGTTAAATTAAAATTGTGTAATTAAAAAAAATACTAAAATTATCCTAAATAGAAAGTGAGTTGAAAGAATAATGAAAGGGTACAAACAAGGTCTTTTTTTTTTTTTCTTGTGGAAGTAACTTGATGAATATATTACTTCAAACAAAACTTGAACGCCTTGTTTTAAAATTTTCATTAACAGATACATGTTAAGTATTTTCTAATAGTATATGCAACAAATATGGATTCATATAAATTAAAAAAATTAATGAAATTCCCTTCGATGAATTAGGAATTCTAAAATAAGAAATGGAACTTTCTTTTCTTAATGCACAACACGATATCTTCAACATTCTTAATATATAGACCAGAACCATCTTCACTAGCATTCAGCAAGCATGATAAATAGCTCTTCGTCAGTTATTGCGCCTCTCTCCATTGCTCTTTCAAGTACAGTGAGACCTCCAGCATCTTTAACTGACGGCCTTGCCCCCCTGGTAAAATGGCATGTTAGTTTATGAATTACATATATAACATGTAATTGTCTAAACATAAAATAGGGAACGGTGAACAATCCAATTAGTAAGGTTTCATCAAAGAAAATGAAAGATATTGGTTGAAATAGTTATGAATTATGAGATTTCAAGGAAAACATGGGTAGGAAACATAGACGGAACATAAATTCCCACCCGCTTCTTAAACTCCGTTTACTCATTTTCCTCTATATTCTTCCCAACACAACTCGTAGAATAATAGAAAACAACAGGGAGATAGAGGGAAAATTTTATGATTTTTTACTAGTCGCTACAGCAAAAGCCCAAAGACAAAAACCAGCTTAAACTAAAAGTATTACCTTCTTAATAGAAACTTTGCCAATTGATTTTTCCCACTTGAAATGCAATGGTGCAAGGGAGTTCTTCCATGATAGTCACACAAGTTTACATCAGCGCCAAATTGGAGCAACAACTCAACCATCAGTGCACGGCCAGAATGACATGCCAGATGTAATAATGACCATCCACGGAAGCATCTCTCTGTCTCGATAGTCTCTTCAACTTTCAAACAGGCTTCAGGATCGTGCTGATGCCCTTCAGCATCCGCAGAACAATGAATCTCATCATATTTTGTGTTTATCAGATTTGATTTTGATGTGACAATAAGGCGATACACTTCTCGTACATTTACAGCCTGAACTGCTTGCCAGATTCTTATGGAGACTGAATGGTTCTCAGGCATATCCTCTTCTCGGATTATTAGTGATTTCTCTACATACTGATTAAGAAAAACAAGAGTTACAGCAATATTTAGGTCACAGTAAAAGCTGTGAAGAAAGCAGAAGATTCCAAACGTAGAAAGAGAAAGAGAGAGCAACAAAAATAATAAAACCCAAAGATGGAAATCCAATTATAAAATATTACCAAGTACCAACCTAATTCATCTATTCACAAAGTGCAGTCATCTGGCTACATAATCAGATAATCTCTCCAGAGGCAAGCATCAACTATCCTATTTCAAATTCTATTAGCAATGAAAACATAGTAATTATTATGACCAGAAAGGTGAAGTCAGATCAGCAAAACATTCTTCAATTTCAATTGAAGACCAAACCACATAACTTACTAAATTGTTAGTTTATAACTAAAACCTTGATAATTGGATAAGTCAAAAACATTTCCAACAAAATCCAGAATGCTGGTGCTTAAGAATATGAACACTGAATGAACTCATCGACAATATAATTTTTAATTTTTTTTTCTGAAGTTGATAGAATATCATTATTAAACAAACATAAATTTAAAATGAAATAGAGTTATGTTATTTTACTCATGGAAAGAAATTTTCACTTCTCTAACATATCAAGCTGCCTCTATTGCAGTAAACCATGAAAACTCCCATCTATAAAATGTGAAATTGAACCGAAACAACTTACCTTTGCTTGGATGTACTTCTCCTTGTGTTGGAAGGCATCCGTAGAACAAGGTTTCGTAGGCACATTTGCTCCACATACCCTGCAGATAATTGTTCCAAAAAAGAAAGGATTTTGAGCTTAACTACTCAGTCACTCAACATGATAGATAAGACACAGTGTGCATTGCTTATGGAAAACCATAATTTACCTTTCATGATCAAGTAGAAGCGAGCCCTCCCAGATAGAATTACAATAAGCATTCCCTAAGTTATCAAATAACTCCAAAACAGTGGGTTCCCAAACCCTAACATCTAATGTTATTGATCTCACCTGCAATTCATAGATAAAATATAATTATTATTAGAAATAGTAAAATTGGGTCTAACTTAATCTTACAAAACCAACTTAGTTGACATAGGATCTCCAACAATTATTACATTTAGAAAAATCAATTTTTAATACCAAATCAGAAATCACATTATTTAAGAAAATTGACTCAGTTCAATCATAAAGACACAAAACAAAAAGTGTATATTATTTCTTAAAAGTCAACTAATGAGTAGCAAAAATATGCAAGGATTTGAATGAAATAGGGTTTAATATTTTGTGAGAAAATGTTCCTCACTTCTTACTTAGCGAGGATGATATATATAAGATAGATAGAGATATATAAATAAGAGGTTACAAGACAAGACTAACAAAAAAGAGCATACATAAAAAACAAAAGATAAATACAATTTGTATATTTGACATCCCCCCTCAAGCTAAAGCATATACATGATATGCTCCAAGCTTGGAACATATAAACTTAATCTGAGGAGCTATTAAGGATTTTGTCAAAAAATCTACAAGCTGATTGTTAGAGCTGACAAATTCAATAGTAATTTCTTTGGACAGCAGTTTCTCCCTTATGAAGTAACAATCAATTTCTATATGTTTTGTTCTTTCATGAAATACTGGATTAGAAACAATATGAAGAATTGCTTGATTGTCCCAATACAACTTCATTGTCTTAACTTCACAAAACTTTAATTCTTGAATAAATTGTTTGACCACATTAATTCACAAGTGGTTGCAGCCATAGCTCTGTATTCTGCTTCTGCACTAGACTGAGCAAATTTGTTCTGTTTCTTGTTCTTCCATGAGATAATGCTACCCCCAAACATAATATCCAGTTGTGGACCTCCTATCTATAAGACATCATGCCCAATCAGCATCATTGTACCCACTAATTTGGGTATGTCCTTTATCTTCATATAACAATCCTTAACTTGGAGTTTCTTTAATATATCTAAGAATACGGGTCATAACATTCCAGTGATCCACATGAGGAGCTTGCATGAACTGACTCACAACATTTACTACAGAAGAAATGTCAAGTCTTTTGATTATGAGATAAATAAGTTTTCCAACCAATCCTTTATATCTTTCTACATCTAAGTATAGCTCACCATGATTTGCCATTAATTTTTTATTTGGATCCATAGGACTACCAACAGGTTTACAATTAGACATGTTTGTCTCCTCCAAAATATCAAGAGCATATGTTTGTTGTGAGACAACAATCCCTTCCTTTGATTGAGCTACCTCAATACCAAGAAAATATTTAAGAAACCCAAGATCCTTAGTCTGAAAATGATTGGATAAATGTCATTTTAACTGAGAGATTTTAGCAACATCATTCTTAGTGATAACTATTTCATCCACATAGACAACCAAATAAACACACTTAATATGACAATAAAAAACATAGTGATCTGCTTCACTTCATTTCATCCCGAAACTTGAACATGACTAAATTTTCCAAACCAAACTCTCGGAAACTGTTGGAACCTTTAAAAAGAATGATGAAGCTTGCAAACCAAATTAGATCCCCCTTAAGCAACAAACCTAGGAGATTGCTTCATATACATTTCCTCCTTAAGTTTACCATGGAAAAAAGTATTTTTTATGTCTACTTGATGCAGAAGTCAATAACAAATGGCAATCATGGCAAAAAAGAGACAAATAGTAATGATTTTGGCCACAGGAGAAAAAGTATTGCTATAATCAAAACCATATATTTGGGTGTAACCTTTGGCTACCAAGCGAGCCTTAAGACGATCAATTGTACCATTAGGCCCAACTTTAACAACATGTAACCATCGACAAACAACTTATCTTTTTTTAGGAGGAACAGGAACTAACTTCCATGTACCACTATCTTCAAGAGCTTACATCTCAGCCATCATGGCTTATCGCCATCTAGAATTAGCATGTGCTTCCTCAACATTTTTGGGAATAGTAACAGGAGACAAGGATGATACAAAAGAAAAATATGAATGAGACAAACAATGATAACTTTAATAAATAGGATGAGGATTTTGAGTGGAGCGAAATCAGCAAATACCTTTCCTAATGGTAATGGACCATCCTAAATCTACATCAATAGAGGGAGATGATGAACTAGGACCTGTTGTAGGGCAACTGAGGAAGATGGACATGATTCAGGAGGAGTTTCTTACATTGTTGGACTAACTTTGTGTTCTGCTTTGATGGGTAGAACCAGAAGATAGAGATAACTCAGCTAAGTGACTAGGGAAGTGAGTTGGATTTCGCCTTGATCCAACATTGTAGGAGTAGAAACTACAGTGAGAGAAGGAATAGGCAAAATTTGTTGTATAGGATTGGAATCTTGTTTGTTGAAAAACATAGTTTCCTCAAAGAAGCTGACATTGATTGACATGTAGTATTTCTTAGTGGTTGGAGAATAACACTTGTACCCCTTTATAAGGCATGAATAACCAAGAAATAAACACTTGATAGCTCTTGCAAAAATTTTATCTAAACCTGGAGAAACATCATGAACAAAATATGTATAACCAAAAATTTTAGGAGGAACAAGATACAAGAGTTATGTTGAGAATCTTAGATATTATCTTATTTTAATATTATATTATCTTCATATTATATTATCTTGTTTTTAAATATAATAGGAAAAAATAATATCTTTGAGATTATAAAGAATCATATATTTAATACTCATGTATATGAAATAAAGTTATAGATTCATCCTGTGAGTATTCATAACGCAATACACACATTTTCATTCTAATATTTCTCTCTATTTCTCTGAATTTAACATGGTATCAGAGCCAGATTGAAGGAATACTAAACCAAAAAAAAAAAAGTCTCATCGAGGGCAATGCTCATTGCTCACAGTGACCTCTTTTTTGCTTGTTGCTCCTATCCTAAAACAGTGCTTTGATATTGTTCATCTTGTCTCTATTTTCCTCTTCAATAATGGCTTCCATTAGCTTGTTTCTACCCTTATGGACTGACCTAATCTTTGTCCTAGATGCACTGGTATCGGCTTTGTCCAAAATGCACTGACCCCAGTCTTTGTCCCAGATGCACTGACTCTGATTGTCCCTGTTGCACTAGTTCCAACTATGTCCTAGTAGTAGTGGTGGTCCCATTTCAATGTTGTTCATCTTGCCTATATTTTCCTCTTCAATAATGGCTTCAATTGGCTCGTTTCTACCCTTAAGTACTGACCTCATCTTTGTCTTAGATGCAATGGCTCATGTCTTTGTCCCAAATGCATTGGCCTTATTTTGTCCCTGTTCCACTAGTTCCAACTATGTCCCAGTAGCAGTGGTGGTACATTTCAATATTATTCATCTTGCCTCTATTTTCCTCTTCAATAATGGCTTCCATCAGTTCGTCTCTACCATTATGTATTAACTTCATCATTGTCCTAGATGCACTGGCTTCAGATTTGTCCTAGATGCACTGGCCTCTATCTTTGTCCCAGATGCATTGGCCCTGTTTGTCCCTGTTGCACTAGTCCTAACTATGTCCCAGTAGCAGTGGTGGTTTCAAGCAATATTCCTTGACTTCAACATCCATGAGTTGTATTTCCAAATATTGCTTATGGTGGAACTCAATTTTGGTTTATTAATTTTATTATTGCATTCTTGTAGCAAGTTGAATGCTTAGTAAGCTCCAACTTGAGGGGGAGTATTGAGAATCTTAGATATTATCTTATTTTAACATTATATTATCTTGATATTATATTATGTTGTTTTTAAATATAGTAGGTAAAAATATCTTTGCGATTATAGAGAATCGTATATTTTATACTCATGTATAATCCATGAAATAAAGTCATAATTCTAAATAGATTCATCTTGTGGGTATTCATACACACAATTTCATTCCAATATTCCTCTCTATTTCTTTAATTTTAACAGGTTCATTTGGAAAAATGATTGAGTGGGGAATTTTATTTTCAAGAGATGAGGAAAATATCCTATTTATTAAAAAACAGGCAATGAGAACAACATCACCCCAATGATGAATAAGAACATTTGCATCAAGCAACAAGGTTCGTGCAGTCTCAAATTATGTGTCTATTTTCCTTTCAACTATTCCATTTTGTTGCAGTGTGTGGGCAAGTGGATTGATGTAGGATTCCTTGATTGGACATAAAAGAGGAAAGTTCTGACCAGAAATATTCTTTCCAAATTGATCTCTAATTTCATGGAAACATACATAGAAATAGACTTTAATAATTTGATGTAGGATTCCTTGATATTGTCACTTCTAAAGACTTTAATGATCTTTCCAAATTGATCTTTAATTTCATGGAAAAAGACATAGAAATAGACAAAAGTTTAGATCAATTAATTAAATAAACCCAAGTACATCGAGAATATTTATCATGAAGGTAACAAAATATCTGAAACCAAAAGTTACATGGCTTGGTCCCCAAATATATGAGTGAATGGTAGAAAAAGCCAAATTACATCTTTTTTAGTCTGATTTGGAAAGGATGATTAAACATGTTTGTCTAACTAACAAGACTCACAATCTAGGGTTTATAACTTGCTAAGACTTGGAACCATTAATTTCAACTTGGCAAGATTAGGATGTCCTAAACAATTATGCAAAAGTTAGGTAGCAAAACAAGACACAGAAGGACTAGTTTCCAAGTAACAAAGACCTCTTGATTCATGTCCTCTTCCAAGCAATTGGCCCGAACTACAATCCTATATGAAAAAGGAATCAACATCAAATGTTATTGAGCAATTTAGATCATGAGTCAATTGACTTGTGGAAATTAAATCATATGGACAGTTTGAAATATATAAAACATTGGTTAAGTTTAAGGAAGGGGATAAAGACACTTGACCAACGTTTTGGGAAGCAACTTTAAACCTAGTGGCTAAGGTAATAAGATGAGGAAATTTTGATGAAGAGATTGATGAAAATAAAGACCTGTTACCAGAAATATGATTAAAAGCACCTAAATCAACTATATGGACTTTGAACTTCCTTCCATAGATTGAGAGATCTAAGTTGTTGAAATAGTTGACATTGATGAGAAGTGAGTCTGATGTGTAAATGTCATTTTCAAGTTGTATTCAAGTATTGATAGAGTAGAAGAGGCAAAAATCAATTATGAAACAAGAAGAAAATAGGGCTAGACTTATACTACTCTTTTCAACTTCACAACTAGAACCAAACAAGGGCTTGAAAGGACCAAGAAGCTGCCGACAAAGAGATTGATAGTAGCGGGGCAAAGCTCCGATGACTGGAGGATGGCTCGTGGGCTTCATGCACCAGAGGATGGACTCCACAATGACAACGTGTGGGACAGCTGTTTCACTCGCAACCACCAAAGTTGGGTCCCGCTCAACAGTGCACACCTAACCCTATCTTTGTCTTCCAAAACTCGTCGGTTAATGGTAAAGGAAAGCAACAGCGACGGCGAAGCATGATGGGGCAACCATAATGAGACTATAGAGCGGGACCATTCCCGATTTGATACCAACTTGAATGAAATAGGATTTAATATTTTGGGGTAAAATGTTTCTCACTTCTTAGTGAGGATGCCCCATATATATATTACAAGACAAGGCTAACAGAAAAGTACATAAAAAAACAAAAGATAAATACAGTCTATATATCTAACACAATGTAACTATCCTAGAACAATAAAGCCAATAATTAAAATCTTTAACGTCTCATACTATGGATGACTACGCTTCATCGTTAAAGATAAATTTCAAGACATTTCAATCAAGTTACAAAATGTTCATATATCCACATATGTTGAATTTAGAGAAAGATAGAAAAAAATATTTGAAGGAGAATTTAGAGAATGGAAAATGCTTTTTTATTTAGTTGAATGTGGTACTTTGAGAAGCAAGAAATCTATAATTATATATAGATAAGCTTTTAATAGACTTAACGGAGACTATTTCCTAGGCTAATATAAATTGAGTGCAACTTACTTGATTTAAAAGCCCATGAACACTAAGTGCATTTACAATTACTACATTATTTCTGACACTTCTCCTTAAGCTAAAGCTTAAGCAGCTTTAAGTTTGTTACAAAAAAAGCTTTTTTGTTTGTAAATAACAAGCACTCCATCAAACATGGCTGAAAAGGAAACTTGGATGTTGGAGATGAGGAAAAATCAGGGCTAGAGTTAGATTGTGACAAAATCGAGGCCAGAGGTATTGGAACTGAAACCAATACGAGTGCAAGACCAAGCTGATTCTCTAAGACTGTTGTGGGACCACAATGATTTACTAGTACTGCCATGGGACCTGCATGAATTTCTGGGATTGCCCTAAGATTAGGGTAATTTTGATGGTCTTTCTGCATGGCCAAACCGAGTCGGGAAAAATGTGCCTAGTAGTAGGACAAAAGACACAGGCATATTCCCCTTTTCTCTCCTTTAAAGATATGACAGCAAACACAAGCAAAAAGGAGCAAAAAAACAGTTTGCAGAAAGTGGTGAACAAAGATAGATGGCAAGATGAGATTGGGTAATCCCGAGAGTCAATAGAACCACCAGAGGGGCCAGTTTTAGCTGTTGGTCAGATGGAACAGGAAAGAAACCTCACTGAACAAGAGTTATTTGTCCAATAAAACATGGCAACAGGTCCAATAACTGCTAAACAAGGACAGATTTGAAGAGATGCTTCCAGTGACCTGGATGCAGCAGTAACAGCATAAGAGAATACTCTTCTTGAAGGCTATCTCGTCTCTAATAAGTTAATTTTCTGTTTCTTAGTTTTTCAGCTTTCCATTGTCAATTATAACTGTCATGGTCAGACAGTTATAACCAACCTCTTTCACTGATCTGCAACTTTCCAGACACTAACATAAATGTAATACCCATGAAAACTAAATGCATATTAACCGGAGATAGATGAAAATGCTATTTCCTAAGTGTATTTAATATTGTTACTTCCAACAATAGGCATACACCTAAATAAATGGTTTGCAATATGTGAAAGAATGCACCTTTGAGACATGAACACCAAGATTTCGATGCACTCCAGAGCATTCAATACACAGCAATATGCCAAGGTTTAGAGATGCCCAGTCTGGTTCAGGAGCACTGCACTCAGCACATTTATCATTCCCAGGAATTTTCCTTAAAATCATAGAGACACTACCCACTTCCTTGGAATATACATCATCCTTCAATGATTTCTGACTATCCTTTGATTGACTTGCCAAAGGGGCACTAATTGCCAAGTTTTTATTCTGTGAATTCACTCTACCATATTGAGGCTGCAGCAATTATAAATGAAGGTGTTAATATAACATCTTATATGAACATCTTGGCATGAAGTTATGCTTCAGAAGTTTGAACATAACCTGTTGAAGAAACTGAGAATTAAAAAGCAATGTGATAGCTCCAGTAATTTTGTTTATCCAGTCCATCCTATCAGCTTCATTTTCAGCCTGATAAACCATTTTGGAAAATTAGCTAACAATAAACCAATCTCGAACTACACTATGTCAGCATACAGAATTTGATACAAGACTAACAAAGAAGCTCAATCAAAAAGATGCAAAATACAACGTTAACCAACAAAATGTCCATTTTCTCCTGAAATAGAAAAACTGTATCACACAAATGAGAGGTCTGTGCAAGATAAGAAATAATATTTGGTTGTCACTAAGATATGTTAACACAATGTAGTGGCTTATTTTATGAATCATTAGAATATGTGAAATAAGTCAATCAGTCACCTGTAGTGTGTATGTTTTTGAGGGAGAAATTATTCGGAAGCAAAGCCGTAGATCTGTATCCTCTGCATCCATCTTTATAGTGGATGTACACAGATCAACTGGACAACAACCTAAAATATCCTCATTTAGTGATGCCGCCCTGTTGTGTCTTGAACGGAATCTACCAAACATGCCACTATTTTGTTCAGAAGACCAAGTATAATTATATGACTGAGAGCCCTGGGACAGAGTTGGAAGTAAACATTAGCAGATTGCTTGATGGATAAAACAAATGTAAGAAAAAAACATCTACCATGGGTTTGGCACCCTTCACTCTGTAATAACATAAATTTCCTTGGTTATCAAGCACAAAGAACCTCCGTTTCCAATCTCCACGTGAGCTTGATGATCGTTTTAACAGATAGCCCTGTTTAACTGTTTGAAGCTGTAAGCAGGGGTAAAAAATAAAATTAGAAGACAAAATATGACATCAAAACAAAGAGAAAGGGAAAAAAACAATGCATTAAACATAAACTCCTAAACTGGAGTACTTTCACAAGTCCCCAACCAGAAAAGAGCAATTACTTGCCTCCCCTTTGGTTGCAGACTGCATTCCTGCTTCTAAACTTCTGTAAGAGTTCAAACCTACAACATGAGTGCCATCAGAACCTGGCATAGTTTCTGTGTAATTGCTAGAAGCTCGTATGTTCTCCAGCTCTGCCTGCGTTCTGTATTCCTGAATCCGTTTTGCAAGCTTATCTTGCTCAATATTAGCTAGTTCTTTAGATTGCTGTGCATATGTTAGCACCTAATTTAAGGAAAGTACCCCAAAACAAAATCAAGTCAGAATTTTCATGCAGCAATCTAGGATATGAGTCATTAAAAGCCACTATTATCAAATACCAAAGAGATTGATTCAAAGTTAATAATTATAAAATAAAACTGTCAAAGATAACAATTTGTAGTGTCACAATATACTACCTTAGTCCCTAAATGTAAAACACTTTTAACTAATCGCACTTCTTAAGAAAGTTGGTTAGTTTAGTTGGTTGTACTAAATTTATGGTTAATTTCCAAAATTACCCTTAAATTTATTGGGATACATAATTTTTTCCAGTTAATTGTTTTATACCTAATTAATTAACATATTTCAATCATATCCTCCAATCTTCATAAAAGAGATAATGCATTTATTGTAAACTAAATACGGGTATTTTGGTCAAACAATAATTAATATACAAAAAACTTCAAAAAAGTCATAAAAAGGGACAAAGAACCTTTAAATTTATGTCTTATATTTAAGGATGGAGGTAGTATAATTTATGACCCACTGCCCATACATCATATATAGCATGCCCCAAATCAGGTAGAAGAATCAACAGCATAGAACAAGCAAGACAATGGTATGACTATACATTACAGTCCTAGTAACAGTAAAAGACAGTGCAAGAGATTTTTTTCAAGCTGCTAGGAATTCAAACACGGACAATCCCAGGAATGCAAAATATCTATAACCCTATATTTGGTGGAAATGGATCTCTTCATTTCCTTTTTGTCCATTTCTTCCATTTCCTATATTTTCCTATACTTTGAAAAAGTTAAATTGAATATAAATGATATAACTTTTATAAAATGTAACATTTATTTATTGTTAAAACGGAAAGGAAATGGAGAGAGAAAAAACGGAGAGGATCTTAACTCATATTTGGTACCTTTACTAATATTTTTAATTTTTAAAAGGGCAGCCTAATCTATATAACTGTTAGAAAGCTCCACATTGTATGCCTCAATTATTGGGTGCAACTTAAATATTTGTCGTACAACTTCATTTAATGGTTTTAAGATCAAATCTAACATGGTAGACTATAGTCCATCTCCGTTCATCACCAGTTCTGGAAGACATTACTTGTTCTAGTAGGCATATGTAGAAGGGGGTGTTGGAAATTTCCACATTGCCTACCTTAATTACAGGGTGTGTTTTAAATACCTATTCAACAACTTCACTTGATGTCAATTGGTTTTAAAATGCAATCTAAAAAGGCTCCCACTAGTTGAGCTCTAGGGAGGGTAGATGTACACAGCCTTATCCCCACAAGCAAAGACGTAGTTTCTAGGATTTGAACATATAATCTGCAGCCTCCAGCTCATAAGGCAGCAGCAACCTTATTGCTGTGACAAGGCTCAACCTCAACATTTTTAATTTTTAATCAAATAAACTTCTGACTTCGATTAATCAACACTCTTAACAACCCTAAGCAACATTGAAAGTAAATATGATATAAGACATCAGAAAAACTAGTTAGAAAATTCTTTTGGAACATGTAACAGGAAAACTGATCTCATTCCTAGTCTTCAGCAGTCAATTAATGAAAAGCAGTTAATGATATTAAAAGTGGTATTGAAACTAGGAGCTGAAAGTTCTTTGTTCCATACATGTAAACACAAGCAGCACTTAGGCATTGACCGTGCACAGGAGCCTCACATTAGATTACTTAACACTGACTAATCATCAGAATATCAAAACACTATATTCACCAAAGGATATTGATGAATGCATCAACAAGTGCATGAAAAGAATCAAAAGATAGAAAGCTTAAGCACATTTTAAAATTAAAAGCCATCTTACACAATAGTTTTTCTTCCTTTTCAAGCATATAGATTGAGCAACTTTTTAACATGGGAGAAACAATTCTTTGTATAAGTAATTGAAAGTTCACATGAATTCAGAACTCGATGTTCTTATTTACATTTTATCACAAACAATGTCATCCCTATGCTAAAATCAATTCTTCCAAGGAGACTGTATTCTACTAACTAGGAAAATTATTCTTCCAAGGGAGTGAAAATGATAAGTTCCACACACTTATAAAAGGTACTTCATCTATCCCTATCAACTTTTAAATATTGTTTGAAATCAGCAAAAAAAAAAAAAAAATACTCTACCTTAAACTTGACAAATTCTAGTTTGGCTACAAAAAATGAATGAAGCACGTCAATTGCATCCCTTTCCAACTGTTTCATCAAATATGTTCATAATTTTCTCTTCAATATATTACCTTATAATAGAAAAACGATAACTACACTTAATACCTGGTGAATATAGGGCTCCATTTGGCTAAGTAAGTCATAACCCTAAAGCAAAAGATAACTTGTTAAGTACAAATTAATAATTAAAAACATAAAACAGAAAGAATTGAACACTCGCTTATTAAGAATTGCCACCAATTTACAGACCAGCTTAAAATATCTCAAATGAGCATCCATTATTGCACTAATGGACTCCAAGAACTCATACTTCTTTTTCACTTCAATATTCATGAGAGAGTTTACCTGCACTCCTTAAAACCCAATAGCAAGGTTCATATAAAGGTTGTGGAGATTGCAGTAAAAAATATTCATAATTGTAGAAGACATACTAGATTGAAGCGACTTTTTTCAAATGTTGATTTTGAATTTTGTAGATCCTGCCATGGATCAGAGTACGAGGTAATTAATTAAATAATATGACTCACATATATAGTTATAAAAAATATGCCAAAAATTAAAAAACAGAAAACCTAACTATATTTTTAATCCTTGTAAATATAACTACTTAGTCCTCCAGAAAAAATTATTGGATTTAATCGTAATAAATTTTAAAACTTGAAAATAATTCTTGTTGTCATGGCATGCTCCATGGCTTGTGATGTAGCATGTCTAGATATGTATTGTCATTAATAAATAGTGATAGAAACTATTTACCAAAGTTTTCAAATTTATGAGGGCCCAAACCAACATTTTCTGGAGAGTTTCAACCAATTTTAGTCATATTTATATGGATTAAAAACATATTTTACCCAAAATATATATAAAAAAAACAGAACATAATGGATTACGAGAACATGTGGTACAAATATATAGTCATCCGTGAATCAAGATCAACAAGATAATAAAATAGAATCAAAGGCCTTGCCCTGAGACAGCAGACCCTGCAATGCATTCAGACTTCAAAATATATGTATGTGAAATACAAGGTGCACATATGGGCCTCAACAAACTGTCCCTTAAATCTATTTTACCAGTTTCAAAACTAGACAGCATTTTATCCCCTCTGCCTCAGGAGTTAAAATTTCATATTTAGAATTAATGGAGATATTAGGATGCTAAGAGCTAATAACACTATCCACTCTAAAACACAAAATGGATTGATGGTAAGAGTTAAGAGTGCCTAGTCTCTCGCAAAGCCCCACCTGATTCCAGCCTACCCTCTCAATTCTCACTCCCTAGCCTTGTATCTCATACAACCAAGTCATCTGTTTTTTTCCCACCTTGTGGACTCAGCTAGTTACATAGAAAAATCCTACTCAGTCTCTTTCTTTTCATTATGATCCCCTACAATGCTACTCTTTCTTTCTTAACATACACCTTAGTTATTTTGGATTTGGACCTAACTAGTTCAGATTTTTTATGAGGCTTGGAGTTCCTTTCAAATTCAGAAAGGATGATAATCTCAGGGTGTGGTGGTATTGAGTCTATTGACACAACAGTCATAGACTCAAAGTTGACCCATTTAGAGTCCATTAGTTATAAAATTCCTCTGGATGGCACAGCAGTACCCAAGACAAATTGGCTATCATAAGTTTCACATGATATTATTTTAGTTATATCCTTTTAAAGTCATCTCTTCCTTAAGTCACAAGATAAGTTTTTCACCATAATCTGATATCACGACACACTACAAGAAAGTCACAGGAAATCATAGATACAACTACAACTTTTGAGACGCTACTAATCATGTACAAATTGACACAGCAAACCTCCTCTAATTCAGCAACAACATCTTCCGGTGTATTCTTCTTCAAAGAGACAAACTTCTCTCGTGACTGGATTAAAGTGATAATGAATATGTTAGAGATCATAATTAACTCTGACAAATTGAGGATTATGCTTTAAATATAGACCAAATATATGCACAAAACATAAGATAAATGAAAAACTATAATGCCGACATCAAGGATGTAAGCAAATTATGGCTTTCAAAAAGTGGTATTCAAGTGGAAAATCAGAATGCCTTATCGGCAAGACTTCTCTGGATGACTATTCACCACTGTCAAATTAAGCAAGCTTTTACCTAAATGCTTATTTGAGCACTTAGACTATAAAATAGCAGTTTGATTTACTTTCTAGAACATTTTTATCACCAGAAATATCAAGGAGAACTCATGTGGGAATTAAATAGGGTTTTAGTCCAAGTATAATTTACAATAAACAACAGTTCATTTCAGTCAATAGACGAATTAAACAAAGGGCTAAACTAATTGCAAAAGTAATAAGTCTGCGTAAATCATGGTCAAATACCTTGAAAACCAAAATTCTTATGAAGCAATACAAACAACCCAACTTTAAACATCAAAGGACTAAAAACATCCAAGTAATTCTCTTATGAGGTATCCTAAAAGTTGATAATAACTGAATGATTTCAAGGAAGGAAAAAAGGAGCAATACATAGAATGAATACCCAAAACAGACGTCACAAAAGGAAAAGAATTATCATTTAGACATTGCACAACAGAAGCACTGAACTGTAATAAGCATATCTAAGCATCACAAGGAAAATTAAATCATTAACTTATGAACACATTTGAATAATCAAAAATCAAAATTACTGATTATATTTGTGTATACAATCAAATTTATTTCACAAAAAATCATCAAATTTGAAAATAGATTTTTTTTTTGTTTACTTTCTCAGTACCTGATCATAAGAATGCACAGCTTTGTCAAAACGACGACGAGAATCCTGATACAAACAAGCATGAAGTATATGTAATGTATTAATATTAATTAATTAATATGTTTGTGTGTGTATAAAGACAGCACTTTTAGACAAGAAACATCAACCCTAGAGGAAAAAAGTAATACCTTTGCCTCTTGCAAATCAATGTTTATAAACTCTGTCAGTCGGTCAATCAATACATGCTCTACCTATACAAGAAATCTGTCATGTAAATTGTAATTACTCAAATAAAAAAAGATATGTCAACAAAACAATGAAATATTACAATTGCTTTGGTGGTTGACCACCATAGATAAGTACACAAGTGTTTCTCTTCTTTTTTGTTTCTCTTTATTCCTTTACTATACAACCTAACAGATCTGATGCAACCAACAAACATTCATGAAGAGAAAAGCTTAAACAAGGAAGGAATTTTCAACTATAGTTTGATTTTTATTATAGACAAGCAAACTACTTTTCTTTTTCTTTGGGCAAAAAGTTTAACTAGAAACTTCCATTATGTTTTAATGTTTTTTCATTTTGGTACATTAAGTTTTAAAAGTTTCACTTTTATCTTCTATGTTTTTAAAAATTTCATTTGGTCCTTTATAACAAAAATACTTGCATCTTCACCCCCTCTCTAATTTGTGTGAGGGTTCACCTTTACACATGTTTCGTGCCACTAAGAAAATTATTATGCACAGCTACGATGGTTGTAATTTTGAAGATGAATTGTGTCGCGGAAGTCGTAGTGGTTATGATAGATGTGATTAGAGAAGATTAATAGGATTGAAATAAAGATAGTAACGTTTTTAGCTGTTACTAATTTAATTTAATTGTTTCAAAAATTTAAAATTATCAAAAGCTAATAGAATACAATAGAATAGACTAAAATGAAACTTTCAAAAACATAAAGAATCATAAAGAAACTTTTAAAACTTAATATACTAAAACGAAAAAACACTAAAACATAATTGATCAACATTAACATTTAGCTTTTTTAAACTGTTGCTGAAGTTCCATTTGATTTTTCTGGAGTTCTGGATCTTTGAACACCATCAATAAATGGGCACTCAATTACATTAAAGCAACATTAACACTAGACTTTTTTTTTTGTATGTTTGTTTTAGTTAATTTTAGCTACTTGAAAGCCAACGAAAAAACCACTGGTATCAAGTTAAAACACCTAAAGTAACAAGTCTCAAAATCACTATTAAAACTCCATGGAAAAAAAAAACAGTGTTCTGGTTAAAGGACTCACCTGAGAACGAAGAAGTTCTTTAAAAGAAGCTAGCTCACGTAACGTGGTAATAAACTTAGATATGACAGGGCCTACAAAAAAAAAGTTAGAAAAAAAGATACACCTTAATTTTGCACAGTCAGTGCTGTCTTCCTGATACAAGGTATCCCACTTATTATACTATTATCAGGCACCAAAGCAGTTTATGTGGAGCTTGAGTGATGACAAGGCTGCTCCTGAGAAAGTTATATAGTAAAAAAAGGTGTGGTCCAGAACTAGACAAAAATATCCATTTATTACAAATTTAAAAACCAAAGTAAAGGTCTGTTGTCTTTGAAGTTAAAATCTCTTACAAGTTAAAGAAAAAGAAATTAAAACTATAAGCTACTAACAAATTTAACTGTGCATAAAATTTCGTTGTTCCATAATTGAAGCACGACCATTCCTCTTGCTTGAGGTGTCAGGCATGTATTTGACATCAACACCTCTCAAACACTTCGACGACACATATCAAATACTACTCAATTGTTTGTTTAAAAAAATAATTCTTTATTAGCTTAGACATTTGAGCCATCACTCACCTCCATATGGATAGACACTTCAAGGACAGTAGTATTTTTTTTTTAATCATTCTGAAAAATTGGATTAAAATGTAACATAAAATATTAAAAAATAAAGTCTCTTAGTAAGTTTCAGTGATGATCCTCATCATAGATGAACACAAAAAAAATACAAATCTTGACCATCATTTTAATTTTTTTATGTTGTTTATATTTAACTTAATTTGACATACATATACTGGTGCCCCAATGTCCATGTCAGGGTCATCTTGATCATCATTTTATGTTGTTTATATTTAAGTTTGTTCTTCAAAAGCACCTTTTGGGTTCGCTTATTTGATTAGAATACAAAGTAAAACAATATAAGAAAATAAATCTCAATAACCTCCAATTGATACACTGACAGGGTCATCTTGGCCACCACCAAATACTTCTAATGAATCAGAAAAGGCTATTTCTCCATTATATGCTTCCCCCAGAGCAGTCCTGAGGAGTTACAGAATAAAAAACTAATAACTTCACCTGCTGTGGTTCCAACAATAGTTTGATTGATGAAATTTTCAACCAAAACCTGGTGCTTATATGTTTAAAGCTACACCTTTTAGCCACCACAATCCTTAATCAATAACCATTCACAGTTACAATTAGATGAAAAATATTACTACAAGAGACCTGGACCTTTTCGGTTAATTAAACTAGATGAACATTAATAGTTAGACATTCCACATATACCAGTTCATGGCCAAGTTTGGTAGTATTAACATCAACTTTGGGTTAAAACATATTTGCATTTAATTAATAGACCAACTTCAATCTGTCAAAAAAGATATTGAAAAAGTTATGGAAGATTACTATTAAAAACAAACTAGAGAATGTACAACTAGGAGTGGGATCATAAGAAATTCTCCTAAAAAGAATAATGAAAGACAACGGTGAGCTAACATGGCTCACAAATTCAACAGAGCTGTCTAATTTCTTAGCATATGGGATCAACAATAGAAATCCCCTTCAAACAACCATAAACAGAGGAGAAAAAGCTGCCCTATACTTAAGTTTTCTGTATTCAAGAGAACACATTCATAAATAAAGATATAGCTTCAAAATCTAGAACCGACTTTGTAAATGCCAAAATAGATCCAATAGTCTATATAGGAATACCATCAAACACTTACATAAATTTCTTACACCCTTTATATAGTTTCTGGCACCGATCTTTTAATTCATCAGTTGTTTCTTCAATAGAAAATAACTGCCCAGGGAAAATAAATAAATTACAGCAAGGTATCAACTTGATAAAAATAGTAAAGAACCAATAATTTACTAATACAAGAATCTTGATCAATACAGATAAATGGAAATGCATACACTCATGCTTATTTTGGGGAGAAACAGAACAAGTTACAAGGGTTGAAGAGAGTAAAGGAGTACAACAGTAAAGAATAAGGTATCTATTTTTCAGGAGACAAAAAGAAGAACATCAAAGAAAACAGGAAGAACACGTCTTCACAGACACAAAAGGTCATTAAGTGAGCTTCATAAAGCACGAATAAGACAAATCTATCCTAGAAAAGGGGCAATGGAAGATATCTACCTCAAAAACCTCGTATAAATCTCTATTTCCCTGCTCAATTCAAATCAAGGAAAACGAATATTCCAAATCAGTCCTAAACTAAAGCCTCGTTCTACAACTTCCAATCAACGCTATCCTAATGTAACTAACCATACAAACCACATATCATTGCGATTTGTTCACTATGAAATGGTATTTCACAAAACAAACTGAAACTCCTTATTAAAGTTTGTCTTAGCAGGAATTTAAAGATTTGCGAGGGAAGGGAAAGGAAAACAAAGTATGATGAGAAACGAAGCGCAAAACATAATGGTGTAGGACAAAAGCGCGGTGTCAGTAAAGCGAATCTGAAGCGAAGCTAATTAGATTGCGAAAGTATAATTGAGATTGCAAAATGAAGAAAAGGAAAGCACCTGTTTCTGGAACATAGGGGAATCATCGAGCTTGACGAAAGCCGATGCCATTTTTGGTGTTGGTGACTGAATAAGGCTCCGCTCAAGCTCTGTTACAGTTTAGATCGCATGCCAATGTTTATGCACACGCTTCACATGGTGAGCGAGATGCAACTTTTTTACGTGACTATTTTGTCCCCGCCCCACCACTTAGGAAAAATATTATTTACTAATGTTCTAAATCTGTTTTTATTGATTTTAAAAATTATGTCAATTAATTTTAATTGATTAAGAATATACACTCATGGAATAAAAATAAGTTTATAGCAATGTTACGGGTCTTTGGTCCTTAACAATTTCATTGGCTATTAAGAATGTGTATGTCAAAATTTAGGGGTATTCACTATTTGGGTAAAATAATATCTTATCCTATCAAATTTAATCCGATTGAATTAATTAGATTTAGAAAAAAAATTAGCAATTTATCATATCCAAACCAATTAAGGATGGATTGGATTAATAGATTATAAAGACACTTTTTTATATCTATTTTATTTTTTATAAAATATAAAAAATAAAACAGTAAACCAAATATTAAAATATATATTTTTTAAAATAATATAAAAATAAAATTACATATAAAAGTATTTTATAAATGATAAAATATAAATCCTAAAAATCTCAAAATAATAAAATTTAATAACTCGTAATCTTTATTATTGTAATTATTAATGCATTCATTTTTCAACTTATCGCGTTAAGTCTTAAACTCTTGCAAGTTTAGAGTTCCACTTACCCTTTGTGATTTTAATTATATGTTATTTATAAATTAAACATTGGAGAGATGCTAATTTCTTTTAGCACCCCCTCATTTGCTATCTACACCTCTCAATGTTCACAATTTTTGGCAAAACCCCAAAACACACTCACCCTCTTTTATCTTAAGATTTTTTCCAAAACATTATCTAGCTTCATGACTTCACAGACACCTCTACCCACCTCTTTGACAAAACACTCTCACCCTCTTCGCACATGTACGACAGAGGAAGTTCCTAAAAATAGATGTGAAAAAAATATATATGTTCGAAGAGGGTGACGATGCAAAATGAAGAAGTCAATATAATTTTTCAAAGAGGTAGGTAGAGGTGCACGTGCAGTTGTGAAGCTAAGTGTTGCTCTATCAAGAAACTTAGGGTAAAAAGATAGTGAAGGTGTTTTGGGATTTTGCAAAAAATTATAAACATTGAGGGGTGTGAATGAAAAACGAGGGGGTACTAAAAGAAACTGCTTGGAGAGATATACAATAATGGGTCACTTATATATTACTCAACTTTCCAATTTCTAACTAATATGAGATTTTAACTTATACTTGCACTCCAACATTCTTTTATTATTTTTATATAAGTAAACTTTTACGAGTCTACAAGTTGAGTTTGTCGAACTCCCACGAGTTTACTTAGACTCTCGAATTTTATAATCTTATTTATATATATATATATATATATATATATATATATATATAATATTAAACGGGGTCAGTTTATGGATTACGAATTTTTAAAGTTCAAATATGTGATTAGGATGTCTATGGTCGGAATGCATAAGATTTGATCTGATTACGTCTAGGCCAGTTCACAGCTCTAATTAGATAGATTTGAATTCATAGATTCAAGGATCAATAACACCCCTAAAATCAGTGAGCATTATTCGATCCATCGAGTCAATCATTGAATGCATGATGTTATTTATATTTAAAAGTTTAAATAATTTCATAGCCTATAAATTAATACACTTGATGTTTAAAGAGTTTAATTGGTATACACTGTCAGTATAAAAGATTTTTACACTGACATTCAATCATGACTTTTCATTTATGTGACTTTTAAAATAGTAATGATTAAAGTCAACAAATCTATTATAAATGAAGACTAATTAAACTCATATTTAAAAGCATAACAAAATTCTACTTATGTAAAAACATAGTTATGACAAAGTTTTTTGTATCCTTTTCGTAATTCAACATACATAACCTTAGGTTAGAATTTAAAATATATTATTATAACCTATTTATTAAAACTATCATTACACTACGATGACAAACATAATCTAATCTAATACTATGCATATATGTATAAAGTTTAATTCGTATGCAATGTCAGTTTAATCAATTTTACACGAATATCCAATCTTAACTCTTTATTTATGATAAGTTTGTTAACTTTAGTCATTAATACTTTAAAAGTTATATAATAAAAAGTTGTAATTGAACTAAGTGTAAAACTCTTTTAAGCTGACAGTACATACTAATTAAACTTATATTTATATGTATGTTTATGTGTACGATTATTAGTGTGTTTTATTTGTCATTTTAGTTAGCTAAAAGTTGAAATGGTTTCACCTCCATTTGGATAGAAAAAAATTAAAATTCTTTTTATAAGCTACTAGTTTTTAAAAAAAAAAAAAAACTACTTCAAGTAACTTTTAAAAAAATTTCATATTTTCAGCTATTAGCTAATTTTTTTTAGAATTTTACTATTCATTAATTAATGTATTGTCTTCTGTGATTTTCTCTCATCATATAATACTACATATTTCATTCATTTCTTCTCATTTATAATTTAAATATATAATTATAGAAAACTATTTTAAATATATAATTATAGTAATTTATAATTTAAATATGTAATTAAATAAATTTATAACTTAATTATGTATTTATAATGTAAATATGCATTTATACATATTTATAATTTAAATATATAATTATTTTATATTATTAAAATATGTATTTTGAATGCTTCATTGTTGATCTAATAATTAATAATGCTCTTATTTGTCATTTTAGAATTTTCAGCTAATTGATTGATTAATTAGTTTTACCAAAGATTTAAAACTAACTTTTTAACTTTCATCTAATTTTTAACTTTGAGCTTTCAACCAGTTTTGCAAAACACACATGATGAGAAACAAATATTTTGTAAATTCAGCGAAGCTAAAAAGTTTTGCAAAACCTATATTATTTAGACAATATAATTGTTCCATACATTTCATGATTGTTACAATAAAAAAAATATTATAAAATCATTAAATCAATTTGATAAAATAAGATAAATATAAATTTTATTTTTATATAACAATATTAGTAAAGTAACACATGTAGTCTAGATTTTTTAAATAATTTATTATTAAAAATTAGTTTATAGAATTAATATTTTTTTAAAAAATTAAGAAAGTAATTTTTATATTTTCAAATTTAAATGTAGATATTTAAATTCATTAATATAATGATTGTAAATGAAATTTATTTTAGATAAAATATATTGTGACTTATGTGAGTGTAAAATAATGGCAATGGCCTAACAGTTTCCAACTTTTCTTAACACGGTTGATGAGTCAAGAAAAACAATTCAAATTAGATCAAACAGCAACTTTATCATCTAAAATTTCAAGAGGTGAATGAATTTGGTAAGCAAAGTAAATAAAATTACATATAACATAAAATGGAAGGTATACAATGAATTCACTCACATGAGTAACGTTATTTAACATTTAAAAAACCTGAAAATACATGATTTGCCAAAGACAACTAGGTTTTCGAGTCACCCCCTAAACATGTCAAGTCAAACCAGGTCATATAAAGTATGATACATGACATATTCATTTAGTGATTCAAACTACTTAAGTGACTAATTTACAAGTCAATCTGACCATTCGAATCGAAATTAATGATGTTAATTTTTATTTTAAAGTCATACGAAAAAATATATTTAACTTGTTGATAATTTATTGATTTTTTACAAATAAACAATGTATAAAATTAAAATTCATATATTTATATTTTATCATTATTTGTGGCTATTTTTAACTATTTGTTATAAAATAGATTAAGTTCATACATTAATAAAAACAAAGTTGCTATTGTGAAAAAAAATTGTTCTTTTTTCTTGATGAGATAGACTCCCTAATCTAATAAAATATTAATTGTTTATGCACCATTTTCTTCTTTTACGACAAACTAATAGAAGAAATGTGCGAGAACAATCTAATAAAGGTGTGAGAGACATATTATAGCTAGCAAGTGACATCAAACTCTGTGTCACACTCAAAAGAAGTGTGCTCTAGCTCATTCTCTTTCATGAATATATAAAAAATTTAAAAAAAAAAGTTTAAATTATTCTTTCAAAAGCTAATTCACTCACATGACAAATATAAAATTGCTCTCCAATAAATTTGTACGGTTTTTATGGTTGCTTTTACAATTGTTATTTTATTGTATTTTATAAATGATTAATTGTGTATATTTTAACTGCTTTGGAGATTAAAAAACTTGTTTGCAATTTCAAGTGAATGTTTGGAAATTTAAATTTGTAAAAAAATATGAAAAATCTTTCTAGAATCTAAAAATCTATAGTCTAAAATTTGTAGTTTTTTATTTTTTTTCTTTTAACTTGTGTTCGTGCAGATTATTATTTTTATGCTAGACTATATTTTTATTACACTAAAAACATTTAAAATTCACTTTTAAACAAATTTACTCAAAATTATTTTTGTTTTGCTTAATGTACTCAAAATTCTAATTACAATAGATAATTAGTAAGCTAACCCTTGTTTCATGGGTCTCAATTTTTAAATAATATTTTGCTAACAAAGTTAGTTGACAAAATTAATAATTTTTAAAAAATAATAATTAAAATAATTATTTATACAATTTTCAAATTTAAAAAGGTATTATGTTATATGATGAAATATAAAACAATGCATAATATGTGATAAGAAGACAACTAAACAGTTTTTATAATACTATTGATAATATTAACTAGTTATAAATAATTAATTAACATTTCAATTTTCCATGTACCTTAATACCAACTCATATTAGAAATACTATCATTCAATGACTCTAATTAGGAAATGAAATGTTCTGTTCCAAATTTGTATCTCATTTCCTGTTACTAATCAATAAACGTCATGTCATTTAATTCGTTATATAAAATATAAAAAAATTCATAAAAATAATTTACTAAATGACATGACATTTATTGATTGATTGAGACATGAAATGAGACACCAATTTGAAACAGAAGATTTTGTTCCCTAATTTAGTTGGCAACACATTAAATTTGTTGAGGATAACTTGAGTTGGATCCCTCATAATACATCCTTGGAAAGGAGTGATGAGGTTTAAGTATGACTAAGGAGTGAGTAGCCTTAAATGTAACTAAATTTTAAGCCAAGTAATATAATTAGCATAATAATGACATTAAAGTTTTTTTCCTTTTATAGGGAGATGTTGCAAATGGGACTGCTTAAAATCCAACTAAACTTTGTGCTTGTCCTGCAAGGGAGCTCCATAGAAACATGTTCCATTGTACCATTGCCTCTAAAAGCATGAATAATACACAAACCACTACTTTTTTTTTACTCTTTATGCATGCTATTGATCTTGAATTTAAAATTGCCCTACTAAACAAGTACCAAACTTATAATGAAATTTCTGGTCCAATTTTCAATTCTACTTGCACAATACTAAACAGGAGTTTCTAGGAGTGGCAAAATGAACTAACTCGCTCCATTTTGGCTTGCTGAAAACAGGATAGGATAGGTTGACCCACCAAAGTTAAGGTAAACCAAATTGTTTGGCCTTCCCAACCATTAAGCGAGCCATTAGACCGATCCACCAAAATTTTGAAAATTTATTTTTTTGTTGTTTTTTAAAAATAATATAAAATTCCATTTAAAAAATTATTTTTCTCAAAAAATTCATATTTTACAAAAATAAATAGAAAAATCACAAAATAAACCTTACATAATTTATTTTTTTTTACAATATTACACTTTTACAAAAATAAATGGAAAATAAATTTATGACAAAATTTATTTTATTATTTTAAGAAAGTCATTTTTACAAATTCTATTTAATTATTTTATTAATTTATATAAATATTAAAATTTTAAAAAATAAAATATAATATTGATTGGTTGACGGGTCAACCCCAATTGGCCCTTTCTTTGACATGCTAAATCGACGAATGATGCAAGACAGGCCAAAATGGACTAACAAGTTAAAAACACTACCCTAACCCACTAAAATAAGGGTAGATTGTCGAATTTGCCCCGTTTGGCCACCCCTAATAGTTTTCTGTCAAACTGATACTGGAAGCCAAAATTTTTAATTACAAACAAAAATAAGTACACGTTTCTGTCCTTGGCAAAACAATATTATAGGGAAGTTTGTCAAGAAGTTTTCTCATCACATCAAGCATTTTCCAGGTTTTGAAAACCGTACGGACCAGCTGGTTCAACCAGTTGAACCAAGAACCAAACCATGTCTAGTCCATTATTTCATAATAACTAAGAGCTTTCAAAACCCAGACAAAACTGGTCGATTCACGGATTGACCGCCTTTTTTAAAAAAAAAATTATAGGTAAAAAAATAAAAATAATTGAAAAATAATTATTCTTGAAATTTTAGGTACACAACTGAAAAATATTCTAATAAGGTATTGCAAAATAAAAAAAAGATATTTATAAGAAATTTTTGCAAAAAATACTCAAGATTATTAAAAAAATATTTAAAATGATATTTTGTAAAAAAAATATTTAAAACATAATAATATGTATTATATTTGTGTACTATAAATCATATGTAGCTTTTTTTTTTACTTAATATATATTATGCTAAATTACTATCAGTACCCCCTATTTTGTCACCCATTAAGCTGTTAAACGAACTTTCATGATTAATGACGTGACATTATTAATTTCCTAATTAAGAATTAATTAATATAATGTTAATTTTAAAATATACAAATGCTTTTATTGGCTAAATTTGAACCTAGGACCTCATATACATAGGCTAAATACCTTACCATTAGAACAAATGCTTTTATTGGCTATATTTTGAAAGTTAAATGTAGTTAAACTATAATTAATGTTAATTTCAAAAACACCAAAATCACAAATAAAAATATGTACCAATTGCACAAACCAAGAATTAAACCCAGCATCATGCAATGCCAAAACAGGCAACCATATCGCTAGAGTCGCTAGAGCAAGTGCCTACGTTAGTTTCAACTTGCCTTTCAACTTCTTTTGTTTTCATTATGTAGTATATTTTTTCTTGTAAATTAAAAAGTGAAGGGAGAGACATGGTAGTGTGTGAGACGACATGCTTGAATTTTTTAAATGAGACATTTTTTAAATTCTGAAAAAGAAAAAATAAAAAACTAAAATTTAAAATTTAAAAATATATAGTATAAATTTAAAATTAAAACTAAAAGTTAAAATTATAAATTTAATTTATATATTTATCAATAATTTTTAATTTAAATAAATAATTAAATAAATATGGAAATTAAAATAAAGAATTAAAATTTAAATTAAAATTTTGAAATAATAAATTAAAATTGAAAATTCTAAAATTTAAATTTATATTATAATTTTCAAATTTTAATTCTAAATTTTAATTTCTATCTTTATTTTTAACTTTATTTAATTCTTTATTAAATTTAAAAATATTAATAAGTATATAAATTAAATTTATAATTTTAAATTTTAGTTTTAATTTTAAATTTATATTATATATATATATATATTTAAATTTTAGATTTTAGTTTTAATTTCTAGTTTTTTATTTTTCAGAATTTAAAAAATTTCTCCATTTAAAAAATTCAAGAATTTCATCTCACACATCACCATGTCTCTCCATTTACTTTTTAATTTACAACAAAAATATACTAAAGAATGAAAACAAAAGAAGTTGTAAAACAAGTTAAAACTAATGTGAGTACTTGATATAGTGGTATGATTATTTGTTTTAGAATTGTATGGTGCCAAGTTCGATTATTGGTATGTGCAATTAATTTATATTTTTATTTGTGATTTTGGTGTTTTTGAAATTAACATTAATTATAGTTTAAGTAGATTTAAATTTCAAAATATAACTAATAAAAGCATTTAGTGTAGTGGTAAGGTATTTATCCTATGATTTTGAGGTTTTGGGTTCAAACCTTTTCAGCCTTTCTAATAATATTATTAGGAATGGACGATGTAATCAATCTGGGAACATCCCATGTAGCTTCTAATAATATTGGGAATGGCCGATGTAATCAATCTAGGAATATACATATACATAATTTTGAGTCACGAGATAAAACAAGTACTTGGTTCTCAAAATTATCATCAATCTAGGCAAGCAAAATATGAATTTGAGATCATGAGTGCAAGAATTATCAGAGTATTAGGTTGTGTTTGGATTGAAAATTGTGAAATTCTAAGAAATTTAAATTCCATGAAATTTGAATTGCATTAGTTGAATTCTTGAATCCTTAAAATTGATTGTTTGGATAAAGAAATTTACAAAAATCAGGATTACAAAAAATCACTTCAAATTCAGAAATTGTGATAAAAAAACCACTTTAAATATAAAAAATTTTAAATTATGTAATCCAAACAAATATATTTAAGTTTCTAAGTCATACAAAAAATCACTTCTTTCCACAAAAAATCAACCGTAACTAGTTACGTTGTAGGACTAGCCTTTTCCACTAATTAAGCCAATAAAATAAGGCATCAAACACACCGGATAGCACTATCCTAGGATCAGGACCATACTGTTTCTTAGATGCTTGTCATTCACTATTTGTTTTTTCTTTCTATACATATATTATAAAATCCCCTCATGATCTCATCCCTCCATTTCCTTGTTCTCTCCACACATCTCTTAATTAGTACTCACAAATGGATGTGAAATTTGTTGCACAGTGCAGGAGTACCAGTGTGTACCACACTAACTTCAACTCAATGGAAACCAAAACACCCTTGTGTGGTTTCAAAGCTGGCAAGGCCTGCTGCTGATACTTCAGCAGAAACAAGAAAAACTAATGTGTACAAAGATGGGTTGTTTGATTGCATAGCCATAAACCATTTATCAAAAGCATTTGTAAAGCAGTAATTCTATCCTGATCTATTATAATTAATGTAATTAAAAGTTCACGATATTGACAAACTTATTTAGATAGGCCCGAACTATATAACATGGAGAAGCAATTCTATCCTACCTAAATCATGCAATTTTTTTATCTTAATTGTTCTTTTCTCTTTAGCTTGAACCCGGAAAGAACCTAAAGATACACATAGAACAATCGAAAGAGGAAATGAAATACAACAAGCTAGCCCACCATTTAAAAATCCAAAAAACAAAAGGAGGTAATATGATTATCTGCATATTCTTGTTTCAGCAACTTTTTGGAGATAAACTTTTTTTTTAGTAAGAAACTTTTGAGAAGGTATACAGAATTAATTATTACTTGGAAAGAGATCAGTCCAAACACTCAATGGAATACATTTATAGCATCTTGAATTTGTCTAACCAGAGTATACCGAATTTATATGTGCTGGATAGGCATCAAATATGCATTAAGCGGAGCAAAAATTATTTCTGAATCTGATACCAGAGTAACTACAATACTGTGTTAGGAGCCATAAGTATCTGATACACATTCAAAACAGAAGAAGCCAGAGCATCAGGAATGGAATCATATTCACTTGACTACACAAACATGAAAAAGATTTTCCAAAACTTTAAATCCAAAAAAGAAAAACTTATATATTACGTAATTATTAGTCATCTGCCTAATAAAAGAGTTATGTTAGATAATTTTTTACTCGGATAAGGCTCCAACTTTAATGAGAAAAGAATAGCATTTTAGTGTTCAAATTATATCAAACATGCTAATATGCAAAACCAAAGAAAACTAACAACTATAGTAAGCACCAACTTGGAAACTAGCAACTATCTTAAACAAAACCTGTATCCGCAATGAATTTCACTTACTTTACAAGTTAGGCATCGAATAAATAAAATGTTACTTTTCTGACTCTAATATCACTTCCGTGGCTAGCAAAAGTCAAGAAAACACATTAAATACATACACTCTTGCATAATAGAAAAAGTGAATCAGATTAAATTTGAAGAACAATTTCAAAAAGGAGCACAAACACCTTCAAGCAAGAGCAAGCAATGAACTTAACTATAATACAAGTGGAATAGATAATAGTAGATTATATGGATAAACACACACACACACACAAAAGATTCCGCAGTTAAATTTGATTTAACAAACAATAAACTAAAAACGATAGGGTTTGATTCTGTTCAGCCAAAGAAGTAATTAATTGGTGTCGGTTTGACTAAGATCCTTTTTAGAACGATGTACACACGTATTTATTATAATCTTAACTCACCAATTAGCACTAGTACAACAAGTAGATTAAAATTCCACGAAAAATTTTCTATCCAGTGATATGAAAGGAAATAAGGAATAAAGGATATGATCTTACAGAACAATTCAATGCTAATCCTGCACATAAACCAACAAATTCAAAAACTCAATTGTTTTGATTTCTGTAACAAATTGAGCAAGACAAAACACATGATGACATGAATCATAAGATATTCATCATTTCAACCCAAATTAAACCCTAGGACTAGGAGAGACAAATAAAAAAGAAATTAAGAGATCTTGGTGAGAAAGGCAAACCAGAAATTCGAATTTGTGACGTAAGAGAAAAGAACAGAGTTTGAGGTTGCATCGTAAGAGACGAACCAAAGAGTTTGAGGTTGCAATTGAGAGAACTATGAGTGCGAGGTTGAGATGAGAGAGAACCTTGACTGTGAGGTTGCAATGAGAGAGAAAGAGCGACACGAGAGAACCCAGGCAGCAAATGAAGCCTGGACGTGATAGAATTCGAGAGCATCAGCATGAACGTGAGAAAGAGTGACGTGATGCTTATGTTCTGAGAGAGACATTGGGCCATCTCGCTCCAATCACAAAGAATTTTTCAAATTCTCTCATTTGAGAAAGGAATTAAAATTCTAAAATTTTAGTTGTTTAAAATTCCTAAAATTTAAATTCAACTTCAAATACATCCAAATAATAAATTACAAATTGAAAAACTTTAAAACCCTTATAAAATTACTTTCCCCAATTTAATTTCCTTATCCAAACACTGTTAAGAAAAAAGAGATGTTTTCTACCAATGAAAATGGGTAGAACAAATTTAAGAAATTAGATTTAGGAACATAATTAATAGAAGATTAGCAACAGCTAATAAATTACTGTCAAATGAAAAGGAACAGGAATCATATTGGTTTTCATACCTTCTTGGGAATCAACTTCAAGATTTTATGAATCATGAGTTCCTCCTCGTATCTTTGCTTTTGTGTCTTCTCTCACCCTCTATCTCAATTTCTCTTCAATTAAAAAAACTGAAACACCAACAGAGGCCTGACCAATTCAAGGTATCAAGATAATTTGTAGATTAGATTCAACAATAAACGATACAGAAATTCAAACAACAATGAGACATACTTGAATTTGGTAAGCATGTATGGCGATGAAAGATTTTTGCAAATTCATAAACCCTCCAAGAGAGAGAGATGCAATAGAAAGTTATGACAAAAGTGAATTTCTACCATGGTTGAGTTTTTGCACTAAATCAGAAAGTTGTAATTTTGCAGCTTGAACAAGGATTAACAAGTAATTTACTAATCTTGTCTATTTTTCCTCTAACAACCCCCTTCCAATTTGGGGGAAATCAAAATGATTAAGTGGAGGTTTTTGGAGAGTTAATTAAAAGTCCCCAAACCATTCCACTCTTTTAAATACTATATATCCTAATATTGGGAAAACATGTCTAGATACCTTCCCATTCCTTCTAGAATCCCCCATCCAAACACAGTCTTAAACTCATGAATTAATACCATCCACTTCTATCCAACTATATCCTGGAGTCTTTTCCACTTGTAATCCTTTCATGAGCTTCCTGACCTGAGCAGCTGCTTCCCAGTTTTGACACATTTTGTACAAGTTTGCCAAAAGTGCATGACTACCACTATGATTTGGCTGCTGATTTACCAATAAATGCCCTATATATTCACCCATTTCAAAAGCTTTGTGGACCATGCAGGCACCGAATAAAGCCCCCAATACACCAGGGCTAGGCTTCATTGGCATATTATCAATAATTTGTTTAGCATCTTCCAAATACCCTGCTCGACCAAGCATATCAACCATGCAACCATAGTGGTCCATCTCTGGCTTCAAATGATAAGTATGTCTCATTAATTCAAACAGCCTTTTCCCTTCCTCCAGAAAACCTCCACGAGAACAAGCAGCAAGAACAGCGGTGAAGGTAACTTTATTAGGTTGAATGCCATTTTTTAACATGCAAGAGAAGATATTCAGTGCTCCTAATGCATCCCCATGCACAGCCAACCCACTAATCATTGCTGTCCAAGTGTACATATTCTTTTCTGACAAGTTTTCAAATACCTTTAAAGCTTCATCAATACACCCACATTTTGCATACATATCCACCAGTGCAGTCCCTAGTGCTACAGTCAGATTTATCTTATTACACTCAACGTATTGATGAACCAACCTTCCTTGATCCAAAGCCCCCATGTGCGCACAGGCACTAAGAACACTCGAAAGTGTAAAATCATTGGGCTCAACATTGTGCAATAGCATGTCCCAGAAGGCTCGAAGTGCATGTTGAAACTTGTTACTTTGCACATAACCAGCTACAAGGACAGACCAACACACTACATCTCTGTAAGGCAGTTCATTAAACACCCTGCAGGCATCGTCACAATGACCACACTTGAAGTACATATCCATGAGAGAACTACAAACATAGCCATCCAAGTGCACTCTCCCAGCTAGGACATAAAACCCGTGAACCCACATTCCAAAATAAGCATCGCCCAGCAATGCAGCAGCACGTAAAATGCTGGCAACAGTGACGGCATCAACCCTGGTGGATGTGGATCTCATCTCAACAAAACACTTGAGGGCCTGAGAAGGAGAGTGGTTTTTAACATAGCCATTGATTAATGCAGTCCAAGCAACAGTGTCCTTGAAGGGAGTTTCATCAAACACCTGGCGTGCACTTTCCATAAAGCAAGAATTGGCAAGAGCTGAAATGAGGGCGTTGGTGACGAAGAGATCAAGATGAAAGCCAAGTTTAAAAATTTGGGAATAAATGATACAAGGGTGGGGAGAAATGGAGTTGGAGAAGGTTTTGAGAAGCAAAGGGAAAGTGTGCTGGTCTGGCAGCACGGCCTTTTGACGCATTATTGCGTAGCATTGAAGGGATGTGAGGGAATGGGAGGAGGCTGCGATGATTTTGTTGAAGAGGCGAGTGTTGGGAGTGTGGATGACTTTGGTCAGTAAAAGAGTGTCTTGTGTTGAATAGAGACCGCAAGTCACCATTATGGATCCAATTTGCTTGCATTGCTCCAACTCCAATGTTCCGTGTTTCTTGATTAGGTACACAATCATGCTGATCCATCTAACCATACCAATATCACTGCCCTTTACCCATTACCATTGCTGCAATCCTTCTCAAGCAAATTTATTTTCACTTAAATACAGTTCATCTAACCTATTTTATTTGTCTTCCTTTTAAAGTGGTGTTTAATATATATCAATTAAACTTATTTTTTTAATTTTAAATATTAGATTTTTGTATTTTAAAATTATGATATTATGACTAAATTTTATAAATATGTGAATCATACTTCTTCCATAAATCGGTGATGTTGATAACTAATTGTTAGTGTTTTGACTGTCACCGTTTGTAAGAAACTAAGTAACAATAAAATAGTTCATTTAGCATTTTAGGTTTACATAAATATTAAGGGGTAGAATGATGCAACATATTACCTTGAAATGTTGAATTAACTTTTTTTATTAAACAGCAAATGACTATGTATCACACGCCACTTAATTTTTTGTACGTGACTCACACTTAACAGTCAATGTCAAAAGTTCATAAAAGGGTATCAATTCACATATTTTTTAAATTTGATGAGATAATATCATAATTTTAAAATACAGGGATACAATGTCTAAAATTCAAATAAATTGGAATATAAATTGTATTTAAGCCTTTTATTCACGAAAGTGGTACCCACTTTGCCATCCCTGCTCTTCTCTTGCCATCTTCTCCTCTTTTGCTAACAACTCTGGTGGGTTCCACACTTTATTTAATGTCTTATCTTTCAATTTTATATATTTTAATGACTTTTAATCAACAAAGCTTGTGTTAGAAATATGAGTTTAATTGGCATACACGGTCAATGTAAAAATTTTTACACTGACATTCAATCACAACCCTTTATTGATGGTAAATTTGTTGACTTTACTCTTGATATTTTAAAAGTTAGATAAATGAAAAGTCATGATTGAATTACACTGATACTGTATACCAATTAAACTCTAGAAATATTATGTTGTTACCACTCAACGTTATATCAACTAGTAAGACACGATTAGGCGTGGCAACAAGACAATGACAGGTATGACATTCTCATACATTATCACTTTCAAGATCAATCCTCATCTTTGTTCCTATACCCAAGGAGTATGAAATTTATATCTCTATCCCTGTAGAGTATTAAGTATACCCATATTTGTTTCATACCTGAAAAAATATAATATTTTTTAATAAAAAAAATTATTTGAATATAATTATATTAATTTAAAAGTCATTCAATAAAAGAAAAGTTTGTAATTTGTGAATTAAATGTCAAACTTTTTTTTAAGACAATGTCAAACCTTTATTTACATCCAAAAATTGTAATTTGTGAAAAAAACAGAAAATCAAATGATCATTTGGTTTGAAAACTAAGTTTAATAAAATCTAGGATAAGAGTTTGAGATATTTTAGTTATTAAAATAAAAGTGGACGAGGGTAAGGACATAAATGAAGTGAGTATGTATATCTTCATCCCCGACTTAATAAATTGAGTATTTTTTGTGTCCGGTCAAATTAGAGATTATTCGTCAACTTCAACATGAGTTTGGGATTACTCATGAGTATATGTTTATTTATCATTCTTAGACACCATATTATTTCACTTAACAAGTTATTCGAATTTGAGTCTATGCAAATTTGTTAAATATTTGAAAGAAGAATTTGTGACTCATAATAGTTTCACGAGGCTTAAACAAATTTTTCAATGAAAAATACCCTAATTAAATTTTTTTAAAAAATAATGTGTTGCTGACATTTTGCAACCTTTTTTATAAGCCTGAGATAGTCATTTGACAAATTTTTTTTATATGCATCTAAGGATAAAAATAGGTTTATCTACCCAATAAGAATATAACATATGTCTTAACTTATTTAAAGTCCGGTTTAGTGTGACCTATTTAATAAAAAGTTAAATTAAGTTTTTTGAAAAACCTGATACGTCAAATTTATTTAGTCATTTAATTATAATAAAAAATAATATACACATAATATTACATATTTAATATCTTAATAAAATAATTATCTCATATTATAAATGACATAAAAAAATATTTTGGAGCTTTTATTTGCTATATAAATCTAGTTTAAAATTTGGATTATTGGCATGTTTAAAATTTGACGTTAATATATTTTTATTTCTTAATATTAGAAGGTTAATAGATTATGTCAGACTTTTAAAAATGTCAAGCCATACTTAAAAAAAAGAAGTTATTAATAACAAGTCAAACTTAAATCATAATTATTTCCTTTAAAGCAAGTTAAATTCATTTATGCAAATCTAGTCGAATTTAACCTACTTTTATCCATACACTCATCAATCAACGTAATTTTAACTTTTTTTACCATATATAAGTGTTTATGTTAAATCTTACCTCTCCAAAAAAAAAAAAAACGCTTCACTTTAGTTGATGCAATAAGTAAATAAATAACACAATCTAATTAATAATTGACTGAAAAAATGTAAGCCACAATAATTATTACTAATAAAACAACATAGAGAATAATATGTACACGTGAAGCCATAAAAAAGAAAGTATTAAGAATGGTTATTGTAAGATGTTGTGTGTAGGCAAGTTGACAGATTACTTATATTATAGGTAAGATGGCCGTGTCATTTGAATATTGAAAGTTGCATTGCATTGGTCCGCCGAGAGACCCGTGATTGATTCTTCTCAACTTAATTAACAATCTGTACCATACTTTGGAGACAAATGTTAGTCTTCAACATTATAAATACTCATCATATTCTCTTCTTTTTTTTTTTCCTTTGGCTGCTGATTAATTTGACAGGAGGCACCGACGGTTCTAAATTCTAATTCAATTATTCAAAACAAAAGGAAAAGAAAACTATCAAAAACATATTTTTGAAATTTTATTATGTAACAAAATTTAAAATGTATTAAATTTTAATCTTTGAGAATTGATCCTGTTTTTAATATATATTTTTCTTATCAATCATTTTATATATTATTTTTAAATACTATTACTTACACATAATCATTTTCTATCTATTAGGTTAATATTAACAAATCTTTATTTATAAATTTAATCTTAAAAAATTGAAATTTCATTATACTGTATTAAATTAACGATGGGTTTTACTTTTACAATAAAAGCTTGGCACAATTAACAGGTAATTAAGTCAGAGGGAAATGTTAGAGAATAAAAAAGTAAAATAAATGTATATACAAAATTACAATTTTTTATAAATTTTTTTAAAAACTTTGAAAAAATTACAAAATAAAATAGATATAGTATAAAAAATAAATTCTAATTTTTTTAAAAGAACTATATTTTACTGTATGAAGAAGGAAAAAAGTTTGATACACTGGTGTTAGGGTCTTATGTAAGACGAGGATACACTAGGATATACTCAAATAATAACTGTATGTTAAGATTGAGTCAGGTAGACTGGACATCAGTTGGTTATCAAATGAGTATGTTCAGACTTCAACTGGTTATCGGATGAGTCAAATAGACACTAGATACCAATGTGGGGGGAGTGAAATGAGCCACGACCTTAGTATCCAAATTCAATGTAGTTAGTCTTTTTCGGAAACATTTGATTATGTGACTATGTGGTTCTGAATACTTATGTTTTGAGGGAGCATAAGTATGAATATTTAGGTGTGATCTATTTGTTGGCAGGTTTATGTGATAAACATGAAGGATGATTTACAATGTCTTTGATATATTTAATGATTAGTGTTATTATGAACTTACCCTTAGTTGTATGTGTATTCTGTATGACTATGATGATCATGCCTTGTAGGGAGTAGACAATGATGACAGAGGACAAGACTAGCGAGATTGAAGATGACTAAAGGACAGGAGAAACAATGTTTGTTGAATTGTAGATAGTATATGATATATGTAAATTAAATTATAAAGTTGAGTGTTTTGAGGTTATAGATGGACATGTATGAGGTAGAATTGTGATATATATGATTATGTAAGACATAAATGTTTGTGAGTATGTTGTAACATATTGATAGTTGAGATGCTTGTTTGATATTTGAATTGGAAGGAATTATGAAATATAGGTTTTGCCAAGTTTGGGCGGCAGGTATCGCCTAGCGAAAAGTTGCCTATGTTGGGGAATTTATTGGCTTTGCACCTAGTGAAGTGTCTTGCCCAACGCAAAGTTTTTCCTGTCAAGAATTCCATAGGGTTTTTTATTAACGACACATCTCATTAAGTGAAATTTCTTCACTAGAACAATTTAATTAAAGTATCTCACTTAACAATCATTGTTATTGGGCGAGATACTCTTGTTCCTCATTGATTGACTTTACATGCCTAGCGAAAGGGTGCAGTGAATGTATTATTATTTATTTAATTTTGATATTTTGAGTTTCATTTGTATTGTAAATGGATATATTGATGAGTAGTAGTATAGATTATATTAGTATTTATTTGGGATGTTACATGTTGAATCGTTTCCACTGCCTCATTGTATAGTACACATGTCTCCTCATCCGAGCACAAATTACCCTCTTTAACATGTCTGCCATTGTTGGTAGTCTGTTCGCTTCTAATTGCCATGTGAAGGCTTGGACCTTTGAAGGTACCACTTTCACCCATAGCCTCTTGAAGAAATCACTACAATCATTCCCATTGTCAGAAACTAAGACTCTGTAAGTTGAGGATACATAGTACAATCCTTATTTATGTTATGTCCACACCGACCTATCTTCTACCCTTCCATCAATTATTGACCTCAACCTCTAACCCAACTCCAATAACAATTCTTCTTCTCATGCAAATAACCCTCTTCTCCAAACCCACTTCTAGGTTTATTCCTCCTCCATTTTTTATAAACAGTAATTAGCCTGTCTATCACCAACCTGTGTAAACAAGGGTACTCCTCTCTGAAACGATGGTCCCTACCCATGTATCCTTCCAAAAAGTAACCTTGCTACCATCTCTTACACTTCTTCTAACATTTGTTAATCACCAAC
Organism: Psophocarpus tetragonolobus; assembly: GCA_037954015.1. Taxonomy (NCBI): domain Eukaryota; kingdom Viridiplantae; phylum Streptophyta; class Magnoliopsida; order Fabales; family Fabaceae; genus Psophocarpus; species Psophocarpus tetragonolobus. Next base: position 4,180,118 of record CM075689.1, read on the forward strand.
CTCATGTTCCTTCCTCCCCATACTTAATGGGGTTTAAATCAGAACACTATTTAGAACATTGTTTACCTTTCTTGACCCAACCTCCCTTCGCAACCATGCTTAGACTTTAAAGTGTGAACCCACAAGAACTAAAGTTCCTCTCGCAACCTCAATTTTTACTTACCAAATATAGCTATTACCCATATCCCGTAAGCTTAGACCCCTGCCTCCTTTTCCCTTACACACCTTTTTCCATGCCACCCAGTGAACTTCTCTTGCACTCTTCCTTTCCACTCCACAAGAAATGCTTAAATAAATAATGGAGTTTAGAAATGATATTTTTTTGAGTCTCATAAAAAGAAAATAAATTAACAAAGTGGATAATACAAATTTTATGCACATTACACGACTCTCCAGTAAAACAAAATTATTCTTCCAAAACAATAGTCTCTTTTGCACCACCTCTATCACTTATTTCTACATACCCAAGTTAGTTGGAGAAGAGCCAATGGAAGATCTAAGTATTTAAAAGCTAATGAGATGTTATAACCATTACTAGCAATGTTCTGATTAATCTAAATATACAATTAAAATATATTAGTCTATATAAAAAAGAAAATCCTGAATACAAATTTATTAGATAAATTTCTTAATGTCATCAAGGAAAAAAGTTGTCAATTAAAACCACTAAAATTGACTTAATGTACGATACGGATGTTTAAGGTACTAATTCCAAATTTTGTTTCCGCCTTCATACACAAAAAAATCCCAATCACTATAGAAAAATATACAGCTTTACAAAAGAAATAGTAACAACACGTCTTCTTACATATTTTTTAATACATTTTTATTGATTTAAATTTATTAAAAAATATAAAATTGAGTATTCTCATTTCTTATTTGTTTAATGTTAATTTCATAATTTTTAACCGATAATAATAAAACATATGTTAAAAAGAATGGATGAAAAAAATCTTGTTAGTATTTTTCAGCTTTACGAATGAGAAGGATAATATTTTTCCCGGATCTTGGTAGGGTCGATTTTCACGTGTCACGAAAGTGTATCGGCAAAAAAAAAAAGGAGGCAGAGAACCCTATTAGCATTATGTGACACAAAAGTAAAATACTATAATATCAACAAATATACTTTAGGTTACCACGTCTTTACTTGCAGACACTATTTCCAGGAACAGACAAAATCCTCACATAAGGTTTTGCTATTGGCTCTACCAACACGTATATAACAAAATATTTTTATGATTTTCATCAATTATTTCACAAGGTACAACAACTTGTTGGCTACATGGAACAATAGGACAATTTAGGGAAATACACATAGGGGTATTAGCTCGGTAGCTCCTGTGCCTCCACGTTTACAATAATACCAAAAAACTTGTCATAGATGGGACATGTACATGGGATCTGTCATAAAATAGCCAAAACTAAAACATGATCACTTGCACTGTAGACTCACGGCAGAAAAACGTATTCAATAATAAACAAATCATTATATAAAGAATAAAAAGAGAGATGAGAAACCATTCAAGTTGAATGAATGATCTTAGAAAGTCATAGTGAAAGGCTTATAGTTCAGATGGTTGGATAGAGTGCTTATGTAAATTATTATTGTAAATTTTCTGAAGCTATTTCCAACTACTATATTAACAAAAATCTTAGAAAGTTGTGGCTGAAACTTGCTCATAATTTAATTGGGTGAGTTGGGAATGATGCATCCCTCTGCCACACTAAGAAAACAAAACACCTATTTGGTTTAGAATATTAGCATAAAACCAGGCCAAAGTAGATGATAAATAGGATATATCTTGTGAAAAAACATTTTCTCTTTTGTCATAAGGGTGCATATCCCAAAAGCACAATTTTATTTTTATCTGTTTTCCTTCGATAGCTATGCCGAAGCCTTGTGACTTGCAAATCAACATTGACGGTCAGCAGATATTTCTTTTGAAAGAGGTATTCATTAATCATTAGTGTTCTTCACTGACTCTTTCTAGTTTGATATTTCAAAGAAAAATTATATACATCGGTAGTGCAAGGTGACTCTAGTTCATTTACTTTGCAGAAGGTTATATCAAAATACTGTGGAGGGTTGAAGAAAATCTTGAATCATCAAAAGAGAAGATGTCATGTGAAGGAGTTGGGGCTTAGAATCAATGATTTCCCTGGAGGACCAGAAGGGTTTGAGCTAGTTTCAAGGTTTTGTTACAGCAATGGCAAAATCCAAATCACTGTGGCTAATGTGTCTCTCCTCCACTGCTGTGCTGTTTATCTTGGGATGACTGAGGAGGTATTCAGCAACAATCTCTTGCAACAAACAGAAACTTTTCTGGGGAGAATCTATTACTGGAAATGGAATGACACACTTGTAAGTCTTAAGAGTTGCCAGCTGTTTTATACATTTGCAGATGGCTATGGCCTATTGGAGAAGATCATTTGTGTCTTAGCAAAGTTTGTCCAAAATTCAGATTCAAACCACCTCACTTCCTCCCCTTCAGCATCAGTATCATCTTCATCATCTTCACCAGAAAGCAGTTTTGCTAAGAGATTATCTTTTTCATCCAAAAGAACTACTCCAGAAAAAATCAAGTCAACTTTGCCACGCAAGGCATGGTGGTTTGATGATTTGGCGACTTTACCACCAAAGATCATTGAGAAACTTTTCATGACTATTGGACTACACAAAGCTGATAACAAAGATTTAATCCTCACAAGATTTCTGTTGCATTACCTGAAAATAGCTACTCAAACCAAAGTGGTTGATTGCGAAAACAGCAACGAGTATTCTGCTCTTGCAGAAACAGCTGCTTATGGGGTCATATCTGTTGGTAAAGAGACCTTTTCTTGCAGAGGCCTCTTTTGGGTACTAAGGATTGTATCCAAATTTGGGTTGAGTAGAGACTGCAGAACTGAAATGGAGAAATTGATTGGTGGAATGCTTGAGCAAGCTACACTGGATGATCTTCTAGTTTCTGGGCATGACATGGGAGTTCATTATGATGTTAATTTGGTGATAAGATTGGTTAGACTATTTGTTGATATCAATGGTTCTGATGCATTGTCTCTACAGAAACTGAAAAGAGTTGGTAGGTTAGTCGACAAGTATTTGAGAGAGATATCCCCTGACCAGAACCTCAAGATCTCTAAATTTCTTGGAGTAGCAGAATGCTTGCCAGACTCTGCACGGGATAGCTATGATGGGATCTACAAGGCCATTGACATCTATCTTGAGGTGAATAACAAATACCCTTCTTCCATTGCTTTTCATATGCACCATCTTCCTAAAGAATCATAGGAAATGGAAAAGAGCATATAGATTATACAGGACTTGTTTGCTTGAGAAAGCAGTTTTTGTTTTTATTTTTTATTTTTATAATATCTACAGAAATATTACTGTGTTCTGACACTGAATTTGTAAAAAAACAACAAAGATCCCAGCTTATTTTATTCTAAGTTTGTTTCACTCTTTTTTTCCCATCCTTTTTATTTTATAGGCATATACATATTCCTTTATATTTTATATACACATATACATAACTGCATTATGTGGCATATGCAATCAAACCCAAAAAAAAGATGTAAAGAAAGAAAGTGCAAGGAAGGTGCCTGGACTTGGATACATACAAAATTTATTTATACAATATTTTAAGCATTTTCCTTAGATAGCCTAATTATTATCCCCCATCTTTCTTAGAGTATCTTCCTTGCATTATCAGCAAAAGCTTCAACTGTCAAATTATTAAATTGGGATGCTATAGCATCCAACTGTCATACTAAAGTCAAGAGCTACTCAAACTTGATTTCACTGTATCCAATCATATATGACATAAAATGTTTCAATACGATTTAGTATTTGGCATAATGTGGAAATCTTACACCCTCAGTGTCCTTTCTAATAAAGTTCCAATTTCAACAAGTATTTTCCACTGATCTTGACAGCATTTAGCTATAATGATTTGCAGTCTCATCCAAGAATGACATTTGAGGAAAGATCAAGACTGTGTAGATGTCTTAATTACAGCAAACTGAGTTTTGAAGCGAGTAAGGATCTGGCGAAGAACCCCAGAATACCTCCAAGGGTTGCAATGCAGGCTCTTATTTCTCAACAATCAAAAATTCCAACAAGTGACTTCGTAATTGAGAGTCCAAGGATGAAGAAGCATTCCCAAATAGTTTTGTATAATGAAGCCAACAGAGAAAGCTTCTCCATACAGAAGAAAGATATGAGATTAAACCTTGACAAAATGCAATGGGGAGTAATAGAACTGGCCAAATTACGCACGGAAATGAATGGTCAAGTGTCACAGTTGTTTACCCATAATGTTTTGCTTAATTCTGCTCCTGCTTCATCCTCGCCAAGGTTTTGTTGAATATCTTCATCTACCACTATCAACATATTATTATGGTATTTCTGGAACTGTAAAAAGCCGTAATTGTATTTTATATTTGCTTTAGAATTTCAACGTCATACGTGAAATCAAATAGAAAACATTTCTTCATCATGGCAGTTGCATACATAAAACAATACTGGATCGATGTAGTAAAGTTTTGATTGCTTTGGATTTTGTTGTTTTACACTGATTTGTCAGCCGGCTTACGATACATAGTAAGCTTCGGTCTTTTCTAGTAATAGGAAAAAACAAATTAATGAATGAGAGTAAAAAAAGATGTTAAAACACAACAGTATTATTCTGCAAATGATTTTTTCGTTTCAACAGTATCATAACAATAAACAAAAGTACATCAAATCATAGCAATCAGTTAAACACTTGATTAAGTAAAACACAACCTATGAAATTTCTAGAATCGGACTCGAGGTATCCCTTCTGATAGCCTTAAAAAATATACATATACTACTCGTAACGACACTCTAGTCATCATCGGGTCCCGCTGCAAGTATATATATTCATATTCATCACATGATTACAAACAAACACAGTATAAAAAACACTCACAAATTTCTTAATGTGGTTTGATTTGATTTTTATACAAAAAATTTCCTGAATCAAATATAAAATTAGCATGATATTTACAAATTCGAAACACACCAAAATAATTTGTGTGCGGTTTTGTTTGGATTGGTATGACCATTTTTTTATATAAAAATAATTTGTTAAATCTTCATTTTTTAAAGATAGATATATTATTTTTTTCTCACGTTCATGCTGTAAAGTTAACATTGTCAAATATTTTTCTTTTTTTAAAAGCTATTTGATCGAAACCAGATATAAGAAATTTGTACCCTAGCTCAAGTCAACATTATAGAAAAAAAAATAAGCACACTCAAATTTATACCAAACAATTATAACAGAAATAGTGAGTGAAAATAAACATAATTAAATTAGCTATAATATAGAAAATGAATAAAAATTGTAATTTCATAACATAGTCAAACATTATAGAAAAAAAAATCAAATTGTCTGAGTTTGTCTAACTAAGTTTGGAGGTACAATAGTAAAATCTAAGTGAATTTGCAATTCACTTGAATTTGATTCGGTAGAATTGAAATAAAACCAAATTGCAAAAAAAAAAAAATTGTGATTTTTTCATTTTCGATCTTTTTATTCTCAATTATTTTTGTTTGTTCTCACAATTTAGATAAAATTGATTTGATATTCAACAATCAAAGTGAACTATCATTCCTTATAAACTAAAGGTTGTGGACTTTAGTAGAGTGTGCAAAACTAGAAATTGGATTTATTGACCTAAAATTAATTTGTTGGTTAAATTGTCAAGTTTCATATCACTTAGGGTTTTTTTTTAGATATAGGTATTATAATGTCCACCACCTTTATATATATATATATATATATATATATATATATATATATATATATATATATATATATATATATATATAAAATTTTATAATTAATATTTTATTTTTTATTAACATTAGTACCATCACCCATTATTATGTTCAATTTTAATTAGAAATTTTTTTTAAAGAATTAGAATATAAAATTTAAGAATTATTGTGTTGGATAATTAACTTTGTAATGTTTATTTATAACTTGAATTATAATGAATTAATATTATATTTGTGATATTATCACCTTAATTCACTGGTCGTACTAGCATTCCAATCTTGTTAGACTCCTGTTGATACAATAGAGAGAAAAAGAAAGAAAAAGGATAAGAAGAAAAAGAAGAAATTAACCAATTATCACTTATGATATGATTGGCATTGTCTGATTAAAAAAATATCATAATTTCTTTCGTTATTTTAAAAAAAATCCAAGAAAAAAAAATTCAAGAAATTATGAACATCTATGTTTGAGTACCACATGATAGATTTCATTTTATGAGTTTTCCTTTATACAAGCTAAATAAATACACAAATAATTATAAGAGATTTTATTTTTATATACTTTATATAAATATGCCTATAAATCTTATTATTTTGACATAGTAAATAAATCTGATCCTATTTAAATATACTTGTAATTATAAAAATCCTAATTGAATAAGGAAACAAATCATGAAATATGAAAATGAGACTGTACAGGGTATGTAAATATGCAGTAAGTGGAGTCCACAAAATTACTTCCTCTATCAAATGAAAATGGTGAGGCTCAAAGAAATTCTCCCAATCCAATTCGTCTTTTCTTTTGTAAATGTGCTACCAAAGATGGGATGAACTTCATCCTTCCACTCAACCTTTTTTCTTTGCTTTACGTCCTTAAAAAAAAAAAAAAAAAAACAAACCTTACGATAATGGCTACCTAAAAGATTAGCAACAATGTAATGATCACTTTAAAAAGGTAAAAAAAAAATATTTAAAAAATGCACAAATAATAATAGAAAAATAGTTTCTTAAACATAGAATGTAATATTTGTATTCAAACTGCTCATGATATGAACTATGGAAAACATTAGTTAAAAAATTAGTCGTATGCGTCAGATAAAAACAACTTATCAATCAGGTAGAAATGATAAAATGACAACTAAAAACATTAATTATTAGATCAATAATAAAATATTTAAAATAATTAAAACATATTTTAATAATATAAAATTTCTTAATTCAAATTGATCATATATTCAAATTACTATAATCACATATTTAAATTATAATAAAAGAAAAAGAAATGAATGAGAAAAGGTTGTGAAAGAGAAATGAAAAAATATAATGACATATACGAAAAAAAAGATTGAGAGACAAGTCATTATTTAATAAAAAATAAAGTTGTAAAAAAAAATTAACTTAGTTGAAAATAGGAGATTAAAAATAAAACTAATTAAAGTAACTTTTTTAAAAAAAAACAATTACTAGATTTTTTGTAACCAAACTGAACTTAAGCCATTTCAATTTTTAGTAAAACAAACAAGCTCTAAGTGCAAACACCTCGTGAGTGCAAGAAGTTTTCTAAAGTCAGGGTGGCAATATTATTAGATCCTTCTTTTGATACATGCCACATCTGAGATGGGTTCTTGCAGTCTTGGAGTTTGAGTTACCACCTCGTGAAAGCCCATGAAGGCTGAAGCTTCCATATTTGGTGTGATTGAACTTTGCCCAATGATTACATCTCAACTGCTCTTTAGCCAAGAAAAAGCTTGATAAGATATCTTCAGCCAATGTTATTATCCCATTGTATGGGATTGAAAAAATGGTCAATCTTTTTGGAGTAGAAAAGTGGACAAGAATTTCTCCTTTGTTTTCCTTTGTGACATATAAAAAAAACAAAAAAAACTTCTCGACCAACATGGATCTTGATAATAACTTGATTTGGATCCTATCTATCTCGTAATGTTGAGTCTAATCAAGAAGTTCTTTTAGACGAATCTGTATTACATCTATTAACAACCCTAGCAACAAAAAAAGCTTAAGAACAAATATATGTAAGAGGACTGCTAAAGTAATAATGATATTGACACACATATGTTTCGAGCATTCAGAAGAAACAAGAGTTTGGTTACCCACCACACAAGGTTAGCATTCAGAAGAAACAAGAGTTTGGTTACCCACCACACAAGGTTAATGGATCGCATATGGAATCCCTTGCCAACATGTGCTTCATGAATCAACAAAGACACCACCCTACAAGTTCAACAAATCCAAAACTAAGTCCAAAAAAAAAAGTTCTAATAACCATAATATTGTCTAAAAAACGTGCAAAAATATCCCCACTGATCATATTCTTACATCTCTCACTACGATCTTATCCAGAAAACTCAATCTTGGCAATAACCATTCCAACAAATAGAACGAGGAGTTTTGATGATTGGTTGTAACATGGTCATCTGAAAGGCAAGAATATACTGAAAGTCATGACTGATGGCAGAAGCAATTCTCAATTGCAATCAGTGGTAATGGCATCCAAACCTGAAGAATGTAGAAGTATTCTGTGTGTAACAAGGGACTGTGGCAATTGAAGAAGCAACATCAAATTAGAAATATTAATAGTGAACTAGATTTGTAAACTATATTAGAAATTACAAAACAAAAAGCAGCATTAGGAATTAGCATTTTGCCCAGATCTTCTATCCAGGAAAATAAAAACATTAGAAGTCATATCAGAAACCAGGAATGTTGAAAGTAATCAAAATATTCACTTTTAACTCATGTTCAATATTTAGAAAAGATTTTATTTTACATGTACTTGAGAAGGTTATTTGAAACACTGCCAGAAATTTAATAACAGAACACATAAGCTCCCATAGTCACACATAATTAAATTATATCATAACAGATACCAGGAATGTTGTGACACATCCAACTCCATGTCCTATTAGAACATACTAAAACCTTGTCTATCCTACAAATAAAGATAATTGTCAGCAGTTATCTATCGTAAACTTTAGCCCAGAAAATGTTTATAAGGTCTTGTCTTTCTTGTTTGCTGTTTTCTAAAACTTGTTTGTCCCCTGACACATTCAAAAGTGTTTGTCTTTTGAGCACATTTCTATTTTCTAAAAGTTTGTATCTTGAGCACTGGAACAAAACACTTGAAGAGAACAGGAAAAAAAAATTCAGTTGTTTCCATTTTTTGGTTTTTTTAACACTTGATTAAGGAACAATTTTCAAAAAAGTAGATTTTGGATGAGAAATTGATTGCTTGGTAATTTGGTATGGAATTGTTTTATAAAACAAATTTTAAAACAAAAAAAAAAGGTGAAAAGGGAATCAAGAAAACTTTAAATATCTTCAATTTACATAGCATGTTTTCCAGATAAAAGGTCTCAGATTATTTATTTAATTTTTAAAACAATGTCTCAGATAATAATTATCTTCACTTTCTCCTCCTTTCCCATCTATCTCACTGCTCCCATTATTGCCTAAATTCTTCCATTTTCTATCATTATTTTTATGGAATATTTCGATATTGTACCATTTTTAGACCTTTGACTATAAAACATAAGATCATAGTAGAGCTGGTGTTCGGACACACTAATGCCAGAGGAACATAATGACATGCGCATGTATATGATGTACTTGTAACAAAAGTTTTACCTGCCAGACAGAAGGCATGTATTCACGATACTGAAAATTTTGATGGCTCCTTGTCACATTTTTTGAACATTTTTCTTCCATATTCCTGTTATAATGTATCATCATGCATAAAATCAAGTAGACTTGAGATTACGACATAAAAATTGCCTTATGTTCTGTTAGCAACACAAGAATACTTGATTTTATGTTCTGTTAGCAACACAAGAATACTTGATTTTATGGCTGATTGATGATTAGCAACACAAGAATACTGAAATATTTAGACATTGCAATTTGCATATGCAAAGGACCTGACAATTCAAAATGTAAATGCTAAGATGTTATAGGTGTTGATGATGCCAAAAGTGACAAAGAATGATGATACAAAAGCAAGAAAGCAAAAAGAACAAAACAACATTGACAGAGATTCAAGATATAAAGCTAGAAAATTAAATTAACTCAGTTATTGTAAAAGAATCTCTAAGAATTTGCACAAACTTAATTTGACAAGATATGTTTTTTATCAGTTTAAAATTATGTAATCGATTACTAGAGGCTTGTTATTCAAATTCTGAATTCAAAAGTGACAACGACACAATTTTTGAATCATGTAATCGATTACCATTTTTATGTAATTGATTACTAGAAAAGTTGTTATCACAAACAATTTGAAAAGTCACAACCTTTCATGAAAAGACAGAATTTTTTAATAGTGTAATCTATTACCCGTATATGTAATCGTGTAATCGATCACCGGTGACTGTTACGAAAAGTTTAAAAAGTCACAACCTTTCATGAAAGAACACATCCTTTTGGTTTTGACACTATAAATAAGTGACTTTTCTTCTGTTTCAAATCACGAATTTTTCCAATCCTTTACAGAAAACAAACTCTTGCCCAAACACTTGCAAATTCCAAAAGAATTCTTATAGGATCTTCAAGTTGTATAATTTGCTCTTTAAAAGAGATTCTTATTCTTCTTCTTACTGATCACTGATTGTATTCAAGAGGAAGTTTTTGAGTGGGAAAAGGAATCTCAAACACAAGGTGATGGCTCCCAAGGTGATTGAGGATTCATTCGTTTTTAAAGTGATTTACAAATATAGTAAAAGCTCAAGTGGGATTACTTGAGGACTGAACGTAAGCAAGAGGATTGGCCGAACCAGTATAAAAAGAGTTTGCATATTTCTCTTCCCTATACTCCTATCTATTTATTCTGTTTGCATATTTGAATACTTTACTTTCATTTTTAAATACTCTAATATAAAATCAAAGAGAAAGAAAATTAAGTTTAAATTTTGATCTACTTGATTCACCCCCTCTTAAGTAGACTGAGGCCACTTGTCCAACACAAAATTAAACTATAAAGGCCAATCAGATCTCACAGAATTATCTTGGTTTTATCATGTGTTAAAAAATATTATAGAGAAAATAAGGGCACAGGCCAGTGGTGTTACAATGTTACTTAGCTAAAGAGAGAAATATAAATAGAGAGAGAAAAGGAGATACCAGGAAGGAAATATATCCTTAAAGCCCATGCCAACATTCATATTTAAGGGTGTTCAAAAAACCGAACAAACCAAATTGAAAACTGAACCCCTCAAACTGAAAAGCGCTTTAGTTTGGGGTGGTTTGGTTTTTACAATTTTCAAATCACGCGGTTCAGTTCGGTTTGGGGTCTGAGATGTTAAAACCGCACCAAACCGCCACTCATTCTTAGTTATTTTAGTTAATCCCTAAGAAGACATATATAATTACTTATTATTTTCTAAGTTTATAAGATTTTGACTTAATCTTTAATTAAGAGTTTTAATTAATATGAATTAGTTGATGAATAAATATTTTAGCAAAACTATTTGATTTAATTTCATAAATGCAATTTGACAACAATCACATAATCTTTAAAAGAATTAATTGTTTATACTTTAACTTTAATGGGTGCTACTTTTATATAATTTTATTGGGAGTCACTAAATTTTTGCATGATTTTAGAAATAAATTTTTTTTATGCATTTTTTAATATTTAATAATAAAAAATTTAAACCGCAAAATCAAACCAAACAGCAAAAGATTGATTTAGTTTGGTTCAGATTTTATAATTAATTTAAGTCAAACCAAACCGCACCACAAATATTTTTATAGTTTGATTCAGGTTACTTTTAGACTCAAAACTAAACTGCACCGTGAACTAAACACCCTATTTATATTAGAGGAAAAAGTACAAGCATTATTGTAAATAAATTACCCCTTGACAAGCCTTATAAGTAACAGCAATCAATCAACTAAAACGATTCTCCTGTTAAACACCCTTGAAATAGGTAAACTCTTCCTCAACCAATAGTTCTCCTAAATATGATTTGATCAGTCAAAGATATATAAGACTATAAGAGTTCTTCAAGGTTCTCTATTATATGGAAATTGGAAGGAACAAGCTCTGATTCCATAAGCATTAAAGAACTCACCCGTTGACGTCATTTGAAGGGGTGGAATAACTATTCCCAAAAATCACAGACTTTGTAACTATAATAAGCATAGGGTGCACCTGAAGAAGTTTTCTAATATTGTGAACTACAGCTTCTGACACTGTCTGAAGGAAAAGTTTTTTTCTGCATGATATATAATAATATCAGGAAATTACAATCAACATATACTTGAAGTAATGATAGACATAGATTTGATATTAATAGAAGGTCCTGTGTCGATAAGTTGAGATTAAGAATTGTGATATAAATTGATCCTCCTAAATGAGGCAAAAAAGACACCTGGCATCCATTAGGAAATAGCAAGATATGTATAACTGACTTGGTGTTTTGTGTTTGAGAGAAGAACATTGATGCTGATGCGCGATCCATCCAATGAAAAGCTCCAATGCTGTGAAATAGAATTGATGAGTGGAAGTTGGACATAGATAATATAATAAAATAATGAGGAAAAGGGAAGAAGAGAGAAACTTGTCAATGAGGAGCAGGTGAAAAGCAAGGCCATGAAGTTGTTTCTGCTTCTCTAAGCGAGAATGCAAAGTCTGTTGCAGTTGCAGTTGCAGAAGAAGGAAAGGGGGTGAGAAAGAGAAAGAGGAAAGAGGAAAGGGAAGAGGAAAAGGAAAAGGAAAGAGAGTGTACCCTGAGAGTGTGAAGAAATTGAAAGGGGTCGTAGCAAGGGAGGTAGAAAAAGCGGGCCATGCAGAGACGGAACAAAGAGTGATCAAAAGAGTGTTGTTGGGAAATGCGATGAAAGAGCAATTGGGAGAAGCGAGTGATGTCGAAGCGAGAATCGAGGTCCAGAAAGAGGACAGAGTGGTCGAGGCCTCCGTAGTGTTTGGGGAGAAGGGAAGTGATAGCTGCGTGGATCAGAATGTGGGTTTTCGCCGAAGGAGAGGGACCCACTATCTCAACTACGTTCCCTGCGCGGAGAGGAACCCTGTCGAGCGGCGGTGGATACCGGAAACCTCCCTCGCCGCTCCTCACTCTTCTCAGCATCTCCCTTCCACTCTCCTCTCCCCCAATCCACTTTTCTATTTCCTCTCTCTCTTTCCCATTCATTTTCTTCTCTCCTCTCTCCTCTCTCCTCTCTCCTTTCACTGTCACCTATTTTTAATTCTAATCAAAACCTACTTTCTCTCTTTTACTTCCATCACCCATGCAAATCATTAACATAATTAATGTTCTTGCCTCAAAGTTGTTACAACTTAAATCAAAATTTTCATAATCACCGACCTACCTGGAAAGCTTTGGTTCTCATTGTTAAAGGAATTCAACTTTGTACTCTATTAACTTAGAGTTTTATATATGAAAGACTTTTATAAAGTATTTTTTAAAAATAGTTTTAGTTTTTACTTTTTGAAAACTAAAAGATTGGAACGGCTGAGAATAGTTTTCTATTTTTTTTTTTTAACTCAAAATACAATGAGTTGTTTTTTATTAATGCAATTCTAATAAACATGAACAAGTTTTTTCATTTTTACATCTTCAAAACAGTTTTCAAATATCATTTGTCAAACAAGTTTTTTCTTTTCTTTCATTTCTGAAAACAATTTTTGAAAACAATTTTTGAAAATTGTTTTCAAAAACTAAAAAACAAAACCAAACCAATGAAGTCCTAAGTGCTTGTTTGGAGTATTTTAGTTTTTAAAAACTAAAAAATTTGTTTAGGTAGTGTTTTCTAAAAACAGCTTTAAAAAACAGTTCTGGTTTTTTAATTTTTAAAAACTAAAAATCTATAACACCTGAAAGTAATTTTGCTTTATAGTTTTATGTTTTTGTTTTGAAAACTCAAAATACAATGAGAATATGTTGTTTTTTGCTTCTTACGAATAAAAGTCTAATAAACATAAATAAGTTTTTATATTTTTCCATCTTTAAAACAGTTTTCAAATATCACTTGTCAAACAAGTTTTTTTTTTTCGAAAACAGTTTTTAAAAACTATTTTTAAAAACTAAAAAACAAAATCAAATCAATCAAACTCATTGTATTTACAATTATTATCTCATTAGATTATATAAATTACCATTAAAAGAAAGGCATTCCGTGTCTTTGAAAATGTTTTTAATATAAAGAAATAAAAGACAGTTAAAAAAATTAATAATAGTTGTTACATATTAGTTCTATGAAAAATAAACGATAATTATATATAAAGAAAACTCTGGAATTGAGGGATATATCTCTTTATTAATTATTAATAGTTATAAATATACACAAGGATAATTTAGAAATAAAAATAGGTACCAAAAATAGATAATTTCCTTACTAATAGTTATAAATTTAAAATAAAGAAATAAAAAAGTAAAAAAAAAATAGAAATTACATATGAAAGAGATACATAAAGATTACTTGAATATAAAATGTGTATGCAAAGAGGAATAATTTAAAAATAGAAAATGTGTACACTAAAATAAATAGTTCCATTTATTAATAGTTATAGATATACTGTGTTTTAGATTAAATATAACATAGAAATAGTTAGAATAAATTATAGAAATATTTTGTCAATTTTTATCAAATTATACATAATTTTATTTTTTTATTTTTTCACACTAATCTCTTTTTAAATTTAAAAATATTACATTAGCATTCTTTTTATATGTTTGAAGTAGCATGTGTAATTGAACTAAATTTTAAACAGTATTTTTGTAATTTATTTAAACTATTATAATATGATTTTAAAGTTACTATGATTATACAATAACGGGTGAAGTTATATTTTCATAAGTGAAATCTTAAAAACATGCACTATATACATTTACAATTAGATACATTGTATATAATTTATAACATATATAAATAGAATTCACCATTTTTGTGTCCATATTTTATTTCCAATTTTATCCTTATATCGATTTGAAAACTAAAAAACAAAAAAAAAAAACTACTTGTATTATGATTTGAACTAATGATGTTTCCCTCCACTATTTTCTCGTATATAAACTTTGTTATTAAACCAACCTTATAATATTAAGTCAAAAATTACTTTAAAACATTTACATTCAACAAGCAAAATTGTCCTACTATTCATAATTTATATTTATAATTAGAGTTGTCATTACGGGTTAGCCTAACCCGAGTCTGACCCACCTTAACTAACTTAATAAAATATTGATTCAACTTGACTCACCATTCTTTTAAGGTTAAAAAGATGAGTTCAATCCGACCCACCGTAGGTTGTGGGTTAAACAGGCCGACTCACCAATCCATAGAAAATTAACAAATATTTTGTAAGAAAAAAAAATTATTTTTTTAAAAACAAAATTTAAATAATTTATGATAACATTATTTTTAAATTTAGCATTATTTTAAAATTTAATGAGTTAAAAAATAATACAAAAATATTTAAATTATATTTTCCACTAAAAATTTGCATTTACAACGAGTTAAATATTAGTTTAAAAATATAAAATATTAATTAAATGCTATCAACAAACTAAAAATTATATTGAAATGAAATATATGTCAAATAAGTAACATAATAATTTAAAACTTAAAATTAAAATTAAAAAATCATATTCACCTAATGTCAACATTTAGGTTTAGACTAAAGGCAAAAAAAAAAAAAGATTTTAAAAAACAAGGGTAGTCACCACTAATGTTTATTAAGGAAAATATCAGAAAAAACTTCTTTAAAATAAATAAATGATCTACGAAAACCAGATTTTGATTCTAGGGGTCCATTATGTGTGGGGAAGTGATAGCATTCTACAACATCCGTCATAAAAACAGTTACCTCAAATTAAACATGCATATATAAATTAAAAAATATTTACTTCATCCTTAAGACATAAAATTATTTTTATTTATTAATTATAATATTTTTAACAAGAATTTTTATTATTGAAATATTTATTTTTTACGAAAAGATTATTAACAAATTAAATTTTTTACATTTTTGTACTCGACAGGAAAAGGGTCATGCTCCTACATATCTCTAAGTGTTTTGGAGAATCAGAGTCTATGTAGTAGTTCTTGAATTACATTTGTATATTGGTGTTTTTTATTTTAAATTTTGTTAAGATTTAGGATTTCTGAACTATCATAGTTCATACATCATAAAAATTAAAATTGACAAGTTGTACACCTGAATCAATTTATTAGAATATTATTATTTTTATATATATTTTTTACTTTTTCAGAGTAAAAAAAAACCTTGTTATCATTATGTATTGTATATTTATTATTTTCTTTAGAGATGAGATTTTAAAATAAAAGTTATCACAACTTATATCTATAAGACTCAGGAATAAAAAGATGTCATCTAATCATTAATTTGATCTCTTAGAAAAAATATTAAAAGGAAAATTAGATATCATATATTTATTACGAATTATTTATAGGAAGAAAATATTATCAATTATTATGAGATTTGGATAAATTTGAGTACACTAAACTGTCATGTTACATGTCCTCAAATTCTACAAGGTCAAAAGATGCACATCTAACAAACCTTATTTTTTCTATTTTAATACGAAATTATTCAAATTCTAATATTCTTAATTATATGATTTTAAATAGAGTTTAATTGGTATACACTGTCAGTGTAAAAAAATTTTACACTGACAGTCAATCATAACTTTTCATTTATGAAGTAATTAGTAAAGTCAATAAATTTATCATGAATGAAGGGTCATGATTGACTGTTTTAACAATCTTTACACTGACAATGCATATCAATTAAACTCTTTTAAATATTAGGGACAAAAAGATGTCACATTAATTAACCTTTTCAATTTTTATTAAAAATATCACAAATAAAAGTGGTAAAAAAAGAAAGTTTGGATATCATGTAATTATTATAAATTATTTATAAGAAGAAAATATTATCGATTATAATGAGAATTATATAAAGTTGAGTACACTAAAATGCCACATATGTCTTCAAATTCCATAAGATAAAAAGAATGTCACATTTAATAGACCGACCTTACACGAAATTATTAAAATCCTAATACCTTAAAAATATTTTTTATTAAAATGTTTAGTGATTATCAGTAAATTTAATTTACATTATTTGTTGTCGTTGTTATTGTTGTTATTATTATTATTATTATTATTATTATTATTATTATTATTATTATTATTAGCGAAAACATAGGTGTTGTTACACATATGTATTCACATTTTTATTTTAATATGTTATAACAATTGTAGGGTTTTTATTTAATATCTTTTATAAATTTTTATATTTTGAAATATAAATTGCTATGTGACATGTTTTGAAATATATTTTGTTAATTTTATATATTTTTTGTTTATGATAACATGATAAAAACATATTAGATCATCAATGTATATGTCAAATATGCAATGAATATGAAAAAATAGAAATATGAAAGTTTAAATAGAACTCAAAATATTGTTGTATTTACATGTTTATTAAAAATATTTATCATGAAATACACGCATATATAAAAGAACAAAGTTATATTTGTGAATTTGGGAACAATCGTAAAATGTTTAGAATGTACAATAGTCATAAAATATGGACTTCAAAATGTCATATTCCCATTATATAATATATAGTATATAATATAATATCATATATTATACATTATAGATATAATTGGACAATTATGTACGTTGGATATCAATATTTTAAAGTAATTTTTTGTTTAAAGTTATAAGGTTTGTCTAGTGGTAAAATATATGTTTGAGAAATAAAAGGTTATCGTTAAAGTTCCTTTTATGACAAATTAATTTATTTTTTAATTTCAAAATTGGTATAAGAATAGAATAGGTATTTTAAAAAGTAGACATCAAAAGAGGGTATTTCCTTTATTAATAGTATAGATAAGTCCCTCTTATCACAAATTAGTTTATTTTTTAATTTCAAAATCGGTATAAGGATATAATAAATATTTTGAAAAGTAAACATTAAAAGATGGTATTTGTTTTATTAATAGTATAAATTATTATTATTATTATTATTATTATATATAAAAGGAAAGTAAATATATATGGTACTTAAAATGAAAAAAAGAAGAAGCTCACGTGGGAAGGAACGAAGAGGGAAGTTTTGTGACAGTTTGGATGCCATTGTTGACGGTGGGTCTCTGACAAAGATGGGTAAAGGTGGTCAATGGTGGTTTAGTACCCACGATTTGGGGTTTCTTAAGACCGTGGTAGTTGGCTCGATTCTGGGTCAAGCCAGTGCTCAACGATTCTCAATAGCAAAAATCAAACTCGAAATGACTTCAATTTAGTGAGGGAATTGACTTCTAGGGCAAGATTATGATCTCGATTCAGGTATGACAAGGTAATGATGGCCGTGATTTTGTTGCAATTTTGTATCCTAACTTATTCAGGCTTTTGGTTATGTTAAATTTGAATTTTGATATTGTTAATAATATGGTCATGGTGGAGGGTCCTGACTGATATCTAGGCTGGTTTGCAAAAATAATTCATAGATAGAAAGATGAACCTTTAACAGATTTGTCACTCTCTGGTTTTTACATTTGGCATGAAACATGTAACTAAATTGATAATATTAATTTGGTGTGGGCAAAAGAAATTAATCAAACTATAGATACAAGGTTATATCAAATTCAAAAAAAAGAATACACGAGAGTTACCTGAAGTGACTACTTAATCATTTTCGCATATATTCGAATTGAACAACTTCCTCACCGATTTTCTTCTTCTTTTTGCCTCTGTTTTTATTTTCTACGATTGATATGCCACCTCGGAGGGATGCCTAAATTCACTCTCAATTGAAGCAAATAGAGCAAAGTTGCAGAACATGACAAGTTTCTTAATCTAAAATTCTCAATCTTATAACTATAACTTCTCTCCTATTAATAAATACATATTTTTACAAATTTTATTTTACTACAAATCAATATTCTTTAAACACTATTATTGGATGGGTATATTTAATCATAAATATTTTAAATAAAGAATGCAAATGCATAGGTACCTGAATTCTATTTAAACTCTTCTTTTTTAAGTCTTCTATCATTTTTTTCTCAAATTAATTGTAAATATGACATATTTGTTGATGATCTAATATATTTCTATCGTGTTATCATAAATAAAGAAATATAAAAATTAATAAAATATATTTTAAAATATACTAAACTAAAATTATTATACACAAGCTAACACAGTGAATTATTTATATTTTATCATGTTATTACAAAACATATTAAATTAAAATTTTAAAATTGTTATAGCATATTAAAATAAAAATGTGAATACCGAGATGCGACAACAGTTATATTTTCGCTAGTTATACATTAATAGAAATAAGGCTTAAATTGATTTTTTTTGTTCCTAAAGTTTTTCAAAAAATAATTTTTTGTCCTTGAAATTTAAAGATATTTTTTTAGTCATAAAATTATTTGTTTTTTGTATTAACATTGTCTGTTTATAAGTTTCGGTCTATTTGATTGTGTGAGTTGAGAAGAAGAATGATTCTAGAGTATAAAAATGTGCTTCTTGTGAGTCATTTTTTAACGGTGTTAACTCAAAAATAAAAATTAAAAGTGAATCAAGTACTAAAAAAATATTTTATAATTTTAATAATTAAAAATATTTTTTTTTCAAACTTTAACAACAAAAAACTTATTTAACCCTATAAATAATTATAATGTCGTTTTAAAGTTATTATAACTATATAATAAGTGCCGATATTATATTTTATGTTATAAAATTCTGCAAGCTAGCATAATAAGTTGAAAGGTTACAAAAACCAAATACTTATTACGGTCAATATGAATATTCGTTGCTATTATGAATTTCTATAAAATTCTATATTAGTAACATATAATTAAAATAACATATTTACGTAACAATTTTAAAGGATTGATTGCACCCTACATACATGATACATGGCAAATCATTTTATTTTTCAATCACAGCTTACAGGATCACTCCTCATATTTTTTTTTTTTGCGTGTAATTTTTGTAAAATATTACTAATGACATTTATAATTATCAACATGAATTTATTGATAATGTTGTGTTATCTTTGCATAATATAATATATATATATATATATAAATAAATAAATAAATAAGGACAATTAAGGCAAAAAAAAGATTAAAATTAGAAATGAGAAAATATAATAATAATTATATAATTTCAACAAACGACTAAGTTTGAGTTATTAAACAAACTCAATCACCTGGTTCTTTTGTATGTATATCTCTGTCACACTTGCTTAACATATTCGTTATTCCATGAAATTCTTTACAAGGTTTTTTCATCATCATCGTTGTCATTGCCCCACGATCATCTCCACCACTACCAACACTGTCAGTTTAATAGAACTTGTGAATTGATGGAGATAAATTTACAAACTTTCCCAAACCTTACCAACTAACCATTTTAATTCAATTCAATTATTAATATCTTGCTATCTCCGTGCTCTTTGTTCCCTTTGTATAAACTTTGATTTAGGATAAAAAATATATTGCATGGATTTCGGGTAAGAGTCACACATTTTCTTACTCTCGATTAAAATTCATCTCACGATTCATGTCCCCTTGTGGTGGTAGTGAGAGTACCAATGACGATGTTGGAGTGCAGATGACCTTACATAGGATTTCGTGGAATGACAGAGAAGGAGTGATGTGCTAAGTATTTGTAGGAAAAGTTTTTATGCGAGAGAATCACATTAACTTATCTAATTAACAACTTAATATTAACAACTTAATTTATTAAAAATATTAATTCTTTAAAAGTCACATAAATAAAAATGATTGAATATGAGTGTATATCAATTAAACTCTTTTTTAAAGTAATGACAATCTAAAATTACTATTTAATTTATTTACTTTTTTCTATGTTTAGCCTTAAAAAAATTATAACGGCAGGATGAGAGGTGGATTTAAATGCGTGACATATGATATTGACGTAGTTTGTAGTATGTAGGTCGTAGGGTGAAGTGGAGAGACGTATCTTCTTCTTACTTCTTAACGTATGACATGTCGCCAAATTCATATATTGCAAGATTTCCAATTCGCAAAACTTGCTTGTCAAACCTCTATTCTAAATGTATGAATCCGTATAAATGCTGAAGAACAACTTGTATAATAAAAATATTTTTAAAAAATTTATTATTTTTTTTATTTTAAACTAATAAAACAGTGTATTCATATTTCTATTTTGATAAGTTATAACAATTTTAAAATTTTAATTTATTTTAGTATTTTTTTATGTTAACATAATATAAACATGTCAAATTATCAATGAGTATGTTAGATTTACAATGAATTTGATAAAATGAAAAGATAAAAAAGTTTAAATAAAATTCAATATATTATCTCATATGTATATTTGTATTTCTATTAAAAATATTTATGATTGAAGGTACGTGTGTGTATATATATATATATATATATATATATATATATATATATATATATATATATATATATATATATATATATATACACTATGGATGTTAAAGAAAAGATTGATTTGTGTTAAGACAAAACTTGTAAAAATATGCATTTATTAATGTGAGAAAAATTATAAAATGTTTAAAAGGGTAAAGCTGTCATAAATTTAAAAAAAAATATCTTATTTCCATTAATTATATAAAGGCATTAGATTGAAAATATGCATTTATTTTCTTAAAATCTAATAGTTGTTATTATAAGTAATTAATTTAAACCATTACATTTTATGAAAATAATAAAGAATTAAGATTGAGAGTAAATCTCTTAACTTATTCTACAAGCAATATATCATAGATTTTATAAAGTTGATCTATTAAAAATATTTACATTGGGAGAGTGAGAAATTGTGGGTTCAAATCCATACTTTCTTTGACAAATTAAATTCTTTTAAATGCGTGACATATGTGTTGTTTCATTTTAAACTAGTGAAATACAATTATGTGACATTGTATTCACAATTCTATTTTGATAATGTTATAATAATTTTAGAGTTTTAATTTAATATATAACAAGATAAAATATAGATAACATGATATCACACACACACATATATATATATATATATATATATATATATTATAGATAGTAGAATAATCATGTATGTTGGATATAAATATTTTAAAATATTTATTTTTTGCGGTTGTAAGATTGATATAGTAACAAAATTTATATTTGAAAAAAGAGAAGTTGTGTATTTAAATCTACAATTTATTTTTAATTGTTAATTAAATATAAAAGTAGAACAGATATTTTGAAAAATGATCATAATATATATAGATTATCATAAATTTTAATATATATCAATATATTCAAAGTCCAGTTAGATTATCATAAATTTTAATATATATGAACATATTCAAAGTCCAGTTATAATAATTAATAATTAAGTAAAATAAAAATACTTTTTATTTAATATTTAAATCTTAAATTACATTGTAAATATAATAATAATTTTCAAATATAAAAAAACATTGTTTAAATTTAAAATACAAACAAAAAAAAATATAAATACATTCAAATATAAAATTTTAATAAATTTTAAACTTTATAACAAACATAATTTTAAATCTCAAGAAAAAATTTAAAAAACACATAAAAAATATAAATTTTACTAAAAAATTAATTTTGCAAATAGAAGTTAAAAAATTTTAAAACTCAGTATCGTGTAAGTTAGGGACTTTAATGGATAGGTGGCACATTAACAAGCGTCAAGCGGTGTTTGGAAATTGGAATGCATAAGCAAGCATGATAGAAATACCAAACTTGAGGTTCTTATTCTCTTCATTTCACAGTACCCTTTAATATCCACATCTTCTGGTCCTTCCCAGCCCCACTTTTTAGTTTATCTCTCCCACGTCATTAATATTAAGCTTTCCTAATATTCCACCCAAAAATATAAAAAGTAAAAATAAAAAAACATCATCGGAATTCGGAAGGGCTGTTCTTCCACCAACACTTTGAGGTTTGCTCTCTGCATGTACTAAACTTGTCCAATTAAGTTATTCATGAATTCCCGCATGTATGTATGGTTTTGTTTTATACAAGGCACACTTATTTGCCAAATCTTCTTTCTGCATCATTATCATAAGGAGTATAACTATTTGTGGACCACACTTCGTTTCAAATTTACTATTTGTCTATGCAAATTTCTATACCGAGCTTCCATTTCTCTAATATCTGTTTGTCTTGATCTTAAAGTAGAATTAGGGAAAAGCATAAGATGATCTCTCTGATATACACCGTGCATGGTGTCAGGAATTAGGATGGTTAGTTTATGAAATTCCTGGGTAGATGCTGATCCTATTTGAAAAATTGTAAATTATCAGAGTTAATAATTGCCTCAATTTATTATCACTGCGCTCTTTTTGTTTCTATAATAGGTCAATTGGTCTTATCAAATTCTGTACTTGCTTCATTTTGTCTTTCACACACAAAAACTAAGAAAAATGAAGTCTGTGTTGGGTTGAGATTTGAGAACAAGTTTGTCTGTCTGTCTTCTTCCTTTTTTTCGCTGCTAATAGTGTTTCTCACCTTCCATGCATTTTGAATGAAGTGAGTGCAGGATACGATGAACATTATGTCTACCCACCAGTGTAGTTGGCCCTTGAGAATTCAGGATCATCCCGACAAAGGAAGCATTAATAGGGCTCCATTTTCCAGAGGATTGGACTTCCTTAACGTTGGATACCATGCTCATAAATATGGCCATGGTGCCAGAAAATGTAGGCCCATTTTTTCTGGTTCAGCGAACAACATTATGGATCCTTCTGATTCAGATGACATTGATAAGAACAAACCTCAGAATGGTGAAATGGGAGGAGTATGTTCATTTCTCAGTTTCCTATTACGCATGTAATTCAATATTGCGTTGTAAAACAACTCGCAGTGTTAATTCTTTTAATATTTATGTGAACAAGGGTCAAGGAGTAACATCTTGGCATTTCTTCTCCTTTACTTTTTTTCTCTTAATTCCTTCCCTTTCCTCTATAGTACGTCTAATGAACTGGTTGGATATGAAATCCTTGTTTAATTATATTACAATATTGTAGAAATACCTCTTTTCTGTACCTTTTAAATTGACAACTTTTCTGGCTTATTAGTTCTTATATTTCTTACTCGGTCGTCCTTTTTTATAGTTTTCTTTATGTAACATAGTTGTATATTTAGGCTAATTTTATCTGACCTCTGTGACTTTATGTTTTGATTATTTTACATTTATGTACAAGTTATTTTCTAATTGGATTATATCCAGTCCTAAAAATAATATATTGAGTGCTACCTCTGATTCTAAGTCTGGCTTCTTTTGAAATATGCATCAGGTGAACAGTGAAATGCTTAGACAGAGTCTCGAGAAAATCGTTGGAACAGATGATTCCACATTTAGTGGATTTGACCTTGCTACCCTAATTAGGAACAAATATGGGAGGTCTTATGATGTTCAGTTGATAAAGAAGGTAAGTTCTTAAACAACTAAACAAGTCGAATATATATGAGATTTACTTGTCCCGAGTTCTAAATGACAAATTCAGCCTTATAACATATGGCTTGATTCTTCCAAAGTATAATTAATTATTGAGAAATGAAGTGAGTTCTCCAATACTTGGTTGGAAATTATCCATTGCTGTTTCTTCTGGTGTAGAAATTCCATTCTTCAGCTGATATATCTTGTCAACTCTATCCAGATTGTCTTTGTTGATCAGGCATATACTTTGAAATACTGAAACATGCATGCACGTTGTTCATAGACATGCAAGTGGTGATCAAATCAACAGTGCACATTGCCATCTTTTTCCACTTTAGTGCGTATGTCCTTATTTATTAGTTCATATGCTTGTGGTAGAAAAAAATCTTATGGTAAAGTGATGAATTTTGAAATTAATAATTACATTTACATCCCGCCGTGTGTTATTGAAAAATTTGGTTTTTCCCATCCCACCATCCCTTAGGGTGGGATAAAGTAAATTATATTAAAAGAGTTGGATATGCTTAGATGCCATTTATGGACCAATGTTTTCAAAAAGTTTCTACCATCCTTGTTCTTGAATTTTGTTGCATTATCTGTTTCCTTTAATATATAACTTGAATCTTCATATCAGTATGATGTTTGTTCCCTATTTTCACATTTTACTTACGGAGTACTTGGAGCATCATATCATAGCCATGGTGTGTGCCTGATTCTTCGAAATTGGATAAAATTTTGGAATTAAGAAATGGTTTAATTTCTTACTTTAAGCGTAAACTGTGATAGGAATTCATGGGAAGAAATCTCCTTGCGATGAATGTCATGTGGAAGTACATGGAGCAGGTACTAAAAATTATGTGCTACGCCTTGTGTTCTCTTTGTATAAGATACATGGTTTGAGTAGATTCCTTTCATATAAAATATAAAATTTATTGGATGATAAAAAAATAAAAGGGTCCTGCTAGGTTAAAGAAATTAAAATAATTTTTTTGTTGAAATTCAAATTGGAAATGCATTAGAAATCACATTAGAGATGCATTAATGAAACTTAATAGTCTGTTTTTTTTAAAAAGACAAAATATTTTATTCAGCATTTGCAAGACAGCCTTTACTCCTTACTGGTGTCCTCCCTAAGGACAAATGCTAGACACAATGTTTTCCTAGAATTTTGTCATAATTAGTTGATATTATTATTGACTCTGTTGTATAACAAATGATCCCCGGCACTTTCACTTGCCTAACAACCACACTTACAAATTCTGTCAAGACGACCATGTTGCATTAATCAAAATGAAAACAGCTTATGCCTTCAGTCAGTTTAGAAATAGAGAACAGAAAAAAAAAAAAAGAAGAAGCAAAAGACAAAGGTTACTTCCATTCCATGGATGGCCTCGGTATGGCACCTAAACCATGCATTTTGATTGTACTATGGAATTGCTTGTAAACATTGAAGTTATCCATGTAATTGTATTTCAGTATGTCCAATTTATTTCTTTTTTTTTTTGCCATCAGAGATCCTTCCCATTGACCGAAGAAGAGTATATTTTGAGGCTCGATGATATTGCAAACACCTTAAAATGTTGGGGAGCTGTCTCTCATATTCGGAACAGCCTAGAAAAGTCGAAGGAACGACCTCGGATAGGGAAGGTAAAAATAGGCTCTTCTATCTTTTATATGATTATCCGATACGTACTTCAACTCAATTTAGGATGTGATATTCAAATTTGAGTTGAAGAATGTCTCTTTTTTTTTATGTAATATCGTTAACGTAAAAAGGAGTGCATAGCCAAAGGTGGGATGTATATCGTTCTTAGTGAAGACAAAAGACTCGAAATAAGAAAAACAACAATACAATGACTGCTTAATGCAAAGCAGATTATGCAAATTTCGAACTAGAGATAGCTTATTTTCACCTTTCTTAAGGAAAAAAAAAGAACTCTGCAAGAAGTATAATTTTGAAGGAAAATCTTGATGCCTAGAATAATCCTAGACATGGAGGGTAAAAAGAGTCTTATCTAGGTTCACCGAGTTGTGGCTGCCTAGAATAAAAAAACAATGATATGTGTACATTCTAATTCTTGTTATTTGATGCAGGCAGTAAGCATCTTCATAGATATGGATGAGTCGGGTGCTCGTTCCAACGAGTGGATTTACAAATAGAATGCTATCAATGCATTGCTGAGTTGAAATCTACAGTTAAATCACTGGATTCCAGATAACAGTGAGGAAGAAGTCCATAGTCAGCAGGACCACCACTTTAACAACTTCTCTAGTTTGGAAATTACTACGCTTGGATCTAAACAACATCCACAGAAGCTTTTGTATGTTTCGGTTGGCAACTTGGCATCAGGCCAAGACAAACTATATTTTTGGTTCTTACCTTCTTTTTTCCATTGTTCATATTGATGTAAAATGAGTCAATATAAGAAAATCATCCATATTAAATTTCTAACAAACTTAAATGAAATCAATTACAACATGATATATTAATGGTTCTGTTGTCCTGTGTCCATGTCCATTCCTTAACAGAATTACTTGAAACATGATACAAATTTGAAAAATAAATGACATTTTTATAATTATAACTTTAAATATCTCATTGGTTTCTTTATAGGTACATGAGAGAATCACAAAGGTAAGAATGTAGAAATTCACTAATCTACTTTTTCTTGATGAGTTCCAAGTTCACAAATATAAAATACTTAAGACAGGTTTTTCTCCATGCATCTGAATATTTTCTCCCTTCACCTCCATACTAAAATATTATGACAAAAATACCCTTAAATATACACTCCAATGATTGTTCCTCAAAATGTAATCTGGAATAGCTAGCTATTCCGGAATGTTGTGGGCGCTGTGCACGTCAGCTGGGGGTGGGGTGGGTAGCATGTGCAAGAAGAGTGGTGGTTGGAGGCGATGTGGGGAGCGGGGGAACTCTACTGCTGTGACCAAGGGTGTGCAGGGCGTTGCTGGCAGATAAGAGTTGGATGGAGGAGGGCATAGATGGGAAGCTCCAACTCTAAACTACGTTATCCAGATTCATAATTTTTTTCAACTATTCCAAATAGTAATTCCGAATGGAATATGCAAACTCTATAACATTCGCAGATACTATTTAAACAATAATTTTTTCCACCTCTGGAACACATAGTCCGGATTATGCACCCACTCAATAAATAAATGAAACAGTCGCCCAAATGTGTCTAAAATTGTTGTTCCGAATGACATTTGAAGGATATTTTTTCCCATTTAAATTAGGTGCAAGAGAAATTTATGGAGACACAAGAAGAAAAACCAAGGAGGCAGAAACAACATATTTTACAAAATCTGAATTATGCCAAAAAAAAAAACAAATTATGATCCATATCAGTAAATGCAAGCTACAATTTACATGCTATCGAATTTTTCTTTGCCCGCTTTCTTTACAATAATTATAAGCCGACCTAGCATTAGCATCTACACAGATAACATCGTTGATACAGTAATAAGTTACATAAACCTCTATCACGTGCTGTAAGGAGCCGGACCAGTCAATGTAATTCTTTACAATCAAAGACCAAGACTAAAGTTAATTCTTAGCTTAAAATGATCAAGGCTACAAAAGTTTCCTTTTTTTTCTGGTGGAGAAAAAAAGAAAAAAGGAAAACCTTTAATAAATCTATTTTAAGAGCTGCTATTTTGAATTGGCTGTGAGGGGCACTGGTCCGCTGGTGAGTGTAAGAGCTTCCTAAGAGAACGGTACTGCAAACGGACATTCTCTCCAGTTTCAATAATCTTTAGCAAATACCTGTACAAATGCAAGTTCAGCATTAAACGAGAATTTTTACCTTTCACTCTTTTCAATCTCAAATTACCGTTGCAAAAAATGTCCAGAAAGTATGATAAGATACATTGTATAAAGACTTAAAAAAGACCTGATTGATTTGACTTTATATTTTAGTTTTTGAAAAAATTCTCAAAAATTATTCAAAAGAAAAAAAAATTGTTTGATAAATATTATTTAAAAATATTTTGAAGATAAAAAAATAAAAAATTTATTCATATTTAAAAAAATTCCATTGATAAAAAGCAAAACAAAACATTTTTACTGTATTCTGAATTTTTAAAAAAGAATAAAAAACTAAAAACTAAAACTGTTTTCAAAATTATTTTTAAAAAATATTAAATAAACAAGTTTTTTAATTTTTAAATATTAATATACTGAAAATCGTTACCAAACAATCACTTATATACAATTTAGGTTTCTTATTTTCTAAATTTGCAAATTATCCTTTACTTTAAAATACAGAAATTTAGTCTCCTATCTTAAATTTTTTTGTTAGGTCCTATTTTAAAACAATGACATTTAGTTCCTAGTTTTGTAAAATCCGTGATTTTAGTCCCTTCATAAAATTGGAAATATTAAACGTTGAAGAGATTAATCCGACCTTGCCCAATTAAGCGATATGAAATAAAATTATTTGATTAATTCACATCCCAGTCAACCTTAATTAGTAATAACGATCACTTTAATCTTTTAAAAATGACAAAAATTGTAGATTTTATAAAACTAGGGAACTAAATATCTTCATTTTAAAATAAGAGACAAAATTATGGATTTTCAAAAATAGGGAGACTAAATCTCTATTTTAAAATAGGAAAACCAGAATTACGAATTTTAAAAATAAGAGCCAAAATTGAGTTTAAGCCTTATTAACCTGTAGAGTGTATACAAGAATAGAAAACATTATAAACTATCAAATGCTACTCACAAAACCCAATAATATTCTACTTTCAGAAATAGAACATCATAATTTTCTCAAAATCATAACAGTACAACGTTACAAAAACTAGATGGATAGCAAGTAGACTCAGATTCGGCCATTTAAATTGACAGGTCAAAAGGGAGTAAAAACTGAGAAAAGTTGGAAATAGATAGAGCTGATTCACTTGATTGTGGCAGTGTTTGCTTTCATGCGAGTACACAAAAACTTGCTAAGTTAAATCGAAGAGAAACCTAGGTATATTATCCATCGACATAGGGACTTGGGATGGTAGTTTTGGTTGGCATGACATACAGTGAAACCAAGCAAGCAGAAAATCTAAATACACTTGCCACACCCAAATGGGAAAATTTACCAAGGCTTAAGAGAAGCTGACTAATAACGTAATGTGTATGGAAACAGATATTAATATTTATACAGTGAAAGTAACTTATAACTCAAATTTTATCAAGCCTAAATGCAAATTTAACAAATTCATTCTTGAAAACTTACCAGCCATTGAGACACTGAGATATTAATAATGTAATGTGTATGGAAACAGATATTAATATTTATACAGCGAAGGTAACTTAGAACAAGTTTTATTAAGCCTAAATGCAAATTTAACAAGTTGATTCTTGAAAACTTACCAGCCATTGAGACACTGAGATGTAATCACAGCTTCTTTCCCAACAAATTTTTCTGGGGTTCTCCTGTTACCCTGTAGAGATGGTTGTTCTTGATTCGGCTGACCATTGGATGCATTAATTGCCAAAAAATTGAAAACGTAAAACTGAAAATGTTTACCTTAATAATAACTTTCTCATTTACCGAAAATGGATACTGTACTCCCCGCTGAAATCCATCAGCAGCAGTAAAATCTCCATTTTCCTGAAACATTTAAGTGCCAATAAAAATAAATTTCTCTCCTTGTTGAACATTTTGTTTAATTAGAAAGCATATCCCAATTAGTTAATTATTATTTATACATGACACTCCTATGTTTGCTACTCATGCCAACTGGTCAATCTATTCATCAATTTGTTTGATGGGTTTGTATAAGTTAGTTTACAAATTATATTTTAAAACAGTTTATAAATAATATTTTAAATCTTGATGTACTTCGGTAGCAATAACTTGTTAGTGCAATTTAACAGTGTTGCTGTGTTTAACAGAAGATGCATACAAATTACAAATACAGCTCATCCCCACCCCATGGAAGGTCAACAGAATCTACTGATTGACAATAGAAATCCCAAGCTAATAACTTACAATAATTTTTAAGCTAGAGATGTTCTTTATAACAAAACCAGAAAGACACAGCAACAAGGACCTAGGAAAACAGAAACAAAAAGGAATACAGAGAACAGAATTGACACCAGACACAGCCACTCATCCATGCCAAAGGCCTCTGCTTAGAACCAAAATCCTTATATGCCTATTCCCTCATGTTCCAGCCACCCCTCTACATCATTCTACTCGTGATTCTCCAACTTCCTTCCAGTTGTCCAATCTGTTAGTCATTTCTCTGTCTTCTCCAACCGATTTCTCCACTCACTCGCTCACTCATTTTCCCATCTTATTTCCATTCTTGTTCCCTTTTCTCATTCCCTCTTACACCAACAGAGCTTTTTCTACTGTTATGCCCACCTGTTTTTTTTCCACTTCATCCATAAACATGGATCAATGGTGCATCATAATCATTGCGACTGAATATAAAACAAATTCATTTTAATCCTTGCCCATAAATCCCAATCTTTTCCTGTTTTATAAGTATTAAGCAATTTTTTTAATAAAATAACTAAATTCAAATGTCAAAATTTTTACTTTTGTAAGATATAGGAACAACCATATTATCATTTATTAAATATATAGTCAAACATGGTAATAGCAGATCTTTTTTACTTTACTAACATTCTTAATCACTCGACTCTGAATTTAGTCACACTTAAGACACTTCATCTCTCCCAAGAGTGTATTACGTGGCAATCGAACCCAGGACCTCTCCCTCAAATTGTATTTTTATATTGATGCTGCAGGCAACTTCTAGGCACATTGCGGAAACTTTTTGGACCAGGATTTCCTGCAGTTGGCACTGCAAAGATACTGACTGCATTCATAATCCAATGCCAATTTTTTTTTAATATATGAAAAAAACAAATAACAGTAGACTCTTCTTGCATTCTTTTTTGCCATCAACAGGAATAGGATGTACAAATAAGAGTTATCTCCACAAAGACTGCACTATCTATTTGCTAGTATTAAATTTCAAATCAAATTTTAGGAACCTTAGCAAATAAAAGTATAGTATTAGTAACATTTGAATCTCGAATCTGGAATATCTGAAGAAAAACAAGACATTGAGTTTTTATTTTATGAAGAGGAACTAACAAAAGCTCGATAACAATTTTATAAAGTATATTTCTGGAATAGTCTAAGGTAAATCATAGTATTTACAGTCAACCTTAGATTCATGCTATCTCATTATCATTGTTGAACTAATCTTTGACTAAAAATAGCCACTGACAAACGAAGCTGAATAAAATATTTTTAGAACATTACAGGTAAATCATATTCATACTATATAATGTCAACCTATTACCTCCTTATCACTGTTTAAGTAATCTTTGATTATTAATAATCACTATATATTCGTCAATTGTTGCACATTTAACGTACACATTTTTTATTTGAAGAGTTAATATTATTCCACTATTTTTTCTTTGAAATTCGCTAATATTATGATTGAAAACGGAAAAAAATAAAAAAGATAGATTCCTTAAGTAATATACCCTGTTCACTCTTCTCATTGAATCCATTTGGTCACCAATTTCTTTCCGCCGCTTTCGGAGAGCAGCATTACGAAATAACCTCCTGTCATCCTCATGCTTGACAGCAGCAGCTGCAGCTCTAAGAGCTGAATAGGAAATCAAATTAATATACATAACAAAAATAAATAAATAGAAAAAACAAACCAAATGCATCAAAAGATAATAACAACCAGAAATAAGGCTATATATATATAGTGTAGATGGAAAAAAGATTTAAACTGTGAAGAAAAAATGGAAGATACCAAGATTAGGGATCAAAGAACCACTTTCGATTTCTGCATTGCAAAGAGTACATCTAGACTGTGATAGAAACAGCAATTGTAAGTATGATTCTTGACTCTCCCAATCTAAAAGTTAAATTATATAATGAAAGTGAAAGGTAATAAAAATGAGGCAACACAAGTACCTAAAAATAAAAATACAAAATGCATGGAGGGTACAAAACACAAATACCAAGAAAATAAGTTTAAATACACAGTAAACAAAGATATGGTACATCTGATACTGGATTTAACAGTAAAATTGAAAGCATTAACTAGCTTAAGTAGTTAACATTTTGTTGTAGAAATTAAATGTTAACATTTAGAAGCCTAATGTAATATTTTAGCTGTTTAACTTGAGAGCTTCTGATAACATTTAGCGCCCTACTTACTGTTTCAATGACTCTCCTCAGCATGAGACCACCAAAAGAATGTCCACATGAGACAAGCATCGCATCTTCAAGGAATGTGCCACTGGTAAACAAAATTGAAAGGGGAAATAAAAATAGATATCAGAATAAAATTAAATTAAATCTTGGTACATCTCTAAGGGCATAATTTTCTTTTCTCAATCAAAATAAATCAAAGACCCAATGAGCCAATATGCAAGTTAAAAAGAAAAGCTCTGCATGTGAATAGAAATTACTAAGAAAAAAACACCAATGTTGCATTAAAAGATTAAAAGGTTCATAACTCAATTTCCTGACTACAAATCAAGTGCCTTGAAAACCCAACACAGTGATCCAACTTCAAATTCTTGAGTTTTCTTTAACACGCAATATATGTTGCTTCTTTATGCAATTGCAACATGGAAAATCTAAGATGTTAAAGAATATGCTCTCTTCTTCATATTATGTAAAAGTGTACCAATGTGCATTGGATGATAACACAATGTCTTTATTTATAATGAGCAAATATGATCAAATAGAATCAATATTGATTGTATAGGATCGCTCTAATAATGACTAAAGATCAATTTAATAATAGGTAATAAGGATTAAATCTCCAATTTCTATCTAACATTCTAACCATAAACAAGAAAATAATATATAATCTTTAACACTCCCCCTCGAGCTGAAGCATGTGTGATATGAACCAAATTTGTTACAGACATGGTAAATTTAATAATAAAAAAAAAAAACAAAATGCATGAGCAGATGTGTCATATGAACAAACAAAGCTCTCTTTAGAGTGGCAAATGCACAGCTATATCGCACAAGGAGGCGAGCATGTTGCCTTTGACAAAGGTGAGGGCAATGAGGAGAGTGTCATTGGCCATGGTGCACGGCACTAGGAGGAGGAGCTCCTTGGTG
The DNA here is from genome assembly GCA_037954015.1 of Psophocarpus tetragonolobus. Classification (NCBI taxonomy): domain Eukaryota; kingdom Viridiplantae; phylum Streptophyta; class Magnoliopsida; order Fabales; family Fabaceae; genus Psophocarpus; species Psophocarpus tetragonolobus. The sequence goes on from CM075689.1 coordinate 4,213,541, forward strand.
GCGCTAAACTTGTTGAGGAGAACGAGCATGACACAATTGATGCATGACATTAGGCAAAGGAACTCCTCCGTGATGCCCTACTTGTTGAGGAGGACGGACATGTCATGGTTGACGCACGACACTAGGCAGAAGAGTTCTTCGATGGAGCCAGACTTGTTGAGGAAGACGAACATGTCGCAGTCAATGCACGACACTAGGCAGAGGAGCTCCTCGATGGCGCCCGACTTGCTGAGGAGGACGAGCATGTCGCGATTGGTGCACAATACTAGACTAAGGAGCTCCTTGGTAGCGCCCAACTTGTTGAGGACGAACACATCGAGGTCAACACACAACACTAGGCGAAGTAGTTCCTTGATAGCGTCACGAGAGAACCGTCAATGCAAAGATCATGTGTAAATAAAACCTCTCCCATCCTACAAAGGTCGTGTATCTACTATATCAAGTTAGCATGGTCTTGGCATGCATGAACGTTATTCTAGACAAGGTTTATAGTCATCTGTGAAGAAGTGACGATATAACAGTGGGTCCATCGATGGCCATAGGCCACCAGCAGACATCCTAGGAACTTAAACACTAGGGCTCCTAGGATCTAGCTTAGGCTTTGATACCATGTAAAAGTGTCAATGTGCGTTGGATGACCACACACGGTCTTTATTTATAATGAGCAAATATGATCAAATAGAATCAATATTGATTACATAGGATCTCTCTAATAATAATTAAAGATCAATCTAATAATAGGTAATAAGAAGTAAATCTCCAATTACTATCTAAGTATAAATAAGGAAATAATATATAATCTTTCACATATTCCATTGTGAAATTTTACTTGTTAGGATCAACAATATCCTATTATCACAAATATGATAATTTTAACTCTAAATGTCATAAACAATCATTTGGTATAGTCAACATAGTAGTTAATAGTGGATAGCGGCCTCCCTTCAAAAATGTATATTGCTACATGTATATAATTTATATGTGCTAAAAAATAAAGAATTGATGGCAAGAAAATATATAACATACGTAATTGTAAAATTTTCATATAAAGAACATCGAATATAATATAGCCCTTAAGAAGCACTTGGTGGAGAAGTGAAGGATTTGAGCGCAAACGAAGATAATGGCTCGTCAGAGTAGAAGCAATGCCCACGCTCGCTAGAGAAGAAGAAGAAGCACTGTTTAGGTAAAGGAAGAAGACGAACAAGACGCCTGCAGCGGGTGCTCACTGGAGAAGTGGGGTTGATGCTCGTTGGAGAAAAATAAGCACCACCATTGTTTCGGTAAAGAAGGAAGAAAATGAATAGGATGCATGCAGGTACTCACCAGAGAAAAAGTGGTGCTGACGTTCGTCGGGGAAGAAGCAGTGTCAATAGTCATCGGAGAAGAAGAAATGGCACTATTTGGGTAAAGAAGCAAGAAGACGAACGACACTACATAGCGGATGTAGCAATGGGAAGATGAACGTTCTATTGTTTGGGTAAAAAGTGATTTTTCCTTTTTAACTTTTATTAAAAAAATTCATATCCCAACTCAAAACAACGTCATTTTGAATTTTCTTTTGAAATAAAGCCCACATCCGGACGCGAAATGCAGAAGCGATGCATCTGGACGCGAAACAACAGAAGCAGTGCATCTTGGCCACAACACGCAGCGCAATTGCCACTCCAACCAATGCAACACAACGACCACCACTAGAGTGCCATCTGGCCGCTACATTCCACCTTGCTGGGAAAGTGCCACAATAGCACACTATTGATAACTATGACAATCATAAGTCTAAAGGTTTAATACATAATGCTACAACAACTCTCTTCACAGAATCCTATTGTTGAGAACTGTCAATATTATCTTATCTTGATTTTAAATATAGTATGTAGGCATATTATCCTAAATAATATAGGAAACCATATATTTTAGATTCATGTGTACTTATAAAATAAGTCTCTATATAACTCATGCTTAGTGTATTTTATACACACATTTTCATTTCATTATTCCTCTCTATAGAAAGAGATGAATATGCATGAATCCTTACGTGTCTAGCACAACCAAGGAGAACATTATATATATGTTGTACAAAAGAGCTAAATACAAAGAGATGGGTCTTCGCCACATATATTGAAATACATCTAACTCTCCCTCAAGTTGGTGTATATAAATCATATGCATCAAGTTTGTTACAAATATAATCAATTCAGACCCCACAATGATTTTGTGAAGACATCGACTTGTTGATCATAGGAGCTAATAAACTAGGTAGAAATAACTCCATATAAAAGCTTCTCACGAATGAAGTGACAATCTACCTTAATGTGTTTAGTCTTCTCATAAAATATTGGATTTAGGGCAATATGAAGTGCAGTTTGGTTATCATACATTAGAGTCATTTGTGTAACATCTTCAAATCTCAATTCATCAACGAATTGTTTGAGCCAAATAAGTTCACAAGTTGTTAAAGTCATAGCTCTATAATCTGTTTCTGCACTAGATCTTGCCATTACATCCTACTTACTTTTCAGAAAATCAAGTTGTCACCAATAAAGACATAATATACGGAAGTAGATTTCCTGTCAGTGGAAGAACCAACATAATCTGCATCTGAGTATCCCACAACCAGAGTATGATTATTGTCCCATACAACAAGCCTTTTCAAGGGGCTCCTTTAATGTACTTTAGAATGCGGATGATAGCATTCCAATGTCCTGTACAGGGTCAATTAAGAAACTGATTTACCACACTGACAGCAAAGGAGATGTCAGTGAGTAAGGATGGCAAAAAAATCCGCATCCACAGATACCCGTGGATAAAACCCGCAAAAATATCCGCACTGATAGTATAAGTACTCGTTACCTGCTACGGGTTTTTTTCTATCCGCTCTTTAATGGGCGCGGGTACGAGTATCATAGTACCCGCTAAACTAAAATAATATATATATATATATATAAGTTAAAAAAGATAATATTTTTGGAAAATAAATAAGTTTAAAATATTAATTATCAAAATTTATTTATATCAATATTTTTTTTTTATGAAAAATTTATAGTTAATAAAATTATTTATTATAAAAATGTCTATAATATAAAATAAAGATTTTATTTGTATTAAATATTTTCTTATAACATATTATATTAATCTACTTTTAAATCTAATTAATCTCGTAAAAAATAGTATAATTTTATTTCTAGATTTTCCAAAAAATAAATTATTTATTTGACAAAACTTCTTATAAAAAATATTTAATTTCAAAAATTTTATTTTTTTAAAAATATCCATGGGTACCCGTGAATACCCGCGAATATTAAAAAAAACTCGCGGGTATTTCTATAACGGGCACCCGACAGATTTTTGTAGCGGGTAACGAGTGGCAGATTTTTGTAGCGTGTTGGGTGACAGGTAACCACTACTCGTGTCTACCCCAACCCGTTGTCATTTGCAACTATGAGGTAGTTCATTTTCCCAACTAGTCTTTCAGGATCTAAAAGTGTCTCCCCCTGATTTGGCAGAAGTTTAGCATATGGCCATAGGTGTGTCATTGGGCTTGGAATTCATTAGCCCACCCTCCCCTAAAATGTCCAATGCATACTTCCTCTAGGAAATCACAATCCCATGGTCAGATTCTGCTACCTCAATGCCCAAGAGGTATCTAAGTTTGTCAAGGTCTTTCGTCTCAAAATGATGACAGAGGCGTTTTATCTATGAAATTCCATGGATATCACTGCCCATAATAACAATGTCATCAACATACACTACTATGTAGATACACCCACCTCCTGAATGACGATAGAACACAAAATGATCAGCCTCACTATGATTCATACCAAACTGTTGGACTACTTCATTGAATCTACCAAAGCGTGCCCTAGGAAACTATTTAAAATCATATAAGGATTTGTGAAGACGGAATACCAATCCAGAAGACTCCCCTAAGCAACAAAACCAGGAGATTGCTCCATATAAATCTCATCGAGCAAATCACCATAAAGGAATGCATTTTCTAGATCCAACTGATAGAGGGGTCAATGTCAAGGCACAGTTATGACGAAAAATAGTCTAAAAGAAGTCATCTTGGCAATAGGGTTTGAGTATAACCTTTGACAACTAAACGAGTTTTGAAACGATCAATAGTGCCACCCGGGCCAACTTTTATGGTAAACATCCACCAACAAACTTCCCAGGAGGCAAAGGAACAAGATCCAAAGTACCATTGTTCTTAAGAGCATAAAGTTCATCAAGCATGGCTTGTTTCCAACCAAGATAGGATAAGGCATCACCTACAATTTTAGGAATTAGTTTATCAGACACACAGAGAGAATCTAGAGGAGACGGAGAAGGTGGCATTGGAGTAGAGTCAATGGCTGGCCAACGGGAAGTCAAACATGATGTCGGCGTTGATAAACCCGGAGAGGAGGTGGAGGTGGTGAATTGGTATGTACAACAAACATCTATGGTATGAAAGACAAAAAAGGAAGTGGTGGAGGCAGGAATAAGCTCCGAAGAAGAGGAATTGGACAAAAAGTAGAGACAAGACTCAGAAGGTGACATCAGCAGAGATCAAGTAGTGACAAAGGGAATGTGAGAAACACTTATACCCTTTTTGAGACCTAGGATAGCCTAAAAAAACACACTTGTCAGATCGAGTACACAATTTATCAAGACCACGACCAAGGTTATGAACAAAACAAGTGGAGCCAAAAACTCAACGGGATAACAGATGGAGTGAGTCATAAGGAAACAAAATAAAGAGAGGCATTTGGTTATTGATGATAAAAGAAGGCACGTGATTGATAAGGTAACACGCAGTGAGAACAGTATCTTCCCAAAATTGTTGAGGAACATGACCATGAAGTAAAAGAGTTTGAGTTGTTTCAATAAGGTGCGTATTTTTACATTCTACAACCCTATTTTGTTGAGGGGTATAGGCACAAAAATTTTGATGAAGACATGAAGGTTTGAAAAAACTGAGAAAGGTATTCACGAACATTATCATTACGAAAGGTACGAATAAATGCACCAAATTGAGTTTTAATTTCATTATAAAAGGTCTGAAATATGAAAAATAACGCAGAACGATTTTTCATTAAAAATAACCAAATACAACAAGAATAATCATCAATATAAGTTACAAAATACTGAAAACCTAAGCTAGACTGAACACGACTCAGACCCCAAATATCCGAGTGAACTAAAGCAAAAAGAGACAGCTCGTTCAGGGACACCCTTAGGAAAAGAACTACGACTATGTTTTCCTAATTGACATGGTTCATATGACAAAGTAGACAACTTAGATAGACGTGGAACAAGGTATTGAAGCTTGACAAGACTAAGATGACCTAATTGAGCATGAATGAGAGTAAGGGAATCCATGATCGACCCAACATGACCAGACATATGTAGGTGATAAAGGTCATTTAACTCACATTCGGTCCCAATTATCAGTCCTGAACTTCGGTCTTGTAAGAAAACAGAATATTTAGTAAAAGTAACAAGACAGTCAAGAGAACGAGTGAGTAGACTACGGGATAATAAATTAAAGGAGACCCAGGAACATAAAGTATATTATCAACAGAGAGAGGAGACAAAATAGGGACAATACCAACACCATGAGAGGCAACCTGAGAGCCATTAGCCATAGTGACAGAGGATAAAAGACCAGAAGTAAAAAGAGAGAAGAAAAGAGACTTATTACCAGATATATGATCGGTGGCACCAGAGTCAAGGACCCAAGGGCCAAGGGAGACAGAGTAAGTGAGACCAGCAAAGGAAGTGTCAGTGTGTGCAACAAAAGTAGTGGAGTTGGAGACATGACATTCCTCGTACCATTTGAGAAAGTCATTGAATAAAGCCAAAAGTCCAGAACTACCAAAAGAAGTAGCACCAGAATCAATATGAGCAAGGGGTATAGCCTAAGCAGCAGTAATAGTAACCGACCGTGGAGGACGACTATGCAGAGCATAATACTAATCAATGGTGTGACCAAGTTTATGACAATGGTCACATCTAGGACGACTTCGGCTAGGCTTGCGAGAGCGGTTACAATCATCACACTGAGATACCAAGGCGAAGGAGTCACCAGGAGAAACAAAAGGAGATATGTTCGGCAATAACTTGCATGACACATGCAATAGGGTGGACCAAGCAGAGTTGAAAGTGAACACAATTAGAGACCTCAAAATCTGATCACGAACTAACAAATACTCCTTAGGAGGCCCATATAAGGCCATCAACATAAAAAATGTTAGGCGTTGCTCTAGTTCTTGGGCAGCAGTGGCAGTAGGGAGCAATAGTTCATTGAAGTCATGAAGAAGACCATCAACCTTACCCAAATATTCAGCCATGGGACAATCAAGGCGGCAGGAGCCAATGATGCTCAGTAGATTTGTCACATGCCATAGAGACGTTAATTATCATTAATGTACAGCGACCGAGCCTATTCCCAAACTCCAACACAGGTGTCATGGGCCCAGAATATTTGCTTCAAAGAAGGATGAATAGTCTATTTCAAAACATTACAAACTTGAGCATCAACTTTTGACCATCGTGAATGATCTTTCTCATTAATGGAGGCAATTGTCTGAGTGAGGTGATCAACATAGTCCTACCCTTAAGCCAAAGTTTGATGTCAGAGGACTAGGTGTCATAATTTGTGCCATCTAACTTGTCAACGGACAAAGGCACATTGACATAGTAAACAAGGACGAGTCAGTCTAAGTAGAAGCCATGGGAGCACAGATGTGAGAGAAGCTTGTAGGAGAGAGAAAAAAAGCGTCCCCAAAGGAGAAAGAAGACTGAAGGCGAGAGGCAATAGAAGATCCAAGACTAGATTGGAGAAGAGCACTACGGGCAAGTCAGGTGCCGGTAGTCACTACCAGACCGGTGGTCGGACCCGCCGCCATACGTGGCGACCAAAGGAAGAAAAGGAGAAGACAACCGAAGGGAGAAGCATGTGAGGGTGCGTGAGATCTACGATAGAGAAGATTCTAGTGGCACAGGAGTCACCGGAGGATGGTGTGTCTGGAGGTGGGCCCTCGGCAGCCTGAACGGCAGCGGCAACAGAGGACAACGGCAGCGGCAAAAATGGCCGAAAATCGGAAAAAAACACGATTTCCAAGAAAAAAAACTTAACATTGTGTTTGGATAGAGAATTTTACAAATGCAAGGAATTTAAAATACATTGAATTTGAAAATCTTTCAATTCATGTGACTTCATTTTTCAAATGTTTTGTTTGAATAAGGTAATTTAAATTATTGAATTTCATTTTCTTGTTTGGATAGAGTATTTTAATTTCTACTTAAAAATCAAAATTTATTTTACTAAACAATATTTTGAAAAAAAAATTGTTCTTTTTAAAAAATAATATAAAATTTTCTTTAAAAATAAATTTTTATTTTCTAAAAAAACTAATATATTTACAATAAATAAATAGAAAAATCACAAAAGTAAACCTTGGATAATTGGTTTTATTTTTTTGACAATATTATGATTTCAAATAAATAAATGACAAATAAATTTATGACAATTTATTTTATTTTCTTAGCAAATCCATTTTATAAATTCTACTTAATAATTTATTTTATATTTTAATTATATAATTATTTTATGAATTTATATAAATATAATTTTTAAAATATAAAATATAATATTGGTGGGTTAGCAGGTTAGTTCATCCCGCCTTTAGCCCGCTAAATTGGCGATTTAAGCAGGACAAACCAAAACGAATAAACGATTGAATACACTAGTTTGGCTCGTAAAAATAAGGGTCAATTGGCGGGTCAGCCTGTTTGACCCACCCCGTTTTGCCACCCCTAACCGATATCAAGTAAAAAATAACATCAGTTGATTTTAGTAAAAGAAAATTAGGTTTGAAGAATTTCAAATTCTTACTTTTTTTTAAAGAATTTGAAATTCTATAATTTTAACTAACAAAAATGCTTTCTAAAATGTCTAGAATTTCAAATTCTTTTAAAATTCCTCATCTAGACAAGGTATTTTATCACAAAGCATTTAAAATTCTAAAATGAAATTAATTACCCTCTTAAAATTCTCCATCCAAACACACTGTAAGGGAAGGATCTACCAGGCTCTAGATACCATGTAAAAAGAAATGAATATGTATGAATCCTTACGTGTCTAGCACAACCAAGGAGAATATTATATACATATTGTACAAAACAGCTAAATACAAAGAGATGGGCCTTGGCCCACATATATTGAAATATATCTAACTCTATTTCTCTGAATTTAACATAGTATCAAAGTCTTAATGAAGGAATGCTGAGAAAGCATCCATCATTGGAAGATCCACTACCCCCAATGAGCTCCTTTTGATTGTTGTTCCTCTTGTAAAATTTTCCCCTTTCTCCCGACAATGTTTGTTTGTATATCTTCCTTTTCTAGTGAATTTTCCGATGACTATTCCAGTCATGACCAACACTATCAAGTTTCTTTGAGGATTTTTGCTAGTGACGTACTAATACCTTCTGCTTCTTTATTTTTCAGTGAAAAATTGTTTCTTCATCTATCCTGTTGGTTGTTGCTATTTTTTATCATGTTTTCAAGCCACTACCTTCTACTCATTACTCATCTTTTGGCGAAAAACTTTTTGGTTGCCTCATTGAAGTTATCCTTTCCAACATGTTTCTCTGTTTAAATGATTTCGAATATTGGCTTGAAGCCTCCAAATGTTGATTAAGAAAGTTACTTGTGCTTGCCATATGTATATTTTAACTATCTGACAATGTTATATTTCTAGCAATATTCCCCGACTTCACTCACTTCTTTGGGTTGTCTTTCCAAATATTGTTTATGGTGGAACTCAATTTTGTTACTTATTTTTTTGTAACAAGTTGAATGCTTAGTGGGTTCCACCTTTAGGGAGAATGTTGAAAATGTCAGATATTATCTTATCTTGATTTTAAATATATAATATACAGGCATATTATCCTAGATATGAAACCATATATTTTATATTCATGTGTAATTTATGAAATAAGTCTATATAAACATTCATCTGTGGTGTATTCAATTATTCATACACATGATTTCATTACATTATTCATCTATATTCTATAATTTTAACACATACGTTCAGAAATGTATTAGATAACCTCAAGACCAAAAGCAAGTCTTCGCATATAATCAATTGTGAATACACAAGGAAGTGCTCACTAAGGAAGTTAGTGCATAGCACAATTTTTCTAAGGAATAAAGTAAGAACATTGACAAAGCAAAGATAATAGTTTATTTCCATTACTTTAAATCTATTGCATATGTTTTATAAAAATAAAAAAAAAATAAATAAAAACATTACATGTGGATCACAATAGATAAAGGATATGTGCACTACATCAACTATTTTCAGAATTTTAAGATTTGAAAGTAAATAAAAGGCCAACAAAATGTATCGTCAATCCCAAAGCTTTGGGCATACAATGCTCTCAGAAGCATAGTGTCACTATCATGTATATATGTAATTGCACTATGAAAAATCCAATTCAAATATTAGCATAATGTTTTATGTATTTCCCGAAGAGTGGGTTTACTAATCTTTTAGTTTTAATCAACTCTAATGTTAGGGAAACTCTTTCTTTAACGTTTGAAGAAACTTAAAAAAGAATTATGAGACTGTTAATGAATAATCAGATGCCATCAATAGTTTTTGTGTAAATCATTTAGAGAATTGAAGTTAAACTACACTTACGATAAAGGATCTGATAGAACACTTCTTAATGATGGATCCTTATTCACATTGTTTTGAGCAGCAACCTGTGGATAAGAGCATCAGTTTCCACAAACATCAAGAAAATAATTTTCTAAAGGCAAATTGTAATAGAAGTTTTACAAGAGCCATTACTTATAAGAGGTCTTACATATGACAAGGACACAAGAAACAAGTGAGAGTCATAGAACCCGTTTGGATGAATTTCTCTAGAAGCATTTCTAAGAAAAAAATAGAAAAAACAATCAAAAAAGTTTCTTCATAAATTTTTCTAAAACATGTGAGACTTTTTACAAGTTAATTTTTAAAAAGTCCTACATCTTTTTAAAAAGTTATATGAGTTTTTTACATATTAGCTTATGATTAGCTAATTTTAACTTAGAAACTTTTTTACCACTTCCTTTGTATTTTATTTTTCTAAAAGTAACTTCTAGAGAAGTTCGTCAAACAGACCCCTAATCAAATTAGTTTAAAAGATCCATTCAGCCAGTAACATGGTAAAGGACACAGAACAGATTGCACAACCTAAGCTCTAAGGATTAGTTTGTACACAACATCCCACCATGAGCTTCAATTCAGCTTTAGTTTCACAAAAGAACACTAGGTATAAAACATTATCATTATAAACAGCTCATACACTGACACTTGATATTCAAGTGTGCAGCAAATGAAAGTTCAAACTTCAAACGCAAAAAAAGCTTAACAGTTACATTATAATAATAATAATATTTATTGAAAATGGTGAGTTGGGTCTAACTCAACCTCATAAAACCGGCTTGTAAGGTAAGGTTTGCACCTTACTTATATGTTTTTGTTTAGTCATATAACTAGTCAATGTGGAACTTGGGTTTCTTTCCCAATACACCCCTGACACCATGGATCTAGGATAGTTTCTGATATCATATTAGAAGTGATGAAGTTGGGCCTAACTCAACCTCATAAAATCACCTTGTAAGGTGAAGTTTACACTTCATTTATATACCTTTATTTGGTCATATCACTAGGCAATGTGAGACTTGGGTTTCTTTCCCAATGACATTCGTTTATGTGTTGGGGAACTAAGAGGTATAAAACAATATTACAAAAAGAAAATGAAGTGTAAACATTGTTTATGATTAATATTCCGTGCACTGTTCTACTTTCCATTAGGATATTTCATATTTAGAAAGAATCTTGTTGAATCTGGTTGGACTTAGAGAGGAACTTCAATGGCTTTGGCAGCAGGGAAGTTACAGTTGGCAAGAATATGAATGCCATGATTTTGAGCAGTTTGTAATTTTACATATCAGCGAAGTACTTGGGCTTGGGTACAGAAGAATGCAGTATTTTGAAAGGTGCCTCTTTTACACTTCTAATTGTTATGGTTAGAATCTTCTTTTTGTTTATTTGGTCATGATAAGTGTGGGGGAGTTCCACAATGCATATTAAAAGAATAAGCATTAATAGAGATAACTTACATCAGCATTATCACATCTGCTGCCTATCAGTTCTTCGGCAGCAAGATCATCCATAAATTGGCTAACAGATATTTTAGCATAGCTTTGGGGAATAATATGGCCAGCCGCTGCAATTGGGGAACAATCTAATATAGCATTGCCCTGTGGCATGAGTCTATATGCAAGAGAAGTTCTACAGGCACAAGGCACAACAAAATACCTAAATAAGCTCCTTGGAAATCTTATTAGTCATCACAAATACATGACTTTTAAAATAAAATTACTTGGTACCTTCCTCCACCATTAGGACTTAGAAAATAATCAGGAGAAGCTCTGTATGATGCAGCAGGACGTAGGCCAGCAGTAGCGTGGCTAAGTGCCTTGCCTGTTATCAGTAAGAGATCTCCCGGCCCAGATCCACTATCTGCCAGATACCAGCGACCACTGGGGTCACATACCTAGATAAGAAAACAGATTATACATAAAACTTGGAAGATAAATCAACTCAAAAATTACCAAGCTTTAACAGTCACCAAACAAAATTACCCAAGAAGCTAGAAAATAAATATTGGACAATAGCACAAGTGACAAGACATTGAGAATTCAATAGGACCCTCTAGCTAATTGTTGTTTTGTCATTGTTAAACACCCCTGAACTCTCTACTATTTCAATCCAAATAAAACAATTAAAAAAGACACCTGAAGACCAGGAGTGTCAGAAGATATCAACGTCAACAATCCCTTCTCAACTTCACCATTCATGGTAGGCTTACTGCCTCCAATGGCACCTCTTCCATTTTGCAAAGAAGCATGTGAGTAGGTCGCAACAAGAACTGACGAAGACACCTCATTAGCAGGCAACGGAGAATCATCAAGCAAATGGTTAAAAACACTACACAAAGCAATTTTATGTGAGCATAGGTGATAAAAAAACTAGAAAGAAAAGAACAATCAGACAACAGACAATAACAAGACAGTTTAAGCAAAAACAAAAGGTCCTCTTTCACAATCCTTATTTCTTACTCGCTTCTAAGACGCAAGTGTCTTGCAATGGCACACAAGGCGGATCGAGAAGCCTTTCCCATGCACCTAAAAATATCAGCCATGCAAGGGGGAGAAGAATCCCAATCCTCCAAAGCCCTGAAGCCATAAAAAGCAGTAACAGATCAAGCTTAAGCAAACAACATCCTTCTCAAAACAATAATTTTTCATCAAAACTCTAAGCTCCAAAGTCCAACCGAATTAATATTGGGACCCTGTTTGGATAAACTTATCGATAATCAGTTGTACAAGAAGAAAATAAGAAGGTAAAATAAATCGAGAGCTTAATTAATTTATGATAAGTACATATAAAATGAATTGAGTTCTTCTCGTGAGCTTAAACAAATATCTCTACAGAACCTTTGGCATCTAATCCAACATCATAGGAAGTATAAGGTCAGAAATTGGTTTTAATAACTTTTAGCTTACTAGAGAAGTTGAAGTGACTTTATGCGTAGAGAGGTGTGTGAGGTTTATACCTTCCTGCTCTGTACATGTAAACCCCACGGCAACCCTTGGCAGCACCAAGGTGGGCCCTGCTTCGGAAAAACAACCTGGAAGCTTCTAAGCCGCAACGCATGAGAGCGGTGTCTTCGGTGCCCAATTCGATGAACGCAGCATTGTGGCGCAACAGAGACCCACAAAGAGCCTCCATTGCTCTCAGATACGGTCCAGCCGGTGCCCCGTCATAGGGGGCAATGTCCGAGAGCCGGACTCTGACAAGCGGACACGTGGGCAGCGCCGTCAAAGCGGGCTCCGCCGCCGCCACGTGCACCGGATGCGACCACAGAGGGGTTTGACGGAGGGGAGGGACCACGGATAGAGGCGACTGGGCGGAGGGTGACCTAAGGGAAGTGGTCGTGGTGGTAGTGGTGGCGGCGGCGGCGGAGGATTGGGGATTCTTGAGCTGTGGCACCGGTGCAGAAGGGTTCTGCTGTTGCATCATCAATCATTCTGAATCGTCCTAAGGAATATGACTGATGGAGGACTGAGCTAGGGTTTCTATGTTCGTTTGGTTCTCATGGCTTTGGCGCGCCACTCACTCCTCCATCTTTTCTTTTTCTTTGGGGTTCAAGGCCTCCCGCTACCAGGGCTTTTTACCAGAACCCACGATCCAACTCCCTTCTATCAAAATTTAAATTCATCTCATACCTAAAATTGCTTTAATTCTTTATTTCTTCTTATATTTCACCCCGATTTCTTATTTTATTCTCTAATTTTATACAAAATTTCTTGTTATAAAATTTCCTATTTCTTTAGTTATCTCATAAATTTCTCTGATAAATTATAACACATACACAAGACTACTTACTTGTTTAATAATTTTATAATCTTAGAAAAAAATACTTTAAAAAATTTATATACAAACTATATAATTTATCTATTTATTTATATTGTTCACAAACAAATACGAAAAGACAGAGTGTGAGAGTTTTGCCAGGGTTTCGGGAGAGATCTCCAAAGAGAAAGAAGACTTTATTACAAGCAATAAGCATAAGGTGGTAATAAATAAAAAATGCTCCACTTGACGACAGAGGACCATCATCTCCATCTATGAAGTCAAATACTTCATATAAATCCAAACTTTTGAATAGTAATAGACTAATTGTCTATTGTGAATTTGATGGTTGATGCTTCAGGATATCACAAGATGAGATTTCTCCACCAGTGCTACAAAGGATAGCGAGAAAATATAAGGAAAGTTCTATCTTTGACGAGGTGTTCCATGAATGGTGTAAACCATGGAAAGAGTCACTGATGGTGACAGTATTCGATAAGAATGTGGGGTTTCATTCTTTGGAAGCAAAAATGAAGCGTGATTAGGCAAAGAAAGGTTCTATTAAGATCATTTATATATATCATAACTATTACTAAATCCTCTTTTCGTTTTGAGGATTGCAGTCCGTGAGTGGCTTGCTGCCCAAACCTCACAAATCATTCCAAGTCAAAGTCAGGGGTGTCAAACGGAAAAATAAACTTGGCACACCTAGGTTCACCGCACATAATAGCTTCCAACCCTCGTCGTCCGCAAGAGGCAACTTCTTCCCGAACAGGGGCATATGAACTCCATGATTTCTTATTCAAAGGAAACTTCTAAAGGGAATGAAAAATATGTGCTGACCAAAAACAATCACCAAATGCGTGCTACTACTAAATCATGCGTTTTGAAGACGACAACAACTTCGCGTAAGTTTGTGATATTTAAGGAAAGAAGATGCGGCACAAACTCAAGGGGAAGACCAACAATGGCCAACCTGCACTGGGGATATCGTTCGCCTTCGACAAATTGAGAACGTCTACAAGGGACACTCGCGGGTCTACCAGTTGTGGCAACTGAACTGACCATCAATCACAATAGTGTCATGGATGTCATCAGGCAAGAGGAAGGTAATCACAATGATGAATCTTCAAGGTGAGACTAGTTTCATCGAGCCAATTTGGAGCTCACCAAACCCCTTGCCTTGTTAATGAATTTTTTGTCCTGGAGTTGTTGCAAGATTGTGTTTGTGGGTTTTTGCATCTTATCACGAAAGAATATGGTGTTGACCTTATTTTCCTTATTGAAACTCAAAATAATGACGATCCAACACAACTGGTTGTCAAATTGGGGTTTGATAGCTAACATTTCTTAACGACTATTGATAGTGTAAGATAATAAAATGTTCATAACACATAAATGAGGAATAATAAGATATATTTTGCATCTAAATTATATTAAGTTTGTGATACAAAACTTATAAATATATCTGCTAGTGAGTTTTTGGATCGTAAAATTTCTCTATCACGTGTATTTACACTGAGACGAACCTCTATTTTTCAAACTCTTTTAAGAGTGAAATCAAAATAAAATGCTTAAGATTAGATGTGAAAAAAATTTAAGAGATAATAGTGAGGTTCATTATTTTCTATGCAGCAATAAATCATACTTATAACTTAATAAATATATTTTTTTCCTAAAATCAGGGAACTAGTGACATATTTTATTTTGTTTTTCAAATAAAAACAATATCAAATATGTATCTTTAAGGGATTGCAACCTTTTTATCTTGTCACCAGTATATTTAAAAAACCATATTGTATCTTGTTTTTTAAATAAAAGCAACAATATCAAATATTTATATTTAAAGATGTCATCCTTTTTTTTATTCATCAGTATAAACAACACTCACTCACAAAGTCTAATACTTTAATCATCTATTATTTATCGACTACTTTCTCCAATTTAAAATATAAAAAAAAACATTTTAAATAATTTATATTATACATACTCTGAGTGCTAGCAAATAATATAATATTTTTTTCACTTTAAATTGTTTTAATTTAATCAAATTAAATACTTTTATTTAATAATCAAATATTAAAATAATTACTTTAACAGAGATTAGAACACATGTGTGACCCTGTAAGTTCAATACTCATAATAAATTAATCAAATTAATATATTAATCAAAATAAACATCTAGCAATACTCCTTGATGTCGAGATAGTATAAAGTAAAATTTTACTTTCAAGAACTTAAAAGAAGATATAACATTAGCTCTAAAGTATGGTATTATCATCAAATTTCATTAAGTTAACCTAATTATTCTTTCAAACAATTTTCCTGGTTAGGATATTATTTTATGGATAGATCTCAAACTCATTACCAAAAGTTGACTGATTCATTATTGATTTATCATTAATTCTACAAACATTTGATCATATCCAATATTCATTAGACTAATACCCCAAGGCATTAGGAGTTTCAAATTAAAATATAATAAATTACTTATTAATTACTATGATAATCTCAAGTCAAAGAAAAAACATTTAGTTTCTTCTTGAGAAATTTCTATTGACGAATTAAGATAATGTAAATCATTAGAAATTCTCAATTGAGTCAGTTCAAATGATTATACTCACACATGCATCATTTGTATATGTAAATAAATGAGATATATTAATATTTATCCTATAAAGATATTCACATATATATTGATTTATTTGGATTTATTGATGTCCCATGTACAATAACCATATGATAAAAAATAATTTAGATTAAAATAATAGCAAACTTTTGTTTTTCATTATCATGATTTCTATTATGAAAAAAAGTCTATAATTTTAATCAAGAATTTTATCTATGAAAATAATAATACTTTATCAGTTTGGATACGATTACATGATGAATTGAGTTTTGAGCATATTTAATTATTCTCCAACAGGCAGAACTAAAGGTATTTGGTGTCTATGGCAATCTGATTGGTAGAATGTGGAAATTATGACTAAAGATCACCAGGTTGATTCATTTAACCTACAATATCCATGAACCATGGGCAATTGTGGGCAACTTCAACTTTTCCTAAAATAGTATGAGAGGGAGAAAACTTTAATGCACCATACTAGATAGGCATGCATAACTTCATGGAGTTTGTGCAATCAAACAATTTGTTGGATGCGAGGTTTCAAGGCCTTGCATTCACTTAGAGACAGGGCAAGCTCAGGGAGGGTAGGATAGAACGCTAATTAATTTACCTTGCAGCTTCGACTCCAGCAAGCTTTAACGTTCCATCTGCCATTTTACAAATTCGACCACAGACCAATTATGACTAGGTTGATCAATAAAAAGTTCCCCAAACTAGCTATGAAACCTTTTTGTTCTGTTGCAGGGTAACCATCTCATCCAGACTTCCAATGCATTTTCTCTAATTTCTGTAAAGAAAATGATGTCTGGCAGACAGGGATTCTCACACTTCATGATGTCGTGAGGAAGTGGAACAATGAAATATTTGGAAACATATTTAGATGGAAGAAACATCTCCTTAAACTTATGGATAAAATCAACTGGCAACTGCCTTCAATCCCTTAGGCTACTAGAGGATAAATAACACTTTGCGTGGCTACTATATCAACAAACTATTCACGAATAGGAGCTTTTGTGGTTTCAAAAATCTTGTGGTAAGTGGTTATCTATGTCGACCAAAATTCTAAATATTTCCATAGAGTCACCACCATCCGTTAAAGAAGGAATAAGATTGAAGTGTTATAAGAATGCAACGGTAGATGGATTGATGACTCTGAAAAGTTTGAAAGGTTAATCACTGGCTTTTATAGAAATTTATATACTATTAACTAATGATTATTGGTGTACAAAAGCCAGCATTCAGGGTGTTTTCCCTCGTTTCTTGGAAGAAGAACTTGTCATTCTTCAAGAGTCAATATCACAAGGAGAATTCATTTTCATTATGGTAGTTTCAAGGTGTCAAGAGAATATGGTTTGCAAAAAACAACTTGAACATTGTGAGGGAATGAAGTTGATTGAAGATATTTTCATGGATCCTATGAGGGTTAGTACCTTTAATTTAGACTCTTATTACTTTCATCCCCAAGGTTCATTTCCCAACTGGCAATATCATCGTGACCCAATAGGTCATCCATTATGTGAAGCATAATAAGGGTTCAAAAGGCTAGATGATTATTAAAATTGATCTAGAAAAGGCCTATAACAGCCTTGGTTGGGATTTTGTCAAGGATACTTTGCATGATGTTAGGTTTTCAAATTGTTTTAGTAGGATGGTGTGGCAATGTGTCTCATCTCCGACTATGCGCATGATGTGGAATGAGGAGACCTTGGAGTGGTTCGAGCCATCTAGAGGGGTTCACCAAGGGGATCCAATCTCTCTCTATATTTTTTTGTGTGCCTAGAACGTCTCTTTCATATGATTTGGTTGTCTATCTCTCATAAGTTTTGGAAACCTGTCCAAATTCTAAGGGAAGGACCATGGTTAGATTATCTGGATTTTGTTGACGATCTCCATTTTTTTTTGCAAAAGCGTCTCTTGACCAAACAGAGGTGATTAACAATGTTTTGCATAATTTTTGTGGTAACCCAAGCCAAAAAGTCAATAAGGACTTATGTCTACTTCTCAAAAAATGTTCGCAGGCAACGAAAATACCAGATTTTTAGGGATTTGGGTTCTAGCAGACATGTGATGCAGGTGCCTTGGCATTCCTCTAAATCATAGTCACATTTCCAAGCAATCGTACCAATTTCTAATAGATAAAGTTCAACTAAGGCTTAGCAACGGGAAACATCAATCCCTTTCCTTGGTAGCCAGACTTACGTTGGCTAAATCAGTGGTGATGGCTCTACTAACTTACGTAAGACAAATGGCATGTTTACCTATTAGTATAAGAAATGCAATGACTTTATTATCGGAGATTCTTATACTACGAGGAGGATTCATTGGCTTGAATGAGATCACCTATGCCAACCAAAGCAGGAAAGACAAATGATCAATAAAAGGAATACTACATGGGTCCAAGTTATTAGGGCCATGTACAAGTGCGGCAAGGTAGCAAAGCCAATCAATGATCTAACATAGAAGGGAACAAACTTCTAGAAACAAATAAAAGAATCTTAAAGCAATGTTAACCGCAATATAATTTGGCATACTAGCAATAAGAGGGACACTGACTTTTGGTTTGATAAATGGGTTAGGAGGAGACAAATGATTGACTGGTGTACTAATAATACTCTGTTTATGCAAATGGCAGAGTTTGTTTCTTTGTGGTGTCTAATGGTTCTTAAGATGTTCATAAACTAGCTGTCATTTTGTCATCTGATGTTGTAAATGAAATCTACAAAAAGGAACAACGATTTTGATTCCCCTCTATGGGCACAATAGTTGAATGTTATGTTTTAGGATAAAACGACATATAAGAGCCTTATACATCACACTCATACTCATCCATTGCTTATTTTTTAGAAGCTTTGGAAGCGAGACGAGCCTAGATATATTCGCATCCTTCTTCGAAAAATAGCATCTGCGATTTTCCTTACAAATGACCTTCGCTTTTCTAAACACATGGCAAATAATCCCTCTTGCCCCCTCTGTGGCCAGCGTAGGGAAACCATCTTCCATGCCCTACACGATTGTGCCCATGTTGTTAGTATTTAGAGGTGATTGGGTGCAACCACTAATCCATTTTTTCTTTACCCAACAACACCTGGACTCATGGTTCTCCTTGAATTTAAGTAATTACCGAGTATATGGTGCAAACCAATGGAGTTAGATTTTTGGCATTACCCTAAAAAGGGTATGGGGGAAGCGAAACAAGTTTATTTTCAAAGGAAATACATATTCTAGTGAGCAAGTTGTTAGTTTTGTCAAGTCTTTAGTTTGTGATATGAGAAATAGTTACCACATGTGCGCAATCATGAAAGAAAAGGATGAGTAATATGTGAAATTTTAAGGTGGATATGCTTGGAAACTCCTTCCTTTTGAAACCCTCAAGATCAACTGTGATGTAGCAGTTCTTCAATGTTAGTAAATAGTAGCTATGGGAGGAGTAGTATAGGATTTTTCAGGTAATTTCTACACTGCTCTCTCCTACAAAATACCCTTTTGTGATATGGATAAAGCAAAATTGTTGGTTATTTTTTAATCCTTGTCAATGGCTTATGCCCATGACTTCTGGAATTTAGCTATTGAATATGACTCTCTCGATGTGGTAAAGCTCTTAAAGAAAAGGTGCGTTATAACCCATGTTTCTTTTACAATCGTGAACCCTATTATCAAGGCTAGTGGGAAAACTCTGAATTGCAATTTCACCTATGTGCCTTATGAGGTAAATTTTGTAGCTAATGGTTTTGCTAAGATAGGTTTATCTTCTCTAACTATAATGTTAACATTTCAATTTTGCCTTGATTCTATTTCTATTGTTTTCCATAATGGTCTTTGTTGTATCAGGATGAATGATTAATCTATGTTGTCCACAAACAAAATTTATTATCTATATTATTAATAAAAGGGAATGCACCATGTTCGTGTTCGCATTCCATTTTCAATTTTACTCTCATATATTTTTCCAATAACTACGTATTTGTAATTTTTAAAAGAAAAACAAACAGGATTCAAACACATGACTTCAATCTCCACACGTGCATTTTACCAACTTTATGACAAAAAAAAATTAAAATATTTATATCAAACATACATAATTGTTCTATTATTTATTATCTCTAATGTTTACCCAAAAAAATTCTATTATCCTATACTATTAATAAGGAGAACTACCTTTTTTTGGTGTCCACATTTTGGTAGACAATTATGTCTTTTAATTATAAACAGTAATTAGCATGTTAATAAACACGGAATATATTGTAATTGCACACATTCACGATCAATCTTACTGGAAAATTTTTGTCTTCTTGAGATTAAAAATGTGTGCAAAACTGCATGTGTTTCGCTAGTATTTGTAAAGGAAACTATTCCTTTCGGTGTCCACATTTTTTTTAGAAAATTATGTCAATTAATTACAACAACAACTAACATGCTAATAAACTAGAAATATGTTGTAAACGCAACTACACTTACATATGGTCTTACTTGAAAACTGTCATTTTTTTCCAAAAAAAATGATGCACCAACCTCGAGATGCTTTACTTCTGACCCCACTAGATTCAAAGACAGAGCTTAACCTGAGCCTCAGTTAAGAACAACAATGATCTATGTTTCACAGAATGCACGATTCCATGGGCAATTTCATTCGATGTCGTTATGGAGGACATAACTTACAATCATCGACTTTGATCATGTCACTCGGGATTTTATTAGTATTGCATCTATGAATGATAATGAGTAGAGTCTCGATAGGTATTATACTACTTGTCACGTACACGTGTTTAAAAAATGTACTCATACCTGGTCCCATACTCACTAGGTACCTATATACCCATATACACACTTACGACCTGCACTTTACTTATGTATAGAGACAATAAATTAATATTTTTCACACATAAATAAGTGTAATATAAAAAAAATAACGTAACATTAAACATAAAACAAATTATAAAATACTTTATAAAGTTTGATATGATTTTACATAAACCTATATTTTTTTACCATAATATTAAATAATGTTATAGGTTTATCAATAATTATTTTATAAATAACTCAATTTTTCTTATAAATTGTATTTTTATCTTATTAAATTGGTATAAATCTTTCTATTCTATAATTATATTATTTATTATAAATTATAATACAAATAATATTTTTAGAAATATTTTTCACTCAAAAATATAATTATGTAACATTATATAATATAATTATATTAAATAATATTGTACACTTACCTACCCTTATACCTGCATGTTTTTTACGGGTCTAAACCTGTCCTGTACCCTGACCCATTTTTCAGTTATTACCCACATTGTGTGAGGTTGTTTCGATGGTACTCGTAGGGTTTGAGTACATTTTGTCATCTCTAATTGTCCATGTGTTTTCGGTAGCCTCAATAAATAAGATTAAAATAATAAAATTACTGGTAAACCATAACTTAAGTATTCATTCTTTATATTGTTTATATTTTGTGAAAAAAATAAACAAACAAATCGATTTTTGGTAATCATAATGGTTATGCATCTTTTAGGACATTTTTTAAACAATATTTTAAAATACTTTAAAAAAATTAAAATGGGTGTTTACCCCCACAATGTTACAATGTAATTATGAGTTGTTGTTATTTAATAGTGAAAAATAAAATTGATAACATTAAAAGAAGTATAAATAATAAAATTGTCAAAAGAACATTTAAAGACTATTTAAAAAGTTGAAGAACCAAAAGTGCAAGATTACATGTTTCAAAGCACTTAACCATGTAAAGTTTGATGTTCATGATCTAATTGAGTATTGTGTTGTTATCTAACACCGCAAAATTACATATAGTCTTTTAGTGAAGTATTATTTTAGTTATTGAACCTTAAAAGGGAATTTCATGTTCCTATTCCTTCGTTGACATTTTGTAAAATCAGTTTCCTTATACTTATTATCTTTTGCAAGAGAAATAAATAAATCTTTAGATACGAGAACAAATCCTTTAAAGGGAAAAAATGATGCAATCAGACACAAATACTCATTAGAAACTAATAAAGTTTTCCCATTTTATATATTTTTATAATTAGATTTCGTTGACATTATATTTGGGGTCGTGATTCATTTTTTAGTGATTTAACTTTGAATTTTTTGTTGACTTTGTATTATGGGTCATTTCTTTATTTTAGGTATATTTTAGTCTTTGAACCCCATAAGTCTATTAATTATTTACCTAAGTGTATTAGGAAGATTAAGACTTAAGAGAAAAAGTGTGATTAGACATCCATCCACACCTCTTAGTAGTTCCCACCCTTTCTTTTGTCACACTAAAAACATAACTCATTTTCTCACCCCTTTTTTTGCACACCCTAGTAACATCCTAAGCATAACTAAATGCATTTATACATGATTTGGAAAAGGGGAAGACTCTTATTCTCACCTCCTATTTCTACCACATCCTAGTCATACTTTAAACATGTTTAAATATATTTGGATTACTTTGTGGACAAAAAGGATAAAATTTAACCTATAGTTAACTTAACCAAAGTATGGTTAATGTAAACTCTACTATATAAATATCGTCTCATTCACCTCTTGTGAGAACTTTTGATGATGTATGAATTTGAGTTTCTCATTTAAGTGTCTCCCAAACATCACAAGTAATTCCATAAGAGTATGACTCTCCAATATCTTTTATTAAGGAACCTTCCTTGTGACAAATTTTCGACTAAATGCTTATCTATTCAAGGAGTCACATCATTTATCTTTTATTCTCCTTCATTTTCTATTTTTCTTCACTGTGATTGTATGTTCATGAAGAAGTTGACATTCTCCTATAAGAAGATCTTTAGGAGCAACTTTGGTTTGCATAGCACTTGATGAAGTTTTTTTAAGCTTTCATGATATTTTCCATGAAATGAGGAATAACATACTTGGGAAATGAATTGGTGAAGATGAAATGAGATGGAAATGGGAGTCACTCTAAAAAAATATAAGTCATCAAGACTTATCACAAGGGAAAAACCCTCAATAAAAGTTGTATGATGAACTATTTGAAATGAGACCTTCATGGCCTAAAGGATAAGACATCTCATACAAAACTCTCAAGTTTTATTGATGACCAAAGATTGTACATGAGGTTGTGATAAGTTTTATTTGTATGCTAGTTTAGACTATGTTAGGTTAAATGGATCATGGTTAGGTGTAACCCTAAGCTAACTCAACCACGGTTCACCCATGCATAATTCATCAAACTCAGCAATGTACCTACTCTTAAAATAGTCTTGATACATTATACATGTTTATAGTATGACTAGAGGGTGTAGTAGAAATAAGAGGTAAGAATATAAGTGTTTGTTTGACAATAATTTTATAAAACTGTTTTTAATATTTTAGTATTTAAAAACTCATCTAGTTAGTGTTTTTTCAAAACAGTTTTAAAAAATAGCTTTTGTTTTTTAGTTTTTTTTTTTAAAAAAAAACTAGAAGTAGTTTTGCTTTTTAGTTTTGTATTTTTGTTTTTTAAACTCAAAATTCAAGAAGAATATGTTATTTCTTACTTTTCATTAATGATATTTCCATAAATATGAACAAACTTTTTTTTCATTTTCACACAACCAAAATAGTTTTCAAACAATACTTACTAAACAAATATTTTTCTCTTATTCCAAAAAATAGTTATTAGAAACTATTTTTAATTCTTTTTGAAAAACTAAAAAACAAAATCAAACCAATCAAGCGCTAAATCTCCTCCTCCCCCTCAAACATATCTATGTGCATTTAGTTATGTTTAAAATGTGACTAGGGGTGCATTAGAAAAAAAGGGTTAGAAATAATAATCATGCTTCGTGTGTGACTCATAAAGAAGGGAAGTGAGCTAAGTATCTCACGCTCAAGCTCGTGAGCTAGCCGACTCGTCATACACAAGTCATGTTAACTATGGCACCCTTTAGAAGAAGGTTGACTAAAACACAAAGTCAAACAAAATGTCAATGAATAGTCAATTTACTAAAAATTTAACAAAATGCAAAATGAGTCATAAGCTTAATGCATGAAATGGAATATAAGGAATCTTCATGAATCCTCCAAAAGGGTCCTCCTTGGGCAATACTGCATCATCCCCTCCTTTTTCAAATAATTTTATCTTAAATATTGAGCTTTTCCCCCTTTTTTTATACCTTTTAAGGAGATAGAAAAAGTATAAACATGTGTATATAAGCAAATAGGGATGAAGTAGAAATGAGGACATTTATCTTTCGGTTGAGATATTAGAGGGTGACACCATGGAATGTATCATGAAAAATGATATCTTTGTGTTTTTCTTCCATAAAGTCCTTTTTGTTTGGATGTTGTTATAGATCAAAAGTCCTCTTTGCTGCCAAATAAGGATTTTCGATAGGTTCTTTCTCCTTACCAACTTTCCTAACTTTGTTTTTCTTTTTCTTTTCCCCTTTTCTCTAAAATTTCATTTGTGTTTTATCCTCCAAATTTTTAGCAAAAGCAAATGGATGCAAGATAATATTTTTTCCCTTATAAAAAAGGTTATTTTGTTAGAGAAACTATTATGTTGAGTTTGTTTATCACATTATCATGTCTCCCAACAACGTATGACTAACTTCTAAAGGGAGCACATAAGATAAGATGTTGTCCTTATAGTTCTTTATAGATAATTTAATCTCAACCTATTCAATTATTACCATTTCTTCGTCATTGAGCCAACACAATATATAAAGTGAAGGTTGAAAAGCAGTATCAAAAGCTAGTTTTTAAACCATAATCGTGTTACAATAATTACAACACCACCTTCCATTTACAATGAAATAACAAGTTTTATAAGATATTTTGCATCTTGTTTGAGATATGTATACACCAGTATAACTTTCAATGAGCTTTTTGACCATTAAAAGGTCACTGTCACAAGGGTAAGCAACCTCTCATTGAAGATCTCTCCGTTTTTTTTCCTCGCTCACACTCAAAGAAGAGGAAGATGTAGTCTCTTATTGATTACTACCAATGTCTCAACCTCGTGATCATGGTATTTATGGTGGGACATCGAGAGTTAATTTGATATCTTTTAAGACACTTAAAACATTTAATGTTACTAATCCATTATTGGAACTAGTAATGAGGTTTTTTTTTTCATGCATGGAAATGCTTTCGCATTTTTAGCTCTAGGTGGTTCCTCTCCAAGGTAACTTTTGGAAGAGTTCCCTTATTGAACTTGGTCCCTTTTTGCATAAGCATGTGGTGATGAAGATAAACTTTTATTTAAGGAAGTTTTTATCTGATCACTTGTTGCTTACCTATTATTTAAAGTCAAACCAAGTTATATAGATTCCTATAAGGTAAAAACTCACCATTATCCCTTATTTCGTGCTAAAATCTCATAAGAACCTATCTATGGTGGACATGCATTCTTCCCTTATCTATATTTCACCATGAAAAGTCCAATTTCTTAACTATATTATTTAACACTCATGGAGCGTTGTTTTAATTTTTGAAATTTATCAGGAATTTCCTTTCATAATAGGATGAGACATGCCTTCTCTTCATGATCCTTTTGAGATAGATCATTCCAACATGTGATTGAAGGGTCATGATGAAGTCTCCTACCAATACATAACATATATTGGAAGTTAAGAGTTGCTAAGGACATTATTTTCTCTTCACTCCCTTGGTAGCAAGTGAAAAGTTTTGTTACCTT
Source organism: Psophocarpus tetragonolobus (assembly GCA_037954015.1). Classification (NCBI taxonomy): domain Eukaryota; kingdom Viridiplantae; phylum Streptophyta; class Magnoliopsida; order Fabales; family Fabaceae; genus Psophocarpus; species Psophocarpus tetragonolobus. The sequence continues at coordinate 4,239,303 of CM075689.1, forward strand.
CACTTCTCAATCAAGGCAGGTTTTCACTCTATCTTTTCTAAAAAGTTAGAAAGATAAATTTCAACTTCTTTAGGTTTATGCTCACCGTTTCTTGTTGGTTTTTCCTTTATGGTAGTAGTCATTATCACTTCTCTTTCTCTCACGTCTCCTACTCCAACCATAAGCACTTTCATGCCTTATTTCTCTCACCATTTATTTTCTTAATTTTTTCTTATTTTATAAGATTTTTTTCTCTTAATTTTTTTCCTTTCTATTTTTCTCTCTTATTCTCTATTTCATTGCTTTCCACAACCTTAATGAATCTAATTCCTTAATAAATCTTGCAAAAAATCTTTTGAAGAGGAGTCACACTCATTGATCCTCTTAATACTTCTAGGGGTGGGTGCATCCATTATGAAAGTTAAAGGCTATGGTGCTTGGATGTAAGGAATTATGAAAACAAAAAGGTCTCTCTCACTTCTTTTTATTTGGTTTTCTACACCTAAGTGTCTTGAAAATTTTGAATCCAGAAAGTGACACAACTAGGAGAAAAAAAAGAAGAAAAAATGCACAAAATAAACTACCTAAATGTGTACTTAGGTGTGAAAGTTAGATGATCCTCTAGAGGCTTCCAACATCCTTCCTCCTTTCTAAAAAAGTATTTGCAACAATTACAAGTAAGGGAGATGGTCTTTATGGACCTCTAACACCTCCAAAATGACAAAAAACACAATAAATTTAAGTTAAAAATAAACTAGGCTCAACAAAATCCATAGTAGTTAAAACCAAAAGTAATCATAAGTGTAATTGTTTGAGACTAATTAACCATATAAAGTTTGATGTTCATGATTTTATCAAATAATGCATGAATATATTTAGTCTTTGAGTGAAGTACTATTTTATTAATTGAAAGTTATAAAGTGCTTGTACTTATGTTTATGTTTTTTTTTTCAAACAAATTAGTTTATTATATTTTTTATTATGTGTACATTGGTTCCTATAAAGTTTTATCTAAATTTGTATTTAAACCATTTTAGGAATCAATTTCCATAACGGAATAATAATAAGTGACTAATTTACTTAAAAATTTATTTTAAAAATCTAAGTATCACTTTATATAATTTTAAAAAACTAAAATCTAAAATGATACTTTAATTTTAGTCTTCTGTGAAGCTGTAACGTCAACTTTATTCATAGGCAAATAAATTTAGTGACTTGCAGGTTAGATAGGATAAACGAATTTGATATTGGTCTAAGTGATTATCAATTTGTAACATCATATATCTTCCAAAAGATTATTAATAAAATTGTTGAGTCCATGGCTATATGTATAAAAAAGAAAAAGTAAGTTATTAATAAATATAGAATATGCAAGTAAACTTTGTTTTTTTTACCAAACATGTAGGTTGATATGAAACAACTAGATATAACCTTACTCATTTTTTTAAAATAATAATGCTAATTTAGAATCTTAAAATTATTTATTTATTGTTTATCATAATAGTTATTATATAAAAGTACCATTATCTTTTGCAAAACAAAAAAAAAAATACTACAGGACTGCATTTGATCTGATTTGTTTTAAAAGACTAAATTAAAAAAAGTATTTAAATAAAAAAAAGTATTATTTTTAGAGACTAAAAAAAAAAGAAAAGAATGAAGAGGTGGTATCCGAACCGTATGGGTATTGGTAAGGGTAAGAGGGGAGGAGAGAAGAAAAAGAAAAAAATGTAGCGATATTAGCTATTACGGATTAACATTGGAGGAGAGGAAGAGGAACAGTGCGGAGAGGAGAGTGGAGACAGAGTGGCGAGAAGAGAAGCGATAAATCGCAGATCTAACAAACTGGTGTTTGTAACCAATATCCACCTTCTCCGATACCGGTTAGCTACTTACTCGCATTCTACTTCTTTATCCTTTTTTCTCTATTCATCTCTTTGCCCTTTACCTTCCCTACACTCAACCACTGCTTGGTTTTTCAAATTATCACTTTCTGCACTCTGCCCATCATTCTTAAGCCACTTTCACCTGTGATTCTAGCCCTTTCAATAACTACACAGACTTTCTTGGGATCAAAATCCCTTGTCTACAAGTAATTTATGTGTTTCTTTCTTGTTAACCTTCCTTGAAGAATCTTTGTTCTTTCTCTTTTCCCTACATGTTAATTTCTGCTCTGATTTCTGTCTTCACGTCTTTTCACAGCTCTGGTTGCTTCTGTTTCATGAGATTAAGGCCCCATGGCAAGCCTTCCAGGAAAACACGCTCCTTCAAATGGGTCTGTCTATGTATGCAACTTGCCCTATGGGACTGACGAAAATATGTTGGCTGAATATTTTGGCACCATTGGAGTAATAAAGGTATAGAGTCTGAATCATGCATCAGATTCATCCATCTTATCGTCAAAATTTCTTTCCTACTCTAGGAAACATAAAAATTCTTATGTGCAACCTAAGTATTCACACAATTTTTACCCTGCTCAGGTTGGCATCTTATATTTCCATCTAAGAAATTATTGTTTGAATGAATTTGCAGTTTATTTATCCTTGCAAAATGAGGTTTTTTTATGGTTGTTTACATGAGCTATAAAATGAACAAGAAGTTCAAATTTTCAATTAAAGATTGATCTGTCGTTTTTTTTGCATTTCTCTCCACTTAATATTGTTCCTTCTCTTTTTTTACTGTTGCATTCTATTTCTAAATTGTTAGTCCTATTTCATTCACAATCCATGCTTTGCAGAAAGATAAACGTACAGGGAGACCAAAAATATGGTTATATCGAGACAAAGAGACTAATGAACCAAAAGGAGATGCTACTGTAACATATGAGGATCCCCATGCTGCTGTGGCTGCTGTTGAATGGTTTAACAACAAAGATTTTCATGGCAGTATAATTGGAGTTTATATAGCAGAGTCAAAAAACAAGGATGACCAAACATATACTTCAGCAGTAGAACCGGAAATTGCTGGTAATGTTGGTGGACTAGAGGAAGCTACCAAAGATGTTAATGGTGGTAGTGGAAGAGGTAGAGGTCAAAATGATTCTTCGGGCAAAGCTTGGCAACAAGAGGGCGATTGGTTGTGTCCAAATACAAGGTCTGTGATATGAAATTGGTGAGCAGCTCTTTCTTGCTCTTCTACTCACTTGTTGAGTCATTCTAGATGATTTAGTGTAGAGAAAATAACAATTTTATTTCCTCATAGCAGTTGCTCCAATGTGAACTTTGCTTTTCGGGGTGCATGTAATCGCTGTGGAACTGCTCGTCCTGCTGGTGCTGCTGGAATTTCAGGGGCTGGTGGCCGTGGCAAGGGACGTGCTGGACAAGAATCAGGGGGTATTGGCCGGCCAGTTGGTGGCGGACTTTTTGGTCCCAATGATTGGCCTTGTCCAATGTATGATTGTTTTGCATTGCCCTTTTTTTCCCCTCTGTATCCCATTTCTTTATATATTCATATAATTTTTTATTGTTTAATTCAAATTTCATCATTTTAAAATTTCTTGTTTCTTTTTCTTATAAATTTACATGCTGCTTAGCTTCAACAATTGGGTTACCTCGGGAGTGTTATACTATATATTTGAAGAACTGTTGGAAAACAATTTAAAAAATCAGTAAATTGATGTTTGAAGGTGAGATGTATGTGTGTTTATATGCATGTTATCACAAACACAACCTAGAAGGATGCCCCAAATGTGAGTTGCCCCTTCTGTTTAATTGATGCCAATGCATAAATAATCTTTCAATTATGTTTTGGTTGGCTACATTAGTTTTGTTAAACATTTGCAGTAAACTCTGCTCATATATTCGTTATCTTTTGCCTTAACCATCAATTTTGGCACATTTCGGCTAAACATGTCATCCCATCCCCTGCTGCTACTTTTCAAGTCGTCTGTGAATTAAAGGAATCCATCTACCGTCGTGTGACTGAGTGTAACTCTGGTGGCTTTTCCAAACTTTAGACATATTAGGTCAGATGAGTCTGTTATGGCTAATGGACATTTTTATTTTTAAGAGGCTGTTTGTAAGAACAAGTAATAGATGATAGGTAGTACTACGACATGGAATTTTATTTGAAAATAATTATTATGGTAGGCACTAGTAACTTCTTTTTCTGTTTTGTGATGCTTTCCTAGGTTTAGATCCATAGCCTCAATTCGTGAACCTTTCCTTCCTCTGTTCTTCTGTCCTTGTGGTGATTTATTTTGCTTTTCCACACATTTTTATTCCAGATACAATAAATAGTGGCAAGGTTGCATAATTTTGGTATTTGGGAGTTTATTACAAGTCAGATATGGTTTATGGAATTATTTTATGTTGCATCACCACTAATTCTTTTACTGTTAAGTAGTGTTAACAAAGTTCTTTTCATTTCTTGTGAGTCTTATTATTATACTTAACACCTTGCATGAGGTAGTTATTTCCTGACATTCAATTTGCACATCATGTCTACACTTTGGTGGTTCATGCAGGGTTTTTAAAAAAATTTTAATTAATGAATTGCTTTTCTCATGTTCTTTTTTTCTTAGGTGTGGTAACATCAATTGGGCAAAGCGGACTAAATGCAATATCTGCAATACAAATAAGCCTGGGCATAATGAGGGTGGTGTAAGGTATTATATTTGCTTCTTTTTATACCTTCTTTTACCAGTTTAGTACATGGATGCAGTCAACCACTCCTGATGTACGTATAAGGAGAAAATGTTTTTTTTTTTTTTAATTTGCAAAATGAAAGATATTTAAACACATGCTCGTTTTTGTCTGTAAAAATGAATAAGAACTAACATAAAAGTTTGTAAAAAGAAAAAAAAAATTAGGGACTGTTTGATTATTTTGAACTGACAGTTATTTCTTCTTTGTTCAATTATAATAGAGATGAAATATGCGCTTATGAGAAAAGAAAAAATCAGATGCCCATTTAGGAAGTGCATTTTCCATTGTGGTAAAGATACTTGTTTGCGAGTTCAGTTGAGCTTATTTTGGAGAAATAATAACTTTTTTTGTCAGATTTTTGCTAAAGCCCCCCCCCACCCCCAAAGGCTAAATGTATGTCATATTGTGCTAGATAGACTCGTATGCAATTTATGCATATAAAAAATATCATGTACTATGTATCAAATGTAATTTGATTTGCCTCTTAATATGTCATTGATGCATCACCCTTGTGTTTCCACGGCATTGCATTTTTTAATCCACACAGAATTAAGAAATTAGTTTTAGAGGGGTAGTACTGGTATATTCATATAAAATGTTGACTTCAAATACTGTATATTCATTTTTCCCCACAGATACAAATTAAGAAATCACGGCATTGCATTTTTTTAATCCACACAGAATTAAGAAATTAGTCTATAAACCACATTTGTTATCTGTTCAAATTTTCACTAAGCAATTTGTATGTGCGGGGAAAAATGAATAATCATTAACCTTTGCATGATTAGACAAATGTGGTTATAGACTTGTACCATAGTTGTATATCAGTCCCCATGATGGGGCAGGAGTGAATTATGGCATCATGCTTTTGGCTTCATTAAAGAACACCAGGTCACCAATTTGTTTTTCAAATTGAAATGGATCATGAAGTTCATTCATGAAAATATTAAGAAAAATGTTTTTTACTATCCTTTCACAGCCTAAAGATTCTTTTTGCAGTCAAATGTCTGCAAAGCCTTTTCATGATGATTATTCTCTTTGAATGCTAGGAAGTGTGTGTGGTCTGTTTCCTCTTTTTTTTTTTTTTTTTTGTCAAATGTATTTTACTGTGTTTTGTGGGAAACAAGAAGTATTTTATTTTGGTAGTCTGGGGAATTTCAACTTTTGGAGTCTTTGCAAACAAATAGTTATAAAATTAACTGCAGTCTACATATGTTGTTAATCCAGTTAGTATTTGGTTTAAACATGGATTCATCATTTTTACATTTTTGTTTCAATTTTGAAAATGTTGGATTTCCTTGATCATAATTGACCCCTTCTTTTTTCATAACTTCAATTTAGTTTCAGTTTTGTTTTACTATTCATAAATTTTTAAATGAAAATGTTACTGAGGATAGTCTGCTAACTTTGGGTTGTACTTTCTAATTAAACAGAGGAGGACGAGGTGGAGGTTACAAAGAGCTTGATGAAGAGGAAATAGAAGAAACTAGACGACGGAGGAGGGAAGCTGAAGTAAGATTGATTAAAAAGTCAGATCAACTACCACTTATTATATACTACCTTTTGTATATATAACATGTTTTTTACTGTCAGGATGATGGGGAGTTGTATGATGAATTTGGAAATCTAAAGAAAAAATTCCGTGCCAAAACACAACAAGCTGAAGCTGCACGTGGTCTTCCTGGTTCAGGGCGTGCTGGTTGGGAGGTTGAAGAACTAGGTATTGCTGCATATCTAGAATGATTATCCTCCATAATTTTATTACATAGCAAGCCAAAGCTTCGCAAATGCTTTGTGAGCTAGTCAAGCTCCCAAAGCCGCTATCTTCACTCTTCCCCCACATGTTCCATAGCACTGATACATTTTTGGATAATTGTTGTAGGTCTAATGGAATCATCATTTTCAAAATTCAAATAGAGTTGCATGTATTAGAATCATTATTTCATATAATTTCTTTTTCAGCATATGCAACTAGTTGATTGTCTGACTGTTTGCTTTCAAACCCTGCATACTAGTTAGCTTGGTGGTTGGGAAGGGAGGAATGTGGGTTCATATCCTTCTCATTAACATTGCAAAAAAAAAAAAAAAAAAAACTTACATACATTTGGTTTATAAAAAGAAAGCCCTGCATACTAAAATCAAATTGGTTATTGGTTATCTTAGTGCATTTATCAAGTAGTGGTTGATTGTGTGACTCAAGTTTCAAGGTAAAGTTAGGTTATTAGTTTTTAAGTATTTTATACAGGTATATATGGTATTGCTTTTTTTTTTTTATCATTATTTGACGTGTTTGTATGAAATTATGAATTGGTTGGATCTGCGATAACCAAGCTATTCTGTAATAATATATACCCATGGCAGGGATAGACAGGGATGGTAGAGAAAGTAGAGACAGAGGAAGAGATCGCAATGATGGGGATAGCAGGAACAGAGAGCGAAGCGAAAAAGAGAGGCCAAGCAGTTGGAATAGAGAGAGGGACAGGGGAAGAGATCGAGACTGGGATTATGTTGATCGAGATAGAGATTATGGGCGAGATCGGGACCGAAGTAGACACCGATATTAAAAATAGCAGTAATAATGCATTCTGATGCGTTGACTACCATGCTGTGTTGGCCTTTTGTTGAAGGATTTCTATTACTTTGAATTAAATCCTTAAATTTGGGAATCAACTTCCTGAGATCTGATTAATGCCCATTTTACTTGGCATGGACCTTTTGTACAACCTATGATATTTATGCTTTTACTATTCAGAAGGACCAGTTTTTGTTTGAGAATGTCACAATAGTTTTGAATTATTAGTTGTCAGCTAATTTCTTGTGTTGCTTAGGAAACCACCATACGGTGCCAGTGATAGTATTACAAGACGGTTATTTTCTTAAAGGCTGCCAATTTTTTCTGTTTCAAGTTGCCGACTAGTGTCTCAATGTTTAAGTTTGAATTTTGATCGTCATTAATCGGAGATAGCTGCTTTTTCGTTGAACTAGTATAATATTATTGATACAATTTATGTTCATATTGGACAAGAATTTATAATTGAATGAGGCTATAATTGATTTTGAATTGAATTAAGCTGGAGTAACTTTTAAGTTGGATAAAAAAATTTATATGGAATCTTATTAGTAAATCATTTGAATATAAATCACAATATCTTAGAATAGAATTTAATAAAATTCAAATTTGTGAAATTAATTTTATTCCATGTCAATTTTGCCAATAATTGTCTAAACATGCAATAAGTAGCTTTTGTGATAGATTAAAATATTTATAGTGAAATTTACTTCAAAATTAACATCATTCAAAATCATCCAAAGACAAAGTGTATCACTTTAAAATAAATTTTAACCAAAATTAATTGTACATAATTGATTATGTTGAGGTTCATCCAAGTAAATTATTGTATAAAAAAATAAATAAAGAAACAAGGAAAGTTTAAATCGGAGAGAAAAATGAAAGAGAAGTGAATTACAAGTTTAAATACACAACCAGTTTGAATCTTGATAAGCATGACAAGAATGATAAATTGGTGATTGTTGGGAACATTTATTTATTAATTAAAAAAATTGAAAGAGTAATATGATATTTTTAGAAAAATTTAAATATTTATGACATTAAATTATTTTAACAAGAGTAACATGATATTTTTATCATAATAACTTTTTTAACTTAAGAAAATTTAAATTCTCACCTTTCCATAACTATGTTTTGATTGGTGGTATATGATGAAATAGAATAAAATAATCTTTTAATTTCATTTATTTAAATGAAGACCTGAGAGGATAATAATGAAACTTTAAAAATTCTAAAAATTATTATTTGAACTTTTATTTAGGGTGTACACGAATCTTTTAATTGATCAACCAAAGTACTATAGCAAATAAAAAATATATAGTTTATCCTATCTTCAAAATTCGAATAATGGAATGATATTTTTACCTATTTTGATATTTTATGAATTTGACAAAATGAGTTAATTAGTTGGGTTGATCTGCATACTTTCACAAAATAGACCATAATTGATTTTAAAAAAATAATTTAAATAAAAATAATTATTTTTTGTCTAATTCAATAAGTTAAGTAGATTTAGGTTAGGTTGAATTAACTAAATAAAAATATAATTATATAATTTCTAAAATATATATACGTGTATATATATATAATATTTATTTATTTATATATTATATTGTACATCACTTACAAGTTTTACAACATTGGATAAAAGTCTCACCCACACTAGATCCTCAATGTCTTTGAACTTAAACATGGAATCCTAAAGGACTAGAATATTAATGCGTGCAATCATCACTTGAATAAGGTAAGGGTGATTTTTGGATTTTTTAAAAAAATTTATAAAAATAAAAATGAGTTTTTTTTTTAAGTTTTTAAAATTTTAAAATAACAATATTGTTTTGATTTATAAATTTAAAAAATTGTTGTGAATCTTAACTTTATTAGAATTTCTTATTCTTAGAAATTCAAGATAAATAGTTAAAGATGATAACTAATGATCGGACGTTCAAAAATAATAATTAATAGTAAGCTATCAGAAGTAGAGATCAGTGATCAACATGATTGAAGGACAGAGGTGCTTGTAATAACTAACTATTAAGAGTGGTGTCGGGTGATAGTAATTGATAAAAACAAAAATTTCAAAATCAAATTTAGTTATTTTTAAAATAAGATAAAAAGTTATTTTAAAATAACTAAAAAATAAATCGAAATAATCTTTACCAGATATGTTTCTAGTTTGAAAATATATTTTAAAAGAAACTGAGAATCACCCAAAACAAATCTAAACTAATAAAATACTAAAATTAGTGTATGCAAGGACTCTTTTGTCATTATAGTAGTGCACAATAACATGCAGTCTCCACTGCACTTCCGTTGAGGGAAATTTTTTAGGCTAGTTTTTTACCGTTCAAACAACAGGAAACTGCCCATTTTGTCCTTCAACATTCGGAGTTCAAATTCTTTCCCGTACTAAAATGTTTGTAACCCTTTCCAGCAAAAAAATCAGCCATTGGATCTAATAAACATATGAGTTTAATTAAAATTATAAATTATAAATTTATATTCAAAATACAATATTATATATGATGAATGTTGCATATTTAAATTAAATTAAAAATGATTAATTTATATATAATTTAGTTTATCCATAATAAATAGTTACTTTTTTAATTAAAATTTAAATCAGACTACATTTTGCTCCGTTAATATTTTTTAGTCACAATTTTATTTTTTTATTTTTTATGATTTTAGTCCATGGTTTAAAAAAAATTTGAATTTTTATTTTAATTCTTAATTTTTTATATATTTTTATCCTAGGATAAATTATATTTTAGATTATTATAAAATCTGTAAAATATTAATTGTATTATGATACAGATTAACTTGTAAAAAAATGCAGATTAAATATTTAAAAATATTTATTTGTTATGAAATTGAATTTTTTATATAATTGATGCAAATCCCAAATTTACTTCTAAACATAGGATAACCTTTAAAAACTATACATATGATAAAACTTTAAATGATAATCGCATATTTAATAATTATTACTTAAGGAATTCGAAAATACCTTATAGAGTAAACTACTCCATGCTTTAAATTAAATAATCATAAATTATAAAAGAAAACTTACGAAAGAAAAGGAATATAGGGAGAAGGGGTGCAGAAAAACTTCTGATTTTATTGATGTAGAGGAATGTTTACAAGTGAGAGAGAAGGGTTTAGAGAGAGAGAGGAGAGTGTAAGGGACCTGCTCAGCATAAGAGGCTTATGGTCCTTTTATAGACAAAATTTGTAACTGGAAACGGCTGGTGAGGTAACCTTATGACTGGTAACTTGTTGTGTAGGTTACTTTGTAACTGGTAACCCGTTGTGTAAGTAATTTTACCCTTCAGTCTATTACTTCATTAAAGAAGTAAAATTACTTTGTCGCAGGTAAAATTTTAATTTGCTCTTCTGACTCGAGCTATTGCAGACAAATCTTGTATTTCTTCTTCCATATGCTCTGGAAGACTCTGGTCTTCAATGTCATCGCAGTCGAAAGGGAAAGAGGTTTGTCCAGGAGTATTTTGGCCATAGAAGCCAATCTCTTCATAAATTTATTTGTACAACCTTTCTTTTTCAAAATGCTTTACAAGAGAAAGGTTTGACTCTATTGGAAATGGGTGAAATTTATTTCCATTGTTTTTTTTCAATATAATTTTGTATTTTGTGTTTCTTTTAGAAGAGTAAAATCTTCATAATCTCTTTTTGAGAAATTCCAGTTTGACCCTTCTATGGATGCTTTACAGAGGTTGTATTGATACAATTTGTTTTGGTCGAGAAACAATCCTTTTAAAGGATCATGCTCAAATGAAGTATGATACTCTGGATTGGTTTCTGTATAAAGTTTTATGACACGTGTGGCTATACTGTCAGGATTTGTGGGGCTTGTGGGAGAAGTGGTAATTTGTAGTGCCACATTTGTCATATGTTCATCTTGAATGTCATTAATTAATGAATTTAGAACGGAGGACAGAGCAGAAAATCTGTCTGTGGGAGGTATTGTAATTGAATGAAGACATTCGACTTCTAAAAGAATCATGGGGGTTATTAATACATCTCTGTATAATTGTGATTTAAAAGAACTCAAATCAATTTGAGCTCTTCTGATAATGAATTTGATCTGGCATGTACATTTTTTGTCTACTTTCTTACAATACTCAAATAACTCTAAACAAGGGTTTCTGGTATTGAAGTAAGTTTGGGTTTTAACAAATAACCCATTATAGTTTGTATTTTCGGAGTGGACCTTAAATAGAAAGTCCTGTATTAATTAAAATTTTCCCAAAAGGATATTCGGATTTATTTGTTGAGAGATATTGCAAGCAGCAGTAGCATATGTTTGATTCTAAGCAGGTGGCTCAAATTGTAAGGCAGTCTTGATTTTTTCTTCATCGATTGTTTCCAATCGGACTACCATTTCGGCTTCTTCTTTTGAGAAGAAACCTTTGTATGTAGACCAAAAATGGTCTTGTTTAGTCTCACTGAGGTCTCTGAAGGATGTGTAAACACCTTTATTTTTGCCTGTTATCAAGGCAAAATGTGTAAAACCTTTCTCAGAAGGAGAGACAGGAGATGACAAAGCTACTCCTTTATTGTCTTGACAACAAAAATTGTGTAAAACATTTATAATGTTTTGTTTCACCCTTGTAACTTGGTGTTCATTTTGTGTAGTATTTTTGGGAATATTCCAAATATTGTTAATTAAAACATTTAATTTGACATTTGTTTGTTCTCTTTCAAGATACTGGAAGATATTTGTAAGGATTGACAACTCTTGTTTACCAAACTTTGTGTATTGCTCCGCCACAAAGGGGGATTTTACTTGTTTGCGGCCAAAAACACCCTTCTTTGTATTTTCGAGCATATTGACCTGAAAGGTCTTTGTATGAGTGATAAATTCACCTGATGTATCTGACCTAAAAGGTCTTTGTATGGGTGATATCTTCACCTGATGTACCTAGACAAAATATCAGCACAAGTATTTTAAGAATCTTTAATATGTTCAAAATGTATAATTTTTCCAGAAAAATTTATATAGTCTTTAAAAAGTAGTCATCTTTTATGAGGTTTTTTATCATTGTTAATTTGGTTTTTACCGTACGAAACTATGGCTTCACAATCTGTTCTGATTATTATTTATTGTTTATTTATCAAAAATAATTTAAATGCATCTAATGCATGTATGATAGCATTAACCTCATAGTCAATGCTGGTTTTATAAATTTTAGGTTTTGTCGTGTATTTACCAGAGGCATATCGACATATTTGTTCTTTTACCTTTGGTAGGTGTCTATTTTTCTTTCGTTTGAGGATTGCTCCCCATCCGAGTTCACATCCATCACATTCGATAATTTGAATCTAATGGTAATTGTAAAATTGGTAATTTTGTTACCATTTGTTTTATTTTCTGAACCAATTTTATATCTTCAGAATTAAATTTTTTTTCCTTTTAATGCGGTTTTATTGTATAAAGGAGATGTATATTTTCCTAAATCAGGAATAAAACTTCTAGCATAGTTTAAGAGTCCTAAGAAGGATCTAAGTGTTTTAATATCTTCCATTTATCTGAAAAAATCTTGTATTTTCTTTGATATATGTGGCTGAAGTTTTATAGTTCCATTGCCAATTTCTGTTCCAAGAAATTCTATGAAATTTTTACAAATTTCCATTTTTGATTTTGAAACTATTAACCCATAATGTTCCAATTTGTATAAAACTAGTTTTAGATGATGAAAATGATCATTTTTTGTTTTTGAGAAAACAAGTATATCATTAATATAAACACATGTGAAAGACTTATCGCCTTTGAAAATATTGTCCATTTTTCTTTGGAAAACGGCATGAGCATTTTTTAGTCCGAATGACATAACATTTCATTCGGATAATCCTTCTGAACAGGAAAAAACTGTCAATTTTATTGATTCTGGATCCATTTTAACTTGATGGAATCCACTTTTAAGATCGAATTTAAAAAATCATTTGACATCTTGAATTCTATTTATTAACACATCTTTAGATGAAATTGAATATTCATCCTCCACTGTGTTATCATTTAGTCTTTTATAGTTGTAAACCATTCTAGATTTACCCCTTTTTTGTTAAGAAGATTTATTAACTATGAAAGTCAGACTTCTGTATGGACTAACACTTGGTGCTATTACTTTTAGTTTTAACAAATTTTGTATGTGATTTTGACACTCCTCTTGTTCCCAATTATTGAACTGAATGTCCTTTGTTTAAATGATTAACTAGTTTACAAATTACGGGATCTCTGTCCCAAAATTTTGTAGGATCTTCTCTTATTATATTTATTTTATTTAATCGATCAAGGATTTGTTGTATATTTTCAAATTTTATCGATTTTGAAATTTTGATTGAGGAAAAACCCTCAATTGTGTTTTCTAATATCAAAGAGGAGTATGCTTATCCTATTTCATCTAATATGTATGATAAATTCATAGTACAATCGCATGTACCTGGAGAATTTGAATTTTTACAAGAACACTAGCTAGAAGGAGTATCTTGTTTTAATGAATCACCAATAACGATTTGTGTCATTTGGGTTTTGTCACTAATCATAACATAATCTTTGTTTATTGTGACAGATCTATTTTGACCTAAAATGAAGTCTAGGCCAATAATCATACTTTGTTTTTAGGGAACTAGATTTTCTGCCCTCATTGTTTTTATAAAAAATTTATGACAAAAAAGGTCACAATTTGTACTAAATTGAAGAGTAACATTGTTAACTTCTTTATCATTTATCATAATTTCTCCAGACATGATTATGGTTTTTTGTATATGTTTGCTCTTTGTTATGTTTTGTTGTGGAACTATAGTTTTGCATATAACTGTTTCAGAGCATCCTGTATCTAATAATGTTTGTATGATTTTTTCTGTTGATGAGATGTTATTTATTTTTGGGAATGTTAATTTAACTAATACTTTTAAAGTTATTAGTTGTTGTTTATTCCACACTAATGGGATACATTCTATTGTTCCTATCGTATTGTTTTGTATGACTGTTTGGCTAGATTCTGGGAAATCTATTTTAGTTTTCCCTTTTACAATTTTTTCTAAAAGAATGATTTTTTCTTCTAGATGATTTATGCGGGTTTCCAATACAGAAACTCTAGTATCTGTTAAATATTTGTTGTATAATTTATTTGTGTTTTCTTTCTTTTCGAAATAAGGTATTTCTTGTATATTCATGTGTTCTTTGACACATTTAATACAAAATTTTTTGTAACAAAATGGGCAATGAACCCTTTGGAATATGTGAAAATACCTTTCACAGTATTTACACGGAATTGATTTTGTACCAGAATAAAATTGTATTTTATGTATACAAGGGTTTGTTTCTAGATTTTTCATTAGACAATATCCTAAATCGTCTAATATTTATCCCTTTTTATTGTATTCATCTCCCATGGGGAAGTCATTATTATTTGGGTATAAATGGATGTATTCATTGTTTGTAAATTCATCTATGAGGTCATAATTTTTAGGGACCTTTTCTTGGTGCATTTCATCTGTATATTATGTTATACTAATAACAGATAGGATTTCAGAGTCAGTAAATACTTCTTTATCGATGGGAAGAAGATTCATATGACATGACTTTATTAATTCCGCCTTTTTTGTGTAAATATTAACGATGTTTGGACAATCTCTTGAGAAATATCCTGGTTGGCTACAAGCAAAACATTTTAATGTTTGTTTGTAAGTTTTGTTATCTCTAAATTTCCTAACATGTTTATTAGGATTTAAAGTAGACTTTCTAGCATTAGAAGCTCTTATTGTATAAGTTTTTCTTGGACCAAGAAATTTTTGTGTATTATTATATCTAGGCTTACTCCTAGATATATTTTCCCTATTTTTAAACCTATTTTGGGCATATTATTGGGGTGTGTATATTTGTTTGCATATTCCAGTATCAGAATCATTAAGTTGTTTTTGTATAGCAATATGAGAACAAGTGTCTTCCATTATTTTCATAATGTGTTATATTCTGATTGAAAGGTTATTAAATATAGGCGTAACCTCATCATTTTTTCAGATTTCTTTAATTTTTTGTCCTAGTTTTCCTGAAAGTTTAAGAAACATTTTGTCTCCAATATTAACATCATGAATCGCATCTCCAATATTTATTTGTTATGAAAGTGAATTTTTTATATAATTGATGCAAATGAAGTTGAATATACAATATTAATATTGTTTTTTAAATATAAATTTATAATTTTTAATTTTAATTGATTTCATCGAATATACAATATTAATAATTTTTTGTAAATATAAATTTATAATTTTTAATTTTAATTGATGTCATCCGTCGATTAAATTGATAACTGAAAATTTGGTTGGACAGCACCGGAAAAGTTTTACTATTAGAGGATCCAAATTGCAGTATTCCCAAGCGGTTTTCTATTATTCGTAACTTATCTGTGTAAAATTTTAAATGTTTTATTTTTTAAAAAGTTTTTCAACACTCTTAAACTACCTGCTTGCTTCTAAGGCTATATATAAGCATAGAATCCTTTTTTTTTCAAAATAATTTCCCGGTTTACTTCTCTAGTCATATTCGTATTCCCGCTTTAAACTATCCAATTGCACGTGCACGTTTTTTAAAATAATTAGCACGATATATGTGTCTTTCAATAAGTTTTACAAGCACTCATTAAATATATTCACAAAAAAAGCACTCAGTAAATATATAATTTTAAAATAATTTATTAAAATTATTGTTGTTAAACATGACTTTTTAGATGATAAAGTGTAAATTGTATTTTTGTTATCAGTCATAACATAATAGTAAGATGAAAATTTATCTAAATATGTAATTATTTAAAATATATACAAATGACGATTGTGAATAAGTATGAAAGCGAGGTAAGGTCCATATGTTGTTATCCTAGTTAATAAAAATATAATACAAATTAAAATACTACCAATAAACATATTTTAATCTATATAAATTTATAATTATTTGATACAAAAATGCATAAGTGATGATGTGAATGAGAATGATAACATGTCTGAGTGTGGATAAGTATGTTCTTCTAGTCCCATCCACATCCAAAATTCGATGCGATTATATCTACACTATCTCCATCATTTTTCACTAAAAATGTTTATTGTTTAAAGGTACGTAAATCTTATTTTAAAAATGTATAAGTGATTATTATGAATGAAACAATAATAGGACAATGCAGAGACAAATATATTATGTCTCATCCATACTCAGTAAAATAAAAATAAAAACAAAAAGGTATTTTATTATTATCCAATTTGTAATTACCTAATACCAAAATGCATGAGTGATGTTATGAATAAGAACAACAACCACCAGAGTGCGAACAAAAATATGTTTTTTCTCATTCTTGTCCAAATTTATGAGGAAGTATATATACCCTATATAATATTTTTTAAAAAAAATTAATTTTAATTTTAGATGCTATTAAATTGAATAGGTCATCAAGAAGACACAACTAATGCATATGCAGAGTAAGAGACACAACCACTTCTTATTAAGTACACATGCAGTCAAGTTAGACATAAAGATAATCAAGACAGACACAATCAGTTAAAGTATTGTGTTACACACAAACACAAATGCATTTGTCTTTAAAATTTATCAAATCAATGAGTTATAAGGACCATCTAATTTATTTAGTAGATGAATGTGTTTGGTCAAGTTGATGGATACATCTAATAGATAGTCTATGTTTGATGTTATGGATGGATGTGTCTGGCTAGGTGGATGAATGCATTTCGTGAAGTAGATGAACGCATCCAATCAAGTGGATGCATCTGATTAAGTAGATAGATGCGTTTAATATAGTATATAGACATGACAATAAGGCATGTTAGAGACGTGTATGTCATTTTCATCTTGATCTTTGCTCCTGAAACTCATTCTCATCTCGCCTCCATACCTAATAGGTATGAAATTTATGTTCACATTCTCGTCTTTGTCATGTATATATATACTTGTCTTATACCTGTAAAAAAAATTTATAATAATTTTTTAATAAAAATTAAATTGTTTGAATATAATGTTATTAATTCAAAGGTTATCTAATAAATGTAAAATTTGTAATTTGTTAATTAAATGTTAAATCTTTTTTTAAGAAAAATTAATATTTTAGTCATTAAAATAAAAGCATGAGGAGCAAGGACGAAGATGGGGTGAATATGTAAATCTTCATCTCTGACTTAACAAATCGAGTATACTCTTTACCTGTACTTGTGTTCGGTCAAATAAGGGATTTTTCGTCAATTTCAGGACGAGTTTAAGGATTACTCATAGGTACAGGTTTATTTGTTACCTCTAATAATATATGTGTTTGACCAAATGTATACATCTATTAAAGTGGATGTGTTTGGTTGAGTGAAATGATGTGTCAAGTCTAGTGGATGCGCATAGCATAATATACAAATGCATCTAATATACATATGCATCTAGTCGAGTTTGATGATTTTTATTGCTTCATGAAGCCTAATTATAATAGGTATTGTTTAGTACTTGAATTATAAGTTCTCCAAATAAGGAAGTCTACTATAATTTTTTGGGTAAACTATATATTTTTTGTTACTTATAAAATTGTCTAATATAAAAAACATATAAGAGATAAAAAATATTAGCCCTAAAAAATTATCCATGAGTATTTTATTTTTTTTCCAAAATGTATTTAATATTTAATGAATAATTAGAGTACAAATTTATTTATTTATCTAATTTAACAATTCAAACCAATAATTGCAGATGCTAAAAGGCATACACAAGATGAATCGACGCGAAGATAAATAGACACATCAAAGTTTTGACTCAAACGTAAGATAAACAAACGTAAATGCAAAAAAGATTAAGTTATTATAAAGATACATCAAAGTTTTAACTTAGACATAGCTGCAAGAAAGAATCAATTATTATAAAAATGCACCCAGGTTTTGAATAAGATGCAAACACAACATAAATAGAAGCAAAAGCAAGAAAAAAAATCAAATTATTGTAAAAAAACACCAAAGTGTTTACTCAAAGGCAAACCCAAGATAAATAGATGTAGACACAAGAGAGCATATACAACACAAAAAATTATCAATTGTTATAAAGACACATCAAAGTCTTTAATCAAATACAAACATAATAAAAGATCATGTTATTATGAAGATGCGTCAAAATCTTAAATCAGATGTAGATGCAAAAAAATATCAAGTTATTATAAAAAAGCATCAAAATTTTGAATCATATGCAGACACAAGAAAGACTAAGTTGTTATAAAGATGTGTCAAAATCTTAAATCAAATGCATATGCAAGAAAAGATCAAGAGTAAACTCAAAGGAAAAAAAAATCTTTTCGATAGTTAAACCCACATCAAACAAAAAATTCAGAATAAAGTATAAGTAAATTCAAAGTCAGAAAAAATAAACAAACAAAAAACTGTCTGAAACCCACAAAAAATAAAAAATGCACTAAATGTTCATAAACTCAATGCATGTAAACTCAAAGCCAAAAATACAAATAACGTAGAACAAAAAAGTGTATGTAAACTTAAAGACAAGAAAAAAACAACAAAAAACATCCAAGATTCAAATCCATACACACATATAGAAATAAAGATTGGAGTAAGAGGAGAGGAAAGAGGAAATATTTATCAAAGAAGAATAACCTCTTAAAATCATGAAGACAAAGAAGTTGAAATCAAGACGAAAGAAGATGAGAAAAGGGAAGAGTAAACCTTTCTGCAGTGGTAGAAAGACCAATTGAGTGGGTATCAAGGAGAAAAAGGGAAAACGAAGAAGAACAGGAGATGGAAAAGACAGAGACATAGGAGAACGCAAAGAGCCACATGAAAAAAGATGTGTAAATAAAAGTTACAGAACATAAAATAAGGTTTGTTTTGAGTGTTTTTTTTTTCATTTTTAGATAAAATAGAAAAATATATGTTTCATTATAATTTATAAAATATTTTGGCTGAAAATATTTTAAAAAATAATTGAAAAAAAAAATTATTTTCAATGTTCTCAAAAGTTAACACTATGTGAAAAATTAGTGATAATATTGTAATTATATAAAAAATAATATATAAATATATTATAAACTTATATATAAAAATAATTTATATATTTTTGTCAAAACTTGATTAAATTCAATAATATTATGTTTTAAAAATATAAAATATAAAACGAAAACAAACATATTTTCTAAAATATTAAAAGCTTAAAAATAAAACGGTTTTCAAAAAATCAAAAATAGAAAATAATTTATTTTTTTTAAACCAAACTTCACCTTAGGTTAACATAAATTTAAACTTGAACGCAATTTTGCTTCTCTTATTTTTCAAAATCTACATATTTCTCCATAAATTTACAATATAGATATTTAACTCCAAATTTGTAAAATAAGTTATTTTAGTTGTTTTAAAAAATTTGAAGTATCTGTTGTTAAAAAATTATTTTGATGTGAACCAAATTTATTAATGTAATATAAAATTATTTGTTTAATCTATATGTAGTCAAAATTCGCAAATTTAAAAAAAAAATTGAAGGAAGAAATCTCTATTCTAAATTAAGAATCAAAATTATGAATTTGGAATATATATATATATATATATATATATATATATATATATATATATATATATATGATAAAAATGAATAAAATTATAAATTTTAAAAATAAAATATCAAAACTATTTTTAAATTATAATGTTATACTCATGATGAAAATGCCTAATCAATTTTTCGATCTTAATATTTTTTTGTGTCTTGATTTTAGTTTTTGACAGAATGTGATATCCTAATGTTTATTGAAAAAAAATAAGTTTTGATTAACCATATTAAATATGTACTTTTATTTATTATTGGTTTGTTTTAAAAAGAAAGATTTTGAAACATTATTGTAATTGTCATTTTCATCTTTTTCTTTATTGGTTCATTGACAACCTCTTAAACACTTATTGTCAAAACTGAGTTACATAATCTTTTAATTATGATTTTTTGTTTATAAAAGGAAATATTTCAGGAAATTAAAAAAAAAAATGTTAACAAAGATAAAAAATAAAATTACAAAAATTATTAGAGACTAAAAAATTAATTAAGATTTAAAAAAAAATCATAAATTAAATTATTTATACTGAAAAACGTGAAATAAATTTGAAACTTGAGTAGCACGTGTTAAGTGACGTTTGGCAGTGGTTCGATTGAATGGAGGCGCGTGGCAGGGTCCAGACCCGAGTGGTTTCTGTCTCCGTTCACAACAGTGTCAATGTCCTCCTCCCTTCTTTTCCCTTTTAAGTCGTAATAATAGCATAACCCCAATTACCCTTCCCTTCAAATTCTCCCCAAACCCTACCTCCCTTTCTCTGTCTCTCGTTCACCCCTTCGCCTCGTTTCACAACCGGTAAGTTTCTTAGGGTTTCAATCTCTTTATCAGATCGCTTCGTATCGCTTTTCTCTTCACTCTTTCTTTTCAATCACTACGCAAATCACTTTTCCTCAAAGATTCTCCTGCGCTTCTATCGGCTTCCATTTTTTTTTTGTCTACCATTTAGCTTTTAGTTCGATCAGTTTATTTTTAATTTTTATATTTGTTCTGCTGATAAATTGACGATTGTGTGTTATATAACCGGGATCCGGTAACGTTAAAAAGCTTTATCGTGCGCCAGAATCAATACGCTCTAGGTTTTTTATATTATGTAGCACTGTGTTGGTACATAGAAAGTTAGTCACGTGAGAAATAGCGATGGAAGTGACACTCTAATTTTCTATTCGGTTGTACGGCATCTCTGTATGTCTGCATAGATTGTAGTTCTGGCGTTGTGTTTTGATTTTTTAGATTGTTTGAGATTTAGAATTTTACCGTTTTATGATTTTCTTCTTAACTTCTGATCTCAATAGTTCACTGGATTTTTAATGTCTAAACCGTTGTCTGAGAGCAACGTTTGTGAAGAATAATATTTGTATCGGCTGTTATGGTTTTTAATTTTTCAGATTGCATCTTGGATACGGGAACAGTGTACCAATATGAGCTCTCGGGCAGGCAAGGGACCTGCTGTCAGAAGTTACCGGCGGAGAAAGGCAGTTTTGGACCTTGACCTTAACAGTGTACCAGCTTCTGAGAATCGAGAGCAGGAGGGACCTTCAACTCACCCGGCGCCTCAGGTAGTTAATGTTGAACAACAGCCTCAGGTTACTCAACTTCCAATGATTGATGTGGAAGCCATTGATGATGATGTTGTTGAATGTACCCCGAGGGCTTTTGCTGAGGTTTACCTTCCCTTATACATTTTTGTTTCCGTTATTTTTTTTCATTTATTATATTTCATGGTTGGAAATCAATCTCATTTTTTCATTTTTGTTGTGTCCTAGGCTAAAAACAATTCAAGAAGAAATCGTAGGACTATAGTTGATGTTGATCTAGGTAATGTCATCCTCTCCTTTCACGTGCCTTTTTTCTCTCCAGTTTGAGCTGATGTTCAACATTTCATTTTTAGAAGACAACCTATGTTGGATAAGGTAGCCTCATAAGTCATAACCAGTAGACTTGACTCAACTAAGGTAATAAAAGGCTATAATCAGACTTAAGTGGCAGATATAATGGAACTCAGTTTGATAGAACTCTGTACAAGTGAGGGTGTATTATTACCAGTGACTGAAATTAAACCATGTTATCCCTTCAGTGCAAATATCCATATGATATCATGCTGAATATCTTGTTCATTGTGTTTTTATGATCTGTTGTATGTTTTTGTTTACTGCCTCCCCCAACAATACAAAGTCGGGAAACTTCTGTGCTTCTCACATGTTATCTAAAGCTGTCTTTTTTCCAATATTGTCTTTATTCTCTACTATGACTGAATATAATGGTGGTTAACTTATCTGTCATTCATGATTGTTGCAGAAGATCAGACTAGACGCAACAGACGCAGAAGAGAATTGCCAAATCAAACAGTTATTAATTGTGATAAGTATATAAATTTGGAAGGCAGTAGCAGTTCTGTGGTAAAAAATTCGTTGCGAGATGGCATACTGTTTTATGTTCCGTTCTTCATCTTTTGTTCATCTGAAAAAAATAGCTGTCAGCTTTGTAATAATTGATTATCCACCTTGGAATAAATAATTTGATGTTACCTCTATTTGAATAAAACAGAGGAAATATATATCTCTGAATATGCTTGAGTGTTAATCTACCCAGAAGCAGAATACACACAGACGGAGCTATATTTAGGAGTGTACAAAGTAAGGAGAAAAGAGAGGCTCTGAGCAGGAGATCCTTCTCTTCCATAGGCTTTTCAGCATACAACAAATAGCAGCTTTTGTCTACATATATAATACTTTTCTGATGACATGTAGACGACCTATATATAAAACCTGTTTATTGTTTTCTTCTGCCTATGATCTTTAGGCATATATGTATTATGCTTTTTAATTGGATTGATCTATATTTTTGGCATAGAGGAACATTTGGTTTAGTTTAGTCAAATAGTTATATAGAATCATTTGTCCTTCTGTTGCTTATTACACAGCTATATTTAGTCAGTGGAGACTAACATCCTTTACATTTCTTAGAAGTTAGAACCTAAAGATTTAGTCAATGCTGGGTGGGGAACAATGCTGAATCCTTACAGGAATAGGTTACCGCTGAAAAAAAGATTGAATGGCTTGCAAATTTTTAAGTGTCATAATAAGGATAAAAGATTTTTAATGTTTTTTAATTTAAAACTTTTTACTTGCAGTTAATGGAATTGTTGGATACTCAGCATTTGGGTATCACTGCTTGCTTTCATAGATCTTGTGTTGGTAGAGCAGTTTATTATTTCAAACATAACTTGATTTCCTTTATCCTCCTATTAATGTTGTAAAATGATTTATTTCACTCAATAAAAAAATAGTAGATGACTGTACTAGATGACTGTCAAGGTTACTGGAAATCTAATTTCTGACTCAGATATTTCTTTTTCAGGGGGAAGGTGTCAAAAAGCCACCTGAACCTGCAAAGGAGCCTGTCTTCAACTGTCCAATATGTATGGGTCCTTTGGTACATGAAATGTCGACAAGGTGTGGTCATATTTTTTGCAAGGATTGCATCAGGGCTGCTATAAGTGCTCAGGGTAAATGCCCTACGTGTAGAAAAAGGGTTATTGCAAAAGATCTTATAAGGGTGTTTCTCCCAGCAACTAGTTGAAGGTATGCTTAAAATCACTTTTGTGTCATTATGTTTGTTGAAGAGCTCTCTTGATACATGGGTATGTATTATGTAATAACTGGTTGGTTTAGAAAAGGCTGTCATTACTTCTATTGTTTTTTTAAATCTATTAGAATTAGTGAAATTGAGTCTAAGTAAACCTCACAAAACTGGTGAAATCTCCATGGTTCGTACATCACTTATATATTATTGCTTGGTCATATCACTAATCAATGTGAAATCTCGAACGCTCTCCTCAACTGAGGACTGGACATTTCAAGCGTGAAATTTTAACATTTATGGGTGGTTCAATAGTGATTTGATAGTAGGTAGCATGATAGGTCAAACAACAACAAATCGTTAGTTAGGATAGACTATAATACCATATTAGAATTGGTGAAATTGAGCTTAACTCAATATCACAAAACCCGTTTGTAAGGTGAGGTTTACACCTCATTTATATACTATTGTTTGGTTCTGGCCATATAACTAGTCGATGTGGGATCTCCAACATAATCTTTAGAGGGGTTTAAATATGTATATGGGATTAATATTACAAAGAAAAGGGGAAATGAATGAAAATTTCACAGTTTACAAACTGGCTGGTTAAAATGGAGAAACAGAT
Source organism: Psophocarpus tetragonolobus (assembly GCA_037954015.1). Lineage (NCBI taxonomy): Eukaryota > Viridiplantae > Streptophyta > Magnoliopsida > Fabales > Fabaceae > Psophocarpus > Psophocarpus tetragonolobus. The sequence goes on from CM075689.1 coordinate 4,263,294, forward strand.
TGGAAGATATTTGTGACCGACTTACTGCAAAGTACTGACCAAGTTCAAAGTAGGTTTTATTCTATGGTAATAATGTTGATCTTTAATGGGGTGAGAGAAGAGTGAAAGTAGTAGAAATGAAGAAATGAACATGTTAAGATGAATGTGTGGGCAGATAAGGATGGAAGACAAAATGATTGTACATAAAGAGATATAATCCAAATGTGGAAATGATGACTAAAAATTGGTTAATGTAGTTTGGACATGTGCAAAGAAAAGACGACTGGAGGCATTGGTAAGCAGAGTAAATTTTAGCCTTATGAGTAGGGATAGATAAAACCGAGAAGAACACCTGAGGAAATTATTAAAAGGGATCTTATGGTGAATGATAAACAAGTTCAACTAATGGAGTTATGTCATCCATGTGGACCACTTCATATATTTTGTTAAATATAAGAGTACTTTAGCAAGTGACAGATGGTAAAATAAAATTGGACTTAGACATCTGCAGAAGACTGGCCAAAGGCCATACGTTTCCTGATAAGCTAAAACAGAAGGGGGCTTTTGAATCCGTCGTAGTCTAAAATCTAAACTTTCTCGTTGTATCATTGTATTTTTCTATTGCATATGCTTGTGCTTTTGTCAGGGTCAAACAATAGCCTTCTAGTCTTGTTTGACAAGAAATATTTATTAGTCTCTTGTTTATCTTCAATGAATTCTGTTGAATGATCTTTTCCCATGCAGCAGGCTTTCCATGCAAACTATAGTAAGGAGAATGGGGAATGGAAGAAACATCGTTGTACTTTGGACATTACTGAATGGCTGTGTTGTTTCTAATATGTTCCCCATAGCAGATGCTTAATCTGTTGTTGAGTAGCTGTTTCTCTTTAAATTATCGTATTAATACATGAAGATGTTTGGTATAGTAGATATAATTCGTTGCTCAGGTTTTTTTGAGCTTTCATGTTATGAACTCTCGGTCTTTTCTTTGTGGTGATAATACAGGGCCAGAGAGGCCGGTCATGATCCATTCTTGAGTGTGGGATTTATGTATGTAATAATACCCCACGAATTTACTGGTAGGATTTCTTTGCTTTGTTTTTAGTGGCGTAGAGTAGCAGGTTGCCAGCATGAATGCCTATCTGATTTGGCAACCAGGTCCAGCGTATTTAGTTTCAGTTTAAAGGAAATTCATTTGCTGGTTGAATACTGCCTTTTTATCACCTCCCTGCACCAGCAAATACTTGTTGCTGTTATCTTTTTGTCACAAAAGGTTCAACCATTTTGAAAAAGATTAATATTTTAAAATTCAGTAAAAGAGTGTGGCCACAATTTTTTAAGGTTCGATAAGCTCTAATTAGTGTATAATCAGGAGCTCTCCTCTACCGAACCTCCCCCTGGTAAAAAGGTCACGCTAGGGGTTTCTGCATGCAGAAAAGATGAAATTATGCATCAAATGTGTATTTTGGGGAGCAGCAATGAGTGTATAAAAAAGCAAGCTGGGACATGTAAGTACAAATAAATAAGATGCAATAAATATGCGCATGATCTGCCCTGCACCTCCATAATAATGTAAAGGGGTAAAAATAGCCTTGAGTTGCCTTCTAGATTATTCGGGTGTTTATAGGTCGGATTTGGTTTTTGGAAGAAAAAAAATTTGAACGGTTTTGTTTTGATTTTTTTTTTTTTTATCAAAACCAATGTGGGTTGGGATTGGCTCAATTTGGTTCATTTGAAATTTGATAATTTTTTTTCAAAAATTAAAATATTAAAATTTATTTCAAAATTAACATATAATGTAATTAAATAAATTAATGAAAGACAAGTGTATACACAAAATGAAGCCAAATCATATTAAACAATTATATTTCAACATTTCAAGGTGTTTAATATATACCAAATTAACAAAATTTACAATTATAATTACTTTGTTTAACTAAATAAAGTTATTTATATTTGATAGTTAAACAAAGTTATTTATAAATACATTTGATATTAATGTTGGTACAAAATAATATTTAAAAGTTTATTTGCAAGTCATTAACACTTAAAAAAAATAATTACATTTGATTTGTTCGGTTTAATTTAAAGTTTGAAATTTCAAAATGATAAATTAAATCCATCAAGATCGACTCTCAATTGGTTTGTTTTAATTTTGACCTAAACAAAAAAATTAAACTAATTTAATTATTTCAATTTGGATCATCAGATTTGTCTGGTCGATTGAATAGATGAACTAGTACATTATTAGTTGATCTTTGTACTTAATGAACATGTTTAAAATGACTAATCTGAAAGAGGGAAAGGTTGGTGGTGTTGTGACAGCCAGTTGGTGGAGATGAGGAGGGTAGGGGATGGAAATGAAGTATGAGGTGGACAAGGAGTGCGCAGGGGTAGGAAAAGTGGCAGAGACGGAATGCAGGGACTGTTGGATGGAATGATACTGCAACAATTGTCGTTAAAATGTTGAGTGGGAGACAAAGTGGTAACCTGGATTTTTTTCTTGACAAATTTGAATTATCTATTATGAAACATTTTCATGTTAATTTAAATCTGAAAAGGGTAATTTAGATTTTTTTTACAAATTTAAATTACCAATATGTCTAGACTAATTCAGATTGTAATTTAAATTTGTCAAAACCCAATTTGGATTATTGGTTGCAGTAGTAGAACCTAGAATCAGGAACTAACTCCATATGGCAAACACAAGAGAAAAATATTGTAGTTGAAAATATTTGCAATATTTAAATGAATTTGTAAGTCCATACTATTTTGTGAATGGAGAAACTTCGTCCAACAACACAACCCCATTATTCAAAAATGATTTTTTTCATGTGATATTATGGTCATGTGAAATCACATCATTGATTAAAATTGAGAGAGACAAAATTTAAATAATAAAAAAATAAAGGCAATGTTTTGATGGTAAAGATTTTAACATAAGAATATTCAAGTGAAAATTTAATATGGGTGGATTCACTCCCCCAATATTCAGGAATTCACCACACTGCTGAAGAATCTTTAAAAGAGTATGCTTGTTGCAAAACCTCAAGTTCACGTTATACGTCCTTGTTGGAGAAACTCCGATCATTAGTTGCTTATACCATAGACCCTTGGGAAGTGATCGGAGATTTTGATATGTTTGTCAATAGCAAAAGAAGGGGAATAGTGTATAACAACTTAATGAGAAATGTTTCTATAAGAGAAAAAAAAAAAAACTTAGTGAGGATGTTTCTACTTTTAGACATCATATCTAACTTTGTTTTCTTTTTTCCTCAAAGATCATAGGTATCGCCTAACACGAAATGTGAGACTTGTTGGTTCAAGAAAATTTTCCCTATAAAAATTCAAACATAGATTTATTTTGCTTGCTAAATAGATTGTTTTCTCTTACGTGAATACAACAATGTTTTACACAGTGCGTCAACCCTATGGTCTATGTTGTGAGCTATGTATGCTTCCAAGAATTTTCCTATCACATCCCCTAGTAGATTACGTTTCAAGTAAATAAAGACAATCATAGAAGGAGATTTGGTTTCAAGGTGTTTGGTTGATCTAAACAATTTTAAAAGAGTGAAGTAACACTATAAGTAGATGTGTCAGATTCTTTCTTCTAAGAGCATTGAGGATAATGTGTCCACACGTGGAAATTGATATATGGATTTGAATTCAGTAATTTCAAATTCGATTGTTTTTTATAATGTCTTGTGACAAAATCTAAAGAGAAAGAGGTTAGTTCCAATTACTCGACTACCCATAAAAATAGGTAAGATTCAAATTACATGTTTATCATCCATGGAACGTCACTGCACAATTCCCGCTTCCAGTTGCACCAAGCCTGCAACTGCACGTTTCACTCACTCTTCCGGACATGTTTCCTACTGCGTTTACTTTAAAATTCAAAGTAAATAAAATTGAGATAATATTTGATTATTTTTAGTGATGAGATTTAATATTTAATTATTAATTTTTACTAATTTAAAATAAGATATTTGTTTAATTTTTTTTTATGTTTTATGTGGGTTGGTCCGCAAGCCTTTGTGGGCTTTGTGATGTAGATACCAAGTTCAAATATAATGAGGTCGTCTAGAATGTAGGCTTAACTGACTAAGTTTAACATGTTGCAGGTTTTGTAAATTACAAATTTTGCGGATTGAGTTACTTGTATATCCATTTTTTATTATGACCTTCCGAGTTGATCTGTGACCTTTGGGGATGGCAAAAATACTCATATCCGTAAGTACCTGTCCGAGTTTGATGACTATTACCTGTCTTGATCAGTATGGGTATGAGTATTACCTAATGTGATGAACAGGGTACGAGTGTGGGTATGTGATTACTTGAACCCATACCTGCCCTGTTATGATTTTAACAATTATATAATAAGTTTAAAGTTATATATTTATAAAAAAATTATTTTTCAAATTTTAATTTATAATTTTTTGTCATTAATTATTCTTTATAAACTTTTTAAATTAAAATAAATTAATAATTTAATATGTATAATTTATTTAATAATAAAAAATAAATTTAAATTGTAAAAAAGAATATAACAAATAGTCACGGGTATACGGTTTGTTTTGGGCTCAAACCCTCACAATTTTGCTTTTGGTTACCTTCCAAAAGGTTTCTTAGCCAATGAAAGTGTTCTAGTGTATATAAACACATGTCTATCCTTTTGTTTGATCGATGCGAGACTTTGTTTGCATGTCAAAAATCCTCCCATAAAGGACCAATGGAGGCCTATAGAGCCTAGTCATGCCCTAAGTTCTTGCACCGTCGCTCCATTAGCGGGACACACTTTCTGACCATCATACCTGGATCCACTGTTTGTTAGGAAGACTTCCGATATAAGGGATCTTAAACCCAAATCCACCTATCAACTATCATACTCGTTGAGCCGACCACTAGTCGAACCAGTGGTTTTTATACCAATTGTTATGCACCAGGGAGTTCACCACACATATCACCTCCACATTGTTAAGATATTGTCCGCTTTGGGTCCAAACCCTCACGATTTTGTTTTGGGTTACCTTTCAAAAGGCCTCTTAACCAGTGGAAGTGTTTCAATGTATAGAAAGCTATGTCCATCCTCTTATTTGATCGATGTAGGACTTTGTTTGAGGGGAGGATTACTGGAGTGCCAAAGTCCTCATTTGTCCCACATCCTCTTGTTTAATCGATGTAAGACTCTCTTTGCATCCCAACAATATCCATTAAAAATGGCTAGCTACTTAATTACTATTAACTATTTATAATTTCATTTGTTAAAAAAATAAAAATAAGAATGAAGTATATTATAAAAGATAAAGTAGAACCTTGTCTAATATGGGATTTTAGCTGTTATTTAGATTGTATACTAGACCCTTTGAAGGGCAATGACCTCCAACTTCCACTTCACCATCCCCTAACTTGATTACTAATAAATAGGAATGGAAATGGGGTCGACATGATATGTATGACATTCTCATCATTGTCTCTAAAAATCATCTTTATCTTTATCTTCATACCTGATGCATATGAGATTTATATCTCTTTCTGTCCCCATCAAGTATTAAATATACCTTTACTCGTCCTATATTCGCAAAAAAAATTATAATATTTTTTCAATAAAAATAAATTGTTTGAATATAATCATATTAACTCAAAAGTTATCTAATAAACGCAAAATTTGTAATTTGTGAACTAAATATCAAATTTTTCTTGCTTCTAAGGTTGTAATTTCCAAAGATAAGGAGTAACTAAGAGGTCATTTGATTTGAAAATTAAATGTAATAAATTAAGGGTAAGAGTTTGAGGTATTTTAGTTAAGTCTAAACACTTAACAAATTAGGTATTCTTCGTATCCATATCCATGCCTGATCAAATCATAGATTCTCTATCAACTTTGGAAGAGTTCGGGGATTACCTGTTAGACACATGAAGGCCATGGTCCTGATATTTTATTTTGGTTTTTGGATTTTAATTATTTTAAGTATGTCAAACATGTATGAATGTGACATTGTATTGATTATTTTAAAACTTAGGTTTGTGTCTTTTAGTTCACATTTACAAGTCTTAACAAATGTTACATTCACCTCACAAAACCACAAATATGTTCTCAATCTTGAATCTGAAGTTTTGATCAAGTATTTTTACTTTTAAGATGTTTAGAACATCTTTTACACCTTGATTTAAACAAATATATTTTGAATACTAATAATGGATTATTAAGTGTGCCCAAACTTAAATTTTTTTCTATTTAAAGGAAGCTTATTTTGAAAATGATAAGAAGAAATCTTTTGAAAAATTCAAACTTACATTTCACATTTTTCTTTAAGGGTACTCATCAGTTTGAATCAATTCGACAAAACTGACAATCTGAATCAAATTAATTAATTTGATTCGGTTTCTTCACCTACCCAGGTCTAGATCTGAACCAAACCGAGTAGTATTGAATATGTTTGGTTCAGTTCACTATTTTAACACTTCAAAATCATGACCTAACCCTAACCAAATCAAAAGTATATATTTTGCTTGTATAAAGTTACTTTAAATACATACAATTTGTTATTTGTATTGTATTAAGTTGTTTTAATAGTTTAAAAGAGATTGATATTTTGGGAGAGAATGTTCCTCACACACTATAGATGAGATGTTACATGACAACACTAACAGAAAATAGCATAATGAGTATAAGAAAAAAAAGAAAAAGACAAGTACAATCTATATATCTAACATATATATGAAGCACTTGATATTTTGGTATAAAAGATTTAGTAGATTAATGGATTTGACTAGTTTGAGATATAATTTTTTAATAACTTAATGAAAAAGAATTTGATTTTTTAATTTTTTTATTGGTTTTCCTGAATCTTAATTGAACTAACCCAATTATTATTGGTTCGAGTCAAGGAAAAAAATTTTAGCAATCCGAACCATCCTAAACGAATTAAAATTAATTGGTTCAATTTTCTTTTTCTCACAAAACCAAACCAACTTGAAACATGAACACCTCTATCTTTCTTGCAACCTTGAGAGATTGACATAATTCTTTAGAAATTCTTTTACCTCCATTAATCCATTCAAGGCATCCATTTTATCAAATCAAGTTTGCTCGACACTCAATATTTAAAATATATTTAAGCAACCTTAATCAAGAACACAATTTAACTTTCACTTGTGATTTGATCTTAATTCTTTACATTGGCATAAATCAGGTGTGATTACTCTATCTTTTACTCATATAATTGGCTTATTGTCTTGATAGGGTTTTTCAATGATTTCTTGTGATAGTATCATAAACTATTTTAGTTGCTTTTGAGTTCTGGATAAGATTTGAAATAAGTTTTTTCAGTAAATCCTTGTTATAAGTTTCACAAGGTGGTTTGAATTATGGGAGGTTTCTCATTGGTTTCTTATGATAGTGTTTCACAAGACTATTCTTTTATAGGGTTCAAGAGAATTTTTTTTTTTTTATAAGCCAGACTAATATTATTATGATGTTTGAGTAACACAAGAAGTACCAACTCAACAATTATAGAATGAAAGAGTTATTAAACACACAATGAGGGATTCATAACCCATTTACCAAAGGAATGAGAAATTAAATTTGCTGCATGACACCATTTTCATGCTCTCAGTTGAACATCTTGAATGATATCATCCAACTCATAAAGATGAACTTTAAAAATGGTTGCATTTCTCGCCTACCATATCTGCCAAATTCCTGTATATTAAAGAAATGACCAAGCACACCGTAGTATTTTGGACCCTTGAACTAAATCCTACATTTGATAATAATGACCACAACACTCATGATGAAGATCCGTGACAAGTCCCCACCAAACACATAATTTCACCCATACTAGTGAGCCACAAGACAATTAAAGACAAATGATTGCTTGTTTCTGCTATCTTTTTCATAAAAGAAATTTACTTTCTGCTATCTTTTTCATAAAAGAAATTTACTTATAGTATGTGCATAATATTTGTTATAGACTTTGTGTATGCATAATGTTTGTACTCTAATCTATAGTGAAAAGGTTTTGACTCGGGTTACCAAACTAACAGTAGACTAGAAGTAAGTTAAGTGTTTGATTGAAATAGTATAAACTCTGCATTCTTATGCATCTCTCTACTTTATTAATTTGTGTTGATTTTATCAGTTGTTTAAATACTTTATAGTTCTGAATTCATAATGCTATTTTTAAACAGTTGGTTTGAAAACCCACATATACTTCTTGGAAAATTTATTTATTTGAATTATAACATTCCTAACCCTTAAATTGACATTTGTGGATTCCAACATATTTTATCAACATCCTGTAATATAATCTTATCATCAAGATTTTGGAGATTCCAAGTAATATCTCACAATCTTTATTTCCGCTGCATATATTAACTATTTGAAAGAATTTTAATTTTTTGAAGGCTTATGATTTGTTTGAAATAATTTTTTAATCAACAATTTTTTTAAAAGAATGTATTCAACCCATTTCTAAATTCCCAAGTGGATCAACATTACCCATGAATATGTTAAGTTGCGATACCACGACTGATGCCTACAGAATGGGCGTTAGACGCTGGTGGCTCCGCTACAAATTATTCTCTATTTGTCATTGTTGGGTGCTAGACACTTGTACTTTACCAATGCAAAGCTTCAAACCTTGAATCCTCAAAATGCAATAAAAAGATTCGTTAAACGAGTTGCTCGATCATTTGAACTTGCTTTGATCTAACTCTACAACCTGTATTTTTATTTCCAAAAAATAATAGTAATTTCTAAACCAAATTATATATAATCTAATTTCCTAACCATTCCTATTTTCTATATAAAAGGAAGAAAATATATGTCCATAAAAATATGTATGATCTAATTTCCTAATTACACCTATTTTTATTTTCCAAAATATATAAAATCTAATTTCCTAATTATACCTAATTAAATAAAGAATAATTAAGATAATTGCTCTCATAGTCCATAAAAAATTAAACATATGAAACAATTATCAATTAACAAGAATACAATATAAAGGAATTGTTGTCTCAAAGGGCTACCACTTTCTATCTTTATTAGAGGTCTCACTCCTACTCCATTCCAAAGTTCTTTAAAAGTCTTCATGTGTGCCATACCTTGTCAAATGTTTTTTTGCAACCACTTATGATATAACAATTAAAGGGAAGTAAATTTCTTTAAGAGTAGCTATTCTTAAATAACTATAAGCTAAATGACGGAAAAAGAAAGGTTGTGCTATTTATTAGATGTTTATCTTCAAATGTTCTAAAGGTAAAAGTTTAAAGTTTACTTAATATTCAATGGTATAAAAAGTTTTATACTATGTTCAATTTCAGCTCTTTGTTTATATAACGTTCAATAGATCTTACCGTAAATAAAAATGTTATGATTGAATGTGTGAAAAGCTTTTTACACAGACAATGCACAATCTTTTTTCTCAAAAGTTTAAAATACTCAATATGGATATCTTAGAGAAGAGTAAATAATTTTTTGTAATCCTTACACTATCATACCAACTTCAACATATATACTTATGTATAATTTAATTCAAATGATTGAAAATGTTAAGAAATTCAAATATAAACACACATTCATACTCACGTATAAACGCATGCATGCATATACGGAAATACCCATAAACCCACATTGTCACATATATTAGGGACAAATTTTAAATATATATTTTTTAAACTTAAACAACCCATAAGAATCTCCCAAAATTGACTTATTAATTTTCCATTTTTTACTTACATTTTTTATTGCTTACTTTATATTTTATTTCATTACACTTCATCGAATTTTAGTAATGTAAATTTATTAAAATAAAAATAGAAAGCATGACTTTAATTTTAAAAAGTTAAAGAAAATGAAAAATTAGAAAAGTTAATTCAATTTTTACGTCACGCTCTTGATAAATTTGTGCAATAATATAGACCAAATAAATTAGTCATCGTACTTATAAAGAATGAAATATTAAAAATATTTTATTATTTATTTAAGTTCCAAATTTTGTGCACCTCACTGTTTTGAATCCATTGCATCGGAGAATAACTTAAGTTTTAATTTTCTGTATATAAAATACTTAATTTTTATTTAAGGATGATTTTGTCATGTTGCAATCTTATATTTTCTTTGAAGTCATTATATCTACTTGTCTACTACTATGACTGAATTTAATGTTGCAATGCAACATAAGTGTAACAGGAAAGCAAATCCTTAATCCCACGAATAAATGACGCATGAATTTCACTTGATAAATACAATAAATTTGATGAAAACTTTGAGTGTGTTATTGAAGGTATTATATCTCAATCCACTTAAGGGAATTATTTACCATCAAGGATCTAAGAACAACGAATGATAAATGAATTAAAGAAAAAATCGGGTTTAGCAAATACCGAAACAACAGTATAAGAAGTTTACTAATTACTATAGAATAAGTGTAGTAGGAGTATGCACAGTATTCGGCCAAGGCATATGCCGAATACTCTATCACAGGTTTATAAGTGTTCATTTGTGAATACGTCTATAAACTTAACCAAAACTCAGAAGTAATTAATGAATAAACAAGAATTAGCATAACTTTTGAAGTCCACAGAATGCGTATTTTGTACTCAATTATAAAGTCAAGATTGTGATGAGGGGTATCGTTGAGTTGAATTGAAGTTGGTTTGGTTTTGTTTAGCATCACGCAATGAAGATTGGCAGCACTTATTTCATTTGTCTATAGTCTTCTGCAGTCATAGATTGCCAACATTAAAGGACAAAGTAAATGCGTAAAGGACCGCACCAGAATAAAAAGCGCTACATCTGTTCTTTTTGTTGAGTCTCTTCACGTCATTTCATTGTCTTCATCAAAACGTGTCTTCTAATTGCATTTGCTGGCACTATTATCTTCTAATTCAATGACATTTCGGACTTCTTTTAAAAGTTGAAAAACAAATTTACACAAATAATAATAAAATCAGTGTTATTAAATCTCGCCGGATCATTCTAGTAATTAATTAAGAATGAAAGCTTATTAAAATATTGTTTGAATATTAAAATTTCATAAAATTATACTAGAATTGTTATTTTTTTCCCTATAAGCAATTCAAAATTTCATTTTCAACACTATTTTGTTTATGATTTTTTATTTTTACGTCAAATTCAATTAATTTTTCTTACTTCTTCATTTGTTTCTCATTTTGAAAACTATTTTTATTTTTAAAAATGGAAAGCTAATTTACAAGAGAGCTTGAACATTATATTAATAAATATAAATATATGTTAATTATTTTCACCAAAAAAGTATATAAGTAAAGCATATAAAAATATAATTAAACATAATTTAATCCACCTTTGAGTTTTGTTTTTCATTTTTAGAAGACTACAATTTTTTTACATGCTATTTTATGTTTTTTTTATAATGAAGAAATACTTTTTGAGTTTTTATGAGAAATTAAATTGATAGTTTTCATTAATTATTAGTTGAAACCTAAAATATATTTTTACTTTTTTAATTTCGTTAATGAATGTTCAAATTCTCAATCAATATTAAAATTTAAAAATATTTAAAAATTATATGATAAGATGGAAGGAAAAAGTTGCATATTTTCATAATCTTTTTGGAATAAAATTTGAAGATGATGTAAAGGAGATAGTCACACACTCATCATAATTATTCATAAATAAGTAATATAAATAATTAAGAAAACAGTATTGAAGTTTTTAAGTATAATATATATACAGGAATATATATATATATATATATACCTATTTTTATATATGTGAGAAATTAATCGTTTAACGATATATTTTTTTTAATATTATGATTAACTTTAACGATAAATAAAATATAAAATATAATAATATAAAAAGAATAAAATAATAAAAATATTATTATATTTTACATTTTATTTGTTATTCAAGCTAACTATAATATTATAAAGAAATAAATAATAATATAAAAAACAAAAATAACAAAACTGTTATTAATTTTAATAAATATATATTGTGCTGAGTTTATTTTTTTTTAAAAATAATATGAAAAATACATAAATAATAATATAAAAAAGTATAAAAGTAAAAATTATAAAAAATCAAAATTAGAATTAAATTAGTATTTGAAAACAAATTTAATACTCTTTATTTATATTCACTCACATAATAAATATATAAAAAATTATATTAAATTTTATTATTTTAATAATTATTAACATATGTGAAACACAAGTTAGAAAAAGAGTTGAAACAAATTTAGCATGAATATTAAATAACAATTTTTCTTGAACTGCGTCTCTTTTAAATTCCATTTGCATTAATTAGACACCTTTGAATCCAAAGTTAGAGGTGTGATTGAAGGGAAGGAGCAAGATGATGAATGAAGAGTATTATTTTTTTTTCCTGACTTGAAGATTTTGATACATTTATTTTTGAGTTAGAAAAAAATTCATGAATAATTATGAAGTCATAATTAATTTAATTTTTTATAATAAAAAAAATCTAAAAAAATTATATTCTTTCAAAATCAATTTTAATAGTAACCAATTAAATAAAATTAATTTAATTCAGATGAATTTTCCAAATACTCACTTAGTGTGACCCTTTTTTATACAAAATGAAGAATGTGCATGATGGTTAATCCGGCGGAGAATGTTAGGACCACAAAATGGAAATGTTAAGTCTATCCATTCGAGCGTGATGAGTCAGCAAAGAACATCATTCAACCTTGACATGTACTTGTACCTCATCCTACACTCATGAAAATCCGCTATGTTAAAAGAGGTATGTGTTGCTTATTAAATGAAATAATATTTGTTTTTGTTTTGGTAATACCATGAAATAGAAAGAGAGGATTTTGATCTCCAACACACTGTATTTAAAGACACTGAGCACAGAGCACAGAGCATAGAGCATAGAGCATAGTTCATAGTCCATAGCAGCTTGAAAGTAAAATACATGGCTTCCCTGTATGATGTGCTTGGAATTTCCGTGGGTGCAAGCTGCGTGGAAATAAAGGCTGCTTACAGAAAGCTGGCAAGAACATACCATCCTGATGTTGTGGCCATGAATCAGAAGGAAACCTCAGCTAACCAATTCATCATCATCCATTCTGCTTACTCAACGCTCTCTGACCCACACAAACGTGCTCAATATGATACACAATTCAAATCAATGCTCGCAACAACTCAGTCTCACACATTTTCTTATGGACGAAAATGGGAAACAGACCAATGTTGGTAGCAACTGCAACTAGCACTCTACCAAGCACATCTTGTACATTATTTTTCACCATTTAACTTTCCAACACTTCCTTTTACATTTTGCAAGTTTATCCCTTTCTTTCCCCTGTCACTTCTCTTCCTCCGCCACGCCCAAATCTATCACTTCTTTAGATTTTTGTTCATGTTTTCCCAACAATTACATTTTCAACCAGTACAACTAGTTAAGTTATTTTTTACATTATTTTTTTAAGTATTTAGTTTTTCACTTATAATAAATCAAAATGAAAATGAGATAATACATATTTATTATTGTCAGAGATAGTAATAAATACGAGTTGGGCACTCAGCTTCAGCCACCCTCTCCGCCGTACAACTTCGAACACGACGGAACAGTGTATAGATCAATGACGTCCTTTCTCTCTTGATCTTTTTCAGCAACAACAATCAGAAAGGGATGCTTGCCTAAAAGGCTAAAAGATACATCTATGCAATAAAAGGGTAAAAGCCAGCTAGCAAATGATGCGCAAAATTCAATGTAAATGAAATCACCTCTAAACTCCATAAAAGATCCTACGAGGAACAACTCCCATCTCGAAGCAAGATTTTTGGTACTATATTTCAATTCATTTGGTTTATGTTCATGCCTATATATTTTATTTATTTACATAAGTGACCACTGACCAGTGAGACTGTGAGAGTTGGGTTTAGGCAGTGGAAGAGTGAATCAGTGTTCAAATTTTATAATTACGTGTTTTTATTTAGTGTTTGAATGTAAAAAAAATATATATATTACTTTTAAAAGATGATACATATAAGAAATATAGACAAAAAATACTTGAATAAGTAAGATTAAAGAATATAATTCAGCTTTTATTCATGCTAATGAAAACTTCTGAATAATGACAGAATGATTAATACATAAACTCTACAGGATATTATTAAATATAGTAACCTTGATCTTGTACAGATATATAGCTAGAGGTGAAATTAAGAAGAAATTTTTAAGAAGTCGTTTTTCAGAAAAATAATTAAACAGTTGCTATGATGTTGTTGTATAAGAAAACAGAGGTTTTGGAATATGTAAAGCTAAGAGTTCATGCAGTTTTAATTATTGTGAGAATAAAATGATAACTTGATAAACAGAGGTACAATTTTCTTTTCAAGTGAGTGGGGCATGGTGAGGACCCGCAATCCCGTGAAGGTAGGTCCTTCCTGCCTTAACAATTTAGATCTGTAAAAGTAGGTCAGTCCAACCTGTGTTTTGTGCCGTGCATTTCAATTTTCAATCCGATTCATCGTTTGAGGACTCTCAAAATATTACTGACTTTACTCACACAAAAATAAGGCAAATAAGTTCTACAACTTCCAAAATAAATAATCATGATGACAAATTCTGAAATTCCCACAAATTCTCAAATTTGTGATGAAGCTGCCCTGCACAAAGCCACCGAGGTACACATCCCACCTCATCTTATTTGATACAATGTAATTGGAATGGAATATGTGATTACAAGTGTAGGCGTTGGAATGGAGAAGTGTCGCTGTAAGTTCGCCGAGGACGTGCGATGCGGTGGTGCTGATGGCGTCGGAGACTCCAACACTCAGCGGGGAGCGGACCACAGCTTGTATGTTGCTCGCCTTTCTATCGAATTGGGCCCCTAGTTATCCAAAACGACAGTTTAAATTTTCATCTATCATTTTTTTAAAACGCACTTATCTTTTTTTTTTAAAAAAATATTATTCTTATTTTATTTCTAACTTTAATTCTCTCTCTTCTTAAAAGTCCTTGTGGGAGGACTTACTCTCCTTAGTTGCCTATATGAAGAGTAAGAAAAATTACCCACAACTGCTAGGTAGAATGTAAATACTCTTTCTTTTCCAATTTGATATATATAAATGGGTAAAACATATACAACTATTGTTTATATGTTGTATAATTAGAAAAATGGAATTGTGTGAAATGTAATTCTAATAAGTAGAAATAGATGAATAAACTTGAGCATGCTTGCGCTAAACATAATATATTCTTGGAAGAGTAAAAAAAATTTCAAATTTTTTTAAGTCTTTGTAAATATCTCTATAAAGATTTAAGTTAAAATAAATTTATAAGCAAAATTTTTATAAGAGATGAGTTAAGAGTATATAGGTCCTTTTATCTCCCAGCAGGTGTGAATTCAAATTTTAGGAAGTCTTAAGTCAAATTGTTACCTAAAAGAGTTAAAAAAAACATGTTTAGGGGGAAAATTTCTCTAAGGTATTTTATTATTATCTCTATTTTTAGTTTTTATTGTGAAATTATTATTATCTATGGATGAGAAAATAAGGGTTAGAAATGAAAAAACTCTAATCTTTATCTTTTTCTCGTTGTGTGTTTTCCTTGCTGTAACATATCTTTGAAATGTACAATAGCTTATTCTAACAATTTTGGTGCTTTCATCTTTTCGCACTCAATGTCATAACCCTTCAAAGATGGTGATGAGCTTCTTAAGGTGATCCAAGACATCCTCACTATGTTACAAACTCAAATGATTGCTTAAGAAGAATATCACCAACAGACAACAACTTCAAACGAGCATGACCTTTAGATATGAATATGAGGACCTTATAACCATCATCTCATCTTTATAACATTTGGTTTCTTTCTTATCTTCTTAGATGCCTTCCACTATTATTTCATCTTTACCTCCTACTCCTTATGAAGCCCAAATCACATACCTTTCTCAACCCCTTATTCTTTCCTCTTTAGCCCTTTTCCCCTATCCTCAATCTTCCTAATTTGTTTCCTATACTACCATGGACCCTACCTTTTTGTTTCCTTATGATTATTTTTCCTTATCTTCCTTCACTCCCACCTCCCCCTAAATCTTCTATATCTAGTACCTTGTTAAGTTTAAAAGGTTTGTATGACCAAAAACTCCTACAAACTCCCTTAATGGTTTTGACAATAACAAATAAAATTAAGTTTGAGTTTCTAACAACTTATTTGAAAGATATATACAAAATATAAACTGGTATCTTATAAGGAAAACAAGACTTAAAAATAATCACACAATGCATATATATAAAATAAATATCACATAAACGATCAGAAGGTTAATAATGTAAATAGGAAGTACAAGCTAATAAGAAGTAGAAGATCAAAGACCTTCTAATGTACCTTTAACATAAAGAGACATTAAAAGCATATAATGATGTGCATAGCCATATGGTGCTCCAATGACCAAAAGCTTTTATATAAATATTTCATAAGAAGTTTCTAAATGATAAACAACTTTTGATGGTAATACAAAAGATTCTTATCCTTATAAAATAACATTATCGGAATCTACTGTATATACTAATAACATTGCAGATAGTGACTATTATTGTGACTATCATTGGACAATCCAAAAAGGTAACGTTATATCAAGTGAAAATATCTAACATCCTAGAGACAATCATGCCTTTTGGAATATATCCAGAAAAGTCAACATTAAAATCTTTGATTTGTACAAGTGTCAAAAGATGACAGAGCCACTTGTATATTGTTTTAGTCTGATGCTTAACGAATTTTTCCGAAAAGTATTAAGTGAGAATAGTCACATGTCTCAACAACTACATGAAACACATAACTATATTAAGGATGTCATGTACAAAGATGAATATAAGAAAGTTTCACTATTACACATATATTCATATACATGCAAAAACTCTCTGTGCTCATTACCTTTTAATAAACACCTTCTAGTGTTTATAGAAAAATTGTTTTAAGTTCACTTTGTATAACCTTAACTTCTGTGAAGTTATCTCTTTGAAAATCTTTATTTATAAATCTGCTCATTGAGAGTTATTCATTTGTAAAAACTCTTTTTACTTGTCTCGAAAGCTAGAAGTGGCTTATTGACAAAACATATTTGGTTATTAGGGAGAGTTTAAGGGTAAAACAAAAAATGGTATAGAATACATGTTGTAAGCAGAAGTGGCAGTAAGAATATTTGTTGTATTTTTATTTGAAATAATGGAGTCTTCTAAGAAGTGCTTGGAAGAGAATTGGATGTAACTCAATTAAGAGTGAGCAACTATGAAAATTATCTTTTTACTATCTTATATTATAATGTGTTTTCATGCTGTTTTTTTTTTTTTTGCACCTTATTTTAACCTCTTTTTAAGACTATTGTGTTAAGCTTCTTAAGGAAGTGTTTTAAAAAATATTTACGAAAAATTTCTTATAGCTCTATTCAACCCCTTACTTGAGTTAACTTGGTTCTTTCAATTGGTATCAGGGCTTACCCTTTAGAGTAAGTTCTTTGTAGGACTAGCGGAAATATTCTTCTAGAAGCTATATAGATTGAGGCTCATGTTACTAACGGACCAATTTTTTTCAAAGGCGTAATTGATTTCTTTGAATCAACACACATTGACATGCTTAATACGGTGGAAAATGGGAACTACCTCCCTATAGATTTTCAAGGTAAACCTCTTCCCAGAGAGAAGATGAACCATGATCAGAAGAGTCACTATAATTTGAACTCCAATAGAAACATCATGTCGTGCACCATATTTGAGGAAGAATACACGAAGGTTCTTTATTAAAAGTATGTGGAAAGCGTACCAATCGAGTAGTATAGCTCAAAAAGTACAAGAATGTATCCACAATAACTTGGTTGATACTATAAAATCTAAATACTTTTTACCAATAATGAATGGTATAAATGTTGACTAACAACTACTAAACACAAAACAAAGAAAAAGCATAAGAGGGTAAAAGAAAGAGGTTTTCAAATATGCAAAAATAGTTGAGATTTGAATTCTCTAAACCTTCATCCAATGCATAAATGAACATGTGGTGATATTTATTACATATTTTTCTATCACTCATAAAAATAACTTAACCTTAACTCCTTACTAGTAGGGTCTAAACTCATTTGAAGTTTAAGTTATCAATCCCTTACACAACCTAAATCAAATAGTTTTCTAAATAAAAGGAGTTTAAGTTATCAATCCCTTACATAACCTAAATCAAATAGTTTTCTAAATAAAAGGAGTTTAAGTTATTCATCACTATTAAATCCATATTTCTAGCAACAAACCACATTGGGTACTCTTCTTATTTTATGAGTCAAATATTTTTCAATTGCATTAAAAATGTAAAGTAAATGAAATATAGAACAATAAAACATAAAGAAGAGAGGAGAGACAAATATTGAATAGTAAACATTGATTAAATATAAAAATATATACAAGTTCAGGTTAGTTTTATTAAATGCCAACTAAGGAGAAACTTAGTTACTCATATAGGTGAGGAGTAATTCCAAGGATGATGGAAGCAAAAAGAAGGAAAATTGAGGTTAAAGAAGAAGCCCATGGACTTTGGAATGTGCCTTAGGTCAGAGAAGATGAAGTTCTCTATTTCAAAAAACTCCTTTTTATAGCTTGTTAACTCGAATAGTGGTTATTGGGTGCTCAACCCAAATGATGAGTTGGACACCATATTTAGGTGCTTATAGAATGAGTGTTAGGCGGTGATGGATCAACTATTTTTTTATGCTCTCTATCTACCACAATTGGGCACTCATTTGATGGGCATTGGGAGGTTAAATTTCACTTGTTGATTTTTTATTCAACTAACATTGCGCTAATCCAACTTTAAAACTTGCATGTGTATATCCAAAAAATAATATTACAATATAAACTACAGTAAATATATAATTTAAATTCCTAATTATACTTATTTTCTACATAAAAGAGAGAAAACAAAACCTTAAATAAAAAAGAATTAAGATAATTGTTCTCATAGCCTATATAAAACTACGTATATGAGACAATTATCATTCACACCTTCAAAGGTGGTACAGAGATACAGGATTCCCTCACTGTGATTTGTGAGAGCTCCCTTATGGTAACAAGAAACAAAATTCCTCTTCTAACAGATTTCAAAATATGTTTAACAAATTTCAAACCTTTTTTTAATGAATTTTATTCTCAGGAAAAGTATATGAATAATATTGAAAAAATATTACGTAGTCTTCTTAGTTGTTGGAGAATGTAGGTTACAACCTTAAGGACAACAAAGAATATCAATAGTAAGCCATTAGAAAAACTTGTGGGTATTCTAAGAGTTCATAAGCTAGATCTTCAATAAGATAGAGTTGTAAGCAAAGGCGAGAATGTTGCCTTAGATGTCCAAAAACAAGCTTTTAGAGTTTAGTATTACAAGCTTAACACCTTCTTGTCAAAACATGGCTTTACATGTGGCAAGGTAGATAATACTTTGTTCTGCAAAAAATTCAAGTCAAACTTTCTTTTAGTTCAAATTTATGTTGATGATTTAGTCTCTAATGCTACAAATGAATATCTT